>JARDYH010000002.1:118196250-119522500 GCA_029215795.1 Anniella stebbinsi | reverse complement strand
TAAACAAAAAACCTACGGTTTACAAAAACAATGTTAAGGCTCCACAGTTTCCAACCAAGCACCAAAAAGCAGGGAAATTGGGAGTTAAGGCTCCCAAGCCTTAACGCCACATCCTCCCTAAGGAGGCAGAAAGTGCAAGTGAAATTCTCATTCTCCCAAAGCAGATAAACCATGAGGACAGGATGGAGAATATGATATGCAGAGGTGACTGTGGGGTTGTGGAACACTGATCACGAACAACTTAGGGCCACCTACTTCTCTTTTTTTGTTTAGAGCAGCCCTTCCCCAACCTGGTAAAGGTGTTGGACTACAACTCCCATCATTGCAAGTCAGTATGTCCCATGGTCAGGAATGCTGGGACTTGTCATCTCAAACACCTGGAGGGCAACAAGATGGGGAATGCTGTTCCATATCCTTACCAAATACAGGGTCTCAAACACATCTCTCAAACACATCTTGCATATAGCAGCATGCTTGATAACAAAAGGGGAACTATTCATTACAGATCTAGAACCAGAGCATGTTCCAGGCACTTCCAACTTTTGATCAATATCCTGCCCTTCAAAGAACCAATGTTTTTTTCCTTAAAAATGTATTTAAACAAAATATACTGTTCATTCCCCACAATCCCTCGACAATACATCATCTCATCAAAGCGACAGAGGAGCAGAAGAGGTTTAGTTTGGCAGACTTGAACACCTTTCAGATGAGATTAGTTTGCAATCCTATACCTCTTGGGAGTAAGCCCTAGTGAATTCAGTGGCACTGGCTTCTGAGGAGACAAGTATAGGAGTCAACCTTCTCCAGCTTGGTGCTCTCCAGATGTGTTGCACTGTAACTCTCATGTTATGTGTTATGGGGAAGACAAAAATCATTTCATACTTAATTTTAAAATAATACTGATGCATGAAAGTATTAGGTGGTAGCTCTGCCTTTGATCTCACACTGCTGAATAAGTAAGAGAAATCCTTTATCTGATATTCAAGAAACAGACATCCTATGCCATGTGTTGAAAACTAATGTTGACGTCTGAAGGGCTATCTGGATTACCGTATGTATTCAAGATCCATTCATTGTTGTTTCATTTGGTTTATACAGTTTATTATTTAAAATGATACAGCTCTTTTGTAGTTCCTTGATTGATCACAATGCTGGAAAACATCATTCTTTAGTACAGATGTGGGCAGAAAATAGATCTATGCTGATGTTTTGGACATCAACTCGCGGCATTCCTGACAACTGCCCATGCTGATAGGGGCTTTTACAAGTTGAATTCTAAAACATCTGGAGATCTACATTCTGCCTTCCCTTCTTCTTGAACAACATTTGCCAACCTGGTGCCTGTCAGATGTGTTGGGTTGCAAATCTCAACATAAGGAGATGCTCTAAGAAATGAGAAGTAGCTGGTCCTAAATTGTTCATCATCATTTCCCACAACCCCTCAGTCACCTCTGCATATCAAATTGCATATCTAGATTTTTGAGATGACAAGTCCCAGCATTCCTGACCATGGGACATACTGACTTGCAATGATGGGAGTTGTAGTCCAACACCTTTGGAGGGCACCAGGTTGGGGAAGGGCTGCTCTAAACAAAGAAAGAGAAGTAGGTGGCCCTAAGTTGCTCGTGATCAGTTTTCCACAACCCCACAGTCACCTCTGCATATCATATTCTCTATCCTGTCCTCATGGTTTATCTGCTTTGGGAGAATGAGAATTTCACTTGCACTTTCTGCCTCCTTAGGGAGGATGTGGCGTTAAGGCTTGGGAGCCTTAACTCCCAATTTCCCTGCTTTTTGGTGCTTGGTTGGAAACTGTGGAGCCTTAACATTGTTTTTGTAAACCGTAGGTTTTTTTGTTTAATGAATTTCATGGCTTTGTGTAACGGATGACTGGATATTATACAGTTGACAAGCAGCCAGCATCAGCTAGGATGTTACACCATTTTGACATCCAATATAAAATCAAAGCTAGTGATATGTGTTGCACCCACTTTTCAAAATAATAAATGAACCCCAGAAGTTATGCTCTCTCACTTGAAATCTGAGGGGTCTCATTTGAATTTTTCAATTGCCAATGTCCAGAAATAAAAGCTTTCTATGACTGACTCATGAAAAGAAGCATTTCATGTTTTGTGTCTGTATTTGGAGAGAACCTGAAAAAATAATTCTACTGGACTAAAAACTCCCCGATTTATTCTGGAAGCACACAAGATGATACAGGAAAATATCCTAAATTAGAATAAGTTACAGTTTACTATATTAATTATTTTAGCTCATTTTATGCTACATGCTTTTTCTTCCTGTTTGCATCTTAAAGTAGCAGATTGTGATCATGTTTGTGGTCAAGTTTCAAGCCTGCATGGGTTACATTTCCAGCCATAGATATTTACTTAAAAGACCCATTGAATTTCCTTGGTTCTTTAAAAGCAACGTATTTGCTTTTAGATTTGCCACTCTCAGCACTCTGCGCGTGCTATGTATGCCTGTTCTGTCTACCCTATTGTTCCCTGCAAGGCCCAGCCAGGGGAGGTCAGTAAATTAAACCAAGGGATGAAGGATGGGATTCCATCAAGTTCAGTTGAGAGCATTTGCTGTAGGACATGGACCAGGTTTCTGGCAGACCCATTTAAGCAACTTTATGGCCTGATAGTTCTCTGTTTTGTAGCCTGCAGAAGCCTCATAAAGCAATGGGCATATGAACACAGTTCTTATGGTCTGCCACTTTGTCTTTAGTAGTCTGAGGTCCAGACCTCTTCAGAAGGGGGAATGGTGTCATGTTATAGGGTGACCACATGGAAAGGAGGACAAGCCATCCAAAATGGTGGCCAGCACAACATCTTGTGAGACTAAATTCTATAGTTAACCAGAACTGTACACAGTACTCTAAGTGTGGTCACACCATAGATTTGTATAAAGGCAGTATGAGACTGGCAGTTTTATTCTCAATTTCTTTTCTTATAATGCCTAACATGGAGTTTGCTGTCTTTACAGCTGCCACACACTGAGTTGACATTTTCACTGAGCTGTCAACCACATTCCCAAGTTTTTTTTTCTTGTTTAGTCACTGCAGGCTCAGATCCCATCAGTGTATATGTGATGTTGGGATGCTTTGCTCCAGCGTGCATCACTTTACAAATGCTTACGTAGAACTGTTGTTGCCATTTTGATGCCCATTTTCACACTATGGAGAGATTCTTTTGGAGCTCTTGGTAATCTCACTTCATTTTAAAAACTCTAAATATTTTGACGTCAGCAGCAAATTTGGCCATCTCACTGCTCACTCCTATATGCATGTTGTGAAGAAAGTGGATAGGGAGGCAGTTTTTCCCTTTTTCATAATATTAGAATGAGGGTGGAAGTGAGCAGTGACGTAGCCACGTTTGGTGATGATATCAAATTATTTAGTCTTGCTAAAACAATGGAGGATTGTGAGGAGCTCCATAAAGATCTCTGCATACCGAGAGAATGGCCATGAAAAGGGCAAATGCTGTTCAATGTAAGCAAGTGTAAAGTGATGCACATTGGGGGATCACAATTTCACATATACACTAACAGAATCTGAGCTAATTAGCAGTGACTGACCAAGAAAGAGTTTGGGCAGGGGAGGTGGACAGCTTGATGAAAATGTTGATCCGGCCGCTGTGAAAAAGACAACCTCCTTGTAAGGTGTAATTAGGAAAAGAATCCTAATTCTTGAAGACTAATATGAAAAATCGTAGGTTCTCTGATTTGCACTTGATGTATGTGGATTCTTTAATCTTACTATAGTAAAAATAATATTTTAGTTTTAGATTCATGACTGTATTAGCAGTAAGTTAGTTGGGAAACAAATGTATTAGGAAGTGCAAAAAGTGAGTGTATTGCATCTATTTGTGACAGCTCTATGGTATGTAGTAAGTAAAGAACAAACCTAAGGATGCCTTTCTGTGTGTTTATATGAAAGAGGCAGGCACACAGACATAGATAGTGGGCCGGGCCTAAATTTCCAGCCTAATCTATTTTACAGGGTTGTTGTGAGGGTAAAAGTAGCACATGCCATACACCCAAACATTACCAAACATTTGTTTTACATTTCTGTGAAAGTGAGCAGCAGAAGAAACTCACTAGATGGTTTTAAGCCAGTCATAGACTCTTAGCCTAACCTACCTCATGGGGTTTTGTGGGGGGAGATATGGCACTTGAAAGAATGATCAGTCTAGGGCTTTCCCTTTCCTCCTTACTAGAGAAGCTTCTTTGCAACTGATCAACTAAATGGAGTCTGAACATCCTCTTATATCACTACATCTGACCCAGTACCAAGAATAGCCATGTGGGTGTTTAGAAATATTGCTCAATTTAATTTTAATCTATCCAAGTTTGGATTTTTATTTTTATTTTTTTGTTCTAAAAATAGCCTGTGGTCAATGAATCCTATATTAAGCCTGTTGGTACTGGAGATAACAATACACAATAGTTTTGTTCAACCTGATCAAAAAATATTAGAAAAGCTAAGAGAATTCAGAATGTCACTGACTCTTTTACCCTACAGGGTTGTTGTGCTGATAAAATGGAGGAGGATTATGTAAGCCACCTTAGGTTCCTTGCAAGAGGAAAAAATGGCAGGATATACATGTAACATTAATAAACGTATTACTACTTCTACTAATTATTATTATTATTATTATTATTATTATTATTTTAATAACAATGAAGGAATAAAAATTCTTTAAAAATCAAATACATGGAATTTTTTTTTAAAAAAAAAGAAAAAGAGGGGGGAGCTTAACCTCTTCTCTTACAAAAAGCCTTGGTCCCTAAATACACAGAGCTCTCAAAGAGAAGTACAGCCAAATCCACACACCCCTTCAAGCTAGTGCAATGGGAATGAGACTCATTGCATTCAGTGGAACTTACTTCTGAGTAGACATGCCTTGGATTGAATTGATATGAAAATTAATGATCAGCAGCCATAATCAAATGAACATACACACATGCAAAGCATGCAAGCAAGTTGTTAATTGTAGAGTTATAGTGCTGTAAAGGAGAGGGAATTTTCACTCACATCTCTCCCTCTCCGCCTTCTAAGGTTCCAGACTGTTTTTTTAAAATTAAGGCTACAATCTTCTACACACTTACCTGGGAGTAAGACCATTGCATTCAGTCAATGGAACTTACTTCTGAGAAGAAACTACAGCAATCTCTTTGCTAGAGGAAGCAGCCATTGTAGCTGATGCAGGAGGGAGGGGGGGAGACTCTACTGAGTGTGTGCCATAATCAAAATGGCCGCTGGATTTTTAAAGAGGCACAGCTTTAATTTAATAAAATCCACTTAAGCAAATTTTTTAAAAAGAAAAGCAGTTCCACCTATACTACAATGGGAGGAAGTAGACCGTGCCATTGGATTAATGAATAAGGCTCCCTGAAGGTAAGGACAGCTGTGCAAAAATGGTTGCAACCCCTGAGTTCAATTTTCGGTTTCGGATTCAGGGGATTCTTTAATCTTTTTAATTTAAACTGCTCTCCTTCCCTCAGTCTTTCACCAATCTTCTTGAAATTTTCAGGTAATGTAAAACAAACATTTCTTTCTGGCACCTGTAAATTTCAGAGAGATTGGTGAAACATTTTCGATTTTATGGCTGTTAGAATGACCCCTCCCCAATTATCACTTTAACATGGTGGAACGTGTTGTTTACTGACCACCCTTAACAAGAGAGACACTGCCGTGCCTCCCTTAATTTTTGTCCACATTTAATGTGGCTTTATGAATGGGGGTGTTTTTGGTGTGGAAGAATTCTCTGAGTGATTTTATCTGTTTAGCATGCATTGTGTTAATAATGTCTAGCAGACCTCTTCCTCTTCCTTTCCTGCTGATTGTTATCCTTTCAATGCATGAGTTGGGATGGGCATGTGGTTTTTCGTGAGTTCAGTGCGATTGAGTCTGTTTATTTCTTCGAGTTCAGTGTGTGACCAGTGTACGATTCCAAATGAATATGTGAAGATGGGTATTGCATAAGTGTTTATGGCTTTGAAAATGTTTTTAGAGTTGAGTTTGGATTTTAGGATTTGTGATAGGCGGGTTTTATATTGCATTCTTAGTTGAGTTTTTACTGTGGAGTGATTGATTTTTGTGTTTTGTTGGAATCCTAGGTATTTGTATATTTCATTTTCTTCCATGTTATCTCATATTTTGTTATTATTATTATTATTATTATTATTATTATTATTATTTTAAATGGGAGCACTGCATATTGCCACTCCAGAAACAAGATCAGGGAATTCTGAAATCCAAAAGCTGTGAAAAAATTCATATAAGGAGAAATTCATAAAATTCATATCTCTGGCTCACTCATGCGTGCGTATTTCTTGATTACTCAACACTTGATAACTGGCAGCTAAATGTGAAAACTGACTCTAGTGAAAGAAAATTGAATTTGAGGTGACTTTGATATGAAAACTCTGTCTGTGATGCTAGATCCATGATGGATCATTCACACATGCAACTCATCACTTCATATTTCAGTTAGAGGCCCATTGAGTTAGGTGTAGAGGAGGAAATGGTGGTATAAACAGTATAGGCCAAAGTAATTCCTTCTTTTGCCATCATCTTTTCACATTTCTTGTTCTAGTTGGGAAGTGGCCCCTTGGTCTGTACATTCATACTACTCACTGAGGCGCCATGCTGTTGTTTTCCCTGCTGGAATGTTCCGCAGCCCTTTCTTCCATATTGAGTTTCCCAGGTAAGGAAGGAGGCAAAGCTTCGTATAGAATGATCACATGTTCACTTCAATATATTACAAACAGCGTTACAAAAAATGTCAGAGCAGTTTGGGCTCTCCAGTCTTTTTGATCCCACGGGTACATTTGGAACAGCCAAATGTAAATCAAAACAAATCATTATTTTTTAAAATTAAAAATCAGGATGGGCAGGGGGGCCTCGGCAGCTGCCTAGAGAGGTGCCTGGGAGTGTAGTTGTGCATGCAGGCACTGCATTGCTGAATCCATTGGGAATGGAAAAATGGGCAGGTATGGGACAAGCAGTGATCGTACTAGCATACCACCTTCGACGTTCTCAAAAACTCTGATCTCTCTAGCCTTACTTAGAATGACTGGGTTTGGACAATCGCAGCAAGGGAAGCAACCATTGCTCTCCCCACTCCCGCAAGTTTGACTGCCATTTGCAAATGGCAGTCACGCAGGTTGGCATGTCGTTGAACCCAGTGCAGGATGAGGCGAGGTTGTACCTTCATTTCAATCTACGATGTACAGTTGAGGTTGTAGGGTGAGTAACCCCCCACCCCCGGCCGCATACCATGTTGGATGACACGCCAACCCGCACTGCAAGATGGGGAATAATGCAAATGGCAGTCACGCACACGCCACATGCAGGGAAATGGGGAGCAGCCACCGTGGTTGCTTCCCTCCCTGCAGTCGTCCAAACCCAACCACAAGGTCCACAGGAGAGGGACCTGACAACACTATGAACATTCGAAAGGGTGGTATATAGGCGCCATTCATGCATGGATACCTATATGGATATTTGGTCTGCTTTTATTGAAGTTTATGTATAATTCACTTTTTTCTGGAATGCTGTAGCCAATTAAACTGGATACTTTTAATGCCTGCAGTTACACTTTATATATAAAGAAATAATAATAAAAAATAATAATAAAAAATAAAGAAAATAAAATATAAGATAAACACACATACACAATTTATCTTATTTTTTCCTTTTTAATTATCTTTTTTTGTTGAAATTTACAGTAAAAAAAAATTAAACAAATGTCCACAGGAAAATAAAAGGTGCAACCCTTTGCTGATGTTTTGTTGGCTTCCCACAAAGATAATCCCATAATCTGCAGACCGAGGTTTCTGAGACCTCATCTTGTGTGTTTTTCAGCTCTGTGAACTTTGGAGCAATGGGTTTTTTCATGGCGCATGAGCTGCTGCACTCTTTGTATGATTACGGTACGTCCTGTGAGGCATTGTGGGTAATCTGCCGGGCCTTCTGTCGCTTGCACTTGTGGGACCTTACTTCTGTAAGGTGGTGTCGGGCGGGAGAAAAGTGCTTAGCCCTCCCCTGCATCCACTGTTTCCCGCTTCAACACCCCCTTCCCCCAAGCCCCTTTCCCTCCAGTCAGGGTTGCAAGCCCATGTTCCAGTCACAGAGGTGGACCTGGCTCTCCCGTGCTCACCGCCTGCCCACTGCAGATTGCCCCTTCCGACGCTGCTGTGCAGGAAAGAATCCGTGGTGGCTGAAGGTTCAGGACATAGGGCAGTTGGGTGATGGTAAAGTATTTGTGTAGGCCCAAGGAGGTGCAAAGTGCAGCCTTGGCTAGTATCAGTGATACGTCTTCCTCCTTTCCTCAGCGGTTTGTCAGACAGAGGTGTGTGTGCATAGACTGCACTGCAGATTGTATACAGTTTACTGAAGTTCATTAGCTGGTGAGATAAATTGCCACTGAGGACTGGCTTCCCTGGGTTTCCCTTTTGTTCACAGTGTGGCCCAAGACCTGCTCTGCCTGTGACATGAAAACACTGGCACAAGGGATAGACTGTCTTGTGAAACAGTATGAGAGCTACATCCTGAAGGGCCACAGCATCAATGGCTCTTTCACTCTTCTGGAGAATGCAGCAGACACCGGGGGACTTGCCATTGCTTACCAGGTACCAAAATCAGATCATCAGCAGAACTCACAGAGGACCATCCTCAGTCTTAACCTGCGACCACCCCCTCCACACATCCTTGCCACTCTCTCTCAGGTGGTGTTCATCATCCACCTTGTTGCCCACCTCTTTTTTTCTTATACACTTTGTTCTTGTGTGCCCATTCACGCTTATATTCCTTCACTGATTATCTCACAATGGGGCTCATTAGACCGGGGGGGGGGGGCAGAATCGTGGGAAATCATGTCTCCTTACTGCAGGCTTTCTTGCTGCTTCTCTTCTGCTTGCAAAACAAACACTTTTCTCCAAGAAGAGACCAGCGACCCCGTGGCCTGTAGATTTCAATAGGGATAGTGCCCTCTAGTGGGCAATTTATAGCGCAACCTCAGAAGACTCGGATTAAAACACATTTATTTTGTCACTCTAAAACTGAGAAAAGGAGCAGGAGGCATGCAGGAAACACGTCGTCGTCAAAAGTACCGTGAAAAAACTTGGGTGGCCGGTAACGAGCGTGCAATAAAACGCTCGTCTGATGACGCTCAGTGACAATTTCCCCCTCACATTTTCATGAATCCAAGGATTATACAGAAAGGTTTGTTCCTGTTCCCAACAATGTTATCTATTAGCACTATTGTGTGATGTTTCTTCTTCAGCTTCAGTTCTTTTTAAAGATTGTCATACAAAGATACAGGAGTCCAGGGATTTGGGTGGAAATCTATCTTTGCATGACAATTCCAGGAAAATTACAGCAGGAAAAAAAAAAGAATTGATTGCATAGGGCAAGCTTGTCCGCTTACTTCAACTAATGGAACTGTGCAAAAAGTGACAGAACCAAAGAGAGAGGAAATAACTCATTTGACTGCCCAAGAAGCCATGGCTACTTTGCAATGCAATTTGCAGGAGGCGAGATAATGCAATAGAACTTTGTTCCTGCCTATATAATGAAAAAATGCAAGAAAGACATAGGATAAAAGTGATTGACTCAATACTACGTGGTGCAAATATTCCAAGCTGAGCATAGATTGGCAGATCATGAAAAATTATCAATCTCGGTAGGTGACTGATTTTTAGAACAAAGCAGAACAACTTTAAAAAAGCAAAACAACCTAAAGCCATAATATAAAGACGTGAAGCAACAGCAATTAAAAAGGTAAGTCCATTGCATTCTGCTTTTGAGCAAGCCAGACCATTCTCTGGGCCAGAGAATAGTGCTACGTGGTTCAAGCGCAACATACAAAGTGCTACACCTCACTCAACCAGTGGGCAGCCTTCCTATCAGGGAATGAGAGGCCATCACGGGTGGGGTGGGAGGCACTGTAGTGAGGCAGGGCCTTTTGGGCCACTTTTCCATTTCCCAGTGGGAAGGGCATCTGCCAGCCAGAATGCAACTCTCTTGTGCGCCTTTCTTTTCATGGTAGATACTCTCTCCTGCCTGGCCTGCTGTGGGGAATAGGAAAGCCCCAATGGCCTCAACAGGTGGGGGAGAAGGGTGAACAGACCACTGCACAGTTTCCTAGTACATCATTGATTTAGGGTGCTTCCAGGTGATTTTATTGCACAATTGGCCAGCCTCATTCACCGAATTTTGTTGGTGGCTCTAGGTATCATCTTCTATTACCACCTTCCTTCCTTCCTTCCTTCCTTCCTTCCTTCCTTCCTTCCTTCCCTGTTTTTTCTTATAATAAATAATCTCTTAAAATGGAATAGCTGCACAATGTCTTTTGATTGGTAGTGCTTGGAGCCCTCTGCCTTGAATCACCCTAGTTTGAGTCCACTCAGGGTCAACCTTCTGATCTAGCTGAAGGGAAGCTTCCCATTAGAGGTTGCTCCTGGAAAGTCATGCCTAGAACTGTGAAATATATGCTGAGATTTGAGATTTTAATTTTTCTCTCTCCACTTTGCCCACAGGCCTATAAGAACTGGTTGGCAAAACACAAACAGGTGAAGGAGTTACCTTGGCCAGGGCTCTCACACCATCAACTCTTCTTCATCAGCTTTGCCCACGTAATTCACACTTTGGTTTCTTTTCTCGTTTCCTTTGATTTGTTTTGGCTGGTATAAGATACATTAATCTCACGCCTTAGTTTTCTCTTACAACAGTGTCTTCCTGTATGATTTATTTGAATTGTGTGCAAACTAGCACTTCTGTAGAGCGCTAGGAGGCACCTTCCTGCTACTATGGTACTAGGTGCAGCTCAACATCTGCTCTGCTTCCCAGGAACGGTACAAGCAGAAAGAAGAATGTGCCTGGATGCAGAAAAGAAAGTCTGTTTGCTTCCTTTTCCTGTTTCCAAATCAGCCTCTTCCCTTAGACCCACACAAGTCAATAGGGTGCTCAAAATCGGCCCAATTCAGACTTAACAAGAGGTCAGGAGCGGTACTGAACTTTTCGCTCATGAGCTTCCCTCTAGGGATGGGGAATCAAGGAGGTTTGAGCTCATTGATATCGTCCTATTTTCACCTCTAAGTTCAGTTTGTCTTGTTCCCCTTCCTTAACGCGAGCTTTTTTTTCTTTTTGAACCCAAAAAGTGCACACCTTTTCCTTATCGACTAAAGTGCACTTTTTTAAAAAAGCTCACTTTTAATAGTGCACTTTTTTATATAAGAATGCACTATTCAAATGCGATCACAAGTTTGGAAACTTGTGAGCTTTTGTAGAAAATTATGCTCCCATTTGTATTCATATCTGGGATTGCAAACGGCAAATTCAAAGTAAAAGTAAACCCAAACAATTTTTTTCTACATCCCTACCCCCCTTCACCTGCTTTCCTCCTCTAAATGTGAGGGGAGGAAATTTAAAGCTTCAGGACAAGTTCATAACGCATCGTTTCCTTTTTTTTTTTAATTCAGGAAACTCTGATCTGCACAAACCATAGTTAATAAACCAGGATGTGTTGCTATCATTCGTATAAACTACGGTTCCCCATACAGACAAAACAGGAAACTGCAGTTTGTTATAAACTAAGAATGGAGGCTTCTACTGTGTGAGTAGATTTAACATACTCCATTCCACGGTTCAGTAGCCAGATTGATCCCCCACGCACAAACACTGCAAAAGAAGCTGCTCAAGGCTAGAGAGCCAGATCCCGAAACAGTTCTTGAATCATTTAGGGGCTAACCATATGTGACATGCAAACTCTTGTAACTGAATCCCATTTTTTTAAAAGTAATCATAAAGAGGGACTTTGGCAAGGGAGAACAGAAGGCCCTTCAACTTTTTCTTGCCTCCCTTTCTTCGCTCCAAATGGCCCCAGTCCAAGTGGCTTTCCCCCTCACTGTTTGCTTTCAGAAATGTGTTTATTTTGTTTTAAAAGTTTTTGTCCTGCCTGTCTCCCCTATCCAAGCACCCAAAAGCTGAGGGGAAGGGCAGCAAATAGGAATGTGAAACACTGGAATGGAAAATTCTCAATATTGACAAGTTTGTCTTCTCTACAGGCAATGTGTGGGCACCAGAGCCTCGAGGGACTGCAAGCCTTCTTACGCAGGGATCCCCACAGCCCCCCACCACTTCGTGTCCTTGGGTCTTTAAGCAATAGCCAAGATTTTTCCAGGGACTTCCACTGTCCGAGCAAATCACCAATGAATCCAATTCTAAAGTGCCACATCTGGTAAAACCACCTGAATAGCACATGGGACAATGGATGCAAAAGAAACAGACTGAAATTGTGGGATTATATGGGTTGAGTGTCGTTAGCCATGCTTCTTGCACGTGCTTATTCCATTCCTTCCCGGTCCTTCCTCCACTACTTCTGCACATCTGGTCAAGGTGGAAGAAGGTTGCATCCCTCTCTCAAAAGGGAAGCAACTGCAAACAAAGTACTTCACTGTGGAAATTCTCACATCCTAACCTTGCCTTGGGGAACTGAAGATCAGGTGACGTGTCTCTGGTGACTGTGTCTGGTTGCCTCTGCTCCAATCAAAGGTGAAAATGACAGGAGACTTTCTGACAATTATAACCATATGGGATGATGAGACATTAAGACTCAATGCATGTCAAAGCATGGGTGGTGCTGACTGAAGTTTGGAATCCAAACCATGACTTAATTCTCATTGAGGTGGCAAACCTGTGCATGGGTGCACCACGTCATCATGCAAATGAGTCCTCCATCACCAGAAAAAACCCTCCATGTAGAAAACTAGATGACAAGGAGAAGAGTTCTGTCGTGCCTTCTCCCTTACATTTATTTCCTAAGTTCAAGGATTTTTTTTGTATGGAAGAGTATTCCATTTTGTGACACCCCCACCTGAAGTGGCATAGCCAGACACAAATTGACAATCTCTGTAAAAATGAGGCCATGATTTGATCCTCCAAATGCCCCAAAACAAACCATAGTTTAAAGTAGCTTATCTGCTTTTGTTTTCTGTCCTTTCAGGATCATAGGTTTTTCATCTCCGTGATGCAGCCTCTGGAGACAAAAGCAGTGGCCATTGCTATGGTTCTTTCAGTTCAAACATCACACCAACCCATAGTTTGCATACACCATGGTTTGCAAATACACTTCAAATCATGGTTTCTGATTCTTGTTTGCTGACAGGTCACAAACCATGTGATGCCAATTCAGACATCACATCAAACTATAATTACATTGTGGTTTGATGTGATATTAGAATTTATCCTAAATGAATGTACATTGTTTACTAAATGTGCTGTTCTTTGTTTGACACAATACATTTGATATATTTCTGAGATTTGGTTTGTGTGGTTTGCTCCCCACCCAGCCACCCATCCCACTCCATCCAAGTTAAAGGGAATGAGATTGTGTTTTCCTCATTTCTTCATCTGGAAGCCTCATCCAGAGGTAGCCAACTAGCAGCCTGTGGGCTGCATCCCACCTCCAAAGCAAGCCTATCTGGCCCATTGTGACTCTACCAAACTTGAATCAAAGTGTAGTTTTAAAAAATCCTCACAGTTCCACTTATAAGGACAATAAATCAGTGTGTATATTTCATATATTTTCTACTGTATTCCTATCGCCAGTACATTCTGGAAAAGAATGGAACTAATGTGTTTCTCAAGGAGGTCTTTTAGAAAGCACATTCTTTCTTCATCTCTACAATCAAAGTTCCACCACCCAAGCACATAGGATCAATACCTAGGAAGGCCTTACTGCTAGGTCAGGAGGTGCCAACTTTAATGTAGGTAGGATAGGACAGGACCTAGTGGCATCTAGTGAAGGTAGAGGAGTGAAGCCAAGGATTCAAGGGGGGGGGGGGTCTGGCTATGCCTGGTGCCACAAATGTAAAACCGGATGGACATAGGGATGCAGTAAATAGCAAAAGGCTGTCTTAAACCAAGAAGAAAATAGCCTGAATCTTGTTATGGCTTTTCACACCAATGTTTTACTCCTTGAAGACCCTGAGAAGAGACCAAAGCCCTGACCATTGCTGGCCTAACCCATTGTCCAGTAAAGCACATGGAAAGCCTTGTGCAATATCCGTGGGCAATAGATTGCACCCTTAGTTCTAGTCTGACTCCTTAAATGTTGCAGCTGGTTTCAGCTGTTATCGGATGCTCTTCTTTGGTTTTTTACTGACTTAGGTCCCCTCTACAAGGATTCGCTTTTGCGCCTGGTTAGGCGATTATGCGCATAATCGCTGAAGCGCATTTACGCCTAATCCCTCTGCACGAGAGGCGGCGAAGTGCATTAACAGATGTCCAAAATGCGCTTTACAAGTAGTTAATGCGCATAAGCGCTTATTCACACAGTCAAAATGCGCTTTAACGGACGGAGCAAAATAAAACTCGCGATTTAACGTGCATTCGATAATGCGCATAATCGGGGAGATAACGCGCCTCTACGCCCGATTTGCGCTCCGTTCTTGTAGAGGTAATTTTTTTAATGCGCCTTGAAGGAGCTTTAATTGCCTCTTGTAGAGGCACCCTTAGCTAGTTGACAGTCTGCTACAACACATTCAAAACTATTCTGTAAGATTGCCTATCATACAAAGAGGAAAAATTATGCCCCAGTCCAGTGTACATAATAAGGCTCAAACCTTTGCTAAAGAAAGCTCTTTCCCAGTCTCTACTGCAGGGCAAAGGAAGTGAGGAGAGATTGCTATTTCCTCTTTATTATTTGATCACCTTGTCTCATCAGTAGCATGGCTGCTTTCCTCCAAAATAAAAGCAGCAGTATTAAGTAGGGATGTGCACTGACCCCCCGGATCGGATCGGATAGCGGATCGGAATCGGACCTGGGGGGTCGGATCGGATCGGATCGGATCGGAGGATGGTCGGATCGGATCGGACCGGATGTCCGATCCGGATCGGACGCCATTTTGAATGCTTTTTCCCATAGCCAAGTATTGTTTTACAAAAACGCCTATAACTTTTTCATTTTTAAAGATAGAAGGATGAAACTTGGGCACATTATACACTGGTTAGGGATAGTTATCTGTGAGAAATTTCAGAAAGATTGGTGCATGAGTTTTCTGGCAATTAATTGTTTAATAAATACCCAGAAATGCCTATAACTTTGTCATTTTTAAAGTTACAAACATGAAACTTTGCCACATTGTAGGTGGTACCTTGGGACCTATCTGTGAGAAATTTCAGAAACTTAGGTGCTTGCCTTGTGTGGCAATTAATTTTAGAAAAATGGGTAGTAGTGGGGTAAATACATTTACGCCTCCCATTTTTTTATTTTTGAAGATACAAACAGGAAACTTGGGCACATTACAGGTACCACTTGCCTTGATATGTGTGTGAAATTTCAGAAACATTGGAGCTTGCCTTGTGTGGCAATTAATTTTTGAAACAATGAGGAAAGAAACACCTATAACTTTGTCATTTTTAAAGTTACACACATGAAACTTTGCCACATTGTAGGTGGTACCTTGGGACCTATGTGTGTGAAATTTCAGAAACATAGGTGCTTGCCTTGTGTGGCAATTAATTTTTTAATAAATACCCAGGAATGCCTATAACTTTGTCATTTGTAAAGTTACACACATGAAACTTTGCCACATTGTAGGCGGTACCTTGGGACCCATGTGTGTAAAATTTCAGAAACGTAGGTGCTTGTATTGTGTGGCAATTAATTTTTGAAACAATGAGGGATTCATTGGACAGCACTTGCCCATAGGGATTCATTGGACAGTACTTGCCCATAGGGATTCATTGGACAGTACTTTCCTATAGGAAATCATTGGAAAGCACTTGCCCATAGAAAATCATTGGAAAGCACTTGCCCATTGAGAAATACAGTTATGCCTCCCACTTTTTTATTTTTGAAGATACAAACAGGAAACTTGGGCACATTGTAGACTGGTTAGGGATAGTTATCTGTGAGAAATTTCAGAAAGATTGGTGCATGCGTTTTGTGGCAATTAATTTTTTAATAAATACCCAGGAATGCCTATAACTTTGTCATTTTTAAAGTTACATACATGAAACTTTGCCACAGTGTAGGTGGTACCTTGGGATCTATGTGTGTAAAATTTCAAAAACGTAGGTGCTTGCCTTGTATGGCAATTAATTTTAGAAAAATGGGTAGTAGTGGGGTAAATACATTTACGCCTCCCATTTTTTTATTTTTAAAGATACAAACAGGAAACATGGGCACATTACAGGGAACACTTCACTTGATATGTGTGTAAAATTTCAGAATGATAGGTCCAGGCATGTGGTGGCAAGGTGTCTGCACACACCACTTTGAAGACTGTAGAAAATTTCTCCTGTAACGATCCCAGCGAGAGAGAGTGATCCTAGGCTCAGCCGTTCTGCTTGAGTGAAAGTATCAAAGCAGACACGAGCCAAGTGCTACTTTGTTTCTCCTTTTGTAATGGATACTAGCTCAGTTGCAGCCAAGCGTGCAAGGATCAAAGAGATGAGAGAAAGTGTTTCCTTCTTCTTCCCGGGAGGCGGGAGGGTGCAATTGACAGCCCCAGCCTCTGTGTAAAAAAGGTTAATAACTTTTAATCTAAAAAATTCGTAGCCACCAAATGCCTGGACCTATCATTCTGAAGTTTCATGTTTGTAACTTTAAAAATGACAAAGTTATAGGCATTTCTGGGTATTTATTAAACAATTAATTGCCAGAAAACTCATGCACCAATCTTTCTGAAATTTCTCACAGATAACTATCCCTAACCAGTGTATAATGTGCCCAAGTTTCATCCTTCTATCTTTAAAAATGAAAAAGTTATAGGCGTTTTTGTAAAACAATACTTGGCTATGGGAAAAAGCATTCAAAATGGCGTCCGATCCGGATCGGACCTCGTCGGATCGGATCGGATCGGATCGGAGGTTGATCGGATCGGATCGGATCGGATCGGATTTTCCCGATTTTGGGGTGGATCGGATTCGGATCGTGGATCGGATCCGATCCGATGCACACCCCTAGTATTAAGCTCACTTTTTAAAAGGGTGCTTAATGTAACATATAGTTTGCACCTGTTTCCTATGACTTGCATGCCACCCAAAATATATCCATAGTGGTTTCAGGAGGACAATCAAAGAAGATGAGTCTGGTAATATCTTTTATTAGACAAAGGTTTTATGAACTGCATCCAGATGTTTTCTGGAAAACCATATAATTAAGCAAAACTGCCAAGCACAATACTGTAAAACTCAAGGACATACTTCAATGTGTCTTGTGCTGAGTAAAAGATATATAACCATTACTAGTTCAACAGGAAATAGGCCACAATGTGGCATGCGGGTTCTACCATTCAATCATTAAAACTCACAGCTGGCTAGAGTATTCAATCTCATTATGCTCCTGTCATAGGCAATGCAATGTATCCCTTGCATGTTATGGGCACAATCCACTGGGAAGTTCTGCACAAACCCCATTGAAACCAACAAGAGCTATGCTACAACACTGCTCTGTTTTATGCAGCTCCTGTTTGTTTTAGTGGGTTTGCACAGGGGATCTTCCCCGTGGATTGTGCTGCTTATTTCTTTATAAATTTGATTGAAGCCTGTACAATGAAAAGTTTTCCCAGTTTAATTGAAGAAAATCTTGTACTATTTTGTAATCTCTTTTAAAAGACACAAAACAGGGTTATAATTGATGAAGTACATTGATACATTGTTTATGTTGGTTTATGTTGGTACAACAAGCATTAATCTTATAGAACCGTGGGGTTACTATAATGGCAATATTGCAATCAGCAGGCCCTTGTTCATTTGCCAAGGTAAATAAAAGTCTGAGTTTTATGTCTGTTGCACATATAATAGTAATGACTTCAAGGGAGAATGAGCCTTTGGCACTGTGCCACAGAAGAATCCATGGAGGACCAGCCAGAGACGAAGATCTTCCTGTACATGTGCCCTGAGCAGTGCAGGTGCCCCCACCTCCATGGTTGTTCCAGTGCTGCTCCAGGTCAAGCAAAGGAGCCACCATGAGGAACAACACTTGAGCCTTGGGAAGTGTGGTGTTCCTGCAGGATGCTAAACATACTGCTGAAGGAACACATGTGGATGGAAGCCATTGTACCCTGACAGGTCTGGGAAGAACCACAGAAGAGGCAGCTACATTTAGGGTTGCACAGAGCCTGGTTGCAACCAACAGTGTCTACATAAAAAGCAGCTATGGTTGGAGGACCAAACTAAATGTTACTTTAAATGCATTTAATGTGTCTGTATTTCTTTAAAGATAGCAGCTGTAAGTGGGGCTGGAGGGCAGGATAGGGACTGCGGCACATGGGGAGGGGGGTTAGCCTCTTCCTGCATGCCATTGTCCCAGTGACAATTGCCTCTATGAAGCTGTTTTATCCTTCTTCTCCCCATCAAGTTTGACCTTGATTGTTCAAAATTCTGAAAGCCCTCTCTCCTTGCTGTTGAAGAAAGATGAAGGAATTTGCCCGGATATACTGAGTATCAATAAGATGTGACTGGCAGGCAGGTCTTTCCTTTGTATTCTCCCTAGTTATAGCTCATTCAGCTAATCACCGCTAGCAGTTGGGAAGAGGTGGCGTAGGGAAGATTCTAACTATCCTGCCTCCTCAATGTAATGTCAAGGCAAACTCCAGCTTTCTCAAGTCTGAGGATGGAGCCTTCAGAATTCTAAAAAGACAGAGCCAGTCTTCTTTTCACATGGGGACTATACCATGTAGCCAGGTTCCAATATTCTCTTTAGATAAACAGCTCAACACGGAGTGAGATTGTACGGGAATATAGTACTTCAGATTACGAGAGGGATTGCATGACTAAATACTCCCTCACCAAAAATTAAAATAATTCTATATATAATAACTAGGATATATCAGAAAGAAGGCTAGGCTGGCATTTGTTTCCCTGACATCTATTTTTCTGTGTGCAGGGAGGGAGGTTTTAATATGTGTTGAGTCATGCAGTCTGTTGCCTACAGTCAGTGGTACAGTACAGTCCGGAAACATTTTTACCACATGGTTAGCTGTCAGTCTGGAAGGTTTCTCAAGAGTATCCATGAGAAAGTATTGCAAAGGGAGGATCAAAGAGCAAGGTTATGACTTAGAACAGACTCTACAAGCTTTGGGTAGGGGATTTATTGCTTCTCTCAGGGGCCATGATGTGGAGACATGCCTAGCTGGTACAGAAGTCCCTGTTGTCTGGTAGAGTCCCAAAATTCCCTGGGCATGAGCGATGAAGCTGCAGGTACCTCTTAGTAGGCAATCATGAAGCACAAGTAGATGTTCATGTGGTCTTCATCCATTACCATTTCTAAGACCTCTGGCTCTATGTCACGCATAAAAAAAAGAGCATGACACAGGCGGTGTTCACAGAGATGGCTAAGTCCAGCAAGATGTCCTTCACTGCTGCATTCTCCAACCGTTGGAAGTCCTCACTGTCGACCATGTTGATCACCTCCATGCCTTCCCCTGTTGATGAAGCCACAAATGTTTCTTCCATCTCCCCCCCGCCTTAAACACAAAGGGGGAATCAACAGCCTCTTTTCCACAACTTCCTCTCTTTCATTCACCCTACCTTCTGATACTCTATTCTGCCCTTTCCTTTCTCTTCAGTCATTTTTACATTCCCTCCTTAGTTTATCCTGACAGTCGTCTCTAGTAGAGAAGCACTGAATGTTCATGATGTTTGGGTTTTGCCAAATAAGTTGCCATTTCAGGAGGCACTTTTACCCAAAATAAATACATAAATAAAATATATGATTCTGTACATTTGATATGTCCATTTGTGGACATGGTTCAGCCAATCGTCTGTTGCTGCTTCATGGCTGAGGATGCAGAGGAAATAATTAGGCTGATCTTTCCTGTGCTGTGACACTGTAATGTAGGGTGACCAGATAAAATCCAGGTCAGGGCTCATTTAACTTTAACAGTTGTAGAGAAAAGGGAATTTCAGCCAGTATCATTTGTATGCAATTAGTTCCTGGTGAAATTCCCTCTTCATCACAACAGTTAAAGGTACATGCACTATACTATAGTGACCATGTACAAAAGAAGGCAGGGCCCCTGCACCTTTAACTGTTGTGATGAAGAGGGAATTCCACCAGGAACTAATTGCATACAAATGACACTGGCTGAAATTCCCGTTTCTCTACAACTGTTAAAGTTACATGAGCCCTGACCTGGATTTTATCTGGTCACCCTACTGTAATGACAATTTCACTGCCCTCCTGGTCAGTATAGAAAGACTTTCAGGCCAACCCTGCTGTAATCATGCACAGTTATTCTGCAATTGGGGCAGGATTTGTATGAGGATGTGTATTTAAACACACATATCCCATTGAAGGTAATGCAGTGTGTATGGGTGGCATCCACATTTGTTCCATATCCCCCATCCCTTTGCAAAAGTTTTTGTTTTGCAAAGAGTTGTGAAAATGCTGAAAAGGGACATGTTTGTGAAATGCATTTTCTACTTCCTGCTTAGCATGATTCTCTAGTCTTCTACTCACTGTATAGAAATGGATTTCAAACTTTTCACAATCAGGGCACCCTGGGGCATATTCTATACTAATGCACATCCAATTAATATAGATCAGTGTTCTAGTCAGCCTTGTTGGGCCTCACCATTGCCTGATTGAACAAAGAATGTAACCCACCTAAAACCCACCCAACGCTGCTAGGCAATATCAATAGTGTGTGGGTGGTCTGTCACGAAAGCTTGTCTGCAGTGACTGATTTTTTCATTATGGAATTCCTGATAAAATTATAAGAAATCCCAAGGTTCTCTAGAAGATGGTTTTTGAAACCCATTTCTCTGTAAACAAGCCTGCACAACCAGGCCACATGTAACCCACCAGACATGAATTGTGGCCTGCTAGGTTAACCACCCCAACACTATTTTGCAGTCCCAGGCAGGCTGGTAGCACAACTAGGAGTCACAGGGTGGTAGATGCAGAGGTTATTACTGGACAACTCTGCTTAACTTTCAATGTCTGTTTTATCTCAGGATGCCACCACCTCTTACCGCATCACTCACCTCCATCCTGCTTTTTGGCAGTGGTTGCCTGAAGGACAGCTTGGCGTATGAAGCCATCAGAGAAAACAAGGAAGTGAGTTATGAAGAACATGGCCAAGAGGCAGATGGTATGCCTCAGGGACACCATTGGGACCAGATCACCCCTTCTCCACTACTACCATTTGACAGGAGGCACACCTCCTCATGGCCGCCTTGAGTTAATGAAGGACCAGGTCAGCTTTCTCACTCCTGAAGTTGGCTCATGACATCACCATGCCTTTGTGACATAGTGTGAGTTCACACTCTGTTCTGCATCTCATTGGTGAGCATAACAGTAGTAACAGAGAAAACAGACAAAACCTTAGTACAAAAGCAGAGAGAGTTGGAGCATGGATGGCATTTATGGTTTATTCTATGTGACTATCACATAGTAGAGAAGATCTATGCTAGTTATCTAGGTCTCAGACTAAAGGCATGGATCAATGAGCATGACCTACTGGAAGAAGAGCAGATTGGTTTTAAATCTGTCCGTTCTGCCCTTGATCACTGTCTGGCCCAGGCTCATCTAGCTTACAGATACCCCACATCTAAAGGTGGCAAACTTTTTGCAGCCTTCATCGACTTAAAATCTGCTTTTAATGCTATATCCCACCCACGTCACTGGAACAAACTGGAACAGCTTTCTGTTGACAAAAGACTCCTGGTTTTGATCCAGTCTCTTTACTACAATGCCTCTGCCCAGCTTCATTGCAACCCACAAGGTCATTTTACAAAGATTGCAGCATTCTGTGGGGTCAGACAAGGTTGTGTTCTCACTCCTGTTCTATTTAACATGTACCTGGTTGACCTCCCCCACGCATTGGAGCCATTACCATCTCATCCACCTAAAACAGAGCACAACAAAGTCATCTTCTGTATGCAGATGCTGCTGTTCTGATTTCCCCGACTAGGGCGGGCCTGAAGAGACTGCTCTGCAGCTTCGCTGACTACTGTACAGAAAACCTTCTTACAATCAATTACACAAAATCTAAGGTATTGGTTTTTTTCCCAAATGTAAGGTCAGATTCTCCTGGTTCATGGGGAACTCCAGGATTGAGCAAGTGGATTCCTATAAAAATCTGGGCACGTGGTTTCATGAAACTGTCTCGTATAGAGAGCAGGGGAAGTGTGCAAAGACTAAAGCCAAACAACATGTGGGTGCAATAACTCCCTTCTTTTTAACAAGGGGTGGGAAATTCCTCCCAGCAGTTGTCTAGGTCTTCAAAGGCCAAAATTATTCCACAGATCCTTTATCGGGCACCGATCTGGTTCCTGTGCTCTAAATGCTCCTTCGAGGGCATCCAGTCATTTTTCCTTAGGGTGAGACTTGGCGTTCCCAAGTGTGTCTTTGGAGCTGTTTTAAAGCTGGAGGCTGGACTGAATTCTGTAAACTGCCTGGCTTGGATCCACATTATCCACTTCTGGCTTTGTTGCAAATTGGCACTTCCAACAAATCCCCTGGTATCCAAGATCTTGTTAGACCACTTTGAATCTCCTTGGTTAAAGGCCGTGACAAGTCAAATCAACTCAGCCGGGCTTTCACCCCCTATGTTACTATCTCTCTAGGGACCTACTAAGTGCCAAATCAATTGTGTTTATATTGTTGTTGTTCCCCGCCTCGATCCGGAGGGAGAGGCGGGTTACAAATAAATATTATTATTATTATTATTATTATTATTATTATTATTATATTATAGATATGCAAGACCTTCAGAGTGCGGCTCAGAGTCCATGTTCCCCCCAGTCCTTAAGCTTACCAGTCCCTTTTTGCAAAGATGGGATGCCCTACCTGCGCTGGATAACAATTCTCAAATACAAGAGAGCATTCTCATGAGCTAGACTTAACATTCTTCCCTCCAATCTTTTAGACGGCAGGTATATTAAAATTCCATTGCCCAGATGCTGCCCTTGAAACAACACTGAGGTGGAAACTTTATCACATGTGTTACTGTTCTGTAGCTTTTATCAAAGGGTGAGGAATGATCTTCTGAATCCCATTTTACAATCTTTTCCTGGTCACCCTATTGAATTCCTAATGACTCTTTTACTCCAGAGCTCCGGCAAGTCAATCACTGAGCAAGTGGCCAAATCCCTGAACTTGGCCATTTCTATTAGATCCTCCACGTCTAATTGTCTTTAATAGCTAAATGTATGCTCAGTCATTTTTAATGTAACTTTTGGTGTGTTGGAATGGTCTATTGACTGCAATAAAAGTTGTTGTTGATGTGACTATCATACTAACAGGAAACAAGGATGAGAGGTGATCTGTAAGTTCATGATAAATTTTTTTTGAATGATTCCCAAATAACTGTATGCATCCTGCTAATTCAGCACTGATATCCACCGGCACCTAGAAAACTAAAGCTAATCATTTTGCATGCTGAACAAGCCACCACTATCTTAAGTATCCCCACAATGGGCAGTATGGTTACTAGCTATTCAGTGGACCCTTGTTGGGTTGACAACTCCCAATGGGTGCAAGCAACAGCACCTCTTCATTTCAGTGGGACTGGTAGAGGGAAGTTCCAGGTGGATTGCGCCCATTGTGTCTTTTTAAAATGAAACCTTATTTCCTGAGATGGCCTCTAGATGGTGCTCTAATATAGTTGATGATAATACTTGATAGGTTGGTTCTGGAAAATGAGAACTTGAGCAAGTTATATAATATTATTGGGCCAAGTAATGTTCATGGCTTATATTCCTATTGTCCTGATTTAGATGGGACAAAAATGATTTTCAGTATCTTCACCCTCCATTATTCTCAAATTTAAAGAAGCACGTAGATGATACATGTGGTATAAGAAAACCTATGCTAACTATGGAGCTCCGGGAGTAGGTATTACAGAGGAGGTGCCAGTCAAATGGACTTGCATATAAACCTCTGTAATCTTGTTATATTTCCCTTTATGGTGAAGTCTTTCAATGTCTTTCGTAGGTCACCTTCTCTAGCCAGTAGAAAGCTTTGGCGGCATTTGCACAGACCAACGAATAGGGATGTGCACGCCTAAAAATATCGTATTTTATCATTATCGGAATTTCGGACCAAAAAAATTATCGTCTTCGATAATATCGTAGGTTAATCATATCTTCATGATAATTCTTGGAAATCTGATATTTAATTTGCAGCCCCATTGTGCCTTATAGAGCTGAATTTTTTAAAGAAAAGATGCCTATAACTTCTTTATTTTCAAAGTTACAGGCTTGAAACTTGGTCACAATGCCTATGGGGCATGCCTAAGTATGTGTATGAAATTTGAGATCGATCCCTCCAACCTTCGATTTTATATGAATTTATTAAAGAACATTTAAATTCTGACAGGTCAAAAGTTGCACTATCTTTCAAAAATTCGTATAAAATACAGGGGTGGAGGGAATGATCTGACATTTGGCACATATGTGTAGCAACATGTGCTAGACGTGTGTATGAAATTTGAGATCGATCCTCCAACCCTCGATTTTATATGAATTTTTAAAGCTCCTGCAACTTTTTGACAGGTCTGAATGAACACACGTGGTGAGCTGGCATTCTGACCTGTCAGAACTTAAACAATCTTTAATAAATTCATATACAATCGAGGGTTGGAGGGATCGATCTCAAATTTCATACACATACTTAGGCATACCCCATAAGCACTGTGACCAAGTTCCAATCCTCTAACTTTTAAAATACAGAAGTTATAGGTTTATTTATATGGCAGTCCGATAATCCGACATAATTGGGCTGAAAATTTTTGGATTGGATATTTATCGGAGGTTTTTCTATCGTATCGTTATCGTTAATTGGATATCCGATAACAACCTTATTGTATTGTTATTGGACATTTTAATGATACGATACACATCCCTAGCAGTTACTCCTCCCCCTCAGGAGCACATCACTGCCACGCAAAAGGAAAGCCTCAGTCCACACACCCACTCCATCACCGCCACTGCAAAGCTGTCTCACACAATTTTAAATGTTTGAATTTTTAAGAATTGTCTGCATGTCTCTTCCTCTAGAATACCACTAGAATATCACTAACGTCTTAAAAACAAAAACACCACCAAGGCACGCTACAAAATTAAGCAGGCAACTTGATGCTAAACACATTGATGATGTCTGGACAATCTCATTGGTAAAGGAAGCCATTGTGGATTCTCCCTCTGCCCGAGCAAGTGTTGCACACATGACAGTAATTTGCATAATTACCCATGATGCAGCACAGGTTGCTGTGCCATCCAAACCTAGTGCACAGTACAGTGGGATTGGCTTCTTACCCACCTCCCATACCCTACTGCAATGAATTGAGTAGCTGCGGATGCCTTTTGAAAGTACTGCTGGATGTGGCTCTACAATAGGAAACACCGGAAAAGCAGTCAGGAAAGTAGGGGCGTCGTATCGTTATTGTTAATCGGATATCCGATAACAACCTTATCGTATCGTTATCAGACATTTTAACGATACAATACACATCCCTACTGAGTCCCGCCTCTCCAGAGGGAGAGGCGGGCTACAAATAATATTATTATTATTATTATTATTATTATTATTATTATTATAAAATGCTGAAGAACTCTGCCTTATCATTCACGAGCAGCCATGCTGGCATTCAAGGCCCAATCATTTCTATTCCACCACCACCACCACCACCACCACCACCACCACCAGAAGTGGCTTCAGTAACCACAAACTCACCACTAAGAAAAAGCTTAGCATTATGTCTGAATCTGACCACTGGATTGTCGCTCCCAGCAAGTCCAGGAATCAAGGCTGGAGGCAGACTTCAGGGGAGACCTGTCCATGGTGCTGCCAGTTCCCCTATTCATCCCTGCTTTCACCACTCACCACTACAGCCCATCCCCTTTACTCACGGCCGCCCCGCTCCCCGCTCACCACCACTATTTCCTGCCCCTCCACTTGCTGCCACCCCTGCTCACCACCACATACCCCCTCCATTCACATCTGTCCCTGCCCCTTCCTCCACTTCCACCACTGCCCATCCCCTCCACTTGCTGCCGCACCACTATCCACCCCCTCCATTCCCCACTCTCATCCTCCTCCACTCTGGTTAATCTGAGGATGGGCAACTGCTCCAGAAGACAGGTGGCTGTTCCTGAGAAGGTGTGTCCTGGGAGATCGGCCACAGCACGCATTCGATCTCCTGGGATACTTCTCCAGTCTCCACAATGCTTGGCTCCATCAGAGCCAGGCATCGGAGTCGGAATGGCGAATTGAAGACTCGCTGACGTGGCTCTCCGGAGGACAGGTTATGGTGATGAGTGGAGTGTCTTAAGGGTCAGCAGGGATGGGCATACGAACCCTTGGCAGCTCCCCAGACTTGCTGACCCCTAAGGCTGGGCCTGCCAGGAATGGTAAGCCAATTTCAAACCCTGTCTTCAGTATCTGGTTTGTTCGGTGATTGACAGAACAGGGGTCCTGGTTCAGGCATAATGCTAAGCTTTTACCTCCTGTTTAGTTCCTGGTTACTGAAGCAGATCCTGTTGGTGGGAGGAGCCTAGCAGAAGTAATTGGGCAACATGTCCCAACATGCTTGCTCACAAATGATGAGCTGACCAACCGGCCGGGACATTTTGGAATTGATTGGAACCCAGGACGATCCTGGTTTTCCAGGATGTATGGCAACCCTAGGCCCAATCATTTCTATTCTCCAGCATTCTGGCTTATTATTTTGTGTGAACATGTGAAATTGCATAAATTGCTTTCTGTATTTATACAACAGCTTTACATGTTTTAAAACCATTCATATTACAGTATTCAATATCATAAAGTGTTTACATCCATTACAAATTTGTTTTCATTATTTATTTGTAAATAAATTAGGACATTTTCTCCCATTGTTTGCAAACATAAAATACTTATGATCTTTCATGGGATCAACTTTTTTATGCAAAGAGTTACTACTACTTTATTGTTAAAAGTCCACAGACCATACAACTGCGATTTAAACAGAACATAAGGGGGGGGGGAACTTATAAGTTAAAATGCAGGCTAAGTAAGTTTTGAATATTCAGCAAACTCTATAGAATAAGTAATACTTTCCCTCGAATCCTAAGCATGTTGTAAGCGTGTTCGAGCTTTTCTTACTATCAATGCACCATGTGTCTCGTTAATTAATACTTAAAAATTCCAATTTCCTGTAGCTCATCACTTACTCAGCTGGATTCTATTCCTCATTGCAGCACAGAGGAATTTTGCTACTTGCAGGGTTATGTACTTATTTGAGCCCTGGAGAAGGTTAGCCAATAGGGTTTCCCTGGTACATCCCGAAAAACGCTGCATAATGTTTGCAAACATAAAATACTTATGATCTTTCATGGGATCAACTTTTTTATGCAAAGGTTTTTACAGTCTTCAGTAGGGGTAGGTGAGAAATTACATCAAATTGCATTTTAATGCAGTTACCTAATTTTGTACTTTTGAAACAAAACATGGTTGTGTATATTAGGCAAAATTTCATACAAAATGCATTTATTAGGAAAAATGCACACACAAACGCTTACAAATTTTCATGCAAACCTTAAAAATAAATCTCAAAGTTTGAGACACATCAAATTTAAGATTAGAAAAATGAGGAGAGAAACCAAAATTGACAGATTTGTCCATCTCTAATATTCACTTACACAAAATTATTTTCATTTGCACCCTGTCATAAAGAACTCTGCATAATTCAAATGTATGCATTGTGCTGCACCCACAAAGTTGATCCAATGATATGCAGGGTCTTTTTCCTAATATTAATATATAATTATACATTTTGCTATACAATGCATTTGTAAACTGCCCAGAGAGCTTCGGTTATGGGTAGTATATTATTATTATTAATAATAATAACAACAACAACAACAACAATAATTTGCTAATGTTTTGGTTATTGTTTGTGTTATCCCAGACTGAAGAGGACTTTGGATCATCTACTTTAGCCCCTCGAAAAGGCCTATAGTTCAGGAAATGGTAGAGTACATGCTTTGTAGGAGGCTGGTGGCTCCGATGTCACTGGGGTGGTGAATCCGCTTTGGGTTTCACTCAGAACCAGTCAGAGCATTGCAAAGCACCATGGACAGCTCATTTAGGGTTCTGACTGGTTCTGGCTGAAACCCAGAGCAGATTCACTGCCCCACTGACATCGGAGCTACCAGCCTCCACTGGGTTTGCCTGAAGATGGTCCTAAGTTCAGCCCCTGGCATCTCCAGGTGGACCTGGGAAAGACTCTTTTCTGGACCCCTGGAGAGTTGCTGCTAGTCTGTGTCAACAGAAGACTGAGCTAGGCGGACCCATGGTCTGACTGACTCATTACAAGACAGCTTCTAATGCGTTTTTACATTCAACAGCGGTGAGATAGGAGGAGTGGCAAGATTCACCTTGGCAAAAACAAGTTTCCCAAACCAGATGGCCACGAGAAAGATGAAAAGCCCTCAAGATCCCAAACTAATCTGAACTGGGCACATACCCTTCCCCAACCCACTTAGATGCTGGACCCTGAAATCCAAACAGGCCCATTCTGCTTCTCCAAGAGCAAATGCTCCTCAAGAGTTAGACAAGCCCTCTCTGACGAGCATTCGGGCAGTCAGTCTGGCAGTGTAGCCATCGATACCAGTAGCTGAGGGTGGGGCAACAATGGAGGAAAGCGGTTACTTGTGGGTTTCCTGTGGGCAGCTGGTTGGCCACTGTGTGAACAGAATGTTGGAGAAGATGGAGCCTTGGTCTGATCCAGCAGGGCTCTTCTTGTGTTCTTATACAAATAGAAGCCTCAGGGAAGCCTAAGAAGCCTGGGACCATGCTGGGTGGGGATGGGGCGCTAACTCTCTCTCTCTCTCTCTCTCTCTCTCTCTCTCTCTCTCTCTCTCTCTTTCCCTCTCTCCCTGCCACACCTGAGATCAGAATCTTCTTACCAAAGCTGATTTTCCCATTTCAGATGAAGTGTCGGATGTCAGGTGCTTCATAAACAATTCACTAGGCTGGCCTAGTGAATTGTGAGTTGAAGGCTTGGCAATCGTTATGAGAAAGTCTGTCTCTGTTGTGTCCTTATCTGTAGTTGCTGGCCGAGGCCTTGAATGTTCCTGAGAACAAAAGTTTGTTTAGAAAAGGTGGGGGCTATCTTGCAAGCTGTCTCTCACATAGTGTCATCATCAAGAGGAGGTTGAACTGTGCCAGCCTGTTGGCACATGAGTTTGGATTACAGGCCAAAAGCCCTGTCTGTCAAAGTAGCTTGGAATTAGCCAGCCTCCATCCTATATAGCTACGAGCAAAGGGGAGGTTCTTTGCTAGAAATTATCTGTTTGACTGTTTACCTCTTCATCTGGTTCTACGCTTGCCAAGAAACTCATGTTTGGGATTCTATCTGGTTTGGAGATGTTTGATGCACTCTGTACATGTTCTATTGCTATTTGGACTTGGAATTTCTAAGAACTATGCCATGAAAAGTGCTCTGTGGCTTTTCATAGATTTGGACTTGCAGATTACTGTTCTGGGTTTGTGTTCTATAGCCTGTTTTTCCCTTCATGGAGCCAAAGTACAGACACAGGGGAACTCAGAGGCTGATCGTTGCTGTTCTGGAATTGTGTGTGTGTGTGTGACCTGCGAGAGAACCTTCCTCAGAGCCAAAGCTATGAGCAGAGAAGGCTTCCTAGGCCGAAGAAGTTCGTCCCCTGACATCTTGCTTACGTGATCAGCTCAGTGTTCCCTGACAGGCTGAGTTTGATTTAGTTCAAGATGATCTTGTCTACTGTCAGACCTCATGCACTCCTGATGGGGTTTCTCCTTTGAGTCTCCCCGTGTTCCTGATGAGTCAGTGTGTGTGGCCACTCCTGACCTCAAGGGACTGGGGCTAACTCTAAATGTCTCCCCCTGAGTGAGTTGCTGTTCGCATTAAGACTGAAAGCTATCTGGTCCGTCTTCAGCTTCAAGTGTGTGTATGCAGAAATGAAAGCCTTATGCCTTGAATTCCATGTGATTTTTACAATAAAAGAAGTCTCACTGTTGTTGGAGTGTGTCAGTTTGCCTAAAGTTCATGAGCAGAAGCCTGAGTGAGCTTGCGTCACGATATGAAGCCTCCTTTGGTGCCCTTGGGAGTGGGAAAAACCACGTTCTTTGAGGAAGAGTGGGATCAAAATGTGTAAATAACAGATTTAGAACAGAAGATATCAGCACAAGCTGGTAATTTTCTTGACAGCAGCAATGGGCAAGATAAAATAAGCATATTCAAAGTTCATTTGCTTAAACTTGCCCCCACCCGAAGCTGCTTTTCTCCCCATGGGTGACAAGGCTCCAGCGGAGGGGAACAGTTAAAGTGAGCAAATGGATGGGTAGCAAGAATCAAGCAGTCCCTCTTCTTCCATCTCTGACCATCCCCACTCCTCAAATTGCAGCTTCTTGCAGCTGCTTTTGATTAGGGGGGAAAAAAGGGTAAAGACACCTGCAACTGGAGTGTCTTATTTGCTCTTTTAGCCAGACTTCTAAATAGGCCCACAAAAGTTACTAGCTTGAATACTTTTTTACTAGCCCGCTCAGAGACTTCATGCTGGTTGTGGAGTTGGCCACTTCTCTAGAGCCAGCATGGCACGGAAACGCATGCTAGTAACCTCTTGGGCTAGAAAAAAGGAAGACTTATATCAAGTGGGCTGTTGCTTAGCCAGCATGCTGTATTTGCTGTTTATGGAGGAAGAGATTTTTCTTGTCCCACAGCTAACATAGAAACAAAAGGGGCTGGAAAAGGAGCAATACATCTCTCCTCCTGCTTACATAGCTGCATAGAATTCCTGGTCACTTATGGCAACCAGGTGAGTTGTTAAATGCAAGGTTGCTTTAGGCATTTTGACCTATGAATTGTTTTCACGCAACTAGCCTGGACCATGAAATCACGTCCATGGGCCTTTCTTTGGGTCCTACTGCTGTCTCAGGTCTGGTAAGTGGGAGTGACCTAAGAGAGGGTCTTTTCAGTGGTGGCAGCACATTTTCAGAATCACTCCTCTAGAAAGGCTTGCCTGGTGCTGACCTGTTATCTTTTTATCACCAGACCTTTTTATTTACCAAGCTTTTTAGATGTGCTGTTTGTTTGCTTTTTATCTTACTAACATGGGGTTTAAATTGATTTCCACATTTACTGCTGCTACTAATGTTATTTTTAATTATTATGTTAATGTAATGATTGCTATTTTAAATTGTTGATTTTAATTCTAAGCTTACCCTGTAAACTACTTGAAATGCACAGGAATAAATATCTTTGTCTATGTTTCTGTCTATATTGTGTCCAATTTTTGTGACTTTATCATGAACACTTAAAGGATAGCCCAAGACATTTTGCTGCATAAGGCAGGAACCCCAAATGACACCCTCCCATGCTGGTAGAAATACAATAATACAAAAGATCATTTTTATTGTTTCCTCAGGTACCTCTAGATCAGTGATGGGCAACCTTTTGAGCTTGGTGTGTCAAACTTCGCCAAAAAACTGAGCATAACTCGGGTGGTGTGTCACTTTGAGGAAAAAACATTATTTCGCGATATTTATAGTTTAAATAACATAAATGTATAATTGTTATATATAATTGTATTTAATAAACCAAAAACTAATTATTTAACTTACCTGCTTAGTGACTTCTTTGTTCATCCGTCAGTCGGTTTCTTTTGTTGGTCTTGATATTATTTAGCTTGTGTGGGGTGCCGTGAACTAAGATAAGTGAGGGGGAGGGGGAATTCTTTAACGAACCTGCCTATTAGTGACTTTTTTGTTGCTGAATTTCATTGGCTAAATCTTCAATTGAAGGTTGGTATTTTGTACACTTCAGGCCCAAGCAAGCGCTACTAACTTCATCTGTCAATCTGTTTCTTTTGTTGGTTTTGATATTATTTAACGCTGAGAATAAGGCCTCACAAAAGTATGTAGAGGGAAAAATTGTGAGTAAAGCCATTGCTATATTTTTCAGGGTGCTAAACGTGTCTGGTAGTCGGTTCCAGGCACTCCAAATTTCCTGTTCGTAGTGGCACTCCTCTTGATTCTCCAAGCGGCACCTTTCCAGATTCTCAAGCTTTGACCTCAAGTCGACAAACACCTGAGCCCAGATACTGTCTTGAAATTCTGCAAGTTGCATCTCCAAATCATCAATTTGCATCCATTGGAAACCATTTAATTCCAAACTACTGTAGACTACTACATCAGGATACTTAATTATTTTCATGGTCTGTTCTAGACTTCTAAATTGACTAAATCTATCACTAAACTGGTCAAGTAACGAGTCTAAAACATGCTGGTACTTCATATGCAAGAGTTCCATTTCATTTTGTACAGCTGCACTGGCCTTCTCAAAATACTTTGTTACTCGAGAAAATACTTATAAGTTTTAGTTTCTACATCTCGCTTGAAAATTTTAACTTTACTTTCAAAAGCTTTTATGTATCCAAACATAACGTCAATACTTTTGCCAAAACCTTGTAACTTTAAGTTCAGTTCATTAATATGAACAGAGAGATCTGTAAAAAACATCAGGGTGTTGACCCACTTATCATCATTAAGCTGAGGAAAGTTTCCCAGATCCTTATCGTCAAGAAATACCTTAATTTCTTCAAAGCACTCCACAAAGCGCTCAAGAACTTTGCCTCGGCTCAGCCATCTTACATTATTGTACATCAGCAGTCCACTGTAGGTGGAATCAACCTCCAGTAAAAGTGCCGAAAATTCTCCCTTGTGAAGGGGGCGAGCAGCTATTAAATTAACTATTTTTGTAACAACTGACATTAAGTCGTTTAAGTCTGTGAATCCTGCCTTGGCACATAAAGCCTCCTGATGGATAATACAATGAAAAGGCACAATCGGATGTCCAATAGCTTCTGTAAACAATTTGACAAATCCGACTTTTTTCCCCACCATATTTGGTGCCCCATCTGTCGTCACTGACACAACTTTAGAGATATTAATGCTTAGGTCACGAAATGTTTGTATAACAACCTTACATATTTCGCTTCCTGATGTACTTGTTGGCACTGATACTAACTTTATCAACTCTTCTCTCATTGTGAGACCATCAGAATATCGACCAATAATGGCCAACTGAGCATGTGATGTGACATCAGTAGTTTCATCAAGAGAGATCGAAAAATATTTACACTTCCTTATGTCTCTCTTTAATTGATGTTGTACGTTTGTGTTCAGTCTCATTATTCGGTCTTTTATGAAATTTCTACTGAGTGGTAACTCAGATATTCTCTTAATAATTGCATCTTTATTCTGCATATCGTGAAATAGAACTGGTGCACATCTTAGGAGAGTTTCTTTAATAAATTCTCCCTCACTGAGTGCTTTTCCATGCTGAGCTATAGAGTGAGCAATGCTCAAACTTGCAGATGTTAAATTTGTAGAGCCTTTCATAAATTTAAGGATGGAATTAGATTGGCTCTTATAAAGGTGTAGCTGCCTGGAAATATATTCCTTCCTTTCATCCTCACTTTTTTCCAAGAGCTGGGAATGATTAGTTTCAAAATGTCTATTTATATTCCATGTTCTGCTTACTACCATTTCAGTACATAGAACGCAAAATGATCTGCCATTTTTTTCTATAAAGCCATACATCTCGGTCCATGTCTCTTGAAAGGGTCGGCCACTGCTACTACCACTTCCTTTACTTAACCTTAGTTTTTTATTTTTTGGGTTCTCCATCAGGGGGGCAGTGACAGAAGATAGAATTATAGATAGCTTGTTAGGCCTGCAGGCAATTAGGGGTTAACTAGCCTAACTAACCACAAAATGGTGCATGTAACTGTCTTTTAGGAAAGGGCAGGGGTAATAAGCAGAAATAGGGGTTAATAAGGATGTGCAACAGTAATAGTGGTGAAATGGAGTCTGCACTATGGAGCAAGATGGTGTTCCTTATGTGAATTAAAATGGCTGCCGCTATTTCTAATGGCGGGAAACGGCACGCCACAGGCCCTTGCCTCTCCCAGCCTCCCCCTCACTTATCTCAGTAATGATGGATTTGAAATCCATGACAGTAGATAATGGTTGCTGTGGTTAACTGTTATTTGGTTACTGGTAATGGCAGGGCCCCCAGAGATGCGTCCCCCGCTGCGTTCCGCTGCTCCCTGCTCTGCCGGCGGAAGTGAGGGCAAAGATCCCGGCTTAACCAGAAGTCCCAGAACTAGACGCTCTGTGCCGGACTTCTGTTGTTTTGGTCTACAGACCTCCGGCACAGAGTGTCTAATAGGGGAGGATGAAACATTTGCGACTAGAGTCTCTAACTCTAAGACTCTAGTCGCAAATGTTTCATCCTCAGGCGTCTGGCTGCGCGGAAGAGGTGGGCGCGGGCGTCCGAGCTCCTCAGGGGTCATTGCCATCGCGATTGAGCCCCAAGGAGGCCAGAGGCCGCACAGAAGAGGCGGGAGAGGGCCGGTTACGTCACTTCTGGATCCGGCCCTCTCCCGCCTCTTCCGCGTGGCCTCTGGCCTTACAAGCCCTGCAGCGGCGGCGAAGGCGGCATGCTTACCTGCAGGGGCGTCCGCTTCCCGGGCTCCTCCACCACCACCGCCACCGCCACCGGGTCTCGCTGCCACCGCCGCGTGACCCCCCGCCACCCGGCCGCCTTAGTGGCCGCGTGTCATCAGAAATGGCTGACACGCGTGTCATAGGTTCGCCATCACTGCTCTAGATGGACTGTTTTCGTTGATATGGCTTCGCACTAGCAGCATTTTGGTTACATGACGCAGCCGCCAGTACAAAGTCATCTAGGAGCAAATGCTCTGATTTTAAAAAGTCAGCCATTTAGTGCGACTTTTTTGGAGTGGAGCAGGCAGCGCAGGGAAAGGGGTTGGAGCAGTGAGACGTAAGCTCACTGCACCGCCTCTGCTGTCCTCCCCCACATTTTGATTAAAAATAACCTTGCTGGTGAGGAGCCGATGCTCCCAGCTGTCCTTCTAGCTGCCGGCAGGTTGCCACCCATGCGGCAGCGCCAGCAGCTCGAGGAAAAGCCTGTGTGGTGCTCCTCACATGTAGAGGGGCATCTGGGAGCCAGCCGTCAGCGCAACATATAACCAACATCGTCAAGAGGGGACCCTCAACATCTTCTGAATAATTCACCCTGAAAGAACTGACAACCATCTTAAAAATCTATAAATACCAGTTTCCTAAAAAAAAAAAAAAAGGGTCTGTCCTACAACTGGACAATAGTAAACAGCAGTTTAGGAGGAGCTGCCACTTTATGTGATAACAAGTTCTAAGGCCAGCAGGGCCAAGAACTGGGCTACCTTTGACTCCTAACCTAACCTTCACCTTTTTGATTCTGTAAACTCAACAGAGGCACTGTTGTGATGAGTCAGGGATTCAGTTCTTGAAAGGCTACATTACAATTAGATTCGGAATGGCCCAATGGTCAGCTGTCACAGTGTAGAACAGGCTTTGCAATGCATATAATGGTATACAGTTATTGTATTCAGCACTGTAACTTTCATTCATATGTGGCTCATACACCAAAGGGCATTTCTTTTAATAATTTAGAAGGAATATTAGATGGAGGGGGAGAAATAGCACATTGTTTTATGTTTTGTACCGCTTTTCCCCAATATCCATCAGCCGAGTGTCCAGCCACTTTGGGTTTCTTTAGATTAAAGGGAAATTGCATTTGCATACCGGCATTTTACTTCCTGCTTCTCTTGCACAATTGTAATGAGCTGAATGACCTGGAAGGAGAGGGGCGATCCCACGGTCTATAATGGAAAACTTCTGCGCTCATAGTATTGAATGGGACAGCACCCTCTTGTAGCACAACTTTGGTTGCACACAGTACCAAGATATTTCAGAAGAATCGAGATATCCAAGGTTTTTTTTAATATAATGGAATAACTGGTCTAAGGAGTGAGAGACATGCAGGAGGTTCACGCCGTCGTGAAAATGACCCACAAATCTATAAATCACTTGTTTAGAGAAGTCTTTCATAAATCCCAACCTTCACGTGTTGATCAGCTCTATGTGCACAAAGTTGTGATATGTATAACTTGTAGAAGGTTCTGTATGTTCAGTCTGTTGCCCTGCAAAACACAGGGTCCCCCAATTGTGTTAAAAGAGCCTATGCACATACAAGGCTTTCTGTGCACACAGGACCAATCCACCTGTAGAGATCAGGAGTGGGGACTTTGGGTTTGATGCCACTCTCCCTCCATGTGTTTCTGCCACGTGGTTTCCCACCATGTGAAAAAGTGCATAGACATTATCTCGGCAGTCTTTGCCACACCTCTATAAGGTAGATCATTGTGATATTATTCCCATATTGCAGCTATATGGAAGCCCTGGCTAAGGGGAAAGTGGCATGCCGAAGTCAATAACAGTGTAATTCTACACCTGTCTATTCAGAAGTTAATTACTCCCAAGTAAATATGAATAGCTTTTCAGACTAAGAAACCCATGGTAGAGGTGCCATGTGAAGTTGGAAATAAACTCCACTGAGTTCAATGGATCTGACTCCCAAATAGATGTGAATAAAATGGTAGGTTTGGTAACATTTCCTTGTGATCGACAGTAGCAAATTCAAGAGCAAACAGGCTCCAGTGTGCCCCTCCCCCTCACTTCCCTGCATTTCACTTTCCCTGGCCATTTAAAACCCAGCATTCCCCTGCTGTGAATCATCCAGGCGTGTGTTATGGCCCCAGAGGGGATCCCATCGATGATTCATATGCTTTATCAAACAAATCATGGAATGCTACACTCCAATCTGGAAAAGACTCAAGACAAATTAAGAGTGACGACTTTTACAAAAGGCTCATTTGAGGAGAGGAACATCTGCATGGGGAGGAATAAAGCAGGTGAACATATGATTTTTCCAAACTTCCGCCTTGGGATTTGAAGGGGGTGGGCTAAAACGGGAGCTGAAATGAGGAGGAAAGCAGGAGGGTTGGGGGGATTACACTTTGTTGATGCCAGCAGAAGCAGCTATTTTCTTCTTTTGTCTGTCCTTAAATTATTTTTTAATTTTAATTTAATTTTAAATATTTTTAGGCTACCTTTCAGGATAGGTCCCTCCCAAGGTAGGTTTCGGAACTTAAATTGCCCAAACCCATAATTCCAGTATTATAGCACAATTTAAAATAAGAGATGATAAATAACAAAAATGTCAAGAAAAAAACTGTAAGCAATTTTATTTTATCAGGGAACAATCCTATGTCCCCTAGACAGCATCTGGGGAGACATAGGATTTTTTTGTTTGTTTGTTTTTTGGCTGAGTTCAGAGACATCACTGCAAGCGCAGAGCCAGGAAATTGTGCTGCCCACCCTTGCCCCCTCCCCATCGCAGCCAGCACAGAGTAAACCACGATGGCTGCCTCTCCATGCTCGGTTGAAAAGGGGTTGGTCCCGGGGTTGGGGAGGAGACCATGGAAACTATGCAGTGCGGCAGCCTCCCCTCTCTGTCCAAATCTCCTCAAGTGGATGCTCAAAATCGAACATGTAGCAACAACGGCAAGGTGGACAGAGCATGGAAGAGAGGATCCTCCTCTGTCCTCTGTGTGCCCTACATTGGATACTCATAAGTCCCCAAGTTTGGGGGCTTACAAGTACCCATAGGATTGTGCCCTTAAAATATTTATATCCTGTCTTTCAAGCCAGCAGGACTCTACAAGGTTACTCACAACCATCATTCATAAAATATAAAATCCATAAAATTGTAAAAAAAAATTAACAAAGAGCCAAACTAAAAAGTTAAATGTAAAAATTATAACATCATGGCAACTGCATGGGAAGGGAGGATGCGACTAAAACCAAATACGCTACTGAAATGTCAATAGAGAGGGGGCCAGGGGGGCCTCCTAGGATAGAGAGCTCCACAGTCTAACCTCTGCCACTGAAAAAGCCTTGGCCAACATCCTGGCCAATCAGAGCAGTGATGGCAACAGGACATGAAGCAGCCTCTCTGACGATGAACATAGCCTCATGTGGGAGAAGACAATCCCTCAAACATCCCAACAGCAGAGCTTGTCTTGGCTGCTGCCTCCCAACAGCTGCCACCTTTTCCCTAGAGATGTTTCCTACTGGGTCAGGTCTAGTTGACCTAAGGACATCCAAAGAGTTCATGGTTGAAGTAACTTTTGAAACAAGAACTTCTTGGCTCTTGCTGAAAAAGGACAGCCAGAAGGAAGGCTAGACTTCAACAGATGACTCCACTAGTTACTATAAGAAAAGAACAGGGTTTGGACATGGATCTCAGCAGTATGTGTGGTTGGAAAGAGTTGGTATGAAAGGAGGAGGAGGAGGAGGAGTGGTGGCGGGGGAAGAGAAGTGATATTCAAGGTCTCTGCTGACACTGACACACTGCCATTAATTAGCCACTTGAATAATAAATAAGTCAACATTTATTTTCAATTAAATAAATTATTAAACTTGCCACCAAAATTGCACACACACACAGACACAAATGGAATCTGGGTTGGACAACAATCCAGACTCATCCCAGACCAAGACATCTTTGTTGTTATGACATTTACATCGATGGAAATTATGACCAGGGATGAAAGTCATGTTTGTGTCCTCTCCAAGAGAAGCGTCTCCCACCTCCTGCTTCTCATCTCCTCCCACTCAGTCACATCCCTTCATCTTTAACCTGGAAAGACCCTGTTCCTCACCCAGCCCAGTAACTACCAATGTTCACATGATCCTCTTAGATTGGCATATGGGGCTAGAGACCCCCCCCCCCCAAAGAATGATTAACTAGAGCCTGCAGGCCACATCCAGCCCTGAAGCAATTTCACTCAGTTCTTGGAGGGCCTACCGATTTTAATCAATGAATTGTACAACATTTGCCCACAGTTGCATTCATAAGAAAAACAGAAGTATTTCAGACACTGAGAAACAGACACTCCACACATTAAAGTTACACCTCTTGTTTGAATTGGATATGCATTGCAATGCTTGAACTAGGGGTGAATGAGAAATTTGTTTCAGTTCATTTTTTATCAGGATTTACCCAGTTCACATGGACTTGGGCACAATCTGCGGTGAAAGTCCATATATTTCCGAACTTGCCATGTTTTCTATGGACAAAATGTGTTTGACAGCACGTGTATGGACTCAAGTTGGAATGAACGTTGAGAAGCAATTCAGAGCACTTCAGCGAGCTCGAGTTTTGCTGATTCCCACCCCCCCTAGCCTGAACTTGTGTGTCCCATAGTTATGGGACCCATACTTCTAGTTGGCCCCTATGTAATTGATGGAGTTTAATCTGGCCCAGAGACTGCTGTCTTGATGAGTAGTCATGGAGGACATAGAAGCTGGCCTGCTCTGACATAAAATAAGAGAAACATGGCAACCAAACCCTTCCAGAAGCGCATTAATGTTGTAATGTCCTGGTGGAAGTTATACTCTCTGTTCAAAACGAGGAATAGTCAGCATGTTTGGTGAGGCATAGAATACGTAGGGCAGGCATTAAAAATAGGTCCTGGAGTACAAAACATGTACAACACCTTGACCACAAGCAAGATGCCGAAATGTGAGGGATGGCCTGCCTCAGGAGGAATGACTGCAGAGACCTCACGGTGCACTCAGTGACATGGGAGCAGCCACACCGCTGCAGGGCTACACTTGTCATTGCTTGTCATTATTTGCGCTGTTCTTTCCTTGCACTTCAGTGGTAATTTGTGGCAATTACCAAGAACGTCCAAACCAAATTCCCCTGTGGCTTTACAACACTCAACTATGGCTATTTCCACATCCGAGGCCCCTCCCAACCCCAGCTAGGTTCATACTTTGAGCTGGTGCAGTGTTTAAAGCATCAAATCAGGACTAGGGAAATGCACGTCCAAATACAACCATGAAGCTCCCTGGGTGACCTTGGGAGTGTCACAGAATCGTAAAATCATAGAATAGAAGAGTTGGAAGGGGCCTATAAGGCCATTGAGTCCAACCCCCTGCTCAATGCAGGAATCCACCTTAAGGTAGGGTGACCAGATAAAATCCAGGTCAGGGCTCATGGTCACCCTATCTGTCAGGTATGCCTTAAGGTAGGGTGACCACATAAAATCCAGGTCAGGGCTCATGTAACTTTAACAGTTGTAGAGAAAAGGGAATTTCAGCCAGTGTCGTTTGTATGCAATTAGTTCCTGGTGAAATTCTCTCTTCATCACAACAGTTAAAGTTGCAGGGGCCCTGCCTTCTTTTGTATATGGTCACTCTAGTATAGTGCCTGCACCTTTAACTGTTGTGATGAAGAGGGAATTTCACCAGGAACTAATTGCATACAAATGACACTGGCTGAAATTCCCTTTGCTCTACAACTGTTAAAGTTACATGAGCCCTGACCTGGATTTTATCTGGTCACCCTACTGACAGATGGTCCTATCTCACAGCATCTCACAGGGTTGTTATGAAGGGAAAGGAGAGAAGCAGCTTGAATCTTTTGGAGGAAAGAAGGAATATAAATTAACTAATGAAGGCTCCACTGTTTTCAGCACCAGTACACATATCTCGCATACTATGTACATTTGCAGAAACTGGGTTCGGAGTGATTGGGGAGGAGCACAACTTTGTGAACATCTGCATTTTCTTTCGTCAGGGATTATCCATAGCAAATCCCCTGATCTCAAAGACTAGGGAGCAGGGCAAACAGGTGGAGGGCTTCCTGTACATTTTGACTATAGGCCACCCCCATGATCAGTGCGGCAAAATGCCTCTGAATACCACACTGAGGGCCAAACAGTCAGGAAACCACACATAGTAGTGGAGGTTCGTATAAGCTTGTGAGGCCCTAATTCAGATCAGGGCCATGGCACTCTGGGAGGGAGGGTTTTAAACCTCCCGCCCACAACCAGTTTTCCTCCCCCAAATTCCTCCCATCTATCAATGGGGCGTTAAAAGACAAAAGAAAAAAGCCTCCCTGGTCTTCAATGGGGGGAGGCTTTGGTGGGGGGAGGTTGAAATCTTTCCCCCTGGAGTAGGGTGACCATATTTTGGAAACCAAAAAGGAGGACAACATGGTTGGCCCCAAGGGGGCTTCCCCACCAACATGTCTGCCCCAGGGGGCGTGTCCAGCACCAAGGGGGGGGAGTGCCCACCTGAACATAGTCTTGGTCACATGTCTGATTTTACAGCACACAATTAATACAAATCTGTTCTACATGCAAGTGAGACATCCAAGGGCTGAAACTGCTCAAGGTGCAAGACCCCAAAGAGGAAGTTTGACAACCTGAGTTTGAAGGGTATGGCTCCAGTGTTTTTTTTTTAAAAAAAATTTAAAACCTCACACTTTAAAAAATTCCTAAAACTCAAAAGATGAACAGATCTGCTTCAAATTTGGCATGGACAAAGCCCTACTTAAGAGCTATCATGTTGTTAAGTTTCATCTCTTTATCTTGAAAAACGATGGGTTTTTTTTTAAAAAAAAATTAAAACCTCAAACTTTATAAAATTGTTAAAAATCAATGGATGAACAGATCTGCTTGAAACTTGGCATGACTAAAGCCCTACCTAAGATCTATCATGATAACAAATTTCAACTCCTTATCTTTAAAAATATGTTTTTAAAAATTAATTTTAAAACCTCATTTTTAAAAAACAAAAAAACCAAAATCCTAAACATCAATGGACAAACAGATCTGCTTGAAACTTGGCAAGTTTCATCTCCTTATTTTTAAAAACGATGGGTTATTTAAAATTTTATTTTAAAACCTCAAATATTTTTAAAATCCTAAAAATCAACGGCTGAACGAATCTGCTTCAAACTTGGCATGGCTAAAGATCTACCTAAGGGGTATTATCATGCCAAGTTCATCACTATATTTAAAAATGATGGAGCTGTAAGCATTTTTGTTCATTCCCATTGACTATAAAGTAGAACTGCCCTTTGGGCGGGGGGAGGATGGGAAAAATCTGGATTTTTCTTCAAATTTCATAATTCCCCCCTTTCTCAGATTTGTTACCAAAAATCCTGACATGTCCTGGTTTTTCCTGACATATGGTCACCCTCTTCTTGGAATGCCATGGTCCATATCTAAATTAGGGATGCACGTACTTACACAAAGGTAAAGAAAAGGAACATGCATAGCTCCACTATGAGTGATGATTACCCAAATGTTTAGTTTGGCCCTAACTAGCAACACTGGGAGAGGGCTGTGGGCTCTTGTTCTCCTTGTAGCTTCCCAGAGGCATCTGGTTGGCCACCATGGGAAATATGTTGGACTAGACAGGCCTTTGTTTTCACCCAGCAGGGCTCCTCTGATGTTCTTCCAGGCAGGGTTGTTCCTATTTACAAGAAGTGAAGAATTAAACTCTGTTAACATCATGTTTCTGAGCCCGATTCAAGGTGCTGGTTTTAACCTATACAGCCTTACATGGCTTGGGACCACAATACCTGCCGGAACGCCTTTCCCGACATGAACCTAGCCGAACACTACGTTCAGCATCTAAGGCCCTCCTCTGAATGCCTACTCCGAGGGAAGCTCGGAGGTCGGTAACAAGGGAGAGGACCTTCTCTGTGGTGGCCCCCCAATTGTGGAACAATCTCCCTGACGAGGCCCGCCTGGTGCCAACGTTGTTATCTTTTCGGCGCCAGGTCAAGACTTTCCTCTTCTCTCAGGCATTTAGCAATATCTCATGAGCCTGGGTCTGTTTTTGTTTTTTAGGCTTAATAGCTTTTTAAAGTTATTACAGTGGTTTTAAATGTATGTGTATATTATGTGTACATTGTATGTTTTTGCTGCTTTAATTTTTGTATATTGTTTTTAATTGTTTTAATCTTATGTAAACTGCCCAGAGAGCTTCAGCTATGGGGCAGTATACAAATGCAATTAAATAAATAAATAAATGTTGCCTTACATTTCTCTTTCAGTCATGTTCCTGGATCCCTGTATGGTTTGGGCTGTGACTCTCAATTGCTATGTTCCTCCTCCTCTTCCTCCTCTTCCTCGTGTGGTCAGATGACAGCATATATAGTGATGATACCACAGTTTCTTTCTGAGTCCTGGTCCATACATTCAGCCAGGCCAACAGCAGTCAGCACACTGCAATAGCATGATGGAAGAGCAGCGTGAGCTTTATCCGATTACATGGCGGTTCCCCTCAGGTGAATCTTCCCATTCAAAAAGCAAGGGAAGGGGTTTCGGTGAACTGGGCCTGTGTGCAATTGGGTGCTCATTTGGAGGCCCCAGTTCACACTGGGAGTGACCTGCAATGTAGAGAGGAGGGGTGACAACCTTTCGATCACCGTGCTATTGTAGTGGGACTCTAGTTTAATGCCTGAACAGGACTCTGCATCCTCCTGCAGGCCCAGGCAACCATGCCTGGTTCTTCATCATATTTCTTTCCTCATCTTGGGAAGGCTTTTCAGCCTGCCCTAAAACCATGGTGTAGGTTTGCCAGGGACCTCAGAACCGATCCCTTTAAGATCCCTTTCATACCACTGCTGTCCTTCCTTTGCCCTTCGTCCCCTTTCCTGCCAGTTCCACTCTGAGACTGGTAGAAAAGGTCCTTCCGTGGCCTTCCTTCCCCCTGCTTTTTGAAGAGCCAAGTCCTGGGCACCAAAAGCAGGCTGATTACGATCTTTCATTCCAATGTACTTCTTTCCTTCACTGGCTCCTTCTTGCCTAGGGGGTCTCCACGCCCCCTTCTTGAGAATGAGCTTATGCCTGCCTGTCTCCCCTCCCCCCCCTGCTACTAATGAGCTTGATGTGGACAGTGATACGATGTGGAAAGTGACAAGCTTTTGTGTGCTGCTGAGGGCTCTGTGCTCCGCTGGACCGGAGAGCTGCATTAGGGGACATGCTCATACCTCGGCTCGTTCAGCTTGGCTGAGGAGCATGAACCCTTCTGCCCTATCCACCCTCTCACGTTTGATTTTACCAGACTATTAACAAACAACGTTGGCTCTGAAATCTGGAGTGAAAGTCCTGGAAGAAAGTCCTCCAACATGGTTTCATACTAGGTTCCCTGCAGTGCAGTCACAGTCAAAGAAAGACTGACCCCTTATGCCTTGGAGAGTTTAACAGAAGAGGGAATACCAGCATGTGCGGCTTATTATGCAAAGGTGTGAAAAACCTCCCCTGCTGATATTCCCTCTCCTCCACAACTATTAAAGGTACAGGAGCCCTGTGCTGCTGATCACCAGAATCTGCTAGAGGTAATCAGCCTCATTTAGGATTTCCAGATCACCTATCTAAGTAGGTCTGCTGTCTGTTTCTGCCTCTCCAAAATTGTGCAGGGACCCCACAGTCCACTTGAGATTCAAGAGGCTGTTTGTTCTCTCTTGGATAAGACTAGAGAACCCAGAACCAACTTTCAATAAGTATTAGGGATTTTTAATCTTGCTGTGGCCCTGCTATGCCCTATAAGAGAAGCCACATGCTCACACTGATGAGTGCCGAAAATTAGAGCTGTGTACGGATCCGAATTTGGATCCTGAATCCAGATTGGATCGGGCTGATCAGGGCCTCCTGGATCCAGATCCGAACCAGATTGGATTGGCCTGGATCGGATCCGCGATCCGGATCCGGATCTGGATCCAGTCACAGCACTGCCTCCCGCTCTCCCCCTCCCTCCCTCCCTCCTTCCACTCTCCCGGCTTACCTGCTGCCTCCTCCGTGTCATCCCCCATCGTCCTCTCCCCTCACTGTGTGCCGCCACATTTCCTGCTCGCGTCGGGTGATTACATCCCCTACCGTGACTGGCAAATGCGGCGCTCTAATTGGTTAGAGAGCTGCATTTGTTGGTTGCAGCAGGTGACGTCATCACCTGATGTGAGCGGGAAATACGGCAGCACACAGCGAGGAGAGAGGACGATGGCAGGATGATGCGGAGGAGGCAGCAGGTAAGCAGGGGGAGTGGGGGAGGGAGGGGGAGAGTGGGGAAAGCGGGAGGGAGCGCTGTGCACGGATCCGGATCAGATCCGGATTTGGATCTGAGTTGGATTGGGCCCGATCCTGACCTGACAGATCGGGATCCGGATCGGATTGGGGGGATCTGTGCACAGCCCTACCAAAAATGCATTTCACTGTCCTCAAAAGCTTCATCCAGGAGCTAAGGCTCATTCACAGCCCTGGTTGGTTTGCCAGCCAGACTCAGCCATCCATTTGGGGAGTAGGTGGAGCAGATGGCTGGATTATGTCTCAAGCACTGAATTGCCAGCAGTGAGGAGACAAGCCACCACCTGAGGCTTCCTAGAGCCAAATGAAACCTCACACGGGCACCTCCTATCCCTAGGAACGGGCAAGTCTATCAGCTTCACTTTCTCCCACAATTGAATTTTTAAAATTGCAAATTCTTTCTCTCCAGAATTTGAAGCACTTCTTGATAAATTCAGATCAAAAATGAACTGAAACTAAATTCCTATCTGCACCGTCTGAATTCAGTAGGCACAGCTATTCCCAGCACGGAGAGGGTCATGATGTGCCTGCCTACCATAGTGCCATCAAAGATGAGGAACCTGTCAGAAAAAAAAGACATGGCAGCCCTAATTCAACACTAACATGGCTGAATACTTTAAAGAGCTAAGGACCCAGTTCCTTTTGCAGGTGTTGGCACATTCTTATCAAAATCTCACTGAAACGGGATCTCCTCCTCACCCATTCCTTCATCTCCCCTGAGCTTTGCTGAGCTGGTTGCTGCAGTGCCCCCTCCTGGCTATCAGTAGAAGACGGCACCCAAGTGCAGCAGAGAGTGAAAAATTGCTCCGTCTTCTGTCAAGCTGCCATGGTAACACAGAGGCTTGGTTCAGACAACACGATAATCAATGGAGGGGTGTTGCTTATTGTGTCGTGTGGAGGGCAACATACAATGCACACACAACTCACAGTATGCTATTTGGGGCACTTAAACAACGGAGAAAAACAACGGGCTTGCACGTTGTTTATCCCGAACTCCATTGTTTAAAGTGTCGTGTGGTGGGAACCCCCCTCTCTCCATGTACTATTCCGTTTGGTCATAGAGTTCACTGGCTGGAGCAGCTGAAAAAACCCAGCTGCTCTGATACAGCCGGCAGAACTTGCGGTGCATACTGGGATATGGCTGGAGGACTGAGGGAGGAGATGCAGCAGCCCAGAAGGATGCCGGGACTTTCAGCCCCACGATGGGGGGGAGGACCAACATGTCGTGTGGCGGGTGTTGCTGCGCCGCCACCAAAATAATGCACGGTCAGTACGCTATTCCCACCTCCATTGCCTAAAGTGTCGTCCGAACTCAGCCAGAGAGCCAGCCGCCTGTGTCCAGATGGCAGAACCCCACGTTTGATGACTCTGGGCACCCCACATTACAAAACCTACTGAGTGCCTGCCATGAAAAAAAAGGTTGCAGACCCAAATTTCTGTAAAAGGTTTTTAAATAAATCTTCCCATGCTTGATTTTCTCTTTTTTAAAAACAACAACAACAAACAAACACAGAATAAAAATACCCTGAAATGAAAATAGCCTTCCCTGGGGCTGTCGATACGCCCTCTATACACCGTGGTGGCTATGAAGTGGCACTGTGTCATTTATACGATGCTGCCGCCAACTCGCACCCACCATGTTTTTTCCCATCAAAACTGGCCAGAATCCCCCCACCCCCCTTGGTGGATGCCACATGTGCGCTTTGCAGCCAATTACCCCTCCCCCTAAAGGCTTCCAGAGCACCACAGAGAGAGACGGAGTTGGGGAGAACAGAACACGCACTCTGGATCCAATCAGCCATATTTCCTCCCTCAAACCTCTGTGGCTGGGCATGTGTGGAACACGGGGAAGCATGGGAAAAGAAGGAGTACTCCTGGTGGTCATTTTCTGTCTTTTCTTTTGGAACCAATGTTGCTGGCGTATTGTCGAGGAAAAGCAATGACAGCACTCATTTCAATTGGATTAAAATTAAAGCCTGTGTGTATGCGTTTGTGTGTGTGTGTGTGTGTGTTGCTCCACAACCACAGTGTGCCAATTGATCTGTAAAAAGGTATCTATTTCTCTGTTTTACTTTCATTTCTTTACGTTTTGCTAGGTTAAAAAAAAGTCTGTTCTTGTTGCAATTAATTTTGCATTTAAAAACTGGACAACCTCTTTTAATTTATTTTGCTGCATTCATTATGGTGGAGATAGTACTGCTAAGCTACCTAGTGGGGAGGAGAGGAGGAGCTGAGGCAAAGACTGATGACTTGAGTGCTTCAAAGAGAATCCAAAACAACATACACAAAGCAAAAGAAAGCCCCCCTATAAACAATAGTGTACACAATATAATATTAATATTTTCATAAAATGAAATATTTCTTATTTCCCAAAAGTATTATTTTTATTTCCAAAAATGCAGAGTGAGCCACCAGAGAGATATGCAATGCCACAAATACCACTGCATCAACAGAACATAATTCCCACCCCACACCAAATGCCTGCAGGTAAAACATCACATTCCTCTTCCAAATTGCTCACAACATTTAAAGCTGCAGGAGCCCAGCCCTCTTTTGTATCTGGTCACTCTAGTGTAGCTCCTGCAGCTTTAACTGTTGTGATGAAGAGGGGATTTCACCAGGTGCTGCATGCATACAAAGGACACCTGCTGAAATTCCCTTTTCTGTGCAACTGTTAAAGGCCTCCTCCACACGAGACGTTTAATGAGCCTTGAAGGCTCATTATAAATTTTACCTCCACACCAGCGGAGCGCAAAATGGGCATACAGGCGCGTTATCTCCCCAATAATGCGCATTTTCGAATGCGCGTTAAATAGCGACTTTTATTTTTCTCCGGCCGTTAAAGCGCAATTTCACCGTGTGAACAAGCGATTATGCGCATTAACGTCTTCTAAAGCGCTTTTTGGACATCAATTAATGCGCTTCGCCGCCTCTCGCCGCCTCCCGTGCAGAGGGATTAGGCATAAATGCGCCTCCGTGAAAATGCGCATAATCCCCGAACCGAGCGCAAAAGCGCATCCTTGTGGAGGGGGCCAAAGATTCAGGAGCCCTGTCCTCCTTTCCATATGGTCACCCTACCTATAGTAGGAACCATGTCTACTCAGAAATGGGTCTTCGCACATCTAGACAGAAGTAAGCAGGCAAGAATCACTTAGCAGCACTTTCAGAAAGCATCCCACACAACAAGGCCCTCTCCACACAAGGCTTTTATCGTGCACTCGTAAAATAAAAATCTAAACCACCCAGTAAAGATAAGAACCTAAGAAGAGCCCTGGTGCTGGATCAGATCAAGGGTCCATCTAGTCCAGCACTCTGTTCACACAGTGGCCAACCAGCTGTCGACCAGGGACCCACAAGCAGGACATGGTGCAACATCAGAGTAGATACCCCTTAGCAGAAGAGTTACACAGATCCACATTGGGTTTTGTAGCAGTGGCTGCACACCCATTGACCCCATCATCCCAAAGTGATTTGACAAAAGGGGAGTTCACAGAGAGCCACTGTCATCTTCTCCTGGTGCCTCAGAATGCCATTTTATGAGGGTTTCACAGAGATCCTCTTCTAATGCTGGAGCCGGCCCCTTACTCCAGTCCATCCATCCTTGCATATAGGAGCAGGCTGCTAGCACGCAACTACGTGCAAGGATCTCTGCCCCTTCATTCTCCTGTGGATCAGATTATTAGCAATGAGTTGGGTCAGAGTAAATTTTGAAAAGGTGTGTGTGTAGGCTGACCATATGAAAAGGAGGACAGGGCTCATGTCACTTTAACAGTTGTAGAGAAAAGGGAATTTCAGCCAGTGTCATTTATATGCAATTAATCCCTGGTGAAATTCCCTCTTCATCACAACAGTTAAAGTTGCAGAGCCCTGCCTTCTTTTGTATATGGTCACTCTAGTATAGTGCCTGCAACTTTAACTGTTGTGATGAAGAGAGAATTTCACCAGGAACTAATTGCATACAAATGACACTGGCTGAAATTCCCTTTGCTCTACAACTGTTAAAGTTACATGAGCCCTGTCCTCCTTTTCATATGGTCAGCCTACACACTGTGTGTGTGAAGTTCAAGAAGTTCAAAAAAGATTGTTTTCAGCAAAATTGGGTGGTAACAATACTTGGTTCTTACTGAGGGAGGTGGAGCGAAATGGGCTGCAGTGAAGTTGCTCCGATAAACCCAGTGACACCAGCGGAAAATGCCTTTGGGTCAACCGAGGATGTTCAGGTGGAAAGAAAACCTATTATTTCTGCAGTGGACATTGTTCCAGCCCTAGATTCTGGGCGTGCATCTGATGTGACCATATCCACTTCTGTGTATATAATGCTATTGGGTAGAGCATTCGTTCGTTCCTAATGAATGCACTATGGAGCTCAGCCAGGGCCATCTCAAGGTATTTTGGCACTCTAGGCAAGTTACTATTTTCCCCTCCTCCACTTGCTACCTCTATTAGTTGGGGGGGGGGCACAACTTTCCTGGGATACTGATATCTTCTATTTTTAATTTATTTCATTAACATTGCAACATTTATCAGTGTCACTGTACTATAAGTTGCATTGAACAATTATCTGGGACATCGCATCTGTATCCTTTCAACCAGTGGTCTTCAACCTGCCCAGATCTGAGACACTCCACTGATTCTCAGTCTGCAACATGGGTCCCTCTCTCACATTTTCCACTTTCTGTTTATATTGGGGGAGGGGGAGAGAATCCACACAACTGCACAAAAGCACTTCTTCGGACGCACATTCCCCCTGTGCCACAAACACCTCCAGTTGCACAGAGAATCAAGTGACTTTGAAATCATGAGTGCAAAATATTGGGGGAGGGATGGTAGAATCCACACAGCCATACAAGATGATGATGATGATGATGATGATGATGATGATGATGCAGCCCGGAATGCCCAATGAAATGCTTTTCCTTTACTTCCTGGCAAGCCCAGCTGCTATTGCTGCTGCCTGCCTGGGGGGGTCAGTTGGCATCCTGAATCTCTTGTATGGAGGGGGCAGGTCTCAGTGTGATAGAGCCCCTGCTTTGCATGCAGAAGGACCCAGGTTCAATCCCCGGCTTCCCAGGTAGGGCAAGAAAAAGAATCCCACTGCTGTGCCTGTAGCAGACACCGGGTACAGCCACATAGAAATTTGGCAAGGAAAGCATTTCCCATCTCTTCTCTGCCAAGAAAATTTTACCAGCTAAGTTTGTGAAAGTCAAGCTGCTGTTAAAGGTGTAGAAGCAAGGCTAGAAAAAGGAGGTGGCAACTCCAATGTGAAGTGGAAAGGGGGGGAAGAAGGGGGCATCCTCCCCAACTCTACTCTGGTGCCTGTGGCACTGCTATACAATGCCCAGGGTGCAGGTATGCAGTTTCCCCAAGGGCTACAGACTTCTGCCATAGCTTTTAGGAAAACTACATTTCCCAAATGTTTTGTTCCTCTGGATAAGAGCTTCATGAAATGAGCAATTTAAAGCACGCTCATGATTAGCCACTCATGGATGTTTGTGGGTCCATTACATGACATTGTCAGCCTCCAAGGCCCTTCCCACACTAATCTCCTGGAAATTCGCTGTTTTTTAAAAAACAAACAAACAAACAGATAATGTGAGAATATCCAGGAAATTGGCATCTCCCAGTGTGTAAACTCGGTGTTTTGCTATAATTATGTCACTAGATGGCGATGTCTCATTAAGGTGAATGGAGCATATGGAGCATGCAGTGAGAGGAAGTATTCAATTTCAAGCCAGGTGGCTGCCCATGTAATGGCGCTGATCACATCCCCAAACGAAAGCGAATACAGAAAGCCAGAGTAAAGCAGCGTGATTTTTTTTAAATATAGAGAATCCCTAAGTCTTTAAAGATCAACAAAGAAATTGGACGGTGGTTGTGACTTCTACTGCATCAGTGAAACCAAAATGTATATTTGTGTCTGGGAGAGAGGCAGACATGAGTCACACCCTCTTGGCCATTAATGTTCTGAGTAACAGCAACCAACCCCCACCCCACCCCCATTACATTTAAACACTTTGTTGTTTTGCTTTCCTTGATCATTCTTTTGACGGGAGGAACATGGGGAAAACATTGAATACCCCACTAGAGGGCAGCAGTTGCCTGCTTGAAGCATTGAATGAGCCCACATAAGCATGTGCAAGCAGGCACTGCCATAATAGTGGTATGTTACATTGCTGCATTTTCCAGAAACTGAGGCCATCCTAGAGCTGTGATCTTGTCAGTTCTCATAACCAAGCAGGGTCAAGCAGGGACAGTTGTGTTAGAGCCATTCAGCAATAATCTAGGTTCAGGATGAAATTTGTGACAATGAATCATTCACATGGTGTGATGAATAGCTGTCCCCAGCAGGCTGCAGAGATGGGAGTGAAGGACCCCTCACACAAGGACTAGGGGGTCGTGTTTCCCACACTCTGGATACCTGAGACACAGGGTCGTCATTTCCTGGATTAAAATTAAGGCACAGCATCGATTTACACTTTTGCAATCAGCCCCCGGAACAATGGGCCAGTATCCTCCTGCAAGTTCAGGACAGGCAGGTTAATATTGATTCCTGGCAACACACTTGCCCATTTGCAAGCCATTGAAACAGATTTAATAATGTATTAATTGTGGTTTTATATATTTAGAGATTTTATTATATCAAGTGGTAAATAAGTACTAATTAATTATTGAGGCAAGAAGTTGAAACCACTTATAACCCAGTTTGCCATTTCCCCCACTGCACAACTTTATCAAGAAGTGCAGAATGCTAAGCAAGAACTGAATAGTATTCTTTCACAGCAGGCAGAATTCACTCTGACTTGCTTAAGATAAGTACACCTGGGAAAACAGTGAACAGCCTAATAAGATCTTTACACACTGTCTTAAACAGCAACAATATTGACGTGTAATTTCAGCCTCCATGTCTGGCTCTGATATCTCAATAGTGTAACATTTGGTGTTCCTGAGCATAAGCCGAACACTGCAGAGACTGGATACAAAAGACAGCTTTTACTGAGTAAGTCACAATACAGACTTAGAGCCCATCTACACACACAGGATAAAACACTTTGAAAATGTTTTGGAAACAGTATATGGAGTGTGTCCTGAGCCCCAACAGTTCTCAAAACTGTTATAAACCATTTTGAAGCAGTAGTGTAGATAGGTTGTAACATACGAACCCTCTGTACTATCAGGTGAGTCCTTTTATACTAATCAGTGTAGCACTCAATTAATTCTGTTCAATTAACACAAACCAATTACACACATATCAATTACAAAACCAATTTCACACATATCATTACAGCTAGCCTCAGCTCATTTTCAGCTTTAGCCTTCCTGATTCCATTCCTGTACTTCTGTGCTACTTGTTTGTACTCTTCTTTTGCAGCCTGGCCTTCCTTCCACTTCCTATATGTATCCTTTTTGTTTTCAGGTCATCTCTAAGCTTTTTGTGGAGCTACATTGGTTTCTTCTGTCTTCTATCTTTTACCTTCTTGGAATTGTTTGTAATTGTGCCTTTAAAATTTCCTTTTTAAAAAACTCCCAACCATCTTGGATGCCTTTTCTCATTAGGGTCACTTGCCATGAGCTTCTTTTAGCTCCTTTGCATTTGGAGGAAATCATGAATGCAATAATGAATAGGAACACTGGGAAATCACCTGGACCAGATGGATTTCCAATTGAGTGGTATAAAACATTTTCTACCTTGGAAGCTCTATTGCCTTTATAATCGTATTTTTGAATCAAGCTCCTTTCTTCATCGTTAAATGATTCCTAAGACTAGCAAGAACCAGACCTATTATGCTAACTATTGACCTATAAAATTAATTAACATGGATATCAAAATATTAACAGCAGTATTGGCTGATAGATTGCAACAAGTTATTGCAGCATTGGTTCGACCAGACCAGGTGGGATTTCGGATAATCTCGGATTAGTTGTCGATCTAGTTGCCCTAAATTCTGAAAGAACTGACCAGTCAGCCATTATCTCTTCAGATGCAGAAACAGCCTTTGATGAAATTCATTGGAAATGTATTTTTACTACTTTGATTAATTTCCAGTTTTCCAGTTGAATTTTTGAAATGGGTAAAATTCTTATATTCAGCTCCGAGAGCTAGAGTAAGGACTAACAGATTATTTTCCACTTTTTTTCTACTTGGTCAGGGTACCAGACAGGGATGTCTGTGCCATAAGGCAAAGCAGTAGTATTCACGGTTTTGTACATGCTGATTTAGAATTTAAAATTATCCTGTATGCAGATTATCTTCTATTGTTTATTTCAAAACTCCAGTTGTCAGTTCCGGCTCTGATGAAACTGATTAATCCTTTCAGTGATCTGTCTGGCTATTCAATTAACTGGTCAAAATCAGGAATAATACTGATTGGAGATAAGGTACATTCCAGTGTATTAGCTAACTGGCAATTTTGCTGGTGCCCTGATTCCATTACTAATTTGGAAATAATTATTCTCAGAGACATATCTCAAATGATTATGTTAAATCTAAATAAGCTGATTAACGATATTTCACGAGATATTTATAGATGGGTACTGTTAAAGTTAAGTCTATGGGGTAAGGCTAATACTCTTAAGATGAGTACTATACCTTGAATTGTTTATGTTATATGTGGAATCCTTTACTTATACCTAGCAAATGCTTTTAAAAACTTAATACTTTGTTTTGAAATTCTTTTGGGGTTCCTCTCTGCCAAGAATATCCTTGAAAAGGATGCAACTTCCAATATTCATTATTGTTTATCCAATTGAATTAAATTATTACCAACCCTCAGCATCATTAAATCAAGAGTACACTTAAATAAAAAGAAGATTAGATAAAAAGTAGACATAAACAAGGAGTGTGCATGGCCACTCTAGGTGGTACACTGCGCTGATGTTTTTGGTGAACTTTCCACCGGAATCCCAGTGGTTACAGTCAATTTAGACCTCAACAACACACATTTGCAGCTTGGGTTTTTCTCTTTTTGTCCCAAAGTGCATCACTGTACATTTACGTCAAGACTTTTATGCAATTTTGTGGACTATTTACACAGATTGGAGACATCTTTTTCAAGAACTTATATATTTGCACACTGTTGTCCCTGAATCTTTTCCTATCAGGTACCATCCAGATGTGTTGGACTACCAGATTGGAGGAAGTTACTGTAAACTATGCATAAACTAAAGCAGGTGCACTCCATGGAGAGGAGCATATCAATTTTGGGGTCTAGAAATGAAGGCCTTCCAAGTCCTTTCCTGCTTCATAACCCTTGAAGCATCTGAAATGACCTTTGCTTGAAATGACCTTATTACTAATCACATATTAGTAATGTGTTATTGTTTTTAGAAACACACATCCTGAGATGTTATATTGACTCCGATCCTGTTAAAGTTAATGATGACTAAGACTCATAGAAAAGAATGTGATTTTGTCTTACGTCAGACAGTTATGGTGTGTCTTTTCCACTTCTTAATTTTTTTCCTAGAATGGTTTGACAGACAAAAGTTTAGATATTTTTAATGTTTTTATTTTATTTAAGGTGATACAAAGAAATGATAATAAGTACACTCAATCCCCTACAAAAATAATATCAAACCAACAGTTATGTAATTATATATAGCGTAAAAAGAAGAGAAAGAGAAAAGTTGGTTGATACAACTTTTAAGGGAAAGAAGTTTAATCAAAGTAGATAGGAGAACAAAGATTAAAAAGAAAAAAGAAAACGAAGTGAAAAAGAAAAGAAAAGAAAGACACAAAGAAGAAAAAAAGAAAAATCATAACTAAATATACAATTAAACTAAATTATAAATGTGCTACATTCCTTTCATTTGTTGTTACGATGTCCATATACTCACAGCTGAAGCAAGCATACATTGTTGTACATCTGGTTGTAATGCATATTGAATGAATCTCCCCCCATGTAGCTTCAAACGATGTTGACTCTGATTTTCCTTGAATTTGAAGTAAGTCATAATTTATTTTCTCAGAGATTGCCACAGACCAGATATTACGATACCATGCTGATAATTCAAATTGTCCAGTTTTTTTCCGCTATTGCGTAATTGTCTGCCGAGCAGCCGTTAGCAAGACTGTTATTACGTCTTTACATTTCAGTCCAATATTAAATCCATTATATATTGATAATAAAAACAATTCTGTATCATATGCAATTGTTTCTCTAGTGATAATCATTATTTCTCTGTGTATTGATCTCCAGAATCTCTGTATATATGAGCAAGACCACCATGAGTGAAAATACGGGCCTTTTATCTTGCAGCCTCTCCAACAGAGGGGATTGCAAGTTTTAGCAATATGTGCTAGTTGTACTGGTGTTCGATACCATCTATGTAGTATTTTCAAAGGTTTTCCGAATAGAGGCTGATACTGATCTAAATAGTCTGTTGTTCCATATTTTATTCCATCTAGCATCATCTATTTCTCTTTCAAGATCTCTTTCCCACACTTTTCTCAAGCCCACCATTGTGCCCATCTGGGCATCTATTAATATAGCATAAACTGAAGATACTATACCCTTCCCTCCTTCCCCTACCATTAACATGTATCTTTGTGTTAGTATCCCTTAGGAAATGGGATAATTGAGCTTCTTGTAACCATCCCAGGTCTAATTCTCCCAAATCAACTCCAAGTTGTTCTATTGTTTTTGGTTTATCCTGGGCATAGAAATCTTTCAATCAAAAATATCCTTCCCCCCACCCCCCATTCAGAGGGTTTAGGGAAAATTGTTGCATCAAGCTTACCCGGTTATGATTGTATTGGGGTAATTGGGGTAAGGGGGACCACACTGGAGACAATTAGATTGCCACTTTTTCCAAATTGTAAAGATAGGCTCAATTTGGATGACACGATAGTCAATGGTGGGGTAATAATCAACTTTACAGTTGTTCAACTAGGGGGTACTCCTCACACAACATGGTAATAAATAATCAACTGTGGTGTGGATGAGGATCAGCGCTTAGTTGACTATGGCAGCATTCGGATGACACAATAGTCAAAACAACTGACGATTGTTTTCCCCCCACCCCCAGTCGCTTACTGTGTCGTCCGAATTCAGCCACACCAGTTGTTTATTGTGTTGTCTGAATTGACCCACTGTCTTTGTGTATGGATTTCGGATATCATTTACTTCCTTTGTCTTTATAGATTGAAAAGGTAATGCCCATAAGGGACCTCTATTCAACATTTCTTCTTCCATATCCAAATTTTTATTTGCCTTCAAAATAATAAAATGAAGCTGCCATATTTGTAAGCCTTCATAGTATAATGCAAGATGTGGAAGCCCCCAGCCTCCATTAACTGAGACAAAAGTTTATATCTACATTGTAAAGATACATGCTTTGGGGGCAAGTTTAGCTATCATGGCTCCCTCAAAGAATCCTGGGAATTGTAGTTTGGTGAGGATGCAGAGAGAGATCACTAACACAGGTTGCATAAATAGAATTCTCAGGTTTGCTGAGGACAGAGGATGACTATTAATTCAGTTCTATGTTTGGATCATAGATATTGCAAGCAATAGGGTATTTCAAGACAAGGATTTAATGAGGCACCACCATGACTCATTCATTAATATTTCACAGTTGACCAGATGTTGTTGTCATCCTGTTGTAATCCTCTGGTGTTTCCCCAGTAATTTTCCTGACTTTTTGCTTAATGCAGAAAATCTGTTAAGGAAGGAAAAAACAGAATAGCTGCATATTTACTTTGCTGGTGTGGACAGGAAAATGTGGAATGGAAGCAAAGTGGGAGTTATCTCTGTAGAAGATGAATGATATGTTAGAGATGCCCCTACTTTCCTGACTGCTTTTCCGGTGTTTCCTATTGTAGAGCCACATTCAGCAGTACTTTCAAAAGGCATCCGCAGCTACTCAATTCATTGCAGTAGGGTATGGGAGGTGGGTAAGAAGCCAATCCCGCTGTACTGTGCACTAGGTTTGGATGGCACAGCAACCTGTGCTGCATCATGGGTAATTATGCAAATTACTGTCATGTGTGCGACACATGCTCGGGCAGAGGGAGAATCCACAATGGCTTCCGTTACCAATGAGATTGTCCGAACATCATCAATGTGTTTCGCATCAAGTTGCCTGCTTAATTTTGTAGCGTGCCTTGGTGGTGTTTTTGTTTTTAAGATGTTAGTGATATTCTAGTGGTATTCTAGAGGAAGAGACATGCAGACAATTCTTAAAAATTCAAACATTTAAAATTATGTGAGACAGCTTTGCAGTGGCGGTGATGGAGTGGGTGTGTGGACTGAGGCTTTCCTTTTGCGTGGCAGTGATGTGCTCCTGAGGGGGAGGAGTAACTGCTAGGGATGTGTATCGTATCATTAAAATGTCCGATAACAATACGATAAAGTTGTTATCGGATATCCGATTAACGATAACGATACGATAGAAAAACCTCCGATAAATATCCAATCCAAAAATTTTCAGCCCAATTATGTCGGATTATCGGACTGCCATATAAATAAACCTATAACTTCTGTATGTTCAAAGTTACAGGCTTGAAACTTGGTCACAATGCTTATGGTTATGCCTAAGTATGTGTATGAAATTTGAGATCGATCCCTCCAACCCTCGATTATATATGAATTTATTAAAGATTGTTTAAGTTCTGACAGGTCAGAATGACAGCTCGCCATGTGCGTTCATTCAAACCTGTCAAAAAATTGCAGGATCTTTAATAAATTCATATAAAATCGAGGGTTGGAGAGATCGATTTCAAATTTCATACACATACTTAGGCATACCCCATAAGCATTGTGACCAAGTTTCAAGCCTGTAACTTTGAACATACAGAAGTTATAGGCATTTATTTCTTTAAAAATCAGCTCTATAGGGCACAATGGGGCTGCAAATTAAATATCGGATTTCCGATAATTATCCTGAAGACGATACGATTAACCTACAATATTATCGGAGACGATAATTTTTTTGGTCCGAAATTCCGATAATGATAAAATATGATATTTTTGGGTGTGCACATCTCTAGTAACTGCCCAGTCCTTTAAAAAGGAAAGTAGTTCGATCTTCTTTCCACCCTTCAAAATGACATCAGCAGCTACTTTGGGCACAATCCTATGCATATTTAGACAGAAAAAAATGCTACAACTTTGCATGGTTGAGGAATTCTGGGAGATGTAGGACTTTTTTTCTCTCTGAACATGCATCGAATTTCACCCTCAATTATTTGTTTTCTTTGGTTCTTTACTCTGGGAATGCAGTACTGAGATTATCTGTTTAAATTTGTAGTTGTTTTTAATAAATACATAAATAAAAAAATTTGTGTTAGCGGTAATCCAGAAGAACCCATTCACACAATGACTATAAATTTTAAAAAATAAAATGTGTGACTAAGACAGCTTTGTGAGGATCAGGGTGGGAGTGCTGAGCCGTTCTTTTTACCAAGCAGGAGAGGAAAATCTGCTCAGTCTCCTTTCAGCTGTTCACCAGCAGGCCTACTTTTGAGATGCCATTTTATTGGAAACTGAGCAGGAAGTTAGCAGAGGTAGGAGAGATGCTTGCTCCATATTAGCATTTGAGGTAAAAAAAGAATGTAAAAAGAAAAGTGGCATGTGCAGGCAAGTTACACTTATCAACATGCATGTCCAGACTGGAGAAAAGGTACTGTGGGAAGGGTACAGATCAATAGGAAGGGTGAGGGGAGGGACAGGAAGGAAAAAAGAGCTTAGTGTGGACTGTGAGTTGGAAAAGTGTGGGCAAAAAAACCTGATACAGATACTGCCATGAAAAAATGGCTCTGTGTAGAAAGACCCAGAGACTCTGCCTTCATCACTAGCTCCCTTACATTTTCTCCTATCTGATGTGCATTGTGGTTCTAGGTATTGTAGCTGATCAGAGATAAGTGCTTCTTAAGCTGCCCATATTGGAGGTGGCTGAGTTTTGACTGAGGGACAAATAACCCCTGTGCACTCACCTGGTCTACCAGTTTGGCCTTTCGAGATAACCATTTCTGAAGGGAGGTCAGAGAGTACCACTTGTTATATGACATTCCTGGGATCTTGATGCTGTGAAGTTGTGTTTCTGTAGTCAGTTTCTTCAGCATTGCTATGCTGTCATTTCTATTTCTTCTAATGTAGTCATTACAGGACATGGCTTGCTTCACATTTTATCACTTGAACAGGGGCCTGCTGTCTCCATACCTGGATATAGTAAAGCCACAGATTTGGATGATTTGTCTTTAGAATAGTCTCACCAAACCTACAGGATTACTGTGAATACCTGTTATCACTAGGATGTTGTTGTCCTCCTGATGCCTTATCAATATTTCCCCCACACCCTTGACATGACATGGGGCCACTGTGTAAAGAGAACACTGGACTAGATGAACCTGTGGTCTGATCCAGCTTGGCTATTCTTATGTTCTTACACATCTGGATTGGAAATTATCCTTCAAATTTTGCATTTCACCAAATCTTTCATTGCAGTTTGTGGTTCAAACATTGGCTACAAAAATGGGTGTATGAGGGAAAGTTGCGTAAGAAAAGGTTACCGACAAAAGTGCATATATTAGGCAAACTTGCATACAAAAATGCACATGGGGGAACATTGTGTAATCTATGTATTAGGGGAAATTACATTTTAAAAATGTGCATTTTCATTTAAATAAGGGAGCTTCCTATGTATCTAAATAGGGAAATCCACATCCTTTCCAGCCTGTAGCTTTTTAAAAAAAACACAAATCTAAGTGGCAAACTATACTTTCATACTTTTTAAAAAGTGTGCTTGCCATGTTCACAATCTGGAACATGAGCAGGAGCAGCAGAACTTTTCCCCCCAGGGAAATCCCCCCAGCAAATTCAAGGACATTGCAATTGTGTTCAAAAACACACATTTTTAAAATGTGCATATATTGCATCTGGTTTCAGAAGAATGGTGAGGAGTCAGATGTGTGAACTTCCACAGAGTCATATGTAGAGATGTGAGGGCCCAGGAAAATACTGGGGGAAAACTTGTGGTGCGTGTGTGAGAGATTTCTGTTCTTACCTGGGAGGGGGAGGCAGGCCACCTCATCAGAAAGCAGTTTGGAATGCTGGGAGATGAAAATTGCTAGGGGAAACCCCCCCAGAGGCATGACTGGTATAAAGGTTACGAATCGTCTCATACGCAGACACACATATTAAAATCAGACTGCTGCTGAAAGCTGGGAGGCACGGGTAAGCTTCGTCTTGCTTTTATTATCTGCATCCATTTTATATCAATAAACCATCATTCTTTCACACAAGAGGACTTGAGTCAAATATCTTTAGTGTGAGTCCTGGCTGGATCAGGTTCCAGATGTAAGACATTGGCTCAGGGAGCAGGGTACCAGTCTGATGGTACAATTTTGCCAGTAGAACTGCTGCAGCAGGGCGGCATTTTGGCATGGCACTATGACAGCAAGTTTTGGCAGCCCTGCAGCGGTGAGTGGTGTGTGTGTGCTCAAATGGCCATGGTGGGCTGCAGGTGGCCCTCTGCTCTTACCTAGCTGGCTGAACGATACTGCATGTTGTATTTCAATACATCTGGAGGGCACTAAGTCAGGAATGACAGGGTTAATCCAATTCCAACTGCAACATTAAAAGGCCCAATCCCTGTGTCTGCCCAATGCATAGCAAGGGAGATATCGGATATGAAATTGCTTTGACTCTACAGATTTAGGAACATTTGCTTGAAATCAAACTATCCTGCTTGAAATTCAGGATAGTTTACATTGCATTTTGCCCAGTTTCCACTTGAGATTTCCCTTTGTCCTAATTTTGGTTATGATCTGCTTCTTGTTCTGAACTGAGACAACCTGCTGGTATTGCTCTCTTTCATGTCTTCCCTCTGGCTGTTCCAAGCAAGCCTAAGGAGATCCTGCAATGAAGGTTGCCTGAGAATGCCAGGCAAGCATAAAAGAGGTTTGTACACACACAGAGGTAAGTGTAACGTGGCACAAGGGGAATGATAACAACTCTAGAGTTAGTCGGAGTAGGGATAAAAATTGAACCAAGGCATGTTTTTGTCTGAAGTGCAAAACACACTTTGCTTTACTATTAGCCTGTCCAGATATTATGTAGTCCATTCATAGGCATGTGCAGCACATTTCATTAGGGTGTGCACCCAGGTAATTTATTTTAAAAAATTTTAAAGGCCAACATTTATTGAATACTCAGCCATAAAGGACATTATTTTTATTCATTTATTTATTAAACAATGTAGACACTGATGCCCTGCTTGCCTGACCACGGGAGGGCTGTTGCAGGTGAGGAGGGGATGAGGAGATGCTCCACAAACCCCAGCATTGATGTGGCTTTGTGGTGACACTGGCCAGAGAAGAGGTTTATGAGGTGACATTAGCTTTCAGGGGCCTTCGTCCTGGCCTCTTTGAAGTGTGGCTCATGGCAGAGAGGCTCTCAGCAGAGCAATTCCTTTGCACTCCTGCTGCCTGGAGCAACAGCACACTGTCAGGGGCAGCTGCAGCGGAGCAGCTGGAGGGCAGCCAGAGGACTGTTCCCAGTGCACCTAGATCCCCCTCTGGATCCCTACTCAATGCCCCACTCCATTCGGAGCTTATTTCTTGAGACATTAGGGTGTGCCTGGGCACTCCTGGCACACCCCTTGTGTGCACCCCTAGGCGTCCACTCCATCATGAGAGTTCAGGGTGGGTAACAAAAGTACCCCCCTAGTGAAATAGAATAAAATTTCATCAAATTGATAGCACATTCTTCCCAAATTAACCCTGAACCCCAAAGGGCAGCTCAAACCATGAACTCTTTAAAAAACTGGTAGAAGATTATTACTCCCCCAAGAGAGAGAGGAAATGCACAACCAAAAAAGAGGATAAAAGGAACACAGCTTTGTATAACATTTGCATCTATATATCTATATCTATATCTATATCTATATCGAGAGAGAGAGAGAGAGAGAGAGAGAGAGGGGTGTGTGTGTGTGTGTGTGTGTGTGTGTGTAAAGAGGCACAACAGCTCTGGATACATGATGGATGCAGTCCGTCTTCAGTTAAAATAAATAAGGAAGATAGATTAACATTTCAGTTTCCATCCTCAATAGCTGTGATGTTAAATGGAAATGAAGAGATGCAGTTTGGAATGCTGGGAGATGAAAATTGCTAGGGGGGAAAAACCCAAAGGCATGACTGGTATAAAGTTTACGAATTGTCTCATATGCAGACACACCCCTCTGATTCTGCGTTAATCCACTCCTGTGCATTTATGGAGGGAGCTTTTATCTTTTACTTTGCAGATCCAAAGGGCGAGCATCCCCCCCCCCCATTTCACCCCATTAGAGCAAACACAGCAGATCTATTTTTATAAACTGAAGATGCACAGCTGTGCATCAGCAAAGTAAAGGATAAAATGTCCCTCCATAAATGCGCAGGGGTGGATTAACGCAGAATCAAAGAGTGGTGTGTGTGTGTGTGTGTGTGTGTGTGTGTGTGTGTGTGTATGGGGGAGTAGTTTGAGGGGGGAAGTTAAAAAAAATCTGTAAAAAATCAACGGATGAAGAGATCTGCTTCAAACATAGCATGCCTAAAGCTCTACTTAAGAGCTATCATCGTGCCAAGTTTCATCTCTTTAACTTTAAAAATGACAGCGGTTTAAAAAATAATAATTAAAACCTCAAACTTAAAAAAAAATCTAAAAAATCAAGGGATGATGGGATACACTTCAAATTCGCATGTCCAAAGCTCTACTTAGGCGCTATCATCCTGCTATGTTTCATCTCTTTATCTGTAAAAATGACAGAAATATAAGCATTTTTGTTAATTGCCATAGACTACAATGAGCGGTTACCAAAAACGGAGCGGTTTTCTGATGGGTAATGCAATGGTGCAGAGAGTTGGGCCTGCCCTGAAAATCGGAGCAGAGAATCATCTCAATGGAGCTCCACACTGAAATTCAGGGTGGAGAAGATACTCTCTGCACACCCCTACTAGACAACAAATGAAGAGCGGGGGTGGGGGAAGGCTCCCACATCAATCACAATGTCACAACCAATGAACTGAAGGGGGAAGGAGAAGGGGCAGGGTGGAGAAGGGGAGTGAATAAGCGAAAGGAGGTTTCACTGGTACAGTAGCGATACCACAAATCCACGTGAAAAGGGCCATTAGCTTGACACACTAATGAAATGGAAGTGGAAATCGCAGAGGCAAACCAGGAAAAAAAAGTAGGCATGATGGAGCCCTATATACCACTTTCACTGTGTTCTTTCCTGCTTTTTATTCCACATTATCCAAAATGCCTCAACAAATATCCTTGTGCCCTGTGAGGTATAAATGTGAAAGGCAGATATAGCATTGCCATGATGAAGTACCTGCTTCAACCAGAAAGAAAGGTCTTCAGCTTCCCAATGTGTTGGACTACAACTCCCATAACCCCTCAGCCTGGAGGGCACCAGGTTGGGGAAGGCTGGGGGTCGAAAAAGCGCCCAGCAATTTCCCCTGCTTTTGTGCGAGGCCTATTGCTCCGAGTACGTGCGATGCATGTAGAAGGACCGTTGTTCCGTGCCTGACATCTCTGATTAAAAAGTATCCCAGTAGCAGGTCTGAGGCCGTGTGCAGCCATCAATGAATTCGTTCGGTAGAAAGAGAGCTTCGCATGTCATAGCTGAGCGGAACAGGAATTGGAACCCAGGCCTCTCTGGTCTAATCCCAACTCTCTATCCACTACATTGCCCTAGCTTTCCTTCTACTGCACTGCATTTCCTATTCTGCATACCTGTGGCAGGCAAATCTGGGAGTTACTGTCACAATGTGTCACATTTATGAATGATGATTGTGCTGTTCACTTCGTTTTCTGCATGGGAAACCTTTCTCCTGTACTGTACTTCCAGATGCAAGGGCTGGGGCAGGGGGAGTGGAGTGGGTGAGGCAAAACAAGACAGCAGAGATGAGAGATCGGCCACCATTTGTTATTTTGAAATCAACAAATGGGCAATTTCTCTCTACTCTTCCATTGTTTCACTGTTTAAACTTCAGGTGTAGAATTTGCACACTAGATACCTTGTGATTGTTTGGGTAAGAGATATGTCAATGCCTGCAGAAGACAGAGAGGACACAGGCTTATGCTCCTGGAGCCAGAGAGCCCAACACAGAGGGTAGCAACCAAATGCTTATGAAATAGGAACTTATCTATCTACCGATCTGTCTTTGGTATTTATATGGCACCTATTACAATGGGTGTCTCATTATCCAGATTTGAAGCAGCATTGTCCTCTGGCCCATCCTCCTCTCCCTAATCGGCAGGAACGGGGACAAGCTTTGTTATTCAAAAGCAGTAAGTGTCCTCTTTTCCGAGAAACACTATTTTTGATGCCTGGCGTCTTGCTTACATGTTCAGCCTATAACAGGGGCAGGCAGCTCGTGGCCCTGCGATTCTCATTGTCCCACACCATGGGCTATGCCGGCTAGGGCTGATGGAAATTGTAGGCCACATCTGGAGGGTCACAATAAAATCCATTTCCAACCTCCACTTTTGATAGACATATCACAGCCTTATGGGGAATGGAGACACACGTTACATTAGATTTTCCCAACCTGGCGCCAGATTCCAGTGGGCCCTTGTCATAGTGCTGCTGAAGGGATCCCTATCTACCTTCCTGCTGCCAAAGCCAGCCACCTAAGTCACTCATCTGTTGCCATTTTTAAACCTTTTGTTTGAGTAGCAGTGCCTGAACAAATCAGACACTGACTTTGGAGGGGGGGGGGGAGCTAATGAGGGCACTGGAATGACAAAGGGGCAAATTACAGGGAGAACATTGATCCTTCTACCTCGTTTCACATGCATAACTTCTTTGAGAAAACGTCAGACAAAACTGTTTACGATTTCAATACATTCCGTTTCTTTTTTTTTTTGGAGATTTCATCAGGATCTTGAATACTGTTAATGTTCTGAGCCAACGCTAATGAAAATTTTACAATACATAATCCCTATGCTGAACAAATTTAAATAAGCTTTTTCATTTCCATGTTCATCAGATGAAGATTCCGATAGCCAATACATCACCTCTTATTTCAAATATCATTACCGTTATTGAGGACAACAATCCTCCTCCATGCTAGCGGGACCCACCACTAGTTAAATGGGAAACCAGCAGATTTTACAGCAGTCAGAAACTAGCAAAATGCTCATTTCCAGAATGGGACAGCTTGTAGAAGGGAGCTCTGCTGACCTGTCCCATTTCAAAAATTAGAATTCCTATTCATTTCCAGGATGACTGTCAGAAGCACTGGATCCTATTGTGTGATCCAGTGGATCCTATTGTGTGATCCTGCAAGTACAATGGAACCAGGGGGAGTGCAAGGGCAGTGGCAATGAATCTGCGTGCTGACACCCTGCTTTCTCTATATGCTTTAATTTGGGGAGGGAGAATGGCATGGATTAGTAGCAACAGGCTGTGTTGAGGGCAGGCCAAGGTTAACACGTGGAGAACAGAGGGAGAGACAGACAAGACTGGGGACAGACAAGCATTGGGGCTGTGGATCAAGAGGAGACCCAGATCAGCCAAAGAAAGGGGGCAGTGCGCCCTGCATTTATGAGCAAACATGCATAAATTGACTAGTTGTACTTGAAATGTATTTATTATACTGTCAGAATGTTTTAGCTGAGCAAATCTGCAAGTCTGATGCTTCACTAAGTTCAAAAGGTTAGTTTTGCTGGTTTTACTTTTGGTTAAACATGGATGGATTTGTGGTCTTCAGTTTAAGACAAGCTCTGCAAGGGGATTAGTTAGCCAGCCACATACAATGTTTTCTTGTGGGAATTCTTGTTGGCGATGATCATTAAATAGGTTTCTCTAAAAAAAAATTCCTAGAGCACATTGGAATGGCAGGGGAATCATAAGGTTCCATTTTTGAAGATCCGTAATTCATGAAATAGATGATTGAATATGATCTATTGGCAGAACACTTTACATTGTGAGATATGACTCAAAGTCACTTTTAAAAATAAAAACATAAATTAACACGCTTTCCCACAATGGAGCCTAATGGGCTGTACATAAATGTTATCAGTTAACAGGAATTCTCTGGAAATCTCTTCATAAACCATTTCCAAATCATTCAGCTCAGCATGGTTTGCGTTGTTCAGTTATGTTGGTCCTTACATAGGCAATTGATGCTATTGCTATTTCAGCCATGTGATCATTTCTCCCTTGCAGATGTGCTTTGAATAATACCCACAATTTATCAATTGTTGTTCTGCTTAATGATTGAACAAGTTCTAAGTCAAGACCAACCTTGCTGGAATTGTCTTGTGTGGTTCTTCTCAAACACCCTCCCTCCTGAAGGCCTTTAAATCCTGTAAGTGCAGTGTCAGGCCTATCTGTCAACCATCTTGCATGGTTCTGTTTGTCTAATGCAATTACATATTCTGTGGAGATGTAAAAGGTGAACCAACAAAACATGTTTTCACACCAGCAAGAACCTTGGTGTCCAAAAGGTAGTGACTTGGATCCATTCCTTCCTCCTACATCCAAAACGTCGCTTCCCCATGCGGAGAGAGCTTCTTCTTACCACACATTTCTATGATGACAAGCAGATGTAGTATCACCATCTACTGATTTCGTACATTGACTAATTGTATATAACTCAGCGCTCATGAAAGTGAGTCCTAAGGAAGACAAAGAAGATGAAGAATACTCTTGTAGCATGGATGGCTCCACAAGTAATAGCAATTACACAGAAAAAGAAGTCACATCAGAGGATGAAATATAGGGATATGTTTCTACAATATAACTGATTTATTAACAATGGATACAAATGTTTACCAACTAAACCTTTTCAGTTATGAGAAAGAAATAATGTGTGAAAACCTATACAGTTAAAATAGCGTGTTGACTAGGCTGACCATATGAAAAGGAGGACAGGGCTCATGTCACTTTAACAGTTGCAGAGAAAAGGGAATTTCAGCCAGTGTCATTTGTATGCAATTAGTTCCTGGTGATATTCCCTCTTCATCACAACAGTTAAAGTTGCAGGGGCCCTGCCCTCTTTTGTATATGGTCACTCTAGTATAGTGCCTGCAACTTTAACTGTTGTGATGAAGAAGGAATTTCACCAGGAACAAATTACATACAAATGATACTGGCTGAAATTCCCTATTCTCTACAACTGTTAAAGTTACATGAGCCCTGTCCTCCTTTTCATAGGGTCAGCCTAGTGTTGACTAGTTTCCATGACCTCAAAAACATGGGATTCCACACCGTATTCACTTTTTCTCTGCCATATTGTATGAGATTTAAAACTTTGAAGAGGGTGCCATGTAATCCCTCAGCCACTCAATTCCATTGTGGGAATTTGGGGTGAAGATTAGCCTTATTATTATTATTATTAATAATAATAATAATAATAATAATTTCTTACCTGCCTCTTCCTCCGGATTGAGGCAGGGAGCAACATCAATGCAAAAAATATAAAATATATCAACTAATTAAAAGCATATAAAATTAATACATCATTAAAATCAACAAAGTCTTAAAATTTGACTGTGTATGCCGGCCAGAAGAGATCAATCTTTATAGCTCTCTTAAATTCTAGAAGACTGATAAGTTGGCGGATCTCTCCCGGCAGGTCGTTCCACAGTCTGGGAGCGGCAGAAGAGAAGGTCCTCTGGGTAATAGTTGTCAGCCTAGTCTTGGCCAACTGTAGTAAATTCTTCCCAGAGGACCTACGTGCCAAAGATCATCCATCAATGGGAATTTCCACATGAAACCATCATGACTTTTCCTCCAAACCCTTACACATAGACAAAGAGGAAAATACAAGCAAAGAAGGCTAAGAAGCTTGACACTATGTACCACCTCTCTATGTTCCCCAGTCCAAAGCAGGGAGACACAAAAATCACAAGCCATACTACACACACACACACACAGAATCTAACACTCACTGGAGAAGGACCTCCTGGACAGATTTTTTTAACTTTTTAGAAGCACAAAAAACACATTGGCTGAATTCGGACAACACGAAAGTCAATGGTGGGGTAATAATCAACTTTACAGTTGTTCATCTAGGGGGTACTCCCGACACAACATGGTAATAAATAATCAACCATGGTGTGGGTTAGGATCAGTGCTGAGTTGACTATGGCAACATTCGGATGACACATAGTCAATACAACTGACGATTGTTCCCCCCCCCCCAAGTTGCTTAATGTGTTGTCCGAATTGAGCCATTTTCTCTCTTCCCCACACATCTTTCTGTCTCCCTATCAAACATACACACCTCTTACCTTCTGGAGGAAAATAGCTTAACTGAACCTTAATATGGGGGCTACAGCATGCAGGGAGGGTAGGGTTAACCCTTCTCTCCCCAACTGTGATCCCCTTAAAAAATACCCCACTCGCGTGGCAATTAAGTTTAGGAAAAGGGAAAAACCTCTCACTGGCATTTTTTTAAAAAAATAACTTGATTGCAGTGCAGGGAAGGATTTTGATGGAAGGGTTGCAACATGCAGGTTACTTAACCTTTCCTCTGGAGCTGTAATCCCCCTTGAAAATTGCAGGGCAGTTAAGGTGAGAGAGAGAGAGAGAAAATCCATGGGCATCAATGGACATTCAGGGCCACTGGGAAATGGCCTGTGGGCCCGTAGGCCCAGGCCTAGCAGCACTCATGTTTTCAGAGTTTGAACTCGAAATTGAGGAGCAAAAACACTGAAATTAATCTCACAGAGACACTAATGTTTTTACATATAATGAAATTATGTAATTCTTCATGGAGAGTTACATATCTTTATACGAGCCTGTGGAAGAACTGAGAGCATTTAGAAGTGACTATTAAATAGGACAAAAACAAAGAGCATTGTGGCAAATGTAAAGGCCAGCAAATGTGTTGTGGCAAGAGTTTCCATAGGCAAGAGTTCACTTCACTAGAAATAGTTTCAGTAATATCTAGACTTTTGATATAAGGCTGTTGATCTGGGCAGTTCTCCCAATGTCTCTGTTGGTTCTGAGAGCAGAACTCCGTCCACGATCCAATTTACAACCACCCTGTGGTCTCTAGCAAGCAACCTTCAGGTGATAGGCATCAGCAGACCCTAGGTTTGTTCTTCAGTACCATGCTAAAAATGCAAAAAGCAGTTGAAGAAAAAAAATGTTGGAAGGTTTTACACTCAAAACCCGCCCAAGTCGTGTTGCAACTACACTGCATGATCTGAGAGGTTCACTCCAAAATCCTCTCCAGCATTACAAGTCACTCTGGAATATGTGTGTTGTGATCTATTTCACTGGCAGTCCCCATAAATACTGCTGTCCTAGGCGGGGCTACAGCTCAGTGGTAGACAGCCCAGGTTTTGCATGCAATTTCCCCCCCCCCTCCTGCTCCCAATGAAATCCCCAGCATCTCTACACAGGACTGGAAAACAATCCTGTCTGGGATCCTGAAGTGCTGCTGCCAGTCAGTGTCAACAATCCTGAACTAGATCACAGATGGACCCGGTGATCTCTACATAATGCACAATCTTGTGTCCTCATGCATGCAGCTACTTGAGTTACTTGTGCACCTGGACTAACCCTACCCATACTGTAGATTACTGAAGGTTAGCACTGGAAAAAGAAGAAGAAATCCTTTGCAAGAACAGTTGATCTTGGTCTTATAAACCTATCCCTTCTATAACCTCCCTCTTAACTTCAGTATAATATAACATATATTCATAATTCCAAATCAAAAATAAAATGATGCTTGCCCATGGCTTAATTTGCACCATCGTTCAGCCCTGGAATATGTTTTCTGTAATGGAATTAAGTTAATGAATACGTGGTAATAAATAAAACTTCTGAATCTGAGCATGAGAAAAGTGCCTTACTTCACCAAGATTTCGGTTTGACACCCGGTTGGCTGATTATGCGCATCTTCTCTCAATCGCTTTTACGCCTAATCCCTATACACGGGAGGCGGTGAAGCGCATTACCGGTTGAATGAAATGCACGTTAAAGTTGTTTCATGCGCAGCATTGCTTGTTTACATGGTCATAAGGTGCTTTAACTCCTGCCGCAACTTAAAACTCGCTATTTAATGTGCATTCGATAATGCGCATAATCGGACAGAAAAAGCGCCTCAACCCCCGATTTGCGCTCCATTCATGTGGAGGTACAATCGGTAATGTGCTTTGAAAGAGCTTTAAATCGCTCTTGTAGAGGCACCCTAATACATGTAGCATTAAACATGAACTATTTTGAGGAAGGAATGGAACAGGATATGTCAGCAGGAGAAGGGAGAGTTTGACAGTTTGGCCACACAGCAGCTAAACGGACCCCCGCCTTTCTCACAGCTTTGGAGCTGGGGAGGCAATGGAGATCTCCAGGCACCTGCCTCAACAATTCTGACCCACCCCTGCAGCTTCGAAGTTGGGAGGAAGGCTGCCTTTGTCACACTCACCAGACAGCAGCACCACATTTGCTATGAACCAGTGGATTCACTGAAGCTTGCTGCTGAGGCCTCAATGCTGCAGTCAGGAGGGACCAGCGGCTGTAGATTGGGGGTGGGGGCTGTCTTCCTTATCCTGTGCTGTGCCACTCCACTGCCTATGGTGGCAGTATCAACACTTCCTCTCCCCACCCCACCCAACCACCATCCTCAGAGGCAGGCAGCATAGAACAGCTGCCGCTTGCTTGCTTGCCTGTAAAACCAGGTAGGAAAGTGAGTGGTGTTTGCAAGGAGCAGCCATGGCTGCCTCTGATCAGTCACTTACTTGTCCTCTCCCCTGGGGCCACCACACCAGCCAGAGGGGAGGGGCAGGTGAATGAGTAGTAGGAAGCAGATGCTCTGCTTCCTTTTTTTGTGGGGAGGATTGGCCTTGCTGGTCCCAATGCACAACCCTGCAGGACAGAGGCAAAAGTGCAGATACGTGATTAGGCAGAGGTGGCAAGGGGTCTCCTCCTTTGACTTGCTCACTTGCACTCTAGGGCGCTGCCAGATGAGGCTTTTATTGCGCAACCACCCTGCCTCATTCACAGAATTGTAGTGCGTGCGTACAGATGTCTTCCACTTGTAAATGTCCCATGTTTTCCCACCTCTTCTTCCATATTTTTTAAACCTAAAATTGGCCAAGAGGGGAAAGACAATCACTGCACCACGCCTTTTCATAGGAGCCCTCCCTTTGGGTGGGAATTGGGCCCAGCCACTCCAGTCCTTTTCGTTGCAGGCTGCTCCTGCCAAGAGTAGCTGCACCCTGACCTTCCCCTGCCCCACTCCCCACCTCCTCCCCCAAAGTGTGTCGGTAAGCATTGGGCCCGCTGGAGAGCGAGGAAGAAGACGGTTGTGGCAACGGGGGATGTTGCCCAGGATCTTCCCTCTCCACCCAAACGTGGCCCTGATGGAGGTGAGGGGGACCACAGCTCTATCCTTTGTCCCCAGGGCAGGGCAGGGGGGGAGGCCAGTGGGGCCAGTTGGCCCAAAGCCCATGATTTTGAAGGGGCACTCCAACGAGGAGGTCCCCCCCAGCGTATGCTACTGCTTCTGTAGCGTGAGCGGCCCATCGAGAAGCAAGGAGCTCGCCTTGCGGACACAACGCAGGAGCCATCCGTCGTGAATACCACAGTCAGACTACAAGCTCCAGTCTGGGGCCATATGCCACATGCGGGGGTGGGGATATATGTGCCTAAGGCTGCCTCTACACAACAGGTTTAAAGCTCTTTCAAGTCTCATTAAAATTTTTACCTCTACAAATCGGGAGGTGAGGCGAGTTATCTATTCGATTATGCGCATTATCGAATGTTCGTTAAATAGCGAGTTTTCTTTTGCTGCGGCCTGTTAAAGCGCATTTTGACTATGTAAACAAGCAATTCTCCGCATTAACTACTTCTAAAGCGCATTTCAAACAACCGGTAAGGCCACCAGTTGTGTGCTCAATTACCTCCTGCCTACAGTCACATTTACCATAAAGCGCTTCCAAGAAGATGCGCATAATCGGAGAACCAGGCATGAAAACGAATTCTTGTAGCGGGGGTCTAAGTTGCGATGATTGTCCTTCCTGCGTCTCTTTCCTCCATCTTCACCATGGCATATAACCTCTGGAGTGGAGGATGAGGTGATGATGATACCATGAGGGTGATGACAATGATGATAATGTTCGATAACGATGAAGGCTGTTCTATGGTTGTTGCTTCTGTTTGTACAGCAACTAAAAATGAATGTTAATTTCTGATTCAACCTTGAGGTGTTGTAGAACAGGTTTAATACGAAGGTGTTCTGTAGAACGGACCTGTTGGTGGGCATTGAAAAAAAACATTGAAAAATACTTAATGAGCAGTTTGAAATGGGGGAGGGGGCAACACAGACTTCCCATCTGGCCTGGCCCTGTTTGTCCCCATTGCCTGCGACTGGGAGTTGAGCAAGTCGGCGCCCCCGTCGCCGATGGACGCTAGATTTGCCCGGGAGGCCCCTGAAAGGAGGCCCCAGGCAGGTTACCCCGCTGACCGGCCAGGAACTCTTTGACCCAGGGCCACTGCGGTGGGAGGGGTGGAAGGCGGGGGCGCGCCCTCCTCCTTCTCCTCCTCCGCCCCACCTCCAACGCCTGCCCGACCTATATCTTCCCTGCCGGCGACTACAGCGGCACGCGTGGCTTTCGCAGGATTTTTCTCACTGGGGCGGGGGAAAAAGGAGGCGGCGGAGCGTGGCCGCGAGGCTCGCTTGCTGCAGCCAAGGAACAAGTCCTCCTCGGTCGCCCGGGAAGCGGAGGAGCTCAGGCTTCTACCTCCTCGCGCGTCGGCTGCTGCTCCCTTTGCCTTTCGACGCGCCGTTTCTCCTCGTTTGCCCACGGCTCTTCGACACGCGTGTCAGTCACCGCAGGAGGGGAGGGGAGGGAGTCAGGGTCGGGTCATCAGGTCAGGGGGAGCGGGGCAACGCCAGGCGCCTCAGTGCCGGATTCCTGGGCGGCGGCGGCGGCGGCTGCTCCTGTGGTGCCGCTGAGCCATGGGGGTGCCTGTGCCTGGTGGAAACGGCCCCTTGGGCGCTCTCTGGAAGAGACTGAGCGCGCGGCGGCCGAAGGACCCCCGCGGCGGCGGCCGGCGGAGCGTCGACAGGATGCACCTGCTCCAGCAGAAAGGGTAAGCGGCGGCTCCTCCGCTACCGCCGGGACGTTTCCATGCGCGCGCCTCGACCGGGAAAACCGCGCCTGCCTGGGCGCACGAGGGTGTGTTTGCGCGTGAGGGGAAGCGCGGACGGCGTCGCTTCAGGCCACGGGTGGTGGTGGTGGGGGGGGAACGTTTTGGGATATTCCACGACCTCTCTGCAACGCGAAAACTAGCACCGGTTTTCTTATTGTTGCGTCGCCTTTTGTGGACGAAAGCTCGGGGAGAAGCTCTCACCAGGAGCTCTTCAGAGGTGTTGCCTGACTTCCTTCTCTTTGTGGCTCAGGGAGACCGCATCAATATCCTTTTCCATGCAGGCAACGGACAGTGCGATTTTAAGGATGTTTTTAGGATGTTTTAGGATTTTAATGCAGTTTTCATAATATGTGTCATGTTTTAATCAGTTTTATGTATTTTATCATGTTGTTGTTCCCCGCCTCGATCCAGATGGTGAGGCGGGTAAGAAATAAATTGTTATTATTATTATTATTATTTTGAACATATATTTGCAGGAGTTCAATATAGGGCAGGATTTACACTACTACTTTAAAACAGTTTGTAACAGTAGTGGCAACTGTTGGTGCCCAGGGCACGCTCCATAGGCAGTTTTCAAATCGTTTCCAAAGTGTCATATCCTGCTTTGTGTAGATCTGGCCTAGGATTGCAAGTTTAATCAGCAATCTTACACGCATTGACCTGGGAATAGGTCCCACTGAATTTAGAAGGACTTACCTCTGAGTAGGCAAGCACAGAATAGCATTGTTAACGTTTGTATTGAAGGGTGTTTTCTCTCTTCAGTAATTGCCCCCCCCCCCAAAGCAAACCCAGTGTGGATTTGTGGATACTTTTTTTATACCTTCTATACTTACCCATACTAATGTTATTGGAATAAATGATACAATCAATCAGTCACACACATTTGAGCCTCAGGTATGGGAGTACGTGGACCCGCTTAATTACTCATAACAAGAGGTGGTCGGTGTTTAAAACCGAGTGAGTTGGTCAGAGATTTAGCTGTTCCTGAGAAATAATCACATTGGTCTGAGAAGTACTTTCAGAAAGTGACTATGGGTGCCTCTACAAGAGGCATTTAAAGCTCTTTCAAGGCGCATTAAAAAAATTACCTCTACAAGAACGGAGCGCAAATTGGGCGTAGAGGCGCGTTATCTCCCCGATTATGCACATTATCGAATGCGTGTTAAATCGCGAGTTTTATTTTGCTCCGTCCGTTAAAGTGCATTTTGACTGTGTGAATAAGCTCTTATGCGCATTAACTACTTGTAAAGCGCATTTTGGACATCCGTTAATGCGCTTCGCCGCCTCTCGCCGCCTCTCGTGCAGAGGTATTAGGTGTAAATGCGCTTCTGCGATTATGCGCATAATCGCCTAACCAGGCGCAAAAGCGAATCCTTGTAGAGGGGACCTACGTCACTCGACCCCTCACTGTCCTCCCTCACCTGGTGTCAAAGAAAAGTGGTACATCACAGATTATACCATTTGACACTCCTACACAATCAGTTCTCACCCCCAAAGATCACCACCTGAGATTCATTGCCTTCTATGACCCCCTCTACAAGAATTCAGTTTGACGCCTGGTTCGCCGATTATGTGCATAATCGCTGAAACGCTTTATCGTAAATGCTTGTATGCAGGAGGTAATTGAGCGCACAACTGGTGTCCTTACCGGTTGTTTGAAATGCGCTTTAGAAGTAGTTAATGCGGAGAATCGCTTGTTTACATAGTCAAAATGCGCCTTAACGGGCCACAGCAAAAGAAAACTCGCTATTTAACGTGCATTTGATAATGCGCATAATCGAATAGATAACTCGCCTCACCTCCCGATTTGTAGAGGTAAAAATTTTAATGAGACTTGAAAGAGCTTTAAACCTCTCATATAGAGGCAGCCTATACCTTATATCCATTTACTTTACAGTAGTTTGTCCAGCACTGGCTTCTGAAGCAGGATGTATTAGTGTGTTAGTACACCAATTATAACAGTTTGCTTTAATATATATATATATATATATATATATAAAATTAACAGCAAACCAAGAATCTAGGAATGTTTAATCTCACAAGGGATCTGGTTGTACTTATCATGAAATAGGTGCCTTCAACTCAAAACATGTTTTACTATCTAGATAAGGAGTTATAGTTTGGTAGGAAGGAAGCAGTACCATGAAACTCTTGTGTATGTGTGTCTGTACATTACAGTGCGTACTCTTTCATGTACTATAGCCAAGATGTGTTCTTCCCCACTCAGTTTGCTCCCTTTGCCAGCAACTTTTAGATTGCTGGCAGAGAAGGCTAAAACGATTAATGGTAACTCTAGCAAGTCACAGTGATAAAGTGTTAGAAACGCATTTCCTCAAATCACTCCAAAAGACACAAACAATCAAACAAACAAACAATACTGACCATGGTAAATAGAGACAATTGGAGAGGATATAGTAACCCTGCCCAGAACATACCTCTGTTTTATCTCCCTTCAGATTGGTTATGTGCCATTCATGTTGAAGGTCTTTTCCTGCCCAAACCAGGCAACTATATCCAAATGCATTACACCATCCTCGGAAATTGTATCTGGCCAAACATGTGTTGTGCACATATTTGCATGTTGGTGTTGCCAAGTATGTCATATTCAAGTCATTACTTCTGAATCACCTCCAGTAATCAGTTGAGAACCTGAAATCATTTTGTTATACAGAACAGAGTGTAAGAATGCACATTCTCAAGTTTTAAAACTTGCCTGTAAAAGAAAATGTAGTAATGAATTAATTAGCTAGCTATGTAATAATGCCCCAAATATATTGCCTGGGATGTCTGCCTCACTCTGACTTATGGTATAGCAGGCTCTGCACTGGTGTCTCTATCTTCCTTCCAAAATAAATAAATAAATAAATAAAACGTTTCTGTTGGCCAGAGTATCATTTCCTTGATGAAGAAGGGTGAGATGCAAATACTCCTGTTTTTGCTGTGGCCCTGCAAAGGATGAAAAGATACCGAATCATTCCTGATGTACTGTAGGCTTTATAGGGGTATAAAGGGGTATATAAAATATACCCCTTTATATAGGGGTATATAAAAGAGATTTGAGAGTATTTTTTCATGTGATGCTGAGAATGTTTTTGTTTTAAACAAAATTTTCAGAACTATGACAAACATTTGTTTTCACATGCAAAGTCAAGTTTAGCTTGAAGCAAATTTAGATAGCTCCCTTAGGGACAAGTTTTGGGCATCATTAAGAGCAATGGAGTGGAAGACACACAGAAATGATCCATTTTGGGTGGGTGCTGTTTTTCAGCCCCATTCATTGACTTGTGCAGGGGAACTGCCCATTGGATTGTGCTGTGGGAGGATTTCCTGCCTCAGGCATCAAAAGGACTTGGGTTGATCTTGTTCATGGGTGACACAAAAGATTCCTTTAAACTTTCCTTCTCATTTAGTACCATGCGTGAATGATCTTCATGCAAGGGTTGAGTGCAGGGAATATATTTTTGGAGTAAATGTATACTGTGTCCCAGCCCCCCCCCCCCCAATTTGGTGCCCTCCTGATATGTTGGTCTGCAGTTTCTACCATGCCATACTCTCTGGGAATGATGGGAGTTGTAGTGTAACACAACAGGAGCATGCCAGATTGGGGAAGGCAGGGTCTTCTTTCCAGCATAGATTTTAGATTCACATCACAAACTGGTTTAAGCAAAAATCAATGTCAGCTTCACTTGCGAAAGCCCACTGCGAACCATATTAGAAATTCCCATACTTCAAAAACCGACAAGGAAAAATCAACATGATTATAACATAAATTTGATTTAGAAGTGTCTCTCTTCTGCTTTCTATATCATGTTAACAAAATTAAGAAGTGAGGCACTAGAGACTAATAAGTCTCCTTAGGATCATTTGTGAAAATGTTCTGCAGCCTGATCATATACATGTTTACTTGAAAGTAAGTTCCATTGAGCGCAGTGAGATATATTCTACGTAAGTATGCATAGGATTGCTGCCATAGACCTAGTCTTCACTGAGATGGTAAACCTATGACTGAGGCTGTACCACTTTATTAATTATTTATTTATTTGACTTGTACCCCACCTTTCTACCAAAAATGTCACTCAGGACAGCAAATGGCACTTAGACTGCAAGTGGGGGCTCACAGGACTAAATCGTCCCCCAGTCCACACACACACACACACACACACACAATCCCTGAACATAAAGCTAGATGGAGAAAGTTATTCTTCCTGACATCAACTGTTCTGTGGGAAGGACAGCTAAACCAAAGAAATTTGTAGGTATGACTTTTGTGAAAACGTTTTACACCTGTTGACTTTAATGACTGCTCAGGTCCTTCAGGCAGAACATCTTTTGCCTCATCAACACCCAAGCACTGAAACCTGATGTCCCTCTAAGGGTCAGAGTGAAGTGCTTGTGTCTGTGGGCCCTTATGATGTCTCAAGCCAGAACTGCCTTTGAGGGGACCCTTAATTTTGGCCCAAGACATTTTGGTGCCTATGTGGAAAATCCAAATGATTTATAAATAAATAAAATGATAAAATAAATAAATAAATATTTTAACAAATTCTAATTAACATGGGGCATAATGTCCTGGGACATTCCCCTGCATAAACTTCAGTGAAATGAACATGAGACAGAGCAGATAGAGAATTCTGGTGCAGCTCTTGCTCATTTCAGTGGGACTTGCAGAGAACTTCCCAGTAGCTAGTCTGCCCCATAAATCAGACTTCTTGATCTCCTTCTCTGCTGCCATTAATGTCATCAGATACGTTGTCCAAAGTGGCCATGTCATTTTTACCTCATGATACAGAGCACGGGTGCACAACCATTTTAGCCCCAAGGGCTGCATCAGGTATCTGCTGGGGTGGCAGGGGCAGCACGTATGTGTGTGTTGTGTGTGCATACACACACACACACACACACCTCACAGACACGCACCCTACTCACACTGTGCTTATATTGGATGCATTCTATTTTTTTTAAAAAATGTCAGTTTAAAACGGGTGGGTAAGTTTTGTTGCATTCCCTTGGGGATAATCTGTCAGGGGCCAGGGGCCCTTATACCGCCTACTCACATCCACTCACTTTTCCCTTTACTCACATGCCTACTCAGTCAGGGCTTTAATCCTTTCCTTCCCTGTTGCCAAAAAAGGGGGAAAATACTCTAAGAAGGGCTCTGTGGTTCCCGCCATAGAATCCTGGTTCCCAGATCATCCCAGAAAGCAGGCTGGAACATTTGAGCATTATTTCCTAAGTTGCTTTAAGAATGATACTTCTTCTGTGTTTCTTTTTATGTTTCATTTTATGGCAGAAACCATAGAGCTGGGGTGGGTGGGGGGGCTTCCTACTTCCTAAAAGAGGCCTGGAACATTGCTACAGTATTAACATTTGTCTGGAGATATTATCCCTCTTCAGGCATTCCAGATGTGGGGAGAGTAAACATGTCCACTAATTCTACCCCCTTTACCGTAACTGTAGTAGCCCTCTACACATGGAGGGCCACTCCGAAGAAGAGAGCCTCCTGCGGGGGCTCTCCACACAAAAATGCTTCAGAGTGGTATTCAAGGATCTGAATCCAATTGTCTTTGTGTTGATGCCTTCCGAAGTTCTGTACCTTCTCAGGAGGTTGCATAGTTTGCTGTTTGGTTGTGTCCGTGTTAAATCTCCAGTAATAATCCTGTCCCCACAATTTACCCCCGTAAAAATTTTGAGGTCCAGAGATTTTCTCTGCTGATATGTGATCTTGAGGGATTGGATTAACATAATAATTTGGGTCTGCTGGTCTATGACCGTAATAAATTAGATTTGGATTTGGATTTGGAATAATTTGGGTAGACAGTCCGATTCTTGTGCAAAACTTTTTTAGGCGCTATTTTCAAAATGGCAGTCAATTTTCTTTAGTTCACTAGATTTAATCAACCACAGAAGTAACTATCCTGTGTTTGGTATCAAATTATAGTTTTTTGGAGTCAAGGAGTTAATTAATTAGGCTGACCATATGAGGTGCATGCACTATACTAGAGTGACCATATACAAAAGAAGGCAGGGCCCCTGCAACTTTAATTGTTGTGATGAAGAGGGAATTTCACCAGGAACTAATTGCATACAAATGACACTGGCTGAAATTCCCTTTTCTCTACAACTGTTAAAGTTACATGAGCCCTGTCCTCCTTTTCATGTGGTCAGCCTATTTTAATTGTCGGAGTACTCCTTCCACCATTTTCCAAGATGGTGCTGAAATGTCTCATTTTCTCATTTACTTGACAAATCAACATACAAATGTGATTTTGGCTTTAAACTATAGATTTTTTGGGTCAACAAGGTCAACATGGCATTAATTATGATGGAAAGGCTGTCCTTCCACCATTTTTAAAAATGGCACCCAAACACTTATCTCTACAATAGGCCATTCAATGAAAATGTGTAGCTTATATGGTCATTTTTTCACGATGTATGCTAAAATATTATGGTTTATTACATCATTAATTTAAAAAAGGAATGCAATTTGAGTATATTTTATTTTATATACTAGTCAGCTACTACTATTGGTTCACATTTTTATCTTTTTTCTCAGTATGAGTGTTCAGATGACACTTCAGGTTCTCTGGGTAAGGTGGCTTCTGAACACGCCTATTATGGCTTAGCGTGTCGTGTGAACCATTCCTTACCATGGGGCTAGATAACCATGGTTTAAACTTGCTCACTAACCATTCGCTGCAAAAGTGTTGGAGGCCTAACCATGGCTTAGCAAGTCATCTAAACAGGCTCGATATCAGCAACAGGGACAGAGAAATGGGGCTGCAAACTTCTTTCAGACCTGCCATGCCAGAAGGTGAAAAATTACTACAGTCCAGAGGCCTTCATTGTCTCAGTTGATATGGATATCGTGTCTTCTGATGATGTTGTTGCAAAAGCATCTACGAATAATTTTTTCATAACACTTTTTAGGTGTGGTCTGTCAAATGAAGAAAAAAAGAAAGTTCCTACATAGTGTGGAATTTGTGCCATAATTTCCAAGATAGAGTTCCATTGTTAATGGTTGGTTTCTTGCGAGTTATACTGCATCCACTTACTGACTATGTGACTGTGTATACAGCTCTAAAAAACATTCAAAATGTTCATGTCCAACTAAGACCAATCTGCCCTAACAGCTTTCTGCAATGAAGGTTTTTTTTTCATATTGTAACAGACATTTTTTTGTCTAGTCCAGAAAAATTCACTGATCTTATCCCATGATGGGCATGTTCCATATGACAAAAGTAGCATTAAGGTGTGCAGGAAAATATATCTGTGGAAGTGGCATAGATGATGCCCTTATTGAAGCAGATATTTTTTGGCAGTAAAACTATTCAGTCTGTACTGAACGGAATTCATTATGTTTGGTCTTTCTCATAGCATAGCTCGAGAAGCATCTCTCCTCTGAGGTTTTTGAATTCACCATTGAAAACCACTGTTTTAGGTGACTTTATGTCCCAAATATGAATGGTTAAGATGTCAGCAATGAAAAACTTTGGAGAAGTTGTTAACAATGTAGTCAAGGGATAAACATCCGTATGTTCTCTCAAAGAACTTCATTTTGTTTTTGACAGCTATTTGCAGCTGTCAGTAAAGGAATGCAGGAGAATAAGAGAATCTACCAGTGGTACAGTTGATGTGGCTGTAATCGAAAGCAATACACCAATACCTGTCAGCTTGAAAAATTTTGGTCATCTACCTTAAACGAGACAAATCTGCAGAAATTAGCATGAACGAGAGTGCAAGAGGAAGAAGGAAAAGCTATATTTCCAGTGATATCTAGTGGTTCAGTCATTGATGATGAGTTGGAACCTGCAGTTCAATTCACAAGAGAAGGGACTCATGTTCTTGAACAACTAAAGAATACATTGGAAGAGGCTGACCTTAGAATTGTTCCACATGTAAACTGGGCAATTCACAATGGTACAGAGAGAGTTGTTGTGCTTTCGAATGATACTGATGTTGTCTTGCTTCTTTGATTTATGTCCAGTTGACTTTCAGTTATGGGTAAGTTTTGGAACAGGGAAGAATCGTCGCTCTATTCCAGTTCATGAACTCTTTAAAAAGTTAGGTCCACAGATGTCAAGAGCAGGCATAAAGGCTCATGTTCTAACAGGAGATGACGAAATGAGCAAAATTGGGGTGAAGATTAGAGCTCTAAGTGCCAAACCAACAGAATACCTTACCAAATTTGGGGAAACACCTGATAACTGTCATTTTGAGGAAGTGGAGAAGTACCTTGCACACGTCTGGAAATTTCACTCAAAATGTGACACTTTTGACAGTGTGCATTTCAGTGAGTATAAAAGATCTGTACCAACCAGTGAGCTTCCTCCCACATCATGCACTGTAAGAGGGCATATCACAAGAGCATTTTATCTGGTAAGAAGTTGTATGTGCCTCTTAGAGAGTGTTCATCCAAAAGTACACACATGTGATTGCGGTTGGCATGTTCTTTCTTTTTTTTCTTTTATTTATTTGTTCCTCTTTCCTTTCCCCCCTTTACTACAATTTTCTGTTCTTTCTTTTTTTTTTTTTGGAAATAATTTTATTAATTTCAACATAATAATAACATAAAATACATACATAATCCTCGACAATCCCCCCCGTGCACCCCCACTCCATGAGACCTTCTCTTAATCTTTTATTCTATCCAGAAATTTATCGACTCTTTTGAAGGTGTTTGTCCCTTCCCCGATCTTAATACATATTCCAATAGGGGGCTCCATATTTCCCCAAAATCATTTTTACCGGACATTCCCCTCTTTAATTTCATTTTACAAGTCAGCATATCATTCAAAGCCATATCCCATATTTCTTTATACCATTCTTCTATTGTATAGCTTCCTTGTCCTTTCCAATTTTTTGCAATCATTAGTCTAACAGGTGTCAGGAGGTTGTTTATCAATTCTCTCTTATTTTTGTCCTCTTCCCCTCTATCCCATATTGCTAGTAGAGCGAGCTTCGGGTTTAATTCCACTTTACTTCCAATTATTTCACTTATTTCTTTAAATACCCTTTTCCAAAATTTTTGTACATATTCACAGCTCCACCACATATGGTAATAAGTTCCAACCTCCTGGCATCCCCTCCAACAATTTTTAGATTTTTTTTGTCTATCTGGTGAAATCTAACCGGTGTTAGATACCATCTCCACAATACCTTATAAAAATTCTCCTTAATTCTGATCGATAACAATTTTAACATTCTTGCATTCCACAACCTCTCCCAGTTATATTCCTTAATTTCTCCATTTACATCCTCTTCCCAAACCTTTTTTATTGCTTTAAGTGAATTTTGAAATTCCTCCTCTATCAATAATTTATATATCTCACTAGTCAACCCTTTCTTAATTTTCTTTTCTTCTTTCCTACCTTTTGACTCTATTAATTCTTCAAATCTTGTATTATTTCTACACTTTTTATTTTTCAGTTTCCATTCCTGAGTCCATTTCCCTAATTGTATACATTTAAACCATGCTAATTTTTTACCTATCAATAGCTCTTTAATTTGCTCATTATCCTTCAAATTTTCCATCCACTTCCTTAACTTAATTATTTCCTTATCTTTCAATCTCGCTTCAATCTCCACTTTTAACACTCTTGGGAAATTCTCCACTACTACCACTGGGGCAAGTGGTGAATCTCCTGGTATCAACTTCCCCCTAAATTTCTCCCAGATCTCCACTATATTTACCAACAAAGGGTTGTCCAGTCCCTTTAATTCTCTCTTTTGAATTTTTTTTAAAAAAATATTTTTCAATTTATAATCTATTTCCCCAGTTTGCGTCTCCAACCACTCCAAATCTTCCTCCCCTAGAATACAGCTTATAACATATCTTAACTGATTAGCTATATAATAATACTTAATATTTGGAAGTCCTAAACCTCCCTTCTTTTGAGCCTTATACCATAACCCTTTATTAATCCTAGCTTTCTTATCCCCATTACAATATGCGTTAATTATATTTTGCCAACTTTTCAACTCTACTTCTGATATTTTAATTGGTAACATTCTAAACAAAAAATTAATCTTAGGTAAAATCTTCATTTTAATAATTGCTATTCTACCAAACCAAGAATGTTTTAATTTCTTATATACTTCTAATTTCTCCCCTACTTGTTTTTTTAAAGCTACCAAATTAAGTTCCTCTAGCCTATCTAAATCTCTATCAATATTAATACCTAAGTAACGTACTATATTTTTAAGTCTAAGACCCAACTTAACCTTACCTTCTTCCAGCTCTTCCTTATTATAATTAAATAACATCATTTCTGACTTCCCCCAATTTACTTTTAATCCCGTAATTTCTCCAAATTCTCTTAAATGTTTCTTAATCACCTCTGCACTCCCTAGGGGATCTTCTACTGTCAATAAAGTATCGTCCGCAAACATATTCATTTTAATCTTCTCCTTTCTTCCTATCCCCTTCACTCTTTCATCTTCCCTTATTACATTTGCCAAAATTTCTATTACTATTGCAAATAAGATCGGTGAAAGAGGACATCCCTGCCTAGTTCCTCGGGCTAGTGTAATCTGTTGTGTTAACCCATCATTAACCATTATTTCCGCTTTATTATTTTTATACAACTTATCCATCACTCCCATAAATTTATCTCCAAACCCAAATGTTTTTAATATTGTTTTGAGTGCTGGCCATTCCACACAATCAAAGGCTTTGAATATATCCAATGCTAGCAAGCCTGCTTTTAAATTCCTTTTTTTTAATAATACTAATTATATTTAATACTCTTCCCATTAAATTAGACATTTGCCTACCCGGAATAAATCCACACTGATCTTTTTTAATATATTTACAAATAAATGTGGCCATTCTTTTTGCCATTATTGCTGTAAAAATCTTTGAATCTTGATTTATTAAGGAAATTGGTCTGTATGATGCGGGATCCGTTAAGTCCTTACCTGGTTTCGGAATTAATATAATCAGGGAATGATCCCATGATGGCGGAGTCTTCCCCCCTTCTGTTATAGTATTAAATAATTTCTTTAATCTTGGTATTAAAATTTCTTTAAAAAGCTTATAATACTCCGACCCCAAACCATCCATCCCCGGTGATTTTCCTCCTTTCAGTTTATCAATAACTCCCTCTATCTCTTTTTCAGTAACTAAACCTTCCATGTAATCCCTATCCTGCTTCTGCAATTTTATTTTCCAATTCCTCTCTACATATTCCAATACCTTATCTTGCGGTCCCGATCCTGATGTATATAATTCACTATAAAAATCCTTAAATATATTTAATTTATCTTTCATTAAATTACAACTATTCCCTGACTTATCCTTTATTGTCCCTATCATATTCTTAGCCTTTTCCAACTGTGTGGATCTGGCCAGCATCTTTGAATTCCTATTGCTATATTCAAAAAAATCTCTTTTTAAATACAACAAATTTTTTTGAACTTGTTCTAATTCTTCTTTCTCTAATTCCTTTTTCTTAGCTTGAATTTGGGCAATTAGGCGTTTATCTTTTGTCTCCTTTAACTTATCTTCCAAACTCCTTACCTCCTCTTCAATCTTTTTATTTTGAGCTTCCTGTTGTTTTTTTAATGTACATCTTTCCCTAATACAAATCCCTCTTACCACAGCTTTCATTGTATCCCATAATATGTCCTGCCGGTTATTCTCTTTTTCATTAATCTCCCACATTTCCTGCAGTTCTTTCTTTATTTTCTCCATTATATATTTTTTATTCAACAACCTTACATCCAGTCTCCATCTCTTCGCTTGTCTATAGTCTTTCTTGGTTTCCATGTCCATTGTCATTAACGCGTGGTCAGTAACCTTGATAACTCCAATATCACAATCTATGATTTTGGGTAACATATTTTTTGATACGAAAATGTAGTCTATCCTTGAATAACTCTTAAATCTCTGTGAGTAGAAGGTATATTTCCTTTCTTCCCCTCTTAAAACTCTCCACACATCCATTAATTCTTTCCCTTCCATTAATTTGCTTAACTCTGTCTTCCCCACCCTCTTAGTATCTTTTAGTATGTTATCCCTATCTTTCCCTATATCTAGTACCATATTAAAGTCGCCTGCCATCACAATGTGCTTTTTACCCACTTCTCCCAACACGTTAAATACTTCATCAATAAAATCCATTTGTTTCCCATTTGGAGCATAAACATTCACTAATACATATTCCTCTTCTCCCAACTTGCAGAACATAATAAGAAACCTTCCATTTTTATCTTTCTTTACACTTTGAATAGTTATACCACATGTCTTTGAAATTATTATTGCCACCCCTCTCGATTTCGAAGTTCCATATGCCTTCTCGTAAACGCCCACCTCCCTCATTCGAAGCTCATTAACTCCATCTTTGGCCTGATGAGTTTCCTGCAAAAAAATTACATCTATTTTTTTGTTCTTTAATAACATTTCAATCCTCTTTCTTTTAATTACCGTTCCTAGCCCTTTAACATTCAATGTTGCCAATCTAAGTTTATTTTCCATCTCTCTCTTTCACACAAATCTTTAAGTCGGTCTCCCTCTGTGTAACACATTCCCCCCCCTCCCTAACCCTCCCCCCCACATTCACCCCCAATTTCACCCCCCTCCTCACCAGCTTCCTGGGCATTGGTCCCAATCTTCTTAGAACTCTTAGGGGGGGGGGGGAACCCGGCCCAACATTCCGGAATAACGTCTACCCTCCCCTCCATATCTCTTCTTCTCCCTATCCCTCTTACAATATATATTAAAGTCTATTCATTGCTCCCTCCTGCCGCGCCTTCGTCTCAATTTTCTGTTCTGATAGTATATCAACAACTTCCAGATATACTTAGAACCAAATTTGTGTTTACAATCACAAATCTGTGTAATAGAATTCTGGGGTTCTTTAAAACAGTACAACATGTGCCAACAATGCATGAAAGAGAATAAAATGGTAGAATGCTATGGTGGTGGACTGGACTGGACCCCTTCAGAGTAATGCATATTAAATGTCCACCCTCCAAAAATAATAATAATCCTCCTTGTAAACAATAAACAATGACATCAAGAGAGAGGTTCTAACACAGATGTTTGTCTGATGTGCTGGTTTTCTATTTGCAGAGAATGTGAAACAGAGCAGTATTTTAATAAATGGCATCACTCCCAGCTATATAGTCTGAAATGATGCAGTGCACCCTACCACCTCAGAAGTCTACCAACTCTTTCTGCTGCATATGTAGACCAGGCCAAAATAATGCAGCTATATTGTGGGGTGGAATGTGTGTTATATGATTGTGAGATTGAGATAAAATGCTTAATGCAAAGCAAGAGTTATGCAGTTAATTCCATACATGTGGCAATAAAACCATTAACCTTTTAAAGTCTTGTACTCCATTGCCTTTCTTGGCAATGCCACATATTTCTGTTAGTTTACAAGGAGGTGGTTCCTCCTCTTGTCCATGCCTACTTTTCCCCATTTGAAATGTTTACAAAGCAATTACAATAAAGACCTCTGTGATTGTTGTACTGGCAGAATCAACTGTTTTACGCTTTAGAACTGGGTCCACCTGGAGGCTTACAAAGGGTTAGGGAAAACCTTTTATCTGTAATCCAATGGATTCAATTTGTCCTCCATGGTTAGATACTAGAAGTAAATAACAATGGATGGCTGCTCATGGAATTAGGGTTAAAATTGTGAGGCATAGAAAGTGTGTATCTTGTGACAGCCTCTATAAGTAAAAGGGATTGGAGATAATCATATTGCTCCATGACTAGAGTTATGGACTTGGAAATGAAGATACCTGGTTGAAATCCCATTGCATCATAAACCTATGCGCTGACACTTAACATCACTGTCTCTCTGCCTCCTGATGGAACAAGAAATTTCAGGAGATATGGAGCTGCTGACTCTATGTGATTCTCCCTGAACCTTCTTCCTTGTTAACACGATGCATGATATGAGAGCATGATACACTCTGTGTGGCACAGGACCTGGTGCTAACAACCAATGATGTGTGGTATGGGAAGCAAAAAAATAGCACAATCATGTCACTAGAGATTATCAGGGAGATATGGTTAGAGAGACACAGAATGACAGCAGCTCTGTGTCTCCTCTAATTTTTAATTCCACCTTCAGTTTTCCACCTGTAAAATGGGAACAAAGACCTGTCTAGTGTGAGGATAAACAAGATATCATTTATAAAACACACTAGGCACTAAAATTGCTATATATGCTATTATAATTATTAACATTACATTATTACACTTCCTGTATGCATTTCAAGTGTCTCACTTGGAGTGACGTACACATGGATGGAAACACAGTTTGGGGATTGCCAGACATATGGAAGGTATAAAACAGTGCTGGACCACTTTCTTGGCATGTGTGCTATAGAACAAGTCCAGAATTTGTGCTACTTTAGCTGCACTCTACAGTACATACCACAGTTTTTAAAATCTAACTTATGGTCCCCCAAGTACTTCAGGGTAGTATTCTTGGTTTCCCACACCTTTTATGCTCACAACAACCAGGTAAAGGTGGTTAGGCTGAGAGGTAGTGGCTTACCCAAGGACACCCAATGAACCTCACTGCTGAGCAAAGACAAGACCTGCTATCTATTACATGAAAGATGGGCTGATTTCAGTCTTGGGGTGGGGTGGAATTAAAGATATTGTTTTTATGTATACCTGATGGAACGCCTTTCCCGATATGAACCTACCCGAACACTACGTTCAACATCTAAGGCCCTCCGAGTGCCTACTCTGAGGGAAGCTCGGAGGTCAGCAACAAGAGAGAGGGCGTTCTCTGTGGTGGCCCCCCAATTGTGGAACGATCTCCCTGACGAGGCCCGCCCGCCGCCAACATTGTTATCTTTTCGGCGCCAGGTCAAGACTTTCCTCTTCTCTCAGGTATTTGGCAATATCAGAGGAGCCTGGGTTTGGTTTTTTTTTGTTTTGTTGTAGCTTTTTGAAGTGTTGTAGTGGTTTTAAATGTACAGATTGTGTGTATGTTGTATGTTTTTGCTGTTTTAATTCTTGTATATTGTTTTTAATTGTTTTTAATCCTATGTAAACCGCCCAGAGAGCTTCGGCTATGGGGCGGTATACAAATGTAAATAATAATAATATTAATAATAATAATAATAATAATAATGTATTATTTGTGCTGGTGATATTTTCTTAGATTATTATTTTTACTAGAATCCTCATGGTCTACTGCTGTGTTTTTAAAGTGGATACTGGGATCGTCTAACACTGATCTTGTGTTAATAATAGGCATTTTTGCTTAAAACGGGTAGGCAAAACAGTCCCCTGCAAATGTTTTGGACTACAAATACCAGAATCCCTTACCATTGGATGTGCTGTTTGTGGCAGATGGTAGTTGTAGTCCAAAACATCTGGAGAGCACCAGGTTGTCTACCCCTGATTTAAGAGTATATGAAGTTCCCCGCAAGATCAGATCAAGGTTCATTTAGATCAGCATTCCTTGGAAGGTCCTTAGCAATCAGCAAGTGAAAGATCGTCTACCTGAACTAGGTGGATAGTCTGCGAGTGGACCGTGATATAACTTCTGGAAACAAAGCCCTATGAGGAGAGATTGAAAGAACTATGCATGTTTAGCCTGGAGAAGAGAAGATTGAGGGGAGACATGATAGCACTCTTCAAACAATTGAAAGGCTGTCACACAGAGGAGGGCCAGGATCTCTTCTCAATCAACCCAGAGTGCAGGACACGGAACAATGGGCTCAAGTTACAGGAAGCCAGAATCTGGCTGGACATCAGGAAAAACTTCCTGACTGTTAGAGCAATATGACAATGGAACCCATGACCTAGGGAGGTGGTGGGCTCTCCCACACTAGAGGCCTTCAAGAGGCAGCTGGACAACCATCTGTCAGGGATGCTTTAAGGTAGATTCCCGCATTGAACAGGGGGTTGGACTCAATGGCCTTATAGGCCCCTTCCAACTCTACTATTCTATGATTCTATAATTCTATCCACCCCTGCACAACCCCACACTAGGTCTCATGTGGAGCCTTCCTCCCCCCCCCCCCAAAAAAAAAAAGTGGTTTGGGCTCTAAGTTATTTGAGCTGGGGAACAACCATACTATACAACATCGAACTGGATTTCTAGAAATAGTCCTTCCCATAAATGTTAACAATCATAGTATTTGAATTGCATTGTGTTTCCACATCTGAAGCGACTGTAAAATACAGATGTTATTCAACTTCAGAGACATCAAAATACAGTCCTTCATCTTCTTGTGTGTTTCAATGCTCTGTCAATAGCAAATAATACCAAGCAGGGAAACATACAACATGATGATGCCATGTCATTTGGCCAGTACTGTAGATTTTAGGGGAGGGGTTTAGTTTATTTGAGGGGGGTTTCCTGACAGGGTAGATGAAGCAGTAACTGTATTTCAGAGACAATCCTTTTGTTTCAGTCTGGAAAGAAAAGGCAGTGCGTACTCTTAACTGTGGCAATATGACTCTGGTTGGAGATTGTCCCTGGGGAAGAGAAGAGGAATTCCTGCATCAAACGGAACCATTGTCAGTTTCTGTAATTAGTAACTCATCAGTACAATTACGTTTATTTATTTCAGGTTTTATGGCTATGCCAATAGTTGACCTATTCACTTTCACAGGTTACGTTTGAAATGCCTGAGATACGTCTCTAATCTGCAGGTTATGGCAGTTTAGGGCCCTGGTAGGGCTTGCTTCTGGGTCACAGAAGCCATGTGAGTGATCAAGTTGCCAGACCCAGAGGGCTAGAGATGTTCTGGCCTTGGAAAACCAATCTTCCTACTCTTCTTTCCCCCCCCCCACTCCCCTTCCCTCATGAGTCTTCTCATTTTAAGTTTGTAAGCCTGATGAAAGGACCCCCCCCCTCTCATTGATGTGAGACACTTTAGGAGAGAATAATTGTCTGAAAAACAGGATAATAAAGCAGTAAATAAAAAATCCATATTTATCTATTTATTCATTTATGGACTGCAGCTTATATCCCCCCCCCAAAAGACAAAAAATATTTTATTGGACCTCTGCATATGAGCCAAGCAATATTATCAGGACATACATAGTGTCTATCTCTTGCTAGATTGTACCGCTTTAGATTGCACAGGTGAGAGATGGTATATTTCCCCATATTAAAATAAAGTGCTGTAATGGAAAATTAGCATGTCAGTCATAGAAGTTCTAATATGGTTTCTCCCTTATATTTTAGTTTTCTATGCATTGAGGTGTGTTTCTGTTTTGAGTTGTGTTTTGTTTTAAATGGAAGCAATCAGACATGCAGTCCCCTAGTCGTGGTGGTATATTCCAGGAATAGCTATACCATATGGTTCTCTTAATTATGTAGCTTGGGCTGCACCTTGAGAAGGAGAGGGATGGGCAATGAGGCTGATTCAAGGATAGCAACTGCTTGCATTCTTCTATAAGTCCATCTTTGGACTGGATAACAATCTTCCGAAAGCTTGCCCTCAGGCTTGTTAAAAAGAAGTAGTATTTTAGAAAGCAAGACACCTACACAGCTTCCCCTATTTTCACTACTATCCCAACGATACTAAACTGAGAAGGGTATGTTTGTCTTGAACCTCAATTGCAGTTCACAACCAGACTTCTGGAAGTGGATCAAGAAGTATTGGTACCTCAGAAGGAGTGGTCAAAGGCAGAGGGGACACCATCGGAGAATCCACTGCCTGCAAGGCTTTACTCCAAAGTATCGCTTTGAGGCAGTCAGCCCTGTGTCGTCGGGTTTGTTTAGAAAAACCCTGGCAGAGAGCACAGGAGTCGACGATATGGCCTTCCCCCAGACAAATCAGGCAGAGAGAATGGCCCTCAGAAGGAGGGAGTTTACTCCCACATTTTACACACTTTCGGAACGGGGCTTTTAAGGCCATCCATCCGTTCCTGTATATAAACAAGAAAGAAGAAATAAAAGACGAGAAGGGGGGGGGGGGAAACAACACCTCAACAAAAAGTTCTCTTCAGGAGAACACCTGATGAGGTGTTGCCACAATGGCGGACAAAAGAGAACTAAGGGCTGGGCGGGAACCTGTGGCGCATGCCCCGTACAGTGTAGCGGAGAGGTTCCTGCCCCAAACACCTCAGCTATGGAAATAAATTTCCTGATCGAGGGCCCGTGCTGGCGCAGAGCCCATATGTGTGATGCACAGAGACCATGAAGAAGAAGTATTTATGCCAAGTTGGAATCTTTGCTCAGGGCAAAAGGTGCTGGTTAGGATTGTCAGGGTCAAAGGGCCTCCTCCAAGGGAAGGCGTTAAAGCTCAGGAAGCAGGGCCATCCTTCACATTTGCCTCCATTCTTATGCTTAAACTGCATTTCCCCAGCATGTTCTTCCAGTCTCAGTGTTTTTATTTTGGGAATTTCCAGAAGATTAGCCATGTTAGTCTACTGCAGCAAAAACAACAAAGAGTCTTGTGGCACCTTAAAGACTAGTAAGTTTATGCCATAGTAAATGTGTTAGTCTTTAAAGTGCCACAATATGTTCTGTTGTTTTCTTGTAAGAGAGTTTGACTGGCTAGGCAGTCATGAATAAGGACAATACAAACATCTTCAAAATTCAAGGGGGAAAAGCTCACTAATTTTATACTGGAGATCAGTTAAAAGGAGAACTTTGAGATTTCCCATTTAAAAAAAAATCCAAGTATCACCAGGTTTTGCCTTCTGAGCTTCAAGAACCTTGGCAACCTGCCAGCAAAGTGCAATTTTTGCTTTTGGGAGGAAAAAGATGGGCGGGATCACATGCAAAGTATCCATCTGAATCTGTCGTCAAGTGGTAAAGCAGGCTGTCAGTGTGGGATGGTGACTGTAGGTGTGCTACGTCTGCATGATGTCAGTTATGTTTGGTTTTTCTGCACTGATTTACCTGCCTTCTGGCACTTGGAGACAAATGATTTTAATTGCACCAGGAAAAGCGTGACATTGTATAATAAAAGTCCTGGTTTGTAGTTATACGATGGTATCAAGGAGATTCTTTGGTCAGGTGCTTTATCGCCTCAGGTTTTATGATCAGGATGATGAGGGACAGACTGAAATCACTCAAAAGACAAAGCAATAAATATATAACAATTTTACTTAACTTTAGGATTTTCAGTAAGTAGCCATATAACTAATAATATAATTACATAACCCAAATGCAAACAATCTTCTGAACTCTAAACCAAGGTTAATTATATATATGGTATTGCTGCTATGGGACAGTGCTTTCACATTATGTCTTGGACTCCTGTTGCATCTGTTGGCCTCTGCTCCTGAGTCATACTGCTTCTAGATGGTTAGGTTGCTCTCACTGCTTCATCTTCTTCATTTTGCTGCTTCCCCTGAACTTCATTCTCAGTGGCTCTAAGTTGCTGCTTCCTTCCTCTGTCTTCCTTCTCAGCAGTTCTTGTCTCCTTCTCCAAAAGTCTTCCTCTCCTCTCCTCCTCCTCCTCCTCCAACAGCAACAACAGTCATTTTTTTCACACTCACATCCCACTCACTGTTCTGTCCTTTCCATACCTCCCTGCCACTTTACAGAGTTTACAATCCAAGGCAGCCATTAGAGTGCCAGAAGTTAACCTAGGAGACAGCTGGTGTTTTTGAATATGCAGGTATGATTAGGCTGACCATCTGAAAAGGAGGACAGGGCTCCTGTAACTTTAACAGTTGCAGAGAAAAGGGAATTTCAACCAGTGTCATTTGTATGCAATGAGTTCCTGGTGAAATTCCCTCTTCATCACAACAGTTAAAGTTGCAGGCACTATACTAGAGTGACCATATACAAAAGAAGGCGGGGCCCCTGCAACTTTAACAGTTGTGATGAAGAGGGAATTTCATCAGGAACTAATTGCATACAAATGACACTGGCTGAAATTCCCTTTTCTCTACAACTGTTAAAGTTACAGGAGCCCTGTCCTCCTTTTCAGATGGTCAGCCTAGGTATGATGGCCCTGTGTCCTACTTTATAGAGGACAGTCCTCAGTTTGAAGCCATCCTCTATTTGAAGGGCTGTCCAGTCCAAATCCAGTTTAAAGATAAGGCCCCCTAAGAAAGGGCCTTGAAGTTGCCCATCAACACTTAGCAAGGCAGCCATTAGAGTGCCAGAAGTTAACCTAGGAGACAGCTGGTGTTTTTGAATATGCAGGTATGATTAGGCTGACCATCTGAAAAGGAGGACAGGGCTCCTGTAACTTTAACAGTTGCAGAGAAAAGGGAATTTCAACCAGTGTCATTTGTATGCAATGAGTTCCTGGTGAAATTCCCTCTTCATCACAACAGTTAAAGTTGCAGGCACTATACTAGAGTGACCATATACAAAAGAAGGCGGGGCCCCTGCAACTTTAACAGTTGTGATGAAGAGGGAATTTCATCAGGAACTAATTGCATACAAATGACACTGGCTGAAATTCCCTTTTCTCTACAACTGTTAAAGTTACAGGAGCCCTGTCCTCCTTTTCAGATGGTCAGCCTAGGTATGATGGCCCTGTGTCCTACTTTATAGAGGACAGTCCTCAGTTTGAAGCCATCCTCTATTTGAAGGGCTGTCCAGTCCAAATCCAGTTTAAAGATAAGGCCCCCTAAGAAAGGGCCTTGAAGTTGCCCATCAACACTTAGCACCTGGTCACCTGGTCATGGTCTTTCTCACCAGGCTAAGTTGTGTTGCATTTCTATTTAAATTGCAGTAATTATTTCTAGATCTGCATCTATACATATGAATTAGCATTTGCAAATTTTATGCAAACTTGTGTCCTCTTTTGTGGTGATGTATTTCCACTTTTGGAAATTCATTCATAAGTGGCCATACTACATGCGGAGTAAAGCCTCCTCTCGGTATGTGAAAATTAATGTGGAACATTCCAATGGTTAGTGTCAGGTCCATTATGAATTGCAGTTTAATCTGCTTACTCTGTTGTTAATTTGGGGGTCTAATTATTGAAACTGAGATACTATCACCCCTCCATCTCAATTGTTGTTTTATATATTGGAAGGCAGATAATTCATTCATTACATTACATTGCTTAATAAATAATTACCCAGCTGTCCTCTGAATACTTTCCTGTTATAAGAAAGTAGATGAAAATTTCCCCAGATTTTGGGATATATTTTCCTATAGCAGTCTTCCCAGTAAAGTGCATACAGTTTAGGAATATGTGCAATTGAAAATGAGTTTGGGACAAAAAAATCTGATTAGGAATGCAATCCTATATATACTTACCAGGAACAAGCCCTATAGAAATCACTATGATTTATTTCTGGGTATGTCACTTAGACTGCTATATTAAGCATGTTTAGACAAAACTGTTGTGGTATATTTTATGTTATGACTCATGTTATCAAATACCGCAATCATTAACCTCTGACATACACATAATCATACTGTAAATGAGAAATAAAAATGGAAAATGGAAATGCTTCTCCTATCTCAGACTCTTATTTTTTAAATAGTAATTACCTTCATAGAGTTCTGATGTCATCTTCTCATTGATGAGTTCTGAAGCCACCTTCAGAAGAACTTCAGCAGCCTCTGTGCTATCATGGAGGGCAGCCACATGCAGAGCCGTTTCGCCCACAGCTCCTACATACATAGAATATGGGAAACACTATGCTCAGCTACGAATGAGGTGCACTCAGGGCCAAGTTGGATGTGATGAGGGCAGCCATTGGTTTATCCAGATGACTGCCCCACTCACTTTCAAAACTGTAGGTGAAAGAAGGGTCAACTTTTTATTACAAAATGGGGCACATGAGTGAGGGGAGTTGAACACATAAAAAGACAGCTCCTCCCCAATGGACTCACCATCTATTTAGACAACAAAGAACAAAATACCAAAATAAAATGAAATTCAATTATAGGAGAAGCCCAAAATAATTAGATGTAGATGGAATAGATGAGTCTTTAAAAAGAGGGATATGTCCAAGGGATCTGAGCTACTGCAGTGGCTAAAAGTGCAATCCTATGCATGTTTAGGCAGGAAAAAGTCGTAAACTCCAAGTATTCCCCAGCCAGCCAGTTAAGCTCTCCCACAAACCCAATAGGTGAACTTAGGGAAGACACTATATTCTCAATGATATGACAGTGACAATATTAATAATAATGTCACAGGGATACTGTAAGGATGCGATAATGTATTTCAAAGGGGTTCAAGGGGAAGTGCTTTGTTTGGGACCATAATACATGGCAGTTTGGGAAAAGGTCTAAGGGAGATGAAACCAGCTCTGTCTTGTCTGATGCTGCTGTAAGCACTCAGCTAAATTCCCTCCAAAGCTGCTCCTAAGATTCTGTCTATTCATTAAGAGGCCATGGCATCCGTGTTAGGTGTCTGTGCTTCATTCATTTATTATCCAGAAAACAGAATGGCCATTAACCGTTAACTAACTCTCTCTCTCTCTCTCTCTCTCTCTCTCTCTCTCTGGGCTTCTCCAGTATATCCAAGAAGCTGCATCCCAAGAAGGAAAGCCCATTTATTTGTCCATTTTTCCCCTTTTGCTTTTCTGTAAAATAGGAACAGTAGGTAATATATTATTTTCAAGGAAGCTGTATCCCTCTTTCTTGTAGAGGGGTGAAGCTCTGGCCTATATCAGTCAGAAGACAAATGGTCTTCCTCTCCCCCCACCCCTCCTGAACAGCCTTTCTACAGGGTTAAAGGTTGACTATCCTTGACCCCCCACTTCTGCTGATATTCCAAAGGCTAGTTAGAGCCAGTTACCTTTTTATCCTTGCTCTCTGGACTTGTGGAATTAGGGCTTCAAGGGGTGGATGATGGAATTTCTCCAAGCAACATGGAATCATATTGTCCTTAGTTCCCTACATCCAAAATCACAAAGCAGAGTCAGATGAACTATGCACCATGTCAAGGTTGGATGCATTTTAAGGATTTGATCCTATTTTCCTTATGCATTTGAGAAACTGGGCACATGAAAGCTCATGCTACCATAAATGTATTAGTCAATGTGCTATGGGACTCTTTACTACTTTTGCTGCCAAGGTCTAATAATTACACAGCTGCCCCTGTTAAATTTGCATCTTTCTTAGCTGTCCCTGTGCTGCCCCCATGTGGTCCCACATAAACACTGCAAATGCTGATAGTATTTGTCCCAGTTGGATTTTTTTAGTTATTATTCTTACTCCTTTGCCAGAAGGATTTCAGCAAATTCCCCTGTATTATACTTCCTGATCATGCCGTTCCTTCCATTCTCATTGTGAGAGTTTCTTGTTGCCACACACAAGTAATTTTAATCCTTAAGAACTAATTTTTCATTGGAGCAACATGTGAATATATATTTTTCTCCTCCATATCTGCAGGATCTTGGATTCTCCACTTCTCCAGGCTGCTAAGGAGAACAATTGCCAGATCATCTGGAAATTGACAATGGATGGTTCTTGTGATCTTTATCAAAAAGGTATTTATCCTTCTTGTTCCCTCCATTGAGGACAGAATTTCCTTGGAGTAGCAAAGGCCCCATCAAAAGAAATGAACTAGCTTTACCTACCTCTGCTTTGATTCTCTCCAATGGAGTTGGTACTACAGTCCAGGATTTTGTTGCATAGGCTGCTGCCTTGGGCACTTCTCAAATACTCCTCATACTTGGGCCTTCTCTGTGTACATTTTTTATCACTCTTTGTAACTAATGAGCCAAGCTAAATGGGGTGAAGCAGACATGCTTGTTCATGTATCTGCCCCATTTACATTCAACGAAAAATGGCAGATGGGTTGGGGGAACTGAATCTACCTTTCCCCACACATTTGTCACTCTGGACACTTTTCTTCAAGGCCAGCTTGAAGAAATGAACCAAGTTGAGAAGAAAATGTTTGAAGCCACAGAACATAGGGAAGCAAAGCGAGAGAAGGTTCAACTCCCCTCACTCATGTGCCCCATTTTGTAATAAAAAGTTGGGGCAGTCATCTGGATAAACCAATGGCTGCCCCCATCACATCCAACTTGGCCCTGAGTGCACCTCATTCGTAGCTGAGCGTTGTGTTTCCCATATTCTATGTATGTAGGAGCTGTGGGTGAAACGGCTCTGCATGTGGCTGCCCTCCATGATAGCACAGAGGCTGCTGAAGTTCTTCTGGAGGTGGCTCCAGAACTCATCAATGAGAAGATGACATCAGAACTCTATGAAGGTAATTACTATTTAAAAAATAAGAGTCTGAGATAGGAGAAGCATTTCCATTTTTCATTTTTATTTCTCATTTACAGTATGATTATGTGTATGTCAGAGGTTAATGATTGCTGCATTTGAGAACATGGATCATAACATAAAATAGACCACAACAAACAAAATGCATGTATATCAATGGAAGTCATTATTCTTGCAACAGTTGATAGAAAGTAACCAATTTAAAACAAACTTATTAGACTTTTATCTTACACAATTTAGTTGTGACTTATTAGCATAACTAGGTTATTCACTTTCCCAGTTGAAATCTTTTAAAATGTTCAACATCTGGTATAAAACATTCTAGATACATATAGACACTTTTTCCCCCTCCCATGGGCCTGAAAGCAGCTGGATGGGGTGACTTCAAAGGTGGAAAAGTGGTGGAGAGAAACTGATTACCCCCCCCCCCCACTGTCAGTTAAATTGTGGAAGCGGGGGGAAACTACATGTGATATGCATACAGGTTGATAGTACTGATCTTTCTTTCACTTTTTAAAAATAGTTGAATGGCAGGGAGAAGATTAACTTCTGCCATGGCTTTATTCTTAAGGTGTATCTATGCTACAAAGCCGTATGGGTTTAATGTGTGTGGAACTTCCATGGCTGTCTTCCAAAGAATCCAAAGAACTAGGAATTGTAGTTTGGTGACTCCTAGCCCTCTTTCCTTGGCTGCCTCTAGAAGAGAGGTTTAAAGCTTTTTCAAGGCGCTTTAAAAAAATTACCTCTACAAGAACGGAGCGCAAATCGGGCGTAGGGGCGCGTTATCTCTCCGATTATGCGCATTATCGAATGCGCGTTAAACAGCGAGTTTTATTTTGCTCCGGCCGTTAAAGTGCATTTTGACTGTGTGAATAAGCTCTTATGCGCATTAACTACTTGTAAAGCGCATTTTGGTCATCCCTTAATGCGCTTCGCCACCTGTCGCCGCCTCTCGTGCAGAGGTATTAGGCGTAAATGCGCTTCAGCGATTATGCGCATAATCGGCTAACCAGGCGCAAAAGCGAATCCTTGTAGAGGGGACCCTTCCTTCACAGAAACTACAATCCCCACCAGAGTTCCAAAGGGAAAGAATGTTAAACTGCTTTAATCGTGTAGTATGGATATGTCCTATCGAGCTATGAGATGTATAGGAATATGACCTCTATCTCACATGTCTCTGGGTAATGGTGGCTTTAGATGACCCTGAGGGTCCCACTAGACATAACGTAAGCCACATCTTCAAATCCCATGATTGGAATTTTTATTTTCTTTTTAAATTTACAGCTGCAGGGACCCTAATCTGGATTGAGATTCTGGTACATGAGAGAGAGGTTTTTAAGCATTCCCCACCATCACACACACACACACACACTATTTCCCCACTGACCCCACCTTCCTTGGCTGCAGCAAGTAGCAGCTTCAAAGGGAATTTTCATTGGGAAGATTTGACTCTGAGCCTTGACTTTCATTTGAAGCACAGCTTTTGTCTAACTATCTGTTTGTTTGTTTGTTTGTTTGTTAAGGACATTTTCCCATGCAAGATATTTTTTTAAAAAAAAATATTCATGCTCAAAAAGGAAAAAAAATATGCTGGTAAGACTGTAAATTTTTTGCAGTGCAACACTCCCAAAACCTGAGTGCAGAGAGTGTCATGATGTGGGTGTTTAATGAAGGGAATCTGTTGTTGTTTTTTATGTGACTTGCAGGACAAACGGCTCTCCATATTGCAGCTGTCAATCAAAATTTAAACCTAGTGAAATGTCTGCTCAAGAAAGGGGCTCACATCTCCACTCCCCGAGCTACAGGAAGCTTCTTCAGGCGCACCTCCCAAAGTCTCTTCTACTTCGGTATGGCTATCTGCAGCTCCAGAGGACAGGATTGCTTCTAGTCGCTGGAGAAATTTGATACTGCACAAGGTTTAGGGAGTGCACCCCATCTTCTATGCACACCAGAAGAATCCCAACAGACAATGGGGTCCCTGCTATTGATGGTTCCAGCCCTGTATCTTTCACCAGAGCAGGCACGTTTCTGTTTAAAACAGGTGGCTGTAGCAATTTGGTGCCTTTTTCAGAACCAGTCAGTATGCCTGTTCTTCACAACTATATTTTGTCATTTAGCAATAAGCAACATAGTGCTGAGCAGTATTCAGGGTGACATTTTCTGCCAGATCAGGCACATTTTAGTTGTCATGACTGTGATTCTCCTTAAGCAATGTTTCCCACATTCGTGTTGATCTAGTGGCAGTTCAGGGCTGCTGTGTGCTGATGGGCTACCAGCTTCTGCCACTACATGGCTGTGTGAGGAAGGGGAGAGGGGCTGCTAGTTCAGCACATATGAAGTCCATGGTGGCCCACTCATATAAGCAAGTCACCAAGTAACAAACACCTCTGTCACCAACTGTGTTGGAAACAAACAAACAAACCTTCCCGGACAGACAAACTAATTGTTCTAGGGGAAAGTTCTCTTCAAATCCCAAACAGGATGATCATTTAGACCAAGTGTGGGCAGCTGGGGGCCCTCCTGATGTTTTGGCCTAGTCAGCACAACGGAGGAGTGGAGGAGGGTAAAAAACACCAACAAACAGAATGAAAAAAGGGAATATCAACCTTGATGTTGAATAAAGTTAAAATTGTTTGATATTTATTTCACCTTGAAAAATGATTAGTTCTTTTAGATAGGCTGACCATATGAAAAGGAGGACAGGGCTCCTGTATCTTTAACAGTTTCATAGAAAAGGGAATTTCAGCAGGTGTCATTTGTATATATGCAGAACCTGGTGAAATTCCCTCTTCATCACAAAGTTAAAGCTGCAGAAGCCCTGCCCTCTTTTGTACATGGTCAAGAGACAGGGCTCCTGCAGCTTTAACTGTTGTGATGAAGAGGGGATTTCACCAGGTTATGTATGCATACAAACAACACCTGCTGAAATTCCCTGTCTTTTGCAACTGTTAAAGATACAGGAGCCCTGTCCTCCTTTTCATCTGGTCACCCTATTTTAGAGAAGATAAAAAGGCTAATACAAAAGCTCGATGTTTCGGGCCCTGAGGCCCTTCCTCAGGAGCTGTATGGTCTTTAACGTTCGTTAAGCGCAAATCGAAGGATTTTTACTGCTGTCTCGTAGTCTCGCAGACTGCTTTTTGCATGCTGATTGCATTCCTTTTAGCAAAAAGCAGTCTGCGAGACTACGAGACAGCAGTAAAAATCCTTTGATTTGCGCTTAACGAACTTTAAAGACCATACAGTTCCTGAGGAAGGGCCACAGGGCCCGAAACATCGAGCTTTTGTATTAGCCTTTTTATCTTCTCTAAAAGAACTAATCATTTTTCAAGGTGAAATAAACATTAAACAATTTAAACTTTATTCAACACCAAAATCGATATTCCCTTTTTTTTTCATTCTAGCCAGCATAACCAAAGGTGAGGGAGTTGTAGGCCAAAACAATCAAGATGGGCAACTTGTGGCCCTCCACACTGTAATCCTGAAAGAAAATATCACCATACTCCAAAGTCCTTTGGCAGGGTAAGGATTTTTTCTCCTCTATTGCTTCTACCCGACGAACGAAATCTTGGCTGACGAATCATCAGTTATTTGAATTGATTATATGGGTTGGACCCAGACTGAAATCAATGAGTCTTAAGTCAGGACTAACTTAGATCCAAGTCTCATTGATTTCAATGGGGTCTACTTGAAGTATGACTGTCTGGATAAAACTCATTATTCTAAAAAGCATGTGTTGTTTTTAGATGAGTCATGTGTGTCACAGAAGGCAGCTCCATCTTAGAAGAGGCATTTGCTCCTGTATGAAAGAGAAGGAGGAATGCCTCTTCTAAGATGGCAGCTGCCCTCCACAGTTTTTGAAGGTGCATGTATTGAAAGGTAATTAAACAGTTTTAAACGTCTGCTAACAGTCAACTAAATGTTGCAGCCCTAATTACTGTCAGAGAAGTCTCTTCCCCTACCCCATACACCTGACTTGAGTCCTCTTTTAAGTCTGCTTTCTCCCTGATATTCTCCTCAGGGGAACATGTTTTGTCCTTTGCAGCCTGCACTGGAAATGAGGAAATTGTTCGTCTATTGATTGAAAATGGAGCCGATATCAGGGCACAAGATTCTCTAGGTAAGAGATGCAGCCAGACGGAGAATCCTTTCAGGGCCCCTTTTCTTCATGATATGGAGGAACTTTTTCTCTAAGTTGAGGAGCTATAACAAGGGTGTTTATTACAGTTTAATAAACCATACCTACCTTTCATTCTTAGGCCAGTTATTATACTTTATTTTTCATTCTCTGTAATATACCAAAGCCCAAATTTGTGTTCAGCCTCAAGAATTAAAATTTGCTGCCTTGATTTAGATTGATGTAATTAAATGAAGCCTTTGCTGATTAAAATCTACCAATTAAATCTGAATAAAGCTCGTATCCGTAAGTGTTATCCGTCAGCTGCTGCCTTTCAATTCTGCAGTTCACCGAGTGTGGTTCTTCTTGCATTGTTTCATTTCCAGGTAACACCATTCTTCACATCCTGGTCCTTCAACCCAACAGGACATATGCATGGCAGATGTACAGTCTGCTACTCTCCTATGACAAAGAAGTGGGGGGCCTAGAACCTCTAGACTCTGTTCCAAACCATGAAGGCCTAACTCCATTCAAACTGGCTGGCGTTGAGAGCAACACTGTGGTGAGTACACAGGCCATTTGATCTCTGTGAAAGAGGCTTTGAAGAGAGGTTTTTGGAATATAATTTGTTACAATAAATTATTGTAACAAGTAACAAATTATTGTAACATCTCTTCAGGGAGCTCCAAGCTAATTACACAGGATTCTTTGACAATCTCCCATCTAAGCTCTAACCACAATGAGGTCGAATTCAGATGTTACGACAAGCCGTAGTTTGTTGTTATGAGCACACAAGCAGGCTCAAGTCTTGGGCTTGTAGCTCTCCCTTTCTTTCATGTGTGAGGCAAGGAAATGCAAAGCTTCCATTCAGAGTTTGTAACAAAGAGCAGTCTCCAGCTGTATGTGGTTTGTTGTTGTAAACCATGAACGGAGGAGGAGCGTACAAGCTCAGGCTCATGCCTGCTCATGCATATAACAAATCATACTCCATCATTAAGTCTGAATTGGGCCTAAGACTTGCTTAGATGTTACAATGCATCAACATCATGGTCTTTGAAAGCATTCTATGGCATAATCATTTAAACCTGATTTCAGATTTACAAAATGAGCGCTTCTTTTTCTTAATTGATCAGCATTTGTGCAGGAGGTAAGGAAATAAATAGGTACCCTATTTTTCTTACACACATACACATACAGACTGCATCTTACTGAAGCCTATTAGGAGTGAGGCTATAACTCTTGGCTCACGTCAATGTGGTTGAGAATACAGTTATCAAAAGTAGCGCTTTTTAATGTATGTAATTTTAAAATTGTACAGGAAAACACAGCTGAGAGATTTGAAAGGAACAGATAAAATCCAGTGCACATCTGGGATGGTCTGAAATGTTATTGCTGAAAAGGGCAAATGGATTGATAGATGGAACAAAGGAGGATCGCCTAGATAAAATAATTTGGAAATGTTTGTTCTGAATATGTAAATCAATATTGTTGGACATCTTGTAAAGCACATGGAATTTCAAACTTAAGCACATTTAAACACTAAAAATATTTGTAAAATCAACACATTCTAGTGATTAGTGGACCGCCTCCCACACTCAGTCCAGTTTGTAAAAATGGATGAATTAACCGACTTCTGCAAACCATCTCATAATTCGTTCAGAATCTTCTTGATTAATTATGAATAGGGCCTTGGCTTTCAGGTCTGATTATTGTCAACAGGTGCAGATGGGGGCCTAGAGGTTCCTCTGTGCCCAGCATCTCTCTTGGCGTAAGCAGGACCACTGCACTCTCCCAGACAGTTATTTAGCTCAAGTGGGAAATAACAGTAATGTCAAGCCCGAAGGGGCCCTTGGTGCAGGGAAACCTCTAGGCTGAAGCACAATCCTGGTGACGTAATCATTAAGTGCTGGGGCCTAGAGGTCAGCAGCCTTTTGAACCATTGTGGCCCAACTTTGGAGACCCAGCAAAATGGAGCTCTCTCCCCAGACCAGCATCCAGACTTGGATTTCCTGAAACTCAGGTGCCATCTTGAGCTATCTCTGATGCAAAATTGTGTGAGGAATTTGATGAGTGTCTGCCTTTCCTCCTCAGATATTCCAGAACCTCATGCAGAAGCGAAAGCATGTGCTGTGGTCCTTTGGGCCTATTAACACCATTCTCTATGACCTCACAGAAATTGACTCCTGGGGTGAAGACCAACCTTTTCTAGAGCTTGTTGTCTCAACTAAGAGAAGAGAGGTACTGTGGAGCTCAGATACTTTTTTGTCTTTGTGGGAAGATGACTATTGGTATTATTGAACATGGAATTTAAGTGTCCTTAGCTGTTCACACAACCCACAAGGTCTAGGAGCTTCTTGTCCAGCTGATGAGAGGAAGATCAAAAGTGTGTTCAGATTCCATAAAAGAATTTACAACATGGACTTCAACTTTGTGAGACAGAGTGAAGGAATGTAACCTTAGATTGCAAATATGAAAAAAGCCCATTGGAAGATTGCTAATGTTGCAGGTGGCAATACGGCTGTTCAGGCTAAACAGCCTGTCCTCTCCTCATTTTTTTCCATGAAATAAACAAGAATTAGGCTGAATAACCATAATGTTCCTACAGTGACTCATCAAAGTATTGAAAGGTTGGATCGGTTCATCTTCATGCAGATTTTTTTTTTCAAATGTTAAAAAAATAAGAAATCAAGAAAGGCCAAAATATCATTTCTTGACTTTATCGTTTCTTGACTTGTGTGCAAAATTATTTGTGTAGCCTTCAGCACTCATTGTGAAGGGAAGGAAGCTGTATACTAGGTGCATTGCAATGTTTCTGGAAGCCTGTATGGGAAGTGGGGGTATACTGCTTTGGAACACAGGTTCCATTTAATTATTATGGTAAAAAATCACCTGATATAACTGAGATGAATCTGTACAATAGAGACTTTTTATCTTAAAGACCCACGAAGATCCCTGCAACACCTGGATTTTAAAGCCAGTACTGAATTGCAGAGGTACTGGTTCCCCCTCTATTTGGCACTGGTTAGGCCCCATCTTGAGTATTGCATCCAGTTGTGGGCACCACGCTTCAAGAAGGATGCAGACAAGCAGGAGCGGGTTCAGAGGAGGGCAACGAGGATGACCAGGGGTCTGGAAACAAAGCCCTATGAGGAGAGATTGAAAGAACTGGGCATGTTTAACCTGGAGAAGAGAAGATTGAGGGGAGACATGATAGCACTCTTCAAATACTTGAAAGATTGTCACACAGAGGAGGGCCAGGATCTCTTCTCAATCAACCCAGAATGCAGGACACGGAACAATGGGCTCAAGTTACAGGAAGCCAGATTCCGGCTGGACATCAGGAAAAACTTCCTGACTGTTAGAACAGTACGACAATGGGACCAATTACCTAGGGAGGTGGTGGGCTCTCTCACGCTAGAGGCATTCAAGAGGCAGCTGAACAACCATCTGTCAGGGATGCTTTAGGCTGGATTCCTGCACTGAGCAGGGGGTTGGACTCGATGGCCTTATAGGCCCCTTCCAACTCTACTATTCTATGATTCTAGGATGCAGTGGGATAATGAAGGCTTAATCCTCACTGCTGGCTTTAACCCACTCATTGCTGATATGTAGCCCCTGATTACCCTTGGTAAATTCCTTGGTAGAGCACCTGCTTTGCATGAAAAGGGTCCCAGGTTTAATCCCTGACCTGGGAGAGCCATTGCTGCCAGTCAGTGTATAAATAACTGTCATTCTCTTGTCTTTCTTTGAGAGAAATAACCTCTTTGAACCTTCAGAAATAAATCCATTCTCTTGGAATTGGAAAGACAAATTGTTTGCTTGTTGAGACCTTGTTAACCCTGCTGACTTTTGCATGCACACATTGACCGTTGGCCCATTAAAATCTATGCCTTCTTTATTGTGTGGGAAATGCTTCACGCCAAATAGGCCCATCCAATGGCTTTGCAGCAGCAGCAGCAGCAACTCCCATCAACCTGTTCACCTTTATGGTTTTTACATATGACATCTGACGTCATGACAGACTGTTTCTCTTAACCTCTTTGAACCATCATAAACGTATCAGAAATGGGATCTGCTGAATGTGGCTGGAAATATATTTGCTTACAGCAGCAGTCTCTGGATGATGGGTAACACCCTAGTCTAAGACACACCCTGGCGTGCACAACCACTTTCTTCTTTTTTTCCCCTGGGATGAGGGCATAGATTAAACTCTCTATGCCTTTATGATCATAGCTGACTGTCAAGGGAAACTAAAAATATCCCCTCCCGCCGCCCTATATCACTAGAAATCCATGTATCTGCTGAGTGTCATTACAGACTCTAGATACCATCTATGGATAACTGTAGCTCTGTACTAGCAACAATAATACACTTTAATATTTTAACAGTAAACTAAGTCATTGATCAATACTTCTGATTGATTTATTTTTAAAGTACCTAATTGATTGATTTTTAAAGAACCAAATTAACACCAATATTGACTAGTAAAATGTGTTGTACAAGTTGAGGAGTGGGAGAAGATGGGTGTGGGGGGAGGAATAAGGTGGAAGAGAGAAGCTCTATTCAGACAACCCCAATGAATGGGGGGTGGGAATCAGGCTTGTGTTTGTTGGTTCCACCCCCGCCTGTGTGTTTATCAGAACTCATAAACTGAGTTCCTGTAGAGGCTCTGATAAGAAATTCTAATAAATGTGTGAAGGTGGGATTTTGGGGGAGGGTGAGGGGGGCACTTCCAGCAGGCATCATCCTTTCCTTCACACTTACTCATTATGCATACTAGTGTCATCTGGATAGGGTTAGAGAAGAAAAATTAAAGGGTTAGGGAAGACAGGCATAGAAAATATAACAACAACAGCTAAAATGGGCCGATACAGCAGTTTAAGGTTTATGATGGGGATATTGGGACAACCCAATTAAATTGGTAGGCAATGTATCCAGAAGAGGCGAAAGAAAGTACATCTTTTCACAATGCATATGTAACCTACACACTTTGCTGCCACAAAATGTAGTGATGTTGTCTGGTTTAGTTATTTATTTTATTTCTAACCTGCCTCTCCATCCAGATTGAGGCGGGGAATAACAATAAATATAAATACAAGAATCATAAAATAGATAAAATATTAAAAACAAATAAAAACAAATACATTATTATAAACATCTTAAAATTCAACTGGAGAGGCCTGCCAGAAGAGATCAGTCTTCACAGCTCTCTTAAATTCAAGAAGATTTCTAATTTGTTGAATCTCCTCCAGCAGGCCATTCCACAGTCTGGGAGTGGCAGAGGAGAAGGTCCTCTGGGTAATGCTCGTCAGCCTAGTTCTGGCTGGTTGAAGTAAATTCTTCCCAGAGGCCTTCCCAAATGGCCTTAAAATGGAACTGGACAGATTCATGGAGGTCTGGGGTGTGTGTGTGTAACAATGGAAGAGGGTTGCTGCCTTTGTACTCTCTTGTGGACTTCCCAAAACCATCTGGCTGACCACTGTTTGAAATGAAATGCAGGGCCCTTGATCCAATCCAGCAGGTCTGCTCTTACATTCTAATGGAGTCCAAAAGGGAACCTAGAGACCTAGACACTCTATTATGATTATTGCCTCTATGTCATGCATCCTGTGCATTCAAAGCACTTCACATATATTCAGTACAATACAAGTAAGGAACAATTATTCCCATTTTGCTGATGGGGTGAAGAGTGTGGCTGAAAGAGAATGGCTTTCCTAAGGCCACCTACTGAGTTCATGGCAGAGGTAAGATTTGAACCAGGGATTTTTCACCTCTTCTCCTTAGCCACTAAACTCCACCAGCCCTTGCTAACTCATCTCTTAGGGAAACTATAAACTATACCCATTGGTATCATCTATTGGTCCCCAAGGTGCACTCAGGCTCACATAAAGTGTAAAATAAAACACAAAAACTTTAAAACAAGCCATCATACTGAACCCTACTTAAAAACAAACTGCTGCCATCCCACGCATAAAACTTTTAGCCCCTTTAATGCTGTACCATTTGTTGTTGTTTGAGGATAAAAGCACCCAAGTACTTAGATTAATAGGGCAGAAACTTATCAGCACAGTCTCATAGTGGTTAAAGTCTGATTAAATTAAAATTAAACAGAATGTTCAAAGTAATTTCTATTGAACTCTATCTAGGAAACAGAATTCAACTACTTTGGCAAGAAAGTGCGTGCTCCAAATCTCTTATAATTTACCAAATTATTGCTTGCCCATCATCAGATTGCTGAACTAAAACTAGAAGCACACATCCAGCATCAACAGCTTAAAGAAAGCTTTACATTTTAGAGTACATAGCTGTAAGCACTGTCAGACTTCAAAACCTCCCCTAGGTTTGTGCATGAATCACAGTTTGGGGACTGTCTCCTGGTTGGCAGTGGGGTAGTGCAGTTCATCACGCAGGGAGAGAGAATCTTCTCTCTGGTGGGTCTCATAAGGGCTTTTTGATTATTAAATGAATTTAATTTCTTATGCATGCAAGCAGTTCACTTGCAGCCCATTAGTAACAGCCGACAGTTGGGGAATTACTGGCAACCCCACTGCAGTATGTATCGTAGTGTACTATTCATGCATCAAGAAAAGAGCATATAAGAGCCATGCTGGATCTGACCAAGGACCCAACTAGTCCAGCACTCTGTTCCCACAGTGGCCAACCAGCTGCCGACCAGGAACCCACATGCAGGACACAGGTGCAACAGCACCCTCACCCACCCCAAGTGGGAGGGTGTATATAGACTTACTGCCTCTGATACTGGAGGGAGCACATGGGCATCAGGACTAGCAGCCAATGACAGCCTTCTCCAGGAATTTATCTAACCCCTTTTAAAGTCATCCAAATTGGTGGCTATCACCACATCTTGTAGTGAATTCCAAAGTTTAACTATGCACTGTGTGAAGAAGTACTTCCTTTTATCCATCCTGAATCTCCCACCAATCAGCTTCAAAGCAATTGCTGACCAAAGTAATAGAAGTTGTAATTCCAGATTCCCATAGCTCTGTAATTGTTTATCTCCTATATACACAAAAAGGAGGCAGTGGTTGTAGAACTATATCATATACTGGTGTCTAGCACCCAACCACTCAAAATACAAATAGGACCCCCAAAAATGATAAATCTAGCAGTAGTAGTATGTATAATTTTATCAGTGCATAACTGCACTCACATATCTTTCATTAAATGCACTTAAGTTTTCCAAGTAATCACAGTGTTTTTATATCTGCACACACATGATGTATTTAACCAAATATATCATGTGTGTGCAGATATAAAAACACTGTGATTACTTGGAAAACTTAAGTGCATTTAATGAAAGATATGTGAGTGCAGTTATGCACTGATAAAATTATAAATACCACTACTGCTGGATTTATCGTTTTTTGGGGTCCTATTTGTATTTTGAGTGGTTGGGTGCTAGACACCAGTATATGATATTGTTTATCTCCTGACATGCTACCTATCAGCATGGTATTGTTGTAAATCTCGTATGAAAATTTCAGATAAGCTAAGTTGGATTTACACTTTCTATTAAAAGTTCAATGAAAAAGATTGCGTTAACAACCTCTCTACCTGGTGAGCAAACATACCATTTCCCTATCTCTGTTTTTATCCTCTCTTTATTGCTAACATTTGTGCCTCCTGTTCACCAGAGTCTGCATAGTTACCTGTTCTAAATTAAACGCCTCTTTTCCTTTGATTCTTTTCCATCAACTCCATGACCCTCATCCCCTCCCAATTTTCTGTTTCATTTTCTCTCTTGCTTTGATCACTTCCTTGGCCCATCAGGAAATTATCATTGCAATTATGATTGATAGGATGCTTCCTCCTGGATATATATCAATTCTAAGCCAAGATATGTTTGCATCTGAAGATATGTTTGCATCCAAATCGCCCCTTTTGGTGGCAGGAATACAATAAATTCTTTATTATATGAATATATGCCAATATATGAATTTATAATAAGGGGGGGGGGGGGAATTGGCCCCTGAAAGTTGCCTATCCCTGCATGATTGGGCTAACCATGACCTGTATGCTAAGATTTAGGCCCCATTTCCCCACCCCCACATTTGGGGGAAGCCACTTTTTTTTGTAAGATGTGAAACATAAGTAGAGCAGCAAGTTTACCAACTGTAGATGTATTTCCTACATCTACAGTTGCCATCCCGTTGCCATCTCGCCAAGGTGGTGTCTCCCTTCCACAAGTTCATCTGAACTGCAGAGAATGTAGAAGAAAGGGGAAGGGTCTCTCTTCCCTTCACACGGGCCTGTTTCGGACGACACGCTAATCAACGGAGGGGTGGGGGGAACAATCGTCCGTTGTGTTGCTCAGCAGCAGCATTCGGATGACATTTTAGGCAACGGAGGCAGCATTCGGACGACACAATATCAACACAATGGATGATTGTTTTCCCCCCTCCATTGATTAGCGTGTCATCTGAAATGGCCACTGTCTTTGCAAAGAGCATAAGTAAGGAGAGAGACTTCTGCAACTTTTGTGTAAAACTGCCTGGAAATTAAACCAGACTCAGCCCCTTCCTCAGTCTTCTGGTCTAGTCTTATTTACCTCCTCTGGGTCTTTAGAGAAGGCAAGCAGCAGTGTGAGTCTGTATTGCAACTTCTTTTTCCAACGCCTTCACAGGCATTGGGGAAAAGGAGGGAACACATGGCCCATCTATACTCAACCACTGAGAGAGAGCAGTCTGACCCAAACCTCCTTCCTCAAAATGGTTTCTGGATTGCATGGGCAACATCGCCCACACATCAGGAAATGAACTGCAGTTCTGCATCCCTGAACTATAGTAGGAACCTGTCAAGTTTCCAAGTAGCTCTAATCCATGGCTGTCCTCTTGCATAGTTCCCATTCCTTTCAAGGGCGCTTTCGCAGGAGGCCTTCCCAATGGATTGTTGCACAGGACTTTCCTTGGTCTGTTTACATTATTATTGTTATTACCTACACTACTAATGTAACATAAACAAATAGGAGGTTCCTGCCTCTAGAACATACAATCTTAATTTAGGAAATATAGCCTGGTAAAAGATAGCAAATGGGGAGAAGCAAAGGAACCTGGAGTGTGCAGAAGCAAATGTTGTTAGATATATTTAAGGTTACTTTCAGCAGGGGAAGAGGACTAGAGATTAAGCTAAAAGCTTTACAAGAGACACAAAGTTTGAGGAGTGTTACAAGGATGAAGAGTAACTCCATGTAGATGTTTTGGCAAGGAGTTTCGCCTTTAAATGACTGGGGGTGGGGGACACAACAGTTCAATCTAGAGAACTCCACAATCCACTAATCTGCTCTGGGATCCCCCAGTATGAGCAACCATTTATGATAAAGAAGCAATCAAGCCCTTGTGTTTATACTTTTCAAAGTCATCAGCCCAATGTTTACAAAGAGCTTTCCTTGTTCTCTGAACATAGCCAGGTTTGAGATTAAGATTCGTTTTGTTTTTAAAAAAATGTGTTTCTGATATCCTCCCTTCAAAAGTAGGGGATATATTCTCTCTCTCTCTCTTTCTTGCTTGCAGGCCCAACATATTCTAGACATGACCCCAGTGAAGGAGCTAGTGAGCCTGAAGTGGAGCACATGTGGGCGTCCTTATTTCTGTTTCCTGGCATTACTTTATGTTCTCTACATGATTTGCTTTACCGTGTGCTGCGCTTATAGACCTCTGAAGGACCGCCCAGAAAACCGAACCAACAAGCGGGACACCAACATCCTCATCCAGAAAACGCTGGAGGTGAGTTGAGTTTTAGTCCTGATAGAAAGGAATGCATTTCTCGGTGTATCTGTGCATGTGGCAAAATGGCAGGAAGGTGATAAACAGGGCTGTGCCACTTCAGACTGCAGGGGCGGGACAGATCACATTTTTGAATGTTCCCCTACATTAAAAAAATTAAGTAGAAATTAGTATAGTAATGGCAGCTTTTCTCCCAGGCATCACAGAATCATAGAATAGTAGAGTTGAAAGGGGCCTATAAGACCATGGAGTCCAACCCCCTGCTCAATGCAGGAATCCACCTTAAAGCATCTCTGACAGATGGTTGTCCAGCTGCCTCTTGAATGCCTCTAATGTTTGTTTTTGAATGGAGGTGTGTTTCATCATGCGAGGACTTCCTGTTGTGTGAAGTGCTACAGTCCAAGAAAAATGCTACTACCTAGTTAAGATGATCCTACTGGAATATTTTCTATGTGTTGATGCCACCTGATTCAAACATGACCTCTCTCCAGGGCTGTTTGTCCAGTCCTCTTTGTTCACTAACCAGTGGTCCTGTCCCATTTGTAGGAATCCTATGTGACGTATGAGGATCAGCTCAGACTGGTGGGGGAGTTGATCACTGTGATAGGAGCCATGGCAATTTTACTGTTAGAGGTAAGGAGGAAAAAATAAAGCTGTACAAGATGGACCTTCTGTAAGCTACATCAACAGCAGTTTAGAAGCTCCACTTACCATTTCAGAAGCCACTAAGCCACTGTGCTTTGACAGGCATAATAACTAAGCTACAAGATTTTAAATTAGCCTGAAACTAATTTGACTGTGAATACTTCCTCCAGAAACCCATGGGAGAATTGCAGTTTAGGGAGAATTCTTATTAGCATTCCCTGTTTGGGAATCTGCCAGCATTGAAACAATTTTGAAACTGGTTATTTATTATTAGTTATTAAATTTATATCCCACCTATATACAAAATACTCTAGGTGGCATACAAGTTTTAAAACAATTTAAACAGGATATAACAACACAGCCTAAAACAATATATAACAGACAGCAATAAGATTCTAAAAAGGGAAGACCTACCTGAATAATAAAGCCTTTGATGCCTGCCTAAAGACATTCAAAGAAGTCAGCAGGTGGATTTCAACCAGCAGACCATTTCACAGCTGAAGGGCAGTTGAAATGTGAGGGAATTCATCCCATATCAGTTAGCAAGATATGGGTGGGCATGTAGTTAATGATAGTTATAGTTCATATTTATTTATTAAAAATCTCTGTCTGACTTTGTTGTATTGGCTCAGGGCAGCTTATATTTTAAAAGTACTTCCTTTCTGGAGTATTCCATCAACGATTTTTCATATCTAACCCTCCTTAAGCCCTTAAGATATTTTAAATATATACTTTGAGCCCTTCCCAACATACAGTGTTTCCTCTGGTCACACACCCATCCAATCCCAATGACCCCTGACCCAATTATCCCTTGCCCCATTGCTTGTTTGACCACAGACCATTGAATTTCACCTCCCAGCATCCCCATTCTGTAACAATATTGGACCTGTACAGACCACCAACTCAGCAAGGGTTTGCTTGATTAAAAGTGTAGTGAGATTTTTTTCCCCTGCCATAAATTGTAATGTGTGCTAAAGGCTGGGGGCTTATCAAATAGAAAGGACGTGAACCACTTGATGAGTGGTCATCTGAATCTGATAGACACAACACATCCCTTGACCTTCCAATACTGACAGATGAACTTCTAGGGGAGGATGACAAAGGACATAGGCAGTTCCAGCCCTAAGTGGAAATCGCCATCTTGCTGGCTTAAAGCTTTTTATATGTAATCCATTCTAACTGAAATCACCTTTTTCAGATTCCAGATATTTTAAGAGTTGGAGCCACCAAATTCTTTGGACAAACCATTGTAGGAGGACCTTTCCACCTCATCACGTAAGGCTCTGCATTTACAAAGTTTGCAAATACGTTTCCTTTCCCATTGATTCTCTTGATGCTTCCAGATGGAGGGGTTCTACTACTTACTCCCCAGAAGGCATTGTGAGCTGTTCCATTTGTTTTCCTTAACAGAGTTACTCCAGTAAGGAAAAATATGGAAGAAAATTCAGGAGGGTTACAAGTAAAAGAAGCCAATGTCTGAATCCTCCTGTAAACATCCATGAACAAGGCAGGGCAATAGTGTGATAAAGGTCTTGCCTGGAAGCATACCCAGTTCTGTTCCTATTTGCTCTCTATTTTTCTCCTCTTCCTCTAGTTATGCTTCTACCCTAGATTTCTTTCTTTGCAAGGCTTTGTTAAAAAGTTACAATTGGTAGGTTTGCCTGAAATCAAATCTGGTGTTTCGTATTTCTTTCTTTGATTTGTACCCTGCCTTTCTTTCAAAAACAGCATCTGAAGAATTTCAAGGAAGGCTAGCAAAAATTCTTAAAGGGTTTCGGTGGGTACGCCCTAGGTTTGCGTGACTTTTCCTAAAGTGAAAATTGAATTTGGAGATTGCTCCAAACTTGGGAGGAATTTTAAGGGAAACCAAAAGAGTTTCGAAAAGAGTAGCCAAAAGATGAAGAAACCAGGGGTATCTCTAGACAGACACTTTCTGTCGATATGGCTTCACACTGGCGGCAGTTGTGTTACATGATGCTGCCGCCAGTGCGAAGCCATCTAGGGGCAAAGGCCCTTTGCTCCGCTCTAAAAATTTGGCCATTTACCCCGACTTTTTTTTAGATCGGAGCGGGCTGGCCAGGGAAGGGGATGGAGGGGTGAGCCATAAGCTCACTGCACCGCCTCCACAGTCCTCCCCCCCCCCATTTTTTTTAAAAAAACAAAAACAAAACCTTCATGGAGAGTAGGGGAGCCGGTGCTTCCAGCCGCCCCTCCAGCTGATGCTGGGCAGGTACGGGCGTGGCGGCAGCAACAGGAAAAGCTGCCGTGGCACTCCTGCCATGAAGACTGGCGGCAGGAGTGTCAATGTGTGACGCACTGTCGCCGCGGCGGCGCGCTGGAAGAGGCACCGTGAAGAGGCGGCCCAGAGCAGAGGGAACCAAAGTAGATGTTAGGATGCAGTTTTTTTTAATGTAAAAGCCCACTGTGAGGAAATGGGTGGGGTAAGATTCAAGCCCCTTTAGCATGAGGCGGAAGATATTGTCCCTCAGTTTCTCCTCCTCTGAGACTCCTGGCTCCCTCTTTGACTAGAGGGAGCCACAGGACTCTTCCTTCTCCATTGTCTTTCTTTTATATGTGGCTGTCCAGCCACTCCCATTTTCCTGGCATTCTCACTAGAATGTCTTGCTCCATCACAAGAAGATCAAGGGAATCTCCTTCTCCCAGGCTGGCCAATAGCTGCCTTCTGCTTGGCCTTCCTCTTCCTTCTTTTTTTACTATCAGTCGTGGGTCCCTCTCCTGCCTTCCAGGACCTCGGCAAAGGAGAAGCTGTATTCTGAACCCCCACAACCTTCTTGAGGAGAATTTCTTCTGGCCTATTTCTTTGTCAGTGTTTTCACTCATCTCTTTGACATTGCAAAGGAGGGCATCTCACAATGAAGCAAAGGACACAAATGTGTGGGCACGCACCCCCCCCAACTCTCATGCATGTACAGAACAGTTGACTGCGATGTCCACCTTCTTGAACATGCCACTTCCATTACAGCATCACATATGCTTGTTTGATCCTGGTGACCATGGTAATGCGTCTCACAAGCACACCTGGAGAGGTGGTGACCATGTCCTGTGCCCTGGTGCTGGGCTGGTGCAACGTCATGTATTTCGCTCGAGGATTTCAGATGCTTGGGCCCTTCACTATCATGATACAGAAGGTAAGGGTTACTATACCACTCTGTTATAAATACTAGGGATGTGCAGGGACCCCTCGGATCAGATCAGGACCCGGATCGGGACCTCCAACGTTGTCCTGGATTGGCCAGGACAAAATCGGAGGTCCCTTGGATCAGATCGAACCCGATCCCGGTCCAAAAACTGGACGTCCGATTTTTGGATCAGCCGCCATTTTTGGTGTTTTTCCCATAGACTTGCATTGGGGGAAAGAAAGCTTTCCCCAATGCAAGTCTATGGGGAAAACATGGCAGTGCATGGGTGAGTGGGGGCCTAAATCCCCCCTCCCTGTCACTCCTCTCTCACTCGCGCTTTTTATCTGCCAGGGCGGCCGCTTCCCTCCGGTGCTCGAATCTCCTGAGAAACAGGTTTCGCGGCCTGTCCCTCAGTAGCACGCCAGGTGATGACATCATCACCTGGCGCTCTACTGAGAACTAGGCCACAAAGCCTGTTTCTCAGTAGATTCGAGCACTGAAGGGAAGCAGCTGCCCTGGCAGGTAAGTGGGGGGGCCCTCCCCCCCTCCCCCCTTGTGCTCCTCACTTGCCGGGGCGGCCACTTTCCTCCAGTACTCCGATCTACTGATATACAGGCTTCGAAGCCTGTCCCTCAGTAGTGTGCCAGGCGATGACATCATCACCTGGCGTACTGAGAACTAGGTCGTGAAGCCTGTTTCTCAGTAGATCTGAGTACCAGAGGGAAGTGGCCGCCCCAGCAGGTAAGTGGGGCTCCCTCCCCCTTCTTACCTGCCTGGGCCATCCACTGCCGTGTTCTGGCGCCTGCAGGTGCCAGTGGACGGCAGTGGACAGCCCTGGCAGGTAAGCCCCCTCCTCCCTCTCGCATTCCTTACCTGCCAGGGCCGTCCGCTGCTGTCCGCTGCCCCCTTTCTACTGAGAAACAGGCTTCGCAGCCTGCCTCTCAGTAGCGCGCCAGGTGACGGCATCACCTGGCGCACTACTGAGAGGCAGGCCGCGAAGGCTGTTTCTCAGTAGAAAGGGGGCAGCGGATGGCCCCGGCAGGTAAGGAGCGGAGCGCGAGGAGGAGGAGGTCTAATCCTCTGATTTTATCCGAACCGGATCGGGTCCTTCCGGACTGGTTCGGATGAAATCGGATGATCCAGAAGCCGGGATCGTAATCGGATAATTTTATCCGATTTCGGTCGGATCGGCTTCGGATCGTGGATTGGACCCGATCCGATGCACACCCCTAATAAATACTCAGAAGGCAATTAGAGAAAGAATGCTCTTCCTTGCAGAAGACTGTTGTGTAAAAACCATTACACTCCTTGTAATACCAGGAGCCATCAAAACAGACTGATTTCTAATAAATGCCTTAATTTGCCAGGTTATATTTATATCTTGTAAGAATTGCCTTATTGAATCAAACCAATGTCCATCTATTCCAGCAATCTGGAATTGGCAGTTTGATCATAGTTGGAGCCTAGTATTCCTGTCTAGTCTACTTTTCACTGAGTTTATCGGATGAGGAATAATCCCGCTATGAAAAAGCTGGACATTATGAAACCTCTTTCTTTTCCTCTTTGTCTGTCTTCTCTGCAGATGATATTTGGAGATCTTATACGGTTCTGTGGGCTAATGGCTGTTGTGTTACTTGGCTTTGCATCAGGTAAGACAGAAACTAATCAGTAAACGTCTAGATCATTGCAACCACTGGTCATTCTTTGAATTTTGGGACTGCAACGAATATCTGCTTGTGTTAGGATAAATTGGGGGGGGGGGTCTTCTCCAGTGGAAAATATCAGATGCTTCCCCCATAGATCAATATATTTCATAGTCTGATATCACTTCACATGTGTTTATTTTTGTGCAAGCCCAACTCATATATCCCCACCTTCTCACTATTCCCAAACTTCCTTTATAGCTGTGGTTCTCAAACAATGTTCTTGAGAGCCCTGGGGTTCTTTGGAAGTTTATTGGGGTTCCACAACAAGATCAATACTAGCTGACAAGGTTACCTGAAAAACAGATTATCCGGCATTCATTACTGACTTTTTCCTGCTGGGCTCTGCCACATGGAAGTGCTGGGCACATTCTTAGATCACATGGGACAATAACTAGGCTGACCTGACCTGACCTGACCTGACTGGTGCCATGTGTGAACTGAGAACATAACCCAGAATGGGTTAAGTGACCAGCTGTGATAGACAGCAGATGCAAACAGGGGTGGGGGGGGTGGGGATGGGGAGGAATCTGTTGCCCCTGTGCTGAAGCTTCTAAGAGGCCTCTAGCTGCCATTGTTGGAAACAGGATATTGGAAAAGATGGGCCTTTACTCCAATCCAGCAGGACTTTTAAGTATGAGGATTCTATAGTCAATGTGCTGAGGTTCCTTAGCACACAATCAAATGTGGAAAGAATTTCTTCAAGTTAAGAAGTTTTATAAATCACTGCTTTATCTATAGCTTAACTCTGTCTTCCTCTTGCTCTTGGTATGCCACCATTTTTTAGAATGTGCGCTTTCACTCACAATTGCCTCATGTACACGCTTAGCCTTTGTTTCTTCCAGTGTCTTTACACAATGGAGGAGAGCTGAACGTCAGGAGCTTGGAAGGGGGCCTATCATCGACTGCCTTCCAGTTCCAAAGTCCTCTTCCCCATCCTAAAGCTGATGCCGACAGAAGGAAGTGAACCCCTTGTGGGACACTGCTCTTCATATAGATAGATAATAATATAGAAAATCACTCTATGTGAAAAGTACCTTTCCTTCAAGTAACCACAGAGATCCAGCAATTGTACAGACAGGTGGAGGTGCTCTACTAATCAGGGTGCTCTTGCTCCTCCTATTTTGAGGTGTGGGGATTCTGTGGTCAGGGTGATCAGATTTCAGAGCTTCCTCTAGACACAGAGCTGGACGGGAGGAGGAATAGAGGGGAGTATGGAATTCAGAAAAGAGAACCAAAGGGAAAAAGCTGGAATAAGACCTCACAGGGGCAATGGGAGTTGTGTACCACTGGCACAGAGTGAACAAGGAAGCTAGGAAATGATGGGCCAGAAAGGAACGCAGATGGGGTTGCAGTGCTCCAAGACCCAGTATATGTTCTGAGATGGTAGAAAACAGTCCATGAACTGGAAAATAAATAACTTAAGAACGTAACCTTCACCTTCTCATTCTCTGTAGCTGACTGGTCCTCTTTGTTTCTCCGCCAGCTTTTTACATTGTCTTCCAGACAGAGGATCCCACCAGCCTGGGACAGTTTGAGAACTACCCCATGTCTCTCTTCACTACCTTTGAGCTGTTCCTTACAATCATTGACGGACCGGCCAACTATGATGTGGACCTGCCAATCATGTACAGTGTGGTGTACTTTGCTTTTGCCATCATCGCCGCTTTGCTTATGCTCAACCTGCTCATTGCCATGATGGGCGACACCCACTGGCGGGTGGCCAACGAACGGGATGAGCTTTGGCGGGCCCAGGTGAGAAAAGAATGGAGCAATGCAGAGATTCCCGTGGTTCAAGTAGGCGTGAGCAGTGCTGCACAATTGTGCTGCAAGGGGACACCAGTATCAAGCTGGATTAACTGGCATGGCTCCCAGACCAAGCAGCTTTGGGGAGTGGTGGTTCTGTAAAGGGTTGGAGCTTTCTAACCCAGAATCCTTGGCACTTCATCATCCCCAGAGTTATTTAGGAGAAGTCATGATCCTTAAGCAGGTTTCAAACCACTTTAACTTTGTAATGCAGATGTGCCCCTACAGGTGCCTTCCCCAGTGTTGTGCTCTCCAGATATTTTGGACTACAACTCTGAGTATTTTTGACCATTTCCCATGCTGGCTGGGGGTGATGGGAGTTGTTCCAAAACATCACAGTGCAAATGTTGTAGCTATTGCTTATGTCTGCCGCAATTCTACTAGCTATATGTTGTTTCATAGTTGATCTACTTTTATTAGTTTTGTTGTGAAGATTAGCTGTAGGATATCCTACTATCAGTCTTAATTAGGAACAGAAACAAATATAGGCTGTCCTTCTGATTTGTTCCAGCTCATTCAGTGAATACACACCTTTGAATTTATAGGTTTGCATATGTAAATGAAAGGTTCCAGGTCTCAGGTCCACCAGGGTCGCACCCTCAAACTTTGCTGTATGGGGTGAAGGAATAGCATTTTGCACATGCTCAAAAACACTGAGCCACAGGATGAACCAAGTCACTGAAAACAGTTTCTGTAGCTAAGGCCACAATCCTATGCACACCAGGGAGCAAGCACCACTGAACATGGCGGGACTCGCTTCCAGATTAACATGCACAAAGTCTGGGCTGTAACATACTCAGTCGCATTTCCTGTTTGTGTATGGGACAATATATAATTTCCATAGCCAAAAGGCCTTCATGGTTGGGCACAACAATACAATCCCCTGAATAATTACAATAAAACCATTATAGAGCCATTGGAAACAGACAGAAGTTCGGATGCTTTATTATACGTTATCCAAGTGTAGTGGATATAATATTGGATGCTAATCCCATGCACCACCATGGAGCTTGCCAGTGACCCCACTGGGCCAGTGCACTAAGGCCCTTTCCACACTAGGCTTTTTGCCTGGGATGGCCCCAGGCTGGTCCCTGTGCGCCGATGGTATGTATTAGGTACTCCTGGGATCGCCCTCCCTCCCTCCCTCCCTCCACACCCCTACAGTGTAGAAAGGGCCTAGGTCTAACTTACCTCACAGAGCTGATGTGAAAATAAAAGGGGCTCAACCCCCTAGATACCCTGAGCTTCGTTGCAGGCCCCACCCCCACTTGTGTAACAAGTAAATAACATTATTTCATTTGTTTGGCAGGTCAGTAAAATTTACAAATTCAGGTGAATTAAATCATGGATTAAAGAGAAACAGTTTGACTGAGGACTACGAACCTGTCAATTTTGAACCTCCTTGGAGCACTATTTTTAGTCAATATAAACTAAATGCACTTTCTATCCATGCCGATGCTTTGGAAGGATGGGTCTGACTCTTTGCTTTCGTACAGGTCATTGCCACCACAATCATGCTTGAGCGGAAGCTCCCACGATGCTTCTGGCCTCGCTCTGGCATCTGTGGACGAGAGTATGGGCTAGGGGACAAGTGGTATCTCAGGTGAGTCTGCTTTGTCTGGATGGGTATTTTTTTGCATGCATCAGCGGGTGTGATGGTGCAGCCATTGCAGCCTAGTTAAGACATTTCCAGGGCATAGGTGTGACAGGAACATCGAAAGCTGCTAGATGGACTATTAGTTCATCTAGCTCTGTATGCCTACACTGATTGGCAGCGGTGGTTCCCAGCTGTACTTGGCAATGCCATGAATCAAACTGGGATCTATGATTTATAGCAGCATGTGCTCTGCCACTACCCTTCCCTGTGTCTGGCCCTTGCTGGAGCCCGGGGTGGCTATGCACAGATCCACACCTCGAAGATGCACTCTCCAGCTAAGAAGTCCAGAAGCCGGGGGCTGGAAGTAGAGTGTGGAGCAGAGAAGATGCTGCTTCTCTATTGACTAGGCAAGGGCAGACGGGCAGGCTTAGTATGTATCCAGAAACTGCCAGTCAGTCACAGGGACCAGTTTTGTGCACCCTTGTTCCCTGGGCTGGAACGCACAGGCACACAGCCCCAGGCAGCTCGCTAGGTTAGATCCCAGCCTTGCGCCATCAAGGTCCAGATGGCCTGTAAGAGCCCTTTAATCTCAGCAGTAGAGCCTGGAATCTGACATTAGAGCCCTAGCACTGGTTGAAGAGGGAAGCTTGTACAGTTACTCCTGCGCTGGGACTTCAATATGCCCCCCTGCCCCCACCTCTCTGCTAGTTGCTCAGCCCCATGGACTCTACAGTATGGGGTCCCACAGGGGTCAGGCTTGTCCCCCATGCTGTTTGACATTTACATGAAACCGCTGGGTGTGGTCATCTATGTTCAACATCTAAGGCCCTCCTCCGAGTGCCTACTCCGAGGGAAGCACGGAGGGTGGCAACAAGGGAGAGGGCCTTTTCAGTGGTGGCCCCCCAATTGTGGAACGATCTCCGCAATGAGGCTCGCCTGGCGCCAACATTGTTATCTTTTTGGCACCAGGTTAAGACTTTCCTCTTCTCCCAGGCATTTAACAGCATATGTTGAGGGTTTTGTTGTTGTTTGGCCCAGAATAGTTGTTTTTAAATGGATATTGTATTTATAACCTGTTTTTATGCTCTTTATGGTTTTAAATTTTGTATATTGGTTTTTTAATGTTCAATGTTTTTAATTTTTGTAAACCGCCCGGAGAGCTTCGGCTATGGGGCAGTATATAAATGCAAATAATAATAATAATAATAATAATAATAATAATAATAACAACAACTATCAAAGACCTAGCATAGCATAGCCCTATTGGCAGTGTAAGTTGAGAAATGGATTTTAAGCTCATTCTTTCTCCTCCATCCAGGGTGGAAGAGCGCCTGGACTCCAACAAGCACAAGGTGCTTCGCTATGCAGAGGCCTTTAAGAACCAGGGCAAAGAGGATCCCAGTGGGTTTTCCACGAAAGTAGAGCTGGGTGAGCATTCCCCCTCCAAGAAGGAATCCTCTCCCTCTGTCTCCAGGGAAACATCCCATAGTAGTTGCCATGGTTGGCAAATCCTGCGCTGCAACACTTTCAGCCACCTTCGTGGGGAAGTGAATCACGCCTTGGAAGAAGAGGTCTACCACGTGTGAGATGCCTTGTGACAGACTCTTCGCACCACTGGGGCTTTGTGCTGCATCACCAATTCCTCCAGAAGCTGGCAGAATTTTGGGGCAGTGTTATCAGGCTGCAGGCAGATGCTCTCTTTCTAGGTTCAGCTCATGCCTGGCTTCACGCTGCCTCTCAAATACACTGCTCTTGCGTGTCTGAGCAATGGAGCGGGATGGGGATGGGGATCTGCATATCCGTCCTGGAGAAATTATGCTAAGGAGAAGACTGTAGTTTATCAGCACGAAAAGGGTTCTCGTAGGAGTTAAGCTACAGACTGACCTGCAGTTCCTCTCTCTCAACATGTTCTCAGGCAACATTCCACAAAAATCTCCTTGCTCTCTGAAGAGCCAACTCTATTTAGATTGATTACGAAAAAACAACAGCCATTATTTAAACCCAGGGAATGAGTAAAGCTGACACAGCAACTAAGCAGCCTGTCAACAGACAGACAGCATCCCAAAGGCTGTTTAAAGGGATGGACCCTTTCCACACTGCTGCCCTGGGAAGGGCAGAGTGAGTGATGCTTTTTGACTATGGCAAGGCACTTTAGGCCAGATATGTGTCCGTGGCTTTTATCCCAGATAGAAGTTTTGCAGGGCCATATATACCGCTCATTGCTTTTCAAGAAAAGGCAGGACCAAGGTTGTCTATTCTTCAGCTGAACTGAATTCCATTAACGTTTGTTGTCAGGGATGAGGAAGAGGTTTATGGACTCATCTGTGTCAATGTACAGCTGCCAGTATTTCTCTTTGCTGGATTAGACTAAGGCCTGTTCTGTCCATGTCAGCAGCTGCTGCCTGTGTACACTTTCTGTGGGGAGGCACTCCAACTTCCCATGGTCCCATACTAATCCACAGCAGCATTTTAAGCTGCCTGGTGGCAGTGGGAGGATGCAGACATTTCGGTTGCAATCCAGATCATGTAGCCAAGGCTGGTGACGGACATTCCCACTCCCAGTCCGTTGCCTCTTGGCCTCTTCTGAGTACTGTTGTCTCAGAATTTTGCTTAAAGCAAGTCTAGAGGTTCTTGTTCACAGAATTTGGGGTGAAGCTTTAAAACATTACGTTAAAAGTAGCAAGGTTCTTCCAAAGGGTTCTGCACATCCCTAAGAGATCATTAAGGTGAAGTTGGAGGTTCCTGCTCGGGGGGGGGGGGGGGGGTGAAATCTGCAGAGCTAAACCTAGTGAAAAATTTCAGAGGACTTTCCCACCTCCCTACAACCAGGTCTATGGTCCTGTGATGGCATTTCCTGCAGATCCACCTTGAAAGGAAGCCTTGTCTTTCTGCAAGAACAAGCCTAGGGAGGCTGGGGCCGTTGCAATCTCCCTCCAGCTTTATTCTCATTTTGAACTTCATTCCATAAGGGAAAAAAACACCACAGATCATGACTTAAAGAAAAACAATGACTTAAGTCTGGTGTCTTTCCAACAGCAAAACTAAAAGTGGAAAGTTACTCACATTCCTCTGTGGCAAGAGCAGTGAGTGGAGGTATCAGTTGGCCAAATGAAATGTTTTTGCATTTGTATTGCCAAGATACATGCATACTACATGCCCAGCAACAAGTAGCAATGAAATCAAACGCTGAGGATTGCTGATGTTTTTCCTGCTTAATACTATGATGTTGCCTGCCATGGAGTGAGTTTGGGCTGTGGCTTCAAAGGGACCTCTGATGTTTTGTTTGTTTCATTTTCATTCCTAGTACAAATGCAATTTCGGAGGCCATTTTTCCTTTAACATAGTGGTTTTCAAACTATGTTACAGGGTATCCTGGGTTTTCCCAGGAGTGTGTCAAGAGTTCCTCAGTGAGAAGATCAGTAATGACAGATAAACTTTCCCAAAAGACACTTTGTCTTCCAATACTGTTCTTTCCCTGCAATGGGCAGCTATAGGGGCAAATTGGGTGCATTCTGGAGTATGCACACAGTTCAAAAAGGGCAACAAAGAGGCTACCTTGAACCAAATGCACATCCTAAAGATGCCCTCTAATCCTTGCTGAGGTCCTGTGGTGGATATGCTGAGGAGATGGGATTCTTGGCAGACAAATGATTTGGAAGGATGTTTTTTACCTGGAGACAGAAAGTTTGGAAGCCACCTCTGCAGGTTAAAGTGAATGATTGTGCATTAATTCCCTTTGATTAACTGAATTAGCCTTGGTTGGTCTTGATTACATTTCTGTTTTCATTCGTTCCTTCTTATACTTGGGGAGTTTGCACTATAAGTATGTGGAAATGAGATTTGCACATGTATAAAACTGTGATCTGTAGTAATGCAGTTTGTGAATTGTTGATGGTAATTTCATTTCATGTTTTAATATTCGGGAAGAAGAGACAGTGTGTTCATCTGCCTTTATATTCTCTCCAAAGGAAGCCTTAAACATCAGCTAGTAAAAAAATGCCACTGAGGTAAATTGAATTCAGCGATTTCTCAGGAGGGCTCACAGATCTGCGGCATGATGGCGCTGAGTGATTACAGAGGTCTGGATCATTCACCAGGGCCTTTTCTGTGTACAATGAAAACAGAGGCCTAGTTCATCAGTTACCTTCATGCCAGAGTTGCTTCCACAACAAAACTACTCTGCTGAAACAGGCTCCCATATTACCAAGATAGCCTAAGATTACTTCCTTTCAGAAGGCTGACCGCCACACAGATCCTTCCCACACTGTCATCAGTGACCCCAACTACAGGACAACACTGCTGTGGGACTCATGTATACAACCCAGCCTCATGAGAAGTTTTCCATTCTCTATTTTCATGATGTGGGAGCAAGGCAGAGGTTGCAACAGCAGCAGCAGCATCTCTGCCACAAAAGGTTACAAATGAACCAGGCCCGAGTAGAATTTTGCCATGGTATGAAGAAAAAAAAATCCTCAGTGGAATCTCATGCAGCAGAACACCCAACAGGGCACAATCCACTGGGAAGTTCTGGTGCGAGTCCTTCAACATCAATGTGGGGTTAGTGCAGAAGAACTTCCTAGTGAATTGTGTTCTTAGTCTTCAGCCATAAAATAGAGAAATGGGGTGGGGTGAGGTGTATGGAAGCTGGCAATGGGATTGTGAAGCAGCAGCAGGATCTTGGAATTGTGAAAGGTTAGCTTTTGCAAAAAGAAAAGTGTGTGGGGGGAGCCAACAAAGGCTGCATTCCTGTGCATACAAATTTAAGAATGTGTCTCATTGGAAATTCAGCAGGCTTCCACGTCTGAGTAAATAAATCTACTACTTTGCTGAGAATGAACAAGATAGAGCTAGTTTACATAGCTGGTAGCAATGAATTCAAAGGCAACTTTGAACTGACTGGGCATCTGTGGAGCAAAGCCAAAACTGTATGTGCCAGTTCACACCACAAGGAGGACATAGGTACAGAGGAAGAAGCTTTATACCCACTGAGACCACTGGTCCCTCTAGCCCAGTACTGTCAACACTGACTGGTAGTGGCCCTCTGGGTTTCAGGCAAAAAGTTTTCCATCCCTACTGTAAAAGCTGGGAATTGAACCTGGGACCTTCTGCTTGCAAAGCAGGTGTTCGTTCACTGAGCCATTCCCCCCCCCACCCACCTTGGTGTGTGCTACTTCAGGGTATAGATAGTAAATTCATTCCATGTTTGAATGTTTCTTAAAAAGAAAACTTCACTGACTATAGAAAGCTAGCTTGTTAGGGAAAAGGGTTCAGTCCAGCCCATTTCTCTGACATGCAAACTTTCTAAGTGCAGGATTCTGATGGTGGTGTTTTTTCATAGGGGAACATTGAGATATGTGATCCTCCAGCTGCTGCCTAAGATCCAGGAAAATCTAATGGCGTAAATGGCTCTGGAGTGCTAAGCCAATACACCATTTTGACATGTCTCTTAAAACTGGTTTGGGGAGCTTTGAGTTAAAATACTGTTTCAGCCTATATTGCAGGCATTTTTAATAGCGAACAAGTGATATTTCGTCGCTGAGGAATGCAGAAATGTAAGGATATATATCAAATTGCAAATCTATGTTGCAATTTATCATGGCTTCCCCCAGAAATCTTGGGCAAGGCACTAAAAATCCTATTAGCAATCCCTAACCACCAAGGGAATACTAATTGTATTGCAATCCTATACAAATTTACCTGAGATTACATCCTATTGGATTTTGTGGAACTTACATGTATGCAATTGCACTATTGGTCTGTAATGTAGATCACATCACTTCATCTACTTTGCATGCAGTTTGTCAAGTGTACATCTAGAGTGAATTAAGATAATGTGAATTCAGATTTGTTTTAACTTTGCAAACTTTAAGTTTGTGTAATGTTGCACATTCTAGTTCTCTTAGAACGTATTAATGTAATTGGGTTTGGAGTTGTTTTTAACATTTTGTTAATGGCAATGTATCACTTGAGATTAAATGAAAATCAAGTTCCAGTTTTATAGTACATGAAAAATATTTTGCTAGCAAATTAGGAATTAAAACCATATTGTTAGGACATCTAAAAAAATTACAAATCCCAATCACTGGCTAGATATACTTAGAATATGACCTGAAATACGTTAGCAGTTTTTCAAAGTCTTTGCTCTGCTGCCAAAACCACTAAACTATTTCAGAACCTTCAATTAATTGTGCCCTGCATTAAGTCAGGGCATGTTTTGTACACCACTAATAAGAGGTGGAAAATCCCCAGTGGATTTGAGCTCTACCCGTATTGATGTTATGTAATCTATATTGATTTTATGTCCGCCGTATGGATCTTAAGGGGAGTTTTATATGAATTTTACATTAAAAATCTGTTCATTACTCAACATTTCCAATACAGTGCAATCGCTTTTATGATGGCTATGATAAAAACTTGCAGAACCAGTTTGCTCACACACCACTTGTATGGAATCTGGAAACCCAATTTAGTCTCTCTTTAATAAAAGTCCCACAAACAGGAGCCTCAAGCCTTTGTTGGGGGCTGCCTCTATATGAGACGTTTAAAGCTCTTTGAAGTCTCATTAAAAATTTTACCTCTACAAGAGCGGAGCGTAAATTGGGAGTTGAGGCGCTTTATCTCTCCGATTATGCGCATTATCGAATGTGTGTTAAATAGCGAGTTTTATTTTCCTCCGGCCGTTAAAGCACATTTTGCCTATGTGAACAAGCGATTCTCCGCATTAACTACTTGTAAAGCGCATTTCAAACAACCGGTAAGGCCACCAGTTGTGCGCTCAATTACCTCTTGCGTACAAGCATTTATGATAACGCGCTTCTGCGATTATGCACATAATCGGCTAACCAGGCGTCAAACAGAATCCATCTAGAGGGGGTCAATGATGGAGAGGCAGGACACTGTCTTATTCCAAATGGTACAAGAGATTGACTACTTCACCAGTCGTCTTATATCTCAGAGATACAAGGAATCAGCAGCTGCGCTACTAACTGGTGATCCAGTGGGTGGAAAGGTGTCTCTTGGATGACAAAACTTTCTTGGTCCAAGAATGCCATTTGCATTCTGCACTGCTCATGAGCGCTATGGAATGATTCCAATGGAATTATTTCAGTTGTACACCAGTGTGGTAGCTACAGTGTGGTCAGCAAGGAAAATCTGATAGTTGGCAAAGACTGGATCAAAAGGCCATGATTATTTTCTGCAATTGTTGTCTCATCAACTAGTGACCTCAAAATCATGTTGGACCACCTTCAGGAATTTGTTTGCTGCTTGGAAAACCTACAAGATGTAAATGTGTTGTGTTTGTTGTTCATCTTGCACAAATATTTTATTAAAAAAATCAATCCTATACTCCCCCCTGAATATAAAGAGTCTGTATGCTTTTTTAAACTTGTCATCATCATATTTTATCAATGTATATACCAGCCTTCTCCAAGATGGTGCCCTCCAGCTGTGTTGGACTACATATGTAGGAGCAGTTGTAGTCCACTCCATATCTAATCCAGAGCGTCATCACACGGGAGGTTTAATGCATATCTGGCTTCTACACCAAACCTCTTCAACCGGGTGCCCTGCAGGTATTTTTTGGCTTCCATCAGGCCTAGCTAGCAAGGCCAATAGTCAGGAATCCTGGCAGTTGTAGGCCAAAACATGGTGGTTTTTTTTAACCAGGTACATTATAAAAGAATTGCTGTCGTACTCCAACCCATGAAGTATTTTTTAAAGCCCAGGCTAGAAGCTAAATTGTAAAATGTATTCAGCTTGCTTTGGACAGATAAGGTACTGTTTTCAGGGCTAGGCAAGGGTCATAGAGACCTGCACTCAGAATAAAGCCTAGAGTGAGTACTTGAGAGCCAGGTTCACTGCAGCCTAACAATGGGACAGAAAAGCTGATTCTTGAAATCCAGCAGGCAAGATTATTCTACTTAGTTGACCAGACATGGACATGCTATTTATACCTGGCTTGGCCAAGCTACACTCCCTACTAACCACAAGGACTCATGTGCACCCCTATTCCATCCCTACTGTACCTGTAAAGGCCTCTGAGATCAACACAAACATTCCTGTAACCTGCATGGATGAGAGATCACCTGGGAATCAAGGCAAGCCACTCTGAGGTCTTTGGAGGGAGAGCAGACTGTAGATAATGTAAGCTAGGCTAGGTCTTAGCCTCAAACTAGCTTACTGGTTCAAGTCTCAGATGCCTATTCCAGCCTTCCCAACCTCATGCCCTCCAGATGTGTTGTACTACAATCCTCAGCCAGTCTAGCCAATGGCCATGGTGGTTGGGGATGATGTGGGGCGGTTCCAGTTCAGCACATCAGGAAAGCATGAGGTTGGGGAAGGCTATCCTGTCCACCCTCTTCTGACATCAATGCAAACCAGTGGTTAACATGAACTCTAGTTTGGGACCCAAACCATGGTTTGAGCTTCCAAAGGAAGCTTGTTGACCAGTGTCTTGTGTCCTCTCAGCACTTACTTTTGTAAGTTCACTCCTGTCTCAATGGTACAACAACATCAGGACTCATAGGGCTCCATCACATCTACTTTCCCCCCACGCTTTGAGTCTGAGGTTTCCCCCGTCCCGCCTCCTACATTCTCCTTCCCCCTGCAGTTAATTTAGTGTATATATATATATATATATATATAGCCTGAAACTGCAATTGCACCTTGTAAAAAGGATGGCATGGAAGCCAGCAAGAAACATACAGCAAGACCGAGACCCTATCTACACATGCAGGATAAAACATTTTGAAAACGTTTTGAAAACTGTATCTGGAGTGTGTCCTGGGCCCCAACAGTTCTCAAAACTGTTATAAACCGTTTTAAAGCAGTAGTGTAAATAGGCTCAGACAGGAAAGGTTCCCAATGCACAGGGGAGAGGGGGGAGGGGCTTCTGATGAATGGAAGGGCTCTTTTTTTTCCAGACTCCTCACTCCACTCTCCCCACTGCTTTTGACTTTTTTCTTTTTTTAAAGCGCTTGCTTTTCATTGTGACCCTGGGCTGGTCCACTCCCAAGTGGCTCGGGCCAGTCAGCAAGAAGGGGGCTCTGATCATTGTCCAGCCTCTCTCTCATCAAAGTCCTGGAACCCAGGAGCACCCCCCCTCTCTCTGCCTTTGCTTGAGGAGTGCCTTAAAGCAAGAAACGGGTGCGGAGCACCAGCCCCGAGGCTGAGGAGGCACCGCCTGTATATTCCCCCCCCCCCCCATCATGAGGAGGAGAGAGATGAATGAAGTGCTTTTCCTCTGCTCGTTTGCACCAGCAACTAGTAGTAGAACTTGAAGTAATGCAACCCTCCTGGTATCCAAGGAATTCCTCCCCCTTCGTTTGCTTGCTCAAGGAACCCAAGAGTGTGTGTGTGAGGGAGGGAAAGCGGGCAGGAGGAAAATGGAGAGATGGGCGGAGAGAAGGAAAACAGTGCAATTCAACTGAAAAAGAACAAGCAAGGAGAGCGGCTGCGTGGTTTCCTGCAGCTACGGGACTGCCGAGCAACATGGGCGAGGTGGGAATGTTTCTCTGCCCCGACGGTCAACATGCCCTTCCCTCCCTAACATCCCTTGCTAACATCCTTGGCCCAGGAGGGGGCCATGAACCAGGGTGCGCCAGATCCACCTCTTGGCCGGCCAGAGCTACCCCCAAACTGACCGAGGAACTGGGCTAAGGTCACATCTTCAGGCCCTTCAGCCAACCTGGTGCGACCTCTGCGATCTGCGCGGTGCGGGAGTTCATCTGGGGCCCCATCCTCCTCTTTCCTCAGCGAGACACGCCCCAACCAAAAAAGGGGATGGTCCGATAGCACGCAAAGACAGCAATACGCGGGTGGGAGGAGCGCATTTATTTTGCATGCAGGGGGAGGAAACACAGACAGGATCTACACGTCGTCCTCGATGCGCCCTCCCTGCACCACAAGCCGCTTTGGAGCGCTGCACTTCCTCTAGTGTGGCTCAAACCTAGGAGGCTCTGCCCGGGCCGCTGCCGCCCTTTCATCCAGGTCGTACCGGGGAGGGAGGGGGGAGGGTTGTAAACAAAAGCCAGCGATTGGGAGGCCTCATCTACAAGAATTCACCTTTACGGCTGGTTAGGTGATTATGCGCATATTCGCGGAAGCACATTTACGCCTAATACCTCTGTACGAGAGGCAGCAAAGCGCATTACTGGAGGACCGAAATGCGCTTTAAACTGTTGACATGCGGAGAATTGCATGTTTACACGGTGGTAAGGCGCTTTAACTCCCGCCGCAAATTAAAACTCGCGGTTTAACGCGCATTCAATAATGCGCATAATCGGATGTTTAAAGCGCCTCTACGCCCGATTTGCGCTCCATTCTTGTAGAGGTAAATTTTTTAATGCGCCTTGAAAGAGCTTTAAATGCCTCTTGTAGAGGCAGCTGGAGAGGGATTTCCAATTGCTAGATTTGTTTACAACCCTCTCTCCCCCCTCCCTGGAACCCTCCGGGATGAAAGGGCACGGCGAGAGAGAGTGGGAGCAGAGCCTCCGAGGCTTGAGCCACACTAGACGAAATGCAGCGCTCCAAAGCGGCTTGTGGCGCAGGGAGGGCGCATGAGGATGACGTGTAGATCGGGCCAGTCTTTCCCTGCTCCAAAAAGAAACAAGAAATAGCGGGGAAGAGACAAAATGAGTGCAAGACAGGGAACGATGTCATGTGAGTACTGGGCTGTGAAACTGCATTCCAGGCACGGTGAGTGTGCGATAAATCGCTGGTGTGATTTTGCTCATAGTAATGATAATTCAGACATGGGATCAAAACCTAGTTAAACTTCCTTAATCATGGTGCGATGTAGTACGTGATGCCTCAATATAATCCGGGCCTGGGAACCATGCACTCACAAGGCCTCAGTATTGCCTTCCATTTACTGGCCTTCATCCAGTCCATCACTGGTCCAGCACCTGCATGGTCACACCAGATTCAGATGTAACAGAGAAACAGAGCTGGATGTCATCAGCATACTGATGACATTGCTCCAAATCTCCTAATGATCACTCTCAGTGGCTGAATATAGATATTAAACAGCACTAGAGACAAGATAGCACCTGCAGCACCAAATAGCACAATTGCCAGGGGGCCAGGAAACAGTCTCCCAATGCTCATCTCTGCAACCAGCCTATAAGCAGGAACAGAAACACTGTAATACAGGGCTCTCAGCTCAGAAGGATATCATGGTTGATGTCATCAAAGGCCACTGAGAGACTGAACAAGTCAAACAGGGCCGTTCCCCCCCCCCCCATCCCTCTCTCGATTGAGATCATCCACCAGGGCAACCAAGGCCAATGCAGTCCGAATCTAGGTGATTAAAATGTATCTAGATCATCAGTATCATCCCAAAACACCCGCAGTTGTACAACTCTTTTGAAAACCTCCCCCTCAAAAGGAGGTATTTGCAGCCATGGTAGTTGTCGAAAACCATTGGGTCTAGGTTGGATTTCTTTTGGAGTGGTAGGTATCACTTTCCCACGGAAAGAAGCATTCACCACGGCCTGGACCCACCTGAGCTAGCTATAATCAGCCACAAGGATGTGGTTGAGCGCAAGCACTTTGTCCACATCCTCAGGCCACATCAACTGAAACTGATCCCAAACAACCAGACTAGACACAGCATCTTGGTTGGGCCTGGCAAAAGAACATCATCAAGATCACTGCAGAGGCAAACAAATTTAGCCTTCAAGTGCTTAGCAAAACAGATGCAGCAGGCTTTCAATGGATCCAAGCCACCCTCAGACCACCCTAGACAGCTCCATTGGATGGTGACTTGAGGATGCTAGGGAAGCAGCAAAACTAGCCCTTTTCACTGCCCTCTCTGCCATGTAATAGGCATAGTTCTGTATTAATGGAGGCACAGTAGTGCCTCCATTGTTAAGGGCCATCAGTAGAAAACACGTTCCACCATGTTAAAGTGATAATTGGGGGAGGGGTCATTCTAACAGCCATAAAATCGAAAATATTTCACCAATCTTTCTGAAATTTACAGGTTCCAGAAAGAAATGTTTGATTTACATTATCTGAAAATTTCAAGAAGATTGGTGAAAGATTGAGGGAAGGAGAGCAGTTTAAAATAGAAAAGGAACACAAACCTGTCTCCCTGCTTTTGTCAGATTTACTTCCGGGTTGCGACTTTCTGTAGCCAGGATTTCCAGGGAAATTATAGACTTCCTGCTTAATTCATTGATGGGGTCTTCTTCTGCCTTCAGTCTAGTTGATGGAATGCTTTTCCTTTTTAAAAAATTCCCTACGGTTGATTTTTAATGAATATTTATCCAATTCACAATGCAACACATGCATACCCGGCACCATAGAGCTTATTATCAGGGGGGAGCTGCCGCCTCTTTCTTCCTTGCTCTGGTGAGGATGACGGAGGCTGCTTTAGGCAAAGGTCTAGGTCGCAGCGGGCGAGTGAGCAAGAGAGATTATCAGGAGGGAGGAGGGAGAAGGGAGGGGGGACCTGCTGCCTCTTTCTTCCCTGCTCTGGTGACAAGGAGGCTGCTTTAGGCAAAGGTCTAGGTCACAGCGGGCGAGTGAGCGCGCGCGCGCGAGAGAGAGAGAGAGAGCAAGAGAGAGAGAGTGAGAGAGAGCAAGTGAGAGAGAGCAAGTGAGAGAGAGTGAGTGAGCGAGAGAGTGAGAGAGAGCGAGAGAGAGAGAGAGAGCCTTTCCCACAACCTGACCCAGCGGCTGGTTGATACTCAGAGCAGCTGGAGGCTGCAGTTGCCAAGGCCCTGGCTCGGCCCTCTCTTTCCCCAAAAGTTGAAGTATGAAGTATGAAACAAAGAACAAGAAGAAAGAATCCTTTTGTAAGTTGTGATTTATAATTCCATTCATCAACTACTTTGATCTGTCTCAATTATGTAAAATAGTTAATGCTGAAAGTTCCTCAAATGCTCTAAACAACCCTGTCTATGCCATTAGAAGTTAAACAGCTATTAGCTAAGCTAATAAATTGTTTGGGGAAATTGGGATCCAGAATCTGCCTTCCACAAGAAAGACCTTCCACAAGAGGAAGAGCTTGGCTTGTGGGAAAGTCTCTCCACCCAATTTTTTAGAATCACTACTCTCAAACACACACACACATACCACACTTCACCCTGATTCTCTGTCTAGCATTTTCCAGGGACTGGAGGGGCTGCCGTGGGAACAAGGGGGCAGGGAAGTCCACTTTCACCACTTTCATCTGTATCCAACCCATAATTCTTCTTCTTCTATATATTACATATGAAGCCCACTCTGCCTTTTCCATGGAGCTCAGGGTGGTGTACATGGTTTTCTCTAGGGATGTGCACTGGATCGGACCCGATCCACAATCCGAGTCAAGTCCAGTGGGAAATCGGACAAATTATCCGATTTCCGATCCAACAGCTGGATCGACTGATCCAGTCCGAACCGATCCAAAAAGGCTCCGAACTGGTTCGGCGGATCGGCGGGCGCCCACTGGCGCCCACCGCCGCTTTCATTGGCGGGCGCCAGCGGGCGCCCGCCGATGAAAGTAGACAGCGGGGGGGGGGGGGGCGGAGGGGAGGAGGGGGGCGCTTACCTTTGAGGGCCGTCCGCTCCCGTCCGGCGCCGGCGGCTACTACCAGCGGGCTCCGCGGCCTGCTCCAGGGTGGCACGCCAGGTGATCACCCGGCGGGCTACTCTAGAGCAGGCCGCAAAGCCCGCTGGCGGTAGCTGCCGGCGCCGGACGGGAGCGGGCATCCCTAAAAGGTAAGCAGTGGTGGGGAAGGGGGCTTACCCCCCCCCGGAGCCATCCGCTTCTATCCGCGGGCGCCCGCGGGCGCCAGCAGATGGAAGCGGACGGCCCCAGGGGGGGTAGGGAGCGCGGGGGAGGGGGCTTACCCCTGGGGGGGAGGGAGTTACACCATGCAAGTCTATGGGGAAAAAAATGGCGGCCGATCCAAAAATTACCGATTTTTGGATCGGGATCGGACTCGATCCGGTCCGGGGGACCTCCGATTTTGTCCGAACCGATCCATGACAAAATTGGAGGTCCCGATCTGGGTCCCGATCCAATCCGGGGGGTCCGTGCACACCCCTAGTTTTCTCCCCAATTTGATCCCCATAGGCAGGGCTGAGAGGTGGCGAATGGCCCAGGTTCACCCAGTGAGCTTCATGACTGATGTGGATTTTAGCCCGGGTCTTCCAGTTCTGGCTCTGCTTATATATTCCATATTCCAACAGCTAAAGCTGCAGGAGCCCCGCCCTCTTGACCACAAATAAAAGAGGGCAGGGCTCCTGCAGCATGAACTGTTGTGAGGAACAGGGAATTTCACCAGGTGCTGCATGCATAAAAATAACACCTGCTGAAATTCTCTTTTCTGTACAACTGTTAAAAATACAGAAGTCCTGTCCTTTTCCCCCCCTATGGTCACCATATACAACTTAAATTTGTCACATTTGTTAAGGAGATTGTGACAATGCAATTTGATATTGCACACAAAATGTATTGCACTGGATGCAATCTGGTGCAGTTCATTCTGTCTAAGCCAATAAACTTTAATGGCTTTCTTACAACGAAAGGTGCAATCTTATGCACGTTTAGACAGAAAAAGTCCTACAACTCCCAGCATTCCACAGCCAGCAGTGCTGTCTAAAAAAGTTTTTCCCCTGTCTAAACCTGCATTAGATTGTGCCCTAAATCTGTTCAGTCACAGCTAACTCTACATTGGATAGCGTTCACTTAGTTCCATAGCTCTTACTTTTGAATAAATATCCACAGATGAAAATGCAGCCTGTGCAGCCTTGAAACTTGACCACAATCTGCTACTTTTAGATCGAAACAGTGGGGGAAGCATGTAGCATAAAATGAGCTATACTAATTAACATAGTAAACTGTAACTTCTTGTAACACAGCATATTTTCCTGTATCCTCTTGTGTGCTTCCAAAATTAATCAGGGATTTTTTATTCCAGTAGCACAATCTTTCAAATTTTCTCCAAATACAGAGACAAAACATGAAATGCTTCCTTTTCATGAGGCAGTCATAAAAATATTATTATCTCTGGACACTGGCTATAGAAAAGTTCAAAATTGTTTTGGATTTATATCGGACATCAACATGGTGTAACACCCTGGCTGATACTGGCTTGGTTGCCAACAGTATAATATCTGGACATCCGTTACAAAACGCCATGAAATTCATTAAACAAAAAACCTACGGTTTACAAAACCAACGTTAAGGCTCTACAGTTTCCAACCAAGCACCAAAAAGCAGGGAAATTGAGAGTTAAGGCTCCCAAGCCTTAACGCCACATCCTCCCTAAGGAGGCAGAAAGTGCAAGTGAAATTCTCATTCTCCCAAAGCAGATAAACCATGAGGACAGGATGGAGAATATGATATGCAGAGGTGACTGTGGGGTTGTGGAAAATAATAACTTAGGGCCCCCTACTTCTCTTTTTTTGTTTAGAGCAGCCCTTCCCCAACCTGGTGCCCTCCAAAGGTGTTGGACTACAACTCCCATCATTGCAAGTCAGTATGTCCCATGGTCAGGAATGCTGGGACTTGTCATCTCAAACATCTGGATATGCAATATGATATGCAGAGGTGACTGTGGGGTTGTGGGAAATGATGTATTCCACCCTTGCTAGGTCCTCCAATCTGGGTCTTGATTCCAAATAAACCGTGTACGGCGAATTCTCAGGTAGCCTCAGAATTGAAAATGTTCTCGATGTTGGGAGTGGCTCCGGTGGGATGATAATTGTCAAGCCCGGGTGTAAAAGAATCCCTGATCTTTCAGTCTGACATCGACATTGAGGGCTGGTGTCGAGGAGTTGGTATCAATGATGCTTGTCCACCCACCTCGATAGGCGCCGGCCACTGTAGAGGTGGGTCCGGCGGGATCGGCAAGCTGTTGACATCAACGGGCAATGGAGACGGCGACCGTTCAGCCGGTTCCGAAGATTGCCTCATTGTGCCTGATCTTTGGGGAAGCACAGAGCCAGTATTTGACTCTCTAGGCTTCTTTGAGGCAGAAACATCCTTTTGTTTATGGTGCTTCTTCCTCTTATGGCTCTCCAGTTCGGGAGCCTTAGCCTTTTTTGAGACATCTTTGGTTTTTGCTGGTCTCAAAGACTGGGTAGCAGCCAAAGAACGAGAGTCAGGGTTTGATTTATCGGAAGTTGTAGACATCTCAGGAAGAGTCTTCACTGGAGTAGAGTCCACTGCTTCAAGCGCCTTTCTCCAAAGGATCGCTTTCAACCAATCCAAACAGTGCCTTTTAGTTTGTTTAGTAAACTTTAGGCAATGCAGACAGGACTCCACTAAATGAGTCTCGCCAAGGCAGAACAGGCAGAGCGAACGACCGTCTGTAGGTGGCAACTTGCTGCCACACTGGCGGCACTTTAGGAAAGGGGCATGGAGTGCCATGCACCTCCGCAGAGGCTCGGAATCCTAAAATAATTATTTACAATAATAATAATTTGTAATTATTATTTTTTACTTAAAACTATTAACTATGAATATAGTAACAACTATTAACACTAACTGTGAGGTAAACTATCTACACTCAGCTATATTTTCTCTCAAATCGAGGAACAAAGGTCCGACGAAGCTAACCGTTGGTCAGTCGAAGAGAACTGAGGGGAGCGGGAACCAGGCTGCACATGTGCAGAGGATGGTGGGGGATGGGTTCCTACTAAAACGCTACCCAGCTTAAAATGTCTGACAGAAGCTCCGCGCAGGCGCAGAGCCCATAGTGTGGGAATGCACAGAGACCACGAAGAAGAACTTAAACTGACTAAGACCTCCCATGGGCGATAGAGGTCAACAAGAGCTGTGTGCACTAATTCTATTGATTCTATTAATCTTGTTGTCAATTTTGTCATTGACTGAGTACATTTTTTAATGTTATATTATAACTTGTTTTCTAATGGTCTATTGACTGTCAATAAAGATTGATTGATTGATTGATTGTATTGGTGGTTAGAAAATGGAGTGAGTGTGGCTTCTAACCATACTAAGCCTAACTGGTATGGATTCAGGGTTCCATGACTTAGGAAACACATTCCTGCAGCATGCCCAAGACATTGCTAACAGTTCCAAGTTACAGGACTGCTGGCTTTGCATTCATGGACCAAGAGAAGCCGAACATCACACAGCAAGGTAACGCCAGCAAGAACGATTATTTGGGAATCAGGTACATTCACAATAAAGATCTAAAAAAATGGGGTTATAACAGAGAACGATACACCCCCCCCCCCGGGACCGGTCCAATGGAAATTGCAGATAAAGCCCATGGGGAAATTCCCAGTATGTGTAAAAGTAGGGCAGCAGAATGGCACCCACCCCATGGGAAGCCGAGACCTGCTCTGCAACCACACCTTAGTCTGGGACCAACTGTATGAAAATCAGTCTCATAATGAATGCTTTTTGGGTGGCAACATGATACAATCACATCACATACTGATTGGGAATGCACCTTCCAAAGTGGATCTGGATCGAATTACAACATATCCAGAAACCTCACTGTGGTGTCCACAGACCTGGGACCCTTGGAAGTAGGAATCTGGTTCCACACAAAACTTAGGTGGTAGACATTTATTTTAGTGTTTCTTCTTTGCAGGCAGCCACAGGCAGACTGGCCTTTGCCTTGCCAGTCTGCTACAAGACCTGGGATGGATGATCTGTGCTTAATGCAGGTCATTCAGAAATCCTGGCCTGGCTCAAAGAATGGGCCTATCACAAACACTACATCCCTTCTTTTCCCTCAAACATGAAAAACAGCAACGTAACTATAAAGTGAGAGCATCTGAACAACAACAAAAACTGCAACTGTATAAGGAAATCTACAACTAATACACACATTAAAAATGCACATGCAAATCAAATTAGGTAAACAAGACAATTAGCTCATAGTTCACAAGAACAGTTTCCTTTATGTAATATAGTTATGCAAATAGCTTGGAGCACGGCAGCTGGTTCTTGTTGGGTAACGTTGCGAGTTCAGCTCTGAAACACCAAGAGTTGCTGGCTCTGGTGCTGCAGGAGTGGTGGATGGGATGGGATTTTCACTCGGTGTGAAATGATCATCATCACAGTCAGGTCTTTGGGTCTGAGGGGTGTTGTGAAGTGGTTTGATGTGTGAAACATTCCTTGTGATTTTATGGCTGCCCCTCTGTGCAGTAATCATTGTGTCATTTATCATTGTGATTTGACATGGTGCAGGACAGAAAGGCATTGAAAGTTTGTTTCGAGGCTGGAGATTCTTAACAAGCACTATGTCCCCTACTTTGAATGGTACTACTCTGGCTCGCCGATGCTGGTCAGTGTATTGTTTCATTACAAGTTTTGCCTTATCATCATGTTGGCGCAGATGTGCATCCTTGAGTGGGACATCTATCTGAGATAGCTTTGTCCGCACTTGTCTGCCAAACATTATGGTAGCTGGTGCCACACCAGTGGAACAATGGGGAGTGGTTTGGTAGCTGCAGAGAAATCAAAATAATTCTTGTTTCAGATTTGTTCCCTTTGCTGTAGCAATCTGTAAGGCTTTCTTCAGGGTCCTCATGAATCTCTCAACTTCCCCATTTGCTTGTGGCCAAAGAGGTGTAATTTTCTGAGGTTTGAACCCAAGATAGTCTGAAAATTGAGCAAACTGCAGGCTTTGAAAAGGTGGTCCATTGTCACTTTTGACAATAGCAGGTATGCCATAAGAGGAATTTTGGAATGACAGCATTTGCTGAAGTGGTAGTGACTGTTTCTACTTCTGGATAATGGCTGTAATCATCAATAACAACCAAAAGATGTCCTCCAGCAGGGAGATCACAGAAATCAACACTGATTTCCATCCATGGTGTTGGAGAAAGAGGAGAAATATGCAGTGATGCAGAGTGGTTCTATGGGATTGCTGCTTGGCACAGCATACAAGATTTTACACACTGTTCATTAAGGTTATCAATTCCAGGGAACCAGACTTTTTCTCTGAGCAGTGCTTTGGTTTTAACTATCCCCTGATGACCTTCATGGGCCAAATCAATTGCACGGTTCCCTAGAGAACGTGGAATAACCAAGCGAATACCTTGAAGGAGGAGGCAATTCTCTGTGACAGTAAGTTCACCCCTTATATTAGCAAGTGATTGGATGATTGCTTGTGCTTCACAAGACAGATGTGCTAGATTATTCAGAAGATCTTTCCACCAACCATTGCAGACAGTCTGGATGATTGTCTGTATACACATGTCAGCTTGTGTAGTAGTCTCTATTTCCTGTAGAGAAAGAACTTTAGGAACAGTATGGGAGACAAGGAAGTTGACATGTGCCTCTGCTTCATTTGTAGCTGTATGGTTGGCAGCTGTTTTATATATGGGATACCTGGAAAAATAGCCAGCTGGATTGTCTTTACCTGGTCGATACACAACTCTGTAATTATAGCCTTGCAATTTGAGCATCCATAGCTCAATACGAACTGGTGGTTGAAAGGATGGATTGTTAAACATGGGCTCAAGAGGCTTGTGATCAGTTATAACTGATGGGCACCCATATATGTATAGATGAAAATGAGAGCATGCCCAGGCTACTGCAAGAGCTTCCCTCTCTGTCTGAGAATATCGTTGTTCTGTAGGCGAAAGAGCTTTGCTGGCATAAGCAATAGTAGAAATGTGGCCATCTTGATCAACCTGTGTGAGAACAGCTCCTAGTCCAACAGGGCTGCCAGCCACCACAAGTTCCGTCTTCTTGCTTGGATCAAAGTATGACATGACTACATCACTTGCAAGTGCATTCTTTAACCCAGTAAAAGCAATCTGGTGTTTTTCTGACCATTCCCATGTTTGATCTTTTTTAGTGAGATCCCGGAGAGGCTGTGAGATGGTGGCTAATCTGGGTATAAATCGGCCACAATAGATTGCATGGCCTAGCAAACTGCAACTACGATATGAATGAAGATGATAATTTTTTTGGTCCGAAATGACGATAATGATAAATGACGATATTTTTGGCATGCACACCCCTAATGGATATATGTCCAGATACAGTCCCACTAGGTATACAACATACAACACAAAAAAGGAAGAAGTTGCTACTAAGTTCTAATACCAATGCAAAGCACGCAACTACTATAGACATAAATTCCCTCTAATAAACTGCAGTCTCATTCACTTCCTGAACAATTAACTATGAGCTGAAATATATACAGCTTCCTAAACATATACAGGTGACTATCTTAATAGTAAGATAGTCCGAATACAATTAACAAACCATTATACTGATTTATTGCTAGATACAAGACATACCACATAGTTTAACAGTTACTTTCACTGTATAGATACACATTTAACATGTAGTGTCAGTTACATCAACATAGATACTAATACTGATTCATTCAGTCACATAACCGTAAATAACAATATTAATTATGCAATGACGAGTATCCGGTATATTCCCTCGTTTCGTAGTCTTCATCAGAAGTTGATAAATGTCTTGCGCATTCTGTAAACGTAGCCAACATATTTAAAGTCTTATCTGACACAAAACAACGGACCACATATCCTCCCCAGTAGTAAATCAAACATGTAAAACGTGCAAACATAAGCCACTCACCCCCACTTAGGCATATACATTCCACAAGTATGAGTTGTATTCAGGGATCATCATACAGTATATATTTTTATTACTTTCCAGATTCCTAATTAAAAAGGAAATAGTTAAACTTTATCCCCAAAACGTTATCACTATAGATTGTTTTATCCATAACTACAGACCTGGTTCCTGTTGCGAATGCTAGAAAGCTGCTTCTGGGTGTTGGCGGATGTCTAGAGCAGCTGCATTCATTAAATACTAATTGAACTACCAGAATTCCTGAGTTACGACTAGTATTTACCAATTTAATTATCCTTCTTGATGTCATTCCATGCGGCAGACCACTAGTCCGGCAAGGTAAAAGAAAAGAGGCTAAATCAAGAGTCTGATTTAACCCCAGAGGTGCCACTGTATTCAGTTTCTATACCCATCTGGCTTCAAGCTGTAACAACTGCTTGTTGTAATCCGTCCAATTGTATTTATGGGGCTGTTTGACATCAATTATGAAGAATCTGAAGTCATCATGATTGTGTTGCTTAGCCATGAAATGTTCCACTAACAATGCTTCCTGAACATTGTACTTTAGTTTGGATCTGTGCTCTCCAATCCGATAGCGGATTCTACGATTGGTCTTTCCTACATATAATAATCCACAAGGGCAAATAATAACATATTCAGCCAATTTTGTTGCACAATTTGAAAAATGCCTTAATTGGTAGGTCCGATGATTTATAGGATCTTCAAACTCTTTCATTACCAGAGCTAATGGACATATAGTACACCCATGACATCTATAGTGCCCCCTGGCAGAAATTGAAAGTTGAGTAGGTCTGTGTGAACCAATCTGTCACGTAAGTTGTTAGTTCTTTTCCAGCCTATTTCAGGTAAATCCATACACCCAGGAATGTGCTGTACTAAATGCCAATGCTTCTTAATTATTTTCTTGATTTGAAAGGCAAGATGTGAATATGTAAATGCACACGTGAGTCTATTGTCTGTTATTTTAATATTGTCCCGTAATAATTGAGCACGTGGTATCTGATCTGCTCTGATCTCTGCTCGCTGGATAACTGAAACAGGATAGTTTCTGCCCATTAACTGTTGACTGAGCTGAGACCTGGCTTTATGGTAATCCAAGCTATTGGAGGAATTTCTCTTCAGACGTAAATATTAGGGATGTGCACTGGATCGGACCCGATCCACGATCCGAGTCCGGTCCAGTGGGAAATCGGATAAATTATCCGATTTCCGATCCAACAGCTGGCTCCACCAATCCAGTCCGAACTGATCCGAAAAGGCTCCGAACCGGTTCGGCGGATCGGCGGATCAGCGGGCGCCCCCTGGCGCCCACCGCCGCTTCCATTGGTGGGCGCCAGCGGGCGCCCGCCGATGAAAGTGGACAGCGGGGGGGGGGAGGAGGGGGCGCTTACCTTTCCGGCCCGTCCGCTCCCGTCCGGCGCCGGCAGCTACTACCAGCAGGCTCTGCGGCCTGCTCCAGGGTGGCGCGCCAGGTGATGTCATCACCCGGCGCGCTACTCGAGAGCAGGCCGCGGAGCCCGCTGGTAGTAGCCGCTGGCGCCGGACAGGAGCGGACGGGCCGGGAAGGTAAGCAGGGGGCGCGCGGAGGGGAGGAGGGGGCGCGCGGAGGGGAGGAGGGGGGCCCTTACCTTTCCGGCCCATCCGCTCCCGTCCGGCGCTGGCGGCTACTACCAGCGGGCTCCGTGGCCTGCTCCAGGGTGGCGCGCCGGATGATGTCATCACCTGGCGCGCTACTCGAGAGCAGGCCGCGGAGCCCGCTGGTAGTAGCCGCTGGCGCCGGACGGGAGCAGACGGGCCGGGAAGGTAAGCAGGGGGCGCGCGGAGGGGAGGAGGGGGCGCGTGGAGGGGAGGAGGGGGGCCCTTACCTTTCCGGCCCGTCCGCTCCCGTCCGACGCCGGCGGCTACTACCAGCGGGAATGTGAATATGTAAATGCACACGTGAGTCTATTGTCTGTTATTTTAATATTGTCCCGTAATAATTGAGCACGTGGTATCTGATCTGCTCTGATCTCTGCTCGCTGGATAACTGAAACAGGATAGTTTCTGCCCATTAACTGTTGACTGAGCTGAGACCTGGCTTTATGGTAATCCAAGCTATTGGAGGAATTTCTCTTCAGACGTAAATATTAGGGATGTGCACTGGATCGGACCCGATCCACGATCCGAGTCCGGTCCAGTGGGAAATCGGATAAATTATCCGATTTCCGATCCAACAGCTGGCTCCACCAATCCAGTCCGAACTGATCCGAAAAGGCTCCGAACCGGTTCGGCGGATCGGCGGATCAGCGGGCGCCCCCTGGCGCCCACCGCCGCTTCCATTGGTGGGCGCCAGCGGGCGCCCGCCGATGAAAGTGGACAGCGGGGGGGGGAGGAGGGGGCGCTTACCTTTCCGGCCCGTCCGCTCCCGTCCGGCGCCGGCAGCTACTACCAGCAGGCTCTGCGGCCTGCTCCAGGGTGGCGCGCCAGGTGATGTCATCACCCGGCGCGCTACTCGAGAGCAGGCCGCGGAGCCCGCTGGTAGTAGCCGCTGGCGCCGGACAGGAGCGGACGGGCCGGGAAGGTAAGCAGGGGGCGCGCGGAGGGGAGGAGGGGGCGCGCGGAGGGGAGGAGGGGGGCCCTTACCTTTCCGGCCCATCCGCTCCCGTCCGGCGCTGGCGGCTACTACCAGCGGGCTCCGTGGCCTGCTCCAGGGTGGCGCGCCGGATGATGTCATCACCTGGCGCGCTACTCGAGAGCAGGCCGCGGAGCCCGCTGGTAGTAGCCGCTGGCGCCGGACGGGAGCAGACGGGCCGGGAAGGTAAGCAGGGGGCGCGCGGAGGGGAGGAGGGGGCGCGTGGAGGGGAGGAGGGGGGCCCTTACCTTTCCGGCCCGTCCGCTCCCGTCCGACGCCGGCGGCTACTACCAGCGGGCTCCGCGGCCTGCTCCAGGGTGGCGCGCCGGGTGATCACCCGGCGCGCTACTCGAGAGCAAACCGCAAAGCCGGCTGGCGGTAGCCGCTGGCTCCAGACGGTAGGGAACGGCCCGGAAAGGCAAGTAGTGGCGGGGAAGGGGGCTTACCCCCCCCCCGGAGCCATCCGCTTCTATCCGCGGGTGCCCGCGGATGGAAGCGGACGGCCCCAGGGGGGGTAGGGAGCACGGGGGAGGGGGCTTACCTGCCGGGGCCGTCCACAGCGGACGGCCCCGGGGGGGGAAGGAGTTAGGCCCCCCCTCACCCACCCGCCGCCATTTTTTCCTCATAGACTTGCATTGCAATGCAAGTCTATGGGGAAAAAAATGGCAGCTGATCCAAAAATTTACGATTTTTGGATCGGGATCGGACTCGATCCGGTCCGGGGGGCCTCCGATTTTGTCCGAACCAATCCATGACAATTGTTCCCGATCCGGGTCCCGATCCGATCCGGGGGGTCCGTGCACACCCCTAGTAAATATTAGCCGTATGGTAAATTCCGACGAAGTTGAGGAGTATAAAAAGATGAAAAGTGTAGAAGAGAATTTTTGTCTGTAATTTTGGAGTATAAGCTAACTGATAGTTTATCGTTAGTCCTAAGTACATACGTATCAAGGAAGGCTATCTTATTGGTGTCAGTGTTGAACGAGAATTTTATGGTGTCATGGATGGAATTAACCCATTCAAAAAAACTCAGTAAGGAATTATCCACAAATAACAGAAATATATCGTCAATATACCGTTTATAAAATATAATATCAGTAAAGAAGAGATTCACAAGTGGGTTGCAGATCAAAGATTCTTCTAGGTGAGCCATAAACAAATTGGCCACACTAGGGGCAAAAGGACTGTCCATGGCTTTGTCTGCTTGTAGGGTTCCTTTTTATGGAGCTGGTGCTAACCATGTCGATATCCTTTGCCTGTCAGAGGCCATCAAGACAATGGGGAATAGCAGTGCAAAAGCCCTCTGGTTGTTAAATGCGGAACTAAAACAAGTAACAAAGCTGTTCCTCCAAAACCGCATGGCCCTTGACTACATATTAGTAAGCAAAGGAGGAGTCTGTGCGATGTTGCGAGATTCTTGTTGCGTGTTTAAAAATGATTCCTCCAGCACAATAGAAACTGATATAAATGTTATTGAAAAAGCAGTCATGTCAGCTCGGGCAGTCCAGGCAGAGGGACTCAACAGCTGGATCCCTCTCGCTTGGCTGCCTGGTGTTGGTTGGATTAAGAAAGTATTAATTGAGTTATTGCTATTTGTAGTTATAGTTATTTGCTAACTATGTTGCATGCAGTCTATCATGGGACTATGTGGATCAATCTGTACTTCCTTCACCTCTAAGCTCACCCAAAGAGCCTGCACAGAGGGTCAGTATGCGGCAATACCTCAGAAAGACATAGAGCTGAATGAGAATGGGTTTGTTCCGAAACTGACTCTGAGACAGTGGGCTAAGTAAGTGATTTTCTGGGAGGTTCCAGTTAATCAAAAGGGGGGGGGGATGTGGTGAATACCTGCTTAAGTGCACTGCTAGGCCTTAAAACCAGAGCTACGCCATCTTATAGTTCCGCCGCTTTGTAATGCTTATGTCCTTGAAGCTGCTGGGTGAGCGAGTTGAAACTGTTTGAAACTTCTAGAGTATCTGCTTATCTTTTCATAACCACTCATGGAAACTAGCGCGTACTCTGAAACTAGCACGTACTCTGCCTTAGAGAAATGTATAAAACTGCTTGTAGGAGATGTGAACAATGCCTCATTTCATTATTTATGAGGTCTGTTGCATTGCAGTAAAGCTGTCAGCATTGAATCTTACCTGCTTGTCCACTCTTCATTGACTTCCGGCTGGACAAGAGTTCCCAATAAGGGAGCACAGTGTTCCTGCGTATACAACAGGACAGGGGTTGTGATGTTGTGTGAACCTCCCTTTGCTTTTTTTAAAAAAAAGGTTTTATTGATTTTATATACTATACATATACATTAAAAAAAACCATCACTTACAAATCATATATCCCCATACAGTGCACCCCCACACCGGGATCAGCTACAAGACTTATTATTTTTTATATTCTTTTACTCTTTTTCCCAAAATTGCATAGATTCCCTTGACGGTCTGCACCCCTTCCCTTTTTCTAATACATAGTCCACAAATAATCCCCATATATTCCCAAAATCATTTTTTGTTATTATCCCTCTTTTAACATTAATATTACTTGTTAATTTATCATTTATGGCAATATTCCATACTTCTTTATACCATTTTTCTATTTGGTAGTTGTCCTGCATTTTCCATTGTCCAGATATCATTAGTCTCGCTGCTGTCATTAAATTCGTAATCAAATCTTTAACATTCTGTTCTCCTTCTTTATCATATATTGATAACAATGCTATCCTAGAACATATCTCAAGCTTTAAACCTGTTATTGTTATCACTTCTTGAAATACTTTTAACTAAAATATCTGTACAAATTTACAAGTCCACCACATATGAAAATAGGTTCCCGCTTCTTGACAGACTCTCCAACACAACTTTGAATATTTCTTATCAATTTGATTTAATTTCACTGGCGTTAAATACCACCTCCATACTATTTTATAATAATTTTCTTTTATTCTTACTGACATGGTTTTCAAAATATGCAAATCCCATATTTCCCCCCATTTTTGATCATTAATTTGTTCTTCCAAATCTTCTTCCCATAATGCTTTTAAATGATCATGTTTCTCTTCCCCTTTCATCAACAATTTATAAATTTCACTCACTACTCCTCTAATATTCTTATTTATATCCTCCTCTCATAATGATCATCCTTTCAAAGTTTGTATAATTTCGCAACTCTTTATTATTATTTTTCCATTTAACCCACCATTGTTCTAATTGCATAACTTTGAACCAAGCCAGTTTCCTCCCTCTCAAAAATTCTTCTATTTGTTCTTTAGTACTCATCTTTTCCCACCATTCATTTATTTTAATAATTCTCTGTTCTTTAAACACCGTTTCTAACTCCTTTAAATTTACTGGAAAATCTTCCAGCAACACCACTGGATTCATTGCAGAAACATCTAGTAGTAGTTTATTTTTATATTTTTGCCAAACTTCAATAATATTTCTTAACATGGGATTTTCTGTTCTTTCCATCATCTTCTTTTTTAATTTAATAAAAAATATATTCTCTAATTTCCATTGAACCTCCCTTTGCAGTCTGCAGTGACACAGCCTAGACTTAGAATTTCCACCGTATTGGGAACTAGACCGAAATCTGCCGAGGAACTAGAGCACAACTCTTTGACAGGGAAACATACAGCCTATCTACACTACTGCTTTAAAACGGTTTAAAACGGTTTAAAATGGTTTATAACAGTTTTGAGAACTATTGGGGCCCAGGACACACTCCATATACAATTTTCAAAATGTTTTCGAAGTGTTTTATCCTGCGTGTGTCGATAGGCTTATATTCAGGATACAGGGAAAGACAGGTACCCACCCCTTGTAATGCAAACCAACCATTATCTTGAGCATCCTGGACCTAGGAAGTTGAAAGGCTTGGGCAAAGCGGATCAGAGAATCTATTTTGAAGATGGAAAAAGCATAGGGTATATTATTTAGAATCAAGTGCCATTGTGTTGAACCATTAGTCCAGGAAGAATGGAAATTCTAACTTACATCTCCCTTGGATTACCTAAGTGACAGAGAAATGTTGCTGATTGGAAGTTTGCCCTTTTAAAAATACATGTCAGTCAGGCTGGAATCATTGCACTCCCTGCTATTGTATGATACAATTCTATACCATTTATCCAGTACCCACAGAATGTTAAACAGTGTGCAGAAAACATAGGCTTCACGGAAGGATTTAACATTCTGCATGAGATAGATGACTATAGGCCCATTCCTGGAATAGTGGGCAGAATACTAACGTCAGGTGTCATGGAAGTGATGGAACGGTTCAAGATGGGCTGAATTGGGTCTTCCTCCTCTCCTGTGCTGACCTGGATGGCTTCGTTTTCCTGGAGTTCTTAATCTTTTACGAGGTACTAGCTAAACATGTTAAATCCAATAAATTTACAAAAACCAACCCAGGCCAGTTTAGTCTGTCTCAAAATACTCCCTTCCCTCCAAGGTCAAGGAGTCCAAACCCTCCCTCCCTGGGCCTCTGGATCCTAAAGGTCACAGAGGATAAGGTGTAACTGATTTGCCCTTTCCCCTACTGCAGGGGGTGCAACCACCAATAAACACTGGAAACTTGCCATCATATTCTCAGCAGCCATTCCCCTCTGGGCCTTCACGCAACTCTGCGCTCCTTCACTTGGGACAGCAGGCATCCAGATACTCTTGTTTTTAAGACCAGAACTGGTTTTGAACACTGGAAAAGTAAAGCAAGCTAGAGGGGAAATTATCAGGTTATCTGGTTACACCCAACAAGAAACTTCCATGCTGCATAACTGTATTTCACTGCCTAGGAATTCTGGTTGCCAACCAGCCGATGTTTTACCAATTTAACCCAGCGAAACAGTGTTCTGCCAGGTAATGGTCCTGGTCCTGAAAAGATAAATTCTCCCATAACTACCAGCTTCTGCCCTGGCTCTGCTCCCTGGTTGCTACCCAGGGAGCTAATATTTCTTAAACCTTTATAGGAGCTGCTGCAACTCCCTGTTCCCTTTTCAGTAATTTAAAATCGACTGAAATTTTAAATGCAATTCTAAAACATAAATAAAACTGCGAAAATATATTTTAATTGCTCAAAACAGTATCAAATAATATATGTCCTAACGCATGTGGTCTTCTGTACTGGAATTGGGGGAGGTGATCTGTGGGTGGGGAGATTTAATGGTGAGTCCGTTGTCATGGACCACTATCTGGTCAGGTCTAGATTGCAAGTTGCCCCTACCCTTTGCAGGGCTGACGGACCGACTTCAACGGTCCGCCCTCAGCAACGTATGGATCTGGATGTTTTCCTGATGTTGTTGGGGGAACTTGTCACAGAATTCTTCAGTGGTTCTGAAAAAGTCCTAATCAATTCCAAGAATCAGGAGGTCATGAGGGCTATCAGTACAATTGCTCCTAAACATCCTTGGCTAACTGTGGAGTCACATAGGCCCTTTCTACACCATAGAGGTGTAGAGGGAGGGAGGGCGATACCGGAAGTACCTAATACACACCATCGGCACACAGGGATCAGCCTGGGGCCATCCCAGGCAAACAGCTTGGTGTGGAAAGGGCCATAGTCTGTTCTGTTTTCTGAAGAGCTGAGAGTGATGAAATGGCCTGGCTAATGAGTAGAGTGCAGGTGGCATAAGACTCAAATATGGTAAGAGGCCATTTTATGGCCCACTCTGTGATGGTGGTAAAAAAAGAAGAAGACGCTTATTTCTCCACCACCATTGCCTTTACAGAACATCGACCCACAGAGCTCTTTTGGATTGCCAGGAGCCTGCTTGGTACAGGGACAATGAGTTAGCAGCTGAACCTTCCAAGGCCTGATGTGATCAATTTGCATTACATTTTGCAGATAAAAATGTCCACATTCGCTCCCATTTGGATGCCACGGTTTTGACAGAACCAGAGATAGATGTCGCCATGGCACCATCTGGTCATGTTTTTACAGATACTTTTCGGCTTGTGCAGACCGAGGATGTTGACAAGCTGCTTGGAGGATTGAGGCCTACCACTAAATCTTTGCCCCTCCTGGCTAGTGGCATCTGCTAGGGATGGCCTTACAACATGGGTATCAGAAGTGGCTAATGCCTCATAAAGGGGTGGTCCTGAAGGAGGCAGTCATAAAATCAACACTGAAGAAGCCCGGTCTAGATCACTTGGTTATGGAAAATTATTGTCCATTTTCAAATCTACCTTTTTCTGACCTTCTCATCCAGTTTGGCTCTCAATAAATACACCCTTCCAAACAGAAGAAACCATTGGGCTGTGTGTAACACTCATTAAAGTAGCTTCAGTGGCGTCGTGCCATCTTTTACTTTGTTAGCTTTTAAGCCTCTTGCCGCAGGCTGTGCAAAGATTTGACAAATCCATACAGAGACAGCAGGTTATTTCAGTGTGCATTAAGTCCGTGTACATCATAGCGCAGCAGTTCTGTTATCTCTGTTCCTGATGCAGCAACAGTGATGCAGGAACCAAAGAGAGGGACAGAGCAGTTCCCTTTGACGAGTGGCGGCAAGGAGCCACACTTCCAAAAGCATGTTTACTGCTGTCACATTTAACAATGCCAAACACCTGCTGGGCTGCTAGGTGTGTACAAATATGCAAGCACGCAACAGCACATGGAAATATATTGTTCCACATGGGTAGAAGCATTTTGCAAAGTTTTGTTTGCATGTTGCATATTTACAGATAGGGTTGGTCAGACCAAGCTAAAGTTGGTCTGAAAATCATCTGGGGCTTATTAAGACAACATGCTAAGCTATGGTTGGGCTCTAAACCCATTTGCAGCAAATGGTTAGTGAGCATGTTTAAACCATGGTTATACAGTCACCATGGTAAGGAATGATTCACACGACACGCTTTGCCATAATGTTTAGCTCAAAATGTTTAACCACCATGGCTTAGTGTGTCATCTGAACAGGGTCATGGAGTAATCATTAATTTCCCAAAGTACCATGATGGTATTACACATTTGTGTAATATTAGACCTGCACCTTCCTGCCAATAAAAATCCAGATAAACATAAACTGGAGCAAGAAGGATGTAAGGACCAGGACTGGCCCAAAACCTTTTGCTGCCTGAGGCAAAGTCAAGACCACATCCCTTCCCCCTGGCACAGTGGACATACATAATCTGACTGGGCTGGCAATTGATTTGACCTCCACTGTTGTGATGGGACAATGTCCTCCACTGCACCTGAGGCCTATAGGTTATTTTAGGAGGCATAGGACAGACTGTGTGGCACATGCAGCTTTGTTCTCCAACACATCACTGCCATTCCCTGCTCCACAGCATTGCTGCCTGGGTCAACCGCCTCACTTTGCCTCGTAGTAGGGGCGGTTCTGGTCAGGACACAACTTTCTCCTCCCATACGAGGCATGAAATATTGTGCTTTGCATCTCAACAGAAATTGTGTGCATTTCTTTGGGAGTTGAAGGAGTTTGTATGAGGCAGAGAATGCCCCTCAAGAATGGCCTAATCCTGCTTAGGTACACCTTGTGTATTACCATAATATGGCCACTTGAGATTTATGTGGGTAGAGTTGCCAAGATGCTAACTTGAATGCCTAACCTTTGCTGAATGAACATTCCTGAATTTCCACTGTATAAATTATTCCTTCATAAGGAAGTTGGTAGACATAACCTAGGCTGACCAGATAAAATCCAGGTCAGGGCTCATGTAACTTTAACAGTTGTAGAGAAAAGGGAATTTCAGCCAGTGTCATTTGTATGCAATTAGTTCCTGGTGAAATTCCCTCTTCATCACAACAGTTAAAGGTGCAGGCACTATACTAGAGTGACCATATACAAAAGAAGGCAGGGCCCCTGCAACTTTAACTGCTGTGATGAAGAGGGAATTTCACCAGGAACTAATTGCATACAAATGACACTGGTTGAAATTCCCTTTTCTCTAAAACTGTTAAAGTTACATGAGCCCTGACCTGGATTTTATCTGGTCACCCTACATAACCTAGTTTCTAACCATAAATGATTTGATTCCATCTATGGCAAATTCCTATGGTACAGGCTATTGCTTTGATTATCCATGCTCTGGTATTTCTGCAATGCATTATACATGGGGTTACCTTTGAAGATGGTTCAGAAGCTTCAGCTGGTGCAGATGCAGCCATTAAAATTTTAACGGGAACAATTTGTTCTGATCATATCTCACCTGTTCTAAAAGGACTTCACTGACTGCCTGTTTGATTCTAAGCTCAACACAAAATGCCTGGTTTTATTTTTAAAGAGCCCCTTCTCCCATACCATCTTGCCTCCTCTCTTTCACTATCCACCAGTGTCCTTCACACGTTGCCCTCCTTGTTGGCGGTAAGTCTGGAAGCACAGAGAGAGAAAGAGAGAAATAATCTTCTCAGTAGTGGAGTCCCAATTATGGAAGGTCTTTCCCAGAAGGCTCAGGCTCTGCCAGTGTAGGGTGACCAGATAAAATCCAGGTCAGGGCTCATGTAACTTTAACAGTTGTCGAGAAAAGGGAATTTCAGCCAGTGTTATTTGTATGCAATTAGTTCCTGGTGAAATTCCCTCTTCATCACAACTGTTAAAGTTGCAGGGGCCCTGCTTTCTTTTGTATATGGTCACTCTAGTATAGTGCATGCACATAATTCTGCAGAGTGAAGAGAAACTGCTATAAACTGACCAGATTCAGTAGACTGATGGGGGGTGGGGTGTTCCAGACACTGCTGGGACCAAGCACCACTTCCCACCTCCCAGGACCAATGCCCATGGGAGACTTGTCAGAAAGAGTTCTCTGCATGTACACTTGTACATACCAAGGTCTCTGACATTCGAGGCAGGATGCCGTGCAGTCAGGGTCCCTCCTCAAGTGCATGAGTTCTCCACATGCTCATCTGTAGATGTGGAGAACTTTCTCACAAACACCTCAGAGAGAGGGGGGAAAGGCAGGATGCAGGTATAGCAGCAGTGGGCAAAGTATCCCACACAGCCCCAAGAACCCCTCCATGCAGTTTGTGTGAAACCCCCCCCCCCACTTTTGGGGGGATTAGTCGCATTTAACATAGAATGAATATATGGAGTGGATGCTGGTGGCTCTGATGTGAATGGGGCAGTGAATCCTCTCCAGGTTTCAGTCAAAGCCAGTCAGAATTCTAAAGCTGCTATCCAAGGTGCAAAGCAAAACCAAAGAGGATTCACTGACATTGGAGCCAAGATCCTCCACAGAAAAGATGTACTGTAGATCAGGTCACAGGCTCACAGGAACATGTAGCATGGGCAGGGCTGTGTAGAGGGGTGGGGCCAGTTGGCCCGGGGCCCATGATTTTGAGGGGGGCACTCCGACGAGGAAGTCCCCCCTAGCTTAGGCTACTGCTTCCATAGTGTCAGCAGAAAATTGAGAAGCGAGGAGCCTGCCTTGCGGGAACAGTGCAGGAGCTGTCCGTCATGAATACCACGGTCAGACGACAAGCTCCAGAGGGCCATATGCCACATGCAGGGCGGGGATCTATGTGCCTAAATTGCGATGGTTGTCCTTACTGCATCTCTTTCATCCATCTTCTTAATGGCATATAATCTCTGGAGCGGAGGGTGCGGTAATGATGATGATAGTTATTAATATAATAATGATGATGATAACGTGAGGGTGGTGATGATGATGATGGTAATGTTTAGTTGTACAGCAACTAAAAATAAATGCTAATTTCTGATTCAACATTGAGGTGTTGTAGAACAGGTTTAATAGGAAGGTGTTAAACTGTTGGTGGGCTGTTGGTGGGCATTAAAAAAACACATTAAGAAATACGTAATGAGCAGTTTGAAATGTGGGGGCACACACTTCCCATCTGGCCTGGGCCTATTACCATCTCTGCATGGCCCTGAGCATGGGGGATCATGAATGTTCAAATGTTGAATATTTCTGGTGTTTCTCTTGGATATCAAAAGAATGTATACAAAGATATGCTTCAGTTGGTGTAGGGGTGTTGTTTTCATGCTAGCTTAAGACAATCTTTAATGATTTTATGTTTGTATTTTAGCTTTTGTGTAGCTCCTGACGAAGGTTTCACCACCGAAACGCGTCGAGCATACAGAGGATAAGACATACGAAATAAAGAAATATATATTTTTACATAGCACCAGAGCTTTGCTCTCCTTTTGTCTCCGGATCACAATGAAACCATGCATTAAGGAACAAAATTTGCCAGGTCGACAGAGCAGTACGTTCTTCTTCCTGTACTTCAGTCCCCAAGACCCTTTCCCAACAACTGATCTTAGTGACTGTGAGCTTACTTCTCTGCACGCATTGCGTCTGCGAATTCGTGTCCAGCAGAACTGTTCAGGGTGGTGAGGGGTCTAACTCGGGCACCCTCCCCCCTGAACCCAATGTTAGAGCCTTCGGTAGTTCGCTGTGATGCCTTTAACAATCATTTCACAGATAAAATCTCTCGGATAAGAGCCGACTTAGATGCTGTCGTTATAGCAGAGGCTGATAATGGAGTGTCCAGCGACTCCGCGAGTAGAATTACACTGGATCAGTTTCAGTTGGTGAGTACCGAGGACGTGGACAAGCTGCTTGGTCGAGTGAGGAGGACGACTTGCCCTCTCGATCCCTGTCCTTCTTGGCTGGTCGCCCAGGGAGGAGATGCAGTTAGATCACAACTACAATATATTATTAATGCATCTCTCAGGGAGGGGAGTTTTCCATCATGTTTAAAAGAAGCGGTAGTACGGCCGCTTCTAAAAAAGCCCTCCCTGGATCCCCTGGACTTTAATAACTATAGGCCAGTATCAAATCTTCCATTTTTGGGCAAGGTGATCGAGAGGGCGGTTGCCTTCCAACTGCAAGCAGTTTTGGATGATACAGATTTTCTAGACCCATTTCAAACTGGCTTCAGAGCAGGATACGACTGCTATGGTCGCCTTAGTGGATGATCTACGCCTGAGTATTGACAGGGGGAGTGTGTCCCTGTTGGTACTCCTGGACCTCTCAGCGGCTTTCGATACCATCGACCATGGTATCCTTCTGGATCGCCTGAGGGAATTGGGACTCGGGGGCACTGTGCTTCAGTGGTTCCGATCCTACCTCTCGGGCAGGTTCCAGATGGTGATGCTTGGGGATAGCTGCTCTTCAAAAAAAGAGTTGCTATGTGGTGTACCACAAGGTGCCATCCTTTCCCCAATGCTGTTTAACATTTACATGAAACCGCTGGGAGAGATCATCCGGAGGCATGGGGCGGGGTGCTATCAGTATGCTGATGACACCCAAATATATTTCTCTATGCCTTCGACAACAGCATCAGCTAAGGATAGTGTGTCTCCTCTGAATGAATGCTTGGAGGCGGTAATGGGCTGGATGAGGAAAAACAAACTGAAGCTGAATCCAGACAAGACGGAGGTGCTTACTGTCAAGGGCCACAACCTGGGGTTGGAGGTATGTCAACCAGTTCTGGATGGGGTTACACTCCCCCTGAAAGACTGTGTTCGCAGCTTGGGGGTGTTCCTGGATCCGTCGCTCCAAATGACAGCTCAGATAGATGCGACTGCCAGAAGTGCCTACTATCAGCTTCGGCTGATACGCCAGCTGCGCCCCTTCCTAGAGTTGGAAGACCTAAAATCAGTAGTGCACGCACTGGTAACTTCGAGGCTCAACTTCTGCAATGCGCTGTACATAGGGCTACCTCTGTGCCTAGTCCGGAAACTTCAATTAGTTCAAAATATGGCAGCCAGGTTGGTCACCGGTACATCTAGGGGTGACCACATTACACCAGTTTTAAAATCTCTTCACTGGCTGCCAATCAGTTTCTGGGCGAAGTACAAAGTGTTGGTTATTACCTTTAAAGCCCTACATGGTTTGGGTCCAGGTTACCTACGGGATCGCCTTCTCCCATACAATCCGCCCCGCACGCTCAGGTCCTCTGGGAAGAATTTATTACAGTCAACAAGAACTAGACTGACAACCGTTACCCAGAGGACCTTCTCTTCTGCCGCTCCCAGATTATGGAATGACCTGCCGGGAGAGATTCGCCAACTCACTAGTCTTCCGGAATTTAAAAGATCTATAAAGACTTATCTCTTCCGGCAGGCCTACCCAGATGAATTTTAAAGTGTTTTATTGGTGTTTTATTGGTGTTTTAATGATGTACTGGTTTTATCTGCTTTTAATCAGTTTTTGTATTTTGTGTTTGGTGTTGTTCCCCGCCTCGATCCGTTGGGAGAGGCGGGTGATAAATAAATATATTATTATTATTATTATTATTATTATTATTATTATTATTATTATTGAAGCATGGACCCTCCTGGTCTAGGTTAGAGCATGGCTGCCTGTACCCGCAGTCTGTCATCAGAACACAGTTCTGAGACCTCAAAAGCCAAGGAGAGCTAACTACAAAAGGGCTTTGGGGCATTGTCACCACACCTGAAACAAACAGGCTCCATATAGGACACCCACAAATTCTACCAAGATTCACCCCATTCCTTCAGAGTCTTTGGATCTTTCCATAATTACCTAGCTCTATCGTGACTCCATCCACATCCTAGCAGATACTGCCAGCCTCCAACATCTTCTTACCCTTACTTTTTCCAGACCCTGCCCTGATCTCTGCCTTGGAAAGGCAGTAGTCGTTGTTAACATCAACACTTGGTGACCCTAAGTATAATGGACATGTGTAAGTGCAGATATAGTGTTATAACCCTGATCCTGAAATCAGGCAGGGCTAGAACCTTGGCCTTGATTTTAAAAGCCAGAAATATGCTGAGGGCTGAGATGTACTTTTATAGGACCAAGTTGTGCATTTTACCAATAAAATGTATTACTGTGTACGTACTTTGTATACTCATAGAAGCAATAAACCAGTAATCTAGGAGATGATTATAGTTTGATTACATGGGCCACCAACGTGGATGCTTTTATAGGGGGATTAGGCAAATGCATGGAGAATAAGGCTATCGATAGTTACTAGCCGTGATAGCTCTATACTATCTTCAGTAATGGAGGCAGTATACTTCTGTATACCAGTTGCTGGGGAATATAAGCAGGAAGTTACCACTTCACATATCCTGTGTATGGGCATGCCATGGGCATCTCTGGCTACTGTGGAAACAGAACACTGGACTAGACAGACCTTTGATGTGATCCAGCATGGCTCTTATGCTCGAAGGCTCCCAGAGCAGGGGATCTTAGAACTCAAATATGGTCCTTAAGACATGCCAGATAAAACTCATTTCCCTGTGCTTCTTTATCTTTGTTCCAGAAATGGAAGTGCAATCAACTGCCTGTTCCACAAAACCAATTAAGGCAGAATTCTTGGTTGCCACTTTTTACAACCTAGTCCTAAACGCTTAGCCCATGGGTCAGTTTACACAATCAGCAGAACTGAGTGGTAAAGCTTTTCCTAGAACGCACTTCAGGGGGTGGGGTATGGGGCAATTTACAGATTGAATTCTCCCCTGGGGGGGGGAATCCTTGATATACTAATTTTCTGTGTGTAGGGAGCATTGAAGCATGCAGCCTTGCACACCTGTTGCTTGAAGTGGTATAGACTTTTTACTGAACATACAACCAATATAGATGTGCTGAAGCATTACAAAGTCCATATAGGCTTTGGAGTGTAGCTGTCTGAAATGGATTATTCATGCTCTGGTGTTTATATTACCATCTCACCTAATGCCTTTTCTGATAAGAGAGAGTCCAGTTCAGCAGGTCAGCTCATTACGTGTTGGCTCCTTTTGCTATTTATTCAGAGGTGTGTGGATTTATGGGGCACAGTCTTCCTCTAAACTATTTGATTAAATATACTCCTTTATTATCAAAATAGCTTCAAACCCAAAATGTCTCATCCACATCTCTTTCTTAATGTTAAGTGACAGCCAGTTGACAGCTTCATTCGCTGTTAGAGAAGGGCTCTTAACTTTTCATACATTATCTTTACATATCCTAGTCTATCTGAGGAACAAGTGAGGGACCTTATCAAACTGATTAATAAAACCAGGCAATTCAGAATGCTTGAATGTCACCTTTTCACCTATAGGCCTAAACACTTGTTCTGGCATTACAATAATGGCTGTGGTGCCAGACTAACATCCTGTCTTGGGATACTGTACTGGGGTGGAAGCTGACATGCCATGACTTACACACGCATGTTCCTGTGCGGCAGTTTTCATATGTATAAACTGCTGTGCCTAATCCTTAATAAAAGTTTGGGATTACACCTATAGTCCTGTCAGCCTAAATGGGACTCAGTGCTAGCTGTCACTAGGGTGGCCACTTGTGAATCACCAAAAAAGAGGACATATGTTTCCAAACAAAGAGGACAAAAGAGGATACTGATTTGCATAACATATTTAGATATTATTATTATTATTATTATTATTATTATTATTATTATTAAAAAAATAGAGTACATGTCACCAAAGTGTGGGAAAATGTGACCTGGTGACCCATTTGCCTTGTTCAGTCTTTTATCCAGCTGCTGTTTGATGGATAACTTCAAGATCTAGCTCTTCTTTCTGATGGTTCTTGACTTTTCAACAGGACTTTGACTGGATGGCCCTTCAAATAGAGAAGCCTTCAAACAGAGGACTGTACTCTGTAAAAAAAAGGATACATGTACACCGTATGAAGAGGTAAACACTGTCTGCCCTGTACCACTTCAGACTGCAGGTGGGGTCACACTTGACTGAATGCTCCTCCATTAAAAAATGAATTTAAATCCCGCACACAGAAAGTTAGCATGTCATAGAGAAGAGTTGTAGCCCAGCTGCTTCTCTTTTAATGAACAAGAAGAAATGTTTTTGTGGATTTTTTATATGGGTAGTATTATGCCGTGTAATCTCTCACCTACAGCCTGACAGTCAGGACACTGCCATTATTTGGATACAAGGAGATTTTTGTACAACATACAGAATTATGCCCTTTCTCCTCAGTCATGTAATAGTGCAGAGAGAAAGAGAAAGGCGGACAGACAGAGAAACCGGTTTTCTCTATCAATGTAAACTGAAAGTGTAAGAGGGAGAGGTGAAATATCATTAATGACACAATTGCCTGTACGTAGCGAGGAAAACAACTTGGAGGAAAAGTATTCCTTTTGTGAAAATCCAAATTGTGAAAATCCAAATTGAGATAAATAAATTTGCTTCACACTCAGGTGGTAATAGCTAATTCCATTAGTACAATTATTTAACCAGCAGAGGGAGTTTGATCATAGAAACCTGGAGGGGACGGGACTTGACTTGACTTGTGCTTCTCTTTGTACTTATTTTGCTTTAGATTATGATATGAAGTGGTAGAAAAATCATGAGAAACCCAAACATGCCAACCCTAATTGTGTAGGGCTGTTGCATAAATTATGCTATTCCCAAGTGTGCCAAAGTCCAGATATGAAACACACTTGACGAAAGACCTCCTGAAGCTTTGGAAACTGATTTATTATTCTGCGCAGAATAGGTGACCACTGGGCGCTATCGCTGCCTTCCAGAGTCACACTGCGCCAAGGTTCAAACAATGCTTTTATACTCCAGATGTCACATGGCATCAGCCCTCATCCCATTGGTTTACAGCCCCAAATATATCATTTCCGGCTACCGCTACTCCTGAGTAGACCGGGTAAGAGGACACGTTTTGGTGGATCATGTCCGGGAGCCGTTTGCCAGCCGCTACTACCACTTGAAATTCAGAGGTGTTCATTTGATTTTCGGTGCGAACCTGGTTTCTCTATATGGTCATGCATTCCTTATATGGGCATACTGTCAGTGACATCATTTGGCCAACTCTATTTTACTCTCGAGTAGTTCCTAGTGGCCAGATGTGGCATTGCATTGCCATGTGTGATTTTATTTGTACCCAGAGATGCTTTGCAATGTCTTCACTTCTATCATTCCTTTATATGGTCATTTTGTCCCTCTCCAGGTGTGCTACGGTCACATCTGGATGAGTCACACCCCTGGTTCCTCTAAGTCAGGTAGCCTACATGCGTTTCTGATTGTGTATAATGGAGTCTGACCTGGAGAAGAAGGAGAAATGGCGATTTTGACAAGCTCCTAGTTCTTGCGCTGCTAAATCTCTTGCAAGCAGCTTGACTTTTGCAGAAATGGATACAATGGACAGTGGGGAATGGGGATCTGGGGGGCTGTGTGTGGATGGTTTGGGTGCTCGTGTCAGCAGACACGTGTAGGATGCGTGTCGGGAAATGGACGTGTTTTGGGGTGAAAATTACAGATCTGTAGATTTTTACAACAGGGTCAGCTGCTTAGAGTAGTACCCATGGAGCACACTGTTTTTAGAAGATTTTCACAATTTAGCAGGAAGCTTTGAAATGCCCCATAATACACCACCTTCCTCTGACAGTCATATTGCCTGTAGCCTGAGAAAGCTAGAAGAGTTGGTATGGACAGGGCTGGAAAGCCATTCATGAGAGAATCAGAAGAAGAGCCAGATGGGGCCTTCTGTACTACATGGCCCCCACTATGTCGAACTCCTGTATATCACATTTGTGAGTATTAGAACAGCACAGAGATGTGATGTAAATGTGTATGTAAATGTAAGCAACTCTAACTGTGAGTTTAATAGCATGTTTCAAGAGCAGCAGAGGCAGGGTGAGGGTGGAGCTCTCTGGACATGACAAAGGAATGCTGATAGCCATGCTGTTATCATGATGTGCCTCCATAGGACAGGGCTAGGCAAGCTGGTGCCCTGCAGGTGTATTACCATGGGAGGGGAACCTTGGGCCCGAGGGCCTAATCCGGCCTGTGGAGGTTCCTCATCTGACTGATCAGAGTTAACAGTGGAGGATGCAGACAGGAGTAGTGATACAAACCTCCACAGCACCTTCCCCATTAGGTCCCAGCAACACGCACGTTAGGAGGACATGGTGTCGTTCAACCCATGGACTGATTAGGCAGAGGGGTCATCTGCCCTCACGCCAATTTAGTCGCCCATCCCTGTCCCTGTTTTTGACAATAACTCCCATAATCCCTGACCATTGACCATGCTAGCTGGGTCTTATGGGAGTTGTCATCAAAAACCTCTGGAGAACATCAGGTTGCCTACCCCTGCCATTGGAGCTAAGAAGACTGGGTATTGGTCCGAAGAGATGATTTATCTGGATTTCCAAAGTGAAGGAGCAAGTTGTCTGTGCAAGAAAAACACAACCGAAACTGCCATTTGACAGAGAAAGACAGAGAGGGCTGAGTGTGGATTTTGGAAGCTAACAGCATTTTGGGGCGGATGAGCTGTGAGGTGTGGGAACAGTGGACTTTGGCTGCCCGCTTGAGTGTTTAAGCTGTGCCTCTACCTATGGCTAATCTATAAATACATGCACATATTACAAAACAACAACTAACTTCTATTGACCTCTTTTCGAAAGGAATCAAGCCTGGGTCAGCACTGCACCTCTGGAACTTCTCACCACTCAGAGAAGTGAGCCTAACACAATGTTAGCACTATTCTACCTAAATGCATAGTAAAACTAAATAATAATAATAATAATAATAATAATAATAATAATAATAATCCCTGATCCCACCTTCCAGTGTTCTGGCTAATTAGAGCTAAGGCCTGGGGATGACTGACGAGCACTTGAAACTATTAAATCATTTTGAAATAAAATAACTTTAATATATACACATCAGACAACTTGTATCTAGGTTTTTGACATTTTTCATTAACAGCGTCCTCTGAGTTTTCCCTAGTCATGACTGAAACAAGAGAATGCCAAGCTACTGGTCTGTTTCTTCATCAAATACCTCACCTGCGAGTATGATCTGGGTAACCCCATTGTTCTTTTAATAATAATAATAATAATAATAATAATAATAATAATAATGATTTATTTCTTACCCGCCTCTCCGTCTAGATCGAGGCGGGGAACAACAACATGATAAAATACATAAAACTAATTAAAACATGACAAATATTATTAAAACTGCATTAAAACATCCTAAAACATTCTAAAAATTACACTGGATATGCCTGCCGGAAGAGAACAGTCTTTATAGCTTTCTTAAATTCTAAAAGACTGTTAAGTTGACGAGTCTCCTCCGGCAGGTCATTCCACAGTCGGGAACGGCAGAAGAGAAGGTCCTCTGGGTAACAGTTGTCAGCCTAGTCTTGGCCGACCGCAGTAAGTTCTTCCCAGAGGACCTGAGCGTGCGGGGCGGATTGTACGGGAGAAGGTGATCCCGCAGGTAACCTGGACCCAAACCATGTAGGGCTTTAAAGGTAATGACCAACACTTTATACTTCGCCCGGAAACTAATTGGCAGCCAGTGGAGCGATTTTAAAGCTGGCGTAATATGGTCACTCCTAGATGTACCGGTGACCAACCTGGCTGCCATATTTTGAACTAGTTGAAGTTTCCAGACTAGGCACAAAGGTAGCCCTATGTACAGCGCATTGCAGAAGTTGAGCCTCGAAGTTACCAGCGCGTGCACTACCATCTTTAGGTCTTCCAACTCTAGGAAGGGGCGCAGCTGGCGTATCAGCCGAAGCTGATAGTAGGCACTCCTGGCCGTCGCATCTATCTGGGCTGTCATTTGGAGCGACGGATCCAGGAACACCCCCAAGCTGCGAACACAGTCTTTCAGGGGGAGTGTAACCCCATCCAGAACCGGTTGACACACCTCCAAACCCAGGTTGCGGCCTTTGACAGCAAGCACCTCCGTCTTGTCTGGATTCAGCTTCAGTTTGTTTTTCCTCATCCAGCCCATTACCGCCTCCAAGCATTCATTCAGAGGAGACACACTATCCTTAGCTGACGATGTTGTCGAAGGCATAGAGAAATATATTTGGGTGTCATCAGCATACTGATAGCACCCCGCCCCATGCCTCCGGATGATCTCTCCCAACGGTTTCATATAAATGTTAAACAGCATTGGGGAAAGGATGGCACCTTGCGGTACGCCACACAGCAGCTTCTTCTTTGCAGAGCAGCTATCCCCAAGCATCACCATCTGGAACCTGCCCGAGAGGTAGGACCGGAACCACTGAAGCACAGTGCCCCCGATTCCCAATCCCCTCAGGCGTTCCAGAAGGATACCATGGTCGATGGTATCGAATGCCGCTGAGAGGTCCAAAAGTACCAACAGGGACACACTCCCCCTGTCAATACCCAGGCGTAGATCATCCACTAAGGCGACCATAGCAGTCTCAACTCCATATCCTGCCCTGAAGCCAGTTTGAAATGGGTCTAGAAAATCAGTGTCATCCAAGACTACCTGGAGTTGAAAGGCAACCGCCCTCTCGATCACCTTGCCCAAGAATGGAAGGTTTGATACCGGTCTGTAGTCATTATTAAAGTCCAGGGGATCCAGGGAGGGCTTCTTTAGAAGCGGCCGTACCACCGCTTCTTTTAAACATGATGGAAAACTCCCCTCCCTGAGAGATGCATTAATAATATATTGTAATTGCGATCTAACCACATCTCCTCCCTGGATGACCAGCCATGAAGGACAGGGATCGAGAGGGCAAGTCGTCCCCCTCACTCATCCAAGCAGCTTGTCCACGTCCTCGGTACTCACCAACTGAAACTGATCCAGTATAATTCTACTCGCGGAGTCACTGGACACTCCATCGTCAGCCTCTGCTATAACGACGGCATCTAAGTCGGCTCTTATCCGAGAGATTTTATCTGTGAAATGATCATTAAAGGCATCGCAGCGAACCGCCGAAGGCTCTAAAATCAGATTCAGGGGGAAAGGTGCCCGGGTTAGACCCCTCACCACCCTGAACAGTTCCGCTGGACGCGAATTCGCAGACACAATGCGCGCAGAGAAGAAAGCTTTCTTCGCTGCACGTATTGCCACCCCATAGGAACGAAGATGTTCTCTATGCCGTGTCTTGTCGGATAGAAGTCGAGTTTTCCGCCATCGGCGCTCCAGTCGTCGTCCTTTCCGCTTCAACTCCCTGAGGTCTTCCGTATACCAGAGCGCCCTGTTAGAAGCGGGTCGGAGAGGACGTTTGGGGGCGATCGTGTCGATAGCCCTAGTTAGGTCTTGATTCCATCTATCAACCAGGGCTTCTACAGGATCGTTGACGATACCAGCCATAAAACCCTCCAAGGCTTTCTGGAATCCAGCAGGATCCATCAGCCTTCGAGGGTGGACCATCTTAATAGGTCCACCACCCCTGCAGGGGCGGGTGGTAGCTGTGATACTAACCCTAACCAGAAAATGGTCTGTCCATGACAACACGGAGGTATTCGTTACCTCCGCCCACAGATCCGTCTGTTCGGAACTGAAAACAGCATCGAGGGTATGACCCGCTGAATGTGTGGGTCCAGAGACCAATTGGGATAGGCCCATGGTTGTCATGGATGCCACGAACTCCTGAGCTCCACCTGACAAACCAGTCTCGAATGGGATGTTGAAATCGCCCAGGACCAAAAGCCTGGGCGAATCCAACATCAGCTTCGAGACCAGTTCCGTGAGCTCAGCCAGGGAGTCTGATAGGCAGCGGGGTGGCCGGTACACCAACAGAATCCCTAGTCTATCCCTGGTCTTCAGACTCAGGTACACACACTCAATGTAATTCAGTTCACGAACAGGAAGTCTGGTCAGGTTAAGATTATCCCTGTAGACCACAGCTACTCTGCCCCCCCTGCCCACTTTCCCTCACCTGCTCACTAACACAGTACCCAGCTGGGAGGGCCTGCGCCCATGTCGGTCCACTATCATCTCCCAACCAGGTCTCAGTGAAGCATGCCAGGTCAGCCTCCTCATCCGAAAGAAGGTCATGGATGACATGTGTTTTATTTTTAACTGACCTGGCATTACATAGGAGCAAGGAGAGGTTCTGTGGGTGGCCTGGTTCGTTCTCCAAGTTCCCCGGGATAGCAGAGCAATTGGAAGGTAAGATAGGTGTTAGATAACTATCTCTCCTTCCCCTGTAACGGCACATCGCCCTGCCAACGCCATATCTCCCTTTGCCCAGCACAACAGAAATTGCCACTCCCCTACACATTGTGGACAGCTGGAAGGAAGGGTGGGGTGTAGGTGTAGGTGGCTCTCCTCTCTTGTGCTCTTCATTGATGGCTGCAGGTTTGGTTCCACGGCATCGCTCCCACGGCTGAGAGCCTCAGGCCGAGAGCCCTTTTGCTCGCGCCCACAGGCTTGTGCCTTCAGCAGCCTGAAGGCTGAAATACCTGTGGAGATGGGTGGGGCAAACAAACACTTCCTCAGGCTCAGCCAGCAGCACAGCACTCCCAGCCAACCAACGACCACCCTTCCCCTCAGCAGCCTGAAGGCTCTTTTAATTATTAAAGTCATTTCCTGCCTTTCTGCTAGGTATCTCTGATATCTGATAGGCTATGCAACTTTGGTTTCACTATATTATTTCAGAATGTTCACACATTTTGATGAGGAAATTAGTTCCTTCCCAGAATGCCTCCATGATGTCACTTCTATTACATCCTGCAGATTCCTACTCACCCTTTGCGTGAAGTCTTTGGCTCAAACCCCAAGTTCCTTCATAGTATTGCATCTAAGGGTGCCTCTACAAGAGCGATTTAAAGCTCTTTCAAGGCGCATTAAAAATTTGACCTCTACAAGAGCGGAGCACAAATCGGGGGTTGAGGTGCTTTTTATCTCCGATTATGCGCATTATCGAATGCATGTTAAATAGTGAGTTTTAATTTACCGCAGCCGTTAAAGCACCTCATGACCATGTAAACAAGCGGTTCTCCGCATTAAACACCACTAAAGCGCATTTCATACAACCGGTAAGGCAACCAGTTGTGCGCTTAACCGCCTCCCGCGTATAGTGATTTGCCGTAAAAGCGCTTGCGAGAAGATGCGCATAATTGGACAACCAGGCATCAAACCGAATTCTTGTAGAGGGGACCTAAGCCTAATTACATGTAACTGCAATAATAGCGTTTTCTTCCCCTTCCTCTGTTCTCTTCCTTGTGTCTATTTCTGGTTTGTAAGCTCCTTGTGGGCAAGGTCCTGTCCCCTCGTTCTTTGAAAGTGACATAATCATAGATGGTGCATCATCATCATCATCTCCAAGAGTCATGAATATGAGGACAGGATTTAAAGACAATAAAATTATGAACCCTGTTTACTTGCCTTCCAGGGTTTAAGCAATTAAAGTATAATTTTCTTCATAACAACACAGCCAGAAATTTACTTTTTGAAAACGATGGTTTTTTTTTTTTTGCATGGTTCCATTTTACTACAGATCTCAACATTTCTGCTGTATAGAAAAAGAAGGAAAGAAGGAGAGGCTTCCCCATCCTCCTCCCCATCCTTTTTCCAGGAATCATGAACATGAAGCAAATGTGAACCAAGAAGGAGGCAGCAGAAGCTGTCTGGGCATATGGAAATGATGGGGAAATTCAAGAGCAGATAGAGATGTCACTCACTCCTGAAGTCATGAGCATGCAAATATGTGGAGGTAGAAGGAAGCATTCCTTTATTTTGGGACACAAGAGGTGATGTGGAAATTGCAGGGCAGGAAGATAACTATCCAAAAGCGCACAGTGACTTATAATGAGGCGGGTTATACCCAACTTAATTTTTACTGTAGAGGTGCCATATTAGAGCCCTGCAGTTCTGGGAAGCATTCTTAGCATATTCCAATATCTTGAATATGCAGACACAAGCTAAATTAGCATTAGTTATCACAGTGATTTCTGGCAAGCGTATGATCTCTGCTGTAGCGGCAACAGGCAGAAGAGGAAGGAAAATGTAGAGGGAGTTTGTTGCCCTTCCATCCCCCTATTTTTATTTTGTCTATCCCATCAATCTGCATCCTGCTCTTCCATGTAAAAAGACAACAGCTTTTCCATAACAGCTTACAACCATAAAATCAAAACAAGAACCAATAAAAGAATTGTAATGAAAACAATTAAAAAGTAAATAAACACGTCAGCAGCATAAAAAAAAGTCAGTTCTGTCATAGACTAAAAGCCTGGGGAAATTAAAAGAGTGTTGCCTGGTGCCAAAAAGATAACAGCATATATTATTCATATGTGCACATACAGTAGTAGCCTTGCCAAGTCAACCCCCCCCCTCTTTGTACTAAGATGCTAGTAATTCTATTCTGGTACCTTCTGATTATGTCTACTCATGATCAGAAGAGCTTTGTGACAGCTGCTGCTCCTGCCTTGCAATTATCATCTGGGCATGTATCCTCACATTCTCAATTCCTGTTTCTTGTAGTCACTTCTATAGCAAGTCTAGGTGTCTGGGAGTGGACTCTATGGAATAGCTCCACACTCATATACACACCCAAAACAAGTTGTGGGGGATTTTTACTCTCTCGGCCTTTTTGATCCGCTGGCTCGTGGCTGGGAGCCAAATGACATTTAATATTGAGCAGTCTGGCTCACTTCCTTACTTCACTTTCACTTTGGGACTTTCCAGGTTTGTTTTAAGTGGGCCAGATCAGAATGCCAATAATTAATTAAGTCAGTGTTCTCTCATGTACTCCTTAAGACAGAATGTTCATCTTTGGAGTGGGGTGGACCATAAAAAGGGATTTTGCCATAACCTCATAGATTTTTGAGATTTACAGAGAGTACAGTTTCTTTAGGCAGTGCCTGGATGAAAAAGTATCAGGGAACCCCACATTTGCCAATTTGAATTCTAATATGGAGAAAAAGCAGAATATGTGTCAATAAATAAATAATAAAATAAAACCGTTACTCTCTGCTATTTGGGAAGGGGTAATGAATGTGTTGAGTGACATCAGCTCAGTGTTGCTGACACCACCGCCTGCTGATGGTTACCTTCCATGCATTGCCAACTGGGTGGGGCGCTGTCAATAAATTACATTGCTATTTGCATGTGACAATTTAGTTTCCAGATACTCTGGCAGGATAGCCTATCACCATCATTGGTATATTTGACTTGGCTGTCAGAGTTACATAGGACGCCAGTTTAGTTGCACTGGTGTCAGCCCTAGTATAATGGAGATTGGAGGATGTCTTAGTTGGACCATAAGATTGGGAATGGCTGACCAAATTAGTGGGGCTGGAGAAATTCCCAATGTCATGCAAATGCTACTGGAAACGATATGGTAGAGGTACATAAAAGTATGCATGGTGTTGAGAAAGTTGACAGAGAATATTTTCTCTCACATCGTATTCAAACTCAGGGTCATCAAGTGAAACTTGAGCGGTGGTATATGCAGGGTAGACAAGAGAAAGTACTATTGCACATGAATGCTCAATTCATTTATGGGATTGATCACCACACGGTGTAGTGAAGGCCAACAATCTAGGTGGCTTTAAAGACAAATTCATGAAGTATAAGAGCTATCAATGGCAACAGCTCACCATAATGGCCCTTCTGCACACCTGTTGATGAGGAGCAAACAACAGAAGATCTGCTGCCTTCATGCCCTACTTGAGGAGATCCTTGGAGTAGATATGTCTAGTCAAAATCATATCTTGCAGTCCTCCTCACAATCAGCATATATTTCACAAAGTTTCAACAACTAGATAGAAGCTGAAGGCCATTTAACTTGTCCACAAAGCTATGAATTATGGCAGGCGCTGACAGGGATGTCCAGTTCAAGGACTGTGCCTCACTTCTTGGTATTGAGATTATTTGAGAAATGAAGATCTCACCATCTCTCATTGACCTAAAGCATTTTTCAATTTATACCCCTTGGAGCCATGGACTTTCTGGAGAAAAGAACAGAACAAACATATTGACCCCCTTGCCCTCTTCAGCCTTTAAGGCTGCAATCCTGTACATGCTTATCTGGGAGTAAGTCTTATTGAATTCAATAAGTCTTACTTCTGACTAGGCATCCATAGGATTGTGCTATAAATATTTTAGAAATTAATCTGGTGAAAGACACATGCTTGACAGAAGCTGAAGATGGACAATTTCTGTTTATTACCAACAAACGGAAGGACATTATGACAGTATTTGGGCAAAATTCTGCAGGTAGCAAGCCAATTCCCAGTGACATGTCTATGATCTGACCTCAAAGAATGTTTTACTCTCCACATCAATTTGCTACTGATGCCGCCTTCTCTTCTTCTGCCTCTCAGTTCTCATATTATGCTAACTTGACTTGAAAAACAGAGGTGGGTTAATCAAATGCTCAGTAAATTGTGGAACGAGACATTGCGTAATAAGACCTCATGGTGACATAACTGTCGGGAGTGAGAGGGAAGACCTTTTAGGTTTATTCTGAACTTCTCCTAGGTTGAAATTAAGAGGAAGTCCACAAGGATTGACCTAGGACTGCAAAAGGCCCCAAATGGTTGTGTGAATGAACCTACAAAGAATGGCAGATTAAATCATATCAAATGTAAAGTTCAGAGCAGAACTGGGTTTAGTTGTCCATCCTGAGTTATAATCAAGCTCATTCTGCCTTTCCATGCTCTAATATATCTACTCCAAGGAATCCCTGGCCAGATCTATCATTCCCCAACCAGAGCTGTGCAGGTGGAGATGTGAGAACAGAAAGCATGAAAACCATGCAATGTGTGTGAGGGAAAAGAAGATCATGGCCTGCAAAAACTAAGAGCATTTTGTGTAGTGGGAAGTCACTCAAACTCAGTAATGCTCGTCCGGGCTGATGCTGAAAACTGGGGTAGCTGCAAACTATCTACAAGTTGCAGGTGCAATGCAGAATTAAGCAACAAGGAAATATTGAGATGGCAAACCAAAGGTTGTCTTATTCCTGCACCTTTCTAAATTGGGCAGCTGCTCAGGACCAAGGGCTGCCAAGTCCCAGGGTTTGACCCCAAATGTCAGGATTCTAACCTTTTTTTTTAAAAAAAAGGTTCCCAAAGGGAGGTGCCAGCAGTAAGGGCAGCAAGGAATTCTGACTGCTACTATCCCTCTGATTTCAAGAAGAGCAAATTAAGTGATCAGTTCAAATATCCCATAATTTTGTTTCTGACAGGCAGTAAAGAGCACTCTATCTGGGCGCTGAGGAATCGGAAAGGTCTGGAATGCATTATGGTGAGTGTTGTTGTGATAGATCTGGAACTTCAGGGCACATGAATGTGGTTCCACAGGTAATGGAGCCTGCATACCTTCCTTCTCCTACCTGTGAGAGAAACAGGACGGTGGCCTTGTTCAGCCCATCCTTAATTACATCCTGAACCGAGATTGCAGCACCAGAGCACAGCTTGCTGCCAGCAAATTATCCACTTCTCCACGTGCTTGGGGCTGGAACACATTCCAAACACATGCCTTCAGAAAGATGGGAAATGTGGTAAGCATTACCTGGTGACAGGAGGAAGGAACAACACAATATTCCACTAAGAGACCTGAAAACTCCACAAAGCCATGTCACTGTTTGGGGGTCCCTCCACTGCTTCCAATAGACCACTGAAGAGCAATGCTGCTCCCTCTCTCTCAGAGAAAGCCACACCACTGTGGATGCATCCTCTCCCACAGACACATCACCACCACACTAACAAGGGTTCTGGTGAAATATCTGAGACTCTTGTCTACCCCTGAAGGCATACCAAGACATCACATAACTTACCTTTATTTCTATATAACCACGTATCTATATCGATGAAATAGATATTTCATATCTATGAAAGCCAGTTCTCAGGTTTCATCACAAGACAGAGCTCCAGTTTAAACTTTGGCCAGGCCTCCAGGTGGCGGAAGAATGGCTGGTACAATTCAAAGTGGTGGTAATGACCTGTAAAGCCTGGAATCGTTTAGGACTGGGATACCTGACTTGGCCCACCTATTGAGATCAACTTCAGAGGCCCTTGTGATGTTTCCCTGTTTTGCGCTATTTATCTGTTATGTAAATGCTGTTTAGACTTCACATGATAAGGCTGATAAGTGGTTAGTTCTGTTGGGAGGGGGAGTGAGTGAATGGAATGTTGGAGTGAATGTTCATTGGCCATTGGATTTGAGTGTGTGGAGGGGAATGACAGTTAAAAATCAGTTAGTAGGTGGTAGCTGGAGAGGGTTGGGATCAGTTTGCTGAAGAGGATAGATTAGAGTAGGGTCTGCATTTTATTTTTGGGGGAATATGAGGGAACAGGAGGAGTTAGATTAGGACTTTAGAGGGTAGATTGGCAGTGAACTTACCTCTTGTTAAATAAAAGTTATTTTGTTTCGCACTGGCTTGGATTCTTTAAGTACCAGAGGTAAGGTACTGATTTATATGGTGGCAGTGGTAAAGTAAAAGGTGAATAAATGAAATTGTTAGGACAGGTTGTCCGGAATTCTGGTACCATCAGTATGCTGATGACGCCCAACTTTATCTAGGGTGGCCATATTTTGGAACAAAAAAGGAGGATGCCCAGCAGAGGTGGGGGGTGGGAAAGCAGCTTTCCAGGGCCTTCAGAAAGCATGCCATTCCCCACCACCTGATTGGAGCGGAGGAGGGGAAAGTGTGTCGTTCCTGCCTTCACTGCTCCAATTGGGGGGCTTAAAGACCCTGATTGGAGCAGTGCAGGGGTGGCTGGAAAGTTCACTTTCCGGGGCCTCCAGAAAGTGCATCATTCCCCCGCCACGCTAATGGAGGCCACCATTAGCGTGGCGAGGGGGAATGATGCACTTTCCAGAGGCCCTGGAAAGCACGTTTTCCCCTTCTCTGCTCCAATCAGGGCCTTAAAGGCTCCGATTGGAGGGGAAAGCATGTCATTCTCCCCCCCCCTCCAAACAGGGCCTTTTCTGTAATGTCCAGGAATGACACACTTCCCCCTTTGAGGCCCTCATTGGAGCAGTGGGGGAGATGTCATGTCTCCAGAAAGAGCGGCACCTCTCCCCACCACACTAATGGTAGTCTTAAAGGGGAAAGCATGTCAATCCAGGACATTATAGAAAATTACAGAAAATCCCCCCTGGAACCCAGGATAGAACAAAAACCAGGTCATATCTGGGGAAATCCTGACAGTTGGTCACCCTAACATTATCTCTCTTTTTCATCTAAATCCAAGGAACCTTTTCTGGTTCTAAATTAGTGACAGATATCAGTAATGGATTGGGTGAGGGTGAACAAATAGAAACTTAATCCAGACAAGACAGAGGTGCTCCTATTTAGTTGAAAGGCATATCAGGGAATAGGGATTCATTCTGTCCTGGGTGGGGTGGGGTGGGGGATTACACTCTCCCTGAAGCCTCAGATTCACAGTTTGGGGATACAGGCCTGAAACTGGATGGTCAGGTTTGAGCAGTGTCTAGGAGTGTGCTTGCACAGCTCAGGCTAGTGTGTCAGCTGCTTCTGTTCCTAGAGGTGTCTGATATCACCACAGTCACGCATGCCCTAGATGCAACATGTTTGGACTACTGTGATGTATTCTACATGGGGCTGCTTTGGAAAGTGTTCAGAAAATTCAGATAGTCAGGAATTCTGCAGCCAGACAGTTGACTGTGACTCGCTTGTTACAACAGCTTACTGGCTGCTGCTCTGTTTCTGGGCACAATACAAAGTGAGAATTATTTTTGGAGGAAAGGTGGTACATAAATAAAATAAATAAACACAGCTAGTACAGAGCTGTCGGGCTACTTTCTTGTGTATGTTCAGACTGCTGTTTTGTTTTATGTATTGTTTGTTCTCCAGCTAAAGTTAATTGCAACCTTACTACTATCTCTTTAAAATGATCATTGCCCCAACTGTCATGCTTTTTTAAAAAAACCAACCCATTATAAGCTTGTTTTGTTGTGCTGCCATTCTAAGTTGGCATAATAGGCTGGCCATAAGGAAAAGAGGACTACAGCCCCCCCCCCAAGTTCTTTAACAGTGTGCAGAATGGGGAATTTCAGAAGATGCAGCTTCTCAGAAATGAGAAAAGCTTTTCACTTGCTGAAAATTCCCTTTTCTACAAAACTAATTTTCCAGCACTGGGTGATGCCCCATCTAGCTGCAACTCACACTAGTGTGGCATGAAGCAAAAGAGGAGAGGGCTTCTGCACTTTAAATAGTTGGGTCGAAGAGTGAAATTTAGCAGGTGTAGCTGTGTTCAATGGAGCTTACCATGCAAACTACACTACTGAAATTCCCTCTTCCATACAACTATTAAAGGCACAGCAGCCCTCTCCTCTGGTGCATCTGGCCACCCCTAGGCCCACCAGCAGCTGCAGTTCTGCCATTGTATTTATTTTAATTTAGTCATTAAAAGGGAGAAAAGAGAACAGGGAGAAGGGGTGTGTGTGTGTGTTTGTGTGTGTGTGTGTGTGAAATTAAAAATAGATCCTGTGTTGCAATTTGGGATTAAAGGTGTGTCCTGGGTCTGCTGTTCTATGCAACTATTAAAGGTCCAGCCACCATGACTTCAGGCACCCTGCTATAGGGATAGGCAATTGAGAGCCTGGGGGCCAAATCAAGCCCTCTCTCTCACACACACACAATTATACAATTTCCTCTTAGATCGAGATTCAGGCAAAGGCTTCTCTTCTCCTTTAGCGACCAGCGAGAGAGGCTTTGGCACGGCCTCCCCCTTAGATTTTGTGCACCTCAGCCATTCACTCCCTTGCTTACACCAGCCAATGGGAGTGAACAGCTGAGATATATAATTTATTCATTTATTAAAGCATTTTAGCGCCACCTTACCATTTCCGCCATCATGGCACGCACTTTACAATAAAAACACATAAAACAGTCTGAACAATTTAGCAGTTCAAATACAAGGAAACTTACCACTTAAAGCCCTCAGAATCCACATTAAAATTCAAGCTGCCACTCCCCCAAACTGTTGAGTAAATTAGGGTGAGCAGATAAAATCCAGGTCAGGGCTCATGTAACTTTAACAGTTGTAGAGAAAAGGGAATTTCAGCCAGTGTAATTTGTATGCAATTAGTTCCTGGTGAAATTCCCTCTTCATCACAACTGTTAAAGTTGCAGGGGCCCTGCCTTCTTTTGTATATGGTCACTCTAGTATAGTGCCTGCACCTTCAACTGTTGTGATGAAGAGGGAATATCATCAGGAACTAATTGCATACAAATAACTCTGGCTGAAATTCTTTTTTCTCTACAATGTGTTAAAGTTACATGAGCCCTGACCTGGATTTTATCTGGTCACCCCAGAGTAAATAAAATGCCCTAAACAGATGTTTAAAATGGTGCACAGTGGGGGGCCTATCTAACTTCCAGATCGATCCATAGCCGGGGGCCAGCAACCGAAAAAGCCCTGGCCCCCGCACATTCTAATTTGTAGCGGGGGACCATCAGGGTGCCCTGCTCTTGTGAACGAGTCTGATGGTAGTGGGAGGGGTGTGCCAAACCTCTACCATTGTTCACAGTGAGAAGGGGGGGCTTTGCCTGCATCTGAGCTTGTGAGGGAATGAATCTGTGGGCAGACAGTACTACTGGCCCTTTAGCCCATACTCAGTTGGAAATATGGTCCCTGTTAAAAAATGAGTTGCTGACCAGGACCCTACCATATGCGAGGTGTTTCAATTAACCAGCTTGAGTATTGGTTATGAGTGTTTAGCTGGAAGTCTCTCCCACTGGTGGATTTGCTCAACACGAGGACATCTTTTTTATTTCATTTCACTGGATAGGATTTCAATGTTGCTGCAATTTTTATTCGTCTTACTTTTAAATAGTTTCCATGTGGCTTCCAGTGCAATCCCATACATGCCTACTGAGATGTAAATGTGTAGTGGAATGCAGCCTTAACTGCATAAATAATTTCTCTCTTGCTTGTGTACAAGTACAATCAAAATACACTTGACTTGATGTGATCTCAATTTGTATTTTCATTCCCTATTCCTGCATTTATGTTCTGTTCTGCCAGCTAAGGTTTATGAGCAGAAGCACCCAAGGGCACTGGTCTTCTGATGTGAACAGCTTCTAGATTTTAGAATCTAAGGGGAGGACGTGACTTTGAGAGGCTTCATGCTCTTTTCCATGCCTACCTTTGAAATGAGTTGATCTATGGTATTGTGTATGTTCACTTTTTTGTTGTTGTTTAAAAAAGGAAAATCAGTGGAGAATCTGCAGAATGTGGATGAGATTATCTGTGCAGAAGGCATCTGCACAACCTCTTTTAAGTTGGGGCAATATCCACATTGTGCATCACGTGTTTACCAGAAACAAGCGAGTCATCGGGTCAAAATGTTGTCTAAACAAGCCACCTATAAAATATAAATGACAAATTACTCAACCGATCCCCACAGGCCATTTTCTCACTGTCCCTCCCATTTCTTTCCCTACTCTTCCCTTTACATTGCTTTGTCTTGTTTTGTTCTTACATCATTCACTTTATTTGCACTGTTAAGCCAATGAGAGTCATTGAGGTGATCTACACTGTAGCTTTAAAACGTGACAAAAGGCTTGCGAAGACTGTTTGGGGCACACGACACACGTTCTGAACGTTTTATATTCGTTGCTTTTTGCATCGTGTTTTACAGATTGAAAACGTACTTTAGCTTAGATAACCCATTTTTTCGTAAAAGAATGTGTCCTGTCTTACCGTTTTGGAGTTGTACAGAGCATGCGCTTTTGCTTTAAGATCATCATCGGCAGCTACAGAAAGCAGGGGGGGGAATCCACACAGTCCTTTGGAACGTTTTAAAAAGTATTTTAAAACGTTCCAAATAGGTGCGTTCTAAAACGTCTTAGGCCACATTACTGAGTACTCACGTTACAGGAGAACAGTCTTTAGTCTTTAAAGCGATGTGTGCAGTCACATGCTGTTCTGCCCTGTCTTTTTCTCTTTCGTTTTTCAATGAATTTAGGGCAAGGCATTGTGGGGGTTGTAGTTCAGTTACACACTTCCTTCTTAGTTCCTCTGTCATTCCCTAGCGAGTATAGGGCTAAGAATTGTGGGTGTTGTAGTTCACTGGTCCACTTCCTTTTTCTTCCCCACCAATCAACTGCTAAGCATTTGGGCACCAGTAAAGGAAGCACTGCCCCCAGGAATTACAAACGGTAAGGTAGGATACATTATTTTACTTAAAACGATTTATTAAAAGTGAAACCGTTGTATATAACTGAAGTGAGTTTTAAAAAACCTCAGATATACAACGTTACAGGGAGTGTGTCATGTGGCCCAAAGAGTTTTCATAACCCTTATAAAACGTCAAAAAACTCGTGTGTAGATACCCCCAGGAACTGCTTTACAGGAAGTGGGTGGCTTTTACACAGAACCGAAAGCAACGTTGCAAGAAGAGAGGCACGGAACCCTCGGTGTGACCGCGCCAAACGCTTCAAGGACTGGAAAAAGGTCAGCTCTTAAACGTTGCTAGACAGTAGTGGGCCCGAACACGTCATACAACGATGTAATTCACGCCGTTGTGAATTTAGTTTTAACACGTGGCATGTAGCAGTGCGGATCGCTTCATTGTTTCTGTAGCCAAAACTGCACCAACAACACACAAGGAGGAGGTGTCTGCAGGCTTGGGAAAATCCCAAAACTTTGCAGACCAGCAAAGGAAATGGGGGGAGAGGACCACGAGGGAGCAGATTCCTTTCTAAAACAGTCCAATGAAGACTGAACATGCTCAGTAGCTACAGAATGCTGGCAGACTGGTTGGGGGGATATGGAAAACCAGGAATGGGTTGAGGAATGGAGTGGCTGACAGTTTGAACAGCAGCAGCACTCCATACATTTTGTTGCAAGTCCCACTTCTTCACTATTATTTTTCAGACTTTGAAGAGCAATCCTCCTTTCCCTTTAAATGTGTTATTTTGGCCTGCCCTTGCTCAGCATTTTACTTCTTATATCATACTTATATCCCCCTCCCCCTTTCTTAAGGGTCTAAGGTTTCTGGGTTTGGCCCAGAGACTGAGTTTTGGCCTCTTATGTCAGAGCTCTGAATCAAGCATGGCATCAGGGGTTGGCATGGGCAGATAGCTGCTGATGGGATTATTTAGTAATAATGCCTCCTGTTAGAAAGGCTATTGGCAAAGGAAAACTAAAAGGCATTACAGAATGAGCATTTACCAGTCCCACAGGCACACAAGGCTGTCTTATAACAAAAAGGTCTCCTTCTTTGGTGAAGAAAAGGTAAAATAGTTCTACTCACAAATGTTCTTGTATATAAAACGCAGGTATAGCATAGAGTTTCAAACAAGAGTTTGTTCAATCCATTTGGTGTTCCATGACATTGGCAGGAGCAAGAAAGCAAACACACATGCTTCCAGTAATGGTGGAAGTTCAGGTGGTGGGGGGAGGAAAAGGAAGAAATCACAGGAAACCACAGTGTTGGCTATAGAGAACCTAAGGTTCAAAATGTGGTCAAAATTCTTATGAACTATGAGCTCCATCACACCTACTTTTTTTTCCTGATATGCACCCACAATTTTGACCTCTGTTTCATTAACGCAGCAAGCACTGGTCACTTTAACATTGTATGTTGTTGCACTATTTCATCTTGTGGTTTATGCAGTCTACCGCGCCCCACCCTGTCCTTTCTCCTTCCTCCTCCAGTTCATTGGTTCTTGTCCTTGATGGATGTTTGCGATGGACATGACATGGCTGCCTCCGTTCTGTTTTCGGATAACGGCTTTATTATAGCCTATTGGAATTAACAAAAATGCTTACAGATCCCTCATTTTTAAAGCTAAAGAGATGAAACTTGGCAGCATGATAGCTCTTAAGTAGGGCTTTAGGCATGCCACGTTTGAAGCTGATCCCTTCATTGGTTGATTTTTTAAAATTTTCTCTCAAACCATTCCTCCTCCCCATAAACACACACCTCTGATTCTCAGTTAATCCACCCCTGTGCATTTATGGAGGGAGCTTTTATCCTTTACTTTGCTGATGGGCATATCCCCTTAATGGATTCTTTATTTTGGATTGCTGGATCCAGAACCAAAGACAGGGAACAATTCTCAGGTACAGAGGGAAAATAAAAAGAAATGGTTCTTGTTAAAGCCAATTTGGCAAGCATCTGTGTTGCATATTCCTGAAATAAAACAATTTTATAGTCCCACACAGCTCTGCATCAGCAAAGTAAAGGATAAAAGCTCCCTCCATAAATGTGCAGGGGTGGATTAACAGAGAATCAGAGTGCTTGAGTGCTCTCTCTCTCTCTCTCTCTCTCTGTTTTTGGGGAGGAGGAATGGTTTGAGAAAGAAAAAAATGAAAAAAAATCCTAGAAAATCAACCAATGAAGGGATCGGCTTCAAACCTAAGCCCTACTTAAGAGCTACCATAATGCCAAGTTTCATCTCTTTATCTTTAAAAAATGAGGGAGCTGTAAGCATTTTGGAGCAGTGAAAGTCTGTTCAACCAACTCAGCACAAGCCCGTTTGTTCAACAGGGTGTGCTGAGAAGAACCACCCCACCCTCCTCTTTTGTCAGCAAGCACACGCCCCCCAAAAAGGACATGGTACAAGGCCGGCAATACACGGGGGCAGAAGAGCACTTTAATCCCGCTTGGAGGAAATAAACCGGATTTTCCCCACTCTAGGAAGACACAAAAAATGGAGGAGAAGAGGCGGGATGACTGCTGGACAAGCACAGTGTCATGTGAGTCCAGGGCTGCAAAACAGGCATGACGAGAATGCGATAAAATGCTGGTGTGATGGAGCCCTAAGTAACCACAACGTTGCCCCCTTCCAGTAACTTCCAGATGAGGTTGCAATATTCCCAAAAGCTGCTGAGGGTCATGGGGCTCAGAAGGTCCCATCCCTGCTCCTAATGCTGCTGCAACTGTCACCATCCTCCTCCTCCTCCTCTTCACACACCCAATGACTCCCACTGGCACAAGGAAGTGTTGTGGCTGAGCCTGCAGTGTCCTGCAGTATGCCAGAATAAATTAGTGAACCTATCTGGTGCCACAAGATCCTTGTTGCTTTTGCTAAAAAATAACCCAAAGAGATAAGTCATTGTTCATATACATACTGCACTTGTCATTTGCACAGGAGCTACTGAGAGGATCCGTTTGCAAATGCAGCAACGTCACCATGTTCTTGAGTTACTTATAGACATGGTTGGGGGCCATAGAGGCAGAAGCACCATTTTGAGTACAGACCTAGAGCATCATTAGATAAGCGTTTTATTGCATGCTCATTACAGGGCACTCACAGAGTTTCACAGGTCCTATTCATGGCGTTGTTCATTTCCCGTGCGTCTCCTGCCCCTTCTAGCCTTCTTCCCGTGACAACAAAAAAAAATCCCAGTCAGTCCAAATTATTTGTAGAGATGGAACTCGCTGCTATCTCCCACTGTGTGCAGGAGAAGAGGCGCGATAGAAATGGCCCACTGAATGGGCCACATGCATGTTGTTTACTTTGGGAGAGTTTGGACGACACTTTAGGCAATGGAGGGGGGTATAGCACACTGTCAGTGCATTATTTCGGCGGCGGCCACCACACGACATGTTGCCCCCCTCCCGTCGTGCGGCTGAAAGTCCCAGCGTCCTTCTGGGCTGCTGCTGCTCCTCTCTCCCCCCTCCCTCAGTCCTCCGGCCCTATCCCATCATGCACTGCAAGTTCGTCCGAACTGAGCCTTCCTCTTTCCTCTCTCTGAGAAAGAAGAAGTATTGAGCAACAAAAGTGAGAGCGGAGATCTCCCCCGTCTGATGAGCTCCTAGAGGGAAGGAGTAGAATTGCCTTTGGCTTATTCAAGATATGAAACTTTATAAAACAGTCAATGGCAATCTCACGCTATTTACCATTGCTGATGATACTAACTTTTTAAAAAAAACATTTTTATTGAAATATAATACAAGCCAACATGACGTTACGTTATCCATCACAGATTTCCATTTGAAAATAATGGAACATCCCATAGCCTTGTACAAGTACAAAATCAAACCAAAACTTGAAAAAAGATAGATGGCAACTAATATAAGTGAAGGAAAGTTAAAATATATACTGAAATAATCATATTGTTATAACTCAACACATTCCAGAAAGGGAGTCAGGTCTTTTCACACATTTCTAGGCTCCCGTGTGGTAAAGATTTGTTTGGGGTGTACTATTTCAGAGTGAAAGTAGGCCCCCCCATGATTGAATGTACCTCCATCCAAAAAAGAAAGAAATCTGTGCATATGGAGAATTAGATGTCAGGGAGACAGCTGGGCTAGAAACCTTCTTAGTGTGATAACTTCCTGTGTGGAGAAAAGTTCATGTGTGGAGAAGCTTACGACAATGCTATGTAAGCCTGCACCTGCCGTCTCAAGTGGTGCAACCCAGACACTGGTTTATTACCTCAGTAAAGACTAGGCCGAGTCTGAAGGCTGTGGACACCTGGTGCTACACACCTGATCCAAAAGCTTTAGTCATGACCTTGTTTTGACTTCTGTTGATTTCATCACAATGGGAGTGTTTGACGTCATGTTATGTAGGTGCATTATATAAATATTTTTATGATATCCAGTTAGGTTTCTTTGTGAGAAGCTAACAAGAGTTGGGAAGCAGGCACGGGGGAATGTAGCTAGCAAAGGAGTGAGAACTTCATCATGTTTTGGGGGGCTTAGTCTAGCCATCAAATCACTTGTTTGTATATGTTTATTGATTTAAAAATCTGGAAAGGATTTTGTTGCAGGCCTTGCCTTGAGGCAGAGTGCAGCAGCGAATTCAGGTAGCAAAGTTTGGTGGTCTTTAATTTACAGCAAATTGGCATGAATTGATTATTCTATCACAAACAAGGTTATCATTTTCTGCATCAGATGCCAGAATGTCTTGGACTAGCCTTATTTTATTGTCGCTGTTCTTCCCCCCATTCCCCCCTTTTAAATTTCCTTAGACAACATTGTAATCCAAAGACATACCCATGATTAATAACTCTACTTCTTTTCCAGTTTTAAGTCATGGAACTATCGTAGAGAAAGTGTGGAAAGTGTGGGGCTCAAAATTGGAACTTTGTGGACCAGGCAACGGGTTCCTTGCACCATTGAGACTGTCATGTGCATGCGGATATTGGCTAAAGGTGGGAACTGCAGGCAGTTCGACGCTGTTATTCCATCCCAGAATCCCTCTGATCCGGGAGACTATGACCCAGTCTACACCATTGATTTAATGTGGAGGGAGAGCACAGCCGGGTCATTCGCAACAGATGACGCTGTTCCAAATCTGCAGCCACACCACTTCTTCTCTCAGGAAGAGGCGCATTTTCGGAAAGTTCTTTTAGTACATCTTTTTTCCTGAAAGTGTCTCCTGAGCAGCTCTGCTGCAGTGTGACCCCTCTCCCCACATTAAATCCTGGCCGTTGTGTTACTGTGACCTGGCAGTGGCCACCTAGGGTAGGCTGAGCAGATAAAATCCAGGTCAGGGCTCATGTAACTTTAACAGTTGTAGAGAAAAGGGAATTTCAGCCAGGGTCATTTGTATGCAATTAGTTCCTGGTGAAATTCCCTCCTCATCACAACAGTTAAAGTTGCAGAGGCCCTGGCTTCTTTTGTATATGGTCACTCTAGTATAGTGCCTGCACTTTTAACTGTTGTGATGAAGAGGGAATTTCACCAGGAACTAATTGCATACAAATGACTCTGGCTGAAATTCCCTTTTCTCTACAACTGTTAAAGTTACATGAGCCCTGACCTGGATTTTATCTGCTCAGCCTAACCTAGGGCACTTTCGGACATCTTTTACAATTCCAAATGGTGGATGAGGGTGAAGAAGTGCGGGGTTAAACTACGGGAGCATGGACAGGAGCAGTGAACAAGCCTCTCTCACTTGCTGAGCAGCACCTACCAGGTTGATGACGTTCAGTTCTACTCCACCCAACCAACCTGGAAGTATGTGGATTTGAAGAGCCGTGTGACCTATGAAAAGTGGGTTATAGGCGTAGTCTGCTTTTCTTGCTTTGTGTGTGTTCCTGATGGACCAAGGCCAATTTCACGATCCAGATATTTCCCAAACACCCTTCTCATTCCATTTTCATGTAGATCCCCCCATGTGATACCAGCAAGCTAATCTCATTTCTTGTAAACATCTCCTGTATAGTGTAAGTCTGGACATCATGGTGAGTGAGGTTACTAGGATGTTTCTGTATCATGTACCTGCCTGCCCTTGCACCTGAGTACATGACAAGGAACAGAAGATGTGATTGGTAAGTCTGATCAAGGTTGTTGAGTGTGATCCATCCCAAGGGAGATGAATTTGACCTTGAACTGGGATCGGAGATATATTCTCTTTACTGGTTGAATCTCCCACTTCCCTTAGGTCTGCTCCATTGCTTTCTGGGAAAGTGGAAGTGCATTAAAGATCCCCCCCCCATTTGCCAGAGACCAAAAAATATACCACTAACTCCGTGTGCCTGATGAGTCTTTCTTAAACTGCACTTCCCAAGCTTCATGGCAAATTACTTTTGGAATGAAGGGGAGTTTCAAAAGCAGTTTGGGACATAGCCTAGCTGAGAAATCTGCTGTTCAAGGAAAAAACACAATCGCACTGGGCATGTACATTCTGGGAATAACCAACTGTAGAGCTTTGGCTCCTGAATAGGGGATCCTCAATTTCTGCCTTTCCCCAAGCTGGTTCAGGACACTTCAGGTTCAAGTCACTTATCCACAAAAGCTGATATGCAGTTTTTGTAAAGTAGGTACAAATGAATGCTTCGCCATTGCTTGCACTTTTGCAATTGGCTCAATTGCAGTTCATTACTATCTTTCAAATGCATTGACAGCATGTAATGCAGATTTGAATAACTGTTGTGCATTACATGTGAAATCACTTAACTGTACAACACCTTGTCACTGTGCTTCTCTTTGCCCCCACCTGAACCCCCAGATACACACAACATCAATATAATATCAGATCTGCTGCCTGCTCAGGATGCCTATCTGCAACAGTAAATATGTGTGTTTTGCATCTGGATAGTTGTGGAATCCCTATAATTCTGCTCACTGACGTCAAATAAAATCATATGTGATTTGCAGTGGCATGGGAGTGTCTTTTTCTTCCCTGCTTGAAAAACGGAGTAATAAACATTTGATACATAGCAACACTTTTGTGCTCCTATATCCATTTGTCATATGTTAGAAGTGTAGGGAGTTGGCCTGTAAATCATTTGAGTAAATTGAGATTGCTAGCATTATCTGGCCTACAAAATGTTTACTACTGGGAGTGCTGCATATGATGGCAGATATTACGTTTGCTTCTTGTGTGTAAAAGTGATTCGGTGCAGAGCGGAGTACTGCATGGACTGGGGTTGGAAGGAAGTAAGAAACCCAGGTTCAGGGCTCTGCTCAGTCATGGAGTTCATTGAGTGGCCTTCCACAAGAAACAGCTAATCAGTGTTCCCTAGGGAAGGCCCTCAAAATGTTTGGTCATTTTCAACAACCCAAGTCTCATCTCTAAGCGCTGCATTCAAGCACAGCCATAAAGAAAAAACCCTTCTTCTTACACAACTTCCTATATTCATTTCCAACAATCTGTTTCTTGACTGCTCTGAGTTACACAGAGAATATCTTCAGCATTGGGCTTTCCCACTCAATGCACTAGAAGGGGCAGTTCCATGTGCACAGAGTTCCCATGATTAAAGAGACCAGGGAAATTTGCTCATGCATGAGGTCCACATATCATGCATTGGAGCTTATGTGCCCACCAGGAATCACTGGATCTCCTGGCATTTCAGTTTGCTGGATCTGAGCATTTAGATTTCAGAGCAGGGACAGGCAATTCCACCATGTGCAGTCTCTTTCTGATTATTTTTTAATAGTCCCTCTATACCAAATGGAAAGATGATCATCTTGAGGGATAAGTGGGTTACCCCCATTTTGTTTCTATAAGCTTGCTCTGCCCTGCATTCTTCTTCTCCTGGATTCCAGTTGAACAGGGGGGTTAATCACATGGGCCTGAAATCCCATAAAAACATAACAAGTGCCATGCTAGATAAGACTGAGGGTCCATCTAGTACAGCACTCTGTTCACCCAGTGGCCAACCAGCTGTTGACCACGGACCAACAAAGCAGGACATGGTGCAACAGCACCCTCCCACCCATGTTCCCCAGCAACTGGTGCACACAGGCTTACTGCCTCAGGTACTGGAGGTAGCACATAACTATCAGGGCTAGTAGCCATTGATAACCTTCTCCACCAGGAGTTTATCCAGCTCCCTTTTAAAGCCATCCAAATTGGTGGCCATCACTGCATCCTGTGGTAGTGAATTCCATAATTTAACTATGTGCTGTGTGAAGAAGTTCTTCCTTTTATTTGTCCTGAATCTCCCACCAATCAGCTTCATGGGATGACTCCAGGTTCTAGTATTTTGAGAGAGGGAGAAAAATGTTTCCTTATCCACATTCTCCACACCATGCATAATTTTGTACACCTCTATCATGTCTCCCCTTAGCCTCCTTTTTCCAAGCTAAACAATCCCAGCTGTTATTTATTATTATTTATTGCATTTATATAGTGCCCCATAGCCAAAGCTCTCTGGGTGGTTTACCAAAATTAAAAACATTGAACATTAAAAAAACCAATATACAAAATTTTAAACCCATAAAAAGCACAAAAACAGATATAAATTCAATATCCATTTAAAACAACTATTCTGAGTCAAACAACAACAACACAAAACTCTCAACATATGCTGTTAAATGCCTGGGAGAAAAGTCTTGACCTGGCAATGAAAGATAACAATGTTGGTGCCAGGAGAGCTTTGTCAGGGAGATCATTCCATAATTTGGGGGCCGCCACTGAAAAGGCCCTCTCCCTTGTTGCCATCCTCCGAGCTTCCCTCGGAGTAGGCACCCGGAGGAGGACCTTAGATGTTGATCGTAGCGTAGGTTCATTTTGGGAGAGGCGTTCCATCCGGTATTGTGGTCTCAAGCCGTGTAAGGCTTTATAGGTTAAAACCAGCACCTTTAACGAGGCTTGGAAACATACAGGCAGCCAATGTAAGCAGGCCAGAGTCGGTCATATATGTTCAAACCTTCTGGTTCCTGTTATCAATCTGGCCATTGCATTTTGTACAAGCTGCAGCTTCTGAACTGTCTTCAAAGGCAGCCCGGTGTAGAGCGCATTGCAGTAATCCAATTTAGAGATTACCAGAGCATAGACAACTGAAGCCAGGTTATCCCTGTCCAGATAGGGCGTAGCTGGGCCACCAACCGAAGTTGGTAGAAGGCACTCCGTGCCACCGAGGCCACCTGAACCTCAAGTGACAGAGATGGTTCTAGGAGAACCCCCAAGCTACAAACACGCTCGTTCAGGGGGAGTGCAACCCCATCCAGAACAGGTTGAAGACCCTCCATCCGGTCAGCAGAACCACCCACTAACAGCATCTCAGTCTTGTCTGGATTGAGTTTCAGTTTGTTAGCCCTGATCCAGCCCATTGCCACAGCACATCCACAACCTCACCTGATGAAGATGAAAAGGAGAAATAAGAGTTGTGTGTCATCAGCGTACTGATGACAATGCACTCCAAAACTCCAGATGACCACACCCAGCGGTTTCATGTACATGTTGAACAGCATGGGGGACAAGACTGACCCCTGTGGAACCCCATACTGGAGAATCCACGGGGCTGAGCAATGTTCCCCAAGCACCACCTTCTGGAGCCGCCCCACCAAGTAGGAGTGGAACCACTGCAGTGCAGTGCCTCCCACTCCCAACTCAGCCAGTCGTCCCAGAAGGATACCATGGTCGATGGTATCGAAAGCCGCTGAGAAATCAAGGAGAATCAACAGAGTCACACTCCCCCTGTCTTTCTCCCAACATAGGTCATCATACAGGATGACCAAGGCTGTTTCCATGCCAAAGCCAGGCCTGAAACCCGACTGAAATGGATCCAGGTAATCGGTCTCATCCAAGAGTGCCTAGAGCTAGCCCACAACCACTCGCTCAAGGACCTTGCCCAGGGATGGAACATTTGCCACTGGCCTATAGTCATTAAGATTTTCCAGGTCCAGGAAAGATTTCTTTAGGAGTGGTCTCACTACTGCCTCTTTCAGGAGGCCTGGGACCACTCCCTCTCACAGAGTGGCATTAATAACTTCCCTGGCCCACCTGGCTGATCCATACCTGCTAGCTTTTATTAGCCAAGGGGGCAAGGATCCAATACAAAGGTGGTTGCACAAACCTGTCCAAACACCTTGTCAACATCCTCGATCTGCACCAACTGAACTGTTGTAACCTTCCCTCATAGGGGAGATGCTCCAGCCCCTTAAACATTTTAGTTGCCCTTTTCTGCACTATTTCCAGCTTTATAATGTCTTTTTTTATGTGCAGTGAGCAAAACTGCACAGGTTATTTTAAGTTATTTTAAGATTTGCATAAAGGCAGTTTTATTCGCAATTTCTGTTCTTATAATGCTTAACATAGAGTTTGCCTTCTTTACAGCTGCTGCACACTGGGTTGACATTTTCATTGAGCTGTCCACCACAACCCCAAGATCTCTTTCTTGTTTGGTCACTGCCTGTTCAGATCTCATCAGGTTATACTTAAAGTTGGGGATTTTTTGCCCGCATCCTTACTGGGACTTTCTGTTTCTAGATTCTTTGTGGGTTTAAGATTGGTTCCTTTACACAGGTGGACACGAGGTTTGAATCGAAGAGAATCCTTTCTTGGCAAGTTCTATACGTTTTGATACGTTTCATTTTAGAGCACTTTACACACTCTGATTATAATGCAAGACTGTCATTTCGCACAGCTGATAAATCAGATTTATGTCTGCTATTATTGATCTTTTTGGAAGCGGGATAAAGGTCATAAAGTGCTGTAGGGGTCCTGGAGGTTGACAACATTGTTTAAAGGTCCCACAAACTTCCGTGAGTGACCAATTTTGATTGCACGATATAAGCCCCATGTGGAGAAGCTCAATAGCCCTATGTAGGCATTCATCTTGCTCACAGCTAAAAGTAGAGAGGGGATGTGGGTGCACACACAAGCCCCTACTCTAACATCCTCTTTCCTTCTGCCCCCATCCTTCCCATGTTCAGCAGGGAGTTATGAAGGAGGATTTTTTTCATGTTCACCTGGAGAACCCTGATAAAGCAGGTTTACAAACTCTGTGAGGCATCTACTTGCATTCAAGCAAATACGAGTAGCCAACCCCTTCAGATCTCTCTGTTCAACCCACATCCCCTCGTCACCTTTAGCCCTGATGAGAACAGTCTGAATGTGTAGGAGAATTTCTACAATCCCAGAACTGGAGCATGTTCTGCAGGATCGCCTTTTCCCGTATAATCCGCCCCACACACTCAGGTCCTCTGGGAAGAATTTACTTCAATCAGCCAGAACTAAGCTGACAAGTGTTACCCAGAGGACCTTCTCTTCTGCTGCTCCCAGACTGTGGAGTTGCCTGCCGGGAGAGATTCGACAACTTAGCAGTCTTCTGGAATTTAACAGAGCTGTGAAGACTGATCTCTTCTGGCAGGCCTACCTAGCGGAGCTTTTCAGAGTTGTCCGGCGGCTTTTACATGCCGGCCCCAGGACATGGTAGAACCATCTTTGAGGCTAGGTTTGCTGATGACATCAAATTATTTAGAGTGGATAAAACAAAATGGGTTTGTGAAAAGCTCCAATAGGATCTCCCCAAACTGGGAAAATGGACATCAAAATGGCAAATGTGGTTCAATGTAAGTAAAGGCACATGGGTGCAAACATCCCAACTTTACTGATGGGTTTTGAGCTGCCCGTAAATGACCAGGTAAGAGATCTTGTTGTGATGGATAGCTTAATCTAAACATTGACTCAGTGTGCTGCAGATGTAAAAAGGTGAATTCATGTTGGAGATCATTAAGAAAGGAATAAAAATAAAGCTGCCTTTATACAATAGTGTGACCACACTTGAAATACTGTGCATAGTTCTGGTCACCTACGTTTTTCAGTCACTCCTGCCGGGGAACTCTGACTGGCTGGAATAGTACATGGAGAGAGGTGGGATCCCGACACATGACATTTTAAGCAACGGGTTTCACAATAAAGAAGGGAGCAGCCCGTTCCCCCCCCCCGTTGTTTAATGCACCAAAATAGCGTACTGTCAGTTGTATGTCCATTGTGTCTTGCCTGACACATGACACAATAATTATCACAACCGACAGTTGCCTCTCCCCCCTCTGTTGATTATCATGTCATCCAAACTAAGCCAGTGTTTCTCCACTACTACTACTACCACCAAGAGATAACTTACAAAATTCAAGATATGCCAGATTGCACCTATATGTAGGCTCAGTGTGGTCTTAGCACTAGCTTGCTGTCGACTTTGATTTGCAAATCAAAAGTTAGCCTTGATAGGGTGACCATATGAAAAGGAGGACAGGGCTCCTGTATCTTTAATAGTTGCATAGAAAAGAGAATTTCAGCAGGTGTCATTTGTATGCATGCAGCACCTGGTGAAATTCCTTCTTCATCACAACTGTGAAAGCTGCAGGAGCCCTGCCCTCTTGTGTATCTGGTCACTCTACTATAGCTCCTGCAGCTTTAACTGTTATTTACCAGGGCACTGTCATATGGTCACCTTAGCAAACCATGCCTAATGTAAACCTTGGTTCCCTCATAAACAGAGATTAAAACTAGGGATGTGCACTGGATCGGACCCGATCCACGATCCGAGTCCGGTCCAGTGGGAAATCGGATAAATTATCCGATTTCCGATCCCGCAGCTGGATCGGCCGATCCAATCCGAACCGGTCCGAAAAAGCTCCGAACCGGTTCGGCGGATCGGCGGATCGGCGGGCGCCCACTGGCGCCCACCGCCGCTTCCATTGGCGGGCGCCAGCGGGCGCCCGCCGATGAAAGTGGACAGCGGGGGGGGGAGGAGGGGGGCACTTACCTTCTCGGCCCGGTGGCTCCCGTCCGGCGCCGGCGCCTACTACTACTAGCAGGCTCCGCGGCCTGCTCTAGGGTGGCGCGCCGGGTGATGTCATCACCCGGCGCGCTACTCTAGAGCAGGCCGCGGAGCCTGCTGGTAGTAGTAGGCGCCGGCGCCGGACGGGAGCCACCGGGCCGGGAAGGTAAGGAGGGGGTGCGTGGAGGGGAGGAGGGGGCGCGCGGAGGGGGGAGGGGGGCCCTTACCTTTCCGGCCCGGCGGCTCCCGTCCGGCGCCGGCGCCTACTACTCCCAGCAGGCTCCGCGGCCTGCTCTAGGATGGCGCGCCGGGTGATGTCATCACCCGGCACGCTACTCTAGAGCAGGCCGCGGAGCCTGCTGGAAGTAGTAGGCGCCGGCGCCGGACGGGAGCCGTCGGGCCGGAAAGGTAAGGAGGGGGTGCATGGAGGGGAGGAGGGGGCGCGCGGAGGGGGGAGGGGGGAGGGGGGCCCTTACCTGCCCGGCCCGGCGGCTCCCGTCCGGCGCCGGCGCCTACTACTCCCAGCAGGCTCCGCGGCCTGCTCCAGGGTGGCGCGCCGGGTGATGTCATCACCCGGCGCGCTACTCGAGAGTAGGCCGCGGAGCCCGCTGGTAGTAGCCGCCGGCGCCGGATGGGCCGAGAAGGTAAGTGGCGGGGAAGGGGGCTTACCCCCCCCCCCGGAGCCGTCCGCTTCTATCCGCTGGCGCGCCGGGTGATGTCATCACCCGGCGCGCTACTCAAGAGTAGGCCGCGGAGCCCGCTGGTAGTAGCCGCCGGCGCCGGACGGGCCGAGAAGGTAAGTGGCGGGGAAGGGGGCGGCCCCAGGGGGGGTAGGGAGCGCGGGGGAGGGGGTTTACCTGCCGGGGCTGTCCACAGCGGACGGCCCCAGGGGGGGGGAGGGAGTTAGGCCCCCCCTTACCCACCCGCCGCCATTTTTTCCTCATAGACTTGCATTGCAATGCAAGTCTATGGGGAAAAAAATGGCGGCCGATCCAAAAATGTACGATTTTTGGGTCGGGATCGGACTCGATCCGGTCCGGGGGGCCTCCGATTTTGTCCGAACCGGTCCGGGACAAAATTGGAGGTCCCGATCCGGGTCCCGATCCGATCCGGGGGGTCCGTGCACACCCCTAATTAAAACCATTCAGGCAGGTCTTTAGCATGTAACCTGGCCTGTTTCTGTGAGCAGGCCATGCAGACGGGGGACCAGTGGGGCCAGTTGGCCCAGGGCACATGATTTTGAGGGGGCACTCCGACAAGGAGGTCCCCCCTAGCTTACACTACTGCTTCCATAGCATAAGCGGCCCATCGAGAAGTGAGGAGCCCGCCTTGCGGAAACAGCACAGAAGACGTCCATCGTGAAATTCTGAATGTGAAGTGATGTCTTACATCTTGAATAAAAGTGCTTCCCGTTACCTTTTTTTTATAAATCATTCTAGTTCATATATGTATTTAGCACTGAATCAGTGCCACTGATTTTTAAAAAAATACTTAATGAGCGGTTTGAAATGGGGAGGGGGACACACTTCCCATCAGGCCTGGGCCTATGACCAGCTCTGCAGGCCCCTGGCTGTAAGGTGAGGCCAATTGGCTGTGTGGTATCTATGTCTTTTAATGTTGTCTTTTAATTGTCGTTTATGTTTATGTTTTAATTAAGATTTTGTTTTTTAACCTCTATATTATTATTATTATTATTATTATTATTATTGATAGATTTTGGTGGGAAAAGTAAATAAATAAATAAATAAATAATAAAGCACATGAGATTCCCACAGAACTATGGTTTGCTGCTTCTGGATAATCCACTTCTGTTGCCTTTGCCTTTTCTTGATTTTGCTATAGTTTCTCCTCCTGTCTGCCCACCAACATACCAGTTCCCCCCTGCCCACCCCATCCTAAGGGAACCTCACGTTCCCTAGAAAGTAGAAAGCAAGCATACCTTTTGAGGTTATCTCCTTACCATGCAAACTTTAAGTTGGCAGCATGCAACACATTCCCCCCTCTTTATATTAGCAAATATTATATAAGCTGCCTGTTCAAATCCTGAAATCTTTTAGGTGGTGTTTTTTGCCTCTGCAATTTCTCCTGACACCTGTTATCAGGAACGTAGCGTCTGTTGAAATGTATCAATATCTCTACAATAATAGAATAAAACACAAAACTGTTTCCTTGTACCATCCATGAGGAAATGGGATGGTGGAAAGGATGAATAGACTGGCAATTAGCCAGTTTATGGCAACAACCTTGTAAGGAAATATTTTGGGTAACACTAGTTGCCTATAGAACAACTTCTAATTCCGCTACACAGGAGTATCACCTTTTAATTGTTGAGAGGATACAGAGCTAACACTAAACTTACTAATTATAAGGATTTTGGGGTCTCCTTTATTCAATCCAGATCTAAGCACAAGGCGATGAACAGTCAATGAAGGAAAAACAAAAATACAAATTGTATCCAGATAAGTTTGGTGCTAAATTGTATCTATTTCAAAATGGGAGACTTTGTTCAAGTGCAATTGCCCTACAGGATTAGAAAGGGACAATCCAGATATCCTAAACTGGAACAAATTAAAGAACTCATAGGACTGGGCAGGCAACCATTTTGGCCCCATCGGCATATTTGGTAATTTGAGAAACTGCCTTGGGCACTACCAAAAATGGATACGCTACAGATGAAAGCACTGACCTGAAGCCACCTGCTGTCTTTATTTCCTAAGAATGTCTCTGAATCCCAAATGTGGCCCAGATGCATTCATGGGAAAAGAAGATGGGAGCTTTGAAGCAATCCCAGCTGCCAGTAAAAAACATGTTCTACAAAATTTAAATGAACAGTGGGAGAGGTAGGGCACCTCTACGTAGGCTGACCAGATAAAATCCAGGTCAGGGCTCATGTAACTTTAACAGTTGTAGAGAAAAGGGAATTTCAGCCAGTGTCATTTGTATGCAATTAGTTCCTGGTGAAATCCCCTCTTCCTCACAACAGTTAAAGTTTCAGGGGCCCTGCCTTCTTTTGTATATGGTCACTCTAGTATAGTGCCTGCAACTTTAACTGTGGTGATGAAGAGGGAATTTCACCAGGAACTAATTGCATACAAATGACACTGGCTGAAATTCCCTTTTCTCTACAACTGTTAAAGTTACATGAGCCCTGACCTGGATTTTATCTGGTCACCCTACCTCTACGGGCACCACGAAAGGTGTCTAAGGGCACACTTGTGCCCACGGATGCCACGTTGCCTACCCCGTCATAGGATATTCTGTAATTTTGAATGATGGTAATGTGTCAAGAATGGAACCTGTCAAGATTGTCCAAAGTATACAAGACAGAAACAAGAGGAGAGGAGTTTGACCCTTACTCTGATTTGGACCTCTCAGATGAGAGTGGTGAAAGAGCTGGGCAATTATCACTACAGGCAAATCGTTGGTCAAAGAGTCATGCACCTCATACAGGTGTAAGGAGAAGTTGTTGAGACAAAAGACCCTCACAAATATTTCAGGACTTTGCTACAGTTTTGAGCAGTCAGCTTATATAATGTTCATTAATATAAGGGGGGTGGGGAGTTTGAATCCTGCTAATTATTTGTTTGAGTTTGGGAAAGTTTGTCCTGAGTGGGACCTGGTAGGAAGAGAAAAGAGGGGAAGCACAGTGGAAAGAAAAGGGGATTGCAGTTTTGGCTGGGAATAGAGCTGAAGATAATAACATATTCTTTGGAAATACCGGAATTTCTTATGGAGGAAGTGACCTAAGCTCTAATTTGTAGTGTGAGAGCCTATCTACACAGTACCTTGGAACTTTTAAAATATTATTTTAAAACATTCCAAATAGGTGCGTTCCAAAACATCTTAGGCCACATTAAGGAGTACTCATGTTACAGGAGAAAAATTCTTCAGTCTTCAAAGCGGTGTGTGCAGTCTCACACCCTTCTGTACATCTCTTTCTGTTTCATTTTTACAATGAGTTTAGGGCAAGGCATTGTGGGTGCTGTAGTTCACTCGCCCACTTCCTCCTTAGTTCCCCTTTCATTCCCTAGCTTTCAATGAGTATAGGGCTAAGCTTTGTGGGTGTTGTAGTTCCCTGGTCCACTTCCTTTTTCTTCCCCACCAATCAACGGCTAAGCATTTGGGCGCTGGTAAACGAAGCACTGCCCCCGCAAATCACAAATGGTAAGGAAGGACACATTATTTTACTTAAAACGATTTATTAAAAGTAAAAACCGTTGCATATAGCTGAAGTGAGTTTTAAAAAACCTCGGGTAAACAACATTCAAGGGAGTGCGTCATGTGGCCCAAAGAGTTTTCGTAACCCTTATAAAACGTTACAAAGCTAGTGTGTAGATCGGCTCGAAGTGTGTCTGGTTTATATCACATTCTTACATCAGCAGAAAAGTTAAATCAGGATTCTGGCATGATGACACTAAGCTGTAGCTACTACATAGAGAAATGTTGCTAGGTTACATGGGATGACGTGCCTTAACTGCACAGTGGCCTCTGTGACCCTCTACAGTATATAGAGTCTTCACGTTTTGTTCTTTGTGAAAGGGCCCTTCAGAAATCTGGCAGGGGAGGGGGAGAGCATCTGCTTCCTATAACGTTGGAGCCTCCTACTGGAAAGTGCTGGCATTCATTTGACAACATCAGGGCCGTGCAGAGCTGGTCATAGGCCCAGGCCAGATGGGAAATGTGTGCCCCCCCATTTCAAACTGCTCATTAAGTATTTTTTAATCAGTGGCACTGATTCAGTGCTAAATACATATGAAGAACAATTTCTAAAAATGGTAATGGGAAGCACCTTCATATTAAACCTGTTCTACAACATATCAAGGTTGAATCAGAAATTAGCATTTATTTTAGTTGCTGTACAAATAGAAGCAACAACAATAGAACAGTCCTTCACCATTATCAAACATTATCATCATCATCACCCTCACGGTATCATCATCATTATCATTGATAACTATCATCATCAATACCTCACCCTCAGCTCCAGAGATTATATGCCATGGAGAAAACTAAGGAAAGAGACGCAGTAAGGACAACCATCGCAACTTAAGCACCTGTATCCCCGCCCTGCATGCGGCATGGCCCTCTGGAGCTTGTAGTCTGACAATGGTATTCACAATGGACGGCTTCTGTGCTGTTTCCGCAAGGTGGGCTCCTCGCTTCTCGATGGGCCGCTTACGCTATGGAAGCAGTAGCATAAGCTGGGGGGGACCTCTTCGTCAGAGTGCCCCCTCAAAATCGTGGGCCCCAGGCCAACTGGCCCCACTGGCCCTCCCTCTGCATGGCCCTGGACAACATAAGAACAGCCTGTGTTGGTGTGGTCCAGCCCTCTGCCTCCAAGAGTGGACAACCCAATGCCTCCTGGAAGCTCATGGACTGAGCAAGTTGAAGATGGCAATCCCCTCTTGCTTGTCCCCAACATTAAGCGATCTGAGGTATACTGCCTCTGTTTATTATTATTATTATTATTATTATTATTATTAACATTTATATACCGCCCCATAGCCAAAGCTCTCTGGGTGGTTTACAAAATGAAAATTCCATTTAACTGGCATGGCTAATAGCGATCAATAGATCAATTTTCCATGAATCCGTTTATTCAAGTTGTGTACAGTACGCATCACCACCTCTTGTGGTAGGAATTTCAGATGTTAAGTATGAAGCACTTTGAATTCATACTCAACCTTTTTTGGGTCAGATCTCAATGTTCTGTCAGTCAATTTCACACTTATAGCACACTGTGATGTATCCACAGAAAAGTTTCATTTTGAGGGGGGCAAGGGGGATTCATAGCCCAAATCTAAATGTTTTTTTCTCAGAAGAAACTCTCGTAGTCTGTACTGTACACTGTAGGAAGTGGTGCCCTCCACAAACCACTTTCTTCCAGTCCTCTTAAAAATTGTTTGTTTGTAGCATATCGTTCTTGAGCTTTGAGATATCGAAATATTTGGTAGGCATATGACACAATTTTGTGTTTTAAGGTTGAACAATAGCTTAAGCCACAAATATTGTGTAAAGGGTGCAAGAGGAAAGATGGCAAGCACGTTGTAATGTATGGTGTGAATATTCAGGTTGGAATTCTGTGCTTCAATCCCTGCACCCATTTTGAAGGGGGGCAGAAAAGCTGTAAAGCACACTTTAATGTGCTTATTTGCCTTGAGTACTGAAGGTTGGATCCATTGAAATCGATGGGACTTAAGCTAAGGCATGACTGACCTGTCTGATTGATTTCAATGGCACCTAAATTCAACTAGCATAGTGTGGATTCAACCCACTGTAATCTGATATCTAAAGGAGGACCTCCCACACTCCGGGCTCCATCACACCAGTGTTTTATCACACTCTTGTCAGGCCTGGTTTGCCATTTTGCAGCGCTGTACTCACATGACATTGTGCCTGTCCTGCAGTCACCCCACCTCTTCCCCTCCATGTTCCGTGTTTTCCTAGAGCAGGGAAAGTCCAATTTCTTTCCTCCATGCGGGATTAAAGTGCCCTTCCACCCCGTGTTTTGTCATCCTTGCGCTATGTCCTTTGTTGGGGGGGGGGGTGCTTTGAAGGGAGGTCTTGCTGACAAAAGAGGAGAGAAGAGTGATTCTCCTCCTCCAGCACACCGTGTCGAACGAATGGGCTTGTGCTGACTCAGCTGAACAGACTTTTGCTCCTCCAACCCCATTCTCGTTGCCCACAGAAACGGCACCCAGACAATGAAACGTTAAATCAGTAAAACACTAGACAACAAAGCCAGAGTGAGGATGGGAAGACGCCCACGTCCATCACAATGTCCATCAACAACAAGAACCAATGAACTGGAGGAGGAAGGAGAAGGGGCGGGTGGAGTGGGAGAGCAAACAAGCAAAAGGAGATTTCACTGGTACAGTGGCGTTACCACCAACACACGTGAAAGGGACCATTAGCTTGACGTGCTAATGAAATGGTGGTGGAAATCGTGGAGGCAAACCAGGGGGGGGAAAGTAGGTGTGATGGAGCCCATAATCTTTAGTGCTTTCCGCCATTGTGATTTATTATTCATTTTAATGTTAGTTTTGTGATCTTATTATGGGCACAGGCTTTCAGAGACTCAAACAATATTGATATAGATATAAGTAAATATTGAGAACATGTTTCCATCAGGAAGATTCTTTAGCCTGGCACCCACAGAATGGCTGTTATCTCCCCACCCCAGTCTAATGTCTCGGGGGGGGGGGGAAGAAACTGTATGCAATGAAACAGAACAAATAACTCATTTGGTAGCATGGGTGGCTTCCCATTTAATCTGCACCCATTCACCCTGTCATATACGTAGATATGCGTGGCACTAACACCCTCCACACATACACAGGGGTGTACTTTTCCAGTCGTAATGCCACTTGTATGTGTTTGCACAAGTGCAGCTCTTACAGCCTTGTTGGCCTTGGGAGGACAAAATGGTTTATGATTCCTGTCACTCTTAGCTCTCGTGCCTGCCTTGGTTAATTAACAAGGACCAAAATGGCTTCTGTGTAACAAAAACAAGAGATTGCTCCCGTCTGTTGAACTGTATAAAAACACTTTATTGTCTACAGAGGTTCACAGGGTTTATCTTGAGAAAAAAGAGCAGGAGAGAGGGCAGGGGGGTCATAAGGATGTCTTGGGTTTTCAAAGGTGTTTGCTACATTTAGGGGCAGCTCCTATCTCTCAGCAAGGATGGCTCAGGGGCAGGGACAAATAATCTTTTTTCCGGGGGTGGGGGTTTCATAAATTGCTGTCTTCACAGGCTTAGTTCTCATGGATGTGGGATTGATATGATTGACTGCTCCCCATAAAAGAAATCCCTTCATGTGGAAAGATAGCACGTCACAAAGAAGAGAAGGCCAGAACCCTTCTCCCTGACGTGGGCTGAGTAATCCTATGGGGGAGGAAGAGGGAGGAACCAAAGAGGAGAAACTGCCTTTTCCAATACCCTGTTGGCTTGTGCCAGAAGTGGGGAAGGTGGAGGGGTTGCGACTTTTTCCCTTTTTATTTGACTGGTTTCAGCCATTTTCTCCCCCAACCTTTCCCTCCCATTGATTTCAATGCAAGGGAATTGAAATATGCCAGTTCCAGGGTTGGTGGAGCTCTTCCCCAGTCTGGGGATGTTTCGGGCGCACGAGAGAGCTTGGGATCTTCCAGGTCCACACCTTCTCCTGGCACGCCCACAGAACACCTATTTTTTGTGCTTGCTGATGCTGGAGTTTTGACGCTGGAGGAGAGATCCACTAGCTGTGGATCTCTCTGCAGCCTCAGGGAACAGGCTTGCTAGGTCAGGTTTCCCTCTCTGAGAGTGCACCTCTCTCTTTGACCTCAGAAGGGGAGATCTGTCCAAGGGGACTGCCTAGTAAAATCCTTTCATCGCAAAGCCATCACTTCCGGAACAGACTATTCACATAAGAATGGCCTGATTGTATGGGCCAGAATCTACAGACACAGCCCAATTTCTCTATGTTAGGTTGCTCTTAAAAGGCACAGCGGCAGGGCAAGTAGAGAAGTTAGCAACCTACCATCAATCAGTATGGACTGGTCACTGAAAAGAGTGAAATTCCTGAAAACCAGTTCATTCCACATTCATAGTTCAGTGTAGAAGCCACTTCTACAAACAGAGCTTGGGAGTCTATGGACCTTAGTTACAGCAACCTCTGCAGTTACTCAGGTTTCAAAATATTTTGTGCAGCCATTTAATGCTGGTGGCCTTGAAAACATCCCATGGCAGTGAATTCCAAAGGTTAATTATACATTGCACAACACATCTTTTTCTGCCTGAACTAGCTGCCAACCAGGTTCATCAAATTGATAACCCGAGTTCTAGCGTTTGAAGAAAGAAGGTGAAAATAACCTAAGGCAATGTATGAACTGCCCCTTGGAGTCAGCTTCAGACAAGAAGATAATAACTCGGGTAACTTGAAGTTAGCACTCTGTGGCCTGAATCCAATGGAGTCCTTACGCCTCTCGCCAATTCTTTTTTACCCTGCCAATTCCCTTCCACAAGCGGTGGATCCCACGAATTCCACTGCGCAAGAGGGGCCCACTGTTTACACAAGGGAGTTTGAACCCTTCCTAAGGGAGGCCCCAAAACGGGCAGAAACAGCGGAGCTCCCTTATGAAAGCTCCACTGACCTGCCTCCTTCCAGAAACGAGCATTGCCCAGGTGTGCTATAACGTGGTTGCGCAAGTAGTTTTGCTGCTTGTGCAATGCAATTGGTGGGATGGAAGTGAATCGGCCGGGGGCGGAAGCATGCTGTTGAATTCTGCCCTGTGCTTCCCTAGCAATTATGAAATTACAATTTCATTTCATCACCATCAAGGCAGGAGCCTTATAATCACTGACTTTTGATCCAATTTCTTTTCCACTCTATGGGTAAAATTCCACTTAGAGTTGAAATGAATGGGACTTAAGTTAGTCATGACTAGCATGTCCCATTCATTTCAATGGGATTACTCTAAGTAAGACTTTAGTTGGCTTCTACCCTATCTACCCATAATATTTCCACATCTTTAAAAGCGCAGCTATTTGAACCGCCATTGAAACCCCATCCCCCCAAAATAATTTGCCCACCACTAATTAGATTTAAAAACTCAACATATCTGGAGCCTGTGTGTATATTTAACTTTCTTTGCTTTTCTTTGGATGCAGATTTGGAAATATGCTTCTTTTGGCAACATTGACAAAAGCAAAGCTTGAAATATTAGGCAGGCTATGGCTAGGGAGACAGACAAGGAAGCAAAATTAAAATCATGTCCCTTACTTTCTCAGGTAGTAGGAAATTTACATCCCTTAGTTTCTCAACTGGTAGAAAATTCAGGTCAATCTTACACAACTTTAGTTTCCTTGTGAGCAGGAAGAGCTGGAGAGATATGATGATTCAGGAATCAATGTGGTAGTGTAGAGATAAAGCTAGAGAGACATCTAAATGTTTCCTGTTCAGTATATTATTACCTCCAGCTTATTAAATTAATATCTTACATTGGTGCTCATGGATACCTCCCGTGGTGCCCATCTAGTAAGAGTTAAATATTTCTTTTTTAAAAACCCTAAAGGCTAGCATGTTGCAAAGCGACGCACTATCCTCCAACGCTAGCTTTATTTACAAGAATCCCTCTGGGATTTTAAAATAATAAAGGTAAGCTGTAGTGGGGAGTATCATGGAGGGTTAGAGCTTACCGTTCTTATTTTTCTGGTTTGTTTCAGTATCACATGAGCTGATTTGTTTGTGTGCTTGTTTGGGGGTTTCTCTGAGCATCACAAGTTTATCGTCTGTGAAATGGGTATTTTGTTGTGCTTTTGTACTCAGTTGCATGGTCAAGTTACTTCTATCTGAGCCTCATCCATTTGCCTTTTTTGAAATGGGTGTTGGAGCATTAAACTGTGGGTTCAAAAGAATGGTTTTGTGTTTTGCACCTCAGGTGCCAGCTCTGCCTTTTACTCAGGTTCCTGGATGACCTACCTTTCTGGGAAATGGATGTTTTGTGACTAGCCACACCCACCATGAGAGCCATTTTGTGAGAGCATCCATACAATTTGAGATGTACCTACTGGTTCAAAAATGTTGGAGACCTGTATAAACACATATGCATTATACACATTTAACACTCTTTGTCTTGAAAGCATGGGTGCACTTTCATCAAAAGATGTTCATCCAATACAAATTTAGAACTGAAAGTAATTTGCTTGCTCCCAAATCTTGATATTGATCCCTGAATTTTTACCAAATGTTTAGTATTTGTATTTGCTGGGTAATTATATTTTATTTTTGTTATTTGATAACTGACAGTATTTGAGAGTTGATATGCAATGATACTTAGCATCTAATATCTTTTGATATGAGTGTGCAGTTTGTGAGTGTGTATTTGATGTCTACCAAAATCTAAACAATGGAGAGGGGTAAGCATTTAAATTTTGTAGTAAACCTTTTACTTTTAAGATGCAAATTCTTTTCACTGACATTATACATTCTAAATTTGAATAGTGACATTAAGATCTGGGTGAATTTTTAATATGTTCTAGATTTGAGCTGAAAGGAATGAATTTTTCATTATTGTCTTTCCCTAATGACACATACACACACCCTGCAACCCCCTATCCCCACCCCACCTCCCATTTTTCCAAGTTGCCTTTGTTGAACTCCGTAGGGTGCACGGACACAGTGGCTGCTCCTTCCTACAAACCTTGCACTTGCACCCCTTGCCATGCTGATAACGGGAAGGAGCGTAACTGCGGGGGATCGTGGGATCGTGGTGCCAAAGCGACGTCATCAAGATGAGTCCATGGCCATTCTGGTTGTGAAATGCCCCACTCAGAGAAGCTCATGTGACACCGACACTATGGTGTCACCTTCCCAGTATCAGGTGAAGGTTTTTTTATTCTCTCAAGTCATTTCAGTCCTTACGTTTTTATTGTGTTTCAATGTGTTGTTGCATTTTTAGATCTGCTGGCTTTTACTTTGTTTTTATGTTGTAATTTAAATGTCTAAAAGTGTCATATTGTGTTTTATCATGTTGTTGTACTTTGGCTGGTTCACAAAGGTAAAAACCACTAGGGAACTTTGGCAATTCTATTTCGATTTGATATAGAAATGTAATAAATAAATAAAATAATGTATTTTGGTATACTTTTCAGAATGAATGTTTAAAATATTTTGTCTCAGATTAGAATTGGCCCATCTAGCTCAGTATTGTTACCTGGATTGAGAACTGCTCTCCAGGGAGAGTTCAAGTGGGAGTTTTGCCCCAGACCTTCCTAGAGATGTCAAGGACTGAACCTGGGAGGACCTCTTGCATACAAAGCTTGTGTCTACCACTGATTGCTGCTCTCATTTATTTCAATGTTCTATCTCTTTCCCAGACTGTAATTACTTTTTGCAGTTTTTGTATTGTCTCCTTGTCAATGATTGCAAAGGAGATCAGTCAATCACAGTTTATTGTGTCTTAGCAAACTGCCACTACACACAATTACAGGGGGGGAAACTATACAATTTTAAACTCTACTAATAAACCATTAAGAGTTGAATAATTTTCCATACAGCCTTTAAACTTTGTGGCACATATTTGTAGAACATTGACAAGGAATTTAGAAGTTCTAAAGGATACATACTTCTCAGCATCAGACAATAGGAAACAAACCTTAACAAGGGATGGCCTTCCCTTCAACGATTTTAACAACGGATGAATGTATTTGGTTCTGAAATCGTTATAAATAGAGCATTCTAGCAGTACATGAATAGTATCTTCAATTGATACAGAATTGCAACTGTATATTCTATCCTTCTTAGGAACCCCCTTATGCCGACCCACCCTATCTGCTAATGGGAGAACATTTAATTTGCCCGAGTAAAGGCTACCCTCATTTTAATATTTGGTAGATCTACAAGGTATTTTGGAAAAGATAAATGCAAAGGAGTAAAGGAGGCATAGAAGTTATTAGATTGGCAAATCTTGATCTCAGCCACCTGAGATTGCATCTCAGTATCCTTAAGCCTTTGGAGCAGTAATACTTTAGCTCTATCATAACCTTGAGTTAAGAGAAAAGAGAAGGAGAATCCCAGATTCATAGCAACTACCTGCATTTTATGCTTCCATGAGCTTGGGCCCATCTCTTCCAAAACCATGAAAAGAAATTCTGATACCTTCTTAAAAATGATTTTTAACCAAAAAACCAGGGCTAGTCTGAGAGCTTCAGCTTTGATTATCATTACACCCAGTTCTACACAGAGCAATTCTAATTGCAAAGGAGATCACTTTATACAGCAGATTTTCTTAACCAAAAAGCTTATTTATTTATTTATTTATTTATTTATGTAAAGCAGCGGTGGGCAACATGTGCCTCACAAGCTGCATGAGGCCGCCACAGCCTCCCACTGTAGCCCCCAGTCTGAATGAAGTGGCGGAATCTTTTAAAAAACACTTTTGCAAAAAAAAAAATGTTTGAAGCTGCTACGGAGGGCCTAAGGAGTCAAATCAGCTTCTTTGCCACCTAATTTTGACCCTTTTGGTGCTCCATAGCAGCTCCAGAACCAATGTTGTTTTTATTTTGTTTTCATATTCCCACTGTTTTCAGCACTGGGGGAGGGTATGTGGCCTTTGGGGAATCCAGGGACACAATCAGTAAACAAGACAGCCCCTGAGACATGACACGCAAGGAAAAGGGGATAGGAAGGGAAGAGGAAAAATTAAGTAGTCTTTCAGGCAGGGCTGGAGGAATGGGCCTGCTTCCCCCTATCATCTCCCTCAGCTCAGTATTCTGGAATAGCTGGTGGTGGTGACAGTTGAGGGAGGAGGAGCTTTTAGGGGGTCATCTTTCAGTAGGGCTGGTGGAATGGCCCTGCTTTCCTCCTCATGTCCCTTTGCACACCCAGTTGGATGGAACGAATCCAAATTCCATGCAGTTGCACCTTTCAAGTTGCGATTCTGTTCCTTTGTCTGTTTATTACTTCACTAACCTGAAGCCTTTCATAATTTAATGCACATGTTTCACTTTGTGGAGTTTGTAGTCTTAAGCAAGATTTGGACGACACGATAATCAACTGGGGTGGGGAGAAACAATCGTCCGTTGTGTTACTGATCGGCAGCATTCGGATGACATTTTAGGCAACGGAGGGGGGAAGAGGCAATGGACGGTAAGTTACGGTAAGATAATCAACACAACTGACAATTATTCCCTCCCCCCCTCCATTGATTATCGTGTCATCTGAATGCTGCCTTAAAGTCTCTTACTTGGTCCTAAGATATGGTCTGATGGCGCATGATTTAGCCACCTCACTGAAGCAAAGCAGCTCTGGGTGAGATCAATGCTTGGAGGGGATTCCACACAGGGCCCACATGGAGCCACCTTGAGTTCCACAATGGATGAAAGGTGGGATATAAATGTAATAAATAACATTTGCCCTGGCTCATTGTTAGCTGGACACTTTTCTCCACCACCACCTTTTCTTTTGCATGTTTCTATTCTTTCCTTTAAATTTTATTTATTATATTCTCCAATTCATATAAAAAGCAAAGGTAACTGTAGCCCTATTCAGGAATTCAGGAACTGTGTAAAATAAATGTGTGAACAGGGGAAGTAGGATGAGAGTACATACCATGAGCGATGATCCCTCTTTCAAATCACTTTCTATTCTCCAAAGCGAAACAAAAAAGGAGGATTGTTCAGCCTTCCTTCGAAGTAAACAATTCAGAAGGCACAAACTTTCTTCCTTAAAATCTGTCTGATCAGAGGCAATGGTGAGACAAAAGAAGTATGTATGTGTCTCTTTCAAATCAATTTTGCTTCTCCAGCCCCCAAAAAAATCTCAATTGAGAAAATTCAGGCCAAACTCAATGTTACATGCAACTCCATGTATTTCCACAGTTGCCCATTTAAGCAAAGAAGAAGAAGAAGAAGAAGAAGAAGAAGAAGAAGAAGAAGAAGAAGAAGAAGAAGAAGATGATTTTGGGGAGATAATCAGGACTAGAGGTGTGCATTTGACTCTTCCTTTGTCTTCTGTTTGCCCTCATCCCAAAGGCAGCCAAGTGGATTCCTCCCATATGGAGCTCCAAATTCACATGTGTAAGGCCAAACCTGAACCTGGAACCCAGGCCGGGGGTGGGAGAGAAACCGATTGTGGCAGGTGGAGTGAGACAATGGCAGGTTGGGGAGGGTTAAACACACCACACTGAAAGTAGCTTTTCTGGTTTAAAATGGGGTTTGGGGTTAGCGTTGCATGTGGCTACACATAACATCTAATTGGCCCTGCTTTGGAAGATTGCCGTTGCTCTTTCAGGATTCATGGCTTTAGACAGCTTTATTATCATTGTATAAAAAAAGGCCAGGGGACTCCAAATGAAAGAGATTTAATTACAAACTTAATGACAGCAGCAAGATTATTGATAGCTAGGAATTGGAAAGTACATAGAATGGTATAAAGAAGTATGGGATATCGCAATTAATGATAAGTTAACTAGTAGTATAAAGGTTAAAAAGGGTTTAATGAAGAGAAATGATTTTGAAGATGTATGGGGAATATTTGTAGATTTTGTATTAAAAAAGGGAAAGGATGTACACCTTTGCAGGATGCATTACAGTTTTGGAGAAATGTATAATTAAATACTAGATGGACCCATTGGTGTGGGGGAGCACTTATTAGTTATTGTAAGTTGTTTTTTTTATTGTTGTATGTATTAAAACCAATAAAAATATATATATGGATTCATGGTTTTCAACAGGACTGCAGAAATAAGGTCCGAGAGATGTCAATGCCCCTAGTTTGAGACCAGACAGACAATCACTGACTTCTTTAAAAAAATAAGGGAAATGGGAAGGGAGTGTGAATGCAAAGGGAGGGTTCTTTCACATGGGCTTCTCCTGCAGCCACCACTCAAAAGTCCGTGTGCAGCTATTCCTATCCCATCTTTTCTCTTCAACAGATTATTTTTTCCTGGCAAGAAAAAAGACAGAAGAAATGGCAGGAAAACACAGGAGGGTTACAAGTGGAAAATGACATTACCTGGAAACACCTCCACCCCCCCCCCCCCAGCCCAGTAAAACTCTGTGAATGAGAAAGGGTGATTGCACAATAAAACCACATCTAGAAGAAGCATCTGCATGAGATTTTGCTTAAAGTAGTGTGCTCATCCACTTGTTCTTATTTTGTTTCTCTAGTACTAGGGTGACCATATGGAAAGGAGGACAGAGCTCCTGTATCTTTAACAGTAGTATAGAAAAGGGAATTTCAGCAGGTGTCGTTTGTATGCATGCAGCCCCTGGTGAAATTCCCTCTTCATCACAATGGTTAACGCTGCAGGAGCCCTGCCCTCTTTTGTATCTGGTCACTCTAGTATAGCTCCTGCAGCTTTAAGTGCTGTGATGAAGAGAGAATTTCACCAGGTGCTGCATGCATATAAGTGACACCTGTTGAAATTTCCTTTTCTACACAACTGTTAAAGATACAGGAGCCCTGTCCTCCTTTCCATATGGTCACCCTATCTAGTACTATCTGAAGGGCTAACACAATGACCCCCTCTAGATGGATTCCATTTGACACCCGGTTAGCCGATTATGCGCATAATCACTGAAGCGCTTTATCGTAAATACTTGTATACAGGAGGTAATTGAGCACTCAACTGGTGACCTTACCGGTTTTTTAAAATGCGCTTTACAGGTAGTTAATGCGGAGAATCGCTTGTTCACATAGTCAAAATGCACTTTAACGGCCGGAGCAAAATAAAACTCGCTATTTAACGCGCAATCGATAATGCGCATAATCGGAGAGAAAACGCGCCTCTACACCCGATTTGCGCTCCGTTCTTGTAGAGGTAAATTTTTTAATGCGCCTTGAAAGAGCTTTAAATGCCTCTTGTAGAGGCAGCCAATGGTATTATTGTTTTCCACCTCAGGTCCAGACTTTGCCATTGAAAAAAAGATACTAGAATAACCAGAAAAATACTATATATCATTTTAAAAGGACTTCTGATTTTATGAAGTGCTTTGAAATATTTGTTGCGATTGCCCTCTTCCTCCTATTCCAAACAAGGGTTCAGATGCAATCCTATCCATGTTTTGACAGAAAAAAGTCCCACAACTCCCTGGCTGGGGAATCCTGGGAGTTGTAGGACTTCTTTTCTGTCTAAACATACATAGTGTTGACTTTCCTAAGGCTGCATCATAAGTCCATGGCACTGTAGGATAACTTCCCATTTTTTTTTGCCAGGGTGTTTGTGCTCTTAATGGGGGCATGTGAAAATGCTTCTTGAGCTGAATTTCTACCCATCATTCAAAACACCCCGTGAGGGAAAAAAATATGGCAACTGTTCATGGGGAGTACATAAACCCACAATTGCAAAAACAAAGTAAAGAAAAAAGAAGGTAAATATCCATGCCAATTTGGCAAACCTCACCCCTTCATGGTATGTGAACTTAAGATCAAGATATTTGCTAAAAGCAGCTATCATAACTGCCTCACACAGAAATATATCCTACAGAAATCAATGGCTTCCAAGTAAACACATTCATTTTCCTGGCAGGGCTTGTGTGCCTTAAACAACTGTGTGACAGGCAGAAATTCAGCAGGTGTAGTCTAGTGTTTTCAATAACTACATCTGGTTAAGCATGTGACCTGTGAGTCAGGAAGTTTTTCAAATTTCACCCCCAGATGTAAACCCAGGCAAGCCTCTGATCTTCCTCAGCCTTTCCTCTGCAATATGAAGTGGGTTCTTATTATTTTTAGAGCACGCTTTGCATCACAGGCATCTTAGCATGACCAAGAAACAAAACCCAGAATGGGGTTATGCTGATCCGAGAAGGCTTGAGAGAGTCTCAGTCACTGAGATCACCTGGAAGAGGGAGCAGATTTAGCCCCTAGCCTACTCTTATTATTATTTTCTTTTTCCTATAAAAGTGAATAGTTACTACCCGCCCCTACAGGACACAGGGACAAATTAAGATGTCGTACTCTGTGGCGGTGTTGTGATAAGAGTAAAATATATTATCCGCCCAGATACTAAATTGGGTGGCCATCTCTGATAGGTAGGGTGACCAGATAAAATCCAGGTCAGGGCTCATGTAACTTTAACAGTTGTAGAGAAAAGGGAATTTCAGCCAGTGTCATTTGTATGCAATTAGTTCCTGGTGAAATTCCCTCTTCATCACAGCAGTTAAAGTTGCAGGGGCCCTGCCTTCTTTTGTATATTGTCACTCTAGTATAGTGCCTGCAACTTTAACTGTTGTGATGAAGAGGGAATATCACCAGGAACTAATTGCATACAAATGACACTGGCTGAAATCCCCTTTTCTCTACAACTGTTAAAGTTACATGAGCCCTGACCTGGATTTTATCTGGTCAGCCTATGATAGGGATCCCAAATGAGGGACACAATTTCCCCTAGGAATTCTTGCATTACGAATTCTCACCTGTAGTATAAAAGAAAATATAAAGCATGGTATTACTGCCCTACATTACAGGGTTGTTCAGCGGATATTACTAGTCGTGCGGGGGGGGCAGTGGGGCCAGTTGGCCTGGGGCCCACGATTTTGAGGGGGGTCCTCCAATGAGGAGGTCCCCCCAAGCTTACGCTACTGTTTCCGCAGTGTAAGCGGCCCATTGAGAAGCAAGGAGCCCGCCTTGTGGAAACAGCGCAGAAGCCATCCGTGGTGAATACCACGGTAAGACGACAAGCTCCGGAGGGCCATATGCTGCATGCGGGATGGGGATACATGTGCCTAAGTTGCAATGGTTGTCCTTCCTGCATCTCTTTCCTTCATCTTCTCCATGGCATATAACCTCTGGAGCAGAGGATGAGGTGATGATGATGATAGTTATTAATGATAATAATGGTGATGATACGATAATGTTGTTGCTTCTGTTGTTACAGCAACTAACAATAAATGTTAATTTTTTATTCAACCTTGGGGTGTTGTAGAACAGGTTTAATACGAAGGTGTTCTGTAGACCGTACATGTTGGTAGGCATTAAAAAAAAACACATTAAGAAATAAGCAGTTTGAAATGGGGGGGGGGGGAGGAGGGCACATACTTCCCATCTGGCCTGGGCCTATGACCAGCTCTGCAGGGCCCTGCCCTGCCCTGCCCTATAGCTCCTTAAAGGTACAGTATCCCTTTTTATGTGTGCGTCGGGAGGTGTTCGTAGCCGCTAATAGAACCTAAGAACTCGCCGACAGAATTGCAACTTTTTTTTTTTTAAGCCCAGAAGAAAAGGAAGAGGAAGGAGCTCAGGGGACTGCGAGGAGCCAAGGCCGTTCCAGAGAAGACCTCCTCTCCCTTCCTTCGCAGTATTTGCGCCAACTTCGTCCCCCACTCCCACCCCCGGCTGAAAACGGAGCCCCCCGGGAGGCCTTCGCCCGGTGGTGTTTCTTTAAATCCCAGGTAACTCGGGAGGCGCCGGGGCGGATCTTGGCGTCTTTCTCCTCCTCCTTCCTCCCCCCCACAGGTTCTCCGATCCTGTTCCTGGGACGCCGCCAGGTACCGGCCTGGCTCAGCGGCCAGATGTTGCAACCGCCACCCCCCCGCTGCCGGTTTGGTCCGAGGGCTCGTCCGTCTGCAGCCCAGACCCGAGCGGGCCTCCAGCAGCCGGGGCGGCGGCGGCGGAGGAGGAGGAGGGCGGCCTCTCCGGGGATGCGCTGCTGCTGAGACGCGGCGAACCGATGGGGATGCTGCTGCTGCCCGGGGAGCGCGGCGTCCTGCGGGGGCTTTGCTCGGCTCTGCTGCGCAGGCTGCAAGGCGAGAAGTCCTGGGCCAGGAAGCTCGACGAAATCAACCTGTTGCAGCAGAAGAGGTAAGGTGGTCCCGGGGCGCGCCGGGCGTCTCGGCTCCCGAAGCTTTGGCTTGTGTGGTTTTCAGGGCAGAGAAGGCGGCCCTGAGCATATGCAGAGTGCCTTTCTGTCCCCACGAGCCGCCGCAGCCTCGGGCGTGTTGGCGGCGACGGGGACTTCGTGTCCTGTCCAGGGCATGTGGGTGGCCGCCGTTGGAGACGGTTATCCAGCCTGGCCAGTTGTGTGTTTTGTGTCTGTTTTTTTGTGATACCGTGCACTTGACTTTAGCGGCTGCGTCCTGCTCGGGCGGTTTCGGTTCCTTGCGATGCTCCCGGCGTGGGCTTGTTTGAGAAGAGGTGGCAGGTGGCGGGGGGGGGGGGTAGCCATTCACCTGTGCTATACCTGGAGATGAGAACTGTTACGTTGGCTGGGGAATGCGAGGAGTTGTAGGGCTCTTTTCGGTCTAAACACACGTAGGATTGCGCTCTTTAACAACCACTCTTTCCTCCGCAGCAGAGCGAATGCCCTGCTGTAACTAGATCCCTGGGCGAAACAGCTCCACTTGCTCCCCCTGCCTGAGATGCAGGCAACCCTATATTCCGTGCCTCCTGCCTGCCAGCTGCACTGGAAGAGAGGGACTCCTCTCTCGGAGAACGGGGCAACCGAATGCCAAAACCCTGGGGATGGAGTGTGTCTGTACGCGCGCGCGCGTGCGTTTCTCGTTCCTTCTGGCTCTTTATGAGGGCTAGAAACCCACTGGCGTCATCACACGCGGGGTTTGATGCACACCTGCCGCGACTTTGATCCACTTTTTCAGCGCTGGATGCGCTCAGGCTGCGAGAACAGCAGGACGGGGACAAATTCTTGAGGAATTCGACTTGTTGGCGCCTATAGAGTTCACCAGAGTTCCTGAAAGGGCTTAGGGTTTTGATGCCAAGTGCTCGGTTTTGATAAACCTGGTTTTGATGCCAAGTACTCGGACCTGACGTGTGTGAATGGATAATGTAGAGAATGCCTCTGAGCATGTGCAGGTTGCATATCCTTCATCTCTGAGTCACCACCAGGAATAGCTTTTACACATCTGAGGTTAGGGAGAGAGGTGCATCTGGGATAGAGAGCATGCCCCAGGCAAGGCTGACTTGAGCGCTGATACCTTTGAGAAATCAAGCCCAACAGCTGGAACATTCTGACATTCTACACTTCACTGTGCTTTGTTGCCTTATAAACACAGATATGTCAGCAGTGATTCAGGTACTACCGGATTGTGTGACTCAAATTCTTATTGAAAGAAACAGGGATGTGCATGCCCGAAAATATAGTATTGTATTGTTATCGGAATTTCAGACCAAAAAAATTATTGTCTCCGATCATATCATAGGTGACCTGTATCGTATTTTCAATAATTATTGGAAATACAATATTTATATCGTTTCTCCATTTTGCCCTATAGAGTTGATTTTTGAGTCAGAAAGACCTAAAACTTCTTAATTTTCCAAGTTATAGGTTTGAAACTTGGTCACAGTGCAGACTGAATGTTGCTAGTCTTGTGTGCCAAATTTTAGAACAATTGGTGCAAGCGTTACTTGGAAGTAAGTTGTCAAAATCCACTGTTTTAGGTGGCATAATTAAGTGCTCCTTTTTCAAGAGACGTCATCCTCGTGGGCATCTCACAGATGGCCTTGAGGGGACTCATCTGTGCCCAATTTCAGACGCACAGCTGCAGGCGTTACTCAGAAGTAAGCTCTCAACAACATGCATTGTTTCTGGTAATGCACTCCATGCTGCTGCTGCTAAGTGCTATAATAACTCCTCATTTTTAAAGATCTAGTCCGTAAAGTTGGTGACCTTACCGAAGGGCTGTAGGGAGTGGACCCATGGCAGCACTCCGCAATGAGAGTGCATATGTCAGTTTGACATAGCTTCCCTCGATGTTGGTATTGATTGAAGCCAAAAACGCACATGCACATCGACCCACCAAGGCGGGCCAGGCAGGCACAGTGGCTCAAAAAAGGCAATGTGTGAGATGCTTCTGCATCCCCTCAGTAATGGAGGCTAGGAGGAAGAAGACAATCCCCGTGCACAGACGGCAGGCAGGCTGATGCAGGCAGGCAGTTATTTTTGGCAGAGGTGGGTACAGAGGCAGAGGGCCAGTTGGATTTGTCCCTGAAAGCGGCATGGACTCTTGGGTGTCACCACAGGAGCAGGGGTAGAAGAAGACCTTTCTTAAAGAGCCAGCCTTAGCCAGGCAGGGCCTCATTGGGCCAGGAGATACCCCTGCAGCGCACCAACCTGGAGGATCCCACAAGCAGCACCGCACAGACAGTCAGGAATTACGCTCTGCAGAAATTCCTCTGCCTGGCACAGTGGACCCACTCCACTGAACTGAACCAGCCTTACCCAGGCAGGGCCTCATTGGGCCAGGAGATACCCTGGAAGCGCGGAAACCTGCAGGATCCCACTAAAACTAAAAGCAAGTCTGCTTATTATTATTATTATTATTATCCACGCCTATGCGTGCATGGCACAGTGAGTGGATGCATTCCTCTGCAGTAGAACTGTTGCCTTGTCTCTAGATTAGGCCATGCATGTCTAAGTACAAATAAAAGGATTGGGGGGTAGGGGAATAGCACGGTCATGACAGTTATTTGTTTTACCCAGCCTTACCCAGGCAGGGCGTCATTGGGCCAGGAGATACCCTGGAAGTGAGGAAACCTGGAGGATCCTAGCAGATATATATATGTGCTGCTTTGACAACTCTGAATCCCATCAAAACAACCCTCATGCACTGCCTTGACCTCATCGTGCTTGAAAAATGACCCAGCCTGCCCGCCATCCCCGTGCAGGCAGGTTGGCAGTTCTTCATGCCAGAGCTGTGCACATTGGCTGGAGCAGAGGCAAATAAAAGTCACGTTTGGGGTAGATGTGGGCATTGGCTGGAGTGGAGGGAAATAAAAGTCACATTCTGGGTAGAGGTAGGCATATTGGCAAATAAAAGTCACGTTCTTTGTAGAGGTAGGCACATTGGTTGGAGCGGAGGGAAATAAAAGTCATGTTCTGTGTAGAGGTAGGCACATTGGTTGGAGTGGAGGGAAATAAAAGTCATGTTCTGTGTAGAGGTAGGCATATTGGCTGGACCAGAGTCTCAAAAAAAAAAAAAAAAGCGTGAGGGGGATGCTTCTGCAGTCCCTCACTAACGGACTCCACGAGGAGCAAACCCAGGGACGTAGTGATGAAAAATAATAATACAGGAATCTCTCATGGCTCACTAAAGCAGTCCCTCCAGACTGGAAACATTGGATGGAGCAGTGTCTTTAAAAAAGAAATAAAATGTGTGAGAGGGATGCTTTTGTTTTGCAGTCCCTCACTAAAGCAGTCCCTCCGGACTGGAAACATTGGATGGAGCAGTGTCTTTCAAAAAGAAATAAAATGTGTGAGAGGGAGAGACAGCCACCCCAGAACTGCCACCAGCAGCAACAGCATCTTTCCTAGACCCCATCTAGATGGATTCCGTTTGACGCCTATTCCTCCGATTATGCGCATCTCGGAAGCGCTTTATCGTAAATGCTTGTATGCAGGAAGTAATTGAGCACTCAACAGGTGACCTTACCGGTTGTTTCAAATGCGCTTTACAAGTAGTTAGTGCGGAGAATCGCTTGTTCACATAGTCAAAATGCGCTTTAACGGCCGGAGCAAAATAAAACTCGCTATTTAACGCACATTCGATAATGCGCATAATTGGAGAGAAAACGCGCCTCTATGCCCGATTTGCGCTCCGTTCTTGAAGAGGTAAATTTTTTAATGCGCCTTGAAAGAGCTTTAAATGCCTCTTGTAGAGGCAGCCCTAGACTCTGAGCCACCTCGCCCAAGGCGCGCCTTAGAGCCGCGTTTCATACTGCTACAAAGCGATTGAAATTAATAATTACAATGTATGCTTTGCCCACAGTTTGTGACTTTGTGTGCTGCTTTGACCACACAGATTGTGGAGTGAGTGATATCCAGCATAGTAGGCTACAGGACACACCAGCACACTCACAGTCAATCAAGCAAACACACACACCCAGAGAGAAAAAGGGAGAGAAATATAATTTTTTAAAATATTTTTTTTGTTTTTTTAAAGGAAGTTAAACAGGGAAGAGGACAATGCACACTCACTCAGTCACAGTACCCCCACTCATGCTAACCTAACCCTTCAATCAAACCAACCAGAAAACATATAAAAATTAAAAATTATAACTCAAACGCACAAGCAACGAACAGCCAAACGAACCTGAGACACAAAGATGCAAGACTACAATGAATCTCCAACAATTTGCCATCAAGTAACTATAAGAGCCAGGACAGAGTTCCAACAAAATCCACCCTTCTCCCCTCAACGCCTAACTCCTAACAGAGCTGGAACACCAAGTGTGGGGGTTTTATGCAGGGATATCCTTAGCCCTCCTCCAACATTGTGATTGGAGGATGTTGTATCGTATTGTTATCGTTAATCAGATGCACGATAAAGAGCATATTGTATCGTTATCACACATTTTAACAATACGATACACATCCCTAGAAAGAAATAGCACTTCATAGAACATGTCCAGATAGCAGCATATCTCACACCTGGTCTGACAGCGGTATGAAAAGGCAGAAGTAGGTACCAAAAACAAACAACAAAAAAGCAAGTATCTTTAGGTTGCAGATTCATTGAGAATAAATCCTGCTTGAAGACTGCATACTGTATTTCATCAAGACTTCTTTGCCTATGGTCTTGGACTAGTGAAGACGAGTGAGCACCGAACCGTTGTGTATAAAGTTATGGGTGTGCATGGAGTGGGGAGGGTGAGTGGGTGATCTGCGGCATTTTTGGAATGTGCATCCATCCACTTCAGAACTGCCCTAGGGATGCCCATAAATTAGCAAGAGAATTTAAATGTCTCAGTTGCTTGGTTTGCTGCTAGCAGATGGTGGTGCAGATTGTGGCTTGTGGGGTGGGATATTATGATACTAAACATTATGTGGAGCAAGGAAGAGAATTAAGGAGAATAGTGCACAGGGGCTTGTAGTTAAGAAGAATGGGTTCTTGTACTTGAATAACTGGAGGAAGTGCAATTTTATGTTGAGCTCACATTGAGCTTGCTGGGGCAAACCATGACATGTTAGACATTATTAAAGCATGCAGTGTGGGATTTATAAAGAGTTACTGCTAAATTCTAGAAATATTTTGATTCTGGGGGAAGATTTTGGAGTCTGTCCCTGCAGATTTAAGGAAGGATGAAATTTATGTGGGTGGGGGAGTAGTAGAAAGTAGGGGCGTGCATCGGATCGGATCCAATCCACGATCCGAATCCGATCCGCCCCAAAATCGGAAAAATCTGATCCGATCCAACCAACCAACCCTCCGATCCGATCCGATGAGGTCCGATCCGGATCGGATCGGATTGGCGGATCGGACGCCACGAACTGGGAAGAAGATGTAAAGGAAAAAATTAATGACTATAACTGGGAAAGGTTGTGGAATGCAAGAATGTTAAAGCTGTTGTTGATTAGAATTAAGGAGAATTTTTATAAGACAGTGTGGAGATGGTATCTAACATCTGTAAGATTTCAGCAAGTGCTAGGCAATGAATCCCTATGGGCAAGTATGGTTTCTCAGTGGGGAAGTGCTATGCAGTGAATCCCTTTAAACTCCCCTCCCCACGAACGTCCGTTTCTCTGCCCAGAGCAGTTGCTACAGAGAAGTAAATCAGGAAGCTGCCTTCTCCCCCTCCATGCTCAGCTCCTCCATGTGCACCCCCTTCTTCTCCGCCTGCGATGGGTGGGTAGGTGGGAGACAGAGCTGCCTCCAAGGGGAAAGCTCCCAGCCAGTCCCCAATGTTGGACTTTGCCATTTCAATGTCTGCCTGATGCTGATGCTGCTGATGCTGCTGTCTTGAAGATCCTACCTGCAAGGAGCGGGCACCGCCCTTCTCGCGCAAGCTATGGAACTTGTGCTTTTCCCCAAGGGGAAGCTCCCAGCCAGTCCCCAACATTGCCTTTACAACAACACGGAGTTTTGACAGATAAAAAAGGGAGGGGGAGGCGGGGGAGGGGGAGGGGGAGGGGGGGTGCAATTGACAGCCCAAGCCTCTGTGGAAAAACTTTTATAACTTTTAATCTAAAAAAATCGTAGCCACCAAATGCCTGGACCTATCATTCTGAAATTTCTGACAGACAACTACCCCTAATCCATCTACAAAGTGAGCAACTTTCAAACTTCTAACTTTTAAAATAAAAAAGTTATAGGCATTTCATTCCTCATTGTATCAAAAATTAATTGCCACACAAGGCAAGCACCTATGTTTCTGAAATTTCACACACATATCAAGCCATGTGTTACCTGTAATGTGCCCAAGTTTCCTGTTTGTATCTTTAAAAAAAAAGTGGGAGGCATAACTGTATTTACCCCACTACTACCCATTTTTCTAAAATTAATTGCCACACAAGGCAAGCATCTATGTTTCTGAAATTTCACACACATAGGTCCCAAGGTACCTCCTACAATGTGGCAAAGTTTCATGTGTGTAACTTTAAAAATAAAAAAGTTATAGGTGTTTCTTTCATCATTGTTTCAAAAGTTAATTGCCACACAAAGCAAGCACCTATGTTTCTGAAATTTCACACACATATCAGGCGATGTGTTACCTGTAATGTGCCCAAGATTCCTGTTTGTATCTTTAAAAATAAAAAAATGGGAGGCATAACTGTATTTACCCCACTACTACCCATTTTTCTAAAATTAATTGCCACACAAGGCAAGCACCTATGTTTCTGAAATTTCACACACATAGGTCCCAAGGTACCACCTACAATGTGGCCAAGTTTCATGTGTGTAACTTTAAAAATGACAAAGTTATAGGCATTCCTGTTTGTTTATTAAAAAATTAATTGCCACAAAACGCATGCACCAATCTTTCTGAAATTTCTCACAGATAACTATCCCTAACCATTCTACAATGTCCCCAAGTTTCATCCTTCTATCATTAAAAATGAAAACGTTATAGGCGTTTTTGTAAAACAATACTTTGCTATGGGAAAAAGCATTCAAAATGGCGTCCGATCCGGATCGGACATCCGATCCGCGGATCGGGATCGGGTCCGATCCGATCCGACCATCCTCCGATCTGATCCGATCCGACCCCCCAAGTCCGATTCCGATCCGCTATCCGATCCGATCCGGGGGGTCAGTGCACATCCCTAGTAGAAAGTATCAGAATCTGCAACATCTCCAAAATGGACCCCATGCTGCTGCTTCCAGTCCAGACCGTGGAATGGCCAAAGGCTGTGGGTTGATGACATCATCTATCTATGTCAGTATGCCAGTCTTCAGCTCAGGCCTATCAAGGCCCGGGTTCAAGAGTTGCCAAATCTCCTGAAATTCAGACTCTGAGATGAGGGGGTGGAGACTGGGAGTTAAATGGAGATCAGGGTGGAGCCTAGAGATGTGAAGGACCGGGAAAAAATGGAAAAATTAGGAAAAAATTGTTTGTTCCCAGATTATTACAATTTCTGTGCACTGAGGACAAGCAAGTCCTAGGTTGCAAACTGAGACTACATCTCTCAAATACAAGAGCAAGATGCATTTCAGCCTCTAGGTGGCACTGCCATTGAAGCAGAGACTGAAACCAATAGTGATAGCTATAGCTCAGAAAATGAGTCTGATGAAATTTCATGCGTAGTCATTGAATCTTGATCCCCACTTTTTCTCAGTTCTTTTTATGGGAACGGGTGCTTTATGTCTGCTTGACACTGTGGAGGACTAGCGGAGACATAAATAATTTTCCTTGTTACTAACGTTAATGGTTTCCTCTGTTTGTTTTTTTAATTGTTGTTTGCCTGTTCCTCATAAACTGGCAAAACCACAGAGGTTCCTTACAGTTCAGGTGCTTGTAGCTCCATTTGTGTGTTTTGTTTTGTTTTTTAAAATTAAAATTTTAAAAAGTAAATTCAATTTGTAATAATTGCTAGAATGCACTATACTTTAAATATAACAAATGTGATAATTTTATGCCAAACCAACTTGTACATAACTACATTTTATGTTCCTAAAGTAACAAAGTGGCTTTCAATATGTAAAAAGTGCTAATATTGCATTTTTTCAATCCCCCCCCCCCAAAAATTTATTTTTTTCCGGAAAAAAAATGGGTTTTTTTCCCCCATGGCTTCAAAATTTCCAGAAATTTTACATCTCTAGCGAGCCTTCTGGGACAAGGGTGGAGTCTAGTGGTGTCTGGTTGAATGTTGTCTAGGGTTTTACCGATTCAGCATTTAATCGGCTGGGTGCTGTTTCTGCGGGCAACGAGGGTGGGGTTGGAGCAGCAAAAGTCCGTTCAACCGGCTCAGCACAAATCCATTTGTTTGACTGAAAGACTCAGCAAGCTGGAGGAGAACCGCACCGCCCTCCTCTTTTCATCAGCAGGACCGCCCCAAACAAAAGCATCATAGCGCAAGGACGGCAATACACGGAACGGAAGGGCGCTTTTATTTCACGTAGAGAATTAAATCGCACTTTCCCCACGCTAGAAAAAGATGGAAAATGGAGGAGAAGGGGTGAGGTTACTGCAGGACAGGCACGATGTCATGTGAGGATTGCGTTTCAAACCAGGCAAAACGAGACTGCAATAAAACGCTGGTGTGATGGATCCCAATGTTAAGAACGTTAGTGGGTAGTGGTGCTATTATTCATGGGATTTTAGGCTGATAATTTGCTTTGGCAGAGGATGTGACTGGTTAATTTTATAAATATTTCATAATATATTGGGGGTGGGGCTGCATTCCACCTCACTCACAGACTTGCTACTGGATTTGTGTAATGTCAAAATATGTCTACCCTTCTAAACACATGGCAAAAATTTGGAGAATTCGCAACACTTGTAGAAGTGGCCCTATTTTTGGCTGATGCTTACAGCACTTTTGGCCTCACCCTGGTTTCTCTCTCTCTCTCTGTGTCTCTGTCTTTCTTGAAATTCTTCTTTGGCGTCAGATTAAAGAGCATCTTGCAGTTTGGTTCCCTCCAGGTCTGTTGGACTCACCATCAACTCCAGCAAGCTTGCTGGGAAAATAGGGACTTTAGTCCAATACATCTATAGGGTACCAGGTTGAGGGACACTGTTCAGCCACTCTTCAATTTCCTGAATATGCTGTTTTATATTCTATGCCACCTTCTTGAAAGAACACGAATTTAAGATACTCTCTCTCTCTCTCTCTCTCTCTCTCTCTCTCTCTCTCTCTATCTGTATAACCTCATGATAGTTACCTGCTCCATCCATCTTTTGCTCACTGGTTGCCACCCCCAAATTCTTGCTTCCATGTTTCTGTAAGCAATTGGTAAAAGTGTATGGACAATGAAGCTGGGGCAAGGCAGGCACATGGGCTGATTCAGGAGGCTCAGTGTGGGGGCACTGGGCTACTTCATTGTGTTTTGTCACTCTGCACTTTTTATGAGTGATGAGGTGAGGCACATGAAGTTATCAGAAACGGGGCAGAGGAGTGAGAGCTGGTTGCTTATTACAAGCAAAAGCTGCCTAGAACTCTTGTGGAAAGGCGGGACATAAATGTTTTAAATAAATGTCAATTTAATAAAAGTACACCCATTCGTTCATTATATTTCTATACCGCCCCATAGCTGAAGCTCTCTGAGTGGTTCACAAAAATTTGCAGGCATATCAAAAGTGGGAGGAAGTTAGGTGTTTTTAATTACCTCTTCCCTTTTGTGACAGTATAATCTTTCCAGGAATTGCATCCCCCATATCCCAGGTATGCAGCCAAAATATCTAATGAGGTGTGCCCCCCCCCATGCATTCTGGTACATCTGGACACAAAATACCTTTCATTAAATAATCATAGGAACATCCTTTAATAATTTATTACGAATCTACAATAGATGGTGGTGTGTCAAGTCATTCTGATTATGGTTGCTAGAGGGCTAAGGAGTAATTACACTCTTTGGTGAGTACCAGTTTGAACGGACTAGTGACCAGTTATTGTCTGGGGTGACATTGGAAGAGGAGGGGGAGAATGAAGCAGCAAGCAACCTGAGAAGTCCATGCATGATCTGAGAGCTGTGCTCCAGCGTCTTCTTGGACATTCCAAGGGGTCCTGGGATTGCCTGGTGCAATAACTTAGGGGGTCACAGGCTGCACTTCCAAAGCACCAACAATTTGTACTTCTTCAGAATTTGTCCCAGGGTGTCACTCGAGGGATAGCACAGTGTCCCCAACTGAAAACGTTTCTTGCTTTGTGATTGGCATGGCGATATGGTTATAGAGCATGTTTTCAAAGGCACTACAGCACATTTACTTGTTTATGCTCACGCGGCTGCACCATGGATTTAGTGGCAAATACGTTTGTTGCCCTGTGTACGTACAATAGGGAGCCACAGCCTGTCCCAGCTCCATGAGCGACACATGTTGCAGGAATATATCCTTGCTATGCGTACATCGTATCTGCAGGTGCATGTAAAATGCTTTGCAGGTTCCCATTTAAAAACAAAAACTGTCATGTAAGTTTGGTTCTAAGTGTTAGGTTCCTGAGGCATTAGAGGCGTGACACTGCCTGTGTTTGGTTGGGGATTAGATTTTCTCCTTAAGCCTGATCCACCCAAGCACTTGGCAGCCAGTGGAATCATCTCCATTGAGTACAGGAGAATGGGGGAAAATGCAGGGGAATATTTTATTTATTTATTTATTTATTTATTACATTTGTGTACCGCCCCATAGCCAAAGCTCTCTGGGCGGTTTACATAGGATTGTCAGTGTTGTGGGGATAATGCTTTTGGCATAGCACTAAATTCCCTATGGAGACATTTCCTAGAATATGTTTGTGTGTTATGTACTTTCCCTCCACTTGAGAAAGATGGAGCTCTCCAATGTTCTTCTATTTTCCTTAACCAATATTATGAGATTTCTAGTTGTCTGGGAATCAATCATATCATAACTTTTGGGTCCCACCCTTTTGTCTGAAGCTTAGAGGGGGTTGCTTGGGGATTTTCTGGTCTCATCCTCATAACTGTGGCATTATTTAGGCTGAGAGACAGTGACTGTCCAAAGGTAACACACTGAGCTTCATGACTGAGTGGGGGATTTGAATCCAGGTCTTCTGGTCCAAGACCATCCCCTCTATCACCTTACCCAACTTGGTGCCCTTCAGCTAGCATGACTAATTGTCAGGATTCTGGCAGGTGTCATCCAAAATATCTAAATGGGGAAAGCTGCCCTTACAGTACTAGAAGTGTGTCAACGGTACCTGATCCTTCAGTCAGGTTTGAAAGAGAAGGTTTGCATAGAGTCACTCTACTTCATCCCTAATTTCCTCTAGGAGGAGGAGCTGTTGTTTCTGTAGGGATAATGGGGCAAAGGATATAGACAAATAGGTGAAGGGTGTGTAGTTACATTGGCAGGGTGTTGTCTTTTATTATTGGTCTTTGTGACCTTCTAAATGAGATGTTGGATTGGAGAGATAATTTCTGTGATCTTGTTTAGCAGCTCGGGTAATAATAACTGCCATAATAATACTCCTACTTGGGGATATTGAAGAGTTTCATTAACACCCTGGGAGGTGTGTAAGTATCTGTCATTATATCCACATGATGTTTTAAGGAAACTGAAAGGAGAAATGGTAAGGCCAGGAACACACCCCACAAGTCTTGTGACCTTGATTACTTTTCTTTCTTTAGTTTAAGTACTGTCAATAATTAGTAATTCTTGACACTGATCTTTCATTTAGAATTAAGGGAATAAAAATTAAAACTTGGATTAGAGTTTTGGATACTCGCGAAATAGCCTGATGGCACCAAAAATAAAGCTAGCAAATAAAGCATAGACATATGTTCATGGTTACAACTTGAAGTGCCCTCTGCCCAAAATTGAAGTTTGAAGAGGCAATAGAATCTCCACAACCCAACTCTCTATCCCATGTGTGGTTTGGCTTGCTTTGTGCAGGAATGTTTGTGTCTATTATGAGACTTCAGATCCGAAGTATTAAATGTTAACTTAAAAAAAGTTCAATGATCATTTTTTTTTGGGGGGGGGGTATTAGTTAGTGTATCTTGGAGAGTGGTCTGACAGTACCTTAACCATTTGCATGTATATCTTTTATGCCCCTTTTTATGACTTAAGCCGTTTCTACACCAGGCTGATTGTCTGGGATGGCCCCCGGCTGGTCCCTGTGCACCGATGGTGTGTATTAGGTACTTCCAGGATCTCCCTCCCTCCCTCCCACCCTCCCTGTGCGCCGATGTTGTGTATTAGGTACTTCCAGGATCACCCTCCCTCCCTGTGCGTCGATGGTATGTATTAGGTACTTCCAGGATCACCCTCCCTCCTTCCCTGTGTGCTGATGGTGTGTATTAGGTACTTCCAGGATCTCCCTCCCTCCCTCCCTCCCTCCCTCCCTGTGCGCCGATGGTGTGTATTAGGTACTTCCAGGATCACCCTCCCTCTCTCCCTGTGCACTGATGGTGCGTATTAGGTACTTCCAGGATCACCCTCCCTCCCTCCCTGTGCGCTGATGGTGTGTATTAGGTACTTCCAGGATCGCCCTCCCTCCCTTCCTGTGCGCCGATGGTGTGTATTGGGTACTTCCAGGGTCGCCCTCCCTCCTTCCCTGTGCGCCGATGGTGTGTATTGGGTACTTCCAGGGTCGCCCTCCCTCCCTTGTTCCCTGTGCGCCAATGGTGTGTATTAGGTACTTCCAGGGTCGCCCTCCCTCCCTCCTTCCCTGTGCGCCGATGGTGTGTATTGGGTACTTCCAGGGTCGCCCTCCCTCCCTCCTTCCCTGTGCGCCGATGGTGTGTATTAGGTACTTCCAGGATCGCCCTCCCTCCCTCTCTCTCTCCCTGTGCGCTGATAGTGTGTATTAGGTACTTATGCAAACAAAAGGCAACAGCTGTAATAACAGTAAGAAAACAAGAATGCCCTTGGGCACACAGCTGTAAGTAATTACGGTTTTTTAAAAAAACAACTTGAACAATTAAAGATAGTTGTTAATATTAGATGATTGAACACGGGTCAGGAGTTTGAAATTTTTCTTTTTATTACAGTATCTACAAGGCTTTCTTGAAGAAACTAAATGTGAAACAGGAATTGTATCTAGAATCCTGTAAAGCCCTGGATTGTTTATTAAATTGTTTCATTATATAATACACCATTAACTGTACTCAGAAGAATTTCAGTTGAATTATTATGTATTAAATCAATTTGTGTGTATAATAGGAATTATATGTACATATTGGACAGTTTCGATATACTTATGATTCATATAAACCTAATTTGTTTGTTAACTATGCCCCGTGATCCTTACCTGACGGGACATCCTCCTCCTTCCGTTGCCGGCTCTATACTACTGCGAACTAGGCCTCGCGGCCTAGTTTGCAGTAGAGCGCAAGGTGTGTGCTGATGGTGTATATTAGGTACTTCCAGGATCGCCCTCCCTCCCTCCCTCCCTGTGTGCCGTTGGTGTGTATTAGGTACTTCCAGGCCCCCAGCTGGTCCCTGTGCACCGATGGTGTGTATTAGATACTTCCAGGATCGCCCTCCCTCCCTCCCTGTGTGCCGATGGTGTGTATTAGGTACTTCCAGGATCACCCTCCCTCCCTGTGCGTCGATGGTGTGTATTAGGTACTTCCAGGATCACCCTCCCTCCCTCCCTGTGTGCCGATGGTGTGTATTAGGTACTTCCAGGATCACCCTCCCTCCCTGTGCGCCGATGGTGCATATTAGGTACTTCCAGGATCACCCTCCCTCTCTCCCTGTGCACTGATGGTGTGTATTAGGTACTTCCAGGATCGCCCTCCCTCCCTTCCTGTGCTCCGATGGTGTGTATTGGGTACTTCCAGGGTCGCCCTCCCTCCCTCCTTCCCTGTGCGCCGATGGTGTGTATTGGGTACTTCCAGGGTCACCCTCCCTCCCTCGTTCCCTTTGCGCCAATGGTGTGTATTAGGTACTTCCAGGATCGCCCTCCCTCCCTTCCTGTGCGCCGATGGTATGTATTGGGTACTTCCAGGGTCGCCCTCCCTCCCTCCTTCCCTGTGCGCCGATGGTGTGTATTGGGTACTTCCAGGGTCGCCCTCCCTCCCTCCTTCCCTGTGCGCAGATGGTGTGTATTAGGTACTTATGCAAACAAAAGGCAACAGCTGTAATAACAGTAAGAAAACAAGAATGCCCTTGGGCACACAGCTGTAAGTAATTACAGTTTTTTAAAAAAACAACTTGAACAATTAAAGATAGTTGTTAATATTAGATGATTGAACACGGGTCAGGAGTTTGACATTTTTCTTTTTATTACAGTATCTACAAGGCTTTCTTGAAGAAACTAAATGTGAAACAGGAATTGTATCTAGAATCCTGTCAAGCCCTGGATTGTTTATTAAATTGTTTCACCATTAACTGTACTCAGAAGAATTTCAGTTGAATTATTATGTATTACATCAATTTGTGTGTATAATAGAAATTATATGTACATATTGGACAGTTTCGATATACTTATGATTCATATAATAATAATAGTAATAATAATAATATATATATATATTTATTACCCGCCTCTCCCTCCGGATCGAGGCGGGGAACAACATCATCATAAAACACACAAAACTGATTAAAAATACACAAAACCAATATATCATTAAAATACCAATAAAACACCAATAAAACACTTAAAATTCATCTGAGTAGGCCTGCCGGAAAAGCTCAGTCTTTATAGATCGTTTAAATTCCTGAAGACTGGTAAGTTCACGGATCTCTCCCGGCAGGTCATTCCATAATCTGGGAGCGGCAGAAGAGAAGGTCCTCTGGGTAACAGTTGTCAGTCTAGTTTTTGTTGACTGTAATAAATTCTTCCCAGAGGACCTAAGCGTGCGGGGCGGATTGTATGGGAGAAGGCGATCCCGCAGGTAACCTGGACCCAAACCATGTAGGGCTTTAAAGGTAATGACCAACACTTTGTACTTCGCCCGGAAACTAACTGGCAGCCCGTGGAGAGATTTCAAAGCTGGTGTAATATGGTCACCCCTAGGTGTACCAGTGACCAACCTGGCTGCCATATTTTGAACTAGTTGAAGTTTCCGGACTAGGCACAGAGGTAGCCCTATGTACAGCGCATTGCAGAAGTCGAGTCTCGATGTTACCAGCGCGTGCACTACCATCTTTAGGTCTTCCAACTCTAGGAAGGGGCGCAGCTGGCGTATCAGCCGAAGCTGATAGTAGGCACTCCTGGCCGTTGCATCTATCTGGGATGTCATTTGGAGCGACGGATCCAGGAGCACCCCCAAGCTGCGAACACAGTCTTTCAGGGGGAGTGCAACCCCATCCAGAACTGGTTGACACACCTCCAACCCCAGGTTGTGGCCCTTGACAGTAAGCACCTCCATCTTGTCTGGATTCAGCTTCAGTTTGTTTTTCCTCATCCAGCCCATTACCGCCTCCAAGCATTCATTCAGAGGAGACACACTATCCTTAGCTGACGCTGTTCTCAGAGGCATAGAGAAATATATTTGGGTGTCATCAGCATACTGATAGTACCCTGCCCCATGCCTCTGGATGATCTCTCCCAGCGGTTTCATGTAAATGTTAAACAGCATTGGGGAAAGGATAGCACCTTGTGGTACACCACATAGCAGCTCCTTCTTTGAGGAGCAACTATCCCCAAGCATCACCATCTGGAACATGCCCGAGAGGTAGGACCGGAACCATTGAAGCACAGTGCCCCCGAGTCCCAATCCCCTTAGGCGTTCCAGAAGGATACTATGGTCGATGGTATCGAAAGCCGCTGAGAGGTCCAGAAGTACCAGCAGGGACACACTCCCCCTGTCAATACTCAAGCGTAGATCATCCACTAAGGCGACCATAGCAGTCTCAACTCCATATCCTGCCCTGAAGCCGGTTTGAAATGGGTCTAGAAAATCTGTATCATCCAAAACTGCTTGGAGTTGGAATACAACCGCCCTCTCGATCACCTTGCCCAGAAACGGAAGGTTCGATACTGGTCTGTAATTATTAAGGTCCAGGGGATCCAGGGAGGGCTTTTTAAGAAGCGGCCGTACTACCGCTTCTTTTAAACAAGATGGAAAACTCCCCTCCCTGAGAGATGTATTAATGATATGTTGTAATTGTAATCTAATTACATCTCCTCCCTGGGCGACCAGCCAAGAAGAGCAGGGATCGAGAGGGCAAGTCATCCTCCTCACTCGTCCAAGCAGCTTGTCCACATCCTCGGTACTCACCAACTGAAACTGATCCAGTGTAATTCTACTTGCGGAGTTGCTGGACACTCCATTGTCAGCTTCTGCTACAACGATGACATCTAAGTCGGCTCTTATCCGAGAGATTTTATCTGTGAAATGGTCGTTAAAAGCATCACAGCGAACTACCGAAGGCTCTAAAATCGGGTTCAGGGGAGAAGGTGCTTGAGTTAGACCCCTCACCACCCTGAACAGTTCTGCTGGACATGAATTCGCAGACGCAATGCGTGCAGAGAAGAAAACTTTCTTCGCTGCGCGTATTGCCACCCCATAGGAACGAAGATGTTCTCTATGTCGTGTCTTATCGGATATAAGTCGAGTTTTCCGCCATCGGTGCTCCAGTCGTCGTCCTTTCTGCTTCAACTCCTGGAGTTCTTTTGTATACCAGGGCGCCCGATTAGAAGCGGGTCGGAGAGGATGTTTGGGGGCGATCGTGTCGATAGCCCTAGTTAGGTCTTGATTCCATCTATTGACCAGGGCTTCTACAGGATCGTCGATGATACCAGCCATAGAACCCTCCAAGGCCTTCTGGAATCCAGAAGGATCCATCAGCCTTCGAGGGCGGACCATCTTAATAGGTCCACCACCCCTGCAGGGGTGGGTGGTAGCTGTGATACTAACCCTGACCAGAAAGTGGTCTGTCCATGACAATGCAGAGGTATTTGTTACCTCCGCCCACAGATTTGTCTGTTCAGAGCTGAAAACAGCATCTAGGGTGTGACCTGCTGAATGTGTAGGTCCAGAGACCAATTGGGATAGGCCCATGGTTGTCATGGATGCCATGAACTCCCGAGCTGCACCTGACAAACCAGCCTCGAATGGGATGTTGAAGTCGCCCAGGACCAAAAGCCTAGGTGAATCCAATAGGGATGTGCACTGGATCGGACCCGATCCACGATCCGAGTCCGGTCCAGTGGGAAATCGGATAAATTATCCGATTTCCGATCCAACAGCTGGATCGGCCGATCCAGTCCGAACCGATCCGAAAAGGCTCTGAACCGGTTCGGCGGATCGGCGGGCGCCCACTGCCGCTTCCATTGGCGGGCGCCAGTGGGCGCCCGCTGATGAAAGTGGACAGCGGGGGGGGAGGAGGGGAGGAGGGGGGCGCTTACCTTTGAGGGACGTCCGCTCCCGTCCGGCGCCAGCGGCTACTACCAGCGGGCTCCGCGGCCTGCTCCAGGGTGGTGCGCCAGGTGATGACATCACCCGGCGCGCCACCCTGGAGCAGGCCGCGGAGCCTGCTGGTAGTAGCCACCGGCGCCGGACGGGAGCGGACGGCCCGAAAAGGTGAGCAGTGGCGGGAAAGGGGGCTAACCCCCCCCGGAGCCGTCTGCTTCTATCCGCGGGCGCCAGCGGATGGAAGCGGACGGCCCCAGGGGGGGTAGGGAGCGCGGGGGAGGGGGCTTACCTGCCGGGGCCGTCCACAGCGGACGGCCCCGGGGGGGGAGGGAGTTAGGCCCCCCCTCACCCACCCGCCGCCATTTTTTCCTCATAGACTTGCATTGCAATGCAAGTCTATGGGGAAAAAAATGGCGGCTGATCCAAAAATTTTCGATTTTTGGATCGGGATCTGCCTTGATCCGGTCCGGGGGGGCTCCAATTTTGTCCGAACCGATCCATGACAAAATTGAAGGTCCTGATCCAGGTCCCGTTCCAATCCGGGGGGTCCGTGCACACCCCTAGAATCCAACACCAGCTCCGAGACCAATTCCGTGAGCTCGGCCAGGGAGTCTGATAGGCAGCGGGGTGGCCGGTACACTAACAGAATCCCTAGTCTATCCCTGGCCTTCAGACTGAGGTACACACACTCGATGTGATTCAATTGCCGGACAGGAAGTCTGGTCAGGTTAAGATTGTCCTTGTAGACCACAGCTACTCCACCCCCCACCCCCCACCCCGACCCCCGCCCACTTTCCCTCACCTGCTCACTAACACAGTACCCAGCTGGGAGGGCCTGGGCCCATGTCGGCCCACTATCATCTCCCAGCTAGGTTTCGGTGAAGCATGCCAGGTCGGCCTCCTCATCTATAAGGAGGTCATAGATGATATTTGTTTTGTTTTTAACCGACCTGGCATTGCATAGGAGCAAGGAGGGGTTCTGTGGGTGGCCTGGTTCGTTCTCCAAGATCCCCAGGGTAGCAGGGCGACCGGAAGGCAAGATAGATGTTAAATATCTATCTCTCCTTCCCCTGTAATGGCACTTCGCCCTGCTATCACCATATCTCCCTTTGCCCTGCACAACAGATATTGCCGCTCCCAGGCACATTACAGCTCAGCTGCACTCCCGGCCACCTCAAGCGTTTCAGAGGGGTGGGCTGGGCCGGCTGTAGGGAGGCGCAGCGAGTGAGCGAGCGAGCTCTTATGCACACCTCCTTCTCCCCGCCGGTGTTTCAAGCCTTTCCAAAGGTGGGCTGGGCTAGGCTGCAGGGAGGCTCAGCGAGCAAACGAGCGAGCTCCCACACACACCTCCTTCTCCCCGCCGATGTTTTGTGCCTTTCCAAAGGTGGGCTGGGCTGCAGGGAGGCGCAGCGAGCGAGCAAGCGAGCGAGCTCCCACACACACCTCCTTCTCCCCGCTGATGTTTCGAGCCTTTCCAAAGGTGAGCTGGGCTGGGTTGCAGGGAGGCGCAGCGAGCGAGCAAGCTCCCACACACACCTCCTTCTCCCCGCCGGTGTTTCAGGCCTTTCCAAAGGTGGGCTGGGCTGGGCTGTAGGGAAGCGCAGCGAGCGAGCAAGCTCTTACGCACACCTCCTTCTCCCCGCCGGTGTTTCAAGCCTTTCCAAAGGTGGGCTGGGCTGCAGGGAGGCGCAGCGAGCAAACGAGCGAGCTCCCACACAAACCTAATTTGTTTGTCAACTATGCCCCATGATCCTTACCTGACGGGACTTCCTCCTCCTTCCGTTGCCGGCTCTATACTACTGCGAACTAGGCCTCGCAGCCTAGTTTGTAGTAGAGCGCCAGGTGCGCGCTGATGGTGTGTATTAGGTACTTCCAGGATCGCCCTCCCTCCCTCCCTCCCTCCCTGTGCGCCGTTGGTGTGTATTAGGTACTTCCAGGATTGCCCTCTCTCCCTCCCTCCCTCTGCGCTGATGGTGTGTTTTAGGTACTTCCGGGATCGCCCTCCCTCTCTCCCTCTACACCCTATGGTGTAGAAAGGGCCTTTCAAATCACTCTCTCGTTCAGACATTTTTAACTATCAGCTTACCATAAGCTGTGTGGGTGCCTAATTTAAGCTATATCTGAAGCATATGTTTGATTTAACAATGCAGTGGTTGCAATATATATATATATATATATATATATATATATAAACATTCTTGTGGGCTTTTTTGTACCCCAGGCCATTTTTCCAAAGTATTGTGGGGTGGGAAAAGTATTTTAGAAACTCAAATAATTTGAAAAGTATCATAAAGCAATCATAAAGAGACACAGTAAAACTTTGGGCAGAATCCAACACCGCCCATGTGCAACCCTGCTGATTCTGGTCCACGTGTGGCCAGCCCCATTTCTAGTCCACAAGCAGGTCCTTTGGCTTGTGGAGCAGCGACATAACATTTCTGGGGGCAAGCCCCGAAATGACTGAAAATGCTCATTTCTGAGGATTTAAATTTTTGTTCTTTTTCCAAACAGAAACACACGCCATCCATCCATCCATCCATCAACAAAACAACAAAAACTACACACTAAAAGAGGGTAATCAACAAAGTTACAGTGAGTTCTGATCTTCTCCACAGCAAAGGCTTACAGATCTAATTTTTCCTCTCCCTCTGCTTGTTAACCCTTTCTTATTAGTGGAACCCACAGATGAATAAATCGTTTTTCTCTTGCTCCATAACACAATCTGTAAGAGGTTTCCATTCAGTTCTGAATCCGACTGTTGACTTATCTCTAATTATTGATGTAAGTTTCGCCATCTCCAACAATTTCAAAACCCTATTGTCTGTTGTAGGTAATATTGTATTTTCCAGTTCTGTGCATATAACAGCTTCGCCACCAGTGGAGGACTGTAAGGGCTCTGCCAGCCCACCCCTTCCAGAAACAAGTAACTTTGTTGATTTCAGGGTTTCTCCCCAGAAGTGCTACATTGTCATTTGGTGAGCATTAGGGGCCATGTGTGGACCAGAATCAGTGGGGCTGGCTACACACCAAGGGCAGCAGTGGATTCTGCTCCAAACATAAAGCTTTTATTACTAAGAACTCACAGCTTTGGGTGTTGTGGGTTATTTTTCTACCCCAATAATATATCTATCTCTTGTGAGATAAATGAAACCCTATTGTTTGTGACACCCAGAGTACTTTAGCCTAGTTCCTTAGACCAGTTTTCTTTGGAAAGTCCATGGGATATTTTTATATCTTTGGTACATTTGCCTGGTTTGTTGGGCATAAAAACACCCCAGTGGTAAAATAAATAGAGTCTGGGTTATTTTATTTCCCACGTTGGGGATTTTTTTCCAGAAAGAAAATGGTGAGAGACTGGAATGTGGGCACATTATGCAGGTGCTAAAAGACAACAACGTTGTGGGAGGTGTATGTTGTAAGTCTACTTCTGTGTAAATTCTGCAACGAAAAGTGCATTTGGGGTATCCCTTTAGGCCATCCTGTTTTAGTGGGGTTAATAATGTTATGTCTGAAGTACATGTTTTGATTTAATAATGTAACAATATGCAGTAAAAGGGCATTGGCACCCAGAAGATGAAAAGATTGCAAGTATTGGGTTTTGGAAATGAGACAAAAACAAGGGATCGTGCATAACACAATAATGGTAGTAAGCAAAAGCGGTGCTTAGATTAAAGATATAGGCTCCGCTTTGATGACACCGTTAACCCTTTTGTGATTAGTGTGGTTAGGGCAGCATGGTTAACGGTGTCATCTGACATGCGTTTTCCCTAACCATGTGCTGCTACTAACCACAATGTGGTCAGCCTCACTAACCATGTTGTGTAACATGGTTAGCGGCACTAACCATGGCTAAAAGTGTCATCTGACACATATCTGTGGTTAACGGGCCAAAGAAATAGAGCTTCCAGTACAGAGCGGGGCTGCTCTAGCTGGCCGGCTCTATGGCTGCTCTGGACTGCCGCTTGACTGATACGCTCGCTGTGGCCCCCATTTCGTCCTTTCACATCAGTTTTTTTGGAGCAATATTTGCTCTTCATAGTGGAGCGTGCTTACTGTATAACTTTTTAAATCCCTGCTTGCAATTTCCCCATACAAAGCATCCATTTCTCCTACCTCGTTGAAGCACCATTACACCCCTTAGGTTCAGATTACTGTGGCGGTGCTGCTGATAATGCGATGCATGTATGCACTAAAATGGCGTCTGTAACTGCCAGGGCTCCTAGTGCTAGGGCTGCTGGGATATGGGGCAGATCACCTGGAGGACTCAGGTGCTCCATTAACCAGTCCGTGGTTAGCTTGTGGTTAAGGAAAATTTAACCACGAAAGGGTTAACAGTGTCGTCTGCTTGCGTTCCGCACTTGGTTAGCATGAACCACAGCTGAACATGGTTAAGCTAACCACAAAGCCTTGAGTGCCATCTAAATGGAGCCATACAGATGTATTGGATGCATATATTTTACTTGCGGCATCTGTTTGCTGTATTATGCATGCAGGCACGCACAGCTATCTATCTTTTGGAATTTTATTGTATGGTGGGTTTTAAGTGTTGTTAGCTGCTCTGAATGGTACTTAAGCACAAGGAGAGTTTTATAGATTTTTTTAATGCCTCATTCAACAGTATAAGGGGTATATGGAAGGTATACAGACACAAAGCTATGAAAAGGAAATATTGTATTTACAGACCTTAAAATCTATTTTGTTCTTATTCAGTATAAGAGAATACTTTGAGAGATTGTCCCCATGAGATGGTTCACTACTGAGATCTAGAGATCCACAACTGGCACTCACCTGTGAACTGTCACACAACCATATTCTGAAGTGGAAGCATCCTGCGAATCGTGTCATCATGTACATGGGTCTCCATATGAAGCAACCACATTATACTCTGCCCATATCTTGGCCAAAGCAGTGTTTGCTTGTTGGGACTGTGCCATGGTTTCATGTGCTGTCTCCTCGCCTCGCCTCACATGCTTCAATTTCCTTCTTTGCTTCTTGTTTCAGAATAACTATAGTTTGCTGTAATGTCTGAACTGGACAAATTAGGGTTACCTCAAGCTATTGTTTGCCTCTGTACCAGAATTGGAAACCATGTGACACCTGGACCAAGCCATTGTCCAATGTACTAATAGTGATTTCATTCTCCAAGTGTGGATCATTTTATAATCAAAATGGCACCATCCATGCACAAGAAGGAAGTATCTTGGAAAAACCCCAGGGTTTGTCGAAGCACAAAAAATATTTTTAGGGGAAAAAACAAGAGGGAGGGAACCGAAAAAAATCTAGCACAGCCTGAGTATGCTTTGTGGGCATTGAGGGAAGGTGGTGGAATGGAATGTCCTGGAAGAGGGCATGGCTGATCACTCACAACTCTGAACAGCAGTCCACACTACAACATTTTGTTGCATGTCCCACTTGTGTTATTGGCCCCACTTGGGTTATCATGTTACACTGATCTTGAAAGGTCTACTCTAATTTTTTTAAAAATTACCTTTAAAGCTCCGAAGGAGTTCCTCTCTATACTTTTTGTTCTGCAGAGGAGGGCCCCCATTTATGAGTCCTACATTTGTAGAAGCACAAGGAGGAACAATCGGGTCTTCCGTATGCTGACACTCTCCCTTTGAAGCTTTCTCCCTCTTCTTGGCAAACATTGGGTTTGTAGGTGAATCTTTGGTCCCTTTTTTAAACCATATACAATTCTGCTTAATACTTTTTGGCTTTTTTAAAATTTGGCATGTTTTAATTATTGGTTTTAAGTTGTTTAATTTTGAAGCTGCTCAGTTGTTTAATTTTGGAGGTGCCGCGGGAGCCCCTTTGTGTGCTGAGCACTGAAGAATAGAACTATTAAAGCAAGGTAAAGGTGCTTGCTAGAGAGGTGGAGCACCTACTAGCTCCTCCACCATTGTGAGTTGCAGACCCAGCTCAGTTAGTTTCTGAAACAGGTCATTGTAGGGCCTCATGGTTGCACATTGCATCTGCAACTGACTTACTTCCATGTAGTTACCAACCCATTGTTACTTCCCTGGGAGTGCTTCCAGACAGAGGGCTCCCAGAGCTAGCAATCAAAAGGCATTGTACAGCTATTCTGTCTTTTCCTCCTTAATGGGTTTTTTTTTCTAGTAAGAAAAAAGTCAGGAGAACTGTGGCGAAAACATGGATGGGTGTAATATCTTGAACACAACGAAGGCTTTATTCAGAATAGCTTTAACAAGCTTTACTGCCATGAGCCAGCAGGACTGTTCCACAGCCTTCCCCAATGTGTGCTGTCCTGATATGTTGGGTTACAACCCCCATCATCCCCAGTCAGCAGGGCTAATGGTCAGGCATAATGCAACCTGAAGTCAAACATCTGAAGGGCACCAGGTTGTAGGGAGGCTACTTTACAGGAACCCAGAAGGGACAAACTAGAAACATGCCGTGCATAAACTCCCCTACCGGCTCCACAGTACCACAAGGTTTACAACCTGAAAATGAGGTCATCTGAATCCCCTGTAAAATTCCATGAAGGAGGCAGGGCGATTGTGTGATAAAAAGCCTTGTCTGGAAGTTCCCTAACATAATTAGTTTAATTGTGCATCATTTTCCCTGTTCAAAAACCAAATCTCAGCAATGCAATGCTGATATTACGATCATGGATCTCATGTACAATTGACGTAACTGCACAACATCTTGGCTGAATTCGGACAACACAATAGTCAATACAACTGACGATTGTTTCCCCACCCCCTGTTGCTTATTGTGTCGTCTGAATTCAGCCCTTGCGTTTCTTCCCCCACCCCTGTTTCATTATCTAGTGTTGCTCTCAGTGTCTTTACTATCTCTGTCCTATTCCTTAAATAGCTCCCTCCTCCAAATCTCCTTGATCCCCTGCTAACACTTTTGACGACACTGCAAATCAGTCTTTGATGTCCAGTTTCTCTATCTCTGTTCCAGTCTTTTGGGCCATCAAGCTAGTGACTATTTTTTATCCTACAGGTGTGTAGCAGCCAAGCTTAGCCTTACTAGATCCCATTGCCTTGAAATTATCTTGCTTTCTCAGGTATGTTGGCTTGGTCAGGACTGGTCCTACAATTCAGCAAAAACGAGCTAGTCCCCTCAGCAGATTTTGGATGGCATCAGAAAGCTGCAAATTGTTACTTTTATTTGATGTATTTATATATTTCATTACATCTTACATATTTTTATTGTATATGTGGGGTGACATGTGGGTCTTTTGCTTTGGATGCCATAAAGTATTGGCTTAGCCCTGAACTGGGATGCCTGGGCTGGTTCATGCAAGAAAACTGATATTTTGAGAATGTGTCATTGAGTGAAATGGCAGTGGAGTAGCTTTATCTTTCTTATCAGTCAATAAATTGCTTCAATTGTGGCCCACACCAGAGGGCAGGAGGAATTCATTTGTGAGCAAAACCAATGACATCATGGCTTCTTTACTGCACACTGAGCTCTGAACTCTGAAGAAGATATTTATCGTTATTGATTTGGGCAAAAATCGCACTGTGGTACAGAGCAAAGAAAATGTTAGCAATAAGTCAACTGCCTTGTTTTCCATTAATTTTCTTAAACTTTATTTTTTATAAGGAATTATGAGAATGAGAGCCAATAACCAACACATAGGGTATGAACTCAGCTTCAGCACATTGCTTTTACATGGTGGTACGATATTTATTTGTTATATGATACCATGGTGAGGGTGTTTTGTATCTGTGGCACTACCACAGAGAACGTCCTTTCCCATTGGCATGTTAAGATAACAGCCTCTATTTAAAGCAAGCACCCTTTATGGTGACATCATTTTCTTTACTTTTTAACCAAATGGACCAAAAACCGAGAGCCAAAGTGAATGTGACGTCAAATGTGCAGGTTCTGTACCCCAAGCGATGTCCAGAAGATCTAACCTTATATTGTGATATTCTGTGTTTCCCTGCCTCTACTTCTCAGCATTATTATTGGTGGTGGTGGTGGTGGTGGTGGTGGTGGTGAAACCTGGAATATCAAGACATACGGTACTGGCACATTCTGGTAGACATCACAGAGCAGGGAGGGAGTACAAGATGTGTTACTTCTGCAGCACTACACATTCCTGGGAGTCAAAATCTTAGTATTGCATCTATATCAAGACTCTTGGCTTCTCACTCCCAAACAAGCCAGGAATGGGAAACCAATAACAAACCCTTCATAGGGGAGCAAAAAGCTAGTTTGGATGTAACACTAAGCTTTTGCTTCCTGGTTAATTTCTGTTTAGTTTAGTCACTCCTGGTGTTGGGAGGAGCCAAGTGGGAGTGGTTGTGCAGCATGCACTAGCATACCACATGTGAATGATAAGCCAGAATTGTTTGTAATTCTGACAGCATTACATGTGACCATGGCCAATGACTGGCTCAAGGTCACTTAGCCAACTTAATGGGGTTTGAGCGTAGATCTCCTTGATCCAAAACCAACAATCAATCCACTACCATAACACACTGCTTCCTACAGTACTAGCTTAAAATTTGGGTATGCTTAACTGACATTCTCAACAGGTCAGTTTATGTCATGTAATTGACATGAATTGTGTTCATACAGTCACTGTAAAAGCCATCAGGAGTTTGGGGTGTCCTGTCTTTTAAGTAAGGGCGCCCAATCCATGGCACACAGGCCACAGGTAGATCCCCCCCCCCAATGGAATCATGGTTTGTAAGTGTTGTGTTTATGAAATTTATCTTCCTGATATTAACATTTGACCAATTTAAATGTGTATTTTGCATTCAGTTTGCATTTAGTATTAGAGACAGTAGATTTTTTATTCCCAAAATTTCTATGGTAAGTTTATTTATTACATTTATTTGTTTGTTTATTTATTACATTTATATACCACCCAATAGCCAAAGCTCGCTGTGCATGTTCTAAACATTGGAAGTCATGGACTATCTGAAGTGTAGATGTAGAAAACACTTCTCCTAATTTGATTTAATTTTTAAAATGTTTTATTGAAGTCATCATTGCTATTATTTCAATTGCTTGTGCAGTATATTTGAGAGTCATATAGAAGTGACAAGAATTTTGAAATATAAAACAAAATACGATAGACTTCTGTGCCTTTTGCTTGACTTTCCCTGCACAGGGCAAAAGATTCTCTTGCTGCTTCCATTTGTTATGTTGAAACCAGCTGGGAAGAAAGACTCTGTAGAAGTGTAATAGGCGGTGTTGAGTATTATTCACCGACTAAACATCTGAGACATTTATAGATCCATTGCTCAACTTTTCAGCTGTAATTTATCATCCTAAAATTCTTTGGACTACATTTCTTTAATACACAGTTTGCACATTCCTGATGTAAAAAAACACAATTAAATGCCATTGCAAAGATGAATGTAGTTTATCTTACAATACTCAGGCAGGAATGTACCTTAAAGGCCCTCTTTAACTGGATTCATCCCATGTAGCCCAACTTTATGTATTTTTACTCAGAAGTCTCACTGGCTTTGTTGGCCTTACTCCCAAGTGATGACAACAGCCTAATGAACACCACACTGTCTGAGTAGTTTTTCATAGCAACTCCTCCATTCTCTTCCATGCTATGAAAAATTGTAGACGTTGGCTTTTCATCTTATCCAGCAACCTCTTTTATTTATTTATTTTCCTCCATCCCAATTTTTGTTTTTGTTAGAATGTGTGACAAATTGATCTGGTAACCTCCTGTTTAGATCCTTGCAATGTATCGTACTTGGGACTGTCTTTGATGAGATACTGCAATTAGCAATCTATTCTAGGCACTATTTTCAGAACTAGTCACATCCAGCTATAAGTAGGGATGGACAAATCTGTCAATTTCGGTTTCCACCAGTTTCTCATTTTTCCAAAGCCAAGTTCATTTTGTTCCACGTGTTTATTAATTTTTAAGAAGTCTGTTTGGTGTGCATTGCTTTCCCCATATATATGCCATTTATTTATAGGTTCATTTGACTAATATATGCATTTTGTGCACATTTCCCCCATATATTTGCATTTTCCTCTCTGCTCAGTCATTAAGATTGGCTTCTGAGGCCCTGCGCCAAGTCCCCATTCCCACTGCTGCCTGGCACCATCTTTGGAATTCCCTCCCTAGAGATGTTCATGTGGCTAGCACTGAGCTGAACACCTCCACCCCCACCCCACACTTTTGTGGGGCCATTTGTGCTTCTGTGAGAGTGGGGGAGGATTTTTTACCAGTTTGGTGAGTTGGAGGGTGAATTCTATTTATTTTTGGCTGTGCAACTTATTGTTATGATGTGAGGCAGTGGAGGGTTTTCTTCTTTTTTTATTTTAAAGAAGAAAGTGTTGCCTGTGGACTGAGAGACTGCAGTTTCCTTCAGGCCCCTTAGCAAATTCACCAGTATCGGAGGCAGTAAGCTTATATACACCAGCTGCTGGGGAACATGGGTAGGAGGGTTCTGTTACACTGTGTCCTACATGTGGGTCCCTGGTCGACAGCTGGTTGGCCACTGTGTGAACAGAGTGCTGGACTAGATGGACCTTTGGTTTGATCCAGCCTCAGGGCTCGTCTTATGTTCATGGCAGAGGTGAGATTTGAAATGTGGACATATTCATTATGCTATTTAGAGTTTGGCCCGCTGTGAAATGACAGCAAAGATGGTTGTGTTAGCCCTCACGTGGCACCATAATAGGCTTATGCCTTGATATGGGCACAGCCTTATTAACCAGTGGTGGCACTTATACAATGCCACGTCTTTGCTTTTCTGATTACCGTTTATCAACACAATCTGTGTTGTCTTGTCTTGTGGACCCAGGCCGGGCTTTTGATGCAGTCTTATGGCAAGGTTGAAAAGCAGCCAGGCCAGCCTGCTTTCTTAACTGAGTTTCATGTGGAACTTGCTGCTGTGGATTTTTTGTTTTAGATTGAAGTGCCGGTTGCGGAATGCAGTACTGTCTATTCCATTTCTCAACAATGTTTATGGAGTGTTGACACAACAGTGATATAACTATTATCGTTCAGACATGGTCTGATGCTTTTATCTTCTCCTGTCATCTTTTTCCTTTGATAAAAATCTAGGGTGTAATTATAGAGTTCAAACAGCCCAAAGCCAGTGTATTTTAAGGACCAAACATGGCTCTTGGCGAAAGTGTTCAACTCAGTGACCTGGCACTGTTTGAATGTTGAGTGAAAACACTGGATGAAGGAAGGAGACAAGAGTATATTTATGTTTGTGTAACCTTGTTATGTGCAGTGTATGTGGGGTAGACCAGTCTAGTCCCTTGACACATCTTTGCTTCCTGCATGTGTTATTTGTGTACAGGATATTCTCTTGCAGGTGATCCTAGTACATCAATGGTCCTCCTGCATACAGAGAACTGTGCTTGGACCTTGTCCCAAGTTTTCTTTTTCATGCCTGCTGATGCTAAGCAGAGTCAGCCCTTACTGACTAGCAAAGAAGCTGGCAATATTTGCCTGATGTACAGATAGGGCTGGCCCTACCCTTAGGCAGAGTGAAGTAGCGATCTCCTCAAGTGGTATATGGTATCCATCCTAGAGTTTTTAAAGACTTCAATTATGAAATTGCAGATCTTCTGATGAAAATAATCAACTTGTCCCTAAGATCAGCCTCTGTATCATGTGTAGCCCTTCCTCTCACAGGTGATATATACACCACAGTTCAGATGCCTATAGTAATTCAACTTCTAAAGACTTGAAGGGGAGGACTGAAATATGGAAAAACTCTCATCTGCATCAACATATTCCAAAGGCACCCTCAAAGTGCCCCACAGAGAAAATGGGGTACCAGAGAGGTACCCAAAGGTATCACTAAACAGGAGCAACCGGAGCCTATGCACAAGAAGAAAATCAGAATATACGAATTTTTACAGTGCAGAGCAATACTTTGAAGAACATTTCCTAGTTTTCAATCAAATTGTTGGTAGTTCTTTTTATGGATTCTTTATGACAGGATTGGATAAACCAGTATAACGAAGGATGTACCTTGATGGGAACATTGCTTCATTCTCATGTTTACAACAGTGATAATAAGTTAGTACTTCTATGAAGTATTTTTTTGTTTATAACTTCCCCTTGGAATGATTATGAAATAAGAAAACAGACTAAAGAAAAGGTGGCAAATCATCCCAGAGAAGGCGAACAGTCGTTTTGGGAAGTACAAGTATTACAAATTAAGCTAGAAGATGGGAGCGTCTTTTCTTCATGGATATGACTAGACCAAAGCTTATCATACACAGTTCTTCCATCACTCACTAACAGCTGTTGATTCCATGGCCACTAGTTTTGTGATCATCAGCATTTTTGTGCCAGAAGCCTTGTGATCCAGTAGATTAATTGGGCAGCTAAAGACTGATGTCTGAGACCCCCCCCACCCAAAAAAAAAATCCAAGTGAGCACAATCTAATAACTACCACATTTTCCTGCACAAGCTCTGTTGACATCCCTAGAGGATTGTGGCCTTGAGTATTCTTAAGAACATAAGAAGAATCATGCTGGATCAGACCAAGGGTCCATCTACACCAACATTCTGTTCGCACAGTGACCAACCAGCCACCCATGGGAAACTCACAAGCAAGACTTGAATGCAACAGTGACCTCCCGTCCATGTTCCCCGGCAACTGGTATACACAGGCATACCCCTTTGATACTGGAGGTAGCACTGCATAGCCATCAGGACTAGTAGCCATTCATAGCTTTCTCCTCCAGGAATTTATCCAACCCCCTTTTAAAGCCATCCAAATTGGTAGCTATCACTATATCTTGTGGTAGCAAATTCCGTAGTTTAACTATGCACTGTGTGAAGAAGTACTTCTTTTTATCTGTCCTGGATCCTCCACCAATCAGGTTCATGGGATGACCCCGGGTTCCAGTGTTATGAGAAAGGGAGAAAAATGTCTCCTTATCGACATTCTCCACACCATGCATAATTATTAATTTGTACACCCCTGTTATGTCTTACTCTGTCTCTTATTTTCCTGCTCTTAATGGTGTTTAAAAATTAATTACATGGGGTAGCTTGCACCATCCACCATGGTAGGGAAATTCTGGAATCAGATCTGGAATCTGTATGTTTGATAATTGCAGTACCATAGAGATTTTTCTGGACAACATTAAAATGCACCAATTGTGTGGTTTTTCTGTAATTGCGTAATGTCTTCAGATGACCAGTCTTAATAGGGTGAATGGTTCCTAAGACCTGGCAACATTTAGGCTTTTAGCCTTCTTTAAGGGTCTGAGAGACAGTCAATAAAATTATTTGACTCAATTTTAGAGCTTCCTTGGTTTCACCATTTTAAAAGTCTTACCTGGTTGTTGTGTCAGCCTTCTCCAGCATAGTGCCCTCCATATGGTTTGGACTACAACTCCTCTCAGCCCCAGGCAGCATGGCTAGTGGTCAGTGATTATGGAGTTGTAGTCCAAAACATATGGAGGACACTAGGATGAGAAAGGCTGGTATATGTGGATAAATTGTTTTCATTGAGAATTGTATGCTATATAAAATATATATTTATCATTTGAAATTTGTTTGTTACTATTCAAAATTGCTGCAGTATACATGGGGAATATTAAGCTGGCCCAGTCAAATATTTTGGTTTGGTTCCAGTCCAGGGTCATTTGGAGATTCAACCTGTTGTAGTTTGGTTCAAGTCCAGATCACATGAAGAAAATTTAAATACGAGTTGCATTGTGGTACTGGGGCTCGTCTGCACTGTATATACTCCTTTGTGGCTGTGAAGTGGCTGCACCTTTGCTTACACAATGCAGTCGCCAAGTCACATCCACCTTGTGGTTTTCATTCCGAAACTGTGCATTTTCGAAGTCTTGTTTTTACTTTGCTCTGCTGTCGCCGCAGTTGTTTGTACGTGTGTCAGTGGAGGCTTTAATGCAGCTTAGGATGCCTCACCTGTACAGGCCTCTGCTCATGTGCAAAGCATCACGAGACTGCAGAGTAGGGGATGGGACTCAGGTGAGTGTTTACAAATAGTCACCATAGCAACAGTTCCGTCCAATTGTGGGATGAAAGTCAGGACATTAAATGAGCATAATGCAATGTCTCGATGAACTATAGCTGCATAGGTCCACAGATACATGCTTTCAACATGACAAAGTTGCGCAGAGCTGTAAAAAAATTGCTCAGACAGTTCCTCCATTTGATCTTTGCTGTGCATTACTGCTATGTGACAACAGTACTATGAATTTTCTGGGCAAAATAGTCTGCATTCAATCCTGCCAGGTATCGTTGTTGCTGCTACTTCGCAGCTGCGATGCTGTGGTTTTTGGGGGGATCAGTAGTGAAAGCAGCACCCTATGCACAGCCCCCCTGGTTTGCTTAGTTGACAAAGGTGATGAAAATCGTTGTGATGTTATTCTCATCTCAATATTTAATGCACTAGGCAGAAAAGTGTGCTACACACACAGGTAGTTGGAATATAGGGAGAGTAGAAACAAAATGGGGGATTAATGTAGAGTAAGATATCTTGGTTCTGGATTATTGCTTGATATTGAAAGATATGACACAAGTTTACATTTTTTAAAAGCTCCATTCCCTTCCTCCTAAGTAGTTGTTTTAAGCTACTTACCTCAGAATTTAGATACTAGGAGGCTGTGCTACATTGCATTTCCTGCAGGCCTAACCACCACCATAGATGGGGTGCAGGCTGCCTGTCAGGGAACTCTTGTTTTATAGACGCTATGTATATACATCTCTTTAGGTCAAATGTAAGGGTGTAGGGAGTGAGATTTCCACACCAATCTAACAGGTCCAAGGGCCACAGCAGGAGGAAGCATGTCAGTACCTGCAGAAATCCAGCCATCTCCCAATTCCTCCACCGTGCTGATGGTCCCGTCTGTGCAAAGACTAGGGCTGAAGTGAAAACTCAACTCACCCTTTCTGTCAGAAAAGGAGGAAGGTTGGATGAAACGATAAATCAGAATAAAGCCTGCTTTTTCAAGGGAACAGGAAATAAGTTTGTCCCCTACAATACAGGCTTTCAAACAGGCCTCAACATCGTCTGTCTTCTTGTCCTGAGAGTATTTCTGTGCAGTTGACTGTATGTGATTCTGAGCTGTTTGTTTTATTTATGGGAACCCTTATGGTATCCTTTAAATGCCAAAGTTCTATCTCATAGTAATAAATACTAATTTGATGTAAGTTATATATCTATGTATATTACATACATCAAATTTTGCATGCGCTGCTGAGTGAGGACATGGCCCTGAAAGATGACCTGTAAAATAAACAAACAAACAAACTCTTAGAATTTTCTGAAGTGGGTGCACTTACTGTCGGGACAGTAGTGGTGGCTGCTATTTTTTTCTTTAAAAATAAAAAATTAAGTGCTCCACTGTTGCAAGTGGTGACGGTGCTCTGATTAGCAGCTCCATGGCCCTGCCGTATTGCTCCCCATTGAACAATACTTTGGCAATTAAAGCTCACGTTTCCCCCCCTCCACAGTAACTCCGGAATAACACACTTCATCATGAGGGAACCTGTTGGGCTCTGCTTGCAGTGGCAGACCAACAATGGTTTTAAAAACAAAAATCAGAAGGGGGCAGGGAAAGAGTTGCTTTTCTCGGGGTATTCCCCCCCTCCTGCCCTCATTAAAAGTTTAAGAGTTTCTCCCACCACTCCCCAAATGGGCAAAAATGCCTATTTACTTTCAGAACCCATAAAGGGGGACACAGAAGTGAAGTGGGGAGGTGTTTTTCAGTTCAGAAGAGGGAAGGATGCAGCCTGGGCAAACCCAAAATATATTAATCACTTTCTCATATATGTGTGTGTAGGCATGCTCAGTTTAGTCTGGTCACAGCCAGTGACTGTATGACAACATCCCATTTTTAAGGTCAAAAATAGAGCTTTCAAGAAAGAGTTTTGCGCCAAGCCCCTAAATTGTGAGAATGTTTACCTTTTTCTAATCCTGACCGTTGCTCTTGTATTCATAACATTTTTTTCTCATACCAAGGACACCACCCACTAAACACTGCAGGGGACTTTTCTCCATCTTTATCTTTATTCCTATTACTCCAAATAGTAAACACACAAAATGGAGTATTCATTAGTCTGTAATAGCCTATCCTCCACTGGTTTCAGGAGCACGGTATGTTTTAAAGAACTATCACTGTTTTTATTTATTTATTTATTTTTAATGAAGATTGTTTAAACTCACAATGGGTTTGCATAGAACAGCTGCAACTCAACACATCCAGTGGTTTAAATCCAACTTCGCACTAACAGACATCCACTAGCGTGGTGGGACTTCCTTCCTCTTTCCTCCTCTCTGCACCTTTTGTTCTACCTGTAAATCTGCTCTGGAAAATTTCCTAGCTTTCTGGAGCAGATTTAAGACATGTGGGAATGGCTTCGAGTTCAACCCCTAACCAGAAAAAAAGTTCCCCATTCTCAGCTGCTTGCAGTGGGTGGGACTAGAACCAGAAGTGGGCAGGGCAAAAGCCAAAAGTGAGCGGAAACAACCTCTCTCTCTCTCTCTCTCTCTCTCTCTCTCTCTCTCTCTCTCTCGTTCTTCCTTTCTTTCTCCCAATGCCCCCCCCTCTTTCTCCCTCTGTCTTGCTAAAGGTCTTAACTGATTGCTTGTAGAGGGCTTTTGAAATTAGGGGGAGCATGGTGTGGAACTAAGCTGAACTTTGCTTGAGGCCTAAGTTGCTCACCCCTGTGATATATGGTTATGGACGGAATGGAATGGAAGTGAAGCATTTTGTGTGCATGTGTATGGATTTACATGCTTGTGCATGAGGTTTAACTTCTGGAAATATTGGAAAAGAGGATGGAACCAGAACAATTCAAGCGTGTGCATGCGTATTCTCACAAAAGTTTTTAAAAGGCATTTTCAGCTCTGCAAAAGGCAAAATAAGGCCAAAATAGGGGCAATATTTTACCAGGGAAAGGAAGTATAAAATAGGGGCTGTTACTAGTAAACAGGGATGGTTGAAATCCTGTACGTTGGCTATTTCCGGCATTCATCAGATCTTCTTTCAATGTGTGGAAGGGCATCCAGGATTGCATGTGCTGTCCTCATTCCTGATCACCTTGTGCTCACATTAAGGACAGCTTATGTGACTACAATTGTATCGATATATGGCTCTCTCCTGACCATATGAGGAAGAGTTAAAGCATTTGCAGATTCTTGCTTTATGGGGGTTGGGGTGTGAGAAGGGATATGATAGAAGTTTGCAACATTGTGAACCGTTGAGAAAAAGAGAGAGAGAGAGGAGAAAAGGTTTTTTGCCTTTCTCATGATACTAGAATTGGGGTTTGCATCTGTAAGTTCAGAACCAATTTCTTCCCCAATAATTATCTTGAAGAATTCACTAGCACAAGATGAGTTGATGCCCACTAGTTTAAATATACATGAATAAAGAATAGGCCAATTCCTGGAGGTCTGTGAACAGAATGCTGGACTAGATGGATGTTTGATTTCATCCAGCAAGATAATTCTTATGTTCCATTTCACTGCTTTTTGAGTAGGCCAGTACTACTACTACTACTACTAACCTTAATAAAAGAATAGATCTGCATGTTTACAGACTATTGCAATCAATATGTTCTTGCTTAAGGTTGATTTTATTGTCAAAGTATTCACTGCTTTTAGTGGTAACCATCTGTTTCAGTCCATTCCATCTTTGAGTGTCATGGAAATGCTGCCTTTCACTACCTTTAAAAGCACTTTTTTAAAAAAAAAATTGTCGTGGAAGAAATCTATGACAATTGTGGAAACTTGTAACTTCTCTGCCCTAGTGCAGCACATCAATAGCTTTCGCCTAAAATAATTGACTGGATTTGTAGCTAGCTGAGTAACAGTAATAGCACCTTACAGAAATAACTTAATTAAAGAACAGGAGCGAGAGGGGGGGAAGCTAAACCCTAGGTGTGGCCAAACTTCTCAGCAAGCTCTTAATAACTCTTAACATCAGCACAACACAGCAGTACAGAGATACCCATATGCAGATGCCTGTTCCTGTTACACATAGGGCAGTAATCCTTATACTTCTGGCTTTGTGCTACAGATACAAAGGTGAGGGCTGCATGTCACCCTCACAAAAAGTTCACTAAGATGAATAGCAGAACCTTGACCATAATGCTTTCTGCATTATTATCTGTGCTTACAGAAATTGCTAAGACTGAAATCCCTCCTCGCTGAATTTTTTTTAAAAAAACAACCTGAAAAAGTTTGCTGCTTTGAACATGATTTGATGCAGCTATTATGATTGTTTAGTTTATTTGCTCACATTTTTAGGGCTGCACTGTAGTTTATATTTCATATGTCTCCTGCCTTGTGAATCCCTGTGATTAAGAGACAGGGAATAAATATTTGAAATAAGTAAATAAATAAGGACAGCAGTTAACACAGAAGGCATTAAGGTCGAAAATAGTATATATAAAGTAAGTTTGCATGCAAAAGATGTGTCATTGTTTTTAAAGAACACTGGGAAAAACAATGCTGCTGTACTTGTTAGGAAGTGTTAGAGCTCCATCACACCTAATTCCCCCCCCCCCCCGGTTTGCCTCCTCATTTTTGTTTTTTTAAAAACTTCTGGGGCATAAGCGCATCAAGCTTATGATCCCCTTCACCTGAATAGATGCTCTTTCGCTCTTCCACTCCACTCCACCCCACCCCTCCCCTTTCTCCCTCCAGTCAGGTCCTGTCAGATGAGCAGTTCAGCCAGACCACTTTTCTGCTGGGCAAAAATGGAATGACCCTTTAGTCTGGTTCTTTGGGGGCATCGAGGGAGTACCATCCTGTCTCTGCAGAAATTTGGGCATTGCATGATTTTTAAAAAATGCTTTCAAATGTGGGGTGCAAGGTTTGGGTTTTACATTGAGGCTTGGACCCGGCTGCTGGGAAAGATCACTTTTCCCTGCCAGGACCTGATGCAATCCAATCAAGCCAACAGCAAGACTCCTGTAACAGCACACACTCCCAATTCCTTTAAAACTACATGGAGGCTTAAGGGCGCATTAAATGCTCTTAGGAAAATTATCCAGGTTGTAAGGTTGATTTAAATAAGAGATGTTGACAGTAGTGATGTTGTCTCTGGCAATGATTGGCTAAGCTAGACTAATGTCAGAGAGGGATGGGTCATACAAATGACCTCTGACAACAATTGATTGAACTAATGATAGAACGAGGGCAGATAGGAGGTCTTGGGAAACAAGTGCTATGGATCTGAGAAGGCAGTGTGGGTGGGAAGAAGATAATGGCTGGAAGATGGAATGGCCGAGAGGAACTGGGGCAAGAAGTGAAGACCAAAGAGAGAAGGAAGGAAAGGTGAGATAAAAAACTACATAGTCAGGAACTGCAGGAACTAGGAAGCATGATGCTTATATATTGATTTGATATAAGCAGGCTAATCTTTTAGCAGCAGACATCTCATATATTTTTAATAGTTCCGAATTTATAGAGCTGGAAGGAAACTCAATGATGATAAATCCAAGTTATGGCCAGAAGCCGAACTTCTACTCAGAGATGTCCTTGTCAAGGGGTTATGTGTTCCCCCAATTTCCATTGAGAGTCACCCTTGAATGTACAGATGGAAGTGAGCATAAGAGGTTCTCCAGTCAATTCTCCTGCATAGAATCTGCCCAAATGCGCGCCTGGTCCACTCTTAAACATGGGAAATCTCACCACCTGGTTTGTGCCAAGGCTAGCAGTCTGTTCCAAGATTCTATCATTATTACATTTAGAAATTCCTTCCAATGTCCAGGCTACATCACTCCAGGGGCAGGTTCCGGAGGCACAAGCGCAACCTGATATAATGTCAGGAGATCCATGCTAAGCTCTCCCCCTGTTTTTAAAATGTTTAATAGAAGACACCTCGGAGAGGAGGTAAAAATGGCATGGGGATTTCGGCACTGAGGCAGGGAGGGGGAAGTAACCATTTTACTCCATGTCATGGTGGTTGGCATTTGTTTTTGACTGGTCAGTACCAACCCTAACATAGATAAATATATGGTGTAATGCTGACTTAACAGTGGGAAGGCAGGAAGGCAGCAGCAGTGATTGTGAAGGAGGGCCAAGGGTTTCTTTATAGAACACTCTTCTTGAGGATATATCTGGCTTCATTGACTGCCTGTTGTAGGTTCCTATGACTCAGCAGCTATCTGCGGCGTTGCCAGCAACTGGTATATAAGGCATACTGCCATTGTGAGCCATGAACTCAGTAGTGGCTGCGAGCCAGTCAGTAATCACAGTTTCCACAGAGTTGCCTGAGCTGCCTTTGCCATCATAGCCACATCCTGCCTCTTGCTGGTAAGGATCTACATTCTCTGCCCTGGTTCTGTCGTGTTGGCTGATAATTCCTGCCAGTTAACTGCCTTAGCACCACTGCTTTTATTTCACACTCACCCAATGGACAAAATGTTCCAGGACAGCTTTATAAAGCCTATTTCCTTGAGAGGGGAAAGCGCTGGAGGCTTGTAATATCTTTGTTCATGACAGTATGGGTACAGTGGGTGGGTGGATAGGAGCCAAATAGAGATGCAGGCAGTCCTAGCACAGTATCATTTCTTGACTTCCACCCAAACCAACAGCAGAGGCTTACAGCTTTCCAAGGCTGTTCCTTGCAGGCCATCTTCAAAATGAAAAATGGTTTCCTCTGTGTCCAAGTAAAAACTGCGCCCTGTCCTCAGTTCAAAGCCTAAACATTTCCACCTCATCCCGACAGGTGGGTGTGCCATCCCTAGCTGACCTTGAATTTCCATTAATTAGCATTCATTACTAGTGACCAAGCCATGCCAAAGCTATAGGGAGGCTTTGAATATGATGACATCATGGCCTGTAACAATATTTACAGGAATTGGCTTTTCCTGTGTCAAGTGAGGAAATCCTTTCCTCTTCCTTTGCGTTTTGCTTCTGGCTAAAGCGGTTTTCTCAGTGGATCTGAGGAAATAGGTAGAAGCGATTTCATTTATCGCTTTTGTCGGGGGCTACTAGCTACAGGAATCTGTGACAAGCCCCACCTGCGTGGGTGGGGGCTTGAGAGAATCAGGTATGCAGGTAATGAAGGAGTCTTTGCAGCTGTATGGAGAACTCTAAAGGCATGTTGCTTGCTTCTGGGGAAACTGTTGCTGCTTTAAAGACCAGCGTGACTCCTGCCCCCTCAACTAAGATATTTGTACATAAGCAAATATTGCAATGTCTCCTCAAGATGCCAGTATGCTTTCTTCACGGGAAAATTAACCTTATAAAAAGCTCCCCCACCCAAACATCCTACTATTCCTTTGGGGTGTGTGAAGCTATAATATATATATATATATATATATATATATATATATTCCACATGTACTTCTCTAAGCGCTTTCTCTGTGAGTTTTCAGTGACATCTTTTATGTCACGAAGCCTCTCAGTACACTGCCATGGCTTGCTTCCGATGGAAACACTTGTACCTCCTAGCTGAAGCTGAATTTGGCAGGGTTCATGCAGCACTATTAGGTTTCCCCTGTGTGTGGCTCGTTTGAGACGTGATTGAAACGTTACATGTGAACTACATCCTGCCATTTCAAAGAGATGCAGTCAGAAGGTCAGTGTCAAGTTGGCTCTCTCAGTGGAGAGGGAACTGCAAAATGCTTGTCATCCCGAAAGGAAGAAGCCAAAGCCTGTAACTTGATTGTTGCAAGAAGTATTAGATTGCTGGTGGATAGATTAACACTGTTCGGATTAGCTTTGTTTGTAAAATAAGGATCCATACAGTGTTTGGTATCTCATTGGCACAGAAACACTGCTGTACTCATGAATTATAGCGCAAGCCAGTAGGACTTCCTGAAAAAGAGCTAAAACATTTTGCACCACAAAAGTTCTCTTCTGCAAATACTGATGCCACATAGTTTGAACATTTATCTAATATTAATTATCTGCACTCGGCAGCCAGTGATATTTGACTTTGTTATTTGATTTAAGCATTTGAGAGTTGATATGCAATGACATGTAGCGTTTGAAAAGTAGCCTGCAATGGTATTTAGTATTTGACAATTGGCAAGATTTTCGTATTTAATGCCTGCCAAAATCAAAACACCAAGAGAGGATCACAAATCCAAAGCGCACAAAATTTGGAGTTTGGAAAGAAAATTTCACATTCACTTATGCATTTTAAAATTTGAAATTTTGCATTCAAGAGTTGACAAGTTTTGAAATTTAGGTAATTCAAATAAATAATTGCAAATATTTGTCCAGCACAGCCTCACATGGCTTCTCCCCTATGAGCCTCCCTTCTTGGGCCTGTCCTGAGTGAATGACTTGAGGAGAAGCGGCTCCGTAAAGAATTCAAGGTTATAAGTTTTATCTGGCTGCTCTTGGCATTTCTTCAAAGGCTCCTTTTAATGAACCTTCTCCCTGGCTGCTTCTGACATCTTTGCTCTTTATATCTCATTGTTTTGTTTTACTACTATACTCCTTCACTCCTACACTCTGTGAGATAAGCGCCTCCCTTCTCCTGAATGGGAGATCCTAAAGTGACTTAATGAGGTCGTGGTTTGGATGCCATGACTAGAAACATGGCAACAAGAAAATGGCGGGCTGAACCCTCATTTTAGAACTGCTTGCCCAAAGAGGCTGGGCGAACAACTATTTCCCCCCCTTTATTTAAAAAAGTAGCTATCAGGATAGAAATACAAATAATCAAGACAATCTCCAACAGCCAGATGAAATAAAAATATGAGCAGCAAACAGAACACATTATTGGTTCCAGTCCCCTGAAGGCCTCCTTAAAGAGACATCAGGATGTTCACAGTCACTGGGAGATATATAGTGGAGGGCATTTGCCTGTGTAGAAGTGGGGAATTGAAGCTGCAATCTTAGGCACATTGACTGTTGAGTCACTCCCACTGAACGCATTGGAACTTACTTCTGAGTAAACATCCATAGAAACAAGCTGTGGATAAAAACTCATTCATGGTAAACTTTTTGTTGCAGGAGGTAGCTTTTTTTTTTTTACTTGCCGCCCACTATGTGTTTTTCAGTTTTCGCATCGTCGCACGGCATTTCTAGGGATGTTTGAAGTGCCCTTGACTAAGGTTAAAAGCTCTTATTTCAGTGTAGCCTCTTTGCATCAGAGTTTTAACAAGAGGGACACAAGGGACACTGTGTTCACATAAAGCGTTCCACCCACCTCAAGGCATCGGCAGGTCACAGCTAAGATTGGCAATTCCTTACGACTGGCCTTGTGACTGTGCCACTAACAACTGCCTGCCAGTAAGAAAATTCAGCAGGTGAAGCTTTCTCCATTATTTAATCTTGATTGTGGGAGGGAAATGCCTGCTAGCAGTTGTTGATTGCACTGGAAGAGCCCTGTCAGGAAAAAAAAATGATTACACTATTTACAGGTTATCCCCAGAGATTTTGAAACAGTGGCCCGGTTTGCACGACTTGAGGATGGTTGAACATGCTGGTCGTGAGCTGGCTCATTACATAAATTATCTTCACCAGTCACAGCTTGTTGTCACATGTGAATCTGGCAAGGGTAGGAGTTTGTTGGCAGGGCCGTGCAGAGCTGGTAATATGCCCAGGCCAGATGGGACGTGTGTGCACCCCCCATTTCAAACTGCTCATTAAGTATTTTTTAATCTTTTTTTTAATGCCCACCAACATGTCTGTTCTGTATAACACCTTCATATTAAACCTGTTCTACAACACCTCAATGTTGAATCAGAAATTTACATTTATTTTCAGTTGCTGTACAAATAGAAGCAACAACAATAGAACAGTCCTTCATCATTATCAAACATCATCATTATCACCCTCACGGTATCATCATCATTATTATCATTAATAACTCTCATCATCATTACCTCACCCTCCGCTCCAGAGATTATATGCCATGGTGAAGATTGAGGAAAGAGATGCAGTAAAGACAACCATCACAACTTAGGCACATATATCCCTGCATGCGGCATGGCCCTCTGGAGCTCGTAGTCTGACCGTGGTATTCATGACGGATGGATTCTACTGTGTTTCCGCAAGGCGGGCTCTTCGCTTCTCGATGGGCCGCTTACACTACGGAAGCAGTAGCATAAGCTGGGGGGCACCTCCTTGTCGGAGTGCCCCCTCAAAATCGTGGGCCCCGGGCCAACTGGCCCCACTGCCCTCCCCTCTGCACGGCCCTGTTGGTTGGACTGGTTAACAAACCATTCAGCACCTACACACTGTTGTAGGACTATTAAGGTACAAAAGCCCTTATTAATCCACCTGTGTATTGTGCAAACCAAGTTAGTATGTGAATTACTCTGGAATGATCACACTGCTGGGGCTGGTTTCCCATAGGGGTGTGCATCGGATCGGATCCGATCCACGATCCGAATCCGATCCGACCCAAAATCGGGAAAATCCGATCCGATCCGATCTGATCCGGACAACCTCCGATCCGATCCGATCCGATCCGATGAGGTCCGATCCGGATCGGACGCCATTTTGAATGCTTTTTCCCATAGCCAAGTATTGTTTTACAAAAACGCCTATAACTTTTTCATTTTTAAAGATAGAAGGATGAAACTTGGGCACATTGTAGACTGGTTAGGGGTAGTTATCTGTGAGAAATTTCAGAAAGATTGGTGCATGCATTTTGTGGCAATTAATTTTTTAATAAATACCCAGGAATGCCTATAACTTTGTCATTTTTAAAGTTACACACATGAAACTTTGCCACATTGTAGGGGGTACCTTGGGACCTATGTGTGTGAAATTTCAGAAACGTAGGTGCTTGTCTTGTGTGGCAATTAATTTTTAGAAAAATGGGTAGTAGTGGGGTAAATACAGTTACGCCTCCCATTTTTTTATTTTTGAAGATACAAACAGGAAACTTGGGCACATTACAGGCACCACTTGCCTTGATATGTGTGTGAAATTTCAGAAACATTGGAGCTTTCCTTGTGTGGCAATTAATTTTTGAAACAATGAGGAAAGAAACACCTATAACTTTGTCATTTTTAAAGTTACACACATGAAACTTTGCCACATTGTAGGTGGTACCTTGGGACCCATGTGTGTGAAATTTCGGAAACGTAGGTGCTTGCCTTGTGTGGCAATTAATTTTTTAATAAATACCCAGGAATGCCTATAACTTTGTCATTTTTAAAGTTACACACATGAAACTTTGCCACATTGTAGGCGGTACCTTGGGACCTATGTGTGTGAAATTTCGGAAACGTAGGTGCTTGCCTTGTGTGGCAATTAATTTTAGAAAAATGGGTAGTGGTGGGGTAAATACAGTTACGCCTCCCACTTTTTTATTTTTGAAGATACAAACAGGAAACATGGGCACATTACAGGTACCACTTGGCTTGATATGTGTGTAAAATTTCAGACAGCTGGGTCCAGGCATGTGGTGGCAAGGTATTTTTGAAACAATGAGGAAAGAAACGCCTATAACTTTTTTATTTTAAAAGTTAGAAGTCTGAACATTGCTCACTTTGTAGATGGGTTAGGGGTAGATATGTGTCAGAAATTTCAGAATTATAGGTCCAGGCATTTGATGGCTATGGAATTTTTAAATTACATGTTTCAAAAAAATCTCTACAGAGGCCAGGTCTTCCCCTCCCGCTTCCCGCGAAGAAAAGGAAACACTCTCTCGTCTCGATCCCTTTGATCCTTGCTAGTAGTATCCATTACAGGGCTCGTGTTTCCTTTCCTACTTTCACTTTTCACTTTGTACTCAAGCAGACACGAGCCCTGTAATGGATACTACCAAGGATCAAAGGGATCGAGACCAGAGTGATCCTTCCTTGCACGCATGGCTGCAAAACTCAGCTAGGCTCAGCCGTTCTGCTTGAAAAGTGAAAGTAGGAAAGGAAACACGAGCCCTGTAATGGATACTACTAGCAAGGATCAAAGGGATCGAGACGAGAGAGTGTTTCCTTTTCTTCGCGGGAAGCGGGAGGGGAAGACCTGGCCTCTGTAGAGATTTTTTTGAAACATGTAATTTAAAAATTCCATAGCCATCAAATGCCTGGACCTATAATTCTGAAATTTCTGACACATATCTACCCCTAACCCATCTACAAAGTGAGCAATGTTCAGACTTCTAACTTTTAAAATAAAAAAGTTATAGGCGTTTCTTTCCTCATTGTTTCAAAAATACCTTGCCACCACATGCCTGGACCCAGCTGTCTGAAATTTTACACACATATCAAGCCAAGTGGTACCTGTAATGTGCCCATGTTTCCTGTTTGTATCTTCAAAAATAAAAAAGTGGGAGGCGTAACTGTATTTACCCCACCACTACCCATTTTTCTAAAATTAATTGCCACACAAGGCAAGCACCTACGTTTCCGAAATTTCACACACATAGGTCCCAAGGTACCGCCTACAATGTGGCAAAGGTTCATGTGTGTAACTTTAAAAATGACAAAGTTATAGGCATTCCTGGGTATTTATTAAAAAATTAATTGCCACACAAGGCAAGCACCTACGTTTCCGAAATTTCACACACATGGGTCCCAAGGTAGCACCTACAATGTGGCAAAGTTTCATGTGTGTAACTTTAAAAATGACAAAGTTATAGGTGTTTCTTTCCTCATTGTTTCAAAAATTAATTGCCACACAAGGAAAGCTCCAATGTTTCTGAAATTTCACACACATATCAAGGCAAGTGGTACCTGTAATGTGCCCAAGTTTCCTGTTTGTATCTTCAAAAATAAAAAAATGGGAGGCGTAACTGTATTTACCCCACTACTACCCATTTTTCTAAAAATTAATTGCCACACAAGACAAGCACCTACGTTTCTGAAATTTCACACACATAGGTCCCAAGGTACCCCCTACAATGTGGCAAAGTTTCATGTGTGTAACTTTAAAAATGACAAAGTTATAGGCATTCCTGGGTATTTATTAAAAAATTAATTGCCACAAAATGCATGCACCAATCTTTCTGAAATTTCTCACAGATAACTACCCCTAACCAGTCTACAATGTGCCCAAGTTTCATCCTTCTATCTTTAAAAATGAAAAAGTTATAGGCGTTTTTGTAAAACAATACTTGGCTATGGGAAAAAGCATTCAAAATGGCGTCCGATCCGGATCGGACATCTGGTCCGATCCGATCCGACCAGCCTCCGATCCGATCCGATCCGACCCCCCAGGTCCGATTCCGATCCGCTATCCGATCCGATCCGGGGGGTCAGTGCACATCCCTAGTTTCCCACTCTGAATGACAAATTGCTTGGGGATGTGTGACTACTCTTGTTTCTTCACTAGTCCGGGTTTTCTTTCCTGTTGTTATGGCAGGTAGTTCTGCTCAAAAGCTTCAGCTGGTTCAAAATGCTGCGGCCATATTTTCCAGATCATATAGCTTTAACACATTGGCTCCCAATCCATTCCAGAGATTAATTCAAGGGGAGGTTTTGACTTTTTAAAGCCCTAAAGCAGGCTCCCATAACCTGGATAGAGAGGTCGGAGAAATATGCGGTGGATTCAAATGAGTTTGGATTTCTATGAATCCAACCTGTGAATTCCTCAATAGATCAGCTTTTTTCCAAGTTGTGTGGATTCTTTAGACTTGTGGACTGGTTGTTGTTGTTGTTTACTTTGTGGGGGCAGGGATTTGCCGAATGTGCCTTAGTACTAATGCATATTTGCACAAGTGGCACAAAATTGTCATACATCGCTAAAAATTTATATTTGTATGATTCTGTCAATGAGCGGACGACGGAACAAAAGACACCAGGCCATCTTAAGACACAGACGGAACAGATTTAACAAAATCCATCTCTTCCTACCTCCAGATGAGTTGGATTATCTAACATATTTGGAGGATATTTTGGGTAAAATATTCTCTGGCAACTCTTTGTATGGGCATTAAAAGTACAGGAGGCCCGTCTGCATCTGGTTGTCTGGGGAGTGGGGCAAGCTACCACTTACTCTGACCAATATCGCCTGCCCTTGAACTCCAGTTTAATTCGTGTTGAAAGAAAGTGTTGTTTGTGTTGCAAAGCAGGACTTGGAAAAGACAACCCTGCTCAAAGGGAAGAGTGTGAATCCATGTTTTGTTTTGTTGGTTTATACCACATACATCCTACCTTTCCTCCAACCTCCTTAAGTCAGGTGCAAACCAAAGAGGTTTAAGCGTCAGCTTTTTCCTGGCAAATATTTATTTATTTATTTTATTTATCTCAATGCTTGGGTGCGCAACCATGGCCAAGCAATTTCCTCCCAAAATCTGGAATTGTCTCAGCTCATTCCCTAATCTGAATCTGATCACTGCTAGTTAAGGATGTATCAATTTTGGCCTCAACCTGATTGTTGCTTTCTGGAAATCAAATTCATCCTTTTTCCCCAGAGGTGCATGAGGTGGGCTTTTAATCTATACTATAATTAATCTTTTTTTCTTCACTTTTTTCATGACACATGCATTAATGGATTCGTTTTTGTGTACATTTTTATCTGTACACATTTTTGAAGTACTTTACAGGGATAAAATTCTGTTTTGGGTGCACTTTTCTCAAATATTTGATTTTGTGTGCATTTCCCCCCCAGTATGCCAATTTTTTTGTGCATATTTTTCTCGAGTTGAGCTGCACTGGAAAATTCACAAACATGTAGATTTCAGAACGCAACTCTGTCTTGGATTACTGAAAGGTTTCTGAGGTGCGAACAGGGTAAACTCCTTTTAAAATCTCAACAGAGTAAATTTCTCACCCCCTCTGTCTTGCTAATGAACCTCTTGCAGGTGAATCAGAACTCTGGCTTTCAAATTATTTGTTCATTTACGATATTTATGTACTGCTTCTCATTTGAAATAACTCCCCAGATTGATTGATTGATTGATTGATTGATTGCACTTCTATACCACCCAATAGCCGAAGCTTTCTGGGTGTTTCACAAAATTTTAAACCATCAAATACGAATCAAAGTATAAAACAAATGACAGTATTAAAGCACAACCAGGGTAAAACCGAGCAGCAATGCAGAGATTTATACAGATTTAAAACAGCAAAGTTAAAAGACTAAGATGATAAACTTTTAAAATACTGGGAAACTAAGAAGGTCTTCACCTGGTATCGAAAAAAGTATAATGTAGGTGCCAGGCGAACCTTTCTAGGGAGCTCATTCCACAGCCGGGGTGCCACAGCAGAGAAGACCCTCCTCCTGGTAGTCACCTGCCTCACTTCCTTTGGCAGGGGCTCACGGAGAAGGATCCCTGAAGATGATCTTAGGGTCCAGGCAGGTACATATGGAAGGAGGCATTCCTTCAGATAACCTGGCCCCAAGCCGTTTAGGGCTTGGAATGTTAATACCAGCACATTGAATCGGGCCCGGACCTGGACTGGCAGCCAGTGAAGCTGGAAAAGGACTGGCATAATGTGTTCTCTTTGGCCAGTCCCTGTTAACAGTCTTGCTGCCCTGTTTTGTACCAGCTGAAGTTTCTGGACTGTTTTCAAAGGCAGCCCCACGTATAACACATTGCAGTAATCCAGACAAGAGGTTATCAGAGTGTGGATAACTGTAGTTAGGCTATCTCTCTCCAGATAAGAGTGCAGTTGTGCAGCCAGGAGAGGTTTCTCCTTGCCACACAAAGTATTTGAGGTTGGTTACATCTTCAACAACTTCTGGCAAGTGAGGGGAAGCCCACCCCTTCAGGCAGGTGTGTTCTCTTTGGGGATGGGCTTTCTCCCTCCCCCCCTCGGTGGCTTGGAGCCTCCTTAAATCTTCTGCTATTCAATCTAAAGAGGCAACATGACTCCTATAGACTAAATACAGGGAGATTTAAAGAGGATGTACTTATGGAAATCATTGGTGTGAACATCTAAACCCAGCCTATCTGTCACTTGTAATCTATAGACATAATTCTGTTTTAAATGTTCCACCACAGATGACAATGTTCTGCAATACAATTCTGCAGTTCACAAGGTAATTACAGGATTTATTTAAAAATATTAATTCATATTGCACTGCAGGCAGTGTGGCTCAGTAGCAGGACACAAGTTTAAAGTTGTATGATGAACAGTTTCTTCTTTCAATCCTGTCAGTTTATCTCTGTGTCTGTCTGTATAAACTCATTTGGATAATGTCAAGTCTAAATTCCCCAGACAGGTGCCAGGCAAAAAAGCAGTGAGAGGGGTTAGGTTGAAAGATCATAATTTCTTCTGTGAGCTATACAGCCAAGCAGACTTGTGAATTGTGGATTTGCTATGTCCCCACTTGCTTTCTGTAGCATCCCTTTGAGAGAAATTCATTAGTTGTATAAGGGATTTGTTTAACTAATATTCAAATCGTAAGTCATCTGTTTCGCATGCAACGTGACAATGAGCTATTTCCATACAAGATTTTTGACATAATTGCACACACCATATGGCAATGAAATACCATTTTCCTATACAGCCAACTTATGTTTTTAGCAAACCATGACAAACTCGCACCTGCGTAATGCAGCTCATGATTGCCAACCTAGAAAATGCCAGCATATTGTGCAATTCATTATTTTGGAAAGCTCTAGGAGTTTAGTCACACTTTGTAAACCGATTAAATATACCTGAACTCATGATAGCACTATCCAAATAGTTTCAGATCCCATTCGGTTAGAACGTTACAATCTCCACACTGGGAACTTCATATTAAGTCAGTATGTCGTTAAATTTTACAATATGTCTACTGGAACTAACATTGAATGTGTATAGCTTTTGCTTTTTCTCTTAGAGCACAGATTAGACATGCAGATGTTCATTCAAAGAAAATGGACAAACATGGGCAGTCAGATTTTTTTTATTTATTTATTTATTTATTTATTCATTCATTCATTCATTTATTTCATCTCTATACCACCTAATAGCCAAAGCTCTCTGGGCGATTCACTCACCGTGTTTCTCTGTTTACATTTGTGCTCTAAGAGAAAAAGCAAATGGTGTATAGATTTAATGTTCAAATGATCACAGCAAGGGAAAGAACCATTGTGGTTCCTGCCCCGGCATGTATTGCCTGCGCAATTGCCCTCCATTTGCATAATTGCTTGCAATGCAGTGGGGATTGGTGTGTTGTGCAAACTCGACATGGGGCATAGCGGCGGTTGCTTCGTACCCACCCTAAAACACAGAACATGCAGTAAAGATCATAGGGTGGATACAAAGAGACTGCCGCTGAGCCTCCACGCCGGGTTTGCACGACATGCCAACCCCCACTGCATCACAGGAGATTATTCAAAGAACGGGTGTGCACACAGCACATATAGTGGAAGGAACCATGATGGTTCTTTTCCCCACTGCGACCATCTGATAGTCATTGCTATCATTCAAACCATGCTTGGTCTGTTTTATCAAAAATTCTAAAGTGACATTATTTTGCTGCAAAAATTCTGACATCTCACATCTGTCAAAAATACTTCAATCATTATACTTTTTGCGTGCAGATAAATTAAATATTGTAAAAATTTAACTTATATTATGCTTTAAGAAATACTCCAACTTGGACTTGCTGGTGTGTTTCTTAATGTCACCATGCATTGAGGACAGTTCTCAGTCTACCTGCATCAGTAGCTTCAGGTGAATGGTCTTTCAACATGCTGAAGCAGGTCAATAATGACTGTCGTTCAGCTATGAGACAACATCATTTGAATAGACTTACTATGATTAACATAATCTGTCATTGCAAGAAAACGATTTTTCCCCTGAATCATTGGTGAATTTGCACTGGAAAAAAGCTAGAAAAGCACTTGTTAAATAAAAAAGGAACATTTATTACAAGTTATTGTATTGTATTTTTTTGTGATGAAATCATTCATTTGTTAAATGTGAACATTTAAATGTACCACAATTTTTGTAACCTTGCACTGGCATTTCTTAAATGCTCAGGCCTCTCTCGACCTCTGCATGCAACGGAATACACCTGAAATGAATAAAATATTTTCTTGGGCTCCATCCCATGGACATTTATTCCCTTATTTAAAAATATATATGGGCATCCTGTGCCTCAGGCCCAGCCCAGGTATCAGGGAGGGAGGGAGGGAGAGAGAGATCTCCATTTGTCTTGGTGTCTGGTCATATGCTGTATAGGCCTCCACTATTCCTTTTGGGGTGGTTTTGTTTCTCTAGTTGGTCAACTTTTTGGCATACAAAAGCTGGAGAGGGGAGAACAGCCAACACAGGATTCACATCCGTGCTGTAATATATGGGCATGTTGGAAAAGCATCCTCTAAAAAATACTTTTGGCATGGGCCATTGGATGCTTGAGAGTGGAAACACCAAGCTTCTGGAAGGAGTGTATTTATAACAATGTGGATGATGCGGGGCAGGGTGCTTTTGCATTATATTGATTGCAGGGAGGAGAAAGTGGGTGGTGTGGATTCCAAATTTTATAGTGAACTGGAACAGAGAAAGGTAAAGCATATATTTCCTCCCCAGCAGCCTGGCTAGAGGAATGCCTGATTATGCAAGTGGAATTCTTTGAGGTCAACCAGGTGTGGAGGGTGGACTGGGTGCATGAGAAATGTCGCAATGATCAGACAGATATATTTTTGGGGATGAAAAATTGAGAAGAGAGATCTAGGTTTCAGAAAACCTAGCGCTCAGCTTAATTTCCATTGCCTTTCCAATAACTGTTAGATATGGTGGGTATGAGAATATGAAGACATTGCTCCTTTGCTAAGAGTTTGTTAACAAACTGAAAATTGTTCAGTTTGCATTTTAATGAAAAATGATCCAATTTGCATTTCTGAAGCAATACGTGAACTGAAATGCAGTAATCCTTTGGTATTTGTGTTTCTCCAGTTTTAGGGATGCACTTCTCCAATCAAACGAAAGTGTATACACACAAATACATAAAAATTGGGGAAAATAAACTATAAAAATGCATTGTATTCATAGAGATTGCTTGCAGAAATGTGTAGATTAGGCAAAATTGTATACACAAATGAGTATATTGGAAGAAATGTTTACAAAATGCATACAAAGTGCAAGCTGTTGTGGAAATGGGAAAACGGGAATGGAAAAGATTTTGGGGTGGTTTTGTTTCAAATGATCAAACGGAGAGAAACCAAAATTGGCAGATTCATCCATCCCTAGCTAGAAGCAAACTGAGCATAAAGGAATTTTGAGACCAGGTATTCCCTTACCACCATAGAGCAACAGTTTTCAACTGTTTTGGGGGAACGTACAAGCATATCAATAATAATAATAATAATAATAATAATAATAATAATAAATTTATTTATTTCTTACCCGCCTCTCCCTCTGGATCGAGGCGGGGAACAACATTAAATACAAAACAGCATAAAATACATAAAACTGATTAAAAACTTATAAAACTAATGAATTATTAAAAACATATCAAACTAATACATTATTAAAAGGCATCTTAAAATTCAACTGGGTAGGCCTGCCAGAAGAGATCAGTCTTTATGGCTTTCTTAAATTCCGGAAGACTGTTAAGTTGGCGAATTTCTCCCGGCAGGCCATTCTACAGTTATGGAGTGGCAGAAGAGAAGGTTGTCAGCCTAGTTTTTGCTGACTGGAGTAAATTCTTCCCAGAGGACCTGAGTGTGCAGGGCAGATTGTACGGGAGGAGGTGATCCTGCAGGTAACCTGGACCCAAACCATGTAGGGCTTTAAAGATAATAACCAACACTTTATACTTTGCCCAGAAATTAATTGACAGCCAGTAAAGTGATTTTAAAATTGGTGTAATATGGTCACCTCTAGGTGTATTGGTTACCAACCTGGCTGCCATATTTTGAACTAATTGTAATTTCCGGACTAGGAATAAAGGTAGCCCTATGTACAGCACATTGCAGAAGTCGAGTCTTGAAGTTACCAGTGCATGCACTACCGTCTTTAGATCTTCCAACTCTAGGAAGGGGAGCAGCTGGCGTATCAGCCGAAGCTGATAGTAGGCACTCTTGGCCGTCACATCTATCTGGGCTGTCATTTGGAGTAACTGATACAGGAGCACCCCCATGCTGTGAACGCAGACTTTCGGGGGGGTGGGGGTGGGTGTAACCCCATCAAGAACTGGTTGACACACTTCCAAACCCAGGTTGGGGCTTTTGATAGTAAGCACCTCCGTCTTGTCTGGATTCAGCTACAGTTTGTTTTTCCTCATCCAGCCCATTACCACCTCCAAGCATTCATACAGAGGAGACACACTATCCTTAGCTGACGCTGTTGTTTAAGGCATAAATATATTTGGGTGTCATCAGCATACTGATAGCACCCTGCCCCATGCCTCCGGATGATTTCTCCCAGCGGTTTCATGTAGATGTTAAACAGCATTGGGGATAAGATGGCACCTTTTGGTACACCATACAACAGCTCCTTCTTTGAAGAGCAACTATCCCCAAGCATCACCATCTGGAACCTGCCTGAGAGGTAGGACCACTGAAGCACAGTGTGATTCCCAATCCCCTCAGGCATTCCAGAAGAATACCATGGTTGATGGTATCGAAAGCCGCTGAGAGATCCAGAAGTACCAGCAGGAACACACTCCCCTGTCAATACTCAAGCGTAGATCATCCACTAAGGTGACCATAATGGTCTCAACTCCGTAACCTGCCCTGAATCCAGTTTGAAATGGGTGTAGAAAATCTGTGTCATCCAAACTGCTTGGAGTTGGAAGGCAACTGCCCTCTTGATCATCTTGCCAAGAAATGGAAGATTTTATACTGGTCTGTAGTTATTAAGGTCCAGGGGGTCCAGGGAGGGCTTTTTTAGAAGCGGCTGTACCACCGCTTCTTTTAAACATGATGGAAAACTCCCATCCCTGAGAGATGCATTAATAATATATTGCAGTTGTAATCTAATTGCATCTCCTCCCTGGGCGACCAGCCAAGAAGGACAGGGATCGAGAGGGTAAGTTGTCCTCCTCACTCAAGACTTACAATGACCTGGTTTGCATGAAACAACAGCTGAGAGTACATATTGTTATTGAATTGACAATTATTGAATTGAATTGTTGTCGAATCCTGGGTTGTGGTTACATGTGAACACTGCACTATGGTTTAACGTTGGGTCGTAAACCACGACAACCCAAAGTTCACAACCCAAGAACAAACTATGGGTTCTCTTCCTGGATTGTTTGAGGTTAACAACCCATAGTTAAACCAAAGTGCAGGGTTTGCATGTAATGACAACTCACAATTCAAGCATGACCCCACGATTCAACAACAAGCCATACTCAACTTGTATGAACCAGACCAATGAGAAGTTCATTAATGGAGGGCAAACATCTAGGAGAAGCAGGTTGCCCACTACTACCAGCATTCCTCTTGCAACACACAGCCAAAAGGGAGCATTGGGCAATATCTAGGACACACTCAATTCACCTTGAGTAACAGTGGACATGCATGCATTGCCCAAAAAGAGTAGGACAGAAGAGGGCACAGATTTGCATATGCTGATTTTGCGTGCACAGATGCAAATTTAGAAATACTATCATGTAGATAGAAATGCAAAACATCTCACCATAGTACGGAAGACTGTGTCCAGGTGATGTGTGTGTCTGCTCACTCTGCTCTCTCGCTGCTAGTGCTGTTGGGCAACTTCAAGGCCCCTGCTGTTCTCCCTTCTTAGGGGGCTTTATCTTTAAACTGGACTTGGACTAGACAGCCCTTCAGACAGAGGATGCCTTCAAACAGAGGATGGTAAATTCAGTCATATGGACACCCCAAGCCCAGCAGCTCTAGCCAGTGGCCTGTGCCAACTGAATGTGTGTCCTTGAATATGCCACAGAATGAATCCTCTGCAGATTTGCAGGATTTCCTTAATGGACAAGTTCATGTGGAAAGTGTTCCCTAGAGAAGAAAAAAATTACAACTAACTGTGGGGACAGGGGAATCCAGTTTTTGTAGAGCTTTAATAATAATAATAATGATAATGATAATAATAATGATAATAATAATATATTTATTTCTTACCCGCCTATCCCTCTGGATCGAGGCGGGGAACAACAATAAATATAAATACAAAGACCATAAAATAGATAAAACATTAAAAACAAATAAAACTAATACATTATTAAAAACCATCTTAAAGTTCAACTAGGTAGGCCTGCCGGAAGAGATCAGTCTTCACAGCTCTGTTAAATTCTGGAAGACTGCTAAGTTGTCGAATCTCTCCCGGCAGGCCACTCCACAGTCTGGTAGTGGCAGAAGAGAAGGTTCTCTGGGTAACACTTGTCAGCCTAGTTCTGGCTGATTGAAGTGAATTCTTCCCAGGGGACCTGAGCGTGCGGGGCAGATTCTATGGAAGAAGGCGATCCTATAGGTAACCTGGACCCAAACCATGTAGGGCTTCTACTACTCAATGTAACAGAACAGCCAATATTGGAGAAATCTGTGTGAAAATAAATTCTAAAGGCATTTTCTTCCAGGTGCTCAACTGCAGTATCAATGCTTGCCAAAGACATGGCTGCAGAGGCAGAGTTCTAGTTCAGTACTCCGGTTGTCACACTTGCGAATGAGCAATGCAATCTGAAGCTCTTGACACCCTTGAATGGCTCTTCACTCTCCTTTTATCTTAGTTTTTACTTTCTGTTTTAAACTGATGGTTTTTAGATTATATTGTACTATGTTCTTATGTTTTATGGTTTTATGTCTTGTCTTGTGAACTACCCAGCAGTGCCGGCTCCAGGTTTTTGAGGCTCTTTGGGCAAGATGCCCACAATAGGGCCCCTCCCTCAGTGACCCTTCCTTCCCACCACCACGGTCAGCAGCTGCTGTTGCTCCTCGTCCTCTTTCTTATCAATGCTACCATGGACTTTCCTGATAGGCAGAGAGCGAGGCAGCAAGTAGGCAGTGGCATCTCCTGCCCTTCCTTTTCAACACAGTCAGTGACTGGGCCAGGGCTAGAGGCAGGTGAATAAACAAGTTGCAATGGCGAAAACAAGGAGCAACCCCAGGGGCTCTTGTCAGTGGGCTCCTGATGGGATGTGGGCCCTTGGTAGGTGCCCAGCTCTGCCTACTCTCGATGCCAGCTGTGCCACCAGAAAGCTTTGGCTACTGGGTGGAGTAGAAATGCAAGCAATACATGAATAAATAAACGCATTGAACTGAATTGGAAATAATAGTAACAATGAAAGCAGGTTTATTTACAGTGTTTGGAGACAGGATTGCAGAAATATCCTTTTTTGTGTGTGTTTCCAAAGTTTTAGGGTTGGGGGCGTTGGTTGGTTTCCAAAGTGAAATTTACGTATTTGCAGTTATGGTTAAGTGTCTTGAATAAGCAACAGGTCATAGAATCATAGAATAGTAGAGCTGGAAGGGGCCTAAAAGGCCATCAAGTCCAAGCCCCTGCTCAATGCAGAAATCTACCTTAAAGCATCCCTGACAGATGGTTGTCCAGCTGCTTCTTGAAGGCCTCTATGTGGGAGACCCCATGACCTCCCTAGGTCATTGGTTCCATTGTCGTACTGCTCTAACTGTCAATAAGTTTTTCCTGATGTCCAACCAGAATCCGGCTTCCTGTAGCTTGAGCCCATTATTCCACCTTCTGCACTCTGGGTTGATCGAGAAGAGATCTTGGCCCTCCTCTGTGTGACAACCCTTCAAGTATTTGAAGAGTGCTATCATGTCTCCCCTCAGTCTTCTCTTCTCCAGGCTAAACATGCCTAGTTCTTTCAATCTCTCCTCATAGGGCTTTGGGGAATGAAGTCCACATGCTAGGAAAGTCCTACCCTTATCGAAATTGCATGGATTAAAAATTGTGGATAATTATCCTGAACGTGCTGTGACCTGTTTTGGTGGAGCAGAAATATCTGTGAAAATAATAGGGACAGTTCTGCAAATCCCTCCTTGAAAGGTAAACATAGCTTTAAAGTGTCATGTGATGGATGGGGAGACCCTTTTGCCTTGACAAAGACTTGATGCTGAAAGCAACTGAAGAAACCGTGTGTTGTTGTTTTGTAAATCTGCAGTTTGTGGGAATTTGGATCTTAGCACACATTAGGAAGGAACACAAGGTCTTAAGTTTGAAACAGGCACCTTCAGTTGCAGATGTGGCAGTGGGAGTGTGTGCTTTACAGGTTATAATTAAATCTATGGGAGTTTGGGCTCTGCTCATGAACGAACAAAGGCATCTTTCTTTATTGCTGTTGGATTGCGCAAGTGTAGCATTTAGGGTGAATTTAGGGACACACTAAAATGGATTATGGCCGTTTAAGAGTAAATGCTAGTTGTTCCTGTAGAAACATTTTATGTAGCATTCCGTGGTGGCTTCGGTACTGGAAATGAGCTGCCAAGGAGAAAGCATCTCAAAGCCGTTGAGTGCAAGCAGGTAAGGAGCAGAGCAGTGGCCTCTGCCCCCTCCGCACAGTCTTTGAAAATCTTAAAATGTAACCCCACCCCCACCCCTGCTGTATTTCACATACCAATTTAACATAAGCAGCCAACTATTCATATGTATTAATAGTTCAGAACTTCCCCTACCTGGTGTTCTCCAGATGTTTTGGATTTCAACTCCCATCAGCTGCAGTCAGTATGGCCAATGATCAGAAATGCTAGGGTGTTGTAGTCCAAAACATCCAGAAGGCACCAAGATGGGGCAAGATAGGTTATGAAGTCCAGCTTGCTGCCAGAAACAGGATTTCTACATCAGTATGGAGGGCTCTTTTCACAGAGGGTGAAAAACCTTTTCATAGAGGATGAAAGTTTTTCTGAAACTGGGAGTCCAGTTTCCACCGAGCACTAGAGTTGCAGGCTCATCTACTTTGGCATATGTTTGGCATTCACATGGCACATGATTCCAGTGAGAGACTCTGGTGTAACTTCAGTCTAACATAATTGTTGCATAAAATGTGTAGCCACCCTCAGGATGTCTTCAATGAACTCAGGTTTCCTCTCTAGCTCCAGCTGCTAAGTATTATGATTCTTTCAGGTCTCTGCTGCCACCATTTGGTCGTACAACATGACTGCATTGAAAATTCATTATTTGCACAATTTGCTCTCTAGAATAGTGGCCCTACAGAGACTGTGCTCAGTTTGTGCTCATCTCAGATTTTGTAAGTGGAATCCACGAAAACAGTTTTTAGAGGCAGTAAATGAGTCTCCTAGGCCTTGCTACTGAAGAAATCAAAATACCCACAAAGTGTAATAATCTAAAAGTAATAATAACCAATTTATTAATAATAACAACAATATAAAAAAGAAATGCTTTTGGAATGGTCTGCATTGTTCCTGCTGAATAAGCCTCATTCCTCGAGTTAGGGCCAGTGCCAGACTCCGGTGGCCTTTGGGACAGTGCTGCCAATGGCCACTGCTACCGCCTAACCCCCACCGGCTTGCTTAAGACCCTGCCCCCCTGCAGCAGCTCCTGCCCTCTTGCTTGCCCACTGCAGCCCCTCCCTGTCTGCAGAAGCCCCACACACCCCAATGCCCCCTGCCCACCTGCCCCTGGCATAGGAATAGCCAGTGAAGAGGTTTGGGGTGAGGGCTCACATTATATTTTCCCATCAAAGGTTTGTGTTTTCGTTTCTGCTGTTCCCAATTCATTATAACCTGCCAGAGTGTCTGGGAAGCAGGGGGTTGGACTCGATGGCCTTATAGGCCCCTTCCAACTCTACTATTCTATGATTCTATGATTCTATGAAAATCAATTTTAGGAATCCAAATAACAACAGTTTTAGCCAGGCTTCTAAATAGCCACTCACCTGAGTGGCTAATAAGAAAAATCTCCAGGTGAGAGGTAGGAAAGGGTTATAAAAGTTTGTTTCGTGTAGGCCACAAATGATTAATGCAGGTATAAGTTAGTACAGACAGGGCCGTGCAGAGGGGGGGGGCAGTTGGCCCGAGGCCTGCGATTTTGAGGGGGCACTCCGACGTGGATGTTCCCCCCCCCAGCTTACTCTACTGCTTCCGTAGCGTGAGTGGCCCATCGAGAAGCGAGGAGCAGCCCGCCTTGCAGAAACAGCGCAGGAGCCATCCGTTGTGAATACCACGGTCAGATGACAAGCTCCAGAGGGCCATATGCTGCATGCGGGGCGGGGGGATATATGTGCCTTGAGGTGTTGCAGAACAGGTTTAATATGAAGGTGTTATGCAGAACAGACATGTTGGTGGGCACATTATCTCCTTGGGACGGCCATGTTGTCCTCCTTTTTTTAAATGGTGGGGGCACACACTTCCCATCTGGCCTGGGCATATTGCCAGCTCTGCATGGCCCTGAGAAGAGAGGCTTGGCAAGATTTTAGCAGGCTAGTCATTTTCGCAAACGTATTTGCAATGTTGATTGAAGTGTTAGATTACACTCTTCTTGAGCGTCTTCAGACTGGGGGAAATCACATTTCATTACCACCGTGTACAGTCCCTCTTGCTTCCTGCTTTCTTCTGCCTTGGGAATGACTTGAAATAACATGGGGAAAGAGAGCAGAGAGCATGTGGCCCATGCAGATCAATGGGAACAGCACCCTCTAGTGGGTATTTCATAGTGCAACTTCCCTGCCGTTGGCAGGAAATATTGTCTTATTTCAAAAAAATCGGCTTTTCCGTGGATTAATGGAAATAGAGTGGGAGACGTGCAGGAGGATCACTGCATCGTCAAAATGACCAGCAAAGGTCCGTGAGTGGCCAGTTGCGAACATGCAATAAAACGCTCCTCTGAAGAAGCTCTTGGTCTGGGGAGGGGGAGAAGAGAACAGTTTTTTAAACATCCCTGGAGACTGTGAAGTTCTGTTGGAAACTTTGCAAGTCCTTTCTGTGTGTGCTGTTTTTTGGTGCCAGCAATTATGATAATAAGGGCGAGGTTTTTGCATTTGTTTTAATCTTCTCTAATCTGATTTTAATTTGGTATTTTTATATTAAATTTAATCCGTTAATTGTTTATTTGTTCTTGTTATAACCCGTAAGGGAAGAAAAGAAAAATCAAGAAAAAAACACTGCAGGTGAAACTTCAGCGGAAGGCATAAAGTCCAGTCCAAAACAAAAGGCAAATGAGCGATGGCACAGTAATTGACAGAGGGGCTGTAATTCTATACACACTTACCTGGGAATGAGTCCCATTGAACATTGACGGTCTTGGGAGTTTGCTTGGAAGTAACAAGGGCTCATTTACACCTGCAGCCCTATGGGGAGTGGGGAGGGATGATCCCGGAGTTTTCCACTTTCGTGATCGCCCCTCAGAGACCACATGCCAGTGAGTCGTCCTGGAAGTAAAGAGGGACATTCCCGGGGGGGGGGGGCATTTTTTTAAAAAAAGAGGAGACATTTGCACAATTGCACGGGCACGATCCTGCACAAAGGTATGTTGTTGTTTTTTAAAAAAACACTCAACGAACTCGGCACTGGAAGACACCGAGCGCCATCCCAAAGATGGAGAAAACGCTCTCCCCCTCACCCCTGAAGCCCACGGACTCGCCCCACGTAGCTCCATGCCCATTTCCTGAGCCCGGCTACTTGTGGGGAAGAGGGAGGACCCCGGGAGGGAGAGCCGCGCTGCCCATGGAGCTTGGGATAGTCCCAAGACAGCAGAAAAAAAATGGAAAAAGCAGTTCCAGCTATCCCGGGAAAACTGAGTGCTTGTCCCCGGTTCACCTGGGATCAGCTGTGCATCAATTGGACATGCAGGGATGACCTCATGACCACCCTGGGATAAATGGCAGGTGTATGTAGGCCTTACCTGGGAAAGTGTCCCATTGAACATTGTCGGTCTTGGAAGTTTACTTGAAAGTAACATGCATACTGCATTGCCTGGCTGCAACCTTCATCTGTGTGCACTTTCTTGGGAGGAAGCCCATTTGAAGCCAATGCACTTCTCATTCAGCATGCATAGGCCTGAGCTATTAGAGGGTCAGACCAGAATCTTAATTTCTATGTGGTATTTTACATATAAATAATATTTTAAAATTTGAAAGGATTTCTAATGAGGTTAGAAATTTAAATCTATAATTTAAAAGAAAAAGCATAGATTTGCAAGTTCCAATCTGGTGTTATATTTCAGGAATCGGGGAGAACCTATGGTAGCGGATAAAAGAATATTAAGAAGAATTATTGCTGTTATTATTGATTATAATATAATCTCATCTTTTCTACCCATCTCTTTTTTGAGCGTTTTGTATGCTTACCTTTTTTTAAAAAAAAGTCTGAAACATAGCATTTGGTGAGTTCCCTACTGCCAAGGTGAAACTAAAACCCCATAATTAAAAGTTGTTGTATGTTTCCTCCTCTTTATATGAAACGTTAATTAAATACAAGTTAAATGTGTTGTCTTTTGTACCACAAAGTTGTTCAGCAGATTCTGAAAGATCAGATGGGTGATAAGAAGCTGTTCTTTCGACGGGCTTGTGGGAAAACGCTTCTAGGCTTTCTAGGTGGAGCCAGGATAGAACACTGAAGATTGTGTGAATTTTAAGTCCCTGAACTGGCTAGGGCTGAGGTGAAACAAAGGGGCCCAAGGGCTCTCCCTGGTTCAACAATCTTCCAGGTCCCAGTTAATTAAAAATAAAATTTTAAGAAATAAAATTTTAAAAATCAAGAAGGTCCGGGAGCCGTCTGGGTGCAATGAGAAGTGTCTATGGGCACCATGCTGGGGACCCATATTTTTCTGTTTAGCTGTTTTTCTCCGTCAATAAAATAAAAGTCAACATTTATTATTAGGTGTAGCAAGGGTTAAAACACACACATACACTGACAGTTCCAAAGCAGTAGGGGGAAAAAGGATGCCAGGGATTTGTGCCAGTCTGTCTTCAGTTAGTTCAGTGACTCTGCCTCCAGACTGGTGCCAATCTTGCTTCCTCATTTTGAGGGCATTTCCTGGAGCTGGGCCCAGGGTTTTATAATTAAAAAGAGCTGAGGTGTGGCACTTGGAGCTGTGGCCTCTTTCTTTTGGCAGACCTGCTCCCCTCAGACAGGTTTGATTTTCCTTAACTGAGGTAAATCCCTGACCTGGTGTGAACACAGGAGCTCATCCCTGCTGGGCTTCAGGTCTTGACATTCTTCAGCTATTCCCACACTCCCAAGAAATTGTCGGTTGGCATTTTGCCACTGGAAAGCTCTGAATGGGGAAAAAGCCAAGATGATTTTGTTTCATGCCTTATACGCAAGAGTGAAATTAAATAAGCTCTTGCAGTTTTAATTCTTCTGAAAAGATTGGTTGGCATCTAGATCCTATTTGCCAGATGGCCCTGAACGTGAGGGCTAGCCCCTAGTTTTAAGTGCTCTTACTTCAGAACTTCACAGCAGAACTTAAGAAAGACCTTTCCGTTATAATGCTTTAGGGGATGGTAACCACCACCACCACCACCACTAAGTGAGTTTAATGTGTTTATTGTTTTAATGCATAAGCTGCCATGAAAGCATCAGCATCTATAAATGCTGGAAATAAATAAATGAATGCATCTAGAACTAAGGGTTCTGTTTCCTGCAGTGGACCCATAAGAAGAGTGAAGACATAGTAATAAAGGACGCTTTGTTGACCATTAATTATATCCCCAAATTTGTCACCTGAAGTGGGCTGCCTCGTCTTGCCTAATGGAAGTGCTGACTCTGCATTGCTTTGAAGAACATATGGGGTTCCTCCACAAGCAGAACATCTTAGAGATATTAAGGGATGCCAAAGAAAGAAAAAGGTTTAAGATACGATCAGTGGGATTTCTTTGGGTGGGTGGGTGGGTGGGGTGTCATCTGCACAGTAGGTTGTCACTGGAGTTAGTGAAACCCAAAGCCAATTCGGAAGTTTCCCCCTGTCAGGCAAAATGTCAGAGGGATTTTGAAGGAAGCAGAAAGAGTTTCAGTAATATTACCAACATTTGTTTCACATCCCTTGAACGTATCTTGTGATTAAGCTTTGTGGATGGCTGCCCATGAGTGTATCTCAACCGTTTCTTTCTGAAGCCGGAGATGAGGCAACTCCACAATATTAACTGCCTGTTCCTTCGACATACAACCCAGTCCTCTTGTGGACAGCAGTTGTACAGCACAGAATGTAGGGGAGGGGGTGGACTGGTGAAAAAGAGGAGAGGGAACAGCAGCTTCACCTTCCCATTCATCTGTGTATAGATTCAGTCTCTGTGTTGCATCCTACTGACAACCCTAGACAATCTAGGCAGATCCACCTCAACCCAGAAAAAGGTCAAGATGAGCTGCAGCATGATTGCTTTTCCCCGTCACAAATCTCTTGTGTAAACTCAGTGGCATTCGTATATTTTTGTCTGGGTTTTGTTGAGATCCGAGTTCTATTTTGTGTGCACTCTCAGAACTTAAGCACCCTGATCCAGCTCTCTAGATGCATCAGTATGATGCCTCTGAATGTGCATTCCTTTGAAAGTAATGCAGCAGCGATGACGACAGTTGGGCGCACACCCAATCTGTGTGTGTCATTCCTGTTCCAGTACGTGATCCTACAAACTGACTTCCAAGGGTAGATCTCCTCTGAATCAGAAGGTTGGGTAGAGCATATACCTGCTGGTGTGTCTCAGTGCATTAGTACCTTTAGTGTGGAGACCTGATTCTTACTTTACCACTTCTGTATATGCCCATTCAGACGTGGAACCAAGCACAGGCATGAGTGCAATTCCCCCTGATAAATAATGATTTTTTTGTGCGCAGTTTCTCTATTATATATACACACACACATTTTTGATTGGAGAACTGCATCCCAAAATTTGGTGAAGTGTAAATACTGGAGAATAACAATCTTGGTTCATGGATTGGTTTTGGATGTGTGACTTACATACATTTGCATTAAAATGTGAAATGAACAAATTTCTCCTCCATCCCTAATAAAAACATCTTACTCATATAGTAATGGGGTCAAATAGGCCTTAAAAGGAAGAAAGATGCATTTTTCAATTGCCTCAATTTCATGTATAAATATGAAAGTGTATTAAGAATGTGCAACTCTACAGTGCTGGTGGAATCTATAATTAACCCCAGTGTTAGTTCCTACCTGATACTCATATTCACATTCTTTAACCCAAGACCTCCTGGAGGTAGGAATAAATACAATACTTAAGGTTAACTCATAGGCTAACTGCTGCATCAACATGAAAAAACCCTACTGTCCCATTTAATTGGTTTTTTCCTCCATGTTGGGTTCATATAAAACCCATTTCTGTGTAGTGTTTCATTGCCTTCTAATCACTCTGATCCCAGTGCCTTTTAATAAAACCCTCAAATGAAAAAGCAAAGCTCTATTGATTGGTGGGGATGAGGTGAAACACCACAGGGTAACTATGGTCTTTATTGTAGGAGAATTAATAAAATACAAAGTGGCACAAGTTGGAGAGGAAGTTAGGATTTTTTGCTCCAATATGCATCCGTTCTCACTTCCTTACAGTGGACAGTGTTTGCCATTCTGTTGCTCATTTGACAAGTTGGAAGAGACCTTTTTGGAGCTCTATGCAGCCTGCAGGGATTCAAGCACCATGCAAAAAAGAATCCTCGTGTTGCCATTTTGCAATCACATCACCATTACGTGGTACTTTAATCAATGAATAAATGTGCATGTATATATCAATATCCTGCAAAGGGAACCAAAAGGCACAAATCGAAAATTAGCAAACTCCTTTTTTGCCAATTCCAGAATTCAGTTTAGAAATTCTCCAGCTTAAATTGGAAGGCAGGTGGAGTGGAATGCCAGGCAGAGCCGGCCAGAGAACAATAATGCAATGGAACAGGGGACATCTGCTCATCACTGCTTGTTGGTGGCCTCTTTTTTATCTTCCACTCTGGCATAGTGAGTGTTGGCAAAGCTCTACCACACACAAGGATGCTACAGCTGGGAGAGGAGTACTGCACCTCTTCCGCTCTCTCATCCTGGGAAAAGGTTACGTTTTTCAAAGGCATCATGAAGGCATTGTGAAACCAATGATGAAAGAGGACTCATATGATACGTTCTTGATGGGCATCAGTCTTCCTCTGATTCTGTTTTGGAGACTCTAACTGGGGCTCCTCAACTCTCTCTCTCTCTCTCTCTCTCTCTCTCTCTCTCTCTCTCTCTGTGTGTGTGTGTGTGTGTGTGTGTGTGTGTGTGTGTGTGAAACATATAGGACTCAGCAATATCTGTCATCATCATCATAACCTTTATTGTTGGAAGCCAATGGCCATAGCAATATCTGTCTATCTTGCTGAGTCCTATATGTTTCACAAGGACTCTTTAATTAAAGATGGGTACAACCTTACCACCATCTTCTCTTACACAAGCTCCTTTGAAATGCATAGTGGTAGCCTTCCTATTCATTTCAAGATGGCTTGTACAGAAGACTAGAAGATTGGGCCCCAATAAGACTTTGATCTCTATCCTTTTCCCCAGCAGCTCCTAGACAATGGCTTCGTTCGGCATGCCTCAAAGGGGATAGTGTCTTCCTTTGGAGCCAAATTACTACACAAGGATATTGGAACATGCCTTGATTGAGACATGTTGGGAGAAGCTTTATTAGGTATCTAAGCCAGGAGTTGAACCATGCTGGGTGGGATTGTTGGCAGAACTTTAACGAGGTACAGATGGAAAATATAAATGCTTCCGCCTATTTCAACCAACCACAGACCTGGGTTGCACTACGCAACAACCCATGGTGGGTTGTCAGCCTTGTTTGTTTCATTGTGGCTTGTCATGATTGGTTGGATCTAGACTAAGTTAGTTCCCATTGAAATCAGTGAGACTTCATAAGTAACTTGTTCCATTGATTTTAATGGGGACTAAATTCAACTAAATTAATCTAGATCCAACCCCATATTCATAAAATTTCTATTTGGGGGGCAGGCGAGCAGAAGGGCAATTACAACAAAACATAGCTGAAATGTTTATTAATTATTTTGCTGAAATAACAGTTTCTTTTACTGAAATAACACTTATTGCTAGCAATTGGTGCTGCCAGCAGATACTGAAGGAATAAGACTCACTGGCTGAATTCGGACAACACGATAGTCAATGGTGGGGTAACAATCAACTTTACAGTTATTCATCTAGGGGGTACTCCTCACACAACATGGTAATAAATAATCAACTGTGGTGTGGATTAGGATCAGCGCTGAGTTGACTATGGCAGTATTCAGATGACATGATAGTCAATACAACTGACGATTGTTTCCCCCCCACCAGTTGCTTATTGTGTCGTCCGAATTCAGCCCCTAAGTTGCTAGCTGAATTATCATTTTATGTCCTCTGTGTAATTTTTACCAGTACACAGTAACAGCTTCTTTTTTCCTTCTCGTGAAAAACCTGCAGGTTGGTTGAGGAAGAATTGTTGAAATGTATGTACTCTTGCATATGTGTGTGTGTGTGTGTGTGTGTGTGTGTGTGTGTGTGATGGAGATTTCTAAGTTGTCTTGCTGATAAAAACAATTGCCTTAGTTTTGAAATACAACTTTGCTGACGTGAGAGTCTTCTTAAAATGATAATAATGTTTACGGGCTTTCTGCTTGTTTCAGGATCTGGGAATCTCCTCTCCTCCTGGCTGCAAAGGAGAACGATGCCTCCACAATCCAGAAGCTGCTTACCAGCCATAGCTGTGATCTTCAAGAGAGGGGTCTGTATTCCTGCTGCTCACATTGTGGCCACATTGCCTGTAAGGGCAAAGCACAGTCATTTTGGGAGCAGGAGTAAGAGGGTGACAATGGTGGAAATGTGTTCTTGGGTTGAAGTCTACTAAGGGCAGTTTCAGATGTGGCAGAAGGAATAAGAAGCTTCCTGGTCCTCCTAATCCCAAGCGGAACATTTTCATCTACTGTACCCAAAAGATGCCACTGAATCGAAGGCACACACACCTCCTAGGCAGGGGAGAGGCACACACTGTATTTTGGATGACAGGAGGAACGGGAATTGTTAGCAACTTGTGCTTCCTGTTCTGTAGGCAGTACTGCCGTATCAGAAGTAGCTCTTTTAATCCCTGTGGGGACCTTCGGCCAACCGGTGGAATGACACATGGCATCTTCTGTGTATTTGGTGTTCCCTCTAGGTGCTGTTGGGGAAACAGCCCTTCATGTAGCTGCCCTGTACAATAGTTTGGAAGCTGCTCAGCTCCTTATGAATGTAGCTCCAGAACTTGTGAATGAGGCTATGACATCAGAGTTATACACAGGTAATTATGTTAATGATGATTTATATCTACTTTTTGATTCTACAATAGAGCCCCCAGGTATTTCATAATCTGAATTAAGTAGTAGTGAATAAAGATTCCCTTTCCTTCACAGACACACACACACACACACACACACACACACACGAAAAGACAAGTAAAGTATTAGCGTGGCAGGGGAGAATTACGCACTTTCTGGAAACCTCCAGAAAGTGTGCTTTCCCCTCCTTCATTGCAATCGGGGCCTAATTTGCTGAAGCCGCATCCACTTTCCTGCCCACCCCCTGCTCGAATCGGGGCTTTTAAGGAGGATGGGAAAGTGGCCACCCTTAGCATCCCCAGGGAACTATGCACTTTCTGGAGACCGCCATTAGCATTGTCGGGGTGAATTACACACTTTCCGGAGGCCTCGGAAAGTGCATTTTCTCATCCCCCCCCATTGTTTCAAGTGGGGCCTTTCAGGAGGGGAAAGTGCACTTTCAGAGGCTTCCAGGAAGTGCGTCATTTCCCCCTGGCATGTTAAGGCCTCAATTGGAATGGGGGGGGGGGAGAAAGGGTGCTTTCAGCTCCTCTGCTCCAGTTGAGTCCTTTAAGGTGCACACGCTAATGAAATGAGCTGCGCATGCCTAGGGCCTAGCCTTGACACCAGCCCTGCCTGTGGACTTCATGGCTTAGCTGGGATTTGAACCTGAGACTCCTGGTTCCAGTGCCAGCATTATATGGTAATGGCACATATCCAATCATCATCACAATATTTTGCAAGAATGTGATGCTTGCGTCTAAAGGCTTTGAATCGGGGCTGGGAGAGAGAGAGAGAGAGAGAAAGAGAGAGAGAGTAAAATGCCACTGGAAAAGGAGGGTGGCTTGTGCAAGAGAAGAAGAGGACACAGCAGGAGACGGAAGGAGGAGAGCAGAGAACAAAACTCCGGGAAACCAGCAGTGTGGTGAAGAAGAGAATGGAACAGACAAAGCAGCCTGCAGCTAGAAGAAAAGTGAATCTCCACAACAGAGACTGGCAACAAAAGCCTGGAGGAACTGGGACAAGTGACTGCTGTTTATTGAGCAACAGTAACACTGCACTTTACAGTGAACTGTGGCCTAAAGTTAGAGATGTTCATATTTGGTTTATAGTTCTGTTAATCATTTTATTAATACTGTTATTTACCAAACATTTGAAAGTTAAGTAAATTCTGTTAAATCTGTCCCTTTGCATCTTTACATTTACATACTGCTTCAAGGTGTTCAAAGTACTTCAGTTCTAATTATGATAGTAATATTTGCAAAAACCTTATTGCAAAATTTGCAAAGATTACCGAGACAAGATACGTGAAGCACTTTAAGCACTCTAAATGTACAAAGGGTCTACTTACGAGTAAGTCCCATTGCGTTCAATGGGGCTTACTCCCAGGTCCATGGGCATAGAATTGCAGCCTAAACACTATATACTGCGAGCAGGTCAGCATTATTATCCCCATGTTGTAGATGAGGCTGAGAGCATCTGACCTAGAGCCACTTTGGGGACTTCGAGCCGATCTACACACTAGCTTTATAACATTTTATAAGGGTCACGATACCTCTTTGGGCCACATGACGCACTCCCTTGAACGTTGTATACCCGAGGTTTTTTTAAACTCACTTCAGCTATATACAACGGTTTTTACTTTTAATAAATCATTTTAAGTAAAATAATGTGTCCTTCCTTACCATTTGTGATTTGTGGGGGTAGTGCTTTGTTTACCAGCGCCCAAATGCTTAGCCGTTGATTGGTGGGGAAGAAAGAGGGGCTAAGGAGGAAGTGGGCGAGTGAACTACAACACCCACAATGCTTAGCCCTATACTCATTGAAAGCTAGGGCATGAAAGGAGAACTAAGGAGGAAGTGGGCGAGTGAACTACAGCGCCCACAATGCCTTGCCCTAAACTTATTGTAAAAACAAAACAGAAAGAGACGGGCAGAAGGGTGTGACATCGTACACACTGCTTTGAAGACTGAAGAATTTTTCTCCTGTAACATGAGTACTCCTTAATGTGGCCTAAGACGTTTTGGAACGCACCTATTTGTAACGTTTTAAAATACTTTTTAAAACGTTCCAAGGTACTGTGTAGATAGGCTCTTCATGTCACGATTTGAACCACTGCATCCCACCAGGTCTTTGAGAAATATTGTATGAGAAATTCAAGGTGAAATATTAAGCAGCAGACAGAGAGTCAGTAAAGCACTAGAACTCCTGAATGAGAATCTGAGCTATTCATTTTAACGGCAATTAATTTTGTGGTTGCATTAGCAATTAAAATCAGTACCCATATCAAGACTGCATCAACTCCCTAAACCCTTTCTTCTCCAGTTAACCCACGTTTCTTTGAAAATGCCTGAGGCTGACATAAACTACAAGCGTATTTATTGTTCGTGAGTTATTCATCCACAAACTAGCAGCGGGGGTAGGTGGACACTGGTGTCGACTTTGTAGAGCATAATCCACTGTGACCCTCATGTGAGAATCCATTTATGCATTTTAGGGGAAACAGCTCTTCACATAGCTGTGGTGAACAAAAACCTGGACCTGGTGAAAGCCTTGCTTGAGAAGGGGGCAGATATTAATGCCCCACGAGCCACTGGATATGTCTTCAGGCGTAGAAGTGACAATCTTATCTATTTTGGTATGTCTGAAGTCTACAATTTGCTTTCTCAATAGTCTTTTCATCACATCCTACTTTTCTGTATGTAGAGAACTTTTACTTATGGAGGAGCTTTCGGTGACATGGCCCCCTACCTGCAGTCTGAACCACTAAGGACAATAAGAGAAACAATGGTAAAATCAGAACTAACAGTTAAAACCAGAGAGTATCATATAAATGGAAACTTAACTCCGTTCTGGGCCAAGGTAAACAAGTGAGTCTTGGGGGCCTTCCTGAAGGCCTGTAATGATGGGGCCTGGTGAACATCAGTTGGAACTGATGGCTACTAAGAAGATCCTATTCCATGTGCCCGCTAGTCTAATTGCTCTTACAGGCAGGGTCACAATACTTTTTCCAGAGTTTTGGCAAGTTGGCATGGATGAAGGCAATCCTTCAAGTTACCTGGACCCAAATCAGTTAGGGCGTTAGACATTAATACCAGCACTTTAAAACGGGTCCAGAAGCACAATGGCAACCAGTGCAGCTGGTAAAATATAGGTGTCACATGATCCGATCACATAGCACCTGCCAGTACTTGGGTGGCTGCATTTTCTACTAGTTTAGGTTTCTGAGCCATCTTTAAAGGCAGCCCCACTAGTTATCGACTAAATTTCCAGGAGGGCCATTTTGAGGAAGATCACCTCGAAAACCATTGTATTTGAGGTGTGGTGGTCTGATAATGGCAGTTCTGTTTGCGGTGCTTTATCCGTGATGGACCATTCACATATCCTTGTTGTTACTTGGTGGTGCAGGCATCAGCTGAAGGGCTTGAAGCTCTAAACTAGCTCTAGGATGATGAAAGGTGGACAGAAAAGTTCTGTACCTTTTTGCAATGGTATAAGTCTGGCTCCATCTGTTGTTTTCCTTTCCTTTCCTTGGTTCTAAGACTGAGCCCTGGCTCAAATGAACACCGGAAGAAACTGAAATTAACTTCTGGGGGAGAGTGGAAACAACTCGACTGGATTTCCTCAAAATGGAGGGAAGAAACATCATTGAAACAGAGCAAGAGTGTGTGCAGTATTTGCCTTGGCTTTTAAAAATGCCCTTTCCTCTTCCCTAGGCATAGGTCCATAGTCCTAGACTTTTTCAGATGCAGAATCACACTTTTTCCTTCTCTTTTCTCCCTCCTCCTCTTTCCCATTTTTTTTTAAAAAGAAAGCAACAAAAACATTAAATGGTGGTTGGCCATGCTGGCTGGAAGATATGGGGAGTTCTAGTTCAGCGCATCTGGAGATAGAGGAAAGGCTGGAATAGCGAATCATCTCTTTTATTAGGGTTCCTTCCACACTTTTGGCAATGTATTAAGTACAGTCAATCGCATTGGCAGTAAGGAAAGTGGAATTGAAAAGTTCACCTGCATCATCCCAATTCCCTCCCTTTGTGGGAAAGGAAGGTCTTTCCCCGCAAAAAGTAAGAATAAGAATTTCCATGGTCCAGCTATGGAGATTCACATCCATACCTTGCTAAATCAAGAACCTCAGGAGCAAATCAGATGCATGTCTAAATCCACATTGGACCATGTCTCTGAGTGTGAATGCCTTCTGCTTGTACTGCACTGCTTTCAATGTGATGCACATTCCAATGTGCATTTAGATATATGCCAAGATTTGGGTTCATCTAGTCACACATAAGTACTATTTTATAATGCATCTCAAGCTAAATCAGAGGAATGATGCTTTATTCATTCATTCATTTATTTATTTGACAAATGCATTTCTCGAGCACCTTTCAAGACATCCTATAGTCCTCCAAAGACACCATTCTGTATCAAAGGAACAAGTTCATGATAAGATCATAAATCAGTTTGAACCAAATTTAATATTGAAGTAGTTAAAACAAGCCAAATCCAAAACTAAAATGACCAACAGAAGTAATATAAATAATAAAAAGCCCTTTCTTTAAAAAGCCAAACTATAAACAACAGATGGAGCCAGACATGTATCTTTCAGGACAGGAGGGAATTCCATAGGACAGGGGCTCCATCGAGAAGGCCCCTTCTTTCTAATGTCTGCTAATCTTGCAGCAGGCCTGCTGTTAAGATCTGTAAGTGGGATCTCCAGCGATGATCTCCGCACATGGGCAGGTTCATAAGCGTGCAGGCCAGCCTTCCTCAAGCTGCTGCCCTCCAAAGGTTTTGGAACTCCCAGCAGCCTCCTAACGCTGGTTAGGAATGCTCGGAATTGAAATTCAAAACATTTGGAGGGCATCAGATTGGGGAAGGCTGGGATAGGTGGCCTTTCAAATATATATATAACACATTTCCTGTGCTCAAAACATTATTTCAATACTTTTTACAATACTTCTATAAACTAGGGTAGTAGTATCATGTCCAAATTGCAAATAGGAAGGCAAAGTGAAGAGAATAAGGCCACCAAACTGTGTGTTCTTGGCTTAGGTGTGATTTGAGCCAGAGACTTCCTGGTTCACACTCTTGGGACATATCTGCAGCACAGGCCTAAACAGGTATTGGCCCTGTTCAGAAGTCACCTCCTTAAATCATGGCTTTAACCACAGTGAATAAGGCACTATCATTCATTCCCTTGCAACAGGGAACTGTTGTTTTGAGGAGTGGAATGGGCTAAGGATCTGTAACAGAGGGTTCCCAATGCCTTGGCCAACCCTTTACATTCTTTGGAGGAAGCTATGGAAGTCAAATTGGTGTGAAACCGGTACATAGGGATACTTGAGGATACTATGCAAATTCCAGTATGAACTGACCCAAGCTGCAACTCCTGGATTAATGTGTGGTGAAGAACTCCAGCTTTTGAGTTTCCTGGATGTTCTGATGCATTTCTTGGCTCAAGTAACATATCAAAACCCGTTTCAAAATGTGTTCCTTTAAAAATGCGTGTTTCATGAGAACTGTTTTAAAGCACAAGATTAAATACATATTTAAATGCACATTTTCAAGGCAGATTTTTAAAAGAGAAATTCACAGATCAACAAAATGGACTTAAGGGTGAGCACATACTGTAGTGACACAAATGAGAAATAGACCGATTTGCTCATCCCTAAATATAAGTTTGTTGTGTAAATGGGCCCCTTAGCCTGTTCATTACCTCAGAATGTAATGCTCCTCTTTGGAATTCCTCTGCAGTTCAGATAAAATGTTGCTGCTGTGGGCCTTTAAGAAGGTGTTTCATCCTTTGGCTCCTTGGTCTACTGTGTTATTTATTCAGAGGCTTGCTTTTCCTTCACAAGCTAAATCTCCATCCAATGTAAATCGGAATTTCCCAGCTGACCTCACTGGAGCTGAGGATTTGCCATGCTGTGCTTAGATAGATCCCTCGTTACCTGTTTCAGGCAGTAATTAAACCATGCTTAGTAGATCAATTTTGAAGCATTTTAGTAATGAGCCTCCATTAAGTTTCACTCAGAATAAATTGTAACACTCCAGAGAGAGCGCACGAAGAAAAGGCAGGTGGTTCAAATCTTGCCTTCCTCATCTAGCTGCTCTCACTCAAATTAAGTTCCATTACTGTTGGTGGGAAATGTACAGTCTCAGAGGGCCACAGGTCCCCACCCAAGTTAGAAGACTCATATTTCATGTTGAAATGTCATTCTTTTAAATCTCAGAGGCCACATTTTAATTAGAGTGAAGACTAGAGTAAAGGGTAATTTAACATGCTGTGCAATTGATTCTGTAATCGCTTGGAACCGCAAGTGAATTTTTACTTTTTGAAACCAGATTAAATGGGGTGGGGAACCTGTCCCCCCCTCCCAGAGACTCCAACTTTCATCAGCTCAAGCCAGCATGACCAATAGTCTGGGAGGAGGAGGAGGAAGAGGAGGAGGAGGAGGAGGAGGAGGAGGAGGTGTCCAATGACATCTGGAGGATCACTACCTCCCCCCCCCCCCAGGTCTAGATGATTCAGGGCCAAACCAGACATTACTTTACAGTAGATGCAGGGACCCTGTTCTGAATTGGGCCCATATCCATGGGAAAGGGTTAAAGCCCCCTACCCCTCCACAGTAGGATCCAGATCAGGTTGGGGGCTCTGCACCAACCCCAGAGTAAAATGGGGGGGGGGGGAGGCAACATAGCTAGTAAAGTCTGCACTGGCCCTCACATTTCATGTTTGCTGAAATTATTGAAGCACATGGTGGAACTACTACATGTTATATGCAACATGGGAGTTCTGCCCCATAACATACTTAGCTGTGTTACAATGTCATATTATGTGTTTTCACAACTGCCACAGCAATTGGAGTAAATCTGTAGCAAACAGCTATAACAGCTATTCCCTCACCCCAAAGAATACTGGGAAATGTGGTTCACGATTTCTAAATGAGAATTCTCTGCAAACTCTCAAAAGTGACAGTGCAAAGGTTGGGGAAATATACCATATGCTGGTTTTACAAGGCGGGCAAGTAGCATAAACAATTAAACAGGCCTGTGTATTAGTTATGCTTGTGTATCAAGGCACACATTCCTTTCCTTAGAAAATGTGTGTTGGTGTTGACGGACTCATGTTGATAATATTTCTGCAGTCGTAATGAAATACAAAACTCTAATCACCGCAGATGCCCTTAAAAGTGTGTTGGTGTATGTGTGTGTATGTGTACACACACATACTATTTTAATCTTGCGTTTATTACTGTTTTAATCTTGGATTTATTATCCAACAATATATGCAAGCTTTGAACCTTTGGTTTGTGAGTCTTGCCCATCCACATGAAGTCTGAAATTGTGCCTCTGGTTGTAAAAATCTTCCTTTTGTTTTTCTCCCCCCCCCCCCCCCCCCGGTCCTCAGGAGAACATATTTTATCTTTCGCAGCCTGTGCAGGGAACGAAGCAATTGTGCGGCTGCTCATTGAACATGGCGCAAACATCCGAGAGCAAGACTCCTTGGGTATGACATTATCAGAGGGATCTCTCTTCTGCTGCGTATCTGGAGGATACACGCCAGAAGAGAGCGTAGTCCCATGGATCCCCTCCCTTGCGGTTCAGTGCCTCTTTCTTCCAATGAATAACAGGATGCCGGAATAGGCCGGCATATTCCTGAGGCAGCAGGAGGCAAGATGCCAGAAGATGGGATGTTGAGCATCATAGGCCAGTGTCTGTGGCAGCGTCATCCTTTTCATTCAGGAAATCAAGGGCTTGTTTTTATATAATCTGTGAAATCAAGTGATACAGCTTTTCTGGCACTGCTGCCCCCCTTTCCTGTCAGGCCCATGGAGAGGAAGCATGTCAGGGGAGGATACTGCCTAGTCTTCTGCCTAGCATGCTGGTTTTTTGTCTACGCTGGGAGTGGGGGTTGAGTGGCGAAATACTGAAGTACCAACTGCATTCTGAAGTCCAGGAAAACCTTTATCCTAGCTGTATCCAGGCTTTCACAAAAGGGTGAAAATCAATGTGTGAAGAGAGCCCCTCTAGCCCTGCCCTATCCTTTGTGGCATTTGTTGCCCTCAGTTTGTGGAGGGCAATGGTCTGAAGAGGAGAAGCGTCCTGTAAATGTGGAGGCTTTCTACGCAACCCAGAATGTGATTCCCCCCCCCCCCCCGCATTCTGGCTCGCGTGAGGAATCGCCACAAGTCCAGGTGTCTCCCATCTTCAGACTCTTGCCCTCTATGAGTTGAGGATAGAGAGGGATGGGACTGAGGGGCTCCTTCTCCTGATTTCAACCACTGTGTGAATGCCTAAATAGGACTTCTGATTCTGCTGTTGATATAAACTAGCTTGAAGAGCCAAACTACACAATCAGCAGGATCACATCATTCAGTTTTGGCTGGACTCCCACTTCCGAATGCATATGGCGGATTCCCTATTTGAATGTTTTCCTATATATTAAAAGGAAAACACAGCAAGGATAGGCTGGACGTCTTTTCCCTCGTGATTTTTTTTTTCAATGAACAGGGTGTGTGTTGTGTCTAATCCATTGAAACTTTCAGAGAAGCAATTCCCCACTTGCAGACTAGCTGGTGCAGTCTAGATACAGCTGCTCCGTTTGGTTCTGCTATTTAGGCAGCTGGGCTCTTGGTTTTTTTATTTAAAAAGCAAAAAGACCATCCAAGTTATAGGCCAGCGACGTACTTTACTGACATATATATATATATATATATATATATTTAGTGCATGAAAATTCCAGTCCTCAGTTGTTAGCGTTGGGCTCTTCTTTCAGCCTAGCCACAAAGGGTGCTAATGAGGCAGAGCAGGGACCATCTGTTGCCTCTCAAATTCTCCTCAGGAACGATTCTTGTTTATCTTTTGTATTCCGGCAGGTAACTCCGTCCTCCACATCCTAGTTCTCCAACCTAACAAAGCATCTGCATGTCAAATGTACAATCTCTTTCTCTCCTACAACAAAGAAGACCAGGATCTGGACTCAATGCCCAACAACGAGGGGCTCACTCCATTTAAGTTGGCTGGTGTTGAGGGCAACACTGTGGTGAGTCAATGAGTATCCAGCCAAATTTTGCTTTGGTTGTCGCTGTATGTTTTTTTCAATGTATTTTTAATCCAACCTTATCAAAATTATTTCAAGTCCTCCAAGCTCACTAGGCCTACAATAAAGTAAGCATACAATAACCGTGAAGATATTAAAACAAAATAAACCATCCAATGATGTATATTTTATGACTTAACGCTGCCTCAGAAACTATGAGCCTATCCGCACATTTGTCTTCTCAACATCTGTTGGGCAATAGGATCATCCTTGTGTGCCCCGCCTCCACACATCCTATTTTCTTTCTCTGGGGCCTCCTGCAAAGATGTTATGCATTCTCTGAACTTGTCTGAGCAGATTTGGGGAAGATCCCTGAACTGACTGACTGATAGCTTAGTCAGAGTCCCTCTTTGAAAGCCCTCAGCCCAGCCTAAGTGATTTGTAACAGTCCACCACCAGAAAGGAGTCATGGGGATGACTGCACCATTCATTCATAGTAACTGTTTGTGCATGTGACTGGTTTAATTGAGGGTTTTTTTTTTTGCTTCCCGATAACCAGATGTTCCAGCACCTAATGCAAAGAAGAAAGCACATCCAATGGACTTTTGGGCCTTTGACATCCACCTTATATGACCTCACGGAAATAGATTCATGGGGTAATGATCAGTCTCTCCTGGAGCTCATTGTCACCTCCAAAAAAAGAGAGGTATTTTCGGGAATTGCATTACATGATTCTAGAATATTGGTTTTCTAGTCGTCTTCTGGGGAGCCCTGGTTGTTCTTAGAAGCTTATCCAAGTTCTGTAGTGAGAAGATCAGTAGGAGCAGACAAACTTTCCTGAAGGCAGGTTATTCAGTATTGCTGATCTTCCCATGTACAGCCGCAGGAGGGTATCTCTAGAATTCTTTGTAACATGCTGGAGAGTTCCATGGCAAATATACAAGAGTCCTGTGGCAGATAGGGTGCTGTACAAAGAGCTCCCCGAGGGTTGAAAGTTTGAAAATCAATTGTTGTCACACAACCCTAACCTCTTAAAGAAAGCATAATGATTTTTAAATTGAATTTTAAGGAACTTCTTGTGCATTCTCTTGGTCATCACAATAGCCCTTTAAAATAGGCCAGAATTACTATTGCCGTATTACAAATTCTGGGACTTACGTTGATGGCTAGTCTAAAGCCATCCTGTGAGCCCAAAGCTGAGGTGAGGTTTGAACTGGGGACTTCTGGCTCATGGTGTATGCTGTTTCTTGTTACGCTAAGCTTTATTGACAGTGCTGTTTGTATATAACGGTTCGTACTATTACAGCTGGGGGTATGCATGGTTTATTCTAATATGCAATGTGACATACGTTTCTGTGCAGTTGGACATACGGGATTTAAGAAGGAGATAGGCTGTTTCATAAAAAAGAAACAGATGCAGGAAAAATAAAAAGAAAGAAAATGAAGGTGGAGACTGTTTTCATTCTGTCTTCATAACCTTGTACTAATACTTTCCCAAGGGAGAGAGCATGTTGTTCTGTTGCAGTAAAAACGACCAAGAGTCTTGTGGCACCTGAAAGACTAAGGTGTCACAAGACCCTTTGTTGATCATATACTAATGCTATATTACAGGACTAATTACTTGCCTAGCCAAAGGTATTTATTGGCTCATGTTGTCTTCCACTTATAGTATATGTAGCTATGCAACCATAACATAGCAGTACAAAATAAACACAGAAAAGAAGCTTACATCATACCTCCTCTCACATTATACTAAGCATATCAACATTTCACTGTCTGAGACCGGGTGGTGTGAGCAATTTTAATTCCAAGTTTCTAAAAACATTCCCTTGCTCTAGCCACATCTTTGCCTGTGTGGTCTTTTTTAAATTCACTGATGCCCATGGATTCCATTCGTTGAACGGCTGCATATTGAAGCCTGTTTCTGTTAATGGGCTTGTGTTGATGATGGCTCAAAATAAACCATGTCCCCCACCCCACCATCCCTGCCTAAACATCCCTACTAATAGAAGTTCTGTGTCCAGCAGCCTGTGATCCAAACCCATGTCCAGTTCTCCTCAACAGAGCCTAGGCTTGGCTAGTTCTTTCTCCCAACTCTCCTTCCAGTTCTTTCTGTACAGGCTCCTTCTCAAATCTTTCTCTCTTCTTCTCTCTTGTATAACAGCAGCTGCAGCCCAGGGCAGGTCTCCGTCGTGTCATACTACAGCTCCCCGGATTCTTAGAGCTTTCTTCGTGTTTGTCACTATTAGTTTAGTCTTTTACCTGACCTGGAGAACTAATCCTGAAGAAGACTCACATCACATGAGTAGACTTTGGGGAGGTTCAGCACAGGCTGTTGAGGAAGTAACATCACAAAGAGACTCCCAAACTGAGGCAGGGCTGTGGCTAGGCCCACCACACTGCAAGGATTTACAACTGAACTAGGTAGACCGAGAGGCACCAGCCCTCCAGATAAACTGAGGGACAGTCAGATATATTGACATTATTAAGTCAATAATGTGCCATAGACCTTATCGTAGACACGAGCTCCTTCTTACAGGCAACAACTGCACAGTTTTTGAGCAGTCATTTTGCGAAGAGCTTCCATTAACCCTTAGTATAGCAAATCAGTACGTATAAACATAACCTTCAACTTATGTGACAGGGACAATAACCATTTTGTCACAGAGGGCAAATCCTACTCACCATAGTTATAATTATGGAGGGGGGTTGTCAGTCCCTCAGTTATGCTTTATTTGAGGGGAGGGAGTCATAATACCCTCCTATGTCTTAAAGAAAGGAGATAATCTCATCCCCAAATTATTAGGGAGGACTGTCCTCTTATTTCATTATTCTTTTCAAGGCAACTCTATTGCACCCTTTCCTTGCTTTTCTGTTAATTTTCCCTGTATGTCTGTTTTCCCCCTTCTCCTTCTTCTCCATTCTAATTCTCCTTGCTCTCTCTTTGGGTTACAAAAAGGATTGGGGGATGGGCAATGTATTGTCTATTTATGCAGTGAGGGGGAAAAGTTTATTATAAACCCTGTGGGGCTCACACTGCAGTAACCTATGCAGCCATCGTGATCATGTGGTTATTGGGTCATGTTGGTTGTTTCCTCTATCAACCTCTATCAGAACTCTATTTTTTCTAAAGTAATTGGAATCCAATCACATGGGAGGGTGTATGGGAAGCAGTACTACTGATCTAATATGTGAATTTATTCTAAAATTCAAATTTTTAAAACGAGTAATTGACACTTGCTCCAAGATCCCATTCTTCTGAAAGCTATGATACTACTTTTACTATCAATAAATTGTCCTTTCTGAAACAAAGGACTAAAGAACTTTGTCCCCAAGTTATGAATAGCACTGAATTAGTATTTTAATTCATACACTACTATGGAGTTACCCTTTTAATGTGATTCAAGTACCTACCTACCCCCTTCATTTTCAGTGCTACATTGTCTATCCTTGAAAGTTATTTGCTTGTGGGTGGAATTTCTCCTTGGGGAGGAGGTTGAACAAAGACTACTTTACATCCTCTAGGCACGGCGGATCCTAGACCTTACCCCTGTGAATGAGCTGGTAAGCTTGAAGTGGAATAAATATGGAAGGCCCTATTTCTGTGTCTTGGCCTTATTCTACGTCCTGTATATGATTTGCTTCACGATGTGTTGCGTCTACCGGCCTCTGAAAAAGCGAAATTGTAACAGAACGCATGAAAGGGATAACACCATATATGTTCAGAAACTTTTGCAGGTAAGTCTTCTCTTAATGTTAGTGTATTGAGCATGCAGAAATTATCTGTGCTTTCCATAACCAGTAGAAGAAAACCCACATATTCACAGTTGCAGATAGATACAACACCAGGTTCCTGAACAGTTATCAGGGTTTGTAGGGGTTGGCATATAGAAGAAAGTTGATGTTAAAGGGCAATCCTGTGCATGTTTATCCAGAAGTAAGTCTGTGTTCCATGGGAGTCCCAAATGTGTGCATAGGATTGCAAATTGAGTGGGGAACGGTGATGAACATGAACATGACAGCTTACATTATAGCACGTTGTTCAGTAGTTGAATGGAAAAATAGGATCAGCACTAGTTAGATTAGACAGATGCAAAGCAGATGGATGGATTGTGTGGAAGTTACGATTGGCCATTATTTATTTATTTATTTATATTTATTTATTACATTTGTATACCGCCCCATAGCTGAAGCTCTCTGGGCGGTTTACATGGGATTAAAACAATTTAAAACAATATATAAAAATTAAAACAGCAAAAACATACAACATACAACATACACACATACATTTAAAACCGCTACAACAGCCCAAAAAGCTACAAAACCAAAAACAAACCCAGGCTTCTCAGATATTGCCAAATGCTTGAGAGAAGAGGAAAGTCTTGACCTGGCGCCAAAAATATAACAATGTTGGCGCCAGGCGGGCCTTGTCAGGGAGATCGTTCCACAGTTCGGGGGCCACCACTGAGAAGGCCCTCTCCCTTGTTGCTGACCTCCGAGCTTCCCTTGGAGTAGGCACTCGGAGGAGGGCCTTAGATGTTGAACGTAGTGTTCGGATAGGTTCATATCGGGAAAGTTGTTCCGTCAGGTATTGTGGTCCCAAGCCGTGTAGGGCTTTATAGGTTAAAACCAGCACCTTGAATCGGGCTCGGAAATATACAGGTAGCCAATGCAAGCATGGCTCCCTGGTGTGTTTCCGGTGTTTGTTTGCAGTTGTACCCGTTCCCTTCCAATATTGTGGGATTCGCCACGTAAGCTGTATGGTGGGTGAATGAGCTTCTGCCATGTAAATTGTGAAGCTTTTAGACTTGGGAACCCTGCATGCTACTCCCTTTCAGAAAGCAGCTCATGCTCCACATTATAAGAATCAGGAGACCAGATGTCAATGAGAACAGCGATGCTCCTGTACCTTTAGGATTTGTGTAGAAGAGGGAAATTTGGCAGGCACAGCTTGCCATGCAGGGGCAAGAAAAGCTGTGGCTAATTAAATTCTTTCTTTGCCCAACTATGAAAACTACAGGATCCCTACTTCCCACCTTTGTAGTTGGCCACCCAATGTTGGGAAGTTTTGTTTTCTAGAGATATTCCTGATTCTCACACAAGATCCATTTGTACTGAGCTTGTATCATTTGTGTCTATTTTCTCTGTCTGATGGAATATGAGAAGCCCACTATCATCATAAACAATGGCATTCCTATTGTCAGCTGTCATAATTTTGCTTCCAAGCAACCTTGGAATGTTTGTTTTCCATCGCCTAACTGTATCCTCCAGCACTTAATGGGTAGGATGTGAAAGGATTGAAGTCATCTTTCCTTTTTAAAGATAGGTAGACTGAGACGTAGAAGAGAGGGCAGTTAGAAATATTCTTAAATTGGCTGGTAAGTGGCTCACTTAGCTTGGAGCCGTGTTATTTTTTAAAGATGTGGCAATTAGATCCCGTTTCCAGGCACAACTGGAAGTCATTTTAATATTAGTCCAAAGGATTATACAGTAATTCAGAGGCAAGACTGTCTACTAAATCCAGATTTCTAAAATTCCCATCTTTCTCTTTATTCGTCTAGATTTTACTGAATGAGCAATCCTCTTAAGGAGATCAGTTTGTGTTTATGATGTTTTATTTGCTTGTTTAATTTGACAAGGTTTTAGAGTGGGTACCAATATGCTTATTATTCTGTCCTGTACCTGTCCACAAAAAGCACGTTCAAATAAAAACATCTTCCCCTGCTTCTGGAAGATGCATAGGCTTTGGTAGGTCTCCAAGGAAAATAGAATCCCAGGGTGAATGAAGAGCAGCCACTGAGAACGTGTACCCTTACAGACATGATTTAGTGCATTAATCCCTTGTCATAGTGGAGCTGTGAAGGTATATCAAATGAATCCAGGGCTTTATAGGTCATCACCATCACCTTGACCTGACCCCAGAAGGCAATAGATTTATTCCACTGAAGGTTCACCTCTTGGCTTATGTGATGTTCCTAACAATATTGTTTCATGTTTTCTTTTCAGGAGTCCTATCTAACTCCCGAAGATGATCTCAGACTCGTAGGTGAGCTCATCACTGTTATAGGAGCCATGGTGATACTCATTCTGGAGGTAAGAGGAAGGATTTTCCCTTCCCAATCCTTGTGTGAAATGGGAGAGCACAAACTTTCCAAGTTCTGGGGGGGGAAATCAGCAAAATGATTTGCAATATTGTCCCATAGAAGCTACTTCTAAATCCTGTGATCTCTTCATTGGGCTATATAAAAGAAGATACTGTCAGAAAGAAATAACAGGTGGTAGTTGCCAACATAATTCTTTCAGCTAGAATTAGGTTGCAAAGGGGAAAGTCAAGTAGGACTTCAGATTGAAGACTGGTTGAAACAAATTTGGAAGACACTGAGAATGATCATCTTATAAGATTCAGAGAGTGAAGAGCTAATTCTCTACTATAGATTGGATTGTTTATTAACGTTCTGGAATAGAATGGAAGGCTTTACCCAGAGGTTATAACTGACACACTAGTACCTATCCAGAGAAAGTGAATAGTGCTTGAACTTAACAAGTGCTTTAACCCCCTTGACATCAATGGAACGCATTACTTACGATTATTTTAAGCCTCATTCATGTCAATGGGAATTCAGTCTGATCAGCCTTTTCTGGATCAGGGCTCTTGTCTTTTGGAATAAATAATAAGTTGTCCTTTCCATCTTCCATAGTAATGTGTTTATTGTAAAAGAAGACTGCAATATTTCTATTGCATGAAATATATTTAAATTAATGTTTGAAATTTGGTGAGCGTTGACACTCCCAAGATGAATGTTATGAATGTCCCAAAACCGGGAGACACAGCAGGGACAATCAGCTAAATGTGAATGCCTGAATTCACCAAATTTTGGATATGTAAAATATACATTTGAATCTGCCTATTCATCATTAAATATATTTCTAATTGAATCTAGTACAATTCTAACCTATATTTTGGCAGTGCTTAATTGTGACATTCCAGGGCTCAAGCCTATGAAGAAGTCATCCTCTTTGACCTGAGTGCCCTTCCTCCAATGTGATCTCTCCATGGTGAGAGAGGGGTTTTCTGTGCTTACCGAAACTATCCTTAGGGCAATTATTTACAAGTCTTAGCTGGAGCATTAAGAAAAGGCTTTGAGGTCTTCAGCAGCTTGGGGGCTAGTTTAACACCTGGGCATCTGTCATGTTTTATTTAATAGAAGGATGGATGGATATTGAAAGTAATAGTTTTTAAATAGAACAAACAGTTGATCAATGGATCTCTCTCAGATTCCAGATATCTTTCGTGTTGGAATCACCAAATATTTCGGGCACACAATCCTTGGAGGACCTTTCCATGTCATCATGTAAGGTTTCTTTCTAGTGGGTTTATGGCTGTGGGACATGAACAAACCCATAAATATGTGTGAATGGAAGGCTCCAGACACAGAACTGATGGGTGATTCTCTTCCTTATTGTTTTCTCTTCCTGTGCAGTATCACATATGCTTGTATGATCCTGGTGACGATGGTGATGCGTCTCACTAGTACCAGTGGAGAGGTGGTCCCCATGTCCTTTGCTCTGGTGCTGGGCTGGTGCAACGTCATGTACTTTGCCCGAGGATTTCAGATGCTGGGGCCCTTCACCATCATGATTCAAAAAGTGAGTAATTAAGCAGTCCACTGAGGAAGTGAGATGTGGTAATAGATATATCTTTGCTATTCACAGTCACTTGAGATAACATTTCAACTACTCAGAGAAACTCTTACATGTGAAAACTGCCCCTTTATTTCCATGGACAGTTGGATACTTTTTTTTTTGCTAATTAGCTTAATGGTGCATCATGTTCCCCATTCAAAAGTGCAGACAGCAGTGTAATGCTGCATAATTGTTGCACATCACATGCAATTGGGTTAATTGTACAGCAGCCAGTCCTCACCATTTTCCCCCACAGCACTGATGATCAGATCCTTAAACATGCTGCCTCTTCAAGTCACTTGTCTGCAAAAGCTTCTATGCGGTTTTTGCATTTGCCGTAAAACGTCAAGGATATTGATGATATATGCCTACTCGTAGAGATGATGGCTTTTGTGCTGGCCTAATTCCTATTAAATTCATTTTGGGCCAGGTGGCCTGCACTAAAGTGCATTGAGTATTTCAAACAGGGTTGCTAACCATGTAAGCACCACCAAATTCTTCTTCACAGAACTGAAGCAGTCTGCTAAGTCGCACCCTCTCTTCAATTCTGCTGGCATCCCCAATTGGCTTTGCTGCCTGCTATCCAATGCCTGTCCCCCAACGCCGGGGGTGGGGGGGGACTCACCTTCGGAGACAAGGATGGAATGGGAAGTGGTGGAGGGTTCCCTTGAAGTTAGGAGGGAAGCACGGGGCACCTCCTCTTTCCTGGACTGCCGGTGAAGCAAAAACACTGTTGCAGGAGCGATATGGTTAGTATTTCCTTTTCCATTGGGGATCATGGGGGTTCAGCCCCACGATCCTTGCTGGAGAAAGCTACAGCAGTGGCATCTTTACTTAGCAAGCCATCTGGGCACAGGTAGGCCCCGCGGGCACCTCCCGCCTCACTGAAGAAGCACCCCACTATGTGTTTCCTTGCAGGGCTGGCGTAAGAGCTCCCGCCTCTGCCATGGGGGAATTGGGAGTGCAAGGCGCTGCCAGGCATGGACGGGAGCACAAGCCGACACTGTGCACCATTGCCAGGAGTGGTGAACTGTGAGCATCCGCCATCCACCTTTCCCTCAACACCTCAATCTGAGGCCTCCTTGTTCAGAGCAAAGCTTAGGCAGGGAGGCAGCCCTGAGAGACCACCTGCGCCACAACAGCACAGGCAGCCTCCAGGGTCACCTCCCTGCCAATGCCTTGCTGTGTGAAGGACCCCCGAGTGGAGCATCTGTGCTGGGCAGGCTCTGTAGAGCGTGGTGCTAGATGGTGCTCTCTTACTGCAGTCTTTGCCTCAGCTCTGCCGAGCGGCCTCCTGCCTATGCCTTACTCCGAGTGAAGTACTGCGTGGGTGGCAGCAGCAGCTGCAGCTGTTCCAGAGAGTTGCAATGGCTGCTTTCCAGCTGCTGCAGTTCTGGCTGCAGTCTCCAGAGCGTCTGCCCGCCCTGTCCCTCAGCTTCAGAAGCATAGCGTGGCGGTGGCAGCATTAAGACTCTCAGAGGCGGGGCGTGGGATCTCGGGCCCTTCCTCATCCGCCACTTGAAGCAAGAGATTTACCCTGCCTTGTAGGAGAGCCGGCCTGTTATCTTGATCCTCTTCTCCGAGGGTTCCCCCCCCCCCTTGTGGGATGAGAAAGGGGTAGCAAATTGTGGGAGGAAGTGTGCCTTTAAAGCTTTCTTTTGAACATTCGGACACCCTCTTGACAGGTTGTGAATGTTTGAATGGAATGCTAATAGGGCCAAATTTATTTTCGAGGTGAGCATCAGGCTATCTGTCCATCTCTAATCTGCATTGATTGGCAGTAGATTCAGGACAAACAAAATATTCTTCAAAGAATACATAATTTTATATGCTTTCAATCAGTTTTATGTATTTTATATTGTTGGTATTGATGTTGTTCCCCGCCTCGATCCAGAGGGAGAGGCGGGTAAGAAATAATAATAATAATAATAATAATAATAATAATAATAATAATAATTATAGTATGATATTTGCTGCTACAAGCTCTGGTGATTTGAGAAATTCAAGGACAAGAGCAGGGCTATCAGAACTTGTTAGCCATGAAAGCTTAATAATATCCTAATAGACAATGGAGATAGATGGGGGAGGTATTTCCTTCCTTTCTGGCTTGTGGCTTCCATGGACTATGTTTGATTTTTATATTTATATTTATGTATTTGAACTTTTTATATCCTGCCTTTCTGTCAGATAATCCCCACAGCGGCTAACAACATTTGTTAAAAACTATCAATAAAAAGAAGAATACGCCAAAATGATACTGGCAACAAAAGAAGTAGCCAAAACTGCACAGAGAGAATTCTTGATTAAGGAAGTTTTAGGTTGGACTAAAGAGCCATGTTTTGATTTTCTGATGAAATGTGAGCAGCAAAAACCTTGGCCTCTCTAGAAAGAGCATTCCACAATTTAGGTGCCAGTCAAGAAACCCTGTCAAATGTCTCCACCTGTCGAAGTAAACAAGTAGCCGGTAAAGTTGGAATAATACTGGAATATCATGCTCTGATCCAAAAGACCTTTGGCCTGATCTAGTAGACCTTTTTGTGTTAACGTTTGTGGGAGATAAGACCTGCTTATTGATACTGTGTGCTTTTGTGTGTGTTTACATGTGCAGATGATCTTTGGAGACTTGTTAAGATTCTGCTGGCTAATGGCGGTGGTGATACTTGGGTTTGCATCTGGTAGGTGACACGTTCTAGGCCTTTGTGAAATGGTTTATTGAAACAGCTAGTGTCTGCTTATAGTAATATAATGCAGATGAATGGTAAGTGGGGCACTGTATCACTGGGGCTAAAGGTAGAGAAGCCCAAGGATGGTCCTTGACCATAGAATGTCCAAAATCTAGAAGAGCTTATCAGTTGAGGGGCTGGGGGAGCTTGTTTGCTTTACTCCCCTATCTAGAAAATAAAAGTTTAAAATGGCACATGATGCTTAGGATAATTCAACTCCATTTTGTACATATAATTATTATTATTATTATTATTATTATTATTAATAATAATAATGATGATGATGATGAAAACCTTCAGAAACTGGGCCTACCAAAATACATCCACACCAGCATCAAGGAAGCAGTCACACTTAAAACATATTCAATAGTCAGGAAATTTCTGAATCAGTAAAAGACAGCATGACTTGGCAAAACCTGTCATGTTCATCTACAAAAACCACCAGGAGCAAGAAAAGAGAGAATTGTTATTATTATTATTATTATTATTATTATTATTATCATTATTTCCGCAGTAAGAACTGAAGGACAGTTGAATTTTTCCATTTCCCTTTTCCCTGTGTTTGCATATGTTGACTATATGAAGGAAGGATCCAGATCTCAACCATAGTAAGGGTCTTCTCAAGCACAATATTGCCACAACCAAAATCCAATGGACATAGACAGTGGTATTTGCTCCGAGAATTTTATAATACACATTGACATAGATATTTACAATTGTTTATGTTACTTAGTATATGTTTGTAAATGTGTATTTTTAAAATACGTAGTCATAGTAAATTACATTGTGTATATCCACTGAGTTTTGATTATGGCGTTATTGTGAATATATGCCTTATACTTAGCAAGATCATTGGTCTGTCCAGCCCAGCATTGTCTAATACAGGTTTTTTTTCAACCTTTATTTGGCCTGTGGGTGCATTTGGAACCGTGACAAAGTGCCATGAACACCAGTGACAAAACGGCTACCATGGGGGCCGTGGCTACTGAGGGGTGGGAGTTGGTCAGGTCAGAAAGATGTCAAGTCTGCAAAATAGTTCAAATATGAAATAATTTGCTAACCAATACAGCAGAAATACAAACATCCAAACATTCCTGGCATTGTGAGCCTCCAGATTCCAGGGAGAAATGTAGAAGGGCATTTCTGGCAGGTGGTTGAGCAGTTGCAATGCTTGCAGAACATATTAGGCAGATATACTTGCCCTTCATTCAACAAAACAGTATTTCTCCTCCCATTCTTTCTTAAAATTATACATTCTTGGCCTTTTAGATGCTTCGCACATGTTGGAAACTGCAAGGTTGTCCTGGGCAAACCAGAGTGGCGTAAACTGACATGCACTGAAGGAAAACAACCCCTCGCTGACACACAGCACTTTCTTTTTACATTGGATCCTTCCCCAAACCACCTTAAAATTACAGATCACAATTGTGTCTTTAAATTTACATTTATATAACTTGCTAACATAACCACAGCATGCATAAAAGGATTAACGGCATGGATCATCATGATTTTTATATACCGTATTTCTCCGATTCTAAGACGCCATCGATTGTAAGGCGCACCTTAATCTCAGTACCACCAACAGAAAAGAAAGCTTTGATTCTAAGAAACATAAAATAAAATAAAACGCTAAATATACCTAAAATTAAAAAAAACTGTGATTCTAAGACGCCATCGATTCTAAGGCGCACCCCGTTTTTAGAGACGTTTATATGGGGGGGGGAGTGCGTCTTAGAATCGAAGAAATATGGCAGATTTACCCTCAAACCAACCTCAAATTGCAGATCACATGTAGAAATTATGAGTAAGAGAGTGCCCTGTTTTAACCCCACTGGGAGGCTCAACTTTAAAAACAACAATGAGGCTTGTGTGGTACGAACTGGCATAAGCTTGCATGGGCTATACCAACCTGTCACACACACACTCTCATACACTCATGAGTGCATCCAATGCTCAGACACACGCACACGCACACCTGCTGTTGAGGAGTCTCTGAAAATGTGACGGTGGAAGGATAAGATTGAAGCCAGGATGCCTCTCTGCCGCTGGAAAAGAGACTGGAGAGGAGGCAAAGGAGGACCAGGAAAACTGGGCCGGTGGGATGGAGTTTTTGTTTTTTTAATTGTATTTAAAGTGATACAAAAGAGTAAGAATTAGTACAAACAATCCCCTACAAAATAATATCAAGACAACAATTATATAATTATATCTAGCATGAAGAGAACAAGAATAAAAAGGTTGGTTGATAACAACCCTTAAAGGAGGGAAGTTTAGTCAAAATAGATAAAAAATACATTTTTTTAAAAAAAAGAAAGAAACAGAAAAAGGAAAGAGGAAAAGGAAGAGGAAAAGAGAAAAGAGAAAACATAACTAAATTCACAATTAAACTCAATTATACATGTGCTGTATTTCCTTCATTTTTCATTACAATGTCCATATATACTCAGAGCTGAAGCAGGCATACATTGTTGTATATCCGGTGGCGATGCATATTGTGATGCAGGTGGGATGGATGAAAACAAAATTAAGGGAAGAGAGCGGGGAAATACCCTGGCTTTGCCCATGCCACCATCCTGCTCACTGCACGAATAATAATAATAATAATAATATATTTATTTATCACCCGCCTCTCCCAACGGATTGAGGCGGGGAACGAAGTGCCAATCCTGGCAGCCACCACCAACGGAAAGGGGTCAGAAGGCAGGCAAGCAGAGGAAGGCTCTGGCCTCCCCTCTCCCCTTACAGGTTCCGCCGCTGCGCGCTGTAAGACAAATAGGGTTGGGTGGGGCAGCCAGTGAGCCCAGAAATCCAGCAGGCGCAATAATAATAATAATAATAATAATAATAATCATAATAATCATAATAATAATAATTTCTAACTCACCTCTCCCTCCGGATCGAGGCGAGGAACAACAATAAATATAAATACAAGGACATAAAATAGATAAAACATTTAAAACAAATAAAAACGAATACATTATTAAAACTAGGGGTGTGCAGCGGATCGGGTCCGGAGCCACGATCTGGACCCGATCCAGGCGAAATCGGCTAAAATTATCCGATTCCGATCCTCGCAGCTGGATTGTCCGATCTAATCTGATCTGATCTGAAAGGACCTGACCCGGATCGGAAAAGATCGGAGGATCATACCTCGGACCCCCTCGCACTCCTCACTGCCGTCCACTGCCGCCCACTGCTTCCGTACTACTGAGAAACAGGCCTTGCGGCCTGTTCCACAATAGAGTGATGGTGCACCGGTAGTATGGTAGTACGGAAGCAGCAGATGGCAGCACAGGATGCTGGCAGGTAAGGAGCGCGAGTGGGGGGGAGGGACAGGGCCCCACTTACCTGCCGGGGCGCCCGCCTCCATCCGCTGCCGTCTGCTGTTCCAATCTACTGAGAAACAGGCTTCGCAGCCTAGTTTTCAGTAGAGCGTCAGGCAGCGGACAGAAGCGGGCACCCTGGCAAGTAAGGAGCGCAAATGGGGGGGGAGAGACAGGGAGGGGGGAGGGACAGGGAGGGAGGGGGAGTTAGGTCCCCACTCACCCGCCCCCATGTTTTCGCCATAGGTTTGCATTGGGGGAAAGCTTTCTTTCCCCCAATGTAAGCCTATGGTGAAAACACCTAAAATGGCATCCGATCCGAAAATTGGACGTCCGATTTTTGAATCGGCTCCAATCCGAACCGGGATGCCTGCAATCCAATCCGAGGCATCAGTTCTGGTTCCGATTCCGATTCTGATCTGATTTTTTTGGGTCCATGCACAACATCTTAAAATTCAACTGGGTAGGCCTGCTGGAAGAGATCAGTCTTCACGGCTCTCTTAAATTCAAGAAGACTGCTAATTTGTAGAATCTCCTCCGGCAGGCCATTCCACAGTCTGGGAACAGCAGAAAAGAAGGTCCTCTGGGTAACACTCAGCCTAGTTCTAGCTGATTGGAGTAAATTCTTCCCAGAAGACCTGAGCGTGCGGGCGCAGGTAACCTGGACCCAAACCATGTAGGGCTTTAAAGGTAATAACCAACACTTTACACTTCGCCCGGAAACTAATTGGCATCCAGTGAAGTGATTTTAGTAGCCCTATGTACTGCACATTGCAGAAGTCGAGCCTCGAAGTTACCAGTTCGTGCACTAACGTCTTTAGGTCTCCCAACTCTAGGAAGGGGTGCAGCTGGCATATCAGCCGAAGCTGATAGTAGGCACTCCTGGCCGTTGCATCTATCTGGACTGTCATTTGGAGCGACGGATCCAGGAGTACCCCCAAGCTGCGGACACAGCCTTTCGGGGGGGGGGGGGTTTAACCCCATCCAACCACCTCCAAACCCAGGTTGGGGCCTTTGACAGGAAGCACCTCCATCTTGTCTGGATTCAGCTTCAGTTTGTTTTTCCTCATCCAGCCCATTACCGCCTCCAAGCAGTCATTCATAGGAGGCACACTATCCTTAGCTGACGCTGTTGGCGAAGGCATAGAGAAATATATTTGGGTGTCATTAGCATACTGATAGCACCCTGCCCCATGCCTCCGGATGATCTCTCCCAGCGGTTTCATGTAGATGTTAAACAGCATTGGGGATAGGATGGCACCTTTTGGTATGCCATACAACAGCTCCTTTGAGGAGCAACTATCCCCAAGCATCACCATCTGGAACTTGCCCAAGAGATAGGACCGGAACCACTGAAGCACAGTGCCCCCGAGTCCCAATCCCCTCAGGCGTTCCAGAATGTTACCGTGATCGATGATATTGAAAGCCGCTGAGAGGTCCAGAAGTACAAGTAGGGACACACTCCCCCTGTTAATACTCAGGTGTAGATCATCCACCAAGGCAACCATAGCAGTCTCAACTCCATATCCTGCCCTGAAGCCGGTTTGAAATGGGTCTAGAAAATCTGTATCACCCAGACCTGCTTGGAGTTGGAATGCAACTGCCCTCTCTATCACCTTGCCCAAAAACGGAAGATTCGATACTGGTCTGTAATTATTAAGGTCCAGGGGATCCAGGGAGGGCTTCTTCAGAAGTGGCCGTACCACTGCTTCTTTTGAACAGAATGGAAAACTCCCCTCCCTGAGAGATGCATTAATAATGTGTTGTAGATGTAATCTAACTGCATCTCCTCCCTGGGCGACCAGCCAAGAAGGACAGGGATCGAGGGGGCAAGTCATCCTCCTCACTCGCCCAAGCAGCTTGTCCATGTCCTCGGTACTCACGAACTGAAACTGATCCAGTGTAACAAAGGCAGTGATATCGTTAACATTGCACGTGTTCCCCATGTGCAGCAAGCAACATCCAGACTGCCATGGCAAACACAAGGCAGGTGGCCATGGGGGGGGGGAAGGTAAATACCCCGCATCACCCCGCCCCTCTACCCCAAACACAAAATCCTGGTGGCAAAGTAAAGTGGGTGGGTGAGTGAACAGCCTGGCAATGCCATTGCTTTACCCACCCGCTCCCAACAAACGAACAGAAGGTCATGGAGGGCAGGCGGTGCACCTCCGAACACACAGATAGAAAGGGATGGAGACCAAGTGCCAAGACCACCCACACCCCCTCCCAATGCAGATAGGAGGGTGAGCAAGCAGGTGGGGAATGCCTTCCCTTTGCCTGGACTCCTCCCTCTCAGATGGAAAAAGATCACAATCCACTCCGCCCTGTCCCTGTATTGCTGGTTTGTCTTCAAGGGGAACACTTACCTTTCACTTTCGACACAGCCACCATTGCTCAAGCCCATTCCTAGCAGGCACACTAGTAAGGACAACGTAACCTATTACTCTGGCCAATCAGAGAGCAAGGGAGCTTGTCAAAACTGCAAGTAAAGATACATAGGCTGAATTCGGACAACACGATAGTCAGTGGTGGGTAATAATCAACTTTACAGTTGTTCATCTAGGGGGTTCTCCCCACACAACATGGTAATAAATAATCAACTGTGGTGCAGATTAGGATCAGCGCTGAGTTGACTATGGCAGTATTTGGATGACATGATAGTCAATACAACTGATGATTGTTTCCCACCCCCCAGTTGACTATTGTGTTGTCCGATTTCAGCCATAGACTTAAAATATAGAGGAATCAGGAAGTTTGCATACATACCTTGTATGTATATAAATCACCTTAAAGGCACCATGGGCGCCCTTGCGTCTGGGGGCACCATGTTGCAGATCCCTGGTCTAATCTGCCTGGGAGCAGCTCTCCAAAGTCTTACTTGAGATATCTGCTACCTACGATCATTTAAAGGAAGCGGTCAGAGTCTGAAATTCTCCAGCATGCAATGCTCTGCAACTGAGCTAAGAGCCCCTCCCCCTTTTCTTTATATTTATTTATTTATTACATTTGTATACCGCCCCATAGCCGAAGCTCTCTGGGCGGTTTACATAGGATTAAAAACAATTAAAAACAATATACAAAAATTAAAACAGCAAAAACATACAACATACACACAATCTATACATTTAAAACCACTCCAACACTTCAAAAAGCTACCAAAACAAAAACAAAAACAACCCAGGCTCCTCAGATATTGCCAAATGCCTGAGAGAAGAGGAAAGTCTTGACCTGGCACCGAAAAGATAACAATGTTGGCGCCAGGCGGGCCTCGTCAGGGAGATCGTTCCACAATTGGGGAATCCCGTCGATTTTCTTACTTTTCCCATTTTTTTAAAAAAAACATTTGGAGATGAGAAGTGGGCCTACGATAGATTAATTCAGCTCAGAAATGGGATTTGTATTTTGGAGCACCACAAAAGTATGAATGCCAAGTGGGGCACAATGGGAACGTTGGGATATTAATCTAGTTCAAAAGCAGTAAAATAGCTGTGTGCTTGGCCCACCTAACTAAGCAAGCCAGAGAGGAAAATGATCCTCTCGGCTTTTCTTTCTCATGTCAGTGCTAATTTATCCTGTTGCGGGTCACAAAATGGCCTTTGCTGAAGTCACGTCTTGATTTTTCATTTGCATTTGATTGGGTTCATCTGATTAGATTCTGTATTCTTGTGGCTCGAATCTATATTCATTTGTGCTCTGTGCAAATACTGTAATTCATCTACTGCCGCCTCTTGCATTGCTTGACATTTTGTTAAAAGAAACAATCTCCTCCTCCTCCTCCTCCTCCTCCTCCTCTCTGTACTCAGGGGTTCTGTGCCCACAAATTTGGATGACAAAATGGTCTGACAAAATGGGCTCTGGACCATAAAAGTAAATGCTTCAATGAAGGTATTAGTCTTCAAGCTGCCACACGGCTTCTTTTTTTGGGGTCCCCTCTAGAAGAATTCGGTTTGGCGCCTGGTTGTCCGATTATGTACATCTTCTCACCATCACTTTTACGCCTAATTCCTATAAACGACATGCGGTGAAGCGCATAACCAGCAGTATGAAACACGCTTTAAAGTGGCTGAAATATGGATAATCGCTTGTTTACATGGGCATAATGCGCTTTAAGAGCCACGGTAAATTAAAACTTGCTATTTAACGCGCATTCGATAATGTGGTTAATTGGAGAGAAAACGCGCCTCAACCCCCGATTTGTGCTCCGCTCTTGTAGAGGTAAAAATTTTAATGCGCCTTGAAAGCGCTTAAATGCCTCTTGTAGAGGCACCCTTGGACTGCAATAGACTAACAAGGCTACCATTCTTGATTTTTCATGGTATCTGGCTGCGATATTTTGGCCATCTCGGCCTTCTCACCCTAACAAAATAAATCAGAGGAGTCTAAAATGATTCTGAAGTTCTGTCAAGATCCTTTGACACTATTATTTATTCAGGGTCATCAATTTGTGTGGTGCTTTAGAGAGCTACATAAATAAATAAATACAATTGAAAAAGACAGGCCCTTGCTTCAAGAAGGAAAGAGAGGAAGGCAATAAGTGGTGAATATGACTAAATGCAACTATGCATGCCTAGATGTTGTTTTGGTTGGAGGAGAAAGCTGCAGTTGCTGTCTTCTGCAAACAGCCCCACAATGTGGGAGCTCTGCCTATTGAGAATTCTGAAGACCCCTTCACCATTAGGCACAGAAACCAGAGGGGACAGAAATCACACGCAGTGGCCATTGTTTATCACCACTTATCATCCTTCTTGGCAGCTTTCCCTTCCTCCTTTCCCCCAGTCCCCTGGGAAAAATTAGGCTACTGAAATTGGTGGGAACTACCTCTTGGTGAATATGCACAGGATTAGGCCAAAAGCTTTGCAGAGAAGGTGATTTTGAGGTGGGAGTGTTGCCACGTGTATGTTCTGGGAATGACTTCCATGCATAACTGAAGTGTAAGGTTGAATGATGAAGGGGCCTCGCAGGACAATGAAGAGACATGTGCTAGAATAGGAAAATGTCCTAAATGTGTTCATGGGTTGAAGAGCCCCTCACACATGACAAAAGTTCTACACAAGTAAGGGCTCCTTCACATGGAGTGTATCCGACCAAGATCGGTTAGTCACGGAAGTTCTGGGTCCTTTTCATAATGTCATCATCCTCCAGTGCCTCTTCCGCTGTTTTTGAGGTCTAGTCCGCTGTGATTTAACAAATGGAGTAACAAATGTACACCGCTATCAAAGAGCTGATGTTTTTCCTGGATAGTGGAATGTTCCTGTAATGTTGCAGCACCATCTGTTGGCTGTTTAAATAGAACATATGGAATTTCCCCACCATGGGAATCGCTAAAAAGAGGAGGGGAGAGCAAAAGGGGAGCCACGTTTATTGTGCCCATTGTAATCCCAGAATGGCTCCGCAAGAAGAAAGCCCAGTAAGGGAGCGGATTTATTGCTCATTTAGAAAAGCTCTAAATCTTCACGTATGAGATTTCCCTCTCAATTCCTTTTGTTTTCTTTCCCAGCTTTTTATATCATCTTCCAAACAGAAGACCCAGATGAGTTGGGCCATTTCTATGACTACCCCATGGCACTCTTCAGTACGTTTGAGCTCTTCCTCACCATCATCGATGGGCCTGCCAACTATGAGGTTGACTTGCCGTTCATGTATGGGATCACCTACTCTGCCTTCGCTGTCATTGCCACCCTCCTTATGCTCAACCTGCTGATTGCCATGATGGGTGATACCCACTGGCGTGTGGCCCATGAACGGGATGAGCTTTGGAGAGCACAGGTGAGTGGGTAGTTTGGTCCTGTTTAGCTGACGATGTATGAGAGAGAGAGAGAGAGAGAGATGCAGAATGACCAATTCCTTTTCCAGAATTGAGATGATTGTGTTGTTTATGTTGGCTTCTTTCTAATAAAAGCTAGCTTACACTGTTCACAGAAAAGGACCTCAGGAAAGAGAGTATCAATGGCCTCTTAACAACATTGTATACTGATAATCCCCACAGATGAATCTTTCCATAATTAAGGAGCAACTGAAATGAGTTCATTGACTCAGGCTCCTTTTGGAACTAGACTGGAATTTTATGACTTCAAGAATCCACAATGGATTGGATCAGTAATTGTTTTGAACTGTATATTTATTATTATGGAAACGTGGTCCCCATACATGATTTCTAACCAAATATTTTAGGTGTGTTTGGTTAAAATCTTTGCTGTTACAATAACTGGGACAAAGAAACTAATGGACATGTGTTGGAATAGTAGGTGAATTAAACAGTGGGGTTGTTTGCATGCTATGGTGGCATTCAGCAGCAAATGGTGGGCTCATTAAGAACAAATTGTAGGTTAACTTTAGGTTGTTTAACTCATGAACAACCCAAAGTGTTCAAGGTCAGATGTCATACTAATATCCTACAAGTGGGACATTCATACATTGTTGCTACAAACTGGAAATGACTCACACGCAGCAGACATCCCCTTAAATCCGTTCAATTTAACCCACCATTTGCCACTGAATGCTGCTGTTATGTGTGAACCAGGTCAATGGAAAACTGTGGCATAAAGACCCTAGGGATCGTTATGCAGCAGGATCAAAAGAACAGCATGTTCAAAATATTTCCTAACGTCCATGGGGAGTTCATACACTATTCCTCCTCAGTCTTATTGGTGCTTCCACTCTTGTTTAATTGATTTTAGAATATCTAGGCTCCTTTCCACTATGTAAGGCAGAATGTCACATCCTACAGAGTCCAGCAATCTATTTTTACCCGTTTTGTAACTTAAAAAGCCCTCAAGGCAACTTACAGATCGAAATTCAAATAAAACTAGGATCTGTGCTGCTTTCGTCAGCTACCCAGGCCAGTAGAAGGGGGCCTCCTATCTTTCCTCTCTCTCTTTCTGATGAAGCATTTTGACCACCAATCTTTTTTCAAACTGTGTGTTTCAGGTTGTTGCCACTACAGTAATGCTAGAGCGCAAACTCCCACAGTGCCTCTGGCCTCGTTCTGGCATCCGGGGGCAGGAGTACGGGCTAGGTGACCGGTGGTATCTCAGGTAGGTTTGACACGTCATTATTGTGATTTCTGTAGACCTCCCATGTCAAGGGAGGATCGTATGTGAGAAATAGGCACTAACTCTGCCAAAGGACGCCAGGATGCATTTACTTAATATGTTAATACATTGCAGAACTTGGAATATTCTGCTAGATACTCAGAGAAAGGATGTAAATGGATGAGAAAGACAAGATTGAGGAGCGCCAAAGGGAAATAGTGGTAGTGCAGAGATACGGATGCAGAGATGGCCTCATGCAGAGATGGCCTCTAGGCTCCTACTGTGGAAAGCAAGGGGTTCACCCCTCCACTCTCTGCCAAACAGGCGATGAGCTCTTTCAGTTCTGGCACCTGTTGTGCAGGAAGACCATTCCCTCTTCCTTTTCCTCCCTCACCCTGTTTCTCTTATTTGATTTCCTCCTTGCACCGACAGCCTTGGCCATCAGGGATAGTTTTGGCACTGCTGGGGAGTGTCTTGTAGTGCTTAGCTAAGATTTAAGAAGTAGTCTGGAGGACTTTGAGCCTGTTTGGCCTCTGGAATGTCAGAATGTGTATGAATCGATCTCTTGTCAGTGTTCTCAGAGCAGGGATGGGGACTTGCTCTACTCCCTGCAGCCACCTGCTTGCCTTGGCCTTGGCAGATAAGCTGTCTGTGAGAACCTGATGAATAAAAGGTGGGGGGCTGCAAAAGGATGGCCCAGATTGGAGCATCATCCTAGTGGGCTGAGCAGTGCCACCCAGTTTGGACAGGTGCATTGCTGAAAGGCCAAAAGCCCTTGTCTGTCAAGTGGTCTGGAAGAGGCCCATGCCTTTTTTAAACTGATGTGAAAGCAGTGGCACAGAATGCCTTGCGTCTGTAGGTTTACCCTTCCCTGGATCTTGTTTAGGCCTTGACCATGTTGCCTTTGAGTTACCAGTGTATGATCTGAGGTTGGACTTGCTCTCCTTTGGGGGGTTTGTTAGGCCTTTCAAGAATTTGCTCCTTTGATTGTTTGAAGGATCATGTCAGGAATCATTGTCCGTTCTTGTCTGGGTTTGGAACCAGTGTATGGATTGAGCTTCCCTTGTGTTCAGAACCGTGGAAATGGCAACAGGGAAACCACTTTAATGGGGATCTAATCATGGTAGTGATTAGCTTTTGACTGTTCTGGAATTTCTTAGAACCTATAGATACTGGCCATCAGCTATAAGATGTCTGAAGTGTTTAACCATTATGCTTTTGCTGTGAGATTTCCTGCAATAAAGAAGTCTCACTGATTTGGGTGTCCCATGTCAGTTTGCTGGAATGTGTGCTTGCCTGAAGGACCAGGAAACCTGACACGTATGGAAATCTATTTATAGGTATGGATTCCCCCTTGTTGGATTAGAATAGGAGCTATTAGGAAACAAGGCAATTATAGCACACACAAAATCACACACCCTTAACATTGGATATCCCTGCATGTGTACTTTGAATTTAGTCCTTCAATTTTCATATCTTACATGTTAGTGAACCATTTTTAAAGGGATTTTTAAAAATTAGACCATGATATTACTCTGTAAACATAAAATCCTCAAATTTAATCTGAAGTGGTAATAATTCAGGAAATGCATGTGTGAACCTGCTACATGTGTAGATTGGTTCTTAATCCTGCAGATTTATACAGGCACTTAAGTTTCTTTGAACCCACATTTTCATTGTTTTTGTCAACATTGAGCAAATAATGAAGGTAAGAATTTAAGAGTCTGGTCAAGTCTTGTTCCACCAACAATCAAAGAGCTTAATAGTCCTGTGGCAAATGTTCTCCAGATTTGCCTCAGTAGTAGTGATTTGAGCTGTGGGGAGCTTGATCATGTTTTTGTTCATGGCTGCTCACATCTGTTCATAAGCCATTGCTCCCTCCACCTCCGTGTTGCTGATTCATTGGCTATTTCCCTCTCTATTTCTGGGGCTCATGTACTGGATGTGATTACACCATATTCCTCTGTTCCCAATCAGATTTAAGTGTGTGCTGAAATCATTGAAAGCATATTAATCACATTAGAGTGAGGCCAATGCTTCCTGAACTGTTCAAATAAGTGGTGGACTATCCCACATAAGAGGCATTCAAGAGGTAGCTGGACAGCCATCTCTCAGGGATGCTTTAAGGTAGATTCCTGCATTGAGCAGGGGGTTGGACTCGACGGCTTTATAGGCCCCTTCCAACTCTACTATTCTAGGATTCTATGATCCTAACCAGTTCTGGATTTCTTTTAGAACTGAAGTTTCTCTGCCCCTTGCAGTTATCTCTCAAAAATTGCTGAAAGGGGGGATGGGATGGGACGGGATGCCTTTTTCAATCCTGATGAACATTTTTTTTACAAAACGGTCTCCCCCACCCCTGAAGCATTTCAGTTTGGCTGCACCTGCTCCTACATTGTTGAAACAAGAAATTAGCAACAAAACAAAACAAACAAACAAACAAAAACCGCACATGAAAATTTTGAATTGCCCCTCAAACTCCTTTGGCAGCATTCCTGCCAAAGGAGAGGCGGGTGATAAATTATTATTATTATTATTATTATTATTATTATTATTATTATTATTATATTCCTGAACATTCCCCACGTGATTTGGCCAAGCAGGAGCTTTAGGCAACATTTCTTGGCAACTCCAGGTATAACCCCCAGTGCTGTGCTGGTTTGTGTTGTGGCAGCAGAGGCTGCCTCTACAAGAGGCATTTAAAGCTCTTTCAAGGCGCATTAAAATTTTTACCTCTACAAGAACGGAGCACAAATCGGGCATAGAGGCGCGTTTTCTCTCCGATTATGCGCATTATTAAATGCGCGTTAAATAGCGAGTTTTATTTTGCTCCGGCCGTTAAAGCGCATTTTGACTATGTGAACAAGCGATTCTCTGCATTAACTACTTGTAAAGCGCATTTGAAACCGGTAAGGTCACCAGTTGAGTGCTCAATTACCTCCTGCATACAAGCATTTACGATAAAGTGCTTCAGCGATTATGCGCATAATTGGCTAACCAGGCGTCAAACGGAATCCATCTAGAGGGGGTCTAAGTTAGAAACTGCAAATGTTTTGAGATTTGGGTCCCAGTGTGTTGCTGCTGGCCTCCTGTGTTTAGGTTCCAGCACAATCTAAACATTTTCCTCTTTGTAGATAATTTGGTCTTTGTATAAATGTTAATTGTTATATTTCAACAATTCAGTAGGCATGAACAGTTGACTTCTTCCCAGATGTCCTGAGTGGCATTGAGTTCTCTATTGTATATTTTGTTTACATCCAAATACACTCTTAACCTCTGTGTCTTAATAAAATCAGTTGCTTTGCCGACAGTAGTTTCATAGGCAGTTTCACACAGCAATGATCCCAGCCGCTCTTTCCAAAGTCAGTTAATGGCAATAATTTTCTACCATGGAAGGTGGAAAACACAGGACTTTTTATCCCTATGGTTTATTTCATAGAATGGTTCAACGTATTTTGTTCAAACTTTCCAAAACAATAATAAACCCCCTTCATGAGTTTGGAAAATTCCATGAGAATTAAAGGTTAATCATTCCGGAGAATTAGGATCTCATGTAAACTTTAAGTTATAATTGTTGCAGTTTTACAATCTTGAAATATAGCATTAGTTACTGAACATCAGTTATGTTTAGAGAGGTGTTAAAATACTTACGGTAACTTCAAAAAATTAGCTCTGGAGATATAATAAGAACATAAGAAGAGCCATGCTGGATCAGACCAAGGTCCATCTAGTCCAGCATTCTGTAGCCAACCAGCTGTTGATAGGAAACCCACAAGCTGAACATGAGAGCAATAGCACTTTCCCATTCATGTTTCTCAGCAACTGGTATACACAGGCTCTGGAGGTAGCATATAGCGATCAGGACTAGTGGCCAGCCATTGATAGCCTTTTCCTCCCCCATGCAGCAAACAGGGTTTAAAGATTTCATGATTTTCATTAAAGTTTCATTGGTTTTTTGCATTTTTAGTTGTAGAAGCTGTTGGACTGAATAACGATCAGTTCACCTTTCTTCCAAAGTCTATTTCATACATTACACAGCAATAGGCTGACCATATGAAAAGGAGGACAGGGCTCCTATATCTGTAACAGTTGTATTGAAAGAGGAATTTCAGCAGGTGTCATTTGTATGCATTCAGCACCTGGTGAAATTCCATCTTCATCACAACAGTTAAAGCTGCAGGAGCTATATTAGAGTGACCAGATACAAAAGAGGGCAAGACTCCTGCAGCTTTAACTGTTGTGATGGAGATGGAAGTTCACCAAGTGCTGAATGCATACAAATGACACCTGCTGAAATTCCCTTTTCAATACAACCATTAAAGATATAGGAGCCCTGTCCTCCTTTTCATAGGGTCAGCCTACACAGCAACAAACCTGTCATTGCATCTGAGCATACACTCAACAGGAAGCTGCAGCCAATCCCAGCTCCCTGCAAAGTAGACCTGTCGGATGTTTTCAAAGATGCAGGCATTGCACCCACACTTCACACTTTTAGGCATAGGAGATGCACAAACCACATGGCCACTTTCCACATTGGCTGCCTTCCTCCATCAGAATTGATGGATGTTTCTGGTGTGCGAAGCTCCCATGCAGTTTTGGTGGGGCAAGTGATGTGAAGCCATGGGCATTGTTTGTCCTAGGGATGGATAAGCACCAAGGTGCTCATCTGAACATCATTTGTCCCTTTCAGGTGTGACTGACAAACACTCCAGAGAACTCAAAGGGCACAACGGCTGGTTAGCTTGCCCTGCCCCCCCCCCCCCGAGAAAAACATCACTTTGAGGGCAGAGATTTTGGGCAGCGGAGGGGTCTGACAAATTTGGGAGAGGCCCATCAGATCTTTCCTCCAGTGAGAAATGATGTTCTGAGCATCTCTTCCTGTCCAGGATCATAGGGTTGGGCTATAACCCCCCTTACCCCTCATGGGGCATCATTTCCCTGAAGGAGGAGAAGCCTCTGCTGCTTCCTACTCCTTCCCCAAAGTGAGCTTTTTCCTTAGGGCGGGGGAAGAGAAAGGGACAGCAGGCAATAGGGGGCTGGGGGGGGGTAAGCAGAATGGAGCAGGGCTGCTCCCATAGTCATAATCAATCACCCGTGCAACAGATGCTTGCCCACTCCCTCGCTTGTTCTTCATGCAGTGACTTTGGTTCTCTGAAGAAATGAACACTGGTAAATGCTAGATAGTGGGACATCATCACGAGAAGACCCAACTCTGTCATGGAGAAACAGAGCGAGACAAAACAAAAAACCCGTTCCTTGCCATTTTTATCAGGACTCTCTGCATTTATAATTGTGCCGCAAAGAGGGGAATATCCGCAATGGCTGGTTTACGGTGCCAGCCCTCTTCAGCCTCTCCCTGCCAAATATACACACAGTCGCTCCCAGCGCAGCATCCACATCTGCTGCTAACATGAGTTAGGGAAGTGCTGGCACTTGCTCACCATCTGCAATTGTTCAAGGCGTAAGCACGCCAACAGCTGGTGAAGGCGGGAGGCCGTTGCTCTAATAGCACTATGTAATTTAATTAGTTGCATTTTGGGGAGGTTATCCCTGCCGCTCTGGCATCCAGTGTTGGCTAGGGTTAGGGAAGAATGTGACACAGCCAGGTCCAGTGTTTTGTGGCTTTCTTGCGCTCTAAATGCACCACCTCTCCTTTTCTGGTCTGCATTTTCCTTAGCAGAATACAAGGGGGGGGGGCTCTCTTTCTTTAGGACCCAGGGGGTGAGGTGGACACACAGCCTTGTGCAGCTGGCATCACCTTTAGGTGGCGGCTAAAGCTGCATTGAGGCGGACCAGCTTTCTTAACAAAAGGCTTGTGTCTCCCGAGTGTTGCCCCATGGTGGAAACGAGAGAGGAGCGTTAGGAGATGTGGGGGAACGCCTCCTCCATCTCTCAGCACAGGGGTGCAGCTGGTGGATTTCTTGGGTGCTGTGTCAGTGATGCTTTGCAGAATTAACTGTTAAGGAGTTCTGCTCGGTCAAATGTAGATCGAATGACTTCCCTTCTAGAGCCAGAATCACAAATCCACCAAAACAAAAAATAAAAGTCAGAAAGTTTAACAATAAAAACAAGAAAGCAAAAGCATGAAGTAGGTATACTTTTAAATTGAACTTGCGTTCTGTAAGCATTGGGTACACATGACTGACTGCCACTGGACACCTCCCCCCCCCATTAAATCAGCTGTGTGACGAGGCAGCAGAATCCCCACAGCCCAATATTTCTGACCTACAATTGTTTTTGCTTGCTCTGTCCCAGAGTAAACGCCATATCTTGAGTTTTAACTTTGGGGGTGTAACAAATATCCCTCCTAGTAATCAGAATGTATTGGAACTTCATGTATTCTAGATTTCAGTTACTAGCTAGTTTGGAAGTAGCTTGATATTTTGGAGTACACCGTCTGCTTCTTGTTTTGAGGAAGAAATGAGCAAATGTCCCTCTCCTCCTTTAGCCTCTGTAAGAATTAGGATGTCTTGGGTCACTGCATCTCTCGCTAGTGTCACTATACTTGAAACCTTTTGGAATACAGCTTGAACCCCTTGTTTGGTGGAACAAATGTGTGCGCAGCCTGTTTCCAGATTTTTCTGGTCATCAGGGTGCCTTGGAGTATAGATGTACCAGAGTGTTAGGTCTTACAGTCACTAACACTTATGATACTGCCGCTAGTGGTGAAGCCCTGGCAATTTTATGTATAAAATATTGTAAATGACCCCGGCAAAGAGTAAAAATAGGACACAGTATTCCAGAGCAACTTAATTTATATCATGAAGTAGATTAAAGCTTTTTAAAAATCTAAATTTTGGTTCTTATTTTTAAAAGTGAGGAAATTCAAAAAAGCAAAATATCCACAATTTTCCATATTTGCACAGAAAGTAATACATCACCCACCCACACCCACAAATGCACATCGCCACAGCCAATAGTATATGCAACACTGTGGGCAAGTGAGGCTGAAGGTTGTTAAGGATGCAGAAGGGAGAAACTGGAACTATGAAGAAACACACTGAAACCATGCAAATGTGTTTGCAGCGATTGTGGAAAAATCAATGTGGTGCTTCTTAGAACCATAGAATCATATAACAGTAGAGTTGGAAGGGGCCTATAAGGCCATGGAGTCCAACCCCCTGCTCAATGCAGGAATCCACCTTAAAGCATCCCTGACAGATGGTTGTCCAGCTGTCTCTTGAAGGCCTCTAATGTGGGAGGGCCCACCACCTCTATTGCTCTAACAGACACTTAAGAAACTGAATATTTTTACTGAACATGAAATACGTGGTTTGGGCACAGCTTGCACCAGAAGAGAGCAGAATTTGGGGTGTGTCATGTCCTATTTGCTCCTACTGTGTGTTTGGGGGCACATGAGGGTGCTTGATGGGGGTATATTTGCAAGGTATTGGTTGCATGGAGGATTCTGTGTTGGTGCTGGGGAATCAGTTCTTGGTGACTGCCTGACTCTTTGCACTCCTGTGCTTGTAGAGAAAATGAATTAACCTGCCAGCAGAGTTAGTGGCTTTTTTATTTGTCATATGCCATTTGCAAAGTGGCCTTTATCACAGAGTATAATCATACTTCTATTGTATTCCTGCTAATCTGTGTGGGCCTTTCATGGTCATGATCACATGCATAATTAATTCCTGCCTACTTCGCTTTCAGAAAACCTGGTGCAAATGAATCCCACAGGTTGCATTTACGCAGTATGGGGAAAGGATCAGATGATGGAGATATGAAATGAGTAGGCTGACCCTATGAAAAGGAGGACAGGGCTCATGTCACTTTAACAGTTGTGGAGAGAAGGGAATTTCAGCCAGTGTCATTTGTATGCAATTAGTTCCTGGTGAAATTCCCTCTTCATCACAACAGTTAAAGTTGCAGGGGCCCTGCTTTCTTTTGTATATGGTCACTCTAGTATAGAGCCTGCACCTTTAACTGTTGTGATGAAGAGGGAATTTCACCAGGAACTAATTGCCTACAAATGACACTGGCTGAAATTCCCTTTGCTCTACAACTGTTAAAGTTACATGAGCCCTGTCCTCCTTTTCATATGGTCAGCCTAGAAATGGGCATAGTTGATTGTTTGCTCTTTGCTGCTGCCATGCTAGTGGCGTTAGGGTGGGGAAAACTTTTTTCTTACTCCTGGTTTAGAATTCAGGCAAAAATAGGTATGCAGCCACCATTGGGCATGGATAGGTTGGGCAAAGTGCTCGAATTCTGAGGGAAAAGATAGGAGGCCTTTAATACAATCTACATGCCCCAATTTTTGCCCCACTCCCCACCCCAATCTTAACCAAAACATGCCCAAGTAGTTTTATAAAAATGGTAAGTTCAGGAGGTTCCATCACAAAAGTTGTCTGGGGCCATTTTGGACACCCCCGCCTTAATTTGATTTCTCAGGTTTTCAGCTTTCATTTGAAAAATAGAATCCTTTTACTGATGGAGACACAAAGAAAAATATGTAGGCAGTATTTTACCCAATTACTCACCAAGGAGTAAGCTTTCATACTGATGAATGATAGCCCTCTCCCTCCCCCGCCCCATATATTTAGCAGCAGCACCTCTTCTCCTAGGGTTGGATACAGCATAGGCAGACTACTTGCGGGGTGGGACTTCCGTGCCCTCCCCTGCCCCCTGCAGCCTCCCCACGTCCCCTTCATATCTGCTCTGGATGGTCGCCAAAGATGTCGGATTCAAGCCCCAATATTTCTGGTTATAGACGTGGCAGGAATTATGCTAGTCTAAATGCAACATTGTACCCGATTTCCTCCCATACAGCTTGATTCAACATTTTGAGAAGTTTTAATGTGCAGGGAGTCACGTTGATTCATAAAGCAGTGAAGCCTCTGTCGTCAAGTTTGAAAGAGTTCAACAGTCCACGATGGCCTTGACATCTTTTGTTAACATCTTGCCTGCAGGGTTGAAGGTCGGCACGAAATCCGGCAGCAAAAGCACCAGCTGGGTGCTAAAACATTTGAGCCCCACCGAAAAGATGCCTTTGAAAAGTACTTGAAGGTCAAGCTGGCGGGGCAGACAGAAGATGGACAGATTTACTCAAAGCAGCAGGGGCCCTTCGGCACTCCTTCTGACACACCAAATGTATCACGGAGGAGCTCAAGTCGTGGCTGGGACATCTTACGGCATAACACACTGGGCCACCTGCAGGGATGCACTAATCATGCCATGGAAGAAGAGGTCTACCATGTGTAAGCATAGGAACTATGGCCTCTGGGCCCATGGACCACACCAGCCTAGATTCTTCAGCACTGATTCTTGTTAAATTACTGTTGATGGTTTGGGACTTTTGCTGTGGGAAGACTCAGGAAAGTTTGTTGTTGTTGTTGTTATGGAAGTGCAAACAAGTACACCAAAGTTGTAGCATTGCCACATGTCTAGGGAATTTTGTGGAGAGATGGCTGGGGTTGTGGCATCCTTTTTTATTTCAGAACCTCCCACAAGTGTTTGCAAATCTTAGGCCTTGGCTGGTGGCCTAAAGAAGACTAGTCTACATTTGTTGGGATATTGGAGAACAGGGTTCTCCTCAGCCGCTTAGAGCTCCTGTATATTTCACAAAGCTCCTGAATGGTGTCAAGAGCAGGTAACAGCCATGGTTTTATATATGCCTATTTAGAGCAGGAAAAGAACTGGAGGAATAATCTAGTCCCACTGTGTACACTGGGATGCATTTCACCACACTTTATGCCAGTACCAACAGGTGTTAATCCAGGGCTGGAGCAACAGGTGTCAGAAGAAAGATGTGGGGAAACTGCTTACCTCTTTTTCTTCTTCTTCCTGGCCGCAATGTGTGACAGCAGGTTGTAATGCTGTACTTTCTTTCCTCACCTATTTCATCCCACAAACTTTTAGAGGCCTTCAGTGAAGGTCATTAAATGCTTTCTTAGAAAATGTGTTGCACTGCCCAGCTGAGCTGAACAGTAAGGAATTTCTTACGTGAAGAACTTCTTATGTAATTTAATCTACATTCTTGCAGTTGAAATCTTGCCCTGCACCTGGATGGCAAAAGGGAATAATCCTGCAGCCTTAAGACAGCTTTCTAACTTTAGAAGCATTTTTATGCCTCACAGCTGTTGTTTCTTAAGTTCAAAAGCCAATTCTTTTCAGTACCAGGGATGGAAAACCCTCCCCCCCTCCGTTCTTTCTCTCTGTGTATTTGCTCTTGAGCACTCTCCCTTGCTCTATGGCCTATTGCTCTGCCTCTCTGCGCTCTTTGTGGAGCACTCCCTTGCTCTGAATTCTCTCTCTGTGCTCTCCCTCTTTAAGCTTTCCCACTGTTCTCCCAATAATGTCACATCCCATGTTTTAGTTTACATGGGATCAGGGGCAGGGAGAGAAAGTGTCGCATGCTGCTGCTTTTGACTACTCTTGCCACCACTCTGAGAAGAAAATGGACGACTGCTTGTTTATACATGCTAATTTAATTGAATGCGTTTAAAAAATACCAGTGCCTATCCCGGAGGTTTATGAAAAGGCTGGGTGACAAAACGAACCTGGAGCAACCGAGCCCCATCGCTACTGTACTGGAGGATCCTTCTCACTGCTGCTGTGGTGTTTGTTAACCTCATTTCCCCGTTTGTACTTGTGAATTTTGGCTTTGTTTTCCTAAATCTTTGTTGAATTAAACTTCATCTTCTGCCCAGACCCTCAATTCCTTGTATTTAATGTTGATGTCACAGGGGGGCTTTGGAAGCATCTGCAGTCCATTTTCATTGTGTTGTGTGTAAATTTTTCCAGTGATTGTTATGTTCATTCATTAAAGCAGTTGTAATTCCTTTGTTCTATTAATTATGTTAAACCAAATTGCACAGAATGCTGATGGACGTGCCTCTCTCTCCTGGATGACAACCTCCCCATTACCCCTTCCTGAGTAAGATCTGGTCAACTCTGGTTTAAATTAGTTATTATACGTGTCAAAACTGACTGTGCCTGTGAAGATCCTCTCTCGACGCCAGATCTGAAAAGATGCTAAACTTTGTTCAAAAACCTGTCTCGATTAGTATCAGCCCTTCTCACAAAGCCTTGTGCACACACTTATTTCTCTGTCAAATATTTTATTTTGTTTTCTGTGCTCTGAATATCCAGTCGAAAACCTCAACGAAGAACTCTTCTGCTCTCTGTAGAGGAGCACACGCCTAGGGACCCTTACCTTGTAACTAGGAAGTTGCCATCCTGGAGCCCTCATCAAGGGACCAACTCAGATTACGAACTCAGAACCCATCGCTGGCCCAAAATGGTTTCATGCCTGAGATTGAAAATACAAATGGCTCCCCCCCCCCGACCCCTCACTAATTAACCTGGGCCCCAATTCACCATGAAGTTATCCAATGCCAGCCCCACTGAAATGAACTCAAGAATGTCCCAGTGGATTGTGCCACATGGGTCAGATCTGTCTGCCTCACACCTTGCCTACCTAAACAGTGCCCAAAATTCAGTGCCAGAGGCAGGACCAACATCTTCTTGCTTCACTCTACTCCTGTCTCTGCTAGATCAGCCTGAAAGGGAGCAGCGGCATCACGTCCGTTGACTGAACAAAAGCTTCAAAGAGATTTCTTTCAGCATCACAGTCTTTCGGCTTTCATTTGGACATGATTTTGCCTGATTCAGTTCAAGAGATGTCTTTGAGAAGCGGTCAGCCCCAAAGTACACTCCACCGATGTCTCTGTAATGGGTTCGAACCCATATGTTGATACCGAAGTGGCCAGCATGTGCATCCCAACTCCAAAGCTACCTTTCCAGCTCTACCCTGTGTACTAACTCCCCACCCAACCCCAATGTACAATTCCACCCATATCTAAATGCCACAGGATTTATAGTGTCTCAAGTAAAGATTTTTTAAAAAAATTGAAGGAACACCCTCCACCCAGCTCACCCTTACAAATCGTCAAGGGTTCTGGTTTGTGAAATGGAGTGCAACATGTCATGCGCCCTCCATCGACACCTGAAATCGACTACTCTGCCTCCCTTTTACAACAAAAGGTTCATTTAAATCTCCAGGTCCTTTAAGGGGATGGCGGTGGGTGGGTTGTGTTCTCCATGTCAGACTTCAACAGGTTCAAGCTGATTGAGGTGAACCCGCATGAGTTGGATGCTATTGAGAATCTTCTTCTGATGACCAATCAGGCTGATGCCAATGCGCTGGATGTCTCTGCAAATGAAAAAGAGAAAAATCTTAGATATTGTCTGCACTGAGAAACTCACCTACATTCTTACATGGCACTTTCCACTACCTGTGTCTTACAACAGACAGACACAGAAGTTGCCACAAATACTTATTTCTATGGAGGAAGGGACAACCATGGAATATTAAGAATCAGGACTCTCCATGCATAGATTTGGAATCAAACGGAACTGAACTGATTTTGTACCAGAAGTCTCTGATATCTGTGGTCTATCCACACATGCTGTCCATCTGATTTCACTTAAAACTGACCTCATGTTTTTAAACTTTAAAAAAAACCACCTAAATCTCCCCAGACACAGAAAACTAACATGCCTGGGAGAACCGTTCTAGCCTAGCTTAGCATAGTTTTCTGCAAGTAGGGTTTTTCCCTCATAAGGAAAAAATACGCAACCCCTCATACGTAGTCCAAAGTAGTAGCATCCAGGAACAGCTTTACTGCATGATGGTTGACTAGAAAAATGTGGCCTAGTTAATCCATAGCAATACTTTTATGTTCCTAACTGCTGATTTGTATCTTTTGCCCCTAAACCCTTCTGCCTTTGGGGGCTTTTTCACACGTTATGTTTTCTGGACATACATCTAAATCTGCAGTGGGTGACTTGTATGATCCGAGTCTCAGCAAATTCATGTATGTCTCAGTGTATAATATCATCTGAGAGCCACAGCTTCCTCTCAAGTGTATACTTGTTATTGCTCTTACTCTAGAGTCATGCGTGAGATGACATCAAACGTGGTCAGGCCAGCCTGGTCAAAGTTCTCCTTATAGCGACCCATTTTAATGGCTTCCAGCCACTCCTGGCCATTGGTGAGTGAAGGGAAATCGGGGGGTGAGTTGCTCAGCAGGTGCTGGGATGGTCTGTGAGGGAAAAACCAAGACATTTGAGATGAGCACAAGAAAATGTTTTTGATGTCAGCTGGAGGCAGAGGATATATGCATCTTCAAATACGCAAAGGACACACACCATGGAGCCACAGCCAATTCTACCAAGTGTCCCTGAGGGGTTTTGGGTGTCCGCTGTGCTTTATGCCTTTGTGGCAGCAAAACCAATCCAATATTGGTAAACCTGCAGCAAATAGGGCAGCTGTATCATAGGCGAATTGATGCTGTGCTGATAATTTTCAGCACCCCATTCTGGAGGCGGGGGTGAGATGAGATGGACCAAAAGAAATCACATATGAAATTGCAGGCAAAGTATAAGAGTTTTCGCAGAAATGCTCAGGGTGCGGGGGCTTGGGGGCTTACCTTGGGGGCTCAGGGTGCGGAGGCTTGGGGGCTTACCTACTGTTACTGCAGCTGAGTGGTTTGTGTGTGTCTTTCCACATGCCCTCCTCTTCCCTCCCAATCAGGGAGAGTGCTTGGCAGTCACTGCCCCTGTGTCCCCTATGTAGGCAGGGAGGGAAGAGCCTTTGCAAGCACAGGTCACACCAGCTGATGGCCGGGGGCACCCTGCCCATGCAAGTCTTCACCTCTTCTTTCCCTGCCAGAAAGGCTGCCAGCGCGGCAGCTGAAAGCCAGGTGAAGTTAAAAGGACATATTCTTAACCCCAGGGGGGAAAACCAGCCTGGCTTTCAGGAGGTCCACAGGCAACCTCCCCAGGATCCTGGGATGCCCAGACAATATCCTTAAGTTATGATGTCCTCCCTGGGCATATCCAAGGAGCAGGGGAAGTTGGGCCAAGCATCAAATCGCCGACACCAAAGGAAGATCGTGTTAAAAAAAAAAGTTTAAGGAAAGAACACCTACACCCTCTGCTATCTCAAATCGCCTTTGAGGACAGTAAGCAGCTCCTCCAATACCCAAATTCTTCAAAGAAATTAATCTCCCATTCATAAAAGAGGCAGAAAATGTCTTCCTCTTTCACAGGAAGCAAAGAGTTCTAAAAGGGGTTCAGCACAGCACTAATGTGAACTGGCCCTCAAAAGAATCAAACCCCACCCCAGAGAAGCTCTGCAGGTTCCAACTGTGTTTCTAATTCCCCACATTTTCTGCTTTAAGTCGTCTTATAATTTGGCCTGTACAACAACAGTTTATTGCTTATTAGCCAACCAGACCATATGCCTGCAAAAACGTAATAAAATTCTCCTCCATCAGAGGAAATACCAAAATACAAGGTGTTAGTAAAGTGGATGACAAGAGCAAGTTAAAGCATTTTATAATCCTGAACAATACTTGCTAACATGTTATACTATGTTGGCAAGTTTAGTCTTTTATGGCTGCCAGTGACTTTCGTTTCTCCAGAGCCCGTTTGACAAACTTGGCAGTCCTATGTTATGTAATAAATAAATAAATAAATAAATACCAGCCAATAGTGATAGAGTTATGCTTAAAGAGGAGCTATCCTCGAACTCAACTATTAAGGGCTCAAGATGTTGCTTCCTCAGGTGTACCATGTCCTCTACCTTGAGTCAGCCTGCTGGGCAATCTGCTTTCACACTTTGGTGGGACCTATAGCATGCCTTCACCTCCATCAGCTGGAGTGAGTTCAGTCTGCACCTGGTCATAAGCCATCTCAACTCATATGAGGTGATGGAAGTCAAGTACAGGGGAACCTTCCCTGGGAAGGTAATAATACTTTTATCAATCTTGTTGGAACGACTCCCAGTAGCAACAGCCATTGCTATCTAGATGTCACCATCATGTAGCCTTCAAAGATCTCCTTCCTGGCACTATCGTTTACTCCCTCACAAGTAGGTATGTTTGTGAAAAGCCCAGCTCAGAAATAGATACACTTGTCTTCTTTGCCCATGAGTCTCTCCCCATGTCTTCATGTGTTGATAAAACCAAGGGTGAGACCAGTTGGAACACTATCTTTAGCCAAAAGGAAATGTCTGCTTTTTGGACAAGCATTCCCAATTGGACAATGGCCTTGGAGGTGGATTGAGGTACCCCGAGTACTCTGGATCAAGAATTATGCTGCGTTGACTCCAATAAGGTAATGTCTGCATGGGCCCAGACAGGTGCCCCATATAAAATCTGGGGGAGTAATTTACCTTTGTATAGCTCTATTAAAGGGGCCACCAACTTTCCACCTGGTCCTGTGGCAAAGCGAAGAATAGCATTGCCAGTTCCATTAGCTAACAAGACTGTTGCTTTCAGGTGCTTAGACCAGGATCCGAAACTCTGAAACATCACTCCTAGGTATTTGTACTTATTGACCTGGTCAAGCAGGTGGTTATCTAGCCACCATCGGTATTTCTTCCTCCTTTTGCCCTTCAGGTTTGCTAAAAACCTGAAGGGCTTCCCTCATACAATATGAGCTCAAAGCTCTTAGAAGCCTACACATCCCCACCTGGGTGTATGACAGGAGAACAGCATCATCTGCATATCATAACACTGAGATGCTCCTGTCCTTTAGACAGGGTGGGGAGAAATCAGGACTAGATAAGAAAGGAACTCTGTCACTAAGATATAGATTAAATAAAAGAGGTGCTAGCAAACATCCCTGGCATACTCGGTTGTTGACAATAATAGGATCTGAAAGATCTCCACCTGAAGAGACCCTTGCACATAGACTAGAATTTTCATACAGCCCTTGTATTCTCCTGAGCAATGTCTGATCCACATTTAAAAGTGTAAGCTTGTGAATTTGGTCTGTAAATAAAGGCCTCTTTGTGTATTGGATCAGTTTGAATGACATATACACAACTGAGGACTCTTCTCTTCTCCCCAAGCTCTGGATGAAGGCTTGTGATACCCATGGGAAAATCCCTCCATGCTAACAGGAAACATTTCCTTCCTCTGTTCTGAAGTCATCTAATCCTGGCTGAATCTACCCCCAGGGACCTCCTCTGTGCTGACACCAAGCATCTGGCTCTGTAAAGCTGGGAAAGGCAGATGGGAACACAGCAGTTGTCAAATACAGCCTTTCGAGCTTTTGTTGAGAAGACTCCCCACCCCCCTGCCCATTTTGTCCACCCTTCAGACTCTGGGATCTGGCCCAACAGCCACACCTTGCTCAATCCACAAATCATGGCCCTCGGGGATTCCACTTGCCTAATATCCCTGTAAATACCACCAGAGCCCTGGCTGGCTCGCACACCGCTGGTTGGCTTAACAAGCCCAGGATCAGTAATCTGGCACTATAATGATACAGGTGGATAACAACAGTGCTGGTGTTGTGTAATGGCTAAGAGTGTGGGCTGTGAACCAGAAATTTCATGGTCCAATTTCACCAACCAGGAGGTGGCCTTAGGTAACACTGTCCTGCCATATATTATACATGATGTGCTTTGGAAAAGTGCTAAATCAATGCGATGTGTAGGTTATATTTGTTAGGGTTAGGGCTTTTCCCCCAAAACTATCATGAGGATAAGCTTCTTTGTTTTTGGAACATGCAAGTAAATGATATATTCGGCATTTCTTGATGAAAATGTGTTTTTGGACAGAGGAGGCACCAGACCCCCGGGTCAATCGATGAAGTAGGTTTTAGTCACTTCCCAGTTCCAATCCACAACCCTTCCATGCTTCATTTCTGCCTGTGGAGTATGGCCACCCCATGTGCGTTCCATGGCCCCAGCCCACCTGCTGTTCCCTGTGCCAGTAGCTTTGAGGGCGGACGGCTTGCGAATCATCTTGTCCAGGGCACTGACAATCTGCTCAAATTTGGGTCTCTGGACTCGTTCTTTCTGCCAGCAGTCCAGCATCAGCAAGTGCAAGACAGTGGGGCAGTCTGGCGGAGGCGGCAGGCGATAGTCCTGGTCAATAGCATTGATTACCTGCAATGAATGAAGAGATGTATAAAGCAACAGCCCCACTGGAGCATGTATGAATGTCTTCTACCAGCAAAGATCTGGATTAGAGCACGCGGAAAGGGAAAGAGAGGTTTGCTCCATGTTAGAACTTACATCCTGATTGGACATGTCCCAATAGGGCCTCTCGCCATAGGACATGACCTCCCACATCACAATGCCATAGCTCCAGACGTCGCTTGAAGATGTGAATTTGCGATACTGGATAGCCTCTGGGGCCGTCCACCGAATGGGGATCTTGCCACCCTAGAGAATAAGGAGGGGAAAAAATGTAGCGAACAGGGAATATCCACCAACTCAAAACAAGTTTATTGAAGTCACATTAAGTCTTGTCATTTCTAAGTAAAGGCAAGAAACATTGTAAGAATGCAGCTTGATAAAGCTTTTTCTGCTGTCAAAACATTATTTCAGTCTTGGGGTGAATTTTTATAAAGGTGGTTCTGTAAGTTTTTGGCATGGCTTCATGCTCAAACAAGAAAGCCAATTCCTCCTTTGACATGGAGTATGTTATAACCAGGATGGGCACCTATTGGCTAATACCAGCGACACCAAATATGCAAATGTCCTACCAACTACCAGAGCAAGTTTAGATTCTTGATTTTTTTTTTAAAGAGCAAAATGAAGTGTCAACTCACTTGCCAATCCAGCGTTGAACTTTTTTACATATGGTTACACACATTCCGAGGGCAATCAAGGGATGTGCTAAGCCTCAGCTAGTTGCCTGAGGACAAACCCCCAAATTTCCTTTGGATTTCATTTTTGGTGGCAGTTTCATGGCAACTCTAGAGTTAATTTTACAACATCTGGCCTGGACTGGACACAAACTAGCTCCTCTAAGACCTGTCTGCCTGAATATTCCAGGGCTGTGCAAGATTGCTTCCTGAGCAAGGACTCACCAGGGCCCCTGTATAAGTTGGGTTTGAAGCATCATCTTCCAAGAACCTTGACAAGCCGAAATCTGACACCTTGCAAACCAGGTTGCTGTTGACCAAGATGTTGCGGGCTGCCAAATCCCGGTGGACGTAATTCATGTCTGAGAGGTAACGCATGCCGGCGGCTATGCCCCGCAACATCCCCACAAGCTGCAGCACGCTGAACTGCCCTTCCTTTTGCTGCGAATGGCGTACAAAAGAGAGAGGAGAAGCAGAGAAAGAGTGTCAAGAACGCTGTCCAGTCACTTGCCCATAACAGCAGCACGGCATGAGAAGAAGATCACTGTTGTGACTGAACAATATGATCCTAAGCAATGAGAGCTCAGCACAAGAATCCTCCCAGGAATGACATTTCTTTCTCCCCACCCCCACCCCCAGTTAACAAAACAGACGAAGAATTAGTCGGACAACGATATACAAGAGAGGAAAAGCCCAAGTCTGTAAACAAACTATTTGTCTGAATAAGATAAGAAACAAACGCAGAACTAAGACCTAGTTCTCCCTGAGGTGGCAAACCAGTGTCTGGGTTTTGCAGATGGAGCTCCCAAGGGCAAATGCTCCTCTGTACATAACAATCCTTCAATATACAAAACTGGCACGTTATGGAGAAAGATTCTAGTGTGCCTTGCCCTTGACAAGATTCATTTTCGACGTGGAAGGAATATTTTTGTATGGAGGAGCATTCGGTCATGTCACCTGCATTCTGAAGTGGTACAGCCCCCAGAGACAGACAGAACCACCTCAGGGAGAATTAGGACAAAGATGCTAGAAGATGTAAAAAAAAATTGTCAAATAAATATTAACAACATAGAAGGAACAGGAATTTTAAATGGTTGGAGAAGGCTAGGAAAAGGCTCAATTTATAGGCTGTGGCAAAGGGACGGTGTTGTTTGAAAAAGCAAATAAAAGTGAACAGCTTTTAGCAATGTTATTAAACCAAGACAATTCTAAGACATTAATACCTTCTAGTAACAAGAGGGAACAGGGACCAATTAATTTCCACTCAATGAGACATTGGTTGTGAATTTAAGAATTTCTGTCAATTTCTTCAGAAAGTCCAATGTGGCATTATTTTTAAGAACAGCGTCAATATGCAAAACTCTGAACATCATGCTTTGTTAGAAAATCCGATATCAGAAGAAGTGATGGAGTCATTTAGAATTTAAAATATATAAAAAAGATTCGGATATAAATGGATTACCAGAGGAATACTATAAGAAATGTTCCGGCATTATTGCTAAACCACTACTTGATTTTATAAATGGGGTTTTAACTACAAGGGATATTCCCAGAATCCAACTAAAATGGCCATTAGCCCCAAATCCAGTAAGGGTAGAGACTCAACCTCCTCCTACCAGCCGATTTTGTAACTGACGTAAAATGCTTAGATCACTGCAACAATATTGCTAATTGTTTGGATTCCTTCATAGCTAATTCTCAATAAAGAAATTTCAGCAGATCAGACTGGATTCATTCAAGGCAGGTTTATGACTGATAATTCTACATAGATTATTGACACTCTCCCTCAAGTTAAAGCTAAATCCCAGTTGTAAGTTCATTCTTGGGACACAGAAAGTGCTTTTCAAGAGGAGTAGCCTTCAGCCTTTCTTCACCTGGTATTTCAGAACCCACTTATGAACTTTTGATTACATATGTGTAAGGTGGTAGCGCTGCAGATTCCAGCCATCTGAGGTCAGGCCGTGACCCAACAACTGAAGACCAGTGCTCTAGTGTGTATTGTTTTTGTGTGACATTGGTATGTGATTGAAAGCAATTTATATATCAACATCTGATAACTTTATATGGGGGGGGGGGGCGGTTAGGGACTATACCGGGTTGTCCCCCAGTCTCCTCTTCTGCCTGGTCTGTCATTTTTTATTTTGGTCAGAATTAATGGAACGAAACTTCAATCCTAAACACACTTAAGAGTGCAAACCTTTGCATGTTTGGGTTGTATAGGATCCTATAAATGTGTACAGAGTTGCACACTTATAGATTCATCTCCCAGGTTGAAGTGTCCCTCCGCCAGCTGACTGGAGCTTTCACTGGTATGCCCCAGTGTGCCTGCAGAAAGCATTGCAGGGGTACATCTACCACCGGTCTTGCCAGTGTTGGGCCACAAAATCGGGCATTCTGGGGGTGACTCAGAGGTGGCCTTGGATCTGTGGCATCTTTGTTTGCCCAAGAGGCCTCAGGAACAGGCCCCTCAGCTAAGCCAGCCAGGTGTCAATGTTTTCTGTTTGAATCGGAGGGAAGAAGAAAGGAACCACTAGTGAAGAAAAAGCTAGGTAAGACCCCTCCTCTCTCAGCTGGTCTGCCGTTGACTGGCTTGAGCTGGCAGAGCTTTGGAAACAGCTGACGATCTGCCACTTTGCTCCCCGCCCCCTCCCAGACACACTTAGGTTTGCTCTGTTTCTAGGGCTGCACTAAACCCAGTGATGCGTATTCCCAAGTAAACATGCACAGGACTGCACTGCTAGAAAAGGAGCTGACACAGACCAGAACATAAAGTATGGCTCTATCAGGGACACTTGAGGAATTTGGCGTTTGCGAATTCCCATATAAAGATCTGGTCTGATCTGCTGGACTATTACGGACTGGAACTAGTTATCCACTGGGTTTTGCTCTTCCTGAAATTTCTGACGCAGTTCTCCAGCTCAAGAATCATACGAAAATATGTTTTCACCTTGCATTGTGAGAGAAAATATGTCTACAAAAATATGAGATTTAAATGCAAATTTCCATGCATGTTTTCTTTAAATCACAGATTTCATGTGGAAACGGGACAGGATAGATGAACGCGGGTGAAAGTGACACAGACCAGAAATAGATTCTCTGACCCCTGTGCCAATGACGTGGACTCCATATTGATGAGTCCAGAGATTCAATTCTGGAGCTCAACACAATCTTATTCGTTTTTAGCATGTTCTCAACAAATAAAATGAATTTTCAGAAATTGGAAGGTACGCATTTTACTTTCGAACAAAGGTGCAAAAAAATGTGCCCCCCCCAAAAAACCATCCTGCCAGGTAGCCCTCCAGAAAAAAGGAAAACCTCTATAGAAATGGGGCTCTGTGGTTCCCGCCATCTAAGCCTTGGTCTGAGTGCTTCCTAGGAAGCAATGCCCAAATGCTCTTGCCTACTTCCTATGATGCTGCAGCAACAGGGCTTCTATGACAGGAACAACAAAGCCTGTTTCTGGTGGGGGGTTTCTTTGCTGTCTGTTTTTTTCTGAAAACGTTCCAGGCAACCTTCTCTGGGATGTCAGGATTCTCCAGCAAGAGAGGGAGTTAGAAGAGGGAGAAGGGCTTGGAGCCAGGATTCCTGGATGGTTTGAGGTTTCTGGGAGGAGTGTTGGTTTTATCAGATCAAAGCAGGCGCCAGGCCCTGAAACGCTCTCAGGCAGGAGTTGGATTTGAGTGAGTGGATAAGTGTGTGTGTGGGGGGGGGGGTGTATACGCGTGTGCGAGAATATGTATGAGAGTTGTATGTCGCACATGAGCATGCGTGCATGCTGGTTACAGGATAAACCTTCGTCCCACCTGCCTTCTCATCTCTGCCCAAATCATTCAGCCAACCTTCAGACTGCGTGACGCCTGTTGCACAAATCCTTAGATTGGCTCCTCGTCCTCCCCTGCAGCCACCTCTAATGCATTCAAAGTTCCCCACATCGCTGCCCCACCCAATCTCTCTGACCTCACTCCCCACTGTATTCATACCCGTGATCTTTGCTCCTTTTACTCCCCAGTTTCCACTAGCTTGGAAGTCTATATAAACCCCCCTTCATTCCCTGTTGCTTCCTGCTATGCCTGGGATTCTCTTGCAGAACAACTGTGTGGTGCCACCTCTCAGTTCCTTCAAGCCCTTCTTCAAAACCCACCTTTTCTATGGCTTGACCTCCCCATGTGTAAACACATTTGCTCATCTTCATCCTCGATTACCTTAGCCTATCTCCCTTCCCTCCCTTTGTCCCCCCCCCCCCCGCCCCCGGCACCTCTCTTTTTAATTTATGTCACTCTCTCAGCTGCCAAGTACACTTATGGTGCAACAGCATCAGTGGAACACAGTGAGCGCCCCCTTCTGCAGCACAAGGTGGGTACACGCCACGAATGGTTTGCTGTTCGCAGTCCACGGGATGGACCAGCCCTGTCCTGGCTATAGAGGGGTAAATGGGCATGTAAAATGACACGGGTGAGAGAGGTGGGCTTGGCTTAAGGAGATGAGCTTGCCGTACCCGCAGGAAGGAATCCAGAGAGCCATTCTCCATGAACTCCGTGACAATCATGACGGGTCGGCTCTTGGTGACCACACCTTCCAGTCGGATGACATTTGGGTGCTCAAACTGTCCCATGATGCTGGCCTCGCTGAGGAATTCACGACGCTGCTCGTCGGTGTAGCCTGCCTTCAGGGTCTTAATAGCCACGGTGTATTCTCGCTTTCCTGGAGGCTTCAGGCGCCCAAAGCAGACCTCTCCAAACTCTCCTGCCAGGGGTAAGGGATGAAACAGATGCCACATCAAAATGGGGGGGGGGGGGCAACCGCTTGCTCCAGTTTGAATCAGGAGCCACTTCTGCCCTCTGCGCTTTTTGAGACTCAGGGGCTTCTCCTTGTTCTTTATAGATGGAGTTGATTTGATTTATAAAGGTTATGATCGTTAGCTCAAGAACCTCAGGGCAGAATAAACGATTCCCCCTTGATCCTCCTTACAACCACCTTTTGTGAGGTAGGTAAAGATGAGTGACTGGCCAGAGTGAGCGACTGGCAAACACTGAAATTGACTGGGGATTTGAAGCTGGGTCCCCCTAGTCTAGGTCAAACATGATCAACCAGTAGTCTGTCGTCTGCTCAATCAAAAGCCCTCAGGCAACAGTTTTACAGGAAAAAGACGATTCTGGGACTGTGGCAACCAAAGACCCTGCTGGTAGAACCTACAGCAAAGCTATAGGTGGTGGAACTACTACTAGCTCCAATAATGGGAGATCCCTTCACTGTCAGGAAGAGGGTTAAAGCGTGAGCAGCTGGACCCAGCCTTGAGTTCAAGCCCCACATAACTTTAGGGCACATCAGTACTCCTTGCATGCTATTAACAAGAATGGCCAGCTCATTGCCTGAAGATGGTTCTCATACTTGTACATCATGAGTGGGCAACTTGTGGCCCTCCAGCTCCCATCAGCCCTAGCCAGCACAGCCAATGGTGGGGGATGATGGGAGTTGTCAGCCAATCAATCAATCAATCAATCAATCAATGAATCTGGAGGGCCACCAGCTGCCTGCCCTTCTTCCTCTGCTACATGGTTTGAGTAGTCACACACATTCAACAGTGACATGGGATCATGTCAGAGGAGGGTGAACTTGATGCTCCTTTAGGTGCATGTGTGAATGGGTATAATCTTCCCCTTGCTCAGACAAGAGCAGGTTGACTGTTGGAGGAACATGTGGCAGCAGCTGCATCCTCTCTTGCTATCTCAAAGGACTTAAAGATAGGGCCTAGTAACTTTTCCCAGAATGCACCCCCTCTCTAATCCCTACTCTGAGGCCTACTCTGTGAAGACATTGAGGCCTACTCTGTGAAGACATTGAAATGAAGCTTTACTCAAGTGCTGTTACAAAGAAGGATCTTAGACCAAATCTATTTCAACAGGAGGACCACAGTGCACTTGAATGTTGTCAAGGTGAGAAAATGACTACACTAGCCCAAGAAAGACGTTAAAGCCCTTAAAGTCACAATGGAAGGGGGAAGGTTGCTTGCAGGTCAGGTCCACTGCAAAATGGGACTGGAACATGATAGGACAGATGAAATGGGAAATAGTTCCCTCATTACCTGATCCAATGACCTCCTCGATCTTGACAAAAGACACATCAATTTCCTTGGCAAATTCCCGGATAGCTTCATTGGGGTCTTCGTAGGTGGAGGGGTCAATGTAGTATTTGACCCCAAGACCTGTGAGGGAGAAGAGAGACACTAGAGTTAGCCACACAGCTGACCCTCAAGGGAAGAAAGCCAATGAAAGGGAGTGGAGCCACTCCATCACGTACCCCGTGCGCTGATGTATTGTTGTAGGCGGTCTGTGTAGGGAGTCTCTCGTCTCTTACTGTGGAGGAAGAAAAGGTAAAAGTTAAAAAAGGGTGACTTCCCCATATCCATCACCCCAAAAAGCCTATTACAGAGCTGGGAAAAGATGCAGAGAAGATCAACCAAAACAGTCAAGCGTTTGGATCACCTACCTGACAAGGAAAGGTATTTCAGGATTTTTAGTTTAGGGGAAATTATTTTACTGCGTTGGCAGGGTTTGGACTGGATTTCCTTAGAGCCCCTTTCCAATTCTATGAGTCTAAGATGTGGCTCTGGCCACTAGCTTAGATTACCATGGTTGGCAATAGGACGTTGAAATACATTGACCTTTGGTTTAACCCAGTAGGGCTCGCAAGATGTTCTTCTGTAGTGGATGAATACATCTGCATAAAGCAAAACAGTTCTTGCCAATTCCACTGGGAGTTTATGATAACCAAATGTAACTTAGGGCTTGTCTGATGTACATTTTCCACTACCAAAGCTTTAGGCTTTTTGTAGATGTGATACACAGCAACACATGTCCCATTATATCTGAAAGACAAATTTTGACAATGCTCTGGATCATGTGCCATACAGAATAGCCGATGAGTCCACTTTCGGCGAGATATTCTCTGATGTTTCACCATTACGGCATGGCTTTGAATGCTTTGGGCAGAGCACTGTGTGTTCCAAAATCCAGTTTCAAAAGTGTTAAATACATCCAGTGGGACATTCTGTGTGCTTAAGAAGCCCCAAAGGTGAAGATTTGGATCTGGGGACTAGAAGGAAAATAGTAACACATTTCCACTCTAGTCAGGAACCATTTCACTCTGTTCTCAGAGCTTTCATTCGTAGCCTGCTTGGGCTCTTTTGCTATTTTATTACATCCTTTTAAACAGGCTAGAAGCAGCAACGTCCTGAAATCTGAGGACCCCCTTGACCCCCAAGCACACACACACACATCAGGTTAGCAGTCTTTGGGTCTCTGCCTTGGTTCTCCCTTGTATGACAACCACACAAGGAAGAGATGGCAAACTCTATCTCCCAGTGGAAATCGAGGGGACACCCACACCCAGGCCAGGATACCCTCTGGAGAACAGCCATTTTAAATTGTGTCAGGTACCCCCTTGCATATGGAGTTCAGTGCACATGGATGCACAAAGATCTCTACTGGGTGGGGACAGGGAACTCACCTCTTGAAGACGATGGCAAGGATAGCAATAGCAGCGATGACAAGGAAGGCCAGGCCACCAAGGGCCGAACCCACAACAAGTGGCAAACGGTCATGCACCATCTCAGAGCGCTCGCCTGGCAAAAGAGACAGTCTACATTTTTTTCTCATTCAGAGATTTCCCTCAACACCGACAGGCCTCCCAATGAAACATCGGCCTATGTACACACCCTCCCAACCCTCCGGGGCTAGAACCAGGAATGTTTGGCTGTCCCCTCTATGTGATGAGCCACCTCGGGTTGTAGGGCAGAAGGTGCTTTGCTTATGCTGTGATCTTGGGCTCTGACTCTGGCCGCAAAGGACCATACCTGATAAGACCGTAAAGGCTTCCGGGTCAGGCTCGGGCTTTGAAAAGCCATTGTAACTCAGCCTAACTGGCTCTGTTGTGGTTTGACGTTGTTTTTTAAATATCAGCTGTTTTATGTTTTTAAAATTTTGTATATTGACTTTTTAATGTTCAATCTTTTAATTTTTGTAGACTGCCCAGAGAACTTCGGCTATGGGGCGGTATATAAATGTAAATAACAATAACAATAACAATAATAATAATAATAATATTGCCTGCCCAAGAATGTGTCTGCCCTCTCAAGTCCCTCCTTCCTGAGGATAAACACACATACTCTCCCCACAGGCACTGTGCTTCCTATTTTGAGTCTGCCCACACAACCCACCACCTGCTTTCTTATCACTTTACTTCACCATAGACTCCCTCCAACCCATGGCCACCCCCACTTTGGGACTTGGGTACCTTCAGCCACTTGAAGGAACAGCCTGGGGTAGAAAATACACCCTCCCATGAATGAATATGGTTACATCCACCTGAGCCCTCTCCTGCACCTGGCTCATTGGAATTACACCAATGTTTGTTCAGGAGAGCCTTTGGGGACGCTTATGGCTGTGAATACGGAAATGAGGCAACCCTTGACTATACACACAGCCATGAGTGGGATCAAGGCATGTGTTAGCCTGCGAGGTATGTGAATGTTGTAAACGTTTATGATGAATGAGCAAGAGGGTGATAAAAGAGAAAAAGCTATCAGATTGTGCAGGTGAGCCCGAACGTGAGAGAAATTATGGGTAACTCTAGGTTTGAAAGTTCATGAAGTCGCATCACTCACCTCCCACCAGGGTCTGGAAATACATCTTTCCGCTGTACGGCCCATAACCCACTGCTGTCCGGGCGCGTACCTGGAAGGCATATATCTTCCCTGGGCTCAGATTGGAGATCGTGGCCATATTGGTCTCACTGGTTAGGGTGAACGAATTGTCCTCATCTTCAGACTAGGAATCAACATTTAGTCAAGAGAAGATGATAAACACAATCCCATTTCCTCCTCCTCAGCAATGCTTTCCTGCCAGACCCACCAACGGTCCCTCTATATGTTCAAGATAAGCAGCCCAGCCCTCAACTCTTGACCTAATCTCTGATTAGAGCCTCTGCCTCTCTTCTTCTATCCTCTATGAAGAGAAGGTAGTTGGCTAATGGAAAAACAAAGAATGATTTGTGCAAAAGAAAGAAAGTTTATCTTGCTAAATTCCGCAAGAATTGCTTATCTCTCTCACTCTACTGTGTCCTTTTCCAACTTCACTGGCTGCCGATCCAGGTCCGGGCCCAATTCAAAGTGCTGGTACTAACATTTAAAGCCCTAAACGGTTTGGGGCCAGGTTATCTAAAGGAACACCTCCTCCCATATGTACCTATCCGGACCCTAAGATCATCTACAGGGGTCCTTCTCCGTGAGCCCCTGCCAAAGGAAGTGAGGCAGGTGGCCACTAGGAGGAGGGCTTTCTCCGCTGAGACACCCCAGCTGTGGAATGAGCTCCCCAGAGAGGTTCGCCTGGCGCCTACTTTGTACTCTTTTTGTCGCCAGGTGAAGACCTTTTTATTCTCCCAGTATTTTAACAGTTAAATTAACTCAATTTTAATCCTTGCTGTTTTAAATTTGTATTTTAATCTGTATTAATTCCTGCTGCTGGTTTTATTCTGGTTGTGTTTCTAGATTGTATGTTATTTGTTGTTTTTGGATTGTGGCTTGTTTTATATTTTTAAAATGATTTTATGGTTTTAATTTTTGTGAACCGCCCAGAGAGCTTTGGCTATAGGGCGGTATAAAAATACAATAAATAAATAAATAATAAATAAATAAATAAATTGAACCACAAACCTGAACTGGTTTTAAGTCCATCTGTTCCCCCCCCCCCCGAGGGAACACTGGGAACTATAGTTTGAACATTTAGTCACAGATATATAACCCCCTTTACAGCCCCAAAGGGTTTCTTGATGGGAAGTCATGACCATTCAATTTGTTTAGATTTACAGTGTAGAGTTGCACAGGCCTGGGGAATCTTAAAAGTAAAACACAACGCTCAAATCCTACTTTTAAACTCTGGTCTTTTCTCACTATCTTGTCGCTTAATTTGCTTCTTCTGGTCCAGCTGCAACTCCCCTTATCCCCAAAGCCCAGACTGGCATTCAAATTCTCACAAAAACCAGGTCCTCCTTCTACCAACAACTTACCTTGTCAAAATAGCGCAGCTGATAGTCCAAGATGATCCCATTTGGTTGGTCTGGCTGTGGCCAGGACAACGTGATGCTGCTAGTTGTGCGGCTCACCTGGTGCATCATAGGGACAGCAGAAGGGACTGCAATGAGAGGAAGTAAGAAAACATGAGACATTAGGGAAAGGAGGAGGAGGAGGAGGAGGAGGAGGAGGAGGAGGGAAAGGAGCACTGGTGTGTGTGTGTGTGTGTGTGTGTGTGTGTGTGGATGTACAGCAATTTACCTGCTTGCATTTTAACCTTCCTTGTTGTCATCAGGTCTGGGTCGGCATGCAATATTTCTTTAACAGCATGCAGAAACATAGCTCAAGACGATGCACTGCTAGAGTTACCTGGTTTTCTGAGGACCACTTACTGCAAGGGGAAAAGGCTGAGAAATAAGGTAGACCGTAATGGAGTTTGATGGGGCAGAGGGTGGCCCTTGGCAGGTCAGGGGAGGAGTTTGGTTCAGCCTGGGGCCTCAGAGTGGAGCCCGATGAGCATGGTGAGGAACAAACAGCAGAAGTTCTCAGGCCAAGCACGGGATAGCCTGCCCCTCATTCTGAGAACGTACTTCTTCCCCTGAAGGCCTTCCCTCTGAGGCTAAAAGCCTGAAACATCAGGTCAAACCTTCAGCTCTTGCAAGCCAGGGCACCGAAAATCTCAGAGCCCTTTGATAGCAAAGAACAGGCAAATCTGAATTGTACGCTAGCTGCAAACTCATGTGCAACTGACCCATGGGGGTGTAAGCCATGCCAAGGTTCAGCTGTATTTTGTCCCAATACTGATATCCCATTGAGCAGTGGGATCCAAACAGCAGGCCACTAGCAATGCTTCTTAAAGTGGCATTACCAGGTCATCCCGTCCAATGTTGCTCCTGGCTTTAGAAGTGCAGCGTACCTCACAATTGTGGCTGGTTTGTGTGTTATGTGAAAGGTATTTGGGACACACACATCTGCCTTTTGCACTTGCAAAGCAAGAGAGAAGCAGGAAATGGCCACATCTACTCTCTGCTGAGATGTCCATCCAGAGACCAAGACACCTCGTGCCTTGCTCCACAGGGAAGATGTGCAAATTCTCCTTCAGACGTTCTACCTTATTCATGATAAGCAGATGCACAACTAAGTCAGGTATCTGCTTCTTGGAGCTTTTGTAATGCCCAATGATGCTCTCAGATGCTATACTTTCTCCTTGTGGAACTCTCACTGCTTAGGGAAGGTGAACATTAGCCCAAATATTGGAGGACTTTGGGAATTTTCACACATCAACCTTAAATCACCTTTCATCTTTCATTTCATTTATTACATTTCTATACTCCCCAAAAGCCAAAGCTCTTGGCTTTGGCTTTGGATCTACAAAAATTGAAACTCTAAAAATGCAATGACGCAATATAAAACCACTTGCATATAAAAACATACAACAATTTTTCACAATAAAATCCCAGGACCCATCGAAAATCTTGTCAAATGGTTTAAATCACCATTCATCTTCTATTTATATGATTGTCTGATCCTTGTTAAACCAGAATATTTACATCAGGAAGAAAACTATTTGTAATTCAAATTGGTGTTCTGACTAATGGCAATTTTACATTCACATTATAAACCAAATAAAGAAAAAAAAATCTGCTGTAAGCCTCTTGTGTGAATATATCCTTTGTTTCATTGAAGGAGTCTGTTGAGGATTAGGTTGTCTGATATAGGTTGTTCCCTCTTTTCCCTTTACTGTATATTGTTATATTTGATTCTGAGAACTGGTGTACCACAGTGGCCAAAAGCATGAGCTATGAGTTGAAAAATACATGGTTCAAATCTTATCTCAGCAGCACATGAAGCATCAGTAGATATCCTAAGGAAAGCTATTATTATTTCAGCTCCAGCCCTCATCTGTTAAATGTGAATAATAAACCAGGCCTATCTTAATGAGCTCCAAACACTTGCAGTGCAGTATATCAATGTGAAGTATTATTGGTCATTCAGTTTGTTTGAGATGATGGATTATTTGTGATTTGAATTTATTTAACAGTCCGTAGTAGTTGTTTACTGTAAGCAGCCTAACATATTTGTAACCTACCCTCTCTCCAATGAGATCAGCCCAGTGAACATGGTGTGTTTCCTCCCCCATCCTTATCTGCACCACAACCCTGTGAGGTAGAGTAGGTTGAGAGAGAGCAATTGAAGAACGGTTATTCAGGGATCTCTATGCCCATGTGGGGACTTGAACCTAGTAGGCCTTGCTAGGCTATGATCAGAGCCCAGAGCTTTATCCACATTTGCTATCAATGGAGCAGGTGAAATATAAATGTAATAAAGCAATGCAAAATATTTCAACTGTCTTCCAATGTATCATGCTATATATTTACTATTCCCTGTCTTGTGTTCCTGTCTGCTTTGTTTTCACTCTCCACAGGGGTTTTCCTATAGACATTCATGGATTCTATTTCCTCAGGGAGTTCACAGAACCTAAATGTTTCTGACAGACAGCTCAAAAAGAAAAGAAAATGATGCAGAGCTGGTGGTAGCCTGAGAGAAACCGGTTGCTGTTTTGAGGCGGCTGCAGGGGGGTAGCATTTTTAATGTCCAGGTCAGGTGAGTACGGTGGCATGTTTTGAAGAAATGAACTGAACGCTAGAGAAATCGTCAGGGACTCTTCCTCGCACTACCTGAAATGTCTCAATCCATGTCTTATCCAGCAAGGATCTTCTTACAGTCCTAGACATTTACGTCACCAGTTTGACAGTAGGTTTTTTTTATATATATAATGCCTTTTAAAAAAATATCTGATGTTGCAAGCAGAGAAATGAAGCTGGCTACAGACAACAGCATTTCCCTAAGATGCTCCCTACCTGCCTTCCCCAAACCAACACTCTGTGGGAAGGAGAGCGCGTGTGGGGATGGTAGAAGAAATATTAAAAACAAGCAGGCTAAGGAAAAGGCAAATGCTAGAAACCTCCATATAAATATCAATGGCCACACAGCCCTGGATGGTGCACGGGACCAGGATGAAAAAGCCAATGTTGGTGTAGTGGCGAAAATGTTGGACTGGGAGTTGGGAGATCCGGGTTCTAGTCCCCACTCTGCCATGGAAACCCACTAGGTGACTTTGGGCCAGTCACAGACTCTCAGACCAGTCTACCTCACAGGGTTGTGAGGATAAAATGAAGAGGAGGATTATGTATGCCACCTTGAGTTCCTTGGAGGAAAAAGGGTGGGATATTAATGCAAAAATAAATAAATAAATACCCATGGCTTTAGAGCACTGAACCACTGCCAAATCCACTATACGTAGTTAAGAAAGGTTGTTTTTAGCCTGAAAACGTTTGAGGATCGCATTGCCAGCCTCCTGGGATCATCTAACACAGCAGCTCCCAAACTTTTTCATCTTCAGGAAGCGCTTTCCATATTGACTTAGCTGCTGCGGAATTCCTGCCCGTCTCTGCAGGTATTTACGTGGGCCGTGTTCAAAAGAAGCCTTTAAATTCACGCCAGTTGTCAACCTACCCTGCTGGTCCTGGCTGCGGGTCTGTGTCACCTTTCCCTCATCTAGTACCCTCCAGCTAGGCTGGGCTACAATTCCCATTACATCTGGAGGGCTCCAGGTTGGGGGAGGCTGCTCTGTGTGAATGTATAGTTTATTCTCTGTTGCAAGCTTTCTTTTAGGGAAAGAGAAGCTTCCAAAGAACCACAGGATTCCCTGGAATACAGTTTGAAACCATTGATCTAACATTTACCAGCTGCAACAAAACTCATATTGATGGAAAATGAGGATGCCCAAGATAGAATCACTGAAGAAAAACAGAATTTTATCACTTCCCTGTGCCTTCATTACATCTTCCACAAAATTCTGGTGATCAATGGGGCTGCTCACGAGATTAAAATTAAGGCTGAACTAACTGACGAACTAGGGCCAGTGTGAAACCTGTGAACACCTGGACCAGTTGGTCGGCATCTGGCAAGGCAGAGGAGTCACCAAAATCTCCTGCTTTCTTCCCAGCACTAAGAAACATAAAAGGATTGAGGGTGGTGTGTGGGGTTTTTTTTTTCCGTATAAAGCAAGAGGAAATTATTCAGGGAGAAACAAATCAAAGAGGCTTAAACCAGCTTATGCAAGAAGGAACCAGTTTCAGATAACCCAAATCAAATAAAAATATGACGGAATGATCATACTGAAATATTCTACAAAACTCTTGTTCTTTCAATTCTTCACAACCTCAAGTCATCTCTACCTATCAAGCGGAAAGTATGTTTGTGTCACGTATGTCCGAAAATGTTTACCCACTTCCAGACGAGTTAGAAACTTGACACGGTGACACAGTGATAGGTCTGGCTGTACAATATACCAGAAAAATCTAAAAACATGAATTTTGGGGGTTTAAGTATTTTTAAAGAATTTAATAAAAACCAAGGCTTATGCCTACAACTCCCAGCATGCCTTGGGCAGGAGGCCAGACTTACTGGCCTTTGGTGGCCATTGTGAGTGCACAGACAGGTGACTGCTGAGTGTCTTTCACAACCTAACTCCTAAGGTTGGTCTCGAACAGTCAACCCAATTCCACATAAAAGGAAACAACCCACATAAATGGGCTGTGTCCATTTGCGGTGCCTCCTCCCGCCCTCTGCAAGGTTTTAAAATCTTGACTAGATACAACAGCGTGGCTTTGAGGGGTCAAACATGCTCAAAGGCACTCCGTCCTGATATCGCTGTTTTCTCAGAATCTGGGGGAAGTAATTGCACAACTTTTGCCCTTAAGAGGGAAGGGGGAAGGAGAAGCACTCTGCACATGCCCAGAAACAGTCCCAACAAAGGGGGGAAGTGCCCAGCCCGGCCCTGGCCTGGCCCTTCAGTACAGGCTCCAGATGGAGCACTTGGTGAGTGAGAAGTGCAGGACGAGGCAATCCCAGCTGGATTGGCTGGAGCTGGGCATGTCCACTGACAGCTGCTTACATCCTCTCCTTGGTGATACTACTCCTTCACGCTCTATCGAGGAGCAGCATCGACAATGAAAGGACATCTCAGAGGATGTGGGCACCTGCGGGCTGCCAATTGCATGCTGGGAGGTGTAGTACTGGTATGTAGAGTGGCTGATTTTAAATAAAGTAGGGGTTAGCAAACCAGGTCACTATCTCTCAGTCCTAACTCAGCCCCCACTTTCCTGACCTCTCAATAACTGTCTTTGTTCTCCTTCTAACTGACTTTCTCCAACTGTCACTCATCCCCCCCTGCCCCCCCCCCCTCATTCCATTCTAGCCTCAGCTATCAGTCATTCCTCCATTCACTCTTCTGTTTCAATAGTAAAGTCAGGCTTTTACATAAAAATCATAGACTTTATCCAGTAATTCTTGCATCTTTATCAAGAAGAGACCTGGCATAAATCTTCCCTGGAACATCTAATAAGCTAATTGGCCTATAATTTGCTGGATCATTTCTAGGTCTCTTTTTGTAGATTGGGACCACAATAGCTGATGACCAACTTGGAGGTGAAATCCCAGTGATGTTAATTAAGGAAAATAAAGATGCAAATATTGGAGCCCACCAGTCAGGGAATGTAGTAAAGAGATCTGGTGGAAGACCATTTCTCCAGGAGCTTTACCATTTTTTAGTCTTAAAATTAGTGACTTGGCCCTATCTACTGAGATATTTTCCAAACAGTGTTCCCAATTACATTCAGTATAATTCTCAGAAGAAGCAGTAGGAAGATTGGGTTCATTAAATACCCTCCAAAAATGGCTTACCCATTCGATCTTAGCAATGTTTGCCTCTAGAACAGGAACAGATCTTTTTTCCAACCTTGCAAGTATATCCCAAAATTTACTTGGGTTCTTTTGCAAGAGTGCAAAGCCTAATTCCTTCCACTGTTCCTCATAATAGATGCTTTTTTCTCTCTGATTAATCTTCTATAATTTTTGCGCATTTCATAAAATTGAGAGGGGATTATAGAAGAATTACTGGTATGATATGATCTTATACCTTTTCTCATCTGCCTTTTTAGCATCTTGCAATCTTTATCGAACCATTCATTTACCCCTTTTGATTTGACAATTTTCTGATAGGGATACCTTTTTTAAGAAAAATGGTCTGAGGGAATTTATGTTGTACATATAACTGATTCACTAAATATATAGCTAGGTTTGCAGTGAACGCAGCTCAGTTTAGAACTGCTTTAGAGGACAATGGTCTTGTTTAGGGTATGTGCCATTCACAATAATATATTCTGATATACTACTTGTACTGTATTTAATATATTTTACTGTGATTGAATTCTTATTCTGCTATGTATTGTATTGTTTATTGCTCATGATTTTGGCTAAAACCTATTTTAGGTTGCCTAATAAAATTTTGATTTGATTTGATATAATTGATTCGCTAATTCAATACTAAATGCTTGGAGCAGATAATTTCTTAATCTCAAAAATTCTTCTGAATATAGCCTCAGTTCCAAATCTGCTTGCAGCAAGGGATTCCATTTAATCCTCTTGTCCGATGTTAGTAGTGCTTGCTCAAAATTTAGATGTGTGTGTGTCAACATTTGTAGTAACACTGTTAGACCACTGCAAGGAAAATCCAAGTGGCTGGTGGTCACTACCAGCTACTGAATCTACTGTGAAAGATAGAAATGTTGATCGGAAAAAATAAGAAATTATTACGTAATCCACAATACTTACACCTAAATTACTTATGTAGGTAAACTCCCCTCCTGAATTATCTAGTTGGGAGCCATTGATTAATATCAAATTTAATTTTATTACTAATACAAAAAGGATGAGGCCAAAGTCATTAATCTTCATATCTTTGAATTTTTGGGTTTCCAAGTCTTCCCATAGCTCAGTTGGACTTCCTAGAACCATAGCAATAGCCTGGTTAGTTGGACCTATATGTGCATTAAAATCACCAGCCACCACTAGCGGGACCTAATTCATGCTCAAGATCTGCTAAGTAATCTTCTAACTTGTTCCAACAATCTGCATCATAATATGGTGAACTCTAGGAGGAACATAGATATTAACAAAAATATAAGAATGTGTTACATTTTTAATAAGGACAGCCATGGCACATGGGGCCAACCCTTTAAGCTTAATGATTGAGGCCTTAAAGGAGGTAGATATAAGTATAGCCAATCCTCCACTTGGGCTACCACCTTTGGAGGAAGAAAATGCAGGGATTGAATAAATCTGGTTACTTATCCAGGTAACCAGATTTCCTGCATTAACAAGTTTCTTGAAACAACAAAATTTGAAAATTATTTATGTAATATAAAAAAAATCATTATCCTCTAGCTTATTCCTCCAGCCAGCCAGGTTCCAAGACAAACAGGAAACTCCAGCTTTGAATTGTGTTGATTGACATTGCTGTGTTAGAGCCTCCTTATTATTTCAATAGCCTTTTCTGTGGTTACTATTGACCCATTCTCTAACAAATGAGGATTATGTTGTGGTTGGTGTATTTCAACAAGAGTAGCAACTTTCCTTATAGCCTTTCCTTCTCCTAGTTCATAGGGAACCAATTTTCTCATCTCTAACCAATTAGCCATTGTTTGATGTGTTTGATTAGAAACAGCATTAATGTTGCTAGGGGGGACCTCAAAAGAAATCAAATCATCCTGGAGCATAGTGTTGGCACTCCTATCTGCTTTGGATTGGGTAGTCAATGGTACCACGGGACCTAGGTCCAACTCGGGCCTGCTCTGCACAATTAATCTTTCTCTTAAATGCCCAGTCTATGTATAATAGCTTTTTGCTCAGTCTGGGGCAACTGACTGAATGAACCTATTAACTGCTGTTCTTCAATGACCCTAGAATTATTAAATGGGTCTTGAGAGCAATCCTTCTCAGAAGTATTCACCAATACAGGACGTAACTGAGTATCCTGATGTTCATTACTGAAGGATATCAGGGGTATTTCTTTTGAGGTCCGATTCTCAGTCAGAAGGGATGACCTGGGATAGTATCTTCCCAAACCCTGGGAGTTATTCAGAGTCAAAAGTGGTTTCCTCACTGTATCCAGAAACACTCGATTAGGTAATAACCTGGCCAAAAATTCTTTCCTCGGCCCCTTCCACAAGGATGCGCTTTTGCGCCCGGTTCCGCGATTATGCGCATTATCGCGGAGGCGCTTTTACTCCTAATCCCTCTGCACCGGAGGCGGCGAGAGGCGGCGAAGCGCATTAATTCATGTCCAAAAAGCGCTTTACAAGCAGTTAATGCGCGTAATCGCTTGTTCACACCGCGAAAATGCGCTTTAACGGCCGGAGCAAAATAAAAGTCGCTATTTAACGCGCGTTCGAAAATGCGCATTATCGGGGAGATAACGCGCCTGTACGCCCGTTTTGCGCTCCGTGCTTGTGGAGGTAAATTTTTTAATGAGCCTTCAAGGCTCATTAAACGTCTCGTGTGGAGGAGGCCCTCTTCAGTAGTAGAGATGGAATTCTGTCTGAGCTAAATACTAGGATGTATTTTTGCATTTGAGGAGGAGCATACAAAACTTTGATGAATGAAAGATCAATCTCCTTCATTGGTAAATGTAATAAAATGATAAGATGTTTCAAAGCACAGGTCATTGTGTTCCACAAGAAAGTGCATTCTCTATAGGGATAAACAGTTAGAGCTACCTTATTAACCTGAAGAAGTAGATTTCGGTCCATAGAGAAACTCTTCTTAACTATGGGAAGTTGGAAGGATAGATCAACTTCCTTCTTATTTCATATTTTAATACTATCCCACTTCTCAGTAGTTGGCTTAAGGAGGGAAGCAGAGCTTTCCCTTTTCATAACAGATATAAGAGTATCTACATCACTTGAAATTCTTTTGAGCTCTTTATAAATATTTTTAACTGTTTTGGCCACCAAATTATATTGCTCTGCTAGAAGTGCACTGTCACTAAGAGAAGTAATAGACTTATTAATATTCTCATGTCTGCTCCCACTTGCATGGTTAGTAGTAGTAGTAGTAGTTCTGATATGTGGTTGCTGGAGCTCTAAGCTTTCCATTTCTAAAACATCAAATCTATTAAAAGTAGGAATTGTAGGTTTACTATCACCTAATACAGACCTATCGGATCTAAAAAACTAATCAATTTTAAGCTGTTTGGTGTGAGGGGGAGAAGATTGATTAGAATTACTTTGGGAACGCTTTCTGGAACCCATTTCATTTAACATTCACATAACAATTAAAATACACAGACCTAAGTATATATATTAGTACACATAATCAAACACTAAACCCCCCAGAATTAAATTTTAAAACGAACAATCAAACAAAAATGCTTTAGCAAATATTTTAACCTAAAATCTATTAGATCGTCTGGAGCCCGCCCATCCCAAGTGAAATAATCAACTACAGGAGCAATAGAGACAGGAGGACACCCCCACCATATAAGAAGGAATATTGTTATTATGTGGATGAGGCAGACCAGTTCTGCCTTAAGTTCCTGGTACCAAAGGCTGTGTAAAGTTTGCCTCTAAAAAACTGCTTAATAAATCAAAGGTCCCAAAGAAAACCTCAAACTGAGGCTTGAAACTAAGATGAGCAAATGTTCTTTTTATTTCTCTCCGAACTCCTCGAGGCCTCTTCAGGATCACTTCCTTTCACTCCACAAACTGAAATTTGTCAAAGGAGTATCGCAGCTTTCCAAGGACACCCCACCTGTCCAGCCCCCTGTAAATCAGTTAGGCAAGTTCTCTTCTTGCTCAAGGTGTAAACTCTTTAGGGCAGCAAACTACACTCGTCAAACCACAATTCCAAAGCGTCAACCAGATGACCTGCTTCCGGGGAGCGACGAATAGCTCTAACGTGTCCTCCTTTGGAACCTGGAGTCTCAAGATCCTTGACTCCACAGATGGTCCTTCCTCTTCAACTGATTAATAAGTCAGGGCATCGACATGGAATTCTGAGCCTCTGTTCATCATCTCTTCTACAAAAAATTATCAATGGTTGTAAGCCAGAACAGAGGAGCGGGAATGTGTGTGAAAATGTACACAGCTTGAATTGTAAGTGGACCAGGGTCTTTTAGGTTCCTTGACCTCTCTATTGTTCAAGTTTTATCATTATTATTTTTAATCTCTTAATGTGGTTAGCAGGAACCAGCAAGGGGGGGGGGAAAGAAATCGTTTACAAATAAAAAATTGAATTATGCTAGAATAAACAATGATGACAGCAGGACTCAAATGACCATTAGCTGGAGCTGATGGGAATTGTAGTCCAAAACATGGGGAGGGCATCATGTTGCCTACTCCTGAGAAAGAAGCAGCAGCCACAGGAAGGAGAAAAAAACAGTACAGAAGCACATAAACCAGAGGAAACAATGGCCCTCCCTGGAGCACAATGCACCTGTCCAAACAAGTATGGTGTTACATGTGGTAACGTAGCACTACCATCACTCCTGACAATGTGAGTGTCACTTGAATATCGGATGCATGAATGCAAATCTGCAGGCCAGTTGCACATGGCTCCACATTAGACATGCAACCAGCCTATGGATTTGCAGTCAGGCAGACACCACCTCAGGCCCTTACATCCATTTCCCTGTTTTGCAATCTAGAGATCAACACTGCACTGCAGGGCATTGGCTCTAGAATTCATTTTGTGTCGCATGCCTCACCTCTTGAATACCAAGCATGACAATTTGTCACTGCTCTAACTTTTGCTCTCTTCTAATGAAGTTTATATGTGGAGACACAATAGCTCTGTGCCTAATAACACTTAGATAATTCGCTGCCACAAACAATCTGTGAGGATCTGCGTGTCCTCAAGACGGCAGGGGGGACTGGGCTCTAAATGAATCCTTCAGCCTTCAGTCTGCTGTTTGTCGCATTAGGGATATGGAACATTTTTATACATGCACCATGTGCGACAGTCTAGAAAGCCAGATGGCAGCAGCAACTCAAGACAATTACAAGTGAAGTCCATTGCTGTTGCTGCTGCTGCTGCTGCTGTTATTATTATTATTATTATTATTATTATTATTGCTGTTGTTGATTAGCTTCACCTTGCTTCCTCTGTTACATGATCCTTCGTTGCCTCACAGTAGGGGGTCTGTTCTTTATTTTTTAAAAGTGGGTTTTATACCTTACATTATTTTTTTCTTTATTCTTTTTGGTTGAAACTGCACATCATGCTGCTGCTTTCCTGTAATATGTACGAATTATAAAACAGGTGTTGAGGTAGCCAGTTTGTGCCTTTTCTTTACCGCTGCTTTATATCACTGGCTGTCACTAGCAGGGGACTGCGCGACTTGATAATGTTGCAGCACAAGGTAAAGTTCCTACACATTACGGGGGAGAGCTCCACACAGTGGCTTCATTTTCAGTGTAACGTGTAGCTCTCCCATCACCAGTGCACCCGTACCTTGAGGAATGTGCTACTGTATAGTTTAGGCATCAAGCATTAGCAAGTCTAGGTGTTAAGCTACATCCCAGTTGCATTTCTGTTGCATCATCATTGTCAAAACAGAACTTCTCAGTTTGTGCCTGTCAGCTCCCATGCTTTCAGTGAATTTCCACAGGTATTCAAATGAAGATGGATGATGCCATGCCATCTGCCAGAGCAGGTGCGGAACTGAGCAGATGGACCGGCATAAGCACTAAACCAGCAAACACCAGGAATGAAACAACCTCTGAATGAAATAATCTCTGCAGTGTAGAAAGGGGGGGACCTCTGAGTCTTTACATACAGACTGTTGTGTGCGCTCAGGATAGAAGCGAGGAGATAAACCTACTTGAGAAGTGTGCAAGTGTGGAGCATTTGGGAACTGGAGCCAATGTTCATCTAGCCCAGAGTTACCTTTCCCTATCTGGTGGTGACTGAAGCCTAGTTATCACAAACAGTAGATGAGGGGGTACACCTGTTCCTGAGCTATATCACTGCAGACTGCAGGTCAGGAAGTTGCTAGGCTACAACTCTTCTCCCTGTTGCCTCATTTTCTACATGCAGGGTTGTTGCTATTGTTGTTATTTTTAATATGGACTTGTAATCTGGTGCAATTTTATCTAGTTTTACAGCCTTATCTGCTGCTTGTGTGAACAAGGACTGAGACAGAGGATGTTTCTGGGCATATTATTGTTGTTGTCATGATGATGATGATGATGATGATGATGATGATGCTATCACATTTCTATACCGCCCCATAACCAAAGCTCGCTGGGCAAAGCTTAAAAACATAAAAAAATACAATATGCAAAATTAAAAAACTTAAAAAGACACAAACAGACAATAGACACAGACCACATACATCTAAAAACAACTTGAGCAATCAGCCAAACAGGAAACATATCTAGGATCAATTAAAAATATAGAACTGCTTACTGGAGACCATACAGATTGAACTGGGAATGCCGGGTTCCTCCAGATGATCTTTTTGGGGGAGATGCTCATCATCCATTTTAACACTGTTACACTCTCTTTGTGTTGCACCAAACACATGCATCAACACAATCACTGCTAATTTCTTTCCCCCCATCTCATTTCAACAGGTTTCTGTCGGGAAGGCCATTCCAGTGGATTGTGGGGGTGGTTTATCAAGATTTTTTTTTAAAGGTTACCGGGGGTGGGGGTGGGGGCTAGAATCAGGCACTGCAGTATACAGTTAGTAATGTAGGCCAAGATTTGTAACCTACCAAATGTTGGCCACTGGGGGCTTGAGAAAGCCCTGCTTTTTGACACCTCCCTGAGACTGCAGGGTGGGGAGTTGGGAAGTGTCTGGTAGGTCACAATTCATGGTGGGCAGGCTGCATTTAGCTTAGTGGGTCACAAGTTGTGCAGGCTTGTTCTAGTGGTTCCATACGAATGCCTTTTCAGTGTGCATTATCTTATGAAAACCTCGTGCCCTTCTCTGGCACATACTTGATTGCTTCCTTCAGCTGAACATAACTGATGTGCTTCTTATACCGGGAGAAATAACCTAAATCAATTTTCCTCCTGAACCAAAGTTTCCATTTGCCTTCACGGTCAATAATCTCAGGGGTCGCACTCAGTCCTTAAAATCTCCTCTTTGGCTGTATCCCCTCAGCCTTGTCCAAGTCTGCCTAATGACCCTTCTGCACTAATGCCTGTGAATGTCACTGCCTCAAGCTGAAATTCTCATCACACCTTGGCAGTTCCTGTACTTATGGCCCCTCCAAATCCCACCTCTCCGACTCAAGCATGTGTGCAGGGAGGCAGCCTTCAATCTTTTGCCAGGTACAAGGCAGCTTGGCCATGCTCTCAGAGTGGTAGACACCTGCAGCAGCTTTTCCTAAAAGATGGCCTTTCTTTGCTATGTAGATCATTCTCTAGTTAGGTTACAGGAGGCATCCCCCACACCTGCCATCCCACCCCTTCCAAAAGTATGAAATTCAAGTCAAAGCAGGCAGTAAGTGTAAGGAGCATTTCTCTACTAGCTGCTTGGGGGCATAGTGTCAGAGGACCTTTCCACACGGTACATTTTTAACGTGCATAGCTGCACATACGCGCTTAGGAACACATGCATTATATATGTTAACTCAACAGAGGGCGAAAATTGGCGGCAGAAGGGCAATTCCTTATTTCCTGCCCTGTAATATGTGGAAAGGTCCATCCACAAGCCCGTTTCAAATTTCATCTGCATGCGCATACAAGTATACAGCACTCAGCCAGTCACAAAAGATAACACAAACAAACCTAATTTTATATTACAGTAATTTATACTCATTGCTTCTTGTGTAGGGTTGCAATTAAATATTACAAGAAACCATGGGGCTGCCACAAAGGAATTCAGGCCTATGTCGTTCCCCATCCACCTCAATATCATTTTGTTCAACTTTGCCCATGTCCTGTTGTCTTCATGCTGTTGCTACCCATCTCCAGCTGCCTCTAGGGGGAGCAGGGAAATGCACAGCTCATGAGGCCAGGATACGAGGTAAGTTATATATGATGAGAGGGAGAAGGAAGGCAACGGCAACCCCATGTTTTGTGTAATGTTTAATTCAGCCCTCAGAGGTTGAAGAAATTACAACAGTCATGCGGTGGACAGGGCGCTTGGAGTCAAGAACATGGCTCCATGAAGCTGGATTCTTCTCCATCATGGCTGGGAAAGGCCAGCCAAGTATTACTGAACAGGCATTTGGCCAATATTGTCAATGCTTCTTTAAGGGAGGGTAGGTGCCATCAGGTTTTGATGGAACCAGAAGTTCATCCATTGCTCAGGTACCAGATAATATGCAATTCCCAAGCATTAGCATTATGATCCTAAGAAAGGGCTTCGAAGTTAACCTTACTGTGATTTTCTTTGATTTAATATCAGAGAAGATCAAAATATTGTAGTTAATGTTTCGTCTGGTATTTTCAAGCAGTTGGGGATGCCTATTGATAATGATATGTCTATCAATGACAATTATCCAGAATACCTAAATCTAACCTCTATATTCAAAGGCCATTTAAATACCAAATGCTAGTGACAAACAAGGGAGGGACGTGGGTTTCCAGAAGTACTTGGCCAGCCACAGTTGCAAACGGAATGCCACACCAGTACAGCGACCTTTTAGTTTGAGCTCCAGCAGGACTGCTTCTTACGACTGACACAGCTGTTCATTCAGAAAGGTTTTCCTCTTCCAGTCTTCCCCCACTCCCCTCTCTCCATCTTGCCTTTCTCTGAGCCCAGGCCAGTCCTCCCAAATGTATGCGTAATGGGGAGGGGAAGAAAGCTACGCTAAAATGAAAAGCTGCCAAGAGGGTGAGCTGGGACCACGTGATGGAGGAACAGAGGCCTCGTTAGCGTGAGCTGTCATTATGAATCGAGGACAGCTCATCTCAAGCTCACTCCTAATGATAGCGGGGGAGAGAAGGGGGGGGAGAAAACAGCACACAAAGAAGAGACTGGCCACAAGAACCGTCCAATAGGGCACCGTTGCTCCGGAGAGGAGGCTGTCAGTGCTCCTGGTCTCCTGGGATCCCTCTGCAGTAGGAGTGATTTGCTTCTCCTGTACAGCTGAAGCCCACTTGAGGAACTGAGCTATTTTCCCCACATTTTGAAATAGACACAAGGAATGCCAGGATGGACTTGCTATTAGCGGGACGAAAAGCACCACACAAGCTTGGCTACACGTTTTCTTCTGAACCAAGGGCAGAAATGGGAATAGGGAGGTGAGAAAGAGCGATCCGACCCACTGTACCAGTCAAAGGATAGAGGACCGGACCTAGAAGCATCATGGTCATAGGCTGGGACCTAGCCTAGTGAGCCAAGACACAGTGTGCTTAAGTCTCAGAGCCCTCCGAGGGGAATGGGGATGAGCAACACCAGCCTCAGCATTGGCCATGCCGGTATAAATACTGGGAATCTGGCATTCTCCTCCTGCCTGCTTAACAGAGCCTGTTGTCCCAAAGCCTACCCCCAAAGCAGACGCCAGATGAACTTCTACTTCCAGCTCGTGACTGTCCTCAGGGTGGGAAGCACACACTTCAGGTTTGGTTCTTGGTATGTCCACCCACACCCCCATTACATTCTTGTATAAACACACTTGCGATGTATCAATACGTTATCATCTTATTAAATGAGTTCTTATAAAAATGTATTATTTGCAACGTTCCAGAGACTTAGCTTCAGTCGTTGCATCTATTTTACATTTTTTATATCCATACCCCTTCCAAACAGGTGCAAGAGCCAAGCTGGAGTTTGACCGGAAACATACTATGATCCCCTAAATGTACCCGCCAAGGGTATTGCAGTCTTCAAGGCAGATATTGCCGTTTACTTGCACATCTTTCCTGTCCTCTTGGGGGGATGGGCTTGTGTGTTGAGTTTGGACTCACACTTGAAAGATAGGATTTTCATTCCAACATCTCAATTTCTTTAGTGAGAAATGCAAGCATAAAATCACTTTCCCATGGGCTTGCTGGGACTTGGGAGTCCCAAGTCCATTTCTCAGTGGGAAAAAGGCGCTGGGGGTGCCTGAAGGTAAGTCTTTGCCTTAGGACAGGGGAAAGCAGAAGCAGCAGGGGCGTCCTGAGCACCTTTGAAATTTTTTTGTATGTTCACTTGGAATGTAACCACAGTTTTAGGGTGAACACAGGAATATTGAGGCTTCCCCGCATTGATAATGTTGCTATATATTGTGATAAATAAAGAAGTGACCACAACAAATGCTTTTAAACTACACTGTTGTTTTATAGTTTACGACAAGACTGAACTTCTCTCAGCCCAAAGGCCTACTTCAATTTTCAAGTTGCTTTGCATTCCAGTGGTGGGCAGGGCAGAAGATGGCGGAGTGGACAGGAATGGGACCAGGAGAATTGGCCGTGGCCATGTGGGGAATCCCAGAAGGCACATCCGGGACCCCACGCAGGCTGAATTTGACCAAAGAACCTGAGGTTCAACACCATCACCCTTCGGGGTTTGCAACGTATTTCCAGGGATGGACAAATCTTTTTGTTTCAGGACTGTGTCACTTTCATATATTTTTACCCATTAATACCATTCCATTCCTACAATGTTTTTTAAATCCTCCCCAAATAATATTTAAGTATGCATTTTAATATGCACTGCAATGTGTATTATCTTCCCATTGGTAAAGAAACCTCTGTGCTTCACCCAATGTCGTGCGCTTGCCCGTTCCCTCCAACATTCACACGCGCTGGCAAACTGACACAAGACACTCACATCAGTGAGACTTCTTTTATTCAGAGAAATCTCATGGTGAAAAGCTGAACGGTTACAAACTCCAAAACACTTAAAGCTGATTGATGGTCAGAAAGCTTTAGGGTCCAATCCTGATACGATCCTTCAGGCAATCACGGGGAGGGGGGGATTCTTACAATGCTTAACAAACCATCCCAAGGGAGCTTCTTCTACGCTGGTAACTCAGGGGACATGGCCAATGTCTACAAGATCATGGGAAGGGTAAAATCTCAGGCACAGGAGTCCTGCGCTTCTGCTTAGCACTGACAACTCCCTGCCACCTGAGTCTGGCAGGGAAAAATAATGCACAGTCAAACCCAGCCTGCCGAATGCTGAGCTGACCAGGAAAACGCACCATCCACAGCAAATGCAAGTTCAAGTCTATGAAAAGCCTCACAGTACTTTTCATGGCATAGTCCTTAGAAATCCAAAGTTCGAACAGAAGGGAGTCCATGTGCAGAGTGCTTTCAAAGTCCCAAATGGAGATGGATCCAAACAGGGAGGGATGTCAGGCCTTGTGTTGAAAGATGACCCTAGCAAAGCTCTTTGGCTCCCCCCCGCCTGCCCCCCCCCCCGCTTATAAAAGGAAGCATGGCCTGTTCAATGTCGCTTGACAGACAGGGGCTCTGAGCTGTAAGTCCTGTCCATGTCCAAACAGGGCAGCACTGCTCAGCCCACCAAGATGACGCTACAGTCTGAGTGACTCCTTCAACAAGTGGGCATCCACTTTTGTAAACACTATCAGTTTCCCAGCGTAAAGGCCAAGACAGGGAGTGAGTGAGCTGCTCCCATGAGAACTCTTGACAGAGGTAAGTTGCACAGACATTCCAAAACTATTTCTAATAAATCCACCTACAAACTCAGTACCTGACACCCAAGATGGGTCATTTCTGAGAAACAGGTGGATTTTGTATTTTCAAATATGGGGAATCTCTCTGTCTTTCTTCCTCTCAGCAGCTCCTGGCGAAACCTAAAGCCCTTCCTCCCCCACTCCATCTCAAGATTGTGCCCATGCCAACACCACGACTTCAACATCATCTGACTTTTTTTCCTCCTCCCCCCTACCTGCTTTCTGCAACATCTTGCCTGATGAAGAGATCTAGAGATCTTCAAAGCTCGCACATTTTTTGTGATCATTTGGTTGGCCTAAGAAAGGTATTACACTACTACAGTTTCTGGAATTTTTCTCATGGCCAACACATGCTTTTTCTGTTCACGTTTCATGTTTCCAAAACTTGTTTTTAAATACTTATTTTCTCTCAAGATACGTATTTGAATAAGGACTTTCTCTCTCAAACTGTGTCACAACATTTGGAGAAGTCTGAAATCTGGTGGACAGCTAAATTGCAATTCACACATTATTTCAAGAGGTGGTCAATTCCTCAAGGATGACTAGATCTTGGCTCTATCGAAGAACAGCCCCTTAAATTTTGTTGAGAATCTCTCCAACCTAACCCCACCCCAAAATGAAATCCTTTTGCTTGAACCACTGATATCTGCAATGCACCTCCAGTGCTTCCCATTCTTAGCTTGTTGCGCCCACCACTGAAATTCAGCAATAACTTTTTTACTTTCTGACATTTGAGAAAGGCTTCTGGCTTTGTCCAGACCTAGAGACTGACCTGCAGAAATTCAGGCAGACTCAGATAGGTTTACCTTTTGTCTACCTCTCATATGCTTTTTCTTCAGAGACAGACAGGCGAGTACATTGTTGTAACATTTGTTTTAAAATGCTGTGAAATATGGGTTGCCAAGGACAGAGACTGATGGGGACTGAAAAGATGCAAGGAAAGGAACAGACAAGACAAAAGGCAGCCAGGAGAAGGAGGAGAGCAACTGAAATAGAAAAGGTAAATGAGAAAGTTGAGAGAGAAAAGAGGAACTGAAAGGTAACAGAAGGTCAGGCAAACGAACAGCGGTAAGCAGGAGATGGAGGGCACCTCCACAAAGAACCTCTGAATGGTACTTTTCCTGTGGCACTTTTTCACTGGGGATGTGCAAAACCTGTCCGCTTACATTCTCAAATATTTACACCATCCTGCATGCAGGCATGGGCACACTTATGTGCCAAAGCATCTGTCAGGGATGCTTTAAGGTAGATTCCTGCATTGAGCAGGGGGTTGGACTCGATGGCCTTAGAGGCCCCTTCCAACTCTACTATTCCATGATTCTATTCAAGTTTAAATGGCAAAAAAGATAATTAGTTATAGTTACTTTGATATACCTCATAACAACCATAGCAATGCTGGCAACACAAACTGCATAGTAATTTTCTTCTTCTTTTTTTTAAAGGAGAAGGGATTTGTGCCTTTGATGTGCATGGCTAGCAAACAGAGCAACTGAATTGTTTATAACAATAGTCAGCATGTAGAACTGAACTGGCCAGTAATATGAATGAACGTGAATATGAATTCAACGTAGCACCTTTGGGCTGACTAGAACTATGGATTGATTGATTTATTATTAAAAGAAGTTACAAGACAACCTTTTTTTCCTTTCAAATATCAGGTTGGCGTACAAGACCCCATCGGGTGTAAAAGCATGAGGGGCTTTACCAACTCAAGGCTCAATCAAGTGTGCATCAGGTTCCCCATTCAAAAGCACAGACAGCAGTGAAATGTAGGTCAGAGCCATTGCTTAACGTTCCATGTGCAAGTGATTTGACTATGTTAAATTGGTGTCAGGTTGTTTTGTGGTTCCAATGAAAAAGTTTGTAATATTTATCCACAAAAGCAAAAATGCAGCTTTTGCTCTGGGGAGATATTTGCGGCATCCTTACTCTCTGCACACCCGCGAAGATGCTTTAGCGCTGCACTGTTCTATGAGCCGAGGGGAATGCTGCTGCACAGATACAGCCAGAAAATTTATGAAGCTGCCCAACTGCTCTTTATTCCTGCACCAAGCATGGTGCTCAGTGGCCTCTGTCAACGGCCAGCAGGGGACTCGGGGTGTCATAGGGTGCCTCTACAAGAGCGATTTAAAGCTCTTTCAAGGTGCATCAAAAAATTTACCTCTACAAGAATGGAGCGCAAATAGGGCGTAGAGGCGCGTTTTCTCTCCGATTATGCGCATTATCAAATGCGTGTTAAATAGCGAGTTTTATTTTGCTCCTGCCATTAAAGCGCATTTTGACTATGTGAACAAGCGATTCTCCGCACTAACTACTTGTAAAGCGCATTTGAAACAACTGGTAAGGTCACCAGCTGAGTGCTCAATTACCTCCTGCATACAAGCATTTAAGATAAAGCGCTTCCGAGAAGATGCGCATAATCGGAGAACCCGGCGTCAAACGGAATCCATCTAGAGGGGGTCATAGTGAAGCTCCTGCACCTCTGACCCACGTGGCCAGCTATGTCCTTCAGACCACCTCCACTGGCTGCTCTGATGCCACCTGCACTGGCCGCTCAGAGCATTTGCTAAACTGGAAATCTTCGCCAAAAGAGAACAAGGAAAAAAGCCCACTTAGCTGTTGCAGGAGGCGAAAGGGAGAAAGGGGAGAACAATGGCTTGAAGACAACAGAACAATACGAACATAGCACAAAAGGTTACAGTGAGAACCCGTGTAGTGGCCAAGAGACGGAACTATGAATCAGGAAGTCCCTGGTTCAAATCTCGCCTCTGCCATGAATTGACTAGGTGACCTTAGGCATGCCACTCTCTCTCAGCCTCAGTCCCCCCATCTGTATATGGTGGATAACAATACTGACCTGTCTTACAAGGTCAGACTTCCCCAACCAATATCCGTGCTGGTTGGGAATGATGGAAGTTGTAGTCCAACACACCTAGAGGGCACCAGGTTAGGAAGTCTGATCTAGATAATATATGTGAAGTGCTTTGAACTCTTGGAAATGTGATACAAATGTTAAAAGTATTAGAAGTAGTCTTATCGTGGCCACCTTAATCATTATTACTTTTTTGTATTGATATAGGCTTTTGAGTATTCAGATTGCTTCTGGTTATCAGCTGAGCCAAAAATTCAGCCCTGACTTCAGAGATCTTTTTATAGCTTGGAAAGACAGGCCCTCTCACCCCTTCCCAAATTTGACGAGAGGGTGAGAAGTGGGGGATAGACAATATGGACACGAGTGAAGTCTGCCTGTTATGCTGCTGGGCCAGGAGAATTCCCTGCATTGCCTTGGCACCTTATATAGGGTCACCCCCATCCTTCAGTGCTGTAAGCACCTCCCAATGAAACATGGCAAGGTAAAAAGCACCCACTCAATTCACCTAAACATATAGACAATGCACCCTACCCATCCAGGGTGTGATGCAAGTTACATACCACATCAGAGGCTAGTGAGAGTTGCCCAATTGCCTAGGCAATTGGACAACACTCCCTTCCTTCCTGTGCTGTGAGCAGCGCACAACACCAGATGATAAGGGTGTCCATGTGCTGGAATAGGCAATGTCGGGACAACTCTTACCTTTTGGCACTGTATGCACCTCCCAGAATGGTGTGGACAGGTGTGAATACTGGCCCAATTGCCTAAGCTGCACAATTACTTGGGCAATTGGGTAATGCTCCCTTCCTTTCCCACTCCATGCTGGAAAGCATGGGGAAGACCGGGATGCGGTAGCTTGCTTCTGCTGCTTTCTTCTTCTGTGACTCTGAAGGGCCACAAGAAGATAATTCAAGGTGAACATTGGGGAGGATTTCGGGGGGGGGGGGCAATTAGTGTGTGTCCCCCCCCCCCCATGCAATTTGGCCTAGTTCTACTTCATATATTAAGAGCGTCTCTACAGTAAAGAAAAAACCCGCACTCTTGCCAGGCTTTTTCCCCCCTCAATCAACAGTGAGCACATGACTTGTAACTGAAAACTCCCCCTCTGGGCAATGAGCAACTAAATTCAATGAAACAGCACCATCTAGTGGCGAAATTATTTCTATGATTATTTTAAATACTGCATTATGTCCGTTGGTTTTTTTTAAGCGAGATGACTGGGGAAGAGTATGGGAAACGTCCTGGAGGTTGACGGCGTCATGTAAAGGATCCGCAAACTTCTGTGAGTGGCCAATCATAAGTGTGCAATAAATTGCTCATACAGAGCAGCTTTCTATCTTGTTTCAATGCTTACAACAGCCCTGTAAGAAAGATCAGGACTTGGCCAAAGTCAGTCTGAGCTTAAGAGGTTTGCCAGATTCCATCCAGAGAGAGTTCATGGCAGAGGTGAGATTCAAACCAGGGACTTCCTGATTTGTAGATCAGCTCTTAGCCACAATGCCACACCAGCTCTCTCTACACACTAATTAAATCTGCTGAGAAGTTTTCCTGTGCATGCTCCATCTAAATGAATGGAAGCTGCATAACAGCATTGTCCTATGGCTTATGTAGGAACATTTTCTGGTGGATTATGCCCCATGGCTCAGATCAGCTGTTTCCCACATCACTTCAGGTTGCTTTGCCTTGTGGAAAGGCCACATCTGAATGCCAGTAGAAAAGTGGAACCAGAGCAGGAAGTTACATGTGGGGTGGGGAGTAAAGAATGGGTATCAACCCAGAGTGTTCCTCACCTGATTGGCTGGTGCTAACATTGATGGCGGCATACTGTGGAGAATCTGGACTCAGCTCAGTAACGAGGTTGACTGCCTGGATCTCAAAGGTATATTGTACACGAGCCAGTAGGTTGGAAACTTGCACCCGGCTCTCTGTCAGCCCCACCTGACGTGGTTCAAACTGGACGCTATCCCCACAACGCACGCAAGGCCCTGGTGATCCAGTCGGGCACACCTTGCAGATGACATTGAAGTAAACATCCTTTCGTCCACCCAAGTCCTTCGGGAGGCGCCAGGTCAAGAGGACATTGGATCCAATAATCTCATAGCTGAGGTCGCGGGGGGCTGATGGGGTGCCTAGAACAAAAGCAGCGAATGAAACCCCAGGAAACAGAGGTGATCGTAAACATGAGACAGAGAGGCAAGAGCAAAAAGAGGAGAGCCAAAACCAAACCAAAAACATTTCTATTGTTCCCAATGCATTTCAGGAAAACTCTTGATACCACGGCACCAGAAGGGTAAAATTCTATAACGGTAATCCCATGACAAGAGTTTGCTTTCCAAATACCTCCTTAAAAGGACTAAAAAAAAAAAAACACCACAGTGAAAAAAACCAGCAGCGTTTGGAAAAGGAATCACACACTGCCCTTAGTCACAGAATTGACTCTTCTTTAACAACGTCTCATGTGTGAATGAGTGAATCTCAAAAGAATGTGTATGGAAACATAGCCCTAAGGATGGGCTGCAGGTGAATAAGATGGGACAGGAGAGGAGAGAGGAAGGAAGGGGACTTGAGGCAGTAAACAGAAGGAAGAGGATTAAGGGAAGGCGTTAAAAGAAGCTGAGTAAAGGGGAGCTAGGAGAGGTCCAACTTTGGGGAGCTGGACAAGAGAATTCAAGGGAGCTAAGTGAGGGATGAAAGAAGCAGGGGCCATGGAAAGGGAGGAAAGGCAATCCCACTTAATCCCTCTCATTCTCAGCTACTTACTGGTGCAGGGGGCTTCAGAGGTGTCCGAAGACGAACGGTAGTATAGGGTCAGGCAGGTGCATTCGCTGGAGCCTGGCGTGGAAGAATAACTGTGGGCAGGACAAAAACTGCAGGGGGCATCTCCCATGGATGCCTTGAAGGTGCCAATGGTGCATGCTAAAGAGAGAGAGATGGGGAAAAGGGATACAGCTGTTAAAACGTGATAGGCCAACAATGATCCTTTCACATTGTTGCTTCTATTTCCCAACCCACTAGCAAACAAAATGACCGATGGGTTCGGCCGCAACAGAAAAATCATCAGACCGGAAAAGAACTAACTGCACCTCTTGTCTGTTAGTCTTCAGCTGGTAGGTCAAGGCCAAAAGCTACGTCATGGCCCTGGCTTAAGGTGGGCCAGAGCAGGTGAAAGGAGAGAGATTGACACAGAGAGAAAGGGAAGGCAGGAAGTGGCTGAAGGTAAAATCTAAGCAGCTAGATCTAGTCAAGGTAAACATGACGTATATGATAAATGATTCTAACGGCTGGGAATAAAGGCAGGCCGCTCAGTAATTTTAGATCCTGGGCGTAATGATCTTATTATGCCTGCTCACCTTCAGATGGCCTTGAGCATTACTTCGGTTGTGAAGCACACAACTTACATTTCTCTTCTTTCCCCCCATCTCCAACTGCCGTGTCATTCTTTACGACTACATTCCTGACGTTAGAGCAAAAACACAAAACAAATTCTACAACTTTCAGCTCATCTTTAATTATCCAACGGAGTATACATCTGGATTTACAGTCTTTTGCACGATAGTCTTATTATATTTGATATTAAAAGCCTATGCTTGGCCCAGGTCTGACCTTAAGTCAGACGTTTCTAGTTTTGCCTGACAGAAAAGGCTAACTGAATGCCAAAGCTGGAGTTTCTGTCTGTCAAGCACACAAGATCTTATTGTCTCATGTAATCAAAGTTAACTTTAGCTGAGGGCACTATTTGCTAAAGAGAGTCTATTCTAGCTGATCTTGTAGAGGTGATTGTGAAGATCAAAAAAACTTTCTTCCCTTAGGGCAAACACATAGCAAAGGTGTATTTGGAGAGAGATAATATGAAACTGGACAATTCCCATAAAACTAGTCTTTCAACTAGTAAAATAGCTGAAGACTCTTCCACTATATCCTCAAATGAATACGGAAAGATGCTAGTCAGCAGAAAGCATTGCTCGGGCTTTCTGCTGAAGAATCCACTTTGTTATTTGAGAATTATTGCCCTTTCAGTGTGTTGTTTGTTTCCTGGAGGTAATTGTAATACCTATCCTGAAAGCTGACTCATGTATTCCAAACCAGGATATATAAACTCATGCCAGAAGCATGGGAAACTGTGCACTGTATTCCTCAGCAATTTAGTGTATTGAGTAAAGCAAATCAAGATTAAACTAACAAACAGGCATCCTTGTCCATATGCTTCTGAGTGTGTATGCCATTCCATAAGACTCTCTGCTTGTGGAGAGTTGTGGAGCCTGAAGGACAAATGTCCTCTTCTTTTCTGCCATTCTGTGTCAATAAGAAGTCCATGCCTATCATTTGCTCACATCTACATATGTTGGGCATTTGCACGATCTGAACACTGCCAAGTCCTTCTAACAGGGGTGGGCAATTTGTGGCCCTCCAGACGTTTTGGCCTACAACTCCCATGATCCTTCACCATTGGCTATGCTGATAGGAGTTGTCGGCCAAAATATTTGGAGGGTCACAAGTTGCCCACAAAGTCAGGACAGGACTGCATAACACATTTTTTTTTATCTCTAGGCATACAATAAATACTCCCTCTGCTACTAGTTCTCTCAAGCCCATGATCCACTCTTCTGATTTCTATGTTCACAGTTAATGTCTACTCAGAAGTAAATGACCATTGAGTTCGATGGGGCTTGCTCCTAAGTAAGTAGGTACAGAATTGTAGCCTCAATCTTAGATTTTGGGAGACGAATACTCCTTCACAATTATAGGTTTTGCTAGTTTTTAAAACTATTTTTGGAGATATACACACACACACACACACTCTGGCTGAATTCGGACAACACAATAGTCAATGGTGGGGTAATCAACCTTACAGTTTTCATCTAGGGGATACTCCCCACACAACATGGTAATAAAGAATCAACCGTGGTGTGGATTAGGATCAGCGCTGAGTTGACTATGGCAGCATTCGGACGACACGATAGTCAATACAACTGATGATTGTCCCCCCCCCCCCCCGTTGCTTATTGTGTCATCCAAATTCAGCCACACACACACACATGCTAAATTCACAATTTTGAGGTGAAAAAAGGGAAGGGGAGTTAGCCATCCATGAAAATTGTTGATGGGACCAACATTTTGAAGACTTAAACATTATGTTTTTAGAACATTTTGAAGTTCTAAACCTGCAGAAGTAAATACAAATTATGTGTGAGTAGGTCTTGCTCAGGTCAGTTCCTGGATAGAAGATTGCCTAGGAATCCCATTTTCAGTTCCATGTTGGAAGAAAAGGAAGACATACAGGAAGATTCAAAATATGCACTAGAGTTCAGAAGTTCAGTGTGATTTATAGACAGTAAAAAAAATTGTCAGGTAAAAACATGACTCTCCCAAGATCCTACAGTTTGGGATGGCTACACAGTTTGTGAGATCCCCGCCTCCCCCTGCCCACAAGTGCCAATTTTGCAAATGTTGCTGCTGGCAAATGATCAAACTTTCATTTTGTTTCCCTTAACTGCTGCATACATTTTTTAAAAAAAATAACGTAACTGGAACATGATGGGGCCAGAAAAAAAGACTAGAAAAATGGAATGAAAAAAAGAAAAATGAATGCATTTTCCTAGAGTCAGTCGCTAGAAAACCTTCACACATTTTGTGGAGTAATTAGGTGCCCATATAAAATGGCAATTTAGGGCATAACCAAACAGCTGCCTCCCATGTTCCCAGATGGTACACAACTGAGAATGCAAGAAGAGTCCTGGGACAAGGCAGAAATAATTTTCTCCAGAGTTGTTTGTTTATGAATCGCTTCACTAAAAAAATCTGCCCAAGATGTTGTGCAATTTAAAAATACTGGGGATGCAAAACTTTGTTTGAAGTAGTGACTTTCCCTGCTTGTCACAGGCTAAAAGGAACCTTGGGCATATAGCTGCAGGAGCTATACTAGAGTGACCAGATACAAAAGAGGGCAGGGCTCCTGCAGCTTTAACTGTTGTGATTAGGCTGACCAGATAAAATCCAGGTCAGGGCTCATGTAACTTTAACAGTTGTAGAGAAAAGGGAATTTCAGCCAGTGTCACTTGTATGCAATTAGTTCCTGGTGAAATTCCCTCTTCATCACAGCTGTTAAAGTTGCAGGGGCCCTGCCTTCTTTTGTATATCGTCACTCTAGTATAGTGCATGCACCTTTAACTGTTGTGATGAAGAGGGAATATCACCAGGAACTAATTGCATACAAATGACCCTGGCTGAAATTCCCTTTTCTCTACAACTGTTAAAGTTACATGACCCCTGACCTGGATTTTATCTGGTCACCCTAGTTGTGATGAAGGGATTTCACCAGGTGCTGCATGCATACAAATGACACCTGCAGAAATTCCCTTTTCTATACAACTGTTAAAGATACAGGAGCCCTGTCCTCCTTTTCCATAGGGTCACCCTAGCTGGACTAATAATAAAGCACTACCATGTTGGAATTGTCCCTGAGCCACAAAGTTCTACTGGACTGGCCTCTTATTTTTTATTTTATTTTCTTACATTTCTATCCCAGCTGTCCTCCGGGAGCTAAAAGTGATCTACGCGACTCCCCACCGCAATGTGCTCCTTCAAATATCCCAGACCCAGTCCCATAGGTCAAAAGAAGTAATTAAAATCACTGACAAATGTTCTCAGTGAACGTTTACAGTGGCATTATCTCACTAAAGTGATAAGAAGGTAGGAAAATATAAATGTCCCAGATGGGGTATTTGGGTGGTCACTACATATAAATGCCTCCCTCCCGTTTCACGCCAAATGGGATCATGAATCCTCCACAACTTCCGTAAGATTGGGGACATTTTCCCCCAGTGTTGAAGGTGGCGTGATAATGGCATAATCACCAGCGTCCACACTCATTTTCTTTGAGCACAGCTTTGGCACGTTTTGTAGAGGCTCAAAAGCCTACAATACCATGTCACTCGAGACAAAATGAGAAAAAAGACACAATGGGGAATGATAGTTTTCTTATACCATATTCAATTATTTGATGATAAAATTGCCACCTACTGTCTCCAACCTCAGAAAAGTAGTGGAGAATCCACAATCACTTCTGCAACGGAAACTAAGGATTTGGGCGGGGAAGGGGGATAGTTACTCTTAGGGATACTTGAGGAATTCTATCTGTGTGAATTTCAATATGGACAGGCCTAATCTGCATCTCCCAGACTAATATGCAGATGGAGACATCATTATTCACTGGCTTTTATACATTCCAGATTTCCCAATGCAATTTCAATCGCAGTGAAATAGACTGATTCATACTTCCCTCCAAAGCCAATTGACCCAAATATGATGCATTGTGCTGGGCTGCCTACTGAAAACGGCTGAAGTGAACATCCTTCTTCACTGGGCCTTTATTGGCTGAACGAAACTTGTTAAAATTAATCCATGAAGTCTGGAACAATCCAAACAGAAGCAGTAACGTAATATATTTAGCAGGACCAACTTCAAGTCACAAGAAGGATTTTGAGTTTCACCGAAGCTAGCTCACCAGCAACTGCTCTTAGTTGGCCCTAATCAAAGCGTTATGCTACGGCTGCCCTTTGGATTGCTTGCAATGGCTGCCTGCATTTTTGAGGTTAGGAATGTAGTTTCTGTCTCTAGAGTTCTACAAAGGGGAGTGCCATGGATCCGTGAAAGGAATAAAAGAGCTGCTCTACTGGGAAACATGACCCTATAAATAGTACACTCCAAGTACTACTCACTCACTTGCACTGATACCAGTTTCATTTCAAATACATGGGAGGGTTAGAGTGCCAAGCAAGCAAAAAATCAATTCAGGAAAGAAGACAATTTAGAAACTCTGGTCAGAAACTCACTCACCATTTGTTACTTGACAGTCATGTTGACAGGCTACAACGTGGAGATTCCACCTGTAGTTTTAAATTTACTACTGCTTTCTTCCACTCAATTCCCCCCTGAACTATTGTCCACAACTCTCAAATCTCATCTGCAACAGCAAGGTGAGTTTTTTTGTTGTTTTTTTAAAAGGGGGGAGGGGGAAACTGAAAGCTACAGGGGAGATTTCTGGGTTGCAACTGGCCAATATCCAGTTTTGTAAGTGGAGCAGAAGGGCAGACCAAGAGGTCCAATGGCAAGTCCAGCTTACCACCAACAACCTTTCACAGTTTGCTGTATACATTTACCCAGGAGCACACACCACCTTTCTATTGATAGCTATAGATTGTAGACTGGGCAATTTTGGCCAAACTATACACTGAAAATAATTTTTAAAAACCATCTTCCTCCATGGAGAACTGGAGGTACAAGGGTACCAGCTGCTCAATCATCTCATCCAGAAAAAGGTAAATCAGGGGCTGGTTAATCATTACCTAAATCATCTGGATCTAATGAGACTTCCTCAGTAACCAATGAAACACTGCTTCTTTCAGACAAGGTAGGGACATTCTCCCATGTAAAGAAAGCTGAACAGGTAGGTGACAAATAAGGTTAGTCTCTCTACCATGATGTAATTAACCAATAATGACAGGGATCAAGTGGGCATGGAATAAGCCACACCTTTCCAAGACTCCTTTTTGCATCCACAGCCAAGAACTACTGACTCCGATCCAAGCAAGAACAATAAGCAGGAACAATTCACAAATCTTGCTTAAGCTCTGCTTCAGTGGTGGTATTGGCCAAGAGTTGTAGATCCTCCCGTCAACATGGCAAAACCCTGATACCCAAAATGGCAACAGACATCTATGGGTTATACGAACTTACTAAATCTGGGATGCAAGTTCAACTCAAGAAATATTTGGGAGGAAGGTCTTCAGTGGAAGACAACATAGATTGTCCCCTGAAAATTCAAAACACAGTTAACATAGGAAGCTAACTTATACTGGCCCTGTTCTAGGCTGACCAGATAAAATCCAGGTCAGGGCTCATGTAACTTTAACAGTTGTAGAGAAAAGGGAATTTCAGCCAGGGTCATTTGTATGCAATTAGTTCCTGGTGATATTCCCTCTTCATCACAACAGTTAAAGGTGCAGGCTCTATACTAGAGTGACCATATGCAAAAGAAGGTAGGGTCCCTGCAACTTTAACAGTTGTGATGAAGAGGGAATTTCACCAGGAACTAATTGCATACAAATGACACTGGCTGAAATCCCCTTTTCTCTACAACTGTTAAAGTTACATGAGCCCTGACCTGGATTTTATCTGGTCACCCTACCCTGTTCAGAAGACATCTTAACCCACTGTGGGTCAAGGTGTCTTCTAAACAGGGCCACTGAGTCAGACCACTGGTCCTTTTAGGCCAATACTGACCCTTTTCAGGCAACGTGTTAAGCTACAGTAGTTAAGCATTTTGAGCTAAACATTATGACACAGCATGTCATGTGAACCATTCCTAACCATTGTGGCTACATAACCACGGTTTAAACACGCCCACTAACCATTTGCTGTAAAAGAGTTCTTGGTCTAACCATGGCTTAGCATGTTGTCTGAACACGCTCGTTATCAACATTGACTGGCAGTGGCTCTCCAGGGTTTCAAGCAGGAATTTTGCCTAACCCTACCAGGAATTGCAAGGGATTGAACCTGGGACCTTCTGCATGCAAAGCACACGCTCTACCACTGAGCCACAGTCCCTCTCCATATGCCCCCCTTGCCATATTTGGCTGACCTTACAGATGCCACAGGAGCAGCGTGAGACTGGACCACAATGATGTAGCTCCCATTCCATGATGTATACACTGGCTTTATCTTGTATAAACTCATAGAGCTTTGTTGGCATTGTGTTGTTCCTTCCTATGCTATCCTCAGCCTTGCACATCAGTCCACTTAATATTTTTTACTAGCCTGCCTGCCCAAGCATACTTATGTCAGTCATTTGTGACTTAAAAGAACCAGTCTTTAAAGCTTTGTCTGGTTGCCTAGGTGCAATTTTGACTCATCACAGGCATCTAGACAAGTGACTGTTTTTTAGCAGATTACCGCGCAAGGAGGTTGATGCTGCTATAAGGACAGGGATGGGCAAACCAGCGATGTTTGAGATTGTCAGAATTCTGCAAACAACAGCTTGCTGCTCATCTTGTGACCAATTCCCATTTGTGGTTGCTGCTCTTTCTGCATAAATGGGAAAATTGCCCAAATCAAGCAACGATCACACGTAAAATGAGTGCAAATTTTGTAACTAGCGCAAATTTCCTCAGACAAAAGTGGGGCTGATTCAGTTCATTGGGGAAATTTGTGCTAATCAAATGTGGGTACATTTGGCAATTTATCAACATTTTCAGCAGACACGTGCTCACGTTTGCGATTGCGTTTAGAGTTACAAACAGGGCATGCTTTCATGTTTTGTGAGCAAAAATGAAATTCTCATACATCCCTATGTAAGAAAGAGTCCATTTATCTGGCAGACCCATGTGGTCCCTTACAGATGCTGCAGGCGAAGCCTGAGACTAGATGCCAAGAAAGTGGCTCCCATTCTGCAATGTATACATTGGTCTTTAGACTGGAGAGAGGACACATTTTTCAAGGTGGCATGACGCGCTTTCCCATTTCACTATAAAGCAGAGGGCAGGGGGGAATCGGGTTTTTTATATCAACACAAATGTTTGGGGGGGGATGCAAAACATGCCCTTTCCTCATTTACCTTGTCACACTTGGACACTTGAAGCTGTTTTCACTCAGCTGAGCTCTGACACCAAAAACAAGCTGGGCTGGGGGAAACCAGCTTAAATGGGAGAGGGGCAGGGTTTTATATCATTTTGATATAAAAAGTAGACCCCCCACTTCCACTTTATACATGAATGGGCATGTGTTTGTTTAATAAACAGCACACATGTGGTGTGGATATCAACTTACGAGTACTGGAACTCTTGTTGCTTCCAAAACCTGTTTGACCAGAGACAACCATGTGAAAAAAGAGAGATGCGAATGTACACCATGGAGAACAAGGGCACTATTATAGACTCCCAGAGAGCCAGCGTTGCTTCAGCCTTCCTCCTCCAAGCCCCTCACTCCATCCCAGGAGGCTACACCCCAGTGTCAGCTAATTCCAGCTAGAAACTCCCAGCTCTCCCTCTGATGCGTTGGTCTCAATCTTTCTCAATTCCAAGTACAAGCCCACCCCTCTCTCTCCTATTCAAACGATTCAAGGCAGCCCAAATTCATAACAATATGTGCATTTAATATTATGAATACAATAAAAAAATGGAGATGTAACACTCAAGTGTGGGATTTCTATTTCTTATGGTCTGAAAACAATTTTGATAGGAATATCAGGCGCTCGATAAAATTGCCTGCAGGTTGCCAGTTGTCTATCTTCGGTTTAAATCATCTTAAGGCTTGTTTCTACACTGATCTGACAACCATGAAGAAGAACTCCTTTGGGCCTACGCCAATACTTCCTGATGGATTTTTATGTATTTGCAAGCCCCTGACCTGATCGGAGCACAAGAGGCACCTTGTATATGGGGTGGGAGGTGGGGAAATCCCCAGAAGGTATTAGGCAGTGTTGTACTGGTGTGTCCTCCGTGATGCTGAGAAAACAAGCCGTGATACATGGCTGTATGGAAAGGAGGTGGGGAGGGGCAGCGACGCCGTTACGTGTGATGGGAAATGGCAAGAAGAGAGCAGCTGCTGTCGCCTTTAGGCACTCACCAGCAGATGAAGAATTATGCATGAGATGAAAGCGAGGGTTCTGTTGTCCATACACCACTGCATGTGACATTTGCAAGAGAGTAATCCTCTCTGTGGACAAAAATCCACCCCAAATTGGGAAAAGAAAATTCCACCCACCAGAATTTAATATGCAGGCCTGGGCTTGAAATGAAGTCGCGGCTGGCTGTGCTCCCGCTTCAGAGCCTTGCAAGCGGGCAGAGTCGAGCTCCCACCCAGCTCACCGCACAGCAGGCGCATTCACAAAGCACTGCCGTGTATAATTCAACTTCCACCCTCAGGGGTTTTCCTGTAGTTTTGCAGACAAATAAGCGCGTGGATAATCTTTTGTCTCTGTGGTTTCTCCTTGCTGGCCAGCCTGCCTCAGCCTTTCTACATCAGGCAAGGGATTCTCGCTTGCATTGGAGGAGAAATGCCCGGCTGCTGAGCTGCTCAGCCTGCCCGCCTCTTGACCTTCTACACAGCACGCTCGGGGTCCCACCTCCAACTTCCCCATGTGCCTTGCACATGTAGAGTAGCCTTGCAAACTGGATATTGTAGGCACACATTAAAATCTCCTGGTGCTTCAAGAGATGAGGCAGTTGTGACCCTTCCTGCTCATTCCCTCCCAGGCTGTGAGAGCTGTGGCTACCCCGCTCCATGCAGGGTCAGCATATTCCAAGATCTTTATCTGGTGTCAGGGTTGCATATGCTTAGCATTGCTTCTAGAGGAGATGGCTATCATTATTCCTACATGTATTTCTCTTGCTCTTTCTGAATGTTTCTCTCTATGGGCAATTCCCACTCTAGGCTCCCTCTGACCTTTAAACAACTCCAGTCTTTAATGAACAGTTTACGACTGCTTTCCCCCGTTTTAGGGTAATTTATAAACAAGTTTTTCTTGCTTTTAGATTGCTTTTTTAATTGTGCATTGCCCTGAGCACACAAAAGAAAGGAAGCTAACAAATGTTTAAAATGACGATGAAAATGAACATTTTCCTCCACCTGTAGTGCACACAGGCATGTTTTTAAAGTGTCTGGTCTGATACTTTCTGCTCTTAATGGTAGGGCAATGCATGACCACATCGGTCTTAATGTGGCCAAGGCTACAGAGAAAACTTGACTGATGGAAGTAGCTCCATCCTTCCCCCAGTTCAGTCTCCTTCCTCCGATATTCAGATGCAGTTAAAGTCTAACAAACATCAGTGGGAATGAGAAAAAGTAGGGCAAATCCATATGCCTGGCAGCTCCAAGTATGGTCATGTTTAGAAGGGAGGCGGGAAATCTGGCAGAGCAGTTAGGAGTAGGATGAAAGGAAGAGCGCGATCATGGCTCTAGATAGCAACAAGGGCACATTTCAGAAGAAACGCAGGGCTGCCTCCAAAAATGGTAGCCCCATGTTGAGCCTCCCCTCCCTCTCTGTAATGTGTAGTATTATCTTGTTTCCTGGTGGCATTACACTTAGTGCCCCCCCTCACCCCACTGCCAATGGCAGCCAATGAGAAGGAGTGGGGCAGAGGGCGGGTGGAGAAAAATTACGTAATTTGGTCAGGTCATGAGAACTTCTCAACACGGAAAGGGGAAAAGGAATTCAATGCAGAGCTACTGTTTTCAATGGCAGCCCCATGTCAATTGTAACATCTTGTTGTGTATTGATAGACAGGAAGAGCACATTTCCTCAGCATATCTAGCAACTGAGGGCTGCTTCAATCAATGAATCAATTAATCATCTTTTAATCAATTAAAATGATGCCCCAAATTCATTGCCAGCAGCTTTAAAAACATGGGTTATTTTTTAATAAAAGTCTTTACCCAAACCATGGGCAACTGGCCTAATTTTAGATGCGGCATTCCCACATCCTTTGTCATAGCAGGGAATGCATTCTGAGATGGCCACTGCACCACCACACTACCTATATACTAGGCCCGGTCGTGAGCACCCCTTCTCAAGACAAGCGCCACCACTTGAATAAGCCTGAGGGAAGGGCAAAAAAACACGCTACCTTTCCCCTCTCTGTGAGGGAACAAGGTGAAGACTTTGGGAAATAGGTTCTGCTTGTGGACGTTGTGAGCGAACGTTTTGTTTAGGTGTATCTCATTAACACCTATGTTGAAGCAGGTGAGGAATCCGAGCGAACAGGTGGTTTTACGGTAACAAACCAAAGAAAAGTTTATTGTACATGAACAGGACTTGGTTATTGTCAATGGTCCCCTCTACAAGGATTCGCTTTTGCGCCTGGTTAGGCGATTATGCGTACTATCGCTGAAGAGCATTTACGCCTAATACCTCTGCACAAGAGGCGGCGACAAAAGGCGCTTCCCTCCCCTCCCCTCCTACTAGACTCGCCCGCCGCTCCCCAGCTGGCTGGCAGGCTGTGGGCAGCAGGTGAGCGCTCCTCCTCCTCCTCCCGCCGGGCCCCCCACCGCGGGTGCCGGGGATCACAGAGAGCCCGCCGCTGCCGGCACCGCCACCTCCGCCCCCGACGCCGCCTTGACCATATCTGGGAAGCGCCGAGTGCTCGCGCCCCATGCAACGCGCGCAGCGGCAAGAGCAGGAGGCGCCCTTTTTGCGGGGAAGGAGTCGCAGGCGGGCGGGCGCCCAGAGACGAAGCAGCTGCGGCAGCAACGGGGAGAGGAAAAGGCAGCGGCGGCGGTGGCAGCGGCGGCGCTGGCAGCGGCGTCCCCTCAGAGCGCAGCGGCAGGATGCGCAAACTGCCTCCTCCTTCTCCGCGTCTCCTTCGGCTGCGGCGTCCCCCTTCCCTCCTTCGCCGACGCTAGCCACGGCCAGGCAGCCCCCTCCTCATGCTGCTCCGGCGAGCGGAAGGGACAGCCGGCAGGCGGAGGGTAGTCGCCCGCCTTCCCCATGTGTCTCCGCTTCAGTTCGGCAGCTCGAGCCTGCCGCGACTTGCAAGGAGCGGCGGCAGCAGCTTCTCGTCAAAATGTGCTTTAATGGACGGATTAACGCGCATTCGATAATGCGCACAATCGGGGAGATAACGCTCCTCTACGCCCCATTTGCGCTCCGCTGGTGTACAGGTAAAATTTTTAATGAGACTTCAAAGAGCATTAAACCTCTCTTGTAGAGGCAGCCAATGTAAACCAAACCTGCTTATTTCATTTAATATCACAACCATTCCAGTCCCCTAGTAATATAACTCCTTTCACTCCTCATGTAGCTCCTGACCAACAACAACCCTCTCCACACTCCCCTCCAACGAACTCCCCTCACCCTCCCTACCAACCGTTTTTATCTCTTTTTTAACTCCTCCCCCTTTCCCCCCAGCATCATCAGCCATACCCAACTAGGCACTCTCTAGACTCACACAGCGCAGACATACTTAGGGAACAGAATGTGGGGTCTCGCCACAGCCACCTTCTCGAAATAAATGAAGTAAAAAATGAAGGAAGTATGTTTTCTTCGGGAAGACTGCTGTTATTAATGTAACCTTTATGCAGGTCTAATTGATTAAAAAAGACAATTAATCAATTAAGATATCGCAACTGAGTGACAGCCATAGATAATACAAGGATATCATCTGAAATGTGCCACCTCCCTCCCTCTCTCTCTCTCTCTCTCTCTCTCTCTTTCTCTCAATGAGTGCATGCCTTACAAAGCCAGTACATATCATCAGCACAAACTAGAGGAGGATTGGGGGGCAACTCTTATTCTACCCAAGAAGTGAAATGTTTTATATTTTCCTCAACACCCTCTTTCTTTAATTTCCTTTTATTTTAATTAAAATTGTGAGCCTGAGAGCAGGAACCAGTTTACTGATTTCTAAGAATAATGCCTTTGTGTACCTGGGCACTTGTATAAATATTAAATATGGAGGACTTGTCCAAGCTAGGATAGTGAGATGATGAGTTATTGTCAAAGAAATAATTAGGGGATTTCCCCAGCTACATTTTTTAAAGAAAGGATCCACTGAGTGGAAACCGATATTATTGTTGGAGGCAGACATGCAGATACATTCCGATGCCTCGGGAACATTAGGTTTTGGAGTAATATGGGGCGACCGGTGGTGCTCTGGAACGTGGCCTGGTTGTTGGCAGGATTCTGGCACGTGTAGGGATTTAACGTTTTTAGAGTTTTTCCCTATTTATGTGGCAGCACATATTTGGGCGCAGGAATTGAGGAATTGCGTAGTGCATTTCTGGTGCGACAATCAGGCCACAGTCCAGGTCATCAACACTTTGTCCTCCAGAAATAATAGGGTTATGGCATTAGTTAGGGCATTTACATTGCACTGCCTCCAAAATAACATTCTGTTTCGAGCACGTCATATTCCGGGTTTGAACAACGCAATAGCTGATGCTTTATCGCGCCAGCAGGTAGAGAAATTCCGGGATCTCGCACCTTGGGCCAGGGCAGTGCCGGAGGAGGTGCCGGCTGCCCTGTGGGAGATTGGCAGGACGAAGTAGATCGTGCGGTCTGGCAGTCTCTCGCCCCGAGTACTCGAGCGGCGTATAGGAAGGCAGGTAGGGAATTTCAGGAGTTCAGGTTGTGCTCGCAGCTGGGGATGGAATGGCCTATTCCAGTCGATCATCTCTTGCAGTTTTGTGTGGCGGAGAGAAGGAAGGGCAATGCTGTGCGAACCATATCCGGTAAGCTGGCGGCCTTGGCCTTTTGCTCGAAGTGCCGGGGTCTACAGGATAACACAGCTGATTTTAGGATTAGGCGAGCCTTGAGCGGCTGGATGCGTGAGCAACCTGCCAAGCCGGATTTACGGTCCCCTTTGACGCCAGAAATTTTATGCGGATTGCGGGCTCGTTGGGACTTGCTCTGTGCGTCCCCGTTTGAGGCCGCCTTATACCATGCGGCTGCTTTGACCGCCTTTTTTGGGGCATTGCGAATATCGGAGCTGTTAGCAGCTGCTAAAGGGGATATATCGGGCAGGGCCCTTCAATTCGCTGATGTACTATTTAGCGTGGGACAGGTCTCCATTCGGCTGAGGCGCTCCAAAACTGATCAACGGGGCAAAGGGCACACAATCTTCCTATATGCGGCCCCACTGGAAGAATTATGCCCTGTTAGGGCTTTAACGGCCTTCCGGGAGTTGAGAGGGTTGGCGCCTGGATTCCTTTTCTGTCACGCGGATAGTTCGCCGCTGACGAAATTTCAGTTTGCGGCCATCGCAAAGCGGGCGCTGGACGGTCTGCAGCTGGCAGGTTTTAAATTTGGAACCCATTCTTTTCGTATAGGGGCGGCCTCTACGGCAGCAGCTTTGGGTTTACCGCCAGGGCAGATTCAGGCGATTGGTAGATGGAGATCGCAAGCATATCGTTCCTATGTTCGGCCCCTCCCTACGGGGAGAAAGTGATGCATTCTCCCGAGGGGGGGGAGGGAAGCGGTGGCTGACCACAATCTGTTTGTTTCTAGATGGCCGGCCGGCGGAAGCCCCAGTTCGGGTTCTCATCTGCGGACACAGCTACGTGTTCTGGGCCGGACGAAGGGCAGCCTGTACCACAGTTGGCACACAGTTGGGATTGAGCGGCGTGGCCAGCATACAGTGGGCCGGCAGGCGGGGGATGAGGTGGGACCAGCTCATCCCGATGTTAAGGCAGCGGCGTGCGGCCCAACCCCCACCGCAGGTGTTGTTGCTCCATTTGGGAGGTAACGACTTGGGGATGTTGAAGGGCAAGGCCTTGGTGCTGCAGGCGATCTCCGATTTTCAAATCATCCGGAGCTGGTGGCCTGGGATAGTGATTGTGTGGTCCGCAATCGTGCCCCGGTGCCAGTGGAGGGCACCGTGCGATCCCAGAGCTTTGAATCGGGCCGGTAAGCGGGCTAATGGTGAAATTTTTCGCAGTTTACAGGTGTGGGGTGATGGGTATATTAATCATCCCGCTATATACCCAGCGCGGAGGGAGCTTTATAGGCCTGACGGGGTTCATTTATCGGACCTCGGGAATGATATATTTTTGATGGATTTGCAGGGGGGTCTGCGGGATTTGATCCTGCGCAGATGGGGGGTTGGCGACAAAGCATAAGGCTTGTCGCACCCTGTGGCGGTTAGGCGCGGGCATCTTCACATGGTAAGGGATAGGTGAGCATTCACAGGCACCGAGCGGTGACTGGTAATACCTGAGGCTCATCACCTGAGTGGTCTTGAGGCCCTTGTGGTGAGATAAGGGTTACCTTTGGGGCGGACCTTTCTCACCCGCTCGGATGTCTTGAGGCACGAGCTGGGGGTGACACGGAAAGCCCCCCTACCCAAAAGGGGGGGCCAGGGGGTGGCGTGAGCTGCACGCCATACACTGGCCTCGATTTGACTCGCCCTATCCTTAGATTGGCGTTGGCCACCAAGTTCTGAGGATGCCCGCTAGTTTTCCCCTTCTGCGAATTCATCAATAAAGTGTGGCCCATTTTAAACCCAATTTATTGTGTCGTCTCGTTATTTACGCGCTCCGATTCCGCAACCGATATTTCTATTCCTCTGGACTTCCTACTCAGTCCCTGCTAGGTAGACAAAAAGAAAAATAGCAAAATGAAATCATAGCGCACGTAAAGCCGATTTGCAGAGATTAAATGCCTTTCACAGATGTGCAGGCCTTCCCCCACCTTCCTAATGAAAAGATAATTGGAGAAAAATTACTGTGACCTAAAATTTCAAGCAACTTACGTTTCTCATTTCCCACCTCAGTCAAAGGGGGTGGACTGACAGCACTGGAGGCAAAAGGCCTGTGTGTGCCTAGAGAGGCAGTGGACCAAGGGGCATGGAAAATATACCAGAAATAATGGTACCACCCCTTTTATTTTATTTTATTTATTGCATTTCTGTGCATCCCAATAGACGAAGCACTTTCGGAAAAGGGCAGAAGGGGGCAGAAAAGAACGAGGGAACTGGCCCCTAGAAATTGCAGCAATGCTGAACCTTTACACATTTAAACCCTGCTCTTAAAAATCCAGTCTTTATGCAGTGCACCACTGGCTTCCTGTAGCTTTCTGGGCATAATTCAAAATGGTGGTTGTGACCTATAAAGTCCTAAATCACTTAAGCCCTATGTACTGAAAAGACCAGCTTCCCCCCTACATTTCATCACGCTGTTTCAGAAAGCCCCCTCATTTAGGCTGACCAGATAAAATCCAGGTCAGGGCTCATGTAACTTTAACAGTTGTAGAGAAAAGGGAATTTCAGCCAGTGTCATTTGTATGTAATTAGTTCCTGGTGAAATTCCCTCTTCATCACAACAGTTAAAGTTGCCGGGGCCCTGCCTTCTTTTGTATCTGGTCACTCTCGTGTAGTGCATGCACCTTTAACAGTTGTGATGAAGAGGGAATTTCACCAGGAACTAATTGCATACAAATAACTCTGGCTGAAATTCCCTTTTCTCTACAACTGTTAAAGTTATATGAGCCCTGACCTGGATTTTATTTGGTCACCCTACCCTCACTTATTCTATCAGCACATCAAGTTCATCCAACAAGGACACTCACAGCAGCATTCTTGGTGGCTGCCCCATAACTGTAGATCTTTCTTCTCCCATCCCCAGAGATCTTATTGAACCTTGTATATCTTTCAGGACCACTGGGAGCAATTTTTGTTTGGGCAAGTGCGAAGCAGTAGTGTGGGTGGGTGGTGGGAACAAGTCTCTTTAACCTCGCCCAGACCTTTGCCTCCTAGCTCCCTTCCTGACCATACAAAATCACAAAAAGCTCTTTTCTCCTCAGCCTCCCCCTTCCTCTGCTTTTTATATATCGATCTCCCACTACGTCCTGACTCCTTTCCGCAAAATAAGCCCTCAACTGCAAACATGAACTGGCTTTTACTTACGAGGAGTCCTTACTCCAGGTCAAAAGAACAGGCTTAGAACAACTAGTAAGATCGTCTTGCTCCCTATTTCTTGGCAGGCTGATGGGAAACGAGACAGCTACTGATGCCATGGAATTACTGCCTTCCCCAGGATGCTCCTCTCTGCTCAGCATGACTTTTCCCCATCCCTACTCTCAGGTAGCCTATTCCTGTACCTGAGGAGCCTTGGCAAGATGGAGATGGGACCTGGACTCCCACAGTTTGATTTTAGTGACCAGGCTTAAGCAATTAAGGGTATAATCCTATGCATGTTTAGTTTGACAGAAAAAGTCCTACAATTCCCAGAATCTTTCCAGTCAGCCATGCCGTCTGAGGCATACTGGGAGATTTTCTAAGTATGCATAGGATTGTGCTCTAAAAGAAAGGGGCTTTAAGCTGCCATCATTTTCCCCTGCCATTTACCTGGGCTTTTGCTTCTGTATACATGCGGGATTAAGATCGGCTCAATGTGCTTTGATTCCAGGAATTCATCTGCCTGCAAGTTTCATTATACAGCCACTAGATGGCTCTGCCATATAGCACAACTCCGTCATTACACACAGCCGATATATCTCCTTGCCGCATTATCTCTGATCTTTTGAAAGTGGAATAAAGGTCAGAATACGTGGGAGACGCCCTGGAGGTCGACAACATCATGTGAAGGACCTGCAAACTTCTGTGAGTGACCAATCAAGAGCGTGCAATAAAAGCTTCGTGTAGAAATGCTCTTAATCAGGGCTGCTGATGTGTCATTGTTGGTTGTTGGATGTGTCATTAGTGGTAGATTTCAGCTTCCTAGGAATCTGAGGTTTCATCTTTTAAAAAGCAAGTTACATCTGGACAGGGATAACCTGGCTTCAGTTGTCCATGCTCTGGTAACCTCCAAGTTAGATTACTGCAATGCACTCTACATGGGCTGCCTTTGAAGGCGGTTTGGAAGCTGCAGCTTGTGCAAAATGCAGCGGCCAGATTGATAACTGGGACCAGAAGGTTCGAGCATATAAGACCTACTCTGGCCCGCTTGCATTGGCTGCCTGTATGTTTCCGAGCCCAATTCAAGGTGCTGGTTTTAACCTATAAAGCCTTACATGGCTTGGGACCACAATACCTGATGGAACGCCCTACCCGAACACTAGGTTCAACATCTAAGGTCCTCCTCCGAGTGCCTACTCCATCCAAGGGAAGTTCGGAGGTCGGCAACAAGGGAGAAGGCCTTCTCTGTGGTGGCCCCCCGATTGTGGAACAATCTCCCTGACAAGGCCCGCCTGGTGTCAACATTGTTATCTTTTCGGCACCAGGTCAAGACTTTCCTCTTCTCTCAGGCATTTAGCAATATCTGATGAGCCTGGGTTTGTTTTATTTTTAGGTTTATGGCTTTTTAAAGTTATTAAAGTGGTTTTAAATGTATGTGTATATTGTGTGTATATTGTATGTTTTTGCTGTTTTAATTTTTGTATATTGTTTTTATTTGTTTTAATCTTATGTAAACTGCCCAGGGAGATTTTGCTATGGGGCGGTATACAAATGTAATAAAATAAATAAATAAATAAATAATACATGCCCTTATGGTTACAAAGATAACGTAGAACATTTGTGGGCAATGCCTAAAGAAATCTCAGAAGCCAGAGGTATTAGGGAATAAAATATCCAGTAGTCAAAGGTAGGCATATGGAAGAAATTTGTTCATTTTACTACGAACTTACTTAATTTCACACTTCTGAACTACGTGAACTGAAACCTTTGAAATTTACACTATTTGGAATTCTGTTATAGAATTCTCCAACTCCCAAAGTGCATGTATTAGGGGAAATAACATTAAATATGCATTACATTAAGAAATTTGCTTGCAAAAATAGGTATATTAAGCAAAATTGCACACAATTATGTATGCATTAGGAGAAACGTGCACAAAAATTCTTATGAATTTTCATGTAAACTTTTTTAAAAAATTCTCAAAGTTCACAATGATCCGAACTTAATTCAAGAAAATTTCTCAAGGTGGTCCAAACTTAAGAATGGAAAAATGACAAATTGAGAGAAACCAAAATTGACAGAACTGTCCATCCCTAGTCAAAGATGCATGTTCAGAGAAAGACTGTTTCCTTCTTGCCCTGGTCTGGACCATCCAAAGCTGTCTGACTGTTGTTGGGAACAGAAGTGTGATGGGCCTTAAGTCTGTACCACTGAGGCATTTTTTGTGTTCTTAGCCTTCTAAACAGATGCCAACCTGTAGGACTGACCACTGGAAAAGCACAATTTGACCACATGTACGAGGCTAGACAAAAGTACCTGCTGAGCCCCTTGTGAAGTTGAGGTCGGAGCTACATTCCCTCAGGGGGCACAGAGAGCTGCCTCTTCCAGTTAAGTCAAGCATGGTAGTGCCTCCCTTCTGGTCTGTCTGGGTCTTTTTTCTTCTTCACTGCTTGGCACGGTGTCTGGCTGACACTACGGTTCCGTTGGGCCCAGATCATGCTCAGAGACACTGACCCACTTTCCCCCATTTCTCATCCCGCCTCTCCTTTATGCCTGTTTGTCTATCAGGCAGGAAATCTCCATCAGCTCCCAGAGGGCGTCATGAAGGAAGGAGCAACAGGGGTGGATCAGGAAAAGTCAGGACCAACCCAACAAGAGACACCGTGATGGAGGGTCAACTAGAAGAGAGAAATAAGGTCAACTGGGGGAAAGAAAGCGGGGTGGCGAGCTGCAGCATGAGATACAGAGGTAGAGAGTGGGGGAATGAAGCTGAGAGAAATAAAGAGACAGAAAATGGGGCTTGGTTTGTCAGACCAAGTAATGGTCCTCTGTGACCTATGATTGGTGGCCTGCTAACCTGGGTTATTGGGAATGTGAACCCTGATTGATGGGTTAGATTCTTCACACATCCAAGGCTGATTCCTGCTTAACAACTGGTTCTAAGAACTAGCAGCCAGCACAACCACGAGAAGCCAAGATTCAGGATGTCTTCAAACGAGGCTTCTATGATGCCATCGCCCTGCCCCATTCATGGAATTTTATGGGGTGGTCACCTTCCCTTCTAACCCTCTTGTGCTTCCCCACTGCTTCTTCCAACTTTCCTCTAACCACAGAAAATTCATTGAAAAAAAGAATAGCTATACAAGGCCTTCTAATTAGTAGCGCTAGGAGTGCTCTGTCAGGGAGCACCAGCAGAATGGTGGATTTTTGTCTAAAACAAAATTTGAGGGCAAATGCGAGGGTTCCCTCTCAGGTGAAACTTAGGAGAACGTCACTAGATTTAAAGTACAATTCAAAGCAAATGTGGAAGTTTTTTCTTAGCCCAAAATGTCTGAGGAATTTCAGGTGAAACCAAAAGATGGTTGAGAAATTTCCCAGAGTGGGGTGAGAAGGGGATGCTGCATTTCCTTAATTTTTGATAAGTCTTGTTAAATTTCTCAGGTGGGGTTTACACAGTCAAAGTGATTCTGATGGGAATAAATTAGTATTAAGGGAAGAACTAATGAAGATGAGGCTAGTAGGCAGAGAATCAAGGTGAAAAATTTGCAGAGTCAAGGTAAGAGGAGCGGAACGTCTGGATGGCCACTGGCTCACCAAGATGCCATGTATAAATTCAGCATCTCTGGACTGATTTTCTCTTTTGATTCCCCACATATCTGTCAGCTCCCACATGTTTCTGCAAAGATGTTCCTGCCATCAAAACCTGTACAGAAGGCTTGAGAAAGGGGGAAGGGAACAGAAATCTATTGCATGGGATTTGGTGGTCTTAATCAAAAACTTTCTGTCTCCAATCAACTTCCTGCTGCTATGATATTATAAAGGCAGAATACGGGAGGCAAGTGTGATTAGGAGGCTATCCCAGCACATATGTGCCTAGCGGAGGGGAATCCACTCTGCAATCCACTGCACACCTACCTGGGAGTAAGCCCCTTTGACTATAAGAGGACTTACATGTGAGTAAGCATGCACAGGATTGAATTGCACATTCGTAGCTCCCTTGAAAAGAAATAGAGAGACACCATGAGGAGGGGGGCAGCTGTAGGGTGTTGGGGTGGGACTAGCAGAAGATAAAAATGAGAGCAGACACTGCCACAGAAAGGTCCAAAAACAAGGTGAAACAAACCAGACTGAGTGATACCGTGAAACCCAAGGCATGGGATACAGGGGACAAGAATGAAAAGGACTTTGGTCCATCTAGAATAGAACGGAGGCATTTCATAAGACTCAGTATCCCTTTGCTAGCATCAAGCACTTGCGCAAGTGTAAGACTGTAAGGCTGCAGGGCACAATGACAAAACGATTTAAAAATGAATGCAAAAGAATAGCAGATCAATACAGGCAACAACCAGGACAAAAATATCCAAGCCAGGATCCAAAAGGCCAACATGCAATTAGTTCTGTGCACCCAACCAAGGGGAATTTAGGCTTGTGTTTCTCAAACAGTACCGCCTCTCCATGCTATAGGGCAAACTGCTTGTGAATAAGAGGGGAGTTTCAAAAGCAGACTGTGATACAGCAGAGAGGACTCCATTTCAAAAAGAAACAAAAGCAAAACATCTCACTTGGCACACATAAAGTAGTTCTCTGAATACCAGCCCTTCAGAAGAATTCCATGAAATGCAAAAGCCGGGGCATATTTCCCCCTCCAAAACCTCTCCCAAACAAAAAGTTTGCTGGTGCTGGATTTGTAGCATACAACAACAATGTAATGGGCTGAGAAAGATGGGTAAGCTGCTCTGAGGTCCAGCTCTTGCTGAGCTGGGTAACCTCCTGCTTCAGACAGAAAGGCTGCCTCTACAAGAGGCATTTAAAGCTCTTTCAAGGCGCATTAAAAAAAATTACCTCTACAAGAATGGAGCGCAAATGGGGCGTAGAGGCGCGTTTTCTCTCCAATTATGCGCATTATCGAATGCACGTTAAATAACGAGTTTTATTTTGCTCCGGTGGTTAAAGAGGATTTTGACTATGTGAACAAGCGATTCTCCGCATTAACTACTTGTAAAACGCATTTGAAACAACTGGTAAGGTCACCTGTTGAGTGGTCAATTACCTCCTGCATACAAGCATTTACGATAAAGCGCTTCCGAGAAGATGCGCATAATCGGCTAACCAGGCGTCAAACAGAATCCATCTAGAGGGGGTCAAAGATAGATTGGATGGAAAAACCTCCGTGCTCACAGAAAACAAGAAGAAAGGTTCCAGTCTAGTTTTCTCCCAAAGCGTTTTCCGTGTTTAGATATCTTTTTTTCTGTACAGGAGCATTCCATAATGTGAGCCCCCACCTCCCTTCTGAAGTGGTATAATCCAAACAGAGGATAACCACTTCAGTAAGAACCAAGCCTCTGGCGAGCCAAAAGCTGAAAATGCTGTTTGCACTGGCAGAACTTTGCAAGATGGGAAAGCAGCAAAGTAAAACCTTGCCTGATGCAGTAGACCTGCTGATGATAGTTACAGTAACCTTCACAGCAGGGCGCATAATTGGAGATATTGAAAGGTAACTCCGGAAATGTAAGGGAAACACCTCGTCAACATGGCCTGCAAATGTCTAAATAATAATAGCCTATAAGGGAGAGTAAAAAATAGCAGTCTTGGTCATTCAAGCAGAAGCACAGCCTCTAACTGTATTAAATAGCAGTACATTCTTAGAGTGCACTCTCTTGGCTGGTATAGCACTTAGTTTGGATTTAATACTGCCATTTACCTGTCAGCTAAGCCTAACTTTGCTGATATACGCTGACAGTATTATATAAATAACAGCAATAATAATTCTCACAGCCTTATTTAAAAACTAGATCTTGCTGTTTTACTAGTTAGGAGTGAATTCTGAAATATGAAAAGCAGTATTTTGGAATGAACGGTGTTACAAATAAATCAAAGTTTTATGGAATCTGTGAGTGAAATTGGTTTCAAAGTAGTGAAGAATCTACATGTTAAGTGCTTTGTTAAAAAGAAAAAGAAAAAAAAAGTACCTTCCCATTCCGCTGGGAAAGCTCTGCTCTAGCTTCCATTCACTGGTAAGATAAGAATTTTGAGTTTTGCTCAGTAGTTGCACCTCCCCAGAGATGCCTGTTAATGGAGAATAAGGCTATCAATGCTACTAGTCAGGGTGGTCATATTTTACCTTTAGTATGGGAGGTCGTATGCCTCTCAATACCAGTTGTCAGGCAATGCAAGCAGGAGGCTGATGCTGCATTAATGTCCTGTTTGTGGGCTTCCTGTAGACATTTCGTTGGCCACTGTGGAAACAGAATGCTGGACCCGATATGCCTTTGGTCTGATCCAGTATGGCTGTTCTTGTGTTCTAAGCAACACTTTTGCTTATGGTAGAACTGCACATTATCAGAAACATAGGGGTGCCAGGAAAAACAGCAGCTCTGGTATTGAGTTCTCTCCTACCCCTCCAAAACATGTGGATCAAGTTGACCTGCGCACTGATGTCATTATGGTGAGCATTTCCCATCCCCACAAGCCAAGGATGTGGAATAGGGGCCAGGGGTAGAGAGACATTTTATGTAATGATGGCAGGGCACTAGATAGGTTTTGCTACATGTTACACCAGAGGAGTGAACCAAATCAAGATGGGACTGCTGCTTTTGGTGGCAGCCCCATGTTTCTGATAAGGTGGACTTCTGCCTCCAGCTTTCGATGCCTCCAGTTTAAAAAGAGGCCACACAAAAATCTCTGTATGCAGTAATCTCTCAGTAGCACTAGCACATTCGCAAATGTTTAGGATAGACCTCTCCCTGTTACACGGGGAGCATTAAAAATATGGCCACACAGACTCAAGTGAGACAAGCTATAATTCTATCACCTAAATCAAGGGAGGGCAACGTTTAGCTCTCCAGATGTCGTTGAACTGCAACTCCCATCATCCCTTACTATTGACAATGCTGGTTAGAGCTGATGAGAGTTGCAGTCCAGTAAAAACCAGAGGGCCACATATTCCATCCCCTCTGGCCTAAGACTACCACCTCATTCTTCATACTGTGTATATTGGTTCTTAACAGAATTTCAGTTCTCAAAAGGAAAGAGACTCCACATCTTTCGAGAACTAGAATTCTGAGAAAGCACCATGATAAAATACGAGAACATGCAGAGCCGTTGTTTCTTGAGGAAGACATATCACTCAAAACATGGTGCACATTGATTAAATCACAGCACATAAATGAATCCTGGTGCTCAGTCGTGTGATCACATCAGAGTCCCTTTTTGTGATTATCTTAATGATTAATGCCCATATGCTCTGGGAACATGACAAAAAAGTGCTGTCCTTAACCCCCCCCCCCAAAAAAAATACACAATCACCAGAAAGTTAAGGCTTCCAAAATTTAAAATTAATTCATTCGGATATATTAAAACATTTAAACAGAACAATTGATTATACAGAATAATGAAAATGCTGAGTGAATACTCCTTCAGCAATTATTAAGACAATTCTCTCTGTGTAGTTAAAATAGAAGGGCCAAACGCGTTTCGACGATACGTCTTCTTCAGTGGCCTCCGGCACAAGCTGATATGGTAGACAAGAACAGATATCTTGAGTATGGGGCTGACTATCAATATCCCTAGAATAGGTCAGTTTGTATCACTCCCCCAAGACACAAAACCTGCAGCAAGTGCTCACTGACTGTAACAGCTTAAACAAAGTCCAGAAATCAAAAACAAAAAGTGATTGCTAATGCATCAGTACCACTCTGGAAAAAACAAAAAGATTGGACACGAAGAACCTAAAATCCTGGGAGAAATTTGAATGGAGAGTTTTGTAAGCTATTCTAAAATGGTATTGTAACCAAAGAAACCCTATTTTTATCATGTGGGAAGCAGCAGTTTAGGGGGGTTTTGCAACTACAGAATTTCTCTGTGACGCTCCTCCATGAGGCCTGTGCAATTATGTCTGAAAGTTAAAATAAATAATGTTATAAGGACAATTTACGAGCTTGGCAGGCAAGCCAAAATCCAACCCATGGGGACCGGAAGGAAACAATCCCAAACATGCCTGGGGACATCCATTTTGGCACTGGACAGTCCACTGCTGTATAAACATTGGGCAGGCTTATCATTCAACAGCACTTAAGAACAGCTATGAAACTGATGAAAGTCAAGGGTACACATGTGAGCTTTAGTGAACTGGAGTGTAGATAAGCACAGAGGAATGGGCTTAGAAGTCCATCTTCATCTCTGTCTTAGCTCTAAGAAAGGTGGTCCATATGCACCCTACACATTGATTGTAATCAACCACAACTTATCTCATCTGCTTGTGATATATTTAGCAACTTTGATTTAACACAGCCATTCAACACTCTGTATGTAGGTCGGTCTGTCAGTCAGTCCATTTGTAATGTGATAACTCTGTTGATCGATGAAACAGCAGAATGAAATTTGGTGCATACATTCAGGGCACAATTCTACATTTCAAGCTGAAATACCATATTAACTCAATTAATTTTCAAAGGAAGAAATAAGAATACAAAATTCAGTGCAATGCAATATTGAAGACTGACTCAGACATCCAAACGGAAGTTGGCGTGCATGTTCAAAACACCATTTTATGGTTTTATAAAAGGTTAAAGTTAAAAGGGTTATTTTTTTTAAAAAAAAAATTGACACCCCCTGCCCCCACCCCCTGTGCCACATAAACGTCCATATTCAGTAAGGGATATGGATTGCAATATAAAATGCCTAATGATGTAGGATTTCCTTTGAAGTTTCAGAGCTCAGATTGAAACTCAATGTGCAGTTTCAGGATAACATATATAAACCCCGACACTTGTTTTCAAAGAGGTTGGTAAATAAAACAGATTGTAATGCAACGTCTGAAGCAAGGCCTCAGATAAGAACTGCATTGCAAGATCAACCCCTAATATCCATCTAAACAGTCTTAGATCCTTTTGCAGACACAGAAAGGACTAGAGATGTACACAATGGCCCATCTAATTGACAGGAGGTAAGAAGCCTCTTGGTTGGCCAGCTCCAATATAAATATTGAAAGCCCGGCCATCTGGCCCTGTTTGGTCAACAGAGCAGTGCCTTCTGCTTGCTCTAGAAACTCTAGCTCAGGGATGGGCAACCTGTAGCCCTCCAGTTGTCCATCAGTGTCCATCAGCTCTAGCCAGCATAAGCCAATGATGAGAGTTCATAGAAGTAGTAGGCCAAAACATGTGGAGGGCCACAGCTTACCCACTCCTGCTCTAGCTGGAGAAGATTCACTCCGGGTCTAGATTCAGATATGTCTGATGGCCCAAAGCCTAGCCATAACAGGTTGGCAATGAGCTGAACTGGGAATAAAATATTGAGGGGAACACAGATAGCTGCTGCCCTGACACTTTAAAGGATAAAGTAGCACGCATTGGAGAGGAAAAGATTTTAATTTGATTTATTGTCATTTATTCTGTCAATCTATTACTGGTGTGATTTGTTGAACCTATTAAAAAACAATTAAAACCTAGTTTAAAAAATGTTGCTGTGGGGTATAGTGAGGGCTAGGTGAGCTGGAATGGATGAGATTGAGGAAATGAATGCAAAACAGGATTTTGAGGAGATATGAGCAGACTTACTGAGAATATAAAGCCTGGAAGGGTGGGGGTAATGAAGAGAAAAGGCCACTCGGGAAAAGAAGTTACGAGGGAAAGATTGGATTAATGAAGTCCGAAGGGCTGAAAGGGGGCAGCAGTGGGACCATAGAGCAGCTGAGAATATTTGAGAGGCATGGATGTGTGCGGGTACCCCGCCTGCTCAGGGTCCCTTTGCTAGCACGGCACAGTAATCGCAAGTAATTTAATAGGAGAAGGCTTGCCAGTGGCAAATTATTCCAGTCATGAATTCCTTTCTGTTACTTGTTTTGTCTTCTTAAAAATATATGTACAGCCGTTTATTTTAAAATGAATGACTGAAATTGTCATCTCGGCCTTTGGCTGCCTTGCCATTTTCCCAGAGCTCGTTCAGTCTAAGGTAGAGCTAAGCGAAGGGCAAGGCTGTTTTATTTTAAGGGCAGCATCTTTAAGCACAGGGGGAGTAGATCCACGCATCAAGAAAACTAGGCAGGAGCATTCGGAAAGCTTGCAGCATGCCACCAGTTGTGATTATTTTGGTTGTAATATTGCCCAAAATTGGATGGGCTGTTTAAATTTAGGACTGAATGCCTGCTGGGATTCTGTAGGAGTACAGGAAAAACTTGGAATACAGTAAGGGCCACAGATTTCAGCTTCCTAAGAATCTTATCTTACATTTTAAAAAGCAAGTGTGTAGTCATTGTGGCTGTGATGATCATGACTGCTAACTAAACCTTTCTCTCTGAAGGGTGTGAGAAGCCTTAAGCCAAGGAGACCTGGATTCAAATCCCCACCAAGCTAACTGAGTAGCCTTGGTATTTCTATTAGCCAAACCTCTCTGATGGGATGGTTCTGATGGTAAAATGGAGAAGCAACCATGTACTCTGGCCTGCACTCATACATAGTAATATGGGGCAAACATGATCTAAATGACAAGATTTTCAAAGGCCAAGACTTCAAGTGTCCTCCATAGCTCCTTGTCTAGCATAAATTATGTGATACAACAGAAAACACAGAGTAAAGTAGGCAAACTAAGAGAAATTTGATCAATTTGCATAATTTATACATGTCACAACTATATTTGATTTAGAATTTGGATTTCCTGCGTGCAGTTTTGTTTTTTAAGTGCAGAGTAGACATATAACCCTCTAACTCCTCATGCCTTGTTGGACTGAATCAGCCCTGGGATTAAAGGTTGTAGCTCTTTAAAAATGCATAATCCCAGGATTGCTGTTTCCAACTAAAGAGCATTCGAACGGGTTCTGAGGTGCACCTGATGAACATACTTTGAAGGGTTGAATGTACATTAGTCTACCTTCTCTACTTGGCAGCTTTACATAGTTTACAGGAGGAGATTGGCCAGCTGTGCAGCCTACAATTTCTTTATTCATTCCCATGAACGATGTGTTACATATGTTTGCGAACTTAATGAGTTATTATGTATACAGCTGTGTTTTGCAATGATGCTGTTGAAGAGCATATGATCACCCTCAGGGCATGTTCTACATCTGCCGAGACAGATATTTTGGAATATTCAAGGTACAGGTGAAGGAGATGAAATCCCTTTAAGTTCTCAGGGACTTCGGAAGGCATTTTAGCTATCCAAGCACAAAAGCAGAAACTGTATGACTCCAGGAATAATTCTTGGTCAGGTAAGTGAGGAACCCCATAAGAAATATAATGGCAACCCATGAGAGAACAGTGAGGGCCTCAATTTGCTTAGAAGACAACAATTTAGCTGAGGTAGCAAAGTACCTGCAACAGAAGGGTCCGGCAGCAGAGAGGAATAGTCTAACACAGCAGTGAGTTACCCAAACTGAGCAAATGAAGCAACTTTGGGGACTATATAAGACAGGAGTCATTGCCAGTGACACAAGCCTAGATCCCCAGGACCAGAAGAATTCTGCTTTCTGATGTTGTTGTCTTATCTTGAACCTCCTTCAGTTTCCTCCTCCAATCAGTGGCCTGGGAGGTGCAGGCAATAGGGATCAGGAAGCATAGAGTTGGTTTCAAAGGTAAAGGAGTGCTTCCAAGAGACATAATAGTTAAATTTGCAAATTATTATAAAAAAGAAAAATTTATGCAACCAATCAGAAAACAACCTCAACCAAAGATTCAAGCAACAGCAATTGAGATTTATCAGGATCTTTCCCCGCAGACCGTCCAGTGGAGGAAGAGCGTTAAGATCTGCACAGCAGCATTGAGGAAGAAATCGATAACTTACAATTGGGGATATCCAGTATTTTTGAGATTTGTTTGGTGTGGGAAGCAAGAAAGAATAACATCATGTGAGCAGGGAATCGAGCTGTTGGAGAAGTTGGGCATAATCGATGCCAACGATCCGAGAGAAGTAGTCCAAGAAGAAGGAGCGGTTGGAGGTTCTAGTCAATGAAAAGGGATTAGTGGGGAAAGGGGAAAGGAGAGGAGGGTCGGACTTCGCTCTGAGGGTTGGGCCGGGTTCCCCCCCCCTGAAGAGTTCTAAAATAATTGGGACCAGCGCCCAGAGGTCTGGTGAGCAAGGGGGTAAAATTGAGGTTATGTGTGGGGGGAGGGAAGGGAGGGGGGATATGGGGTTCATTGAGGGTATGGGTGGGGGGAGGGAAGGGAGGGGGGGTATGGGGTTCACTGACCGAGATCAATGTATACATATGGCTGAAACTAAGAAATGGAAAATAAATTGAGATGGGCAACTCTAAATGTTAAAGGGCTAGGAACGGTGGTAAAAAGACGAAGAATTGAAACAATGTTGAAAAGAGAAAAAATTGATATAATTTTTTTGCAGGAAACTCATCAGATAAAGGAGGGGGTTAATGAGTTACGAATGAGGGAAATAGGAGTGTATGAAAAGTCATGTGGTACTTCTAAAGCTAGAGGGGTGGCAACCATAATATCGAAGAAATGTGGTATTAATATTCAAAGTGTAAAGAAAGATAAGAATGGAAGGATCCTTATAATTTACTGTACGATGGAAGGGCAAGAATTTGTGCTGATTAACATCTACGCTCCAAATGGGAATCAAATTGAATTCTTTAAAGAAGTGTTTGATATGGTGGGAGATTTAGGGAAAAAAAATATTGTGATCGCAGGAGATTTCAATATGGTACTTCATAAAGGGAAAGATAGGGATAACATTATTAGAGATGCTAGAGGTGGGGGGAAGACGGAACTAGCTAAACTAATGGAGAGGAAAGAATTAATGGATGTATGGAGAGTATTAAAAGGAGAAGAGAGGAAATATACCTTTTACTCACCTAGATTTAAGAGTTATTCAAGGATTGATTATATATTTATATCAAAGAATATGTTATCAAACTTAATAGATTGTGATATAGGAGTAATAAAGATCACTGACCATGCATTAATGATGATGGAGATGAAGAGGAAGAAGGATTATAAACAAGCAAAGAGATGGAGAATGGATGGAAGAATTTTTAAAAATAAAAGTATAGTAGAGAAACTAAAAAAGGAAGTGCAGGAAATTTGGCAGATAAATGAAAAAGGAGTTAACTCGCAAGGATTATTATGGGATACAATGAAAGCAGTAATAAGAGGGATGTGTATTAGGGAAATGTCCACACTTAAAAAGCAACAGGAAGTACTTAATAAAAACGCTGAAGAAGAGATAAGGAGACTAGAGGAGAGATTAAGAGAGACAAAGGATAAGCGGTTATATGCCCTAATTCAAGCAAAGAAAAAGGAATTGGAGAAAGAAGAAATAGAACAGGTTCAAAAGAACTTGTTGTATTTAAAGAGAGATTTTTTTGAATACAATAATAGGAATTCCAAAATGCTGGCTAGATCCACGCGGTCAGAGAAGGCTAAGAATATGATAGGGACAATTAGAGATAAATTAGGGAATAGATGTAATTTAATGAAAGATAAATTAACAATTTTTCAGGAATTTTATAGAGAATTATATGCTTCAGAGGCGGTTTCAAAGGATAAGATACAGGAATATGTAGAAAGAAATTGGAAAATAAGATTGGATGATCAAGATAAAGAGAGTATGGAAGCCTTGGTGACTGAGAAAGAAATTGAGGGAATTATTGCAAAACTAAAAGGAGGTAAGTCTCCGGGGATTGATGGATTGGGGCCGGAATTTTATAAGATATTTAAGGATATTTTAATACCTAGATTATTAAAATTATATAATAATATAATAGAAGGAGGAATGACTCCGCCATCATGGGATCAGTCCATGGTTATTTTAATACAGAAGCCAGGCAAGGATCTGACGGATCCAGCATCTTATAGACCAATATCTTTAATAAATCAGGATGCAAAAATATTTTCAGCAATAATGGCTAAAAGAATGGGTTCATTTATTTTTAAATATATAAAAAATGATCAATGTGGATTTATTGTAGGTAGGAAAATGCCGAATTTAATTGGGAGAGTTATAAATATAATAAATATTATTAAAAAAAGGAATTTAAAAGCAGGATTAGTAGCTTTAGATATTTTCAAAGCCTTTGATTGCGTGGAATGGCCAGCGTTAAAAATAATATTAAAAACATTTGGGTTTGGACATAAATTTATGGGAGTGATTAACCAAATGTATAAAAATAACAAAGCGGAAATAATGGTTAATGATGGGTTAACGCAACAAATAAATCTAGCTCGAGGAACTAGGCAAGGATGTCCACTTTCGCCGATCTTATTTGCAGTAGTTATAGAAATTTTAGCAAATGTAATTAGGGAAGATGAAAGATTAAAGGGGATAGGTAGTAAGGATAAGATTAAAGTAAATATGTTTGCGGATGATACGTTATTGACATTAGAAGATCCCCTAGAAACCGGGGAGTTGATTCAGAAACATTTGAGAGAATTTGGGGAAATTACAGGATTACAAGTTAATTGGGGGAAGTCAGAAATGATGTTGTACAATTATAACAAGGAAGAGATGGAGAAATGTAAAGTTAATTTAGGATTAGGATATAAAAACATAATACGATATTTAGGAGTTAATATAGACAGAGAATTAGATAGATTAGAGGAACTTAATTTTGTGAGGTTAAGAAAAGAGGTAGGGGAGAAACTACAGATATATAGAAAATTAAAATATTCTTGGTTTGGTAGAATAGCGGTTATTAAAATGAAGATATTACCTAAGATTAATTTTTTGTTTAGAATGTTACCTATTAGAATATCAGTAGCTGAGATTAAAAGTTGGCAAAATATGATTAATGCTTATTGTAATGGGGATAAAAGAGCTAGGATAAATAAGGGGTTATGGTATAAGGCTCAAAAGAAAGGAGGTTTAGGACTTCCGAATATTAAGAATTATTATATTGCTAATCAGTTAAGATATGTTATTTATGCTATTATAGGGGAACAGGACTTGGAATGGTTAGAATCGCAAACAGTAGAGATCGAATATAAATTGCGGAATATATTTTTTACTAAAAGGCAAAAGAAAGAATTGAAAGTACTGGACAACCCATTGTTGGAAAATATATTAATGATCTGGGAGAAGTATAGAGGGAAGTTGATACCAGGGGATTCTCCGCTTGCCCCAGTTGTAGTAGTGGGGAATTTCCCAAGAGTATTAAAACCTGAGATAGCGGCGAGTCTGAAAGAACAAGACATTATTAAATTAAGGAACTGGATGGAAAAGATGAAGGATAGTGAGCATATTAAAGACTTATTTAAAGGACAAAAGATAGCGTGGTTCAAGTGTATGCAATTGTTAAAATGGACACAGGAATGGAGGACAAAGAATAAGGAATGTAGAAATAATACTAGATTTGAAGATTTAATTGAACAATTGTGGGGAAAGGAAGAAGCTAGAGTTAAGAAAGGACTCACTAGTGAGATATATAAAATATTAATAGAGGAAGAATTTCAGGACTCACTTAAGGTTATAAAAGAGGTATGGGAAGAAGATATAAGGGGGAAAATCAATGAAGATAATTGGGGGAGGATATGGAATGGAAGAATGTTAAAGTTATTGTCGATTAGAATTAAGGAGAACTATTATAAGACAGTTTGGAGATGGTATTTAACACCTGTTAGATTTCACCAGATTGATAAAAAATTGCCCAAGAAGTGTTGGAGGGGGTGTCAGGAGGTTGGGACATATTTTCATATGTGGTGGAGCTGTGAACAAGTACAAAAATTTTGGGTTAGGGTTTGTAAAGAAATAAGCGATATAATTGGAAGTAGTTTGGAATTAAACCCGAAGTTAGCTCTACTAGCAATATGGGATAGTAGGAATAAGCATATAATAAATAAAGAACTGGTAAACAACCTCCTGGCACCTGTTAGAATACTGATTGCTAAAAATTGGAAAGGGCAACGAAGTTATACAATAGAAGAGTGGTATAAAGAAATTTGGGATTTAGCTTTGAATGATATGTTGACTTGTAAAATGAAAATAAAGAGGGGAATGTCCAGGAAGAGTGATTTTGGGGAAATATGGACTCCCCTTTTGAATTATGTGTTAAGATCGGGAAAGGGACAATTGCCTTCAAAAGAATCATTAAAATTTTGGAAAGAGGATGAAGGATTATGAGATGGTCTCGGATGGGGGGGGGGTGCACAGGGGGTAGTCGAGGGGGGAAGTTGTTTTATTTTATATTATTGTTTATATTATGTGTATGTGTATGTTAAAATCAATAAAAAAAATATTAAAAAAAAGAATCTGCTTGGTGGGAGAGGCTGAAACATGTTTTGCTATTCCATATGAGCCAGCCTTTCCTTCTGTAAGTAAAATTTAAGTATAAGTGAAAAAAAAAAAAAAAAAGGAAGCTAACCCACCAGGCTCCCAATGTGAGTTCTGTAGCAACTGACAACTGAGGGCCATTCAGACAAAGTCTGCCTTAACTGCATTTTCTCTGCTATTAGCTCGTCTACAAGCTCTGATCCTATAACAATATCCTACACAGAGTGGGTGGAGAGAGATTGCTGTTCACTATCTATTTTGAAAACATAAGATCAGGAGAGCTGGCAGACTGGATCGAAGTAAGGTGCATCAGTTCCAGATGCTTGCCACCAAAGAAACAAGGTGATGGCCATTCCCTGTTGTCTGACCTCAGAATCTGGTGCTCAGAAATACTAGAGAGTCCATTTAGCTATCACAGCTAGTAGCTCATATAGCATAAATGTGTGACCAAACACACCTGGCCAGTGCCCCATGCAAATTGAATGTGCACCCTAGAAAATGTTCCATTGCAAAGTTGAAGGGATTCTGTGGTAGACAAATTGGCATGGAAGAGGTTCTATAGAAGTATAACGTCTAAAAAGCACTAAATTATGGATTACAATCTAGGTAGTTTTGAGGTTAAACAATGCTTTTTATAGATTTCTATTTTTATACATTTGTATCATCATTTAAAACGTTTCTTTTCTTTACCAAGCATGCAATTGTTTGGGAATCAACAGCTATGGGCATTAGTTGATAATAAAACAGGGGGATGGTCAGATTCCTATATGAACTTGGAGCTTTTCGAAAACCATCACATCTTCCCAACTGATATAAAGTCTGGGTTTGCTGAAGTTCCCACGTCCAATCTGCCACCACAATGCCAGCATGATTGCAACGAATCCAGAGCCTGGAGACTCAAGCCAGTCATTCTGTGCCTCGCATCTGGTCTGTGTGCCATTTAGGGGTGGGGGTGGGGGAAAGCAGCTGAACAAAGGATTTGCATATACAACAGCTTTGTTTCGCTGCGAGCTACAAAATGCTGACAACGGAGGCACGCGCTTTTTTCTGAATTAAAATTGGAGGCAGACTTAATTTTCACACCCAAAAAAAGGTTTACGTTCCAATTGTGTGAGAGTAAGAATGACCTCCCTTTAGTGGAGCCCACCCCCTATGCTTCTGCATAAGTCACTAGAAACAGAGAAGTGTTGAACAGGGGCTCTACAGAGCTAATAGATCACAAGCTGCATATCAGCCAACAGTGTGATGTGGCTGCAAAAAAAGGCAAATGCTATTTTGGGCTGCGTAAATAGAAGTATAGCTTCCAAATTGCTCGAGGTACTGGTTCCCCTCTATTCGGCACTGGTTAGGCCCCATCTTGAGTATTGTGTCCAGTTCTGGGCACCACACTTCAAGAAGGATGCAGACAAGCTGGAGCGTGTTCAGAGGCGGGCAACGAGGATGATTAGGGGTCTGGAAACAAAGCCCTGTGAGGAGAGATTGAAAGAACTGGGCATGTTTAGCCTGGAGAAAAGAAGATTGAGGGAAGACATGATAGCACTCTTCAAATACTTGAAAGGTTATCACACAGTGGAGGGACAGGATCCCTTCTCGATCATCTCAGAGTGCAGGACATGGAATAATGGGCTCAAGTTACAGGAAGCCAGATTCCAGCTGGAAATCAGGAAAAACCTCTTGACTGTTAGAGAAGTATGACAATGGAACCAATGACCTAGGGAGGTGGTGGGCTCTCCCACACTAGAGGCATTCAAGAAGCAACTGGACCACCATCAATCAGGTATGCTTTAAGGTGGATTCCTGCACCGAGCAGAGGGTTGGACTCGATGGCCTTACAGGCCCCTTCCAACTCTACTATTCTATGATTCTATTATTCATGCTGAAAGGGTTAGCGTCCTCTGAGGGTCAGTAATTGTTGCATTTCTACATTGGGGAGTGATTGAATGGTCCAACACAGCAGTACCTCTCTTGCTGCAAATAGCTTGGGCTACTCAGAGGTTGGAACAAGGGCATTTTTTTAACTTGTGGTATTCTATTAACAGGAACACTGAATAACGCAGCAATAATAAACTTGAGTTTAAACTTACCTGAGTTGTTTAGTCATCACTTATATATCTTATATGTCTATATTTTTGAAGAAAAAATCCCTGCTCCTATCTTAATTCAGGTCAAAGGTGTTACACCACTAGTCAATAAGCACATTTTCCAATCCTATAGTAGTGTAAATACAGCTGTGTATATAAATCACAAGGATTTTATATGTAAACAAAGATGGTCCATGCCATTTTGATTTTGCTGATATTCAGGGTCAGCTGCAGTTTTGTGCAGTCTTAGTTAACTTTGCCTAAGAGGGATACATAATTGTCCAGGAGAGGAAAAGTTACGGGACGTGGGGGTACCGCAGAATGTGTTAAATGTGAACAAAAAGAATTCTCCAGGGACCTTTGCACCATCACATGGAATTCTAGGACATACCTCACATGGGACACTGCCAAGTGAGAGACAGTACACCTGCCTCTGGCCAGATCCTACATCAAGTGAGAAGCTAGACGGCAGCAAGGGCTCTTGATAGGAAGTCCCCTTAACCCATTAAAGGCCCAGCCAGTGCGTAATGGTGCTGATCTCTAGCATGAGCAATGAGCAAAGACTGTGAGCCTATCTACACACGCAGGATAAAACACTTTGAAAACGTTTTGAAAACTGTATATGGAGTGTGTCCTGGGCCCCAACAGTTCTCAAAACTGTCAGCCTATCTACACCACTGCTTTAAAACGGTTTAAAACGGTTTTGAGAACTGTTGGGGCCCAGGACACACTCCATATACAGTTTTCAAAACGTTTTCAAAGTATTTTGTCCTGCGTGTGTAGATAGGCTCTGTGCAACTATTTGCCGTAAGTGGCAGCACAACTGAGGGAATCCACCACATTCCCGGCAGCCTCCACATTCAGAATTACACAGTGCAATTTTTCTTGGGCAACGTCACTCAGACAGACTGCAGTGGGGAATCAGACATGTGAGGGCTTCTACATGAAACAAAACCACATCTCTCTGCATATGGAATAGAAGTATGTTAGGGAGAAAGGAAAAGAGTGGTCTAGAGCCCAACATGCTAGTTTCCCACATTTTGTTCACGGGGAAGAATTCACGCATTCAGTTGTACCACCTTCACTGGCATGGTACAGTTCAGCTGCCTCACGTGATTCTGCTGCATGTATAGATCACCACAAACAGTTCCTCTATTTGCATCGCTTCTTAATAGCCTTGTTCTGACATTATGTCTCAACAGGAAACATCAACCTACATAAGGGGCAGAGGGCTGTGTCTCGGCCCGGCCCCAAATCCTTGTGTGCACTGGCCCCACACTCTCAGTCTTTGGCAAAGCAGGGTCCCCAGTAATGTGACGTCTCCTTCAAACTGTGTATGACGAAACAGAGGAGGCAGGAGCAGTGCCTTGGGGGGAGTTGGGGGAGCTTTCATGCGTGGCCCAGTGCCCTCCACACAGTTTGGTATTTCCTATTCGGGTATTCACTAAGGGATTTTGTGGTGGTGATTAGTTAGTGGATTGATCATGCAGCTTAAACAAACTCTGAATACCATCAACTGGACTACCTTGAGCCTAGAGGGGGCAGGCAGACTGAAAGCATGAGGAAGCCAAATAGGGAACTAGGAAATGAATAAGTCAGGGCTTGAGATGGGACTAAGCAACGGGAACAGGGCTAAGAAATGAGGCTTAAAAAAGGAAGTGGTTCAGGACGGGAACATCAGAGAGAAGAGCCTTAGAGGGAGGGAAGAGAACAGAGGAGAGAGAGGTGCTCATGGTCAGAACCTGCAGAGAATCAAGTTCACAAATGTGAAATAACCAATGAAATCTTTGGTTCCAAGCCTCTAGTATAGTTCAATAGCTCATACCAAGAGGAGCTCTAACACAGCATGGAGCATTACAGGAACTATGTTCCTCTTACAATCATTGTGCTGTGTTCACAGCTTTCAATCAGGCTAAAGGATAATAATAGCAGGGCACTGCATTACTATACATCTATACAGAGTAAGTGGACACACAGGTACACCCAATAATTTTCTTAAAAATACTTTAAAAGTAATGTTGACTCATGCTGATGTTAAGAACATTTTCAAACTTCTACTGAGACTATTTTACCATGAGAGGCTTGGACCATTTGCTCATACATCCTAAAGCTGCACATTAGCAATGATTTTCTGACACAGGCTTCCACAAGCAAAATAACCCATGCATGCTGAGAAATGACAGGACATTCCCTGTAATTTCTCCCTGGCTATAGTCTTTCATGCCCATGAAATGGAAAAGGGAAAGTACCAGCCTTTTAGGCATTTCTGCCTCTCTTTGCAAGCTAGACTGAATAAAAACCCAAAGCTATGTTTATTAATCCATACAAGGTTGACTTCTCAACACATTGAACTCCAAAGCAGATAAGGAATTTGGATCGAATCTGACACTAGGTGTGTTCAAATGACCCCACCCCTACCCCCACCGCCCGTGTGTTCACTGAATGTTCGAGTGGAACAGCATCCGTTAGCCTTGAGTGTGATGCATGCCTCGCCAGTGACTGTGTGTACAGCCTTAATTAGAAAGGGCCCTCTGCGTGCAGGGCTCTTCTGTGCCATCAGGAACTATGGACTAATCAGGGCTCCCAATTGCAAGGAAGAGCTCTGAACCCACAGCTCTATGTCTCATGTCCACCCCTAGCATCTGGTGTGTGAATGGCTGCATTCAGACAACACATTAAGCAACTGATGGGGGGGGGGGGGACAATCACTCGCTCACCCACCCACTTCCCCTCCCCCAGCCCTTATGTGGCTGGTATGGTAGCAGGTTCATCTCTTCTTCCTTCTCTCCTTCACTGGCCTTTGACTCACTGCTGTGGCAGCTACCTGGGCACGGGGAAAGGTTGGAAGAAGGTTCCTACCACTGCCCAGCTAGGGATGGGAGAGACCTGCTGCTATAGGAGGGGGAGCAGCAACGAATCCCAGTGATTTGTGGACGCAGAGGGCGGGGCAGCTCAAGGGTCGATTGGGGAAGGGATTCAGACTCTGTTGCTCTCCCAATAAGGCTAAGGGCTTGGAAAGACCTAAGTCATTTTCTGGCATTTTACAAAAATAGCTTGATTTGCCAAACTGGGCTAAGGCTAAGGGGGGCTCAGCCAACACTAAAAGAGTACGTGATAGGTCCACCCCTAAGGGAAAGAGTCTTGTCCTCACCTGGCTTCTAGCTGCCATTTGTTCCATTTCTTTTTTTTCTTTTCTCTTTTTAAATCTACTGGCATTTATCAGGGGAGGATCAGGAAGATTTGCAATCTGAGTGTTAATTGATGCCTCTCCATAAGTAAAAGATTTTAAAAAAAACCAGGCAGCGGTGAGAATGAGCTTTGGGATTCTAAACGCCGGCATCTCATATGAGCAGCTGCAAAGGGAGGCCAAACTCTGAGCTGGGCACTGCCTTTACTGGAGCAACGCAACCCAGGGAATTATCCCACGTGCTGGATACTTTGCTGCAGTCCCCGTCCCTGCTACCTTCATGCCCTCAACACCGATCCATTAACCCTACATATATATAGTGGTTGTCACCTTTGCCTGGTCAGCCTGCTGAGGCCTCGCTGCCCTAGCTAGAACATGACAGATGGTATTGCTCAGTTGAAAGCCAATTCCCAGGGCACGATATTCCCTTTCTTCAAGACACCTGGAGATACATCTGAAGCAGCTTTTAGCCTTCTTGTGGGTGAGGAAGGAAAAGGACTTAGGGTACTCTGGGTGAAGAAAGGCTCCTTAAAGTATAGTGGAAGTGATTTGGACGTGGGGCATTGTTTTTCAGGGCAGAATGTATATTCATACTACTTTAATCATACTCGGAACGTGTCTGTTTTCTCCCCCCCCCAGCCCCCTTGCATTTGACCCTTTTCTCCCCTTCCCCTGGCCAGACTTATAAGGTGAGTTAAACTGCTGAGGCAGGTACAGAGCTAATGCCGATGAAACCTCTTAGGTGCAACAACTGCTTTGCTGGGGGGCAGGCAGAGGTGGATGAAGGCCAATGGAAAGAGCAAACACTCTTCTATGGCTGGAAAGAGATCTAAGGAAGAATGAACGAGCCAAGCCTGGCTTGGGCAGGGAGCGGCAGAACATTCGATTTAATTGCGTCTCTCCGCAACCACTATAACTCCTCCACCAGACGGGAACGCCCATCTTTCGCCGGAATCCAAATTTTCCTGACACCAGTAGAAGAGACCTTGAGAATGTGGAAATGTTATTAATTGACGACTCGCACATCCAATCTGATGGGGGAGCAGGCAGAGAGTTTCAGCTCCTACTCCCTCAGCTTGCCTCCCTGGTTTGGCTTCTGTGGCTGCAGCTTGAGGCCATGCTTTCCCCACTTGGAGGACAAAGGCGATACTTTGTGGTAGGTGGCCCAGTGACTTGAGAATGGGCAGCCTTCTTCCCCCTGTTCCTTCCTCCTCCTCCTCCTCTACTTGGTCCAGAAGGGAGTTGCATTCCACCTGCCACCACAGGCGACCCTGATGCTGCTGAGCTGGCTTTGCCCCCAGTCTGCCATCCCCAAGACAAATATGGCAGGGCAGTGAGGAAAGGAAGCAATGGAGGGAAGACATGCACTTCAGTTTGTCAACTTAACAGACTCTCTGGCTTTAAGAAAGCCGTCAAGACTGCTCTCTTCCCGCAGGCCTGTCCAGTCAAATTTTAAGAGTTTTATTGGTATTTTAATAATGTATGAGTTTTTATATATTTTAAATCAGTTTTATGTATTTTATATAATTTGCTTTTAATGTTGTTCCCCGCCTCGATCCAGAGGGAGAGGAGGGTAAAAAAATAAATATATTTGTTGTTGTTATTTTGATGTAGGGACATATGAGAATTGAATTTTAGTGCACAAATCATCAGAATTGTGACTCATTCGCAACCTTGAACGGAGTCCTTTTTTTTCAGAAAAAGATTGCACATTCCCAAATTTGCAATCACATTTTTTTTAAAAAAAGTGCACATTAAAATGCGCATTTGAAAATAAAATACACACTTTCATGCTTCAGTCAATTGGGGGAAAGTGCATACTTTTGAAAAATGCACACAGAAATGTGCACTTTCCCCATTCTAACAAAAAGGAAAACAGGTCACAATTGAAAAGAGATGAAGAGCAACTCGAGCTCCAAAGTGGAGTTCAGAGAATCTCAAGGACTTCTAGCCTCCCACCCCAGACTGAGTTGAATGTCAAGCCCGACAATAACATCAACTACAAAAGTTGAAAACGGGCTTTCCTCTATTTAATGGCTAGCAAAATGTCCATCCCTATCATTAGGGAGGGGAGCTGACTGTGGAGGGAAGACTCATATACTGTAAGGCCCCCTAGGGAGGGCATTGCATGTCTGTGTGCTCTGTGCATAGACAGACATTGCACCTCTCTGTGTGTCCGGGTTCACAAGGGGTCAGAATTTCAAGAGGTCGCAGGATCAGGGCTTCAGGAGGGGGTCAAAGTTTAAGATAGGCAAAATGTTTCAGGTTCCTGAAGCAGCAGCTAGTAGATCGATGGAACAGAAGCAAGTAGCATAGTCAAAGGCAGGCAAAAGTCTACTTCCTAATTAGGCAACGAATGTAAGGAAAGCTGAAGAATACGACCTCAGTCTGGCAGGACTTCCTCATTAGGAAACAAATTGCTCAGACTGAATAAGAGGCTCTAGTGATGAGGCATTATAGGACCAAGTGAAATTGCAGTGTCTCCCAGGTAAGCCAGTAGGCTGGTAATACAGCGAAGTTTGCACTTCTAAGTAATCAGTTCAGCCTGCAACGCTTTTGGCAAACATCTTGTCTCTATGATGCAGGAATATGGCTACTAGCAGTCCCATTTTGACAACCCTGATGCCTGACAGGGCAGGGTTCCTGTTAGGGAAAACCTTCATGGGCAGAAGGGCAGATATTGCCCTTCCTGCAGCAATGACCTCATGTGCTGTACATTACTTTCCCCTATAGGAATGGATAGCGGCCATTCATTTATGTTGGAGACCACCACCGGGCTGGGGGCTACACTTGATCTCTACCCCTGGTGACTCCTGACTGCCCTTGAGACAAAAGCCCAGCCCCATATTTACATCACTCCATCTTGAACTCAGTTTCCTGATCACAAAGGAATACAATGGATTGGTGGAAACTGGCTATTGTATTCATCCATCCATCCACGATAGCTTCTTCTACCTATTCATGGTAGTATTTTTTTCTATATTTATAATCAATTAAAATACATTCCCTAAGGTAACTCTGATTATTTTTAATTGCAGTATAGTGTGTGTGTATAAGTGTGCCTTACTTTCAATGGAAGGAACAACTGAATGACAGTATCTGCATCAATTTGCCCCCTGGGATCTGTATTTTATTTAACCTGGGTAGGGGGAGGCTGGATTTAGTCTGCTTCCAGACTAGGATTTTACTGGAGAATGGCTATAGTTCATTCACTCACATTTTATGGGAAGTTCGCATGATATCATCATCCATGTGTATGCTCCTTCCATCCTTTCTTTGTTCCTACAGAAAGTCTGACGTTTTTTTTAAAAAAGGTTGAAAAGAAATGCAATCTCATGACTCTGATGTAAGCAGGTGGACTTATCATAAAATGGTAGTGATTGGAAAAGCTTCTCCCCTCCTCTTCTTTAAAAATGTGGATTGTATTATAAGGATATAGTGGTGCTATAGTAGTTTTTAAAATTAGTTTAATATTTTAAAAATAAACAGTTGAAAAAATATTTTAGTGCTAATCAAAAGATTGTGATAAAGCTGGCACCCATTAGGAATGGTATAGTGAATGTGTGCTGGGCTGTGATAGGAAAACCAGGACATGTCAGGATTTTTGGTAACAAATCCAGGAAGGGGGATGGGAAATTTGAAGAAAAATCCAGATTTTTCCCATCCTCCCCCCCACCCAAAGGGCAGCTGTACTTTATAGTCAATGGGAATTAACAAAAATGCTTACAGATCCGTCATTTTTAAAGATAAAGTGATGAAACTTGGCACCATGATATCCCTTAGGTAAGGCTTTAGTCATGCCAAATTTGAAGCAGTTCCGTTCATTCGTTGATTTTGAGGAATTTTTTAAAATGTGAGGTTTTAACATTAATTTTTTTAAAAAAACCATCATTTGTAAAGATAAAGAGATTAAACTTGACAACATGATAGCTCTTACATAGGGATTTAGCCATGCCAAGTTTCAAGCAGATCTGTTCATCTGTTGATTTCTAGGATTTTTTAAAAAGTTTGAGGTTTAGAAATTATTTTTTTAAAAAAACGCTGGCGCCAACCCTTCAAACTCAGGTTGTCAAACCTCCTCTTTGGGCTCTTGCACCTAGAGTAATTTGAGCCCTTGGATGTCTCACTTGTATGCAGAACAGATTTGTCTTAATTGTGTGCTGTAAAATTAGACATGTTCAGGTGAGCACCCCCTCTTGGTGCTGGACAGTGGGGATGCCCCCTTGGGGGCCAACCACGTTGTGCTCCTTTTTGGTTTCCAAAATATGGTCACCCTACCCAATAAGTCACTACACATGTCAAAACGATGACCCTTAAATAATACAGAAGAATAACGCTGATACAGGTGTGGATGAAGCATAGGAGGGTGAATACACAGAAAAAGAACAATTCTTCCAATACTGCAGAAAATCAATTGCTTTTCCACTTATAGCTTACAGTGGAAGAATGATGATTTATCAGTCTAGGAACACCACTGGATGTATACTTGGGCCTACCTGCCTGCATGCCTTAGCCAGCTAGAGGTTCATAGCTGCACATTGTTTTCTGCTATCAATGTTCTCTCTCAAGGGCGGTAATGGTGGGGAAAGGGGCCGTTAAAGCCATGATTCTCCTGCAGCTCCAGTATGTAGGAAGCCTTTCCTTCCATTTCCTGCCCAATACATTCCGTTGTGGAACACACTGTTTGAATACAGGGGAAATGACAATCCAACGAACTTATGGATGTTGCTATCGTGCTAGAATACAAGCATGAGACGAAAGTACAGACATACAGTGCTTGCCAACACAGTGCCAAACTGCCATGTACCTCCATGACACCTCTGACATTACAATGTCCCCACCACACCTGTCATAATATTGGTTGCCTAGATCTGACACGGGTGTGGCCAACCTTTGAGAACAGACGCAGATGCACGGATTGCTGCTGGCATAGAGTGTACCTTCTCAAATATGACTTCTACGTTCAAGGAAGGATATATATTATCTTGAGAACACAGACATCAGTTGGGCATGGAAGTGCATTAGCAGGTTTTTCCAAGTATAGCAAATGGTAAGGCAATGGTTTCAGGCAATATTGCCATCTGACAAGTTCTCACAGGAAAGAAAAATCAGAGTCTTATTTTCTGAAATTACTCAAACCAAAGGTATGTCATAAAATCCTTCACTGCATCCCTGGGATATGCCGATCCTTGTTGTAATGCTGACAAACAGGAGACACCAACAGTGCCTCTAGAATACAAAGCCCTTTCTTGTCTATTCTTCCATAATGACCATGCAGCATTGGCATCAGGTCCACAATATTTATATCATGTGCACACAGTGACTCACAATTGGATCCATCTTTCAAACTGGGATGAGTCTAGGCTTTTCCCCCATAAGCTTTCCCCCACAGCAAGCCTCCCCTCTTCCTTCATTGTGTTGACACAATTATTAAACTTCTGTAGGAGGACTGGTGATAAGTCCCGTTTATGATGATAAGAGGGGAACTGCTGTCAGAGACTCTAGGGCTTGAACTAGGAACCAACCTCAGGAGCTGTAGCCCTATGAGAACTAGGCCCAGTTACTTAAGAACATGGTGCCAACATTGTTTAAAAAGTATGTGAAGAACTAGCGGTGGCAAACTTGATTCAATACAATGATTTAAATCACCCTGATTTGAATCAATCCACCCAGCTTGAGAGTAAGGGGATACAAAGTTAAGTTAACCACCCTGGTGGTTAATAACATACTCGGTTCTGACTGACAGCCTGGCCGCCATTTTCCCCACTTACCGAACTCCGGCAGTCCTCCAGCAGGTATCCCAGCAAGCAATGTGGCCGAAAGCCATGGGCACCGCCATCTTAGATGATGCAGGACACACCTCCCAAACCCCACTGGCCACCTCAGTCAGTGGGCGGAACTCAGCAGCTTCGGGCAAAGAGTCTGCCAGGAGCAACGGCAGCACCAATACAACACCCGCACCCCGCACCCAGCAGAGCAATCCCAACGTTGGTACCCACGCCCCAGGGCGCCTCCCACCACCCTCCCCACACGGGGGACCTGGCAGTCACCAGGAAGACCCACGGCCCCCAGCCCCCAACCCCCCCACCTCCCTCCTAGAGGATCGTCCGCACACACAGGAAAGAAGGCAAGAGCGGGGTGGTTTGAAAAGCTTTATTCAGCAGGGAAAGCAGACATGGGCAGTAAGGCACATGGGCACCAGTATGCCAGGGCTGAGCCCACAGAAAGGACAGGCGCCTCCGGGAAGGGAGGAGGAAGCGGCTGGAAGGCACAGCGGTGAAGAGTGGACGGCCGAGGCCACACCCCCAGGGAGCCATGCACGGAACGTGCCAAAGGGACAAGGCGGAGAGGGGCGGCATGCCAGGGAGAGATGCCAGTTCGCAGATGGGAGTACATAGGCGGCGCTCACACGGGATCAGGGTAGCGCAGCCAGATCCAGGCACTGATGCGCTCACGCACCCGGGACACCTCCGCACGGGTGCGACGCTCCCCAACGGGATTCTCCGGCCCCGGCAAAGGCTCAATGTCACGCCCATCCACAGGGATGGCGTCGGCGTCCTCGCCCTCCCGAGGGAGGTTGGGGTGCTCGGCCAGTAACACATCCCCACGGGACTCACAGATGTTGTGCAGGATTCAGCAGCACACCATCACGTCCGGAATGATGTCGCCCTGCAAGTCCAACAAGCTGAACAGGGAGCGCCAGCGCTCCTTCAGACGCCCAAAAGCACGCTCCACGGGCAGGCAGACATGGCAATGGTAGTAGTTGTATTTACGCTGCACGTTGGTGCACGGGTAGCGGTACGGGGCCATCAGCCATGGCTGCAGGGCGAACACCTGGTCAGCCAGGAGGAGCGGACCCACCGCACGCACGCACACAGAAGCGGGGCCAGACTTCAGGAAGCACCCCGATGTCAGCTTGACAGCCAGGGGGGAGTTCCAGAAGAAAGCTGTGTCGTGGCTACGTCCAGACACGCCCGCATACACGTCCAAGAAGCGGCCCTTGGCATCCACAACCGGCTGCAGAACCATGCTGTAGAAATGCTTGCGGTTGAATCCTCGCCATGGGAGGGCGAGGCCAGGATGCACATATGGGTCGAGTCCATCACCCTTACCGCCCGTGGGAAGCCCAGGGCATGGAAGCCACGCATGTTCTCCTTTTTGTTCCCCACCTGGATGATGTCGGCCAGGTACAGCTCGTTCAGCACGCTCACCGTCTCACGGAAGATCTCGCACGCGGTAGACACGCCCACCCCGAAGATGGTCGACAGGGGCAAGTAGCCCACGTTGAACGCCAGCTTGTACAGTGTGAGGCCGAGGCGACGGGAGACTGGAATACCTCTGCGCATATTTGTACACTCCCGCTGTAGGACAGGGGTCACCTCGGCCACCAACACCTCGAACGTCGCGCATGACATGCGGAAGCTCCCACGGAAGCGCTCGTCGTCCCAGTCCTCCAAGTCCTGCATCTCATGCCACACGGCGTCTGTCCAGGGGAGCACCCAGCGGCGCACGCTTTCATGCTTGGCAAGAAGCTCGGCCGACGTTGAGAGGGGAGGGGCGCGGTGCAGGGCTCCCTCGGCCGCGCCCTCGGCCAACTTCTCTGCCAGCAATGTGGAGGCCGCACGGGGACGAACCAGTGGCAGGACGGTGACCCGGAGACAAGGCACAGCCTCCGTCGCCCCGAGCGGCCAGCGGAAGGTCTCCGCCCTGAACATTGGCTTCGCGGGCATGGCCCCACGACGGAATAGGTCCTCCTCGTCGGCATCGCCGTGGTTTTGCGTGGCCAACTGGATCGCTCCCTCCAAGCAGGCCGTCACGAGCTCCCTCCGGGACATTTCCGCAAATGCCAGGCGGGCCGGAGAGGGGGCGGGCAGGACGGGAGGAGCGGTGGGCGAGGCGGAGCAGGAGGGCGGAGGGAGGTGGGGCTAGAGGTGGAGCATGAGACCGTCCACATCGTTAGTGTGGGAATGGGAGGACAGGAGGATTTGTTTAGGCTAAAGCGCACCTGCAAGGCAGAGGGGAGTGACAGGAAGCGGCCGGAGTGGGGCGCGTGATGGGGACTCGGCAGAGCGGGCCATTACTACGATGCGACTAGGGGGGATGGGTGTATGCCTCCAAGCTGCCAAATAACCCTACGGCTGGCCGTGGTTTGGACGGTGATGGCGCCGGATGCTTCGTTCCAGACGTCGAATGCGACGTATTATTTCTCCCAGGGCCACCTCCAGAGCGTAGAGACGGCGTGCCTTTTGGGCCCTCCGCCTTCTACGGATGGCACAGTGGAGGGAGCGCAGTTTCCCTGGGAGGCGAGAACAGAAGGGGGGAGAGGAGGGGGAGAGCCATCAGTGACACGGAGGCCACACTAACACCAATGCATACCACCCAACAGCCCAGTTACCAACCTCCGCGCCGAAGGGCCCTTCAGCGTCGGACAATGCGCCCTGCTTGGTGGCCGTCGGACCTGTAGGGTGTTGTCATCACGCCTGGTTCTGGCTGCAATGAGGGGAGATAGGGCCGGGGACGAGCGGCATACAGCACGTGCAACATTGTTGCATAGGGATGCTGATGGACATAGCCTTGAGCGTCTAGACCGGGCTGAGGGAGGCGGCGGCCAGGGGGATGCGTATCTAACAGGGTCCTATCGCGTATAGGGGTGCGGGAGAGTATACAACTGCATGTCCCTATGGGTCTATGGGGGATGGGTCTAGGGGCTCGTAGGACGGCCTCGCCTTAGGCCATGTCGTCCTGAGTGGCCCTTTCCATCCCCTCCTCCTCCTCCTCCTCCCCCTCCTCTGGCTCCTCGCCCCCCTCCTCCTCTCCCTCTTCATCGGTGTCTGGTGGGATGTCGCGGCCCCTCTTTGGGCGGCCGCCTATGCTCCAGTGCACGTGCTCTCTGGCCGCCCCCCCCCCCCCGCCTTCCCTGAGGCACCTGCTGCTGCCACCGCCGACCATGGGGCCCGATACGGTGTGGCCATCGGTGGGGGCATGTACTGCTGTTGCTGCGGCGGAGCCATATATCCGTACGGCCCCATGTAGGGCGCAGGCTGCGGTGGCCCATGGTAGGCTCCACGGAAGGATTGGGTGAGCTCCCTGAGCACCTCGGTTTGGTGATCGATGGCTGCTGTGCGCTCCCGCATGCCTCGGTCGATGATGGCATCAGTGGCGGCCATGGCCTCGGTCATGCCGGTGACATGGCGCTCCAGACCTATACGCACATCCCTCCCCGCCTCCCGTGTGGCTTGGGCGCACTCCTCCACGGCTTGTGCGGCTGTGCGCGTGGCCCACACGGTGAGGACACGCTCCTTGGTGCGCCTGGCCTCCTCCTAGGCCGCCATGCGTGTGAACAGGCCGTGGATGCACTCCCCAGTTGTCTCCGTGACAGAGACCAACTCCCTCGCCACCTGCAGCCGGTCTGCCCTGCGCCTGTTGCGCATACGCACACACCTCTGCGCGTTGGTCAGGGGACGGGCTTCTTCAGCCTCGACCTCACCGTGCTCGCCTACGTGCGGTGGCAGCGGCTCCTCCTCTAGGGGGGCCCATCCCTCCATCGGCTCATCCTCCGGCTGTGGGGACCCCTCGATCTCCCGCTCCAGCACGGCCTCCCTGGCCTCGAGCTTCACTTCCAACGGCGCCTCCGCCTCCATCGCCTCCATCTCCACGTACGTTTCGTCGGAGGCCTGCATATCAATATGCAGCAGCTCTTCCTGGGACGGCGACAGTTCTGGCTCGAGGACATCACCCACCTGTTGTTCCACGAGTAGCTCCATTTCGTCCTGTGCCTCCTAGGACACAGGCCCCGTCTCCATCACGACATCCAGGATCCCGTGCAGTATTCCCTGCACCATAGTTGCGTGTTTCGAGGACCCTAGCCGCGTGCGTGGCGCTGGCACTGGCCGTGTCACTCGCCCTATGGTGGCAGCCACGCTCCCCTTCGCGAGAGTATCCCGCGTACGGGACGGCCCTGGCTCGTCCTCTCCCTGCTGGGTCTCTGCCACCAGGGGGGCAGGTGCAGGGTCCTCTACCTGCATGTCCGCACAGATGAGGCATAGGAAGGCAGCAGGGCTGGAGGAGGCTGGCGTGGGGGTGATGCTCCTTGAGGCAGTGGCTGTCCTGGGCGGCATGGGTGGCGGCCTCGCAAGCACCGATGGACTTTGGGATGCTGCGGGCCGGCTCATCAGCCTCGCCTTGGCTGGCCATGCTTCAGCTGATGCCCTCGCAGCTTTCTTAGCAGGGGGTGCGGATGCTGCCCTCGCAACTTTCTTGGCAGGGGGTGCGGATGCAGCTTTCGGGGCGGCCTTGGCAGGAGGAGCGGATGCTGCCCTCGCAACTTTCTTGGCAGGAGGAGCGGGGGATGCTTTCGGGGCGGCCTTGGCAGGAGGAGCGGATGCTGCCCTCACAACTTTCTTGGCAGGAGGAGCGGGGGATGTTTTCGGGGCGGCCTTGGCAGGAGGAGCGGGGGATGCTTTCTGGGCAGTCTTGGCAGGAGGAGTGGGGGATGCTTTCAGGGGGGCCCTGGCAGGAGGAGTGGGAGATGCTTTCGGGGGGGCCTTGGCGGGGGGTGTTGGCTGTGGGTCGACTGGCCTTGCCGGGGGCTCCTGATCCTGTGTGGTGGGGCCCTCTTCCCATTGCGCCCCTTGGTCCAGCCGTGCTCTTTGACGCATGCGCGGAGGCTCGTTGGTGGCGACCCCGCTGCCCACCATGTGGCCCGGGACGACGTCGTGACGCTCCAACAGCAGGCGTGACAGTTCGTCATAGAAGGGCATGGTGCATGGCTGGGCGCCGGTTCTTTTATTGTGAGTGACGACCTCCTTGAACTTCCTCTTGAGTCCGTGGAGCTTGTCCTTGCATTGCTTTCCATTGTGGTTGTATCCCCGTTCCTGCATTTTCTCGGCTAGCCATGGGTAGAGCTTATCGTGCCTGGCAGTGGCCATGATCCTCCTGGCTTCCGGGCTCCCCCAGACCTCTATGAAGTGGCCGATCTCCTCCTCGGACCAGCGCAGCGCTCTGCGTCTTTCCTGGGGGTCCTGGCTGCTCCCCTCTTCAGGGGATTGTGAGCCGGAGTCATCGGCCGGATCGTCCCTTGGCCCCTCTCCCTCTGGCTCCATGTTGCCAATGGGTGTGTGGTTCAGTGGTGAGGGTGGTGGGTGCTTTGGGCAGCCTTTCCCAGTCCCATGTGGATGTGTGTCGGTGGGTGCTGGTGGGCTCTAGTGGTTGCTGTGAATGTGCCTTGTGCGTAGGCGTTGCTGTCTATTGTGGCCAGGGCCTCTTCATGTCCTTGGGATTGTTGCGCATGCCTTTGTTGGTTTTCCACAACATCTGCAGGTGGCTGGCTGTTGCCCGCGGGCACCAATTGCCTAGGCATTTCTAGCGTCTTGGGGACAGGCTTCGCCTACGCTCGCTGTCCAGCCGTGTTGGGCGAATGGGGGGGGGAGCTATCTGGACGCTGCGTCCCCTGCTCTCGTCCTTCTGGGTGCTGCGAGGGTGGGGGTGGCGTTGCGGTGGGGGTCACCTCTGGATGGGTTGTCGTCCTCCCTGTTGGTGTGGGGGTGCAGCCCCTTGTTCCTGGGCGCCTGGGGTTGTTGCTTGCTCCGTCTCCCCCTCCCCCCCTTGCCCATGGCTCCGTTCTGGTGTGCTTCCCTGTCCGTGTGGGTGGCTGACTGGGCACCCTGCGTGAGTGCTTGCAGGAGCCGGCTCCTTTTTGAGCTCCGTGCCGGTTGCCTGGTGGGGGAGGCGGGCGTCCCGGTTGCTATGGCGGCGAAACCAGTGCTCCGTTTCATCCGCGCCTGAGCTCCCGTCCGCTTTCTGCTGCTCTTGCCGCGCTCCTCTATGGTCTTTTGTGTTAACGTACTCACCTCAGTTGTTTAACCCACGCACCTCACGTGGCTGAATTCGGACAACACATTCGTCAATTGACTAACTTTTAATCAACTCGCAAGTGAGTTGTTTAACTCCGTTGTTTAAAACCGCGACTTAAACAACTGTGGGTTGGTTATCCGTTGTGTGGCTGAATTCGGACGACACGTTGGGTTAACCCACTGACGGTTGTTTAACTTAACACCCGTTGATTAACGTGTCGTCCGAATTGAGCCTGTCTGTAAGCATACATGGTGTGTGTAACTTTCATAAACAAGGATGCCTGGGGCTGTGTTGAAGAGCCTGAAGGACTCTAGTTTATGAGAATGTACCCCTAAACTTTTCTGACATTGACATCATGTCTTCTGTTCTCTGGCTCACTGCCACTCACAGCTGGTGATACTGACTTGGAGTGGAGGAATGCACAGTACAGTGTTAAGGGAACAGTGTAACTTGTTCTAAACGTTATGGGGGAAGGGCGGGGATGGGACTGTACACAAGGCTGCTAGTTTTGGCAGTAACTCCAGATTGTGCTCATGTTCAAACTGGAGCCAACTCCAGATCACACCCATCCTGACTATTTATTTTGTTAATTACTTTATTTGATTTATTGCATTTTTATACTGTCCGATTGCTGGGGCTCTCTGGGCAGTTTACAATTAAAACCATAACATACAAGTCACGATTTAAAACTTTAAAAAAAAATTGTAAAAAAATATATAAAACCAGGATAAGTTATAGTCCAGGGAAAACCTATCTAAAAAGATATGTTTTCAGGAGGCATTTAAAAGATGTTATATTTTCCGCCTCCCGAATCACACAAAGGAGGGTTTTCCAGAGGGTGGGTGCTGCCGCTACAGAGAAGTCCTGCCGTCGAGGTTCTTCATGGTGACATCCTGTCCGCTTTGGAATGATGAGCAAGACTCTGCCCGAGAATACAATGAATAACTACTTTGAGCATGTGTTTTCTTTCTGATCTGGAGTTAAATCATGCTTAGAACACAATTGTGGAGTACCGCGAAGTGTCTAACAATGCAGGTGCTAACTAGTTTAAATTGCAGCCACAAAGAGTCAACCAGTCAAGAAAGAGTTTGGAGATTACAAAATATGTAGTTGGAAACTGAGATTTTTGCCCATTTCAACAAATCTTTAACTGCAAAGGTTCTTCTCATTTCCTTTATTTATTTATTTTTTAAAAAAGATGAGGATTCAAAAGACAATAAAGCCAAAGGGTTCACATCATTGTCTTTAAAAAACCTACTAAGAGACTGAATTTTTTTTAATAAAGGAAAAAAAGAAAAGCAAACTGTTAGCCTTCTCAGGAGCAGCTGACAAGAAGGCAGAGTCTATTCTTTTATTTATTCCAACAGAGGGAAATGGCGATTCTCTTTCAAGCTAAGACTGCCATATATCAAATGAGCAGAAAATGTGGCTTGAAAACAAGATAGCATAGCAAGGGCGAAAGAAATGACAGGTCCAAAACAGATATGGGGGGGGGGGGGGGAGGGAGAGCAAGACACATCTGACATTGAGCTTAGCAAGGTCAAATGATGTCCTGAACGGAATTGCAGGGCTATGGACATGATCGGTTCTGAAATGGAAAAGCAAAGAGGTGGAAAGGAATAAAACGAATTTTAAAAGAAGTTGCAAATTGGCTTCCTGACATCTCAATCCTAAACCTCTGTGCTCTGAGTCACACGTAGGATGGGGTTGCTAGGGCCACTTCGTAGTTACCTCCTTTAGATACAGAAATGTAAACGAAGAAGTGTGCAGAGTGCAGCATCCCATCAGCTCTTGCCCTACTTCCCAGACAATCCTCCCCATTTCCACCCAACCTTACCATTTTGACAAGGTGGGCATGACAACTAGAGAGGCTCAAGGGAATGTTGCACGCTTGCTAGTGGGCAGCTGGCGTCCTCCCTTGCCCTCCCTAATAATAATAATAATAATAACAATTTATTTCTTACCCGCCTCTCCGTCTGGATCGAGGCGGGGAACAACAACATGATAAAATACATAAAACTGATTAAAACATAACACATATTATTAAAACTGCATAAAAATCCTAAAACATCCTAAAAACACCCTTAAAACATTCTAAAATTCCACTGGATATGCCTGCCGGAAGAGAACAGTCTTTATAGCTTTCTTAAATTCTAAAAGACTGTTAAGTTGACGAGTCTCCTCCGGCAGGTCATTCCACAGTCTGGGAACGGCAGAAGAGAAGGTCCTCTGGGTAACGGTTGTCAGCCTAGTCTTGGCCGACTGCAGGCTAGTGGGCACAAGGGTCGCCTTGTTCAGCATGTTGTAGATCTATTTTATTTCAAGTATGGGTATGCCGCTACTCTTCACAAAAGCGACAATGTGAATTGCTAGGAGTGGTTCAAGTTGTAGTATGTGTACTCTGATCAAATTGTAGTGTGCACCACCATAAATAAAACACATGTTTAGAAAGGCAGATTATCAATGTTAAAATAAATAAAAAAACAAAACATGATGATTTAAGAAATCAAGGCCGGACCACATTCAACTCCAATGGGGAGAATAATGGTTTCTGAAACATACCTGTTTTGGATTCTCTCCAAAAGACAAGGGAGGACAATGCATCTTAGCTGGCAAGGGAGTTCCACAGAATGGGAGCCCACCACCCAGAATGTGCAAACATTGTCCCATTATTTCCACAAATTCCAGCATGCAGCATAATATGTTTCGGACACTCATCTGCACTGGCAATGTTTGCAACACAGCTCCAAATCGATGTTACAAGTTTCATTTAAGTTAGTTAGGCAATGAAGATCTTAATTATTCTGCACTGTATACAGATTATTATCCACAATTATGAAGCAAACTATGTATTCAATAGCCACTTATTTGTTTTTGATCTGATAGTAATATTAGCAGCCCACTGCCTGTCTGGAACACTTACCTGCAAAAGTATGTCATTTCCATCATGGAAAATCATTGCCATTCACGGCCTCTACTATAAACACCCTACTCTTCACCCTACTCTATCGTTCAATGAGGTTCAGCACTTAGACTTGAGCATTCCCTAATGAGCAACATAAACTGAGCTGGAACCAAGCAGCAACCAGTGGATGCTGCTGTGCTTGGAAACAACACCCTGTTTTAGTGCAAGGATGCCTCTCAGGTCTCCTCTACAAGGATTCGCTTTTGCTCCCGGTTAGGCGATTATGTGCATAATCGCTGAAACGCATTTACACCTAATACCTCTGCACGGATGACCAAAATGCGCTTTACAAGTAGTTAATGCGCATAAGCGCTTGTTCACATAGTCAAAATGCGCTTTAACGGCCGGAGCAAAATAAAACTCGCTGTTTAATGCACATTCGATAATGCACATAATCGGAGAGATAACGCGCCTCTATGCCCGATTTGCGCTCCGTTCTTGTAGAGGTAAATTTTTTAAAGCACCTTGAAAGAGCTTTAAACCTCTCTTGTAGAGGCAGCCTCATTCTCATGTGCACTTTGGCTTGCAGGCTATGTACCAACTAGTAGAAAAGGGACAAAGCTTTGGTCACACCACCATTCTATGCAGGCTCACTCAGAAGTAAATCCCACTAATCTCAAGAGGACTTTAGTCCCAGGTAAATGTGTATACAGTGCTTCAACCTGTACATAGATGGAAGTAAAACTCCACAACAGGTTGTGGGGTCCCCAGCACACCATATGTCTTGAAGGTGGGGGCTTATCACATTTCTGCCAAAGAGATGGGGGCAGGCTGTCTTCGCTTCCATCCACTGAGTAGTCAAATCTTGGCCAAGTCCCTAAAGCATTAATTTAGTAAATCTCTGTGTGTGTGTGTGGAGAGAGAGAGAGAGAGTTCTACTAATCATAAACACTCAATTGCTATAACGACAATAAATTCTACACTATTGAAATTATGAATGAGCTGAAATGTTTCCAGCAATGCTGAACTCACCTCCTCATTTGGAGGATTTTTCAGCATTGCATACAAAAAATGTTATAGGACAGCCTTTAAATACTGTAAAATACAACAGCCAATAAATTTGCCCTCTCTTGTCCTCCTTTCTCTGTAAATTGACTTTATTTCTTTTCAGAAATACCACATATCCAAGATCTGATTGTACGGTGTTGAAGTTATCCTGTTCCCTGTGTAATGCGTTACTAGTGTGACTACTAGGAAGCACTGTTCTCATTCTCAGGTTTCAGATCTAAAAATATCAATTGCAAGGTTGGCAGAATCCCCACCCCACCCCACCCCAAAAAACCTCACAGATGTGCAAAAATTCATCCTCCTAAAATCCTGTATGGTAGCTGTTCCTTTCTGCTTCGTGGATTAGTCACATAGGTGATCCCAATTAATCAGAGATCACATACACAGCGTGGCCAATCAGAATTTTGCTATGTGATGCCATCGCTGTGGGCAAATAAAAATTGAGAATAAAGGGGAGGGGGCTAATATTCATATGGCCACACACTTAATTGCACCAATTTGTGATCACTACTCTATATGCTACATTGGTATTCACTTGTATTCCATACATGAGCTCGGGGGAAATGTGTCCCCCCCCCCCCAGGAATGTTCAGAGTGGGTTTTATTTCTTTCTTAGCACTTGTTTAACTCAAGATGCCTGGCACAGAGAGCCTTCTTCTTTAAAGATTGAATATTCCCAACCCCTCCATAAAGACTGAAAAATCTCTCAAGTACTTCACACCTCAAGTCAAACAGGAAGCCTTACAGCTAAAAGGCAAGACAAAGATGAGATACGGCATTCTTGACATGATTAAAGTTCAAAAGAAAGTTGACAACTGACGTCCATATTTTTCCCCAAGTTTCTCTTCACTGAATATAGAGCAAACGCAAAGGCATGGACTTTAAATGTGCTGTGCAGGAATGTGATTTTAAATAGCAAATCTGCCTCTCTCAATCCCCCTTATTTATCTTAAAAGTAACGTTTGTACAGTCACTAAGCAGCCCCCAGTGATTTCGTAGGGTCTTAACCCCAGCAACCTGACTAAATGTTCATTTATATAAATCACAGACTATGAAAAATTGTCCCTGCTGCCTCATCAGGCCAATGGCTTTACTTTCCGTTCCATACAGTTATTCTGTGCTTATGTGCACATGATGCTCCCCACTGCGAGCAAGCTAGAGGACTGCATGCTCCCTCCAGGCCCTTTCTTCTGGAGCATGGGTCTTTCCTCCTGGATTTAACTGGAAATGACACAGTCATCAGCTGCGGTTAAGCCTAACTGGAGTCCCCACTAAAGGAAGATTTGAAGCCAATGTTCAAACCCTGGTTAAGGAGGAACCCCAATGTCACAGATACCAGGACCTGGAACAACCCCACAGCCCACCCCTATTATAGTGAACACTTAAGACAATGGCCTTGTGCAGAAGACACCTTAACGCACAGCTTTAACCACGGTGAATAAGGCTTTTTGCCTAATTCACCGTGGTTAAAGCTGTGGTTTAAGGTATCTTCTGAACAGGGCCAATGACTGGGTTCACACAACTCACTAACCATGATGGGTTATTTTCCAGAACAACCCAAGATGGGTTAACATGTTGTCTGTGGGATGTCCCCCCCTCCACATTGGGTTATTTTCCTCAAATAAGCCACCTTGAGAATCCACAGTCTGCAGTAAGGGTTATTTTACCTACGGTGGGTCAGCATGTTGTCAGCTGTGTAGCATAGATTCTGGAGATCACCTAAAGAGCTGCTCAGCAAGAGTGACCAAAACCGCTACCACCACGCTGCTCATCTCATGAGATCTCTATTCCCACTACAAAGGAAGCTGGAATAGCTGCCTGGCTGGGCAGGAGGACTACAGGAGGAGGAGGGGCGAGAGGTGTGTGAAATAAACTACTCTGTGTAGTTTGTTTGCCTGAGTGTCTGACAGGAACACAGTAGGTTGTTTGAACTGAGCCTGCCCTCTGCCCTGCCTTCCCGCGCTTACCTGGAGCTACTCAGGGCTTCGATCCACCCCCAGAAACGCCCATTGCTCAACCCGAAGTGAGGCCACCACCAACAGATGGAGGAAAGAACGTGGTGACCTCAGAGCAACTTTAAAAATCACGGTAAATCGACACTACAAAAAAGTGCAGTTTCGGGGGGCAGATGGGGGGGAGGGGGAGAAGCCTGATGTGGCTGCAAGTTGGCAGTTGCATCATATAAACAACCAGAACAGGCTAAACGGGGTGCCTAGTCTGGAAACTTCAACTAGTTCAAAATATGGCAGCCAGATTGGTCACTGGTACACCTAGGAGTGACCATATTACATCAGCTTTAAAATCACTCCACTGGCTGCCAATTAATTTCCGGGCAATGTATAAAGTGTTGGTCATCACCTTTAAAGCCCTACATGGTTTGAGTCCACGTTACCTGCGGGATCGCCTTCTCCCATACAATCCGCCCCACATGCTCAGATCCTCTGGGAAGAATTTACTACAGTCAACCAAAACTAGGCTGACAACCGTTACCCAGTGGACCTTCTCTTCTGCGGCTCCTAGACTGTGGAATGACCTGCTGGGAGAGATCCGCCAACTTACCAGTCTTCTAGAATTTAAGAGAGCTATAAAGACTGATCTCTTCCGGCAGGCCTACCCAGTCGAATTTTAAGAGTTTTATTGATTTTAAAAATGTATTAATTTTATATGATTTTAATTAGTTTTTTGTATTTTATACTGTTTGTATTGATGTTGTTCCCTGCCTCGATCCGGAGGAAGAGGCGGGTAATAAATAAATAAATAGATGATGATGATGATGATGATGATGACGATGATGATGATAGACAAACCCCTGGTCTGCCAGTCAATCCTGAAGTGAAAGCATTATAAGGGCAATGAAAGCTACATTATGCAATGGCATTTCTGGAATTAAAATGGATTTCTAAGAAATACAGAACACCTGGAATGAACAAGGTAGCCTGAGGTGTCTTTTAAGATTTGTGGAGATTGTGGCTGAAGATCAAAGCTGTCATAGCGGGAGAGCAGGTGGGCCATGAAACCACCACCATGAAACCAGGCCCTTGTAATTGGCTTCTCCTACACTCTAGACCCAGAGACTGCAAACGTGTAGTTTAACAGCTGCTGCTCTCTACTGGATCCACACCGAGGACACGGCTGAGCAAAGCCCCCTCGGCTGTTAATTTGGTAGGTACTGCAGTCGTCTCTCCCAGCCACCACAGATGCTATTAATGACAAAAGGGGAGAATGCCGTGATAAAATTAGGTAATGGGGATCAGAAGGCCACTTTTAATAATGGGGTTCAAATCAGAAAGGGTTCTGGTAGTTAGGGCACTGCAAGCTGGGCTGGCTAACTAGTCCAGCATCAATTGTGATCGCCACCAACCCTCCTCTTTCCTCCCAAGACCTCTGGCATGCACAGAGGATTTGGGAGAGAGTCAGGTTCTCCTCCTGCTCCTCCTCCTCCCGTTTGCATTAGAGTGCGGAGTTGGTGAGAAGCATCTTTCTTCTGTTTTTCAAAAAATACTGTTACTATTTCTTACTTTCTTGAAGCTGCCTTGTAAATGAGAGCACCAGGGAGGGAATTTCTAGGCTGCTGCAAGTGCCAGTCGTCAGAAGGACAAGGGCACTGACTCCTGCAAAGCTGATGAGCGGATTTCTGGACATCCAAGAAGCACACCAGTAATATTAAGTACTCAACTATCATTGGGTTCTGCATACATTTGGTAATCGAACATACGGGCGTTTGGAGTGTTGCATGGTATACAAGTGGGTGGGTGGGGGTGGAGTGGCAGCTCTAAGATGTGTGCCTGTGACAGTCCTATTGCCACACTATTGTGCAGCCACAGCTAAATGCCAGTGAAAGAACCACTGCTTTTGTAAGTCCAGGTGCAGGGTTGGGGAAAGAAACGCAATCATTATCAGCAACATCAATCAAATCAGGTTCCTTTTACCCAAACCTGCAACAAAGAATTCACTTTTATTTATTTTTCATCGTCCATGGTATTTTCTACATTTTTTTTTGTCTAATATATCCTTCCCTCTTTACAATTAGCTTTTCTCTCTGTGTGTCCATCTTTGTCCCATCATCACACAATGGGCACAGCACTGTCGAGGCAAAACTCCATAAAGCGACACACCTTTGTGGGTTTTTCTGCATTAGTTAAAGACCAGTGAATTAAATCATATAACAGGCTTGTAAAGTGTTGCTTGCCTGGTCATCTGTACTAAGGAAGAATCACCTTGACCTGACCAGGCAAGAAAGCTTTTGTAAAACGGAAGAAAGGATTATTTCTTTTCCTTTCATGCTTTAGATTGCCACAAGTGATGCATTTAGGGAAGCAGGCTACTAAATGTTTATGATGGAATAGTAATTTTTGTGGCCTTGTTGGCAAGGTGGTCCTATATTCACAGCCTCCTACGACAGCAGCCACAGTTCTGCACTGGGAATTACTTGAATGATCCAAAGGCACCCAATCCAGAGATGTGCCCAAATAACCTGCTGCCCAACAAAGGTTGATGGGAAGGAATCAAGTTCAGCGAAGTGACTCATGCAGAAACACAGTGCAGAGCCTTTTCTGTGGGTATTTGCACAGACAGGCACCTCAATATTTATTTCTCAGGCCGCACCAGTCCCTGCACACCATTCAGAAACTGCTGACACATACGGTAATTCCTGTAAGGAGGCTGGGTCTGAAAAGTGCCAAGGATGCTCTGAAGCATCCGTTTCTCACCTTTGCAGAGTCGCTCATCATCCACAGGTTCAAAGCCGGCCCGGCAGGCGCACCTCCCAATAGCGACCATCCACTCGCCTTCCCCATTGCAGTGCAACCTCACTCCAGAGGAGCCCGTCGTGCTTGCTTCCTCGGCGTCCGCCACACAAGTACCTGGTGCCTCCACCAGTGAAGTCCTTTCACCTCCGGCAAATGTCTCCGGGAAAGAGGCAAAACCCTTCACCACTGCAGGGCACTTGTAAAAGAAAACCTGTACAGCCACCAGGGACATGCAGGCCCCAGAGTCCTGGAAGGCCAAGTAGAAACCCCTTTTGGCAAGCGGTCCAAAGCTACGCACTTTCACATTCATCTTCACCACCTTCCCAGTGCTATCCACCTGCGAGAAGCTCTCGTCGGCCGCAATTGTATCCACCTTGGTCCACGGTCCCTCGTGCCACTCGGGAGATTCTGGAGTGGCCAAGTCTGCCTCCGATTCGTGATAGTAAAGGGTGAAGGTCTCTTTGCAGGAAGAGGCCACGGTCCTCATACTGGCACAGTCGCGGACAGAGAAGCGGAGGCGGATGTGGACCCGGTGGGCTCCGCGCCTCTCTATGAAGTGCGTACGCAACCAGTTATTCTGTCCTGGCTTAGCAACATTGCACACCTCAAAGGTTCGGATCTGGTCCTTCCGGTCATCCAAAACGCTCACCTCATCCCACTGTAGAGGAGTTCAAGGCGGGCCGGGGGTGGGGTGGGGTGGGGAGAGAAAGGAAATGAACAAGGGCAAATATGCTTCCAGCTCTCGTGTCATGGCTAACAGCCTCTCCTAACCCCGAAAACAGTCATGTGGGACTCAAGTCATCAGAGTAACACAGAGTGCACAAAGGTCTGAGTTTGATCTTGCTCATGCCTGGGGACTTCCCAGGCTCAAGGACTGCAGAGTTCCCTCATGCCCAACCTCTGGGAGCTTCTTCGCCCTGGGAACTAGCTCAAGGAGTGCTCAGTTTCTTGGAGCCTTAAAAATAGCCTTCAGGGGGGCTTTTGCACTGCCCTTTTGACTCCTATTATTTTATTTATTAAAATATTTGCATCCTGCCCGTCATCAAAAAGTGATTCTAGGGCTTGGATGATAAGCAGAGGAACACTGTTGAGTTTTGCACAATTTGCTTAGTTGTTTAAGAAAAGCTTCTCCCATGTTGAACATGCAAAATGTGACACAAAAACCAAACCTCACAAAAATTCAAGTCTCTCTCAATTTTATGCATGTTCACTTAGCGTTAGCTAAAGCTTCAGGGTTGCTTGGAAAGGGAGAAGACTGCAGCCAATGGGCTTGCTGGTTACCTCTGATCTCTCACCAAAGAGAAGTGATTCCCTTGCTTATCTCTGGTCCTCATGGCAGCAGATGCAGTGGGGTCTGGCTTGGCAGGCTACACCTTTTGCACCCCTGGCCTAAACTGAGAGCAAATGAGGTACGTTGGACTTAAGACCAGAAGCCTGGATCCAAATCCTTGCTAAACCATAAAGCTCCCTTGGTGGCCAAGAGAAAAAGCCAGTCCTCCCTAGCCTGATCCACCTTGTCATAAGGCTAAAAGGGGGATACAAATGAGATGAATGCTGAAGAGCTTTCTGACTCTGGGAAAGTGGGAAGCAGGGAGTCTCAGGCATGCTCACAAAAAAGTACTTCAGAAAGAGAGTGGTTTCTTAGTGGTTTGAGTCTTTCATAGTATCCAGTACCAACCCCCAGGATGCAAGGACAGTGATGGCAAGAGCCTGAGTAGGCACCCGCCAACTCTAGGCCTTGGCAATTCATAGGTGGAAGTTCCAGAGGCAAAGCCATGATTAATCTGCTGTAACCGGGGCGGAGGGGGGGAGGGGATGAAAGAGCCCTATACCACCTTAGAAATAAATAAATATATTGTGATAGGAGTCTATGCCAAAGCCCACTTCTTCAGATGCATCAGGTTGGAAAGAATGCATCCAACCCTTATCAACTGTGCTCAAAAATGTATTAGAAAATCAAATCAACCCAGTTCACCTGGAAGTTCAGTCAAGCTGAACTAGAGCGATTTAATAAAACAAAAACATCTAGCCCACATTTCAAAAACTGTTCCTGGCCTGTGTTCTAAAAATCAGCATAGGCACAAGGGCTCTGGGACTGCTGAGGGGGAAAGTGCTGAATCCCAGCAATAGTTTTCCTAAGAGCCTGACTATGATTATACTCCTCACTTAGAATCCTAGAATAGTAGAGTTGGAAGGGGCCTATAAGGCCATCGGGTCCAACCCCCTGATCAATGCAGGAATCCACCTTAAAGCATCCCTGACAGATGGTTGTCCAGCTGCCTCTTGAAGGCCTCTAGTGTGGGAGAGCCCACCACCTCCCTAGGTCATGGGTTCCATTGTCGTTTTGCTCTAACAGCCAGGAGGTTTTTCCTGATGTCCAGCTGGAATTTGGCTTCCTGTAACTTGAGCCCATTATTCCGCATCCTGCACTCTGGGTTGATCAATGAAATGCAGTCATGTGGAAGCCAGGCTTCAACTGTTAAAAATTCTAAACACTGTCTTAGGTTTGTAGAGCCACTGGCTGCCTTTCTCTTCTGCCCCATTTTGAATCTGTGGCTGCCTCTACAAGAGAGGTTTAAAGCTCTTTCAAGGCGCTTAAAAAAAATTACCTCTACAAGAGCGGAGCGCAAATCGGGCGTAGAGGCGCGTTATCTCTCCGATTATGCGCATTATCGAACGCGCGTTAAATCGCGAGTTTTATTTTGCTCCGGTTGTTAAAGCGCATTTTGACTATGTGAACAAGCGCTTATGCGCATTAACTACTTGTAAAGCGCATTTTGGTCATCCGTTAATGCGCTTCACCGCCTCTCGCCACCTCTCGTGCAGAGGTATTAGGTGTAAATGCGCTTCAGCGATTATGCGCATAATCGCCTAACCGGGCGCAAAAGCGAATCCTTGTAGAGGGGACCTAAGTTTAAGTCTCCTTTAGGACTTAGTTAGGACTTAGGGTCACTCAGACACTAAAAGAGTGATAAGGTAAGCAGTGTGTTGTGTGCTGCGTGTAGGGCATTACGCAGGAGTTCTGTCGTGTGATCATCTCAGCTAGAAAGAGGAACAGCCAGACTTGAAAAGCTGTGGCACGTGGGCAACACTCTCCCCATTTAGACTGCAGCCACCAAAGCAGAAAAGCAGCCAACAGGAGCTGTCTATGAGCTCAGGGAGCCAGGCTGAGAAAGTGGGGATCCATTCCTCTTTTGCTCTGCGCCTATAGCAGGTGCAAAGGGAGGCTCTCGCGCAGGCAGGCATCTGAGACTCATGGACCAACGGCCCTATGAAGCCAGCAAGGAAGACCTGACCTTAAACAGACATGATGTAGCCCAGAGGTCCCCAAGCATCTTGGGTCAGTGGGCACATTTGGAATTTTGAAAGTGTAATAGGCACTCTCAAAAAAATGGCAGTCATGGGAGGGGATTGCCCATGCCTAAAATGGCTGCCACGGTGGATATGGCCAGTCACAGAACACTCATTTCCCAAACTGGTGAGATTAAAGGAAAAGTAACTTGCCCAAGAACGTAAGTACAAGACAGAACCCAAATAAAGATCCTTCACTTTGCAGCACATCAGCTCTCCTCCCTAGTTCTTCTTTTAGTGTAATTGAAACAAAATTTTAAGAAATAAAATAAAAATGGGGGGGGGGGAGGCAAGGAGCCTGGCAGGCACCAAGAGAAGTGCCCATACACACACACTGTTGGAGACCCCAGAAGCAGCTCTTAAAGGGCCAGCAAAAGCCAAAGACCAGATCACTATCTTTTGCCATGGACCTATGATGAAATGGGTCCTGACTCTTCTTATGGAGAGCAAGGAAAGCAAAGCCAAAAGTACCACTCACCGCAGCCCACAGGAATAAGGAATGGACAGAGAGAGAGAGAGAGAGAGAGAGAGAGAGGCAGCTAGCAGCTCTACAATCTCCTCCAGCTTTCCCTGCCTCTCTCCAAGGGAGCACTGGAATTCTCCACTGTCAGAGGCCACTTTTCATGTGCAGGGTGTAACATGTAGCCATGCTTCAAATGTGTGGGCTTTTTCACAAGCGGTAGAGAAAGATGGGGAGCACCTACCCCATTGGGAGGATGGGCAGTCCAGCCAATCTCAGATGTCTCTCCTGTTGTATCCAACAGAATTTCTGTTGAAAAAAGAAATAAAAAGACAAAAGTGATGACCTTGGGATGGTTCCCAATACAACAGTTATTCCAATCTAATGCTTTTTCCCCTCCCCCCATGTCATCTCTTGGGGGCCAATATGAATACTAGCCTCAAACCCTACTTGCTATCGAATATGAAATCTAGGCTGGGGGAATTGTGAATGTGTTTGTCGACTTGGAAAGTGATTTATTGCAAGTCTTTAGGCATGATTCTCAGTTATGTGGTTTCTTTCAGTGTATGCAGATACCTCACAACTTGGGAATGTCATGTGTAACATGTTTAGTATCTGCTTAACTCAGGCTTTCATACAAGAATTTGTTTGCCAGAAGCAGATAATACAGATTTGCTCTCAAAGACGGCACGTTCTTCTCAAGCTAACAGATTCCCACTGTCAATCTACATGTTAGAAAGAGCTAGCAGCAATATTATGTTTTTCTTTACTCAAAAGTAAGCCCAGAGGACCCAATCCTAATCAAGTCCCTAGCATGGAGGCTGGGGGCTTTAACCTTTTGCCCCCTGCTGGGATCCTGACCTGAATCAGGAGGCACAGGCTTGCAATTTATATTGTCAAAAAGTGGTTTCTGAGCCACTGAAACTAGCAGAACACTTTTAGGCAATGAATATGGCAGGCTTGATCCAGATCAAGACCACAGAGGGTAGCAAATGGTTAAAGTTCCTTCTCCAACCCCAACCGGCCCATGCTAATCCGGACCAGGTCCCCAGCACTTCCTTTTGCGTAGGGAATTTTAAAAGATGTAGCTGCTAGCTACATCTTTAAAGTATCATGCAGTTTGACCCTCAGGAGACAAGTGCCCCTTCAACTGATTTGACTCAAGAACAGAGACGGATCAAAAATCTGTCAATCCAGAAAGAAGCTGAAAAGAGCTGATGTGGTGTAGTGCGTAAGAGCTGAACAGTGTAGTGAAAGTTGGTTTGGCCAACTACAAAGAGTTGGGAGCTGGGAAATCCCCAGTTCAAATCTTGTCTCAGCCATCGACGGATTAGGGCGCCTGGGTAAGTCAACCATGGTCCTTATCCAAAATATGGGGGAAATAATCTGGAATTTACTGGGCTCTTGTAAGGATGGAACATGAAATATGAACATACAAAAAAGCACTACATATGGTGATGATTAACTAGGGATGTCCATCGCTGGGAAATCTGAACCTTTATTGGCTCAAAGGAGTTCCGTAGTGTGTTTGAGTCATTTTGCATCTCTGAGCCGAGCTGCTCTGGGAACGTTTTTGTGCATGGGGGGGAAGGTTCCACAATTTCTGCAAATTTGAGCAATTTGCACAAATTGCAGCTAAATTTGCACAAGCTATGCAAATTTGGCTGTAATTGTAATAAATCCAGCCATAATTAGCACAAATTGCTCAGAAATTTGTGCAAATTGCAGAAATTCCCCCACCCCAGGTGAAAAATTCCTGTAAAATCTGTGAACTGGCCTGACTTTCTGCAGATTGAGTAGAAGCAGGAACCAAAAATAAATCTGGGGAGGGGGGGAGTCTAAGAAAACTCATGAACTCCCCACCCAAATGGATTTCTCTGACATCCCTATGATTAACAGACAGACTTGCTGCATGCATACATTTCATTTTTCGACCCACATCTAAGCCGTCTTAAGTGTGAAGTAAGCCTGGTGAGGGAGCTCGCAAAGGACTGCATCATGTGCGGGTTCTCCCCCATCACGCTGTGTCTTCTCCTGCTTATCCAGTCCAACTGAATGCAAACATGGGTGCCTCTACAAGAGCGATTGAAAGCTCTTTCAAGGCGCATTAGGAAATTTACCTCTACAAGAGCGGAGCGCAAATCAGGGGCTCAGGCGCGTTTTCTCTCCGATTATTCGCATTTTCGAATGCGCGTTAATTAGCGAGTTTTAATTTACGGCGGGAGTAAGAGCGCCTTATGTTCGTGTAAACAAATTTCTGAGGAGGCGCATTAACAATCAGGGGTTGGACTGTGGTCGTAATGTCATGCATAGAACTGCCCCTTCGCTGAGAAAACCTCCCACTTTTTGGTTTAGTTTCCTTTCTTCTCTCCTCCTGGCAACTTCCTCCTTGTACTCTGTCTCTCTGGATGAAAGCTCCAAGAAGAGGTGACCCAACGTGAACCAAAAATAAAGTTTCTTTGAAGTACCCTGATTAAATATTTTTAACATGGAGACACGGGGCCAGATGGAGGTGGTTTTATGAGACTTAAAGGTAATAGGAAGGATGTGCGTATAATTAGCCATCAGCAGACATAACTTCCCCTCGCTTCTTGCTGGGTTCCTGAGCTGAGGTGTGTGTGTGTATGTTTTACAATTGTTGAGCTCGCTGGGAAGTGGAGGGGGAAGGAACGAAGCAGCATCCCCCTGTCTGTTTTGGTGTGTGTATGTGTGTGTGTGTGCGAGACACATTGCCATTTACTCCTGAGGAGGTCATGGCAATCGGATAAAGGAGGGGGGGAAGACAGGTAGCCAAAAATGTTAATTAGCTCATTCCTTTCAGGTAACCTAGGAAACCAAAGGCGGGAGATTCTGGTGGTCGGGGAGAATAAAGGGAGGGAACCGGTTTGGGGAGTTTCTCTGGGACAAAGCGCATTACTTTCAGCAACATTTGCATGCGATTCTCAGCATGTCATACAGCCTGTAATGTGCTTCAGCGCCTCCCATGTATAGGGATTAGGCGTAAAAGCGATTGAGAGAAGATGCGCATAATCGGGGAACCAGGCGTCAAACCGAAATCTTGTAGAGGGGGGGCCATGCTGAACTGAGGGCGGCAGATGCTCTTCTGCAGGTCCAGTTTTGACAGTGCTTTGATGCGTAACAGAACCTCTGGGCAGCCCTGTGAGCACCAGTTCATCTCTAAGGCATCTTCTCTGTGCCTAAATAGCATGATCCGGCCTAAAGGGTTTGTTGCAGCATTTCAGGGTGTATCACCTCATCGACGAAGTTTGCTCCATCAAAACAACGAAGCCTTCTTTGGGCCAACTATGTGCAACCGTTTTATTTTGAAATGTGGAGGGAGATTTTGAGAGAAGGAAAAGTGGGAAAGAGACAAAGAAAAATTCACTTTAGCGGCCTCAGTTCTGTCCTGGCCTCTGCTCTGTGCTGCAGCAAGTAGAATACATCCCAAATGGCTTTTCTCCGGTGAGCCTGCCTGGGTATTTTTTTTCTTTTTCTGAGAGCATGAATATTTTAAGGGCAAGCAAAATACACATGGCCTGCAGCTGACAGGGTTCTCTCCCTGAACATGGCATATTTAAACACCTAAGGCACATGATGACAGCGAAACGGCGAAGTCTATGCAATTTCTACGCATGATACACCTCCCTGTTAGCTACAGCAGGCCAGTAAAATGCTCCACCATTTAGATGGTGTGTAGTATGTCAAGCCTGTGTTTGCTTACAGTAAGGCTATTTCCTGATTGGCATAATGGCAGCTTTTGCTATTAGCTTCATTACTTGTCCAATCAGGCTCCACACCTGTGACCACCAGGTATAGCCAGCAGCTCATCAAGTGCCATCCTCAGCCTCCACCAGGTGCCACTAAGCTCCACCTCTTTGAGGCTCCTCCCCCTGAACCTCAGGGTCTGGGGCTTCAAAGACCTGGCACAATCCTACCTTATGGATTTGTATCCATTCATTTATTTAAAACATTTCTTGGCCGCCTTTCAGGGCAGAGGGCCTCACAAGGCAGCTTACAACAATAAAATACATAAAATATTAAAAGCAATAAAGTATTAAAAGCAATAAAAACATTATCACAATAAAATAGCAATTAAAATAATAAAACCAACAATAAAACTGGCAGGACAATAATAGCATCTTCCACTAAGCTGTAGGGATCTTACCAGCCTCTGTAGTTGCCAAGAAACCTCCTGATTCTACAGTCTACTAGGGGAAGCAAAAATGAGGTAGACCAAGGCAGGACAGGATGGGGGAGGTTGTCAAACAAATGGGATCAATATTCATAAGAATATAAGAAGAGCCTTGCTTGATCAGACCAAGGGTCCATCTAGTCCAGCACTCTGTTCTCACAGTGGCCAATCAGCTGTCGTCCAGTGACCCACAAGCAGGACAAGATGCAACAGCACCTCGCCCCAGTTGTGGGAAACTTCCCAAAAGTATTAAAACCAGAGATAGAAGCGAGACTGAAAGAACAAGATATTATTAAACTAAGGAATTGGATGGAAAAGATGAAGGATAGTGAGCATATTAAAGATTTATTTAAAGGACAAAAGATAGCGTGGTTCAAGTGTTTGCAATTGGTAAAATGGACACAGGAATGGAGGTTAAAAAATAAGAAATGTAGAAATAATACTAGATTTGAAGATTTAATTGAACAATTAGGAAAAAAAGAAGAAGCCAGAGCTAAGAAAGGACTCACTAGTGAGATATATAAAATATTAATAGAGGAAGAATTTCAGGACTCACTTAAGGTTATAAAAGAGGTATGGGAAGAAGATGTAAGGGAAAAAATCAATGAAGATAATTGGGGGAGGATATGGAATGTAAGAATGTTAAAGTTACTGTCGATTAGAATTAAGGAGAACTACTATAAGACAGTTTGGAGATGGTATTTAACACCTGTAAGATTTCACCAGATAGATAAAAAAGTGTCCAAGAATTGTTGGAGGGGGTGTCAGGAGGTTGGGACCTATTTTCATATGTGGTGGAGCTGTGAACAAGTACAAAAATTTTGGGAAAGGGTTTTTAAAGAAATAAGTGATATAATTGGAAGTAAATTGGAATTAAACCCGAAGTTAGCTCTACTAGCAATATGGGATAGTAGGAATAAGCATATAATAAATAGAGAATTGGTAAACAACCTCCTGGCACCCGTTAGAATAATGATTGCTAAAAATTGGAAAGGGCAACGAAGTTATATAATAGAAGATTGGTATAAAGAAATTTGGGATATAGCTTTGAATGATATGTTGACTTGTAAAATGAAAATAATGAGGGGAATGTCCAGTAAGAGTGATTTTGGAGAAATATGGACTCCCTTTTTGGATTATGTTTTAAGATCGGGAAAGGGACAATCGCCTTCAAAAGAATCATTAAAATTTTGGAAGGAGGATGAATGATTATGAGAAGGTCTCGGTGGGGGGGGTGCACGGGGGAAGTCGAGGGTGGTAGTTTGTTTTATATTATGTATTGTGTATGTTTGTTTTGTTGAAATTAATAAAAATTATATATAAAAAAAAAGATGCAACAGCACCCTCCCACCCATGTTCCCCAGCAACTGGTGTAGTGAACTGCATCGAACTTGGTGGATCAGGTTGTGTAGACTCCCAGGACCATTGTTTTCCCTCTGGGGTCCCTATTTGTGGAGGACATGCCACTCATTGCCACGATTATAGATGGGTTTTTCCTCTCAGATTTTTTTCCAAATGCTGTACTTCCCAGTTGTCCAGACAAGTGAATGGGAGCCATTCAGTTATATGAGAGAGAAATAAAGAATGCAGACAGCACACCACTGTGGGGCAGTGCTCACATGTCTCCACCCCCAGTAGATCCAGGGTCTGTAGTGAATAATAGATGGTGTGCCCTCTGAGCTGCCTCCCAGATCACAGTCCTTTAATTCTACCCCATAGAACTCATTAAAAACCAATGAGCCAGACCCTTTCTGTATAGTCCAACCCTTCAACAGCATATCCTTGCCCTGGTAGTGTTTCTTGGTGTGATGCTACAGTGTGCCTGGAATGCCAGAAATTGGGTATTATAATATACAAGTGAGGCCCTGCAGCAAAACATGGTGGCACAGACTCACCCCTTTACAAGAGTGCTCCTGTTCAGGGCTCAACCTACCCTGAAACAGGAGGGATATGCTCCTATTAAGGCCTATTGAGAAAGGAGGGAGGTTCTGTTATATACCCTCTTCAGTTATATAGTGCAAAAGCATTCATGTTTAGGACTGGCTGCCACCCTAAACTTGAGAAATGTGTTGGCATATAGTGTGGTGTGTATGGGGGGGCATGTTCTGGAGAGTAGGAAAGGGGAAATACTTTTTTCCCTTTCCTTCCCTCTCAAACATTCCTGTATAGCATATGTATATAGCTTCAGAGCACACTTTTTCTGCAAAACCAAACTCTCCCTCCAGAATGGTTAGAGGCTTGCAGGATATACTTTGTTGTCTTCTAGAACCCTAAGATCCATCACTCAGTGCCAGGTGCAAAAGACATGCACTGAGCCTGTTCAGATGACATGCTAAGCCACAGTGGTTAAGCATAACATTATGGCTTAGTGTGTCGTGTGAACCCTGACTCAGCGTGTTGTGTGAACCATTCCTAACCACAGTGGTTACATATCCATGATTTAAAACAGCTCACTCACCATTTGCTGCAAAAGGGTCAATGGTCTAACCATGGCTTAGTGTGTTGTCTGAACAGGCCCATCGTGAATTAAAGAATTCAGAGCCCAAGAATTTGTTTTGAGTGCCAGAACTGAATGGAGCTCAGTCCTTCCATCCAAAAGTTCATTCTTGGTTACCCAATCCCCCACACCATGATCACCGCGCACCCGCAAACACACACACACACACACACACACACTTTCTTCATTTCAACATCTAATTTAAGGAATTGATGAACAATAGGGAGTAACCAATCCTTGATCTTCTGCAAATCACTCGGAGCTCTTCTACATGAGGCATTTTTCGTATGTTCATCATTCCCTACTCATGGTTGTTTATGGATTCTTTAAATGATGTGACCCTCCAGTTTTGTTTTTTCTATATCTAAACAGCACCTTCAGTGAAATTTTTTTAAAAAGAGAAGCGGGGGGAATGTAAAAAACACACCCAAACACCTGCTGTTTCACTATTCTGCTACGCCACAGTGCCACTTATAGGTTATGTAACAGAAAAGCAGGAAAGGAAAATCTGTTTGTCTAGTCCTCAGATCTCGATTCTGTGACAAAAGTAAAAGTAGATACAGCTGATTAACAGGCTTGTATAGGAAAGCTCTCAGAGCTCTACTAGTAGATCCTAATCAACCTTCTGCTCAGCCCTGTTATAAGCTGTCAGGCATCTGAATGCCCTCTAAGGCAGAAGTGAGAGCTGCCCATAGAAAACAATGGAATAATAATAATAATAATAATAATAATAATAAGAGTAGCAAAGACAGAAGTTCCTTCTTTGGCGCTCAATGTGAACCTGGAAATTCCGTCTCCAGATAATGGGGTGAGTTAGAGCAGTATTTCTTATCTCTTTAGGCTCAGCTGCCACTGGCTTTCTGTAAGTCCTAAGCTCGCAGATAGTTGCTGGAAAGTTTGGAGTTTGTTTTTTTATATTTTTCTTTTCTTTTAAGACCCACAGTCCGTATAGCTAGCGCTTCCCCCAGAAAGATTAAAAAACACACTTTGTTTTTGGGAAGCCCTGTGTGGCTTCCTAAATGGATAGGCCCTCAATCACATGTTTGCAATTAGAAGCAATGATTGTGATATTGATTCTCCTGTCCCTCGCATCTATAATAGTGACATCAACCTCAGCAGCCTGTGTAACTGTTATTACTGAGAAGGGCCACATTGATCTGGTTACCTGCTTTAAATTAAAACATGGGCATTTTTCTTTAAACAGTCACTCAAATATGGCCTCAATTCAGCCAACACAAACCACTTAAGTCAGACAAGGTCACCTTCTTGTTGCCACTGACTGAGTGATTTGAATGTATATTTCGCTACAATATCAGCAGAGTTTATATCTGAGAATTGGGGCAACTCCTCTATGATCAGGATCAAAACCATCTCAAATTGAAGAGAAAAGTCAGATTACACCCCTTCAATGTTCAGAAGAACAAAACAGCGCTGTTTGATCAACTCAGACTGGCAACATAGAACGGTCAAGTAAGAGATCATCTCAGCATTTCAAAACATCTTTGGATACTCGTAGGTTACAGCTATTTTAAGTGTGGAACCAAGAACACTCTTTTTGGATTAGCTAATTGAATATAGCATAAGCTCATGTAGGTTACAACTAACTTTGGATGTAAAGTGAGAGGGCAGCAACAAGGGATGCAAGGCAGTTAACCGAAGGTTCTTGCTTAAAAACCCTCACTTTCAAAACGGTATTACAAATTACAGGGAAGGGCAAAGGCTAGATTGCGATTTCTGAAAACGCTCCAATGGTCCCTGTGTCCTTTCTCCAATGAAACTCTGGCCCTAGCTAGCCCTCTGAGGATGTGCTGAGATGCCTTTTCAAAATGTTCTGAAGCTTTACAAACACGCACCAGGTTTCTTCCAATTTCAGCCACTTCCCCCCAGGCCTCGAAGAGTTAAAATCTCAATAAGGGTGGTGCGAGAATCTGCCTGTGCCACAAGTGCCTGTGAATGGATTCAAAATGCTGGCACACTGATTCCCTCCCCCCTCAAAGTGCCTATGCGGATAGTAAGTGCTGCTGAAGATGTTCAAGTCGAAGTTGCTCAATATAAGCACACCAGATCCACTGAGGGATTAAACAAGCTGTCATGGTGCAGGTAGTGATTGATTCAGAAGCCAGTGAAGGTCAGCCTATCGCAGAGTCAAATAATAACATGCTCAATGAGTGGAGAAGATGTGTATGCGATTAGGGAAAGCAGGGATGCTCAGGCTCTGTGTAAGCAGAGCCAGCACCGGACCTCAGCGGAATCTTGGCCCACCAGACTCCAGTGGGCTCCCGCCTGCCCAGTGATGCGGTCACCACTGCATCCCGCCAACCGCATGAACGGGATGTGTTTTCCAGGTGGGTTGTCAGCACTACTGAATGGAAATTGAGCTGGTTCCCATACATGTCAGACACCTGCCAGGTTAAGACTGCCCAAAGTGCAATGCCTGACCCGACACTGACAAGAGGCTATGGCGGCGATGGTGGCAGCGGGCTCAATGGCACTGGGGGCAGTTGAACTGGGCCCCCGAGTGTTTGGCAGCTGCCTGTCCTACAGAGTCCTGCAGCAGACTCTGGGTGCAGGGATAACCAAGAAACAAGGCAATGAAGCCAGCAGATGTTCAAGCACATAGATGTCAGTCCAATGGGATCAGGCTTGGCAGGAGAGGTCAAGATAGCAGTCAGGGGCAAAAGCACAAGCAGCTAGTCAGAGAAGTGGGGTCAGGCTAAGGCAAGAGTGCTGGAGATAAGAGGCAGAGGTCAATACACAGTTAGGCAGTCAGATACATTACACTGTCCAGAAGCAGAGTCCAGAAGCAGAGTCCAAGGGCCAGTCCACAGAGCACATCTGGGAGGCAAAGTAGAAGGCACAGGAGCTGAAAGAATAGTGTTGTTTCTAACCCTAGCTAAACAGACATGGGCTCAGTTCGGACGACACGATAATCAACAGAGGGAGGAAGAGGCAACCATCAGTTGTATTGCTTATTGTGTCGTATGGAGGTGCAACACACAATGCACACACAACTGATGGTACACTATTTGGGGCAATTAAACAACGGAGAAAAACAATGGACTGCTCAGTTGTTTATCCCGAACTCCATTGTTTAAAGTGTCGTGTGGAGGGAACCCCCCTCTCTCCGTGTACTATTCCACTCGGTATAGAGTTTGCCAGCCGGAGCAGCCCAAAACCCCCGGCTGCTCCAATACAGCCGGCAGAACTTGTGGTGAATGATGGGATATGGCTGGAGGACTGAGGGAGGGGGGAGGGAGGAGACGCAGCAGCCCAGAAGGACACCGGGACTTTCAACCCCGTGACAGGGGAGGGCCAACATTTGTATGGTGGACGCCGCAGAAATAACGCATGGTGAGTATGCTCTTTCCCCCCTCCGTTGCCTAAAGTGTCGTCTGAACTCAGTCATTGAAGGCTTTTAACGCTAAGTCTGCTGCCCCACTCAGGGCTCAGCTTCAATACATTAAAGCTCTCTGCTCATGAGGAGTCACTTTCTCCTCATGAGGAATCCCTCCATGCAAGCAAACATTCCTTCTCATGGAAGCCCTACTGGCCAGTCCCTCTTGGGGTGCCAGGAGGTTGCTCAGCCTCTGTAGCCATCTCCCCCAAGGGCACAAGCTCCTCCTGGTCTGGTGACAGTGACTGCTCTGGCATGCCTTAGGGAGGGCGAGAGGGTAAGAAGTCATATTTGGTAGATTAAGACCTCCATCATACCAAATTTCCCCCCCTGGTTTGCCTCCGCGTTTTTTTAACCTCTGATGCAGAAGCGTGTCAAGCTTATGACCCCTTTCACCTGAAGAGCTGCTCTTTCGCTCCTTCGCTCATTAGCTCTTCCACTCCACTCCACCCCTCCCCTTCTCTTTCTCCCTCCACTCAGGTCCTGTCAGATGAGTACTTCAACCAGACCACTTTTCTGACAGGCAAATATGGAACGATCCTTTAGTCTGGCTCTTTAGGGGCATCGAGGGAATATAATCCTGTCTCTGCAGAGATTCAAATGTTGTATGATTTTAAAAAACACTTTCGAGCCTGGGATGCAAGGTTTGGGTTTTATATTGAAGCTTGGACCGGCTGCTGGGAGAGATCACTTTTCCCTGCCAGAACCTGATGCAATCCATTCAAGCTCCCAGTTCCTTTAAAACTACACAGAGCCTGAGGGCGCATTGAATACGCTTAGGGAAAATAATCCAGACTTTTAGCGTTCTAAGAAAGGCTGGGGCAGAGGCGGGGTGTCAGCAGGACAGGCACGGCGTCATGTGAGTATCATGCTGCAAATTCGCACACTACGCATGGTAAGAGTGCACTAAATCGCTGGTGTGATGGAGCTCTGATTCTCCCCGCTCTTTCCTTTCCAATTGGCTACAAACATTTCCTCTTTTCCTCTAGCGTCTCTGCACTTCACAAACACCACAGTTAGGTACCATCTCAAGAATTAGTACAATTCCCTGCTCTTCAGATGGAACTAGATGTTCGGCAACAAACACACGTCTGGGAACCTGGGCTGCTATCTTTCTGCCACAAAACTCCGGGGAAGCAGTGATAAGCAGGAAGCTTGACCCTTCCCCTAAAACGTCCTGTCCCATCTTCAACCAAGCTTCCCATGCACATTTGGCATGTCAAGTGTTGAAAAGCAGTGGGGAAGGAGCAGGGAGACTGCAGCTGGGCCAATGGTTACACTCCCACCCCCATCTGCTCACTGAATGTTCCCTCCAAATTGTGCCCTTGCCACTGGCAGAGTGGTCACGAGTTCCCAGACCTGTGTTTGGCATCACGCATCTAGCTTCATCTACAATCTCTACCCAAAGCAAGGCATGTATTAAAAGCAGGTTCTTGCCCACAGAGATCTTGGCGAATTCTCTCCACCCATTTTTGCACTGGCACTATGGAGAGAATCTGCAGATGGAAACCTGTTTTCATACTTCTCTAGTCCAAGGAGAATATGGGGGGGGGGGGGAGTTTAACAAAGAAGGATTGCCGGAGGTATGGGGGCAAGGGGAGGAGCTGCAACAACCCAAACCCAAATCTAGCTGCTATATGGAATAAAGGATTTTTTTTTAATGTGCAACTCCGAAATTAAAATTTGTACATATCAGGGTGGAGTTAGGATGTCAGGCTGGTAGAAAAGCCCAGGCACCTAAAGGTTTCATTTCTTTGTGTGCCTGCATTTCTAAAATGTTATGCTGTTGTCATCTAGGGAATTAAATTGATTTCCCAGCCCAATTCAAATGAATACCTGCATATAGAACTAACTAGCTCATATTGCTACAACCTTTGCACAAAACAAAACAACAATTCAAATGTGTATCCTTTGGTTTTTTTAAAAAATAGAATGAGTGCTCAACTTAAATTTTAATGTTTTCCCCCGTCTTGGGCATCAGCCCTTTCTGTTACATCATGTATCCCAAAACAATCTCCAGGCCCAGTTTTCTAAATAATAATCTACATATAACATAATTTCCCCTTCAACCTTACATACGCTTACTGCCTGTTCTACTGTCCTAAAAAGTAACATTAATTCCGATAACCATTCCATACAATTTTGATTTGTGGCTTCGAAACCAATCTTCCAAACCTCTAAACTCCTCTCGTTCCAGCAATCAGCTGTATCCCTGCAGCCTTCAGGATCTGATCGAGCTTCACTCTAACACATTTGATTTTACTGAGATGATTTTTAATGACCTTTCAAATACAAGTTGTTCAAAATTTTCCGTAGCGATAAGACAAGCCTATGAGCAGCCATTTACTATTACATTTTGTCTACCACGACTTGCTTCTTAGAGAAATGCAATACAGAAAAGATATGACTTTTTCCCCCAATTTCATTTCCCTTATTTCACCCAGAAATATGTATTTAAATGTTCATTTTGAGCAGATATTTGAAAATCAGGTTACAATGTGTGGACTTGTATTAAAAATGGCAGCTTGACGTGGAAGCTGCTTGAATGGAGTTATAAGTGGGAACATGCAAAAGTGGGACAGACCATAATACAGTGATTCGCCAATCCCTGCTGGGATGTCATTATGTTAGCATTGATATCATCCTCCAGCCCCCTCCCCCAACACACACACACACACACATGTGCCAGTCAATAAAAAGGAGCAGGTGGTGGGGAAACATTAGTGCAATGGTGTCACCGTACATATGTTTTTCCAACAATATGTTACTGGAGAGATGTGGGAGAAGACACAGGTTGGCCCCACACATCTTCCTGAATTTGTAGCTTGGCCTAAAATGTTTCTGAACAGCCACTGCACAGGTTTGCATTTCCTCCATTATGTCCCAAAACATTGGTTCTTATCCTCCCTGGCAGATTTCCATGGAATCCTAAATTAATACTAAACCAAGGTTAGTTCTGTGTTTGTACTCAACTTACATGTCAGCTGAACACATTGCTCTCATATTCTGCCATTGCTTCGAAGCACCAGTTAACCCTCTTCAAGGCAAAATGATGACTAATAGAGACCCTCCCTCATACAGCCAAAAGAACTGTAATGTTTTCTCAGTCATTTTTGTTTTGGCCTCAGCTTTCAACAGCCAGGCAGACTTCTTGAGTAGTGGCTGCTACCCAATGTTAGCCGGGGATCCTGATCGTCCAATGCAGATAATCCAATGGCAGATGGAGAATCTTCTGTCTGCCCTACCCATCTCTAGCATTAGGGCAGCTCAGCCAATCATTGTCAGAGGCTTTGCCCCTGCAATAGCACTTGAAAATGTACCCAACATATATCAATTGCTGCAATTTAAATACAAATGCCCCCACTTCTAAATTATTATTATTATTATTAATAATAATAATATTAATATTAATATTATTATTATTCTACAAGATCCAAGAATATTTAGGTCTTCTGAAGGACGGTGTGGCATAGAGAATAGAGGGTTGTACTTCGATTGGGAACCCTGAATACAATGCCCACCTCTGCCATAAAACTTACTGGATGGTGCCGGGTCATTCACTTTCTGTCAGCCTAGCCTTTTTTACCTGATGGTTGCCAGGATAAAGGCATAACTCAAATGCAATGCCCTGAAGTCCTTAAAGGAAGGATGAAATATAAATGTAATAAAGAAACAGTCTTCCACCAGCCCCTGGGTCTCTGTTGTGGTACAAGTTCCAAACCAAGATGAAACTGGGAGCTTCTGTGTGAAGTAGAGCAAATGGAATGCCATCACATCAGCAAACACACACCCTATGCCCTGCAAGAGAGGACACTGTGGACCAGCTAGGTAAGTCTTACCATGTCACTCCTATCGATTCAGCAAAAGGGCACCGGCATGAAGCATTGAATGCAGACTGGCACAGGAGTAAACTGCTCTTTTAAAACCATGTGGGATTTTGCACAGTGATAGTACTTGCGAGTTAACATTCGATTTTCAGTCAAATCTTATTTATTTATTTAAAAAACATTTAGAGGTTGCCTTTAAGGATAAAACGCTCTCAAGGCAGCTTCCAGGATATATATATATATATATATATATACACACACACACACACACACACACACACACACGAATGGGCAATAAATATACAATGAAATATAATCACACTTATTTTCCTACCATAATGAAACAAATATTTCCCCACTATAATGAAACGGCTTTAATGGAGCTAGACTTTTCAAACGGCTACAAAGAGTACAAGTCAAATACATACTACTGGGTGGAGGGAGCAGCTTTAACTACATGGAGGAGGTTAAAAGTTTATTTTCTTTCTTGTTGCTGCTGTTCAAGATCTGCCACTGTTGGTCTTCTGTCCCCTCTCTGCACTTTGCTTAGTATAGGAAAGGGCCACCTGAGGCATCCTCCAGGGGCCAGTTTACACTCTACTTCTTAAACGCCAATAGGAAATTATATAAATAGCAGAAGACGCATGTGGCTCCATCAATTGTGCAAATGCACGTCTGCTGCTGTCAGTGGGAAGCGGAGACTCTGCAGATTTAGATGACTGCACTTCCTTGCCATAAACAAAGAAGTGGAGGTCCAATCTTTCCCCGGTGGCTGCTTAAATATGTATAGGAGAGAAACCCAACCACTTAAATGCACACGCACCACTCACACCCGACAGTACTACACTCGCATTTTTACAGTTGATGGGACACACGTGTGCATGCTGCCATTTCATACTTGATTTTAATACCCGATTTGAAAAATTACCAGCCAGCTTCTTCCCCCCCATATCATCTATCCGTTGCTTCCGCCCTCACACAATTGCACTCGCTTAAACTGTGCCACAGGGAGCTTTGCAAAGTAGTAACGTGCTTCACTGTTCTGCAAGCCCCTCTTCTGCTCAGTGCAACACAAAGTCCCCCACCCCTCTCCTCCACACCGAGTTGAAGGGAATAAAGAGAATTGATGATAATTCTTGCATTTCAGCACAAGAATTGGGGAGAGAGGGGGAGAAACCAGGGCTGAAACTGTAGGACAAAAGGACAGGACTGTATTGCTAAGTTGATCTTTACCAGCTGGGGTTGTGCTGCTCTTTCATTTTTGTTTTTAGCTACAGTTGGAATAAATGAATTTTCAAAAGGAATGGAAGAAAAGCAGGAGAGAAAGAAGAGGAGAGTGATTTGATGACTGCGTCATGCAGACGATCTGGAAAAAGTGAGTGAACAAAGAATGATTCTGGATGAACACGTAGCATGGAAGCCGCCAAAATACCTCTTCCCTCCATTTTCCCTCCAGTCAGCCAACTTTCCTTTTTCCCCCTTTCCCTTCCTCCTCCAACCCACCCACAGCTCTTGTTTCGCTCATCCCAGATTCCCACTTTGCTCCTCCCCTCCTTCCTCCTGCTTTCTGACCTGTCTTTTTCTGGAGGCTTTCATGTGTGAGAGAAAGAGGAGCATCCATCATGAAACAGTCAATGAGCACATGCAGCCGCAGGGATTTCCCTTAGCCCTGCAACAGGGCTGCTCATGACATCTCTGCCCTTCCATCTCCAACTCTCTTTCTCTGGTTATTTCTTTTTCATCTTGTTCCCGTTACCCATGTTCCACACTCACACAAACTCGTCTGTCTTCCCTGACTCAGGGCCATGCAGAGGGGGGGGCAGTGGGGCCAGTTGGCCCGGGGCCCACAATTTTGAGGGGGGCACTCCGACGAGGAGGTCCTCCCCAGCTTACGCTACTGCTGCCATAGCGTCAGCAGCCCATCGAGAAGTGAGGAGCCCGCCTTGTGGAAACAGCGCAGATGCCGTCAGACTACAAGCTCCAGAGGGCCATATGCCGCATGCAGGGCGGGGATCTATGTGCCTTGAGGGTGTTGTAGATCAGGTTTAATATGAAGGTGTTATGTAGAACGGACATGTTGGTTGTCCTTTTTCGAAATGGGGGGGCACACACTTCCCATCTGGCCTGGGCATATTACCAGCTCTGCACAGCCCTCCCCTGACCACTTTACCCTACTCCCTTTCCTGTTGATTCAACATGACCAAGTTCTTTATAGCTGATACAGCCCTTTTCCTCCAGAAATGAGATGCCACAGCTGCAACCCAAACAGCATTGTGTGTGTAATTTAAAAGCCCGGCGGGCAGGCTTCCAAAATATCCCCACCAAAATCATTTTTTCCAAAAACCAGGTTTTCTGAAATGCAATGGAACCATAACCCATTTCTAAAACCTTACCAATGTTCTCCTGCTCCCTGTAAAAGATCCCGCTGCTTTGCCCACACTGCCCCTTATGCCTGCAACTCCGACCCAGGACACCTTTGTGCTGCTCACCCCTTCGCTCCTCATCTCCAACTGAGACAGATCTTAAGATGTAGGTGATGTTTTGCTTACGTTTATTCCTGTTGACCCTTGCGCCTTTCCTGTCCCACTTAGAAATGCTACCTAAATAGAACTCCCATGTTTGGAGCCAGGGAAGGGCACTTGCCTTCATGCCCTGCTTATGGGTTTCCCACAGGCATCTGGTTGCCAAATGTGAGAACCAGGATGCTGGGCTACATAAACCTTTGGTTTGATCAAGCACTATCTCCTCTATCTTGCTGTCTCCCACAGAGCTGAAAAACAGATTGAAAGCTCATTGGAACAGGGGTCTAACTTTTGGCTTATGTTACTCGGTAAAGCACATTGATTAGCGACCCTACTTCAATATGTAATAACCGCTGTAATAAATAACACCAATATTATTTACTAGCCAATGGACCTGGCTTGGCACAGGATGGATTAACAGTTACATCGATACAGCAAAGGATTAATGCAGGCGTCAAGAGTTGGACACATTGTTTCGCAGTCTTGGCACTGTCACAGTGATGGACATCCTCTTTTATTATTACAGATTTGCATGTATAATAATTCATCATTCAAAAATGTCACTGCGCAGAATGCCTCTTTCCTACACCTTTCTTAGCTGTGCATCTGTTAATCACATACACTCACACATGCTTGATCCCCACTTGTGAGACATAAGCATCTGCAGGAAGGAGCAAAGGAGGGCAGTCTCCCCACTTCTGGGATAAGCCATCATCTCCCTGATACCCAGCTTTAATTTAAAAAAAAACACCAAGGAGCTGTTTATATGTGATGTAAGCCACGGGGTGGGTGGGTGGTGGCCACCCTGCAGGCATCCCTAGCCTTCCCCACAAATCTCCAAAGCATAAAGGTTGGGGACTTACCCTAACTTTTTTGTCCAGAACGTGGCGAGGACAGCGCATCACCATGTATTGCTCATCTCCAGGGTCGCAGGAGAGGTGGGCTGGGTGGATGGCGACCCCTGATTGGTTGCCATCTGCCCGGGCAAGGGGGAGGGGGCAGGCTGGTAAGCCGAATGGCAACCACAATGCCCCTATGCAGCCTCCAGGTGGAGAGAAGAGTCTCCCTTTTGCTGGGGGGAAGTTCTCCCTTCCCTTGGCTTCAATCCCCACAAGGTAAGGGGGGAAGCCAGGGAGGGATGGGTAGCAGCAGCAGCGGTGCGGCCCCCACCCTGTGATCCATATAAACCCTGCGCTCGCTCCTTGGCATGGGGATAACGTTGCACAATCCAATAGGAGAGAAACCGTGGGGTTTTGGGGGCTCATGGTGCCAATGCACCATCGTCAAGACAGATCCCAAGTCTCGAGCCCTTGTAGAACCCAAGATATAAGAAAAAATGTACAACCACTATTCTGCCTATTTGGTTTGTGAGAATCTAGTCTGCGCCCATCCATTAACCAATGAATACTCATAGTGATAGTTAACACATCCTTCTGGGTTTATTAAACTTTTTTGTGGTCTTCTCTGTTAGAAAGTAATTACAGCCTTTATAAAACCAGGAGTTGAGCGTTGATGAGTTTGGGCAGTATTGCGTCTATCAAAAACAAAAGGTAGAAGCAAAGTCAGGATTTCATGATCTTTCTAACTCAGGTCTAATTATCATTTTTTTTCTGAGTTTATAAACATTAAAAAAATTACCCTGATAACGGCTCAGTTCAGACAGCACGTTTCTCAGTGTTTTATAGCACAGTTGAGAAATGTGTTGTCTGGTGGGGAAACCCCATGCAATGGTGGAGTGTTTTTTTGTTGCGTGTTGTATGGCAGGCTCCGTGGAGTTTTCTGTTGAGTTGACTTTTCCCACTGGCTACAGAGTTCTCTGGCAAGAGCGGCAAAATGAGGGAGTGCCACTCTTGGAGAGCCACTGGGTTTGTGGTTTTTGCAGCAACGGCTGATGGGATATCATCAGGAGGACTGGGTGAGGAGAGAGGGCGGAGGAACTGTCAATCAAACATCGCGTTGACTTTTACTTAACTCCACGGTAGCCCATACTCACACAACGGTGGAGTTAGAACATGCTGTGTGGGGAATACCTCCAAAAACTCAACCGTTGAGTGGAGTTTTCACATTGCGTTGACTAACGTGTTGTCTGAACTCAGCCATTGTGTGCAGAGAAGGTTCATTATTATTACCAATACTGCAGAAAATAAGGCTGTGGATGAGAAAGGGTTAAATAAATAAATAAGAAATTCAGAAAAGATTCCCCAGCTTTGAACCAGGCTTAAGTTTTCCTTCAGTTAGGAACAGGAGCACCACTCCCTTGTGATTAAAGAAACTACCACCCTGTTGAGATTTGAAGGTGCTCTGTCTAAAAATCTGGATAACTATGCCCTCCAAATAAGTCAAAACGTAAGTATCCCTTTGATCTGGTTTGAGCGCTTACTTAGCACAACAGTATTGCCATAGGTATATTTAGTTTTTTACAGCAGATCACAAATAAAAGGAATTTGTTGTTGTTCAAACGATAAGAGGCAGACAGATCCCCAGGAGTATAAAACTAACATTGTTATCATAAATAGCAACATCCCTAGTTCTTAAAGTCATACCACTGCCTTAAAACTCCTATTATTGTTGTAGTTTCAAAAATAAATTCCCACCTGAGGTTTTTATCACTGTACCCTTTGAGCTCCATTATTACTTTGAAGGGTTTCTCCCCTCTATATACCACAAGAACCAGAAGCTTTAATCTTATCTCTTTTGTCACTGACTATTATTTCTGCTACGCAAACTGGTAATGATCCCAACTAATTTAAATATTTTTCAGGATTCAGAAAAGGCTTAATATTGTTTCACAGGAGGCTTCCATCTTCCCTGGATAGCAGGACGTTTCAGAAACAGCCACTACAAGGTCTTTCTGAGCAGAGATGGATGAAGTCCATTAGCATTTTTAATAATCTCTGTTCATTAATAATACATTAAGTAGGCGGAAGAGACAAGCAGCATTGGTTCCTTCAATTCCCACAGGTAAGCAAAACAGCATCACAGTGTGATGTGGCTGCAAAAAGAGCAAATGCTATCTTGGGCTGCATTAATAGCTTCCAAATCGCATGAGGTACTGGTTCCCCTCTATTCGGCACTGGTTAGGGCCCATCTTGAGTATTGCATCCAGTTCTGGGCACCACACTTCAAGAAGGATGCAGACAAGCTGGAGTGTGTTCAGAGGAGGGCAACGAGGATGATTAGGGGTCTGGAAACAAAGCCCTATGAGGAGAGATTGAAAGAACTAGGCATGTTTAGCTTGGAGAAGAGAAGACTGAGGGGATACATGATAGCACTCTTCAAAGACTTGAAAGGTTGTCACACAGAGGAGCGCCAGGATTTCTTCTCGAACAACCCAGAATGCAGGACACGGAATAATGGGCTCAAGTTACAGGAAGCCAGATTCTGGCTGGACATCAGGAAAAACTTCCTGACTGTTAGAGCAATACGACAATGGAACCAATGACCTAGGGAGGTGGTGGGCTCTCCCACATTAGAGGCATTTAAGAGGCAGCTGGACAACCATCTGTCAGGGATGCTTTAAGGTGGATTCCTGCATTGAGCAGGGGGTTGGACTTGATTGCCTTATAGGCCCCTTCCAACTCTACTAGTCTATGATTCTATGTGCTTGGAGCCTCTGAAGGGTCCTTCCTTTCCAAGAGCTGAAAAACTCAAGATTTCTGCCTCCTTAGCTGGCTATATCTAAAACTCTAAACTCCTCCTCTCCAGCCTCCACCAAATATGTGTCATAGCTAGTAGCCACCAACTATCAATACTCATTAAAGAAACACCTTCTGGCCACCAAAAGCATTTAAACAAGGATCTTTAGCTAGCTGTACAGATATTAACTGACAAGAAAGTGCTGATTAGCAAGTACTCATTATACAAAAGTCAATGGAATGCTCTCCTCAAGGAAGCCTGCAATCTCCAAAGAAGCTCACACTGTCATCTTTTCAACACCAGGCAAAGACATATTTGTTTTCCCAGGTATTTGGACATTAGTCTTTTTGTGGGCTGTTTTTGTGGTAAACATTCTAGGCAGGGTGTGTGTGTGTGTGTTTCATACTACATTATTTTTAGAGTATGTTTTTATGGTGTTTATTTTTATCTGTATTATTGCGCCGATTATGGATTATACTGATTTTGTTTTTTCTGTTATATGAATTATCGATTTCAGTATTTGTGTGTGTAAGGCTGCCTCTACAAGAGGCATTTAAAGCTCTTTCAAGGCGCATTAAAAAATTTACCTCTACAAGAACGGAGCGCAAATCGGGCGTAGAAGCGCGTTTTCTCTCCGATTATGCGCATTATCGGATGCGTGTTAAATAGTGAGTTTTATTTTGCCCCAGCCGTTAAAGCGCATTTCGACTATGTGAACAAGCGATTCTCCGCATTAACGACTTGTAAAGCGCATTTGAAACAACCGGTAAGGTCACCTGTTGAGTGCTCAATTACCTCCTGCATACCTACGATAAAGCGCTTCCGAGAAGATGCGCATAATCGGAGGAACAGGCGTCAAACGGAATCCATCTAGAGGGGGTCTAAGTCACTTCAAGACTGCATTTTGCAGTGGAAAGCAATGCATAAATGTAATTAATCATCATCATCACCACACCACCCTCCTCATCGTACCGCGCTTACCTTCTAGAGAAGATGCAAGACCAATGAGGCATGTCAGCCACAGCCAAACCATTCTCATGGCTCTTCTCTTCATCCTCATGATGGCGTTAAGATCCGCGTAGCTTCTCTAGAGCTTCCGCCATCTTCCATAAGTTGCAATTGTCCCAGCAGATGTTCCACTGGATAAGAAGAGCCAGGGGTCTATATGCACCAAAGCACAGGCAACCCCACATGAAATGGGATACTGCAATAAAACAAGACAGCAACAGAAAGAAACATTACACTAAGCTCTCCAAGGAGGTCATCCTGATATACTTAGCCAACTGGTGTCTCCAAGAAACCAGTAACTTCCAAACATAGCAACTTATTACAGAACAGAACCATATAGCCAGAGGGAGCGTACCTGGGATAATTTGTTCTTTAAAAATCCACATTGACTACTAAATCATTCCCATCATAAATGCATTGTTTTATTATTTGTTCTGATCATCAGATTTCAACTTCTACTCTGCTTGTTCTAGTAACTTCTCAAGGAGTGATGTTAAGTTTAGGAAATATACATTTCCCTGGCTCTAATTTCCCCCACCTCCAATTAAAATATATGCATACAACCCAGTTAGAAGTTCTTCAGCCTTGTGCTGAAAATAGACTAGTGTTTGGAGCAACTCACATTCATTTAAATGGGGCTCACAAGGGAGATCCCAATGTATTGTGCCTTATACATTTGCTCTGTGCTTTAAAAAAACATCTGCTGGGCTCCTGACCACTGGAACCATGTAGCAGGCTCATTGCTTGCATAATGTCAGACACAACTTTGTAGCCATAGGGGCCAGAGACTTGCTTTTTTAAAGAAAAAGCTAAGCTGGAATTCTGAGAAAGCTGCATTCAATGTCGTATTCCGCACTATTTTTCCTGTACTCGCAAGAAATCATTACACACACACCTGCCTTTGTGTACTCTTCTTGATTCTGATGGAACCTCGGCCATCTCTCCCAAGATTTCTAAAACAAATAGTACTTCCTCTATGCATCTTCTAATTACTTAAGGAATTAGAATTCTTTGTGTTCCTTAGGAGCTCATCAGAGCCTTCTATGTTGGAATTATCAGGATAATCATCCCAATGAAGCAGGTGGCCAGTAGCTTCAGGACAGACATAATATAGTCTTCCATACAAAATACATGGTTTACATGGAATTTGCTGCCACAAGATTTGGTAATGGGCATTGGGTCAAAAAGCTTTAAAAGTGGATTAGATGAATCCATGGAAGATAGACCAATCGCTGTCTATTAGCCACAATTACTAAATGGACTCTCCTTGTTCAGCACCAATATACCAGTGAATACCAGTTGCTGGAGGACTGCAAGGGAAAGCTACTGCCCACAAGCATCTATAGCAGCTAATTCTAGATGGTTGGGAATAGGATGCTGGAACCCTTCATCTGATCCAGCAGGGCTCTTCTTACGTAAAGCAGCCCATTATTTTTTCTTTCTTCTTTTGACCAGCTATTCTCCGACCCTGACGTCTACCCTGTGTACTCTAAGTGGATCCTGTTAATCATTTGTTCAGAGTCTACCCTTCTTAAGGAAGACCAAAGTGGAACAAGAATTCCCATTGAGCATCTTGGATTTCCATGTCTCCTTAAAAGCTTATCAAAGATCTTGTACACTCTGTGGTCTTTGACTCATTTGTGCAAACTTTGTTGGCTGTGCAAACCTGACCCTTCCAAACCTCCTGAAACTGATTACTGACTGACTGGGTTTACTGAGCATCCAATGGCCATCACTCTTGGCCTAGAAGCTGAATTTGCTCCACTTTATAGAGGAATGTGTTAGGCAGGCACTCAGTTCTCAGGACACAATCCAGCAGGAGGGATCCTCCCTGGTCTCTTCCCACATAGAGAAATTCGCACACCATTCCAAACTGGGGGCTTGTGCACCTCTCAATGGAGAAAAGTACAAAAGTTAATTTCAGTCACAGATTATTTTCATTTATCAAGTGTTGGAGGGACATGCTTAAATTAATTTTGTTCTAAAACAATCTGACTGTGTAATTGCTGGGCACCTAATGACGTCTCCATAGGCTCACTCAGAGTTGCTTCATGCCTCAGAAACATGGTGTTCGCTATGGCATGTGTGCGAAGGACCCAGAGCCAATGCTAGTTCCTGGGCACAGGCACACCTGCAAGATACAGGAGGTGGGAAAACTCATGTTCCTTTTTCCATGCCCGTATTACAATTTTACAGATACCTTTTAAACATTAGCTGTGTTCACATAACATGCTAACCCACACTCAGTGGTTGAGTGCGGGTTGTTGTTGAAGCATGGGCTGTTTGCTGAACTGTGGGTTAGTGTGTTGTCTGAACCAAGGACATTTTCCGCAGGGTGGCTTGGTAACAATCCTGGCTTCACACAAAGAATCCTGGGGTTTGTAGTTTAGCAAAGATGCTGAGACTGCAGTTCATTATCCCAAACCCTGCTTACAGAACAACAGTTTCCCGCACTTCCTGGGGTGAGGGAATTTCGTAAACCGTCCAGAGAGCTTCAGCTATTGGGTGGTATAAAAATGCAATAAATAAATAATAAATAAAATAAATAAATATAAATCCAATCTTACTCTTCAGTATGGACATATCCTTGGATTCCAGGACTGTTAAAAGCATTTATTTGCGAAGAAACATTTTAAAAAGTCAATATATAAGTAAAGAATAGGCTGACCATATGAAAAGGAGAACAGGGCTCATGTAACTTTAACAGTTGTAGAGAAAAGGGAATTTCAGCCGGTGTCATTTGTATGCAATTAGTTCCTGGTGAAAATCCCTCTTCATCACCACAGTTAAAGGTGCAGGCACTATACTAGAGTAACCATATACAAAAGAAGGCAGGGCCCCTGCAACTTTAACTGTTGTGATGAAGAGGGAATTTCACCAGGGATTAATTGCATATAAATGACACTGGCTGAAATTCCCTTTTCTCTACAACTGTTAAAGTTACATAAGCCCTGTCCTCCTTTTCATATGGTCAGCCTAGCAAAGAATAGCCAAGTGAATTTAAAATGATATGCACACTGTGGAAATGTTACAAAAACCTGGGGAAAGGGATTTGCAGGAGCAAACTGAGCAAGTGGGGTGGGGAATTCTAAGAACCATTAGACTGTCAGGCATTCTCTCCAGGGGAAATGAGAAGAGATTCATTGCTTGAACCATTTACAGGCCATCTAAGCAAAGCCACAGAGAATATCATGAGGAGAGGGCTGGAAATAACAAAATACATGTCTTTCTGAACAGCCTTTAATACCGACATCTCAATGCATCAGAAAAAGATAAGTAAAAGAAGCAAGCGAACAAAAACAATCATAGGCAGATATACACAAGAGTAGGGTGACCATTTGGAAAAGGAGGACGGGGCTCCTGTATCGTTAACAGTTGCATAGAAAAGGGAATTTCAGAAAGTGTCATTTGTACACATTCAGCACCTGGTGAAATTCGCTCTTCATCACAACACTTAAAAGCTGCAGGAGCCCTGCCCTCTTTTGTATCTGGTCACTCTAATATAGCTCCTGCAGCTTTAACTGTTGTGATGAAGAGGGAATGTCAACAGGTGCTGAATGCATACAAATAACAGCTGCTGAAATTCTTTTTTCTATTCAACTGTTAAAGATACAGGAGCCCTGTCCTCCTTTTCATATGGCCACCCTACACAAGAGTAGCCCTACTGCAACCTTCCTCAATCTGTTGCCCTCCAGATGTTTTGGACTCCAATTCCTGACTATTGGCCATGCTGGCTGGGGCTGATTTGTCCTGACATCTAAAACATCTAGAGGGCACGAGGGTGAGGAAGGCTACCCTATTGGATCTTGTAGTCCCACAACCCTGTGTCAAGGTTTGTATGTTGCTGATGGCATTATGTTAAGAGCTTTCCTGCCCTCACATGTTATAATTTGCTGCCATAAGAAGAGGAACTTGAACTAGGCTGCCATTTTCAAAGTCAACCTTATGGTTGCTGCAAAGTGTCATTCTACCCCTTGAAAACCTGCACTTTAATTTTTAAAATCCATTAATATTGTTAGAAGGAAAGACCATCTGTAAAAAAAAAAAAAAAGTTATCTACTTACCTAGGGTGACCATATGGAAAGGAGGACAGGGCTCCTGTATCTTTAACAGTTGAATAGAAAAGGGAATTTCAGCAGGTGTCATTTGTAGGCATGCAGCACCTGGTGAAATTCCCTCTTCATCACAACAGTTAAAGATGCAGGAGCCCTGTAGTATTGCTAGAGTGACCAGATACAAAAGAGGGCAGGGCTCCTGCAGCTTTAACTGTTGTGACGGAGAGGGAATTTCACCAGCTGCTGCATGCCTACAAATGACACCTGCTGAAATTCCCTTTTCTATGTAACTGTTAAAGATACAGGAGCCCGTCCTCCTTTCCATATGGTCACCCTAACTTACCAGAACCCAAATAGCAGTTTTTTAAAAGAGCCCATACACAAAAACAAATAGCCTAGCATGCCTTAGGCCCTCCCATAAACATTTTTCATCAAACATTTTAACTCATTAACCTACCACTAAAGCTTGCTGCCCTTATAAATATTATCCTAAATAGGGGTGTGCACGGACCCCCCGGATCGGATCGGGACCCGGATCGGGACCTCCAATTTTGTCACGGATCGGTTCGGACAAAATCGGAGGCCCCCCGGACCGGATCGAGTACGATCCCAATCCAAAAATCGGAAATTTTTGGATCGGCCGCCAATTTTTTCCCCATAGACTTGCATTGCAATGCAAGTCTATGAGGAAAAAATGGCGGCGGGTGGGTGAGGGGGGGCCTAACTCCCTCCCCCCCGCTGTGGACGGCCCCGGCAGGTAAGCCCCCTCCCCCGCGCTCCCTACCCCCCCTGGGGCCGTCTGCTTCCATCCGCTGGCGCCCGCGGGCGCCAGCGGATAGAAGCGGACGGCTCCGGGGGGGGTAAGCCCCCTTCCCCGCCACTGCTTACCTTTTAGGGCCGTTCGCTCCCGTCTGGCGCCGGCGGCTACCGCCAGCCGGCTTTGCGGCTTGCTCTCGAGTAGCGCGCCGGGTGATCACCCGGCGCGCCACCCTAGAGCAGGCCGCGGAGCCCGCTGGTAGTAGCCGCCGGCGCCGGACGGGCCGGAAAGGTAAGGGCCCCCCTCCCCCCCTCCCCCCCCCTCCGCGCGCCCCCTCCTCCCCTCCACGCACCCCCTGCTTACCTTCCCGGCCCGTCTGCTCCCGTCCGGCGCCGGCGGCTACTACCAGCGGGCTCCGCGGCCTGCTCTCGAGTAGCGCGCCGGGTGATGACATCACCCGGCGCGCCACTCTGGAGCAGGAAGCGGAGCCTGCTGGTAGTAGCCGCCGGCGCCGGATGGGAGCAGACGGGCCGGGAAGGTAAGGGCCCCCCTCCCACCCTCTGCGCGCCCCCTCCTCCCCTCCACGCACCCCCTGCTTACCTTCCCGGCCCGTCCGCTCCCGTCCGGCGCCGGCGGCTACTACCAGCGGGCTCCGCGGCCTGCTCTATAGTAGCGCGCCGGGTGATGACATCACCCGGCGCGCCACCCTGGAGCAGGCCGCGGAGCCCGCTGGTAGTAGCCGCCGGCGCCGGACGGGAGCGGACGGGCCGGAAAGGTAAGGGCCCCCCTCCTCCCGCCCCCTCCTCCCCCCCCCGCTGTCCACTTTCATCGGCGGGCGCCCGCTGGCGCCCGCCAATGGAAGCGGCGGTTGGCGCCAGTGGGCGCCCGCCAATCCGCCGAACCGGTTCAGAGCCTTTTCGGACCGGTTCGGATTGGATCGGCCGATTCAGCTGTCGGATTGGAAATCGGATAATTTATCCGATTTCCCACTGGACCGGACTCGGATCGTGGATCGGGTCCGATCCAGTGCACATCCCTAATCCTAAAGCACCAGATTTAGGATGGGGAGATACCCTCTTATAGCCTACTCTATGCATGTCTGCCCCACCACAGCTGCAAAATCACCTGCTCTGCCCAAGCCAGCCTAAATTGCTCTTTCCTCCACAGCATCTGTGCTTTTGTCAAACTGGATTAGACTGGAAAATTACCCCCCTCCCATTCCTTTCTTAAATAAATTATGACTAATCCAAAAGCTGGTTTTGATTTAGACGGTGGGGGTAGGGGGAGAACGTGGGTAAGTTTCTGCTGATTTCAGACTCTCACTTACCCACAACCAAAGCCACAAATGATGACCAAAAAAGGGACAGGGGAGGAGGTTAGCAGAGGCACAAGCAAGAGTTCTACTCATGGACACATGGCACAAGCTATCCTGCAGACTGGAAGGCGCACAGTGGCACTTTCCAGGGGAAAATCAATGGAATCCGAGAGCAGCTACAGAATCATAGAATAGTGGAGTTGGAAGGGGCCTATAAGGCCATTAAGCCAAACCCCCTGTTCAGTGCAGGAATCCACCTTAAAGTATACTTGACAGATGGCTCTTGAATGCCTCTAGAATGGGAGAGCCCACAACCTCCCTAGGTAATTGGTTGTATTGTCGTACAACTCTAACAGTCAGGAAGTTTTTCCTCATGTCCAGCCAGAGTGTGTCTTCCTGTAACTTCAGCCCATTATTCCATGTCCTGCACTCTAGGATGATGGAGAAGAGATCCTGGCCATACTCTTTGTGACAACCTTTCAAGTCTTTGAAGAGTGCTATCATGTCTCCCCTCAGTCTTCTCTTCTCAAGGCTAAAAATGCACAGGTCTTTCAGTCTCTTCTCATAGGGCTTTGTTTCCAGAGCATAACCTTAAATGGCTGGGGAAGACGAGTCCACACTGCAACTCAGATAACACAATGGCATTCATTTTCCAGGAGAGGCTCTTGAACAGACAGGGCAACTCCCCACGCTATCGCACTGAAAGCCAGTATGGCAAAATGGTTAGAGTGTTGAACTAGGGCTTGGGAAAACCAGGTTCTAGTCCCCACTCTGCCAAGAAGCACATTGGGTGACTTTGGGCCGGACAATGACTCTCAGGCTAACCTACCTCACAGGGTTATTGATAAATGGAGGAGGATCATGTATGCCTACCTCAGGCTCCTTGGAGGAAAGGCAGGATAGAAATGTAACTGATAGAGAAATAATTAGGCTTGGTGCTGAATTGCAAGTTGTGCAAGCCCGGCTTATAACCACAATGCTAATGTGCCCCTTGGTTTTCTTTGCCCTTTCAGCAGCGGACAACCATGAGCACATCAGTGGTGAGCAGAAGGTAGATCGGGATCTAGTGGTACATCTCTGGGTGATTTGCAATAGATTGGCAAGGATTTCTGACTCCCCATTGTTGAACAATAGCAGCACATCCTGCCATAAATTATACTGCTGAAATGAAAACGCTTGGGGTAACCATGAGTGTGGTTTTGTGTAAAACTGTGTCTAGTTCTGGTACTCAAAACAGATTCCTTGGCTCAGAATTCTTTAATGGTCAGTTTATTTCTTCTGCACCAAGTTCTGGTTTGTGGGTCTCAGTGTTCTAGTAAAAATGAAGTCAATTCCACAAGACTTCATGCACACACACGCAGAGTATATGTGCCCGTAACTAAAACCTATTTCCTGGCAGTTCCCAATGTTGATGGGCGTGGACGCATTTCCCAGAACTCTGTGCCAGCCTGGGGTTTGCTTGTGGATGACGGCATGAACTAAAATGTTTTCTATATAAATGTTCAGACTTGACCAATCCTACTCCTGGCTATCCAGCACCTGCAGCGTGTTGTCCCCAGGGGAATTGTATGTGTCAAACTGTGTTTGAAACATAATAAAGTTTATAAGGTGAGACTAGGAGCCCCTCAAAGCCTGTTGCCCCTGAAAAACAACAATGGAAATGCTTTTGTCTACACATCTCCACTAGCTTGGACTTGTAGAAGGATCAGAATGGAAACATTTCCCTAGTTGGAAGCATCAGAATGGAAACATTTCCCTGCAGGAACCCTAAAGCCACATAATTTGTACCTTGCCTCTTGGGATGTCTCAAATGATTCAGTCGTGCAGAGACGGTATGAATACAGGAAGGAAGAGAATGTAGGGCTGCCTCTACAAGAGAGGTTTAATGCTCTTTCAAGGCGCTTTAAAAAATTTACCTCTACAAGAAAGGAGCATAAATCGGGCGTAGAGGCGCGTTATCTCTCCAATTATGCGCATTATCGAATGCGCGTTAAACAGCGAGTTTTATTTTGCTCCGGCCGTTAAAGCGCATTTTGCCTATGTGAATAAGCGCTTATGCGCATTAACTACTTGTAAAGCGCATTTTGGTCATCCGTTAATGCGCTTCGCCGCCTCTCGTGCAGAGGTATTAGGCGTAAATGCGCTTCAGCGATTATGCGCATAATCGCCTAACCAGGCGCAAAAGTGAATCCTTGTAGAGGGGACCGAAGTAAAACCAGGACAACAACTAAGCAAAGATCTCGTGGGCAACTTGGAAATCCCAGTCTTATTTTCACTCCGATTATCCATAAATGTCCAGCAAATCAAAAAGGTGCAGCTGAACAGAGTCAGCCAACCATCTGTCACCTATGAGCCAGGAGCTGCAAGTAAAAGAATTCCTAGGAATCCCAGGGGACCAAGCACGTGATGCCGCTTTTTCCGAACAATGGATTACTGCAATGTGTTATACGTGGGCCTGCCTTTGAAAACGGTCTCAAAACTTCTGCTAGTCAAAAACAGATCAGCGAAATGGTTCATGGGCATTGGTCAATAAGATTACATTGTGCCAGTGCTTTGCCATCTGTGCTGCCTGCCAGTCCGTTTCCGGGTCCAATTCAAAGTGCTGGTTTTAATCTTGGAGTCTGGTAGGTAGAGGTGATTGCATGAACCTGTCTAAGTGTAAGCTGAAGGACGCCCGAGTGAAACCTTTGGCTCACACAGCCCCCTTTCCCTTCTCTTTCCATATGGCCAGGAAGAGAAATAAACCAGAACTCAGTTTCACTTTCTCCCATTCCTGGTTTGCTATTGTATGTGATTGTGGTTTAATTTCAGCTCTAGTCCACTTTTAAACCAGCCACCTACAAACCCTGACATCTAGTCAATAACTGACTAGAGTTCATTTTAAACCACAATCACTGGCTCACATGTAACAACAAACCAGGCATCAGGAAAGTGAAACTGAATCATAGGGGGAGGAGAGGGGAGGAAGAGACATTTGAACCTGTCTATACTGACCATGAAGGACCCAGAGTCAGTATTTTACTACACACAGCAAATGTTACTCACCTGGCTTGCAGAAAAAACAGATAATGCAAAGCCAGAATAAGGCTGCCTCTACAAGAGAGGTTTAAAGCTCTTTCAAGGCGCTTTAAAAATTTTACCTCTACAAGAACAGAGCGCAAATCAGGCGTAGAGGTGCGTTATCTCTCTGATTATGCGCATTATCGAATGCGCGTTAAACAGCGAGTTTTATTTTGCTCCGTCCGTTAAAGCGCATTTTGACTATGTGAACAAGCGCTTATGCGCATTAACTACTTGTAAAGCGCATTTTTATCATCCCTTAATGCGCTTCGCCGCCTCTCGTGCAGAGGCATTAGGCGTAAATGCGCTTTAGCGATTATGCGCATAATCGCCTAACCAGGCGCAAAAGCGAATCCTTGTAGAGGGGACCTAACTTTCATCACAGCCAAGAAGGATAAAAGACCTTTTTTTTGTAATATCAAGATGCCATCTTGTAATTTACCAGGATAAGCCATTATCCTGTGTGTGGGTGTGTGAATATGTTTGTGTGTGAAAGACTTCTTTTTACCATCCCAGTGCAGCTTAAACTTTTTATTTATATCATTTCTGAAATAAGCAAACATGATTGTGCACAATCCATCCAAAGGTAAGCTCTCTTAAATTTCATTGATTTTAGTGGAAGAGATTTAAGTATGTGCTTAAACTGCCCCATTGAAAATCTATAAGAGTTAGAAGAACTAAAGTTCTCCTTGATTGTACAGATTATTAAATATTTCCTATATTAAAGTGCATCTTCCAAGATAGTATAAAGTCCCTCTTTAACCATTAGTATGCAATTAGTATGCTTTAACAATTAGAATTCTCTTTAGGAAATACCTGAAATTGCAAATGATAAACGTATCTGAGCTTATTGTATCCTTGACTTTTCCTTGTCTAAAACATGGAAAGAAGCTCTATTCTAGTTGATGTGTATTGGACCAAAATGACTAGATGACTAAAAAAAATTAAACTGATATATTTGTTGAATGACACTCATAGGATGATGAATTATACTTTTATTTTCAGAGTGGGAAAGCGAAAACACAAACAGAAATGGTAAATAATGAGTTACTAAACTGAAGAAGTGATGAATATTCCTCAGTGCTTTATAGAGAGAGCCTATATGGATCTACTCAGAAATAAGTTCTATAGAATTTAAGCGGGCATACTCCCAGGTGAGTATAGGATTGCAGCCTTAATATGTATTGGATTTAAGAACATAAGGAGAGCCATGCTGGATCAGATCAAGGGTCCATCTAGTCCAGCACTCTGTTCACACAGTGGCCAACCAGCTGTCGACCAGAGAACCACAAGCAGGACATGGTGCAACAGCACCTTCCCACCCATGTTCCCCAACAACTGGTGTATACAACAGGCTTACTGCCTCTGATACTGGAAGTTGCACTTAGCCATCAGGACTAGCAGCCATTATACCACAGATTTGGGTATCTTTGATACTTGACACAGTATGAGGCAACGTTATGCTGTGCAAACACGTCACTGATTTTAAACATTTTGAATGAAAATCTTGCTTGAAATCAATCCACCCTAATCATAAACCTTTTTGCTACTTGTGTGAATGGAGGAATTGTCATAGCATACACATGCTCACCCAAGAAATCACATGGGAATAGTGGCTACACTTGTAGTATGGCACAAGGGTGCATGTGCTATGAAAACAAATGCATGTACAAAGGACAGGGCGGCACACTCTCACTGTTCAGGGTCTTCCAAAGCCACAGGGCTCCCGCCTTAAGAAAAACAAACACGTAGGCAGGCAGGCAAAGTGTCCCAGTTGCTTAGATAAATCGTGGTTGGCTTTATTTGAAGCTGCTCTATCCGGATGAATGAAATGAATAATTTCCCATGGTTTTACCACCAGCTTATTTCCTATTTTGGATATACACAAGTGAACAATACTCTTGACGATTGATTAGCTCTTCAGTAGAAAATGCATGATGCATGACTACATCCCGAATCAGTTGTTCTTTACTCCGTGATTAACACTGGGGAAGGGGGGGGGGGGTCAGACACTGGGCTGACCCCGCTGCAGGCTGCCTCCATGAACTGGAACCCCATGCAATCAGGCTCCCAGTTCACGGGGACAGTCTATGCATGCTTGGCAGGCTTCCCCTCTGCAGACATGTCCCCAGTTTGTGAACAGGACAGGCAAAAGATAGAACACTCAGGGCAGGAGCACGGCACATGGCACCACTCTTCTTCCCACACCAGAAAGATAAACTCCCAAAGGAGTCTCAAGTCAACTTGAAATCAAAACACAACAGTTCAAACATATAACAGTCCTACATCATCCCATCAGCAACAACTTTTAAGTCCAGTAGTTTTCCAGGAAACGTGCTCCATTTCTCAACCAGTAATTTCAGCACGTCCAGACAGGTTAATCACTCTCCTAGGAAGTCATCAGAGGGCTACTCTGAAAGTTGGAGTACACAAATTCTAAATTGATAAGTAATCTCTTCCGGAAAATTATACCTAATGGCATGTGTAAGGGACTAACTGGATCAACCCCTACCTATGCATGGATATTTATATTAATCCTTTTTAAAAAAGCCAACTAAGCTAGTAGCCATCACCACATCTTGCAGTAAAATTCCATGTGTTAATTATGCACTGTATAAAATAATACTTTCTGTCCTTTGTCCTTGTCAAGGTTCCACCTTCACCTGGACCCTTTGATCAGCTCCTTAAAGATAATTTGCCTCTTTAAGAGCCCTTCTCTTCATCAGATATCCAGTTTTTACTTTTACCTTCCCCTCTCAATAACGTGTGGTTTAGGCCTTAGGCGTGGTGTAAATGGCATGCTAGACAACAAAGTTTTAACAACAACTATCTACTGTTATATAAGGTAAAGCAAAATCACATAAACTTAAGGAATTTACTCAAATAGAGCTGTAAAACTAATAAAGGCATTTACAATAAAAATAAAATATGTAAAACCGCCATATCCTCTACCCTAACAACACTTCCAGCCTTCTTTTCGGGTCTTGTCCTTCTTCCAGGGTCGCTCTCTGGCTCTCTCCAGCTCTCTATTCCCCAGCAACCACACTGTGCAGTTAACTCCACCCCTTTATATAGTCTAATCCAGAAACTGAAACTACTAATCTGGTAACCTAAAACTGGGGAAATGAAATTTAACTCCTTTTAGGGGAAGATGAAATTTAGGAATGCCCCTCTCCCATCAGAGGCTTTCCAGGCCTTTAGGCCTAAACCAAAACCAAGCCTGTGTAGGCCTCAAACCTTCACAGTCTTGAACATACAATGTCCTAAAACATGCAGGTTGCTTACCTGTAACCTTAGTTCTTCGAGTGGTCATCTGTGCATCACACCTGTTGGGTGACCCCCACACTCGAAAAAGTTGGCGATGTACTGGGAGAGAAAGCTGCCACTCGTGAGTTGCGATAAAAGAACGGCTCAAGCTGTCCGCTAAAACACTGTCCACTCCAGCTATATGTATAGCCGAAATGCGAATGTCCTTTGGTATCATCCACTCGAAGATCTTTAGCGTCATGGAAATCAGACCAGTGTCCCTCCTTGTTTGTTCAAATGCCATAGAACAGCTGTATTGTTTGTCAGAAGCTGTACATGATGGCCTCGAATCTCCGGCTTGAATGCCTGAAAGGCTTTCCAAACAGCCAGCATTTCCAACTGATTTATATGCAGGTGAGACTCTTGAGGTGTCCACCTCCCTTGAATGCATAGAGAGTCGCAGTGGGCACCCCATCCTGTGAGCGAAGCGTCTGTGGTGACCGAATGGGAAGGGGACTGGCTGAGGAAAGGAAGTCCCTAAGATAGGTTTTTCTGTTCCATCCACCATTTTAGTGAGATTGCTATTCCCTGTGGGACGTTGAGATTGATTTTTTCTGTGCTCGCACCAAAAGAGAAGATCCAAATAAACCAAATCTGCAAGGGTCTCATTCTGAGTCGTGCCCATTCAACCACAGAGACTGTTGCCGCCATATGGCCGAGTAACTTTTGTATAGTATGGGCCTTGGTGTCCCAATGCTGATAAAGATGTGTTGCCAGCTTGATCAATGCAGAAACTCTGTTCTGAGGTAAGTAAGCACGACCGTTCACTGAGTTCAGAATTGCGCCTATGAATTCTATGTGTTGCGAGGGGTGTAATTTTTACTTCTTGCTGTTTACATAAAGACCTAGTGCCAGCAGAAACCTGAGAACAAAGTTGACTGTTTTCTCCAACAATTGCCTCGACGATGCCGCTAGGAGCCAGTCGTCAAGATAAGGTTAGACTTGTATTCCTTGAAGGTGTAGGAAGGCACATAGGGTCGCCATACACTTCGTGAAAACCCTTGGGGCCGTAGCAAGACCAAACGGGAGGACCTGAAATTGAAACATGTCCTCTCCTATGAGGAAACTCAGGAAGCGATGATAGGAAGGACAAATCCCAATGTGGAAGCAAGCGTCTTGTAGGTCTATGGACGCGAACCACACATCGTGACCGAGAAGAGGAAGTATCATTGTTAAGGTTGTCATCCGAAATTTTTTGGCCATCAGGAAAAATTTAGGTTCTTTAGGTCCAAAATAGGTCGATGTCCTCCGTCCCTCTTTGGCACTGTGAAGTATTGGGAGAAAAAGGCCCCCGATGGGCATGGAGGAGATATATGGAGAATGGCACCCTTTTTTAGGAGGGCCAGTGTCTCTTTTCTTAACACCTCCAATGGAGGTGTTACCCTCACGGTACCAGTGGGAGGGAGGACATCAAATTCTACTCTGTAACCCCTTGTGATTATGTCAAGGACCCATGAGTCTGAAAGCAACGTTGTCCAAATTGGAAGGAACTGAGAAAGAAGGTTGTTGAAGAACGGAGGATTTGGTAACGGTGGTGAGAGAAGCATCTTCGAGAAAAACGCCGCTTAGAAGTCTGATCCCCCTTACCACGGTTTGTACAGTAAGTTGGAGGAGTTGTTTATTGTTGTTGTTGTTGTGGCTGGTAACGGGGTATTCGATCCGTAGCCTGTCTAAAAAACGGTTGCTGTTGTCGAGGCCATCTTCGGGGCTTGAAAGATTGTTGAGAGATTCCCAGTCCCAACTTCTTAGCAGTATTTTTGGCTTTTTGCACCAAATCCATCTGTTCCTCTGTTTTTGAATTAAGAAGACCTTCCCCATCAAAAGGAAGGTCTTCAATTCTAGAACGCGCTTCTTGATTCAAACCAGCTGATCTTAGCCAAATGTGATGCCGTAGTGCCACAGAGGCTATCACGGGCTTTGTGTTACAGTCCGTCTGATGTCTCGCTGTGTTGATCTGCTGACGAGAGAGTTTGACAGCTTCTGACTGGAACATTCTTGCCAGCTCCCTTTGATCCTCTGGAAGGGAGTCACACAATGAACTCATTTTTTTCCCAGAGAAAAAGCTGGTAACGAGACATCATGGCTTGATAGTTAGCCACCTTCAGGCCTAGGGCAGAAGAATACATACGTCTGCCCAGTAAGTCCAACCTGCGCCCCTCTTTGTCTACTGGAGAGGCGTGAGTTTTTTGGGAGCAACCTTGTGCTGATTCCACAATAATGGAATTTGGTCTAGGATGCGAGAAAAGAAAACCCATGTCCTTTTCTTGAATTTTGTATAACGATTCCAGCCTCTTAGATGTTGAAGTAGTTGTTAAGGGCGCTTTCCAAGACTGCTAGAGTGCCTGTAACAGAATAGGCAGGAAAAGTATTACCACCGGTGCAGTTGCTTCCGAATATACTGCTTCGTACACTGGGTCATGAAGCTGTTCTAAAGGTTGTTGTATTTCAACCTCTAAGGATTGAGCCATTCTTGCAACCTGGTCAATGAATGTACCCATATCCTCAGAAGGTTCTTTCGAACCTACTATTTCATCTGGAGATGAGACTGAAGGAAGTACCGAAGAAAAAGAGGATGAATCATCCTGACCATCCTCAGACTATGGTGAGGATTGAGGTCTGGGTTGATGTAAAACTTCTCTTCCCTGCTGGACTGGTGGTGGAAGAGAGCATTCCCTCAGTATCGACTGCTCACGTTGTGTTGGCAGGAGGGGATCTAACGATGTGATACGTGGTGGTACCGAAGGAGGTCTGAAAATGTCCTCAGACAGTCTCGATACAGAGGCAGATGGGCGATGGCTCTCAGTTGGAGTTGGTGCCCCGAAGTAACGAATATGCTCGTAATAACGATCTTGCTCCCTGCAGTAATGGTAATCATCCCACTCATATCGCTGGTGTGGGAAATACTCCGATGAATAGTCCCATTCTCGGCTAGGAGATCTGGACCTGGATCTATAGTAATGGTGTCTATCATAGTAACATCTTCCGCTGCAAAGAGAGCATACAGACTCCGGTGATTGACGTCGACGTTGAGGACTTCTCCTCAGTACCACGGGCGTTCGGGATTCAACCAATGGTACCGAGGGTATCAAATCGCTCCTCTGCATGGGATCATCCCGTGGGACAGCCGTTATGACTGGGGCTGCTGGTTCATCCCGTACTGGGGAGAACTCACAAATATCCCCCGCTGAAGCAGATACTGGCTCAATCTGAAGAATATGCAGAGGAGGGTCTGAATCTAAGTCCAGTGGGGATTCCACTGGCTGTGACCGGATAGGCGGAGCTGGTTTATCCACATTATTAGCCTTCTTTTTCTTTTTCAAAAGTTCGGAAGGATGCTTAGAAGATTTAGTCTTCTTTGTGATCTTCCTTGCCACTACCAAAGTGCCAGAAGCAATTGGAGCCGATTCTGTATGTGACATAGAGGCCTGAGGAGACTCGGCTACCATCGACATTTTACTAGGATTCCGATCTACCGCTTCTAAGGCCTTCCTCCAAAGTTCCGCCTTCAGTTGGTTCGCTCTATGTTTTCTAGTTTGTTTAGTAAACGATAAACAGAGAGAACATGTGTCTATAACATGGAACTCTCCTAAACAGAAAAGGCAAAGAACGTGGCGGTCTGTTGGAGGAAGCTTACTTCCACAACGTGAGCACTTGCAAAAAGGAGCCTTTAAGGCCATACAAACTGCCCGTGAGGGAAAAAATTCAGAATTGCAACGGCAATTGAGAAAAAGTTGTGGGGGTTTTCTGTTATGAAGAAAAAAAGATGAAATAAGGTAGGATAAACTATTTACAAGTACGAACATTCAACTCAGCAGTAGAAATCTCAATTCTAAACAGAGGTAAGTTCCCGATGAGGCGACTCACTAGGCGTTCGAAAAGGAACTGGGGAATAGGCGGGAACCAATGGAGCATGCGCAATGCGATGGTAGGGGAGGGTTCCCGCCAAAAAACATTGTTTCTCAGCTATTATAGTTACTGATCTGGCTCGCGAGCAGGCGCGGAGCCCATAAGTGTGATGCACAGAGACCACGAAGAAGAACTGCACATTTCATTCAGGGACTAGTATTATGAGAGAAGGCAATGCATTTCTGTCCCCTGCCCACAAATAGCTTTTGGGACTATAGCTCTGACAGGGTGCTGCATAGGTGATGTCTGTAGCAGGGGGAATTCCTCCCTCCTTCCTCTTTTCAATTGTTAGATTTACTGCCTTATCATGGGAAAGTTTGAGACCGCCCCATTGCAAAAACTGTGTACTTGCTGTATGTAAATTCTTTAATGGTATTTGCCATGTGTGAGCAGACAAAAAAAGAGTTGATTAGGAAAGGCAAACAAAAACGAAAGTCTTCCAAAGTTTGTTTCTTTGTTTGCATGGGTTTCAAGCAGAAGAGAATTCCATGAGGAGCCATGATAGAAAATGGGCAGATACAGAAAACACAAGGAAAAGAGGCTTAACAAGAAAATTTGAAATAACAGAAAAAATAATGTTCCACTGTTCCCCACAATCACAGTATATATATATATATATATATATATATATATATGAATGAATGAATGAATGAATGAATGACATTAGGTATTTCTACAGAATCTCAAAATTATTGTGGCTGATTTTCAAAGCACCTCACATAGTCTAAAAAGCTTTTAAGATATCGATCCTATTAATATTTTGAATAGGGTTGGGATGCCAGTCAATTGACAAGTTAAGACAGGCGGCCTATCGTTTGACAGGTAATCAAAAAATGTCAAATATTTAACGCTCAAGAATAGTTTTGTGTATGTTGGCATTGTTCTGCCAACAATATCTTTTGACTGTCTACACAGAAGAACTCCATAGTTTTTTTAAAAAATGGACATGAATCTAATATCAAAAATGACCATATTCAGAAATGAGTAGGAGAGATTTCAATCTGCTGCTAAGCCGCATGTCACTAAACTTCAAACAACAACAAAATATCTCAATGGGATACCCTATTATTGAAAAAGAATGTAATCAGCAAATGTGACTGTATTCAAATTAGTCTCTACTAAAACTCTGGATTTCTTTCCCACTACAGGTGTTAAATTACCACAGAACAGGTAGCAAGACAGTACGATTATCTATGAGCTTCTTATAGAGTGAAATGGAGTGTTCTGTTGTTAACTTGTATACATTTGGGCTCTGCATAGAGATATCATGCATTTCACTCTATGTCCTGCATCTCATGGCCTCTGGACACATTTTTTAAAAAATAAACAATGAAGTGATCATGAGTCCGTGAAAACAGTTTTCACCCCCAGAAGAGTCTACTGTTCTTGTGAAAGAAGCAGCCTAAATTTTAAAATCACAAAACTGCCATGGTGGGCCTGAGAACTCCTTGCTCTGGAGATGTCAGGGTCACACACGTGGCACACTCCGCATATATACACATTTAATCTACATCCCACCTTTCTTGCACAATGGAGCTCAAAGTGGCAAACACAGGATTCCCAGGCAGTCTCTAGTCTAATCACTGACCAGCCCTAAACTTGCTTAACTTCAGCAAGTTTGCTGCATCGTGAGCCTTCAGCAGGGCTGTGCAGGGGGGGTGGGGCAGTGGGCCCAGTTGGCCTGGGGCTCACAATTTTGAGGGTGTACTCTGACTAGGAGGTCCCCCCTAGCTTACGCTACTGCTTCCGTAGCGTAAGCGGCCCATCGAGAAGCGAAGAACCCGCCTGCAGAAACAGCGCAGAAGCCGTCTGTCGGGGATCTATGTGCCTAGTTGCGATGGTTGTCCTTACTGTGTCTCTTTCCTCAATCTTCTCCATGGCATATAATCTCTGGAGCGGAGGGTAAGGTAATGATGATGATAGTTATCAATGATAATAATGGTGAGGATACCATGAGGGTGATGATGATGATGATGATGATAATGTTTGATAATGATGGAGGACTGTTCTATTGTTGTTACTTCTATTTGTACAGCAACTAAAAATAAATGTTAATTTCTAATTCAACCTTGAGGTGTTGTAGAACAGGTTTAATATGAAGGTGTTCTGTAGAACAGACATGTTGGTGGGCATTAAAAAAACACATTAAAAATACTTAATGAGCAGTTTGAAATGGGGGGGGCACACACTTCCCATCTGGCCTGGGCATATTACCAGCTCTGCACGGCCCTGGCCTTCAGACCCTATCGAGGTCCCATGGGATAAGGCAACCTTGGTTCCGTGGCTATCTCCAGAGAGCTGCTCCCTTTCCAGTTAAGCCACATGGTCTGAATTCTCTTATTGGCCCTTTACTGTTTTTACAACCATCTCCAAACAGGAGGAAGCATGAAAACGCAAGCACAGGTCATAAGATGATAAACATCAACATTAACTTCATGAGTGTAAGAAGGAGAGGCCTCAGTGTAATTTACCATGATGCTCTGCACAGCTTCTGGGAGCCAATGGGCTTGTAAAGGTAACATAATTATCTCTATTCTTCATTTAAATAAATGACTGGTTTAAAATATTAGATGATTATTACTATTTGATTAGGCTACTCACCTCTCTCTCTTTCTCTTTTTTTTAACTGACAAACGATTAACCCTCATTTTTATGGGGAAATGATTCAGAGAATAAGTCGCCCAAAGCTACTGAGTAATTTTGCCTCTCTCACCAAAGATTCAAACCCTGCTAACAAACACCGTTTTCCCTACACCTCTTCACCACCACACACTGCACACTGGAATTTCAGACTATCTGAAGTCGCTATGTATGTGCCATACATGGTGACTGGCAGACATACTCCAGACACGTGTCGGCTGATAAAGAGCTTTTAATTATTTCGAATAAATTGTTCAGTGAGACAATCTCTCTTTATCGTCTCATCATTAATTACTATATCATCATCGTGAGTTATTTAGAGCGGCTGTGACTTTTAGAAGTGTTGCGCAAGTACTTTCGCTTGGCAGGGTACAACCTGATGGGTGCTTTGGCGGTTTGAGGACTGTTTCTTAATTACTCAATATGGGAGATTGTATCTCCGTGTAATATTTCTCAGCCACCTAACCCAGAACTTAATTGCACAGCTGAGCAATGGAGTGATTCTTACTTTTGGGGTATATAGATTTATACCAGGATTCCTGCAGGATTCTTTCTAAAAATTGTAGAGCTACTTTAAGGTGACTGGCAAAACACAGAGTGGGCCTGGTTTGTGCCTTTTGAGGTTTCTGTAGTGCCTGAGGCTGCCAGAATTGTAGTAGCCCAACCAGAATGTTATCCTCTTGGCCAGTTGCCAGGTTGGAAGAAGCAAAGCCCGGGAGGGGGGGGGGGAGGACTCTCCAGCTGAGCCATTCTTAGTATCCGTGTGCTTGCTGTCTCATTGCATGCATGTCCCTCTCAGTTGAGAGGCTGCCTGCCATCAACTCCAGGCCGTTTCTCGTAAAGCACAGCGTCTCTGAGCCCACTGGCCCACTTGCCAGGCCGGCTGAGAGCAAGATTTGCAGCTTCCACCTCAACTATGCTCTTCACAAAAGCAGGCATTCTGAATATGCTTGAGGGCACTCTGTACTTACCTTTTCTGGAAATACTGTTTTCCCCTGGAGAAAAACTGACTCTGCATTTGCTCAGAGACACTTTTTCCCAAACCTCCGGCAAGCGCGCTACTCTCAGCAAATGCAGGAGAGATTCTATGCACAAAGAACTGAAGAAGAGGTCCGCCAGTGTCAACATTGTCATCTTTTTGGTGCCAGTTAAGACTTTCTTACAATCCCAGGCATTTGGCAGCACATGATGGGGGTGGGCAATGTACGTTGTTTAATCGGGTCCTGGTATCTTATTGAAACTGTGTTGAATTGGTTTTTTTAAAGTTTGTATTATGCTTTTGTTATGTCGTATTTTGGGGTTGGAACTTTTGTGTTCTTCTAAGAGAGCTTTGGCAGTGTGGAAATGAAATAAATGAAATTATTGCCAGACACTCCATGGGAAGATCACATCTTGAATTAAGCAGCTGCCTGTTTAAATCAAATATGGCACAGTGGCAGAGGGCAGTGTAAACATCTGGGGATACAGGATTCCTATAGGGCCTTATCCAAAACCTGATTTCTGCACAGACAGAGCAGGATTGGTGCAAGTGTCATTTTAATAGTTCCCTGTGTTTCAGTCTTATCCAGAGATATTTTTTTATCATCAAGTACACATGTAATCAAGTACACATCTTTTTTCCAAACTGGAAGGAAACATATTTATGAATACCATGTCTCAGTATTTATTTTTATAATACATTGCTTTCCTTTCTACCTAATGGGTTCTCAAGTCACTTTGCAATTCAAAGATCATAGAGCAGAAATCTAAAATGCAACGCAAATACAAATAAAAAGGTATAAAAAAGGATAAGGGTTGGATGGTTTGCTTTGTAGCTGTGTCTATAGTTAAATCTTGGCTGTTAATAGAAGGAACTGCCCAGAGAGCTTCGGCTGATGGGCAGCATAAAGACGTTAAAAAAAAAGGGGAAAAAATGTAACTGTAATTTTTGGGGTTATTAACCTCAAACGTAAACAACTAATAAGGAGTGCTGAGCAGATGGAAAACTAAAGCAAGACTAGCAGCTCTAAAACATGGTTTGTGTGTTGCATGGTAAGCACAAACCAAGGGTGGGCAACATGTGCCCTCCCAGATGTTCTGGCCTATACCTCCCACCATTGGCTATGCTGACTATGGTTAGTAGGAATTGTGGCCTTCTTGATGTTTCGACCAACAAGCTGCCCACTCTTGGCATAAACCATGGTCTGGGATGATGGCTGTGAAGCAGTTTGTGGAGGCACGATGCGAGGGTAACCTGGATTTGTCTTAGGCTGCATACACCTATTGCCACTTACACAGTGGGACAACTGCACTGTCAGGGACACATACCCACACTACCATCATGCTGGATGTGTCCTGTGCTCCCCTGCAGGGTCAGTGCTTGTCTTGGAAAAGGCATCAATTTTACAAGTTCTGACAAATCTTACCCATCTGGGCTGTGCCACCAACTCCTTCAGTCACCCACTTCCAGTCCCCCAACTCCCTTAAAAATGTAGTTGACCCTCCACACACCAGCCACTAAGGCAGAGGTACACTACCTTTTCGGCCCCAAGGGCTGCATTCAGTGTCAGGCAAGGGGCTGCCTGCACATACACATATTCACACACTCTTTCCACACACAAACCAATTCTGATTGGCTACACAGCAGTGTGACATCATCTCACAGGGGCAGTTCACACGACATACTTTGAACTGTGGGTTGTTGGTTGAACCGTGAGTTATTGTGTTGTCTGAACGCAGCCACGGTGGCTTGCTAACCATGCAGTGTGGCTTGTTAACCACCATGAACAACCCAACAACAAACCATGGGTTCTCAAAGTGGCATTTTTGAGAAAGTAAGCCATACTACATGGGTAACAAGCCACCCTGGCTGTATTCGGACAATATGCTAACCCATGGTTTAACAAACAATCCACGGTTCAAAACAACTCATGCTCAACCACTGAGCGTGGGTTAGCGTGTTGTGTGAACAGCCCCACAGTGTGATCTTTGATTGGCTAAGGTTACATGGTGAGTGAAAACACCAAAAAGGCATATAGGAGCAGAATGAGTATAAACAACCATGCAAGTAGAGGGGAAAGCATATTTAGAGGGGTAGTTTCATAACCCATCATTTTATACCAAAGTTTTGTTTGCAGCCTAGCCCAAATTTCTATTTCCTTTTTGAGTGGACAGAACTCACTCCTTTTCCATAGGCTGAAGCCTCCCTTTTTCAAAGAGATCCTGGCAAAGGAGGAGGGCCCTCCCTACCTCGTTGCCTAAGGCATGCTGCTGGCCCAATCAGCTTCAAGGAGACTGAACTAATTTAACATGCTAATTTAGCTTCAGCCAATGTTAACAGGGCTCCCACCGTCAGTCCTTCCTTTGAAGCTAGACAATATGCTGAAAAGATTCTCCAACTGTGGTTCTTTACATGAAAGAGTCTAGACAGTGAGAGTTTATCACTTCAAAGCGACGATGGGCCATTAAGTTAAAGGGAGGGTAAATGCTTTGGCGAGGGATAGTATTTTGACAAGTTTCTCAAATAAGCCCTTTCCAGACAAAAGAAAAAGGTGATAAATACCAGGGAAATCCACATCTCACATGTATACCTGAGCAGGCAATTTTACAAAGCTACATACATGACTTCATCAGCAGGGCTTTAAGGAGGCAGGATTAGAAAGGATTTATGTAAAATGGATTGGGATTTCTTTTAGTGTTTTTTTTAAAAATTTCCATCACTTAAAAAAATAATTTGGAATTTTGCATAGTGAGCCCCTTTCCAGAAATGGCAATTAAAAATATGCATTACCTAGGGAGGTGGTGGGCTCTCCCACATTAGAGGCCTTCAAGAGGCAGCTGGACAACCATCTGTCAGGCATGCTTTAAGATGGATTCCTGCATTGAGCAGGGGGTTGGACTCGATGGCCTGATAGGCCCCTTCCAACTCTACTATGCTATGATTCTATGATTCTAAGTAGCAGACGAGTGGAGGCAAAGAGCCACAGAAGGCTCACAATTCGAGTCCACCTATAGCTAATGACACCGGCCAAGAAGCATGCTTTTCACCCCACTCCTTTCCTGCTTCAGCTGCCTAGATCGATTAATCCTGCCTTGCTTTCAGTCAAAATCTAAATAACAACAATTTCCTCTTATGCCCAGGAGCCTCCCAGCCCATGCCATGAACTGATTTTCATCAACTAACTTGTGCACAGAAAAAAGGGAAAGTAACTTTAGGCAGACAGATGACTTTTTTAAAAGTGGAAACAGAATGAAGACCTACAAGAACGAACAAGAACCAAGAGCGGGGACGCAGGAATTACCTGAAGATGGTGCAACAGGCACCCTTCTGCAAATGGCACCATGCCATATTCATTTTGCAAAGTTGGGAACTTCAATAATAATAATAATAATAATAATAATAATAATAACAATTTATTTCTTACCCGCCTCTCCGTCTGGATCGAGGCGGGGGACAACAACATGATAAAATACATAAAACTGATTAAAACATAACACATATTATTAAAACTGCATAAAAAATCCTAAAACATCCTAAAAACACCCTTAAAACATTCTAAAAACACCCTTAAAACATTCTAAAATTCCACTGGATATACCTGCCGGAAGAGAACAGTCTTTATAGCTTTCTTAAATTCTAAAAGACTGTTAAGTTGACGAGTCTCCTCCGGCAGGTCATTCCACAGTCTGGGAGCGGCAGAAGAGAAGGTCCTCTGGGTAACGGTTGTCAGCCTAGTCTTGGCCGACTGCAGTAAGTTCTTCCCAGAGGACCTGAGCGTGCGGGGCGGATTGTATGGGAGAAGGCGATCCCGCAGGTAACCTGGACCCAAACCATGTAGGGCTTTAAAGGTAACAACCAACACTTTATACTTCGCCCAGAAACTAATTGGCAGCCAGTGGAGCGATTTTAAAGCTGGCGTAATATGGTCACCCCTAGATGTACCGGTGACCAACCTGGCTGCCATATTTTGAACTAGTTGAAGTTTCCGGACTAGGCACAAAGGTAGCCCTATGTACAGCGCACTGCAGAAGTCGAGCCTCGAAGTTACCAGCGTGTGCACTACCATCTTTAGGTCTTCCAACTCTAGGAAGGGGCGCAGCTGGCGTATCAGCCAAAGCTGATAGTAGGCACTCCTGGCCGTCGCATCTATCTGGGCTGTCATTTGGAGCGACAGATCCAGGAGCACCCCCCAAGCTGCGATCACAGTCTTTCAGGGGGAGTGTAACCCCATCCAGAACCGGTTGACACACTTCCAAACCCAGGTTGCGGCCTTTGACAGCAAGCACCTCCGTCTTGTCTGGATTCAGCTTCAGTTTGTTTTTCCTCATCCAGTCCATTACCGCCTCCAAGCATTCATTCAGAGGAGACACACTATCCTTAGCTGGCGCTGTTACCGAAGGAATAGAGAAATATATTTGGATGTCATCAGCATACTGATAGCACCCCGCCCCATGCCTCCGGATGATCTCTCCCAACGGTTTCATATAAATGTTAAACAGCATTGGGGAAAGGATGGCACCTTGCAGTACGCCACACAGCAGCTCCTTCTTTGCAGAGCAGCTATCCCCAAACATCACCATCTGGAACCTGCCTGAGAGGTAGGACCGGAACCACTGAAGCACAGTGCCCCTGATTCCCAATCCCCTCAGGCGTTCCAGAAGGATACCATGGTCGATGGTATCGAAAGCCGCTGAGAGGTCCAGAAGTACCAACAGAGACACACTCCCCCTGTCAATACTAAGGCATAGATCATCCACTAAGGCGACCATAGCAGTCTCAACTCCGTATCCCGCCCTGAAGCCAGTTTGAAATGGGTCTAGAAAATCAGTGTCATCCAAGACTACTTGGAGTTGAAAGGCAACCGCCCTCTCGATCACCTTGCCCAAGAATGGAAGGTTTGATACCGGTCTGTAGTTATTAAAGTCCAGGGGATCCAGGGAGGGCTTCTTTAGAAGCGGCAGTACCACCGCTTCTTTCAAACATGATGGGAAAGTCCCCTCCCTGAGAGATGCATTAATAATATATTGTAATTGCGATCTAACCGCATCTCCTCCCTGGGCGACCAGCCATGAAGGACAGGGATCGAGAGGCCAAGTCGTCGTCCTCACTCGTCCAAGCAGCTTGTCCACGTCCTCGGTACTCACCAACTGAAACTGATTCAATGTAATTCTACTCGCGGAGTCGCCGGACACTCCATCGTCAGCCTCTGCTATAACGACGGCATCTAAGTCGGCTCTTATCCGAGAGATTTTATCTGTGAAATGATCGTTAAAGGCATCACAGCGAACCGCCGAAGGCTCTAAAATCGGATTCAGGGGGGAAGGTGCCCAGGTTAGACCCCTCACCACCCTGAACAGTTCCGCTGGATGCGAATTCGCAGACGCAATGCGTGCAGAGAAGTAAGCTTTCTTCGCTGCACGTATTGCCACCCCATAGGAACGAAGATGTTCTCTATGCCGTGTCTTGTCGGATAGAAGTCGAGTTTTCCGCCATCGGCGCTCCAGTGGTCCTTTCCGCTTCAACTCCCTGAGAACTTCCGTATACCAGGGCGCCCTGTTAGAAGCGGGTCGGAGAGGACGTTTGGGGGCGATCATGTCAATAGCCCTAGTTAGGTCTTGATTCCATCTATCGACCAGGGCTTCTACAGGATCGTCGACGATACCAGCCATAAAACCCTCCAAGTCTTTCTGAAATCCAGAAGGATCCATCAGCCTTCGAGGGCGGACCATCTTAATAGGTTCACCACCCCTGCAGGGGCGGGTGGTAGCCGTGATACTAACCCTAACCAGAAAATGGTCTGTCCATGACAACACGGAGGTATTCGTTACCTCCGCCCACAGATCCCTCTGTTCGGAACTGAAAACAGCATCAAGGGTATGACCCGCTGAATGTGTGGGTCCAGAGACCAATTGGGATAGGCCCATGGTTGTCATGGATGCCACGAACTCCCGAGCTCCACCTGACAAACCAGTCTCGAATGGGATGTTGAAGTCGCCCAGGACCAAAAGCCTGGGCGAATCCAACACCAGCTCCGAGACCAGTTCCGTGAGCTCGGCCAGGGAGTCTGATAGGCAGCGGGGTGGCCGGTACACTAAGAGAATCCCTAGTCTATCCCTGGTCTTCAGACTCAGGTACACACACTCGACGTGATTCAGTTCACGAACAGGAAGTCTGGTCAGGTTAAGATTATCCTTATAGACCACAGCTACTCCGCCCCCCCGCCCACTTTCCCTCACCTGCTCACTAACACAGTACCCAGCTGGGAGGGCTTGCGCCCATGTTGGTCCACTGTCATCTCCCAGCCAGGTCTCTGTGAAGCATGCCAGGTCTACCATTTCTACCATTTCTACCATTTCTACCTTGTGTTAAATACTCATCAATGGTGGCCAGCAAATCACAGTCATTCACACAGACAAAGGGGTAAACTGAAGAAGGAAATAAATTTGTTGGTTAGGGGCAGGGGGTTCCAATGCACATGAGATCTTTGAATTTAGATTTGGGGTCATTTTTAACTGGCTTTTCATGGCTCATTCTGAATTCTGGTTACAAAGCCCTATGAGGAGAGATTGAAAGAACTAGGCATGTTTAGCCTGGGCTGCCTCTACAAGAGAGGTTTAAAGCTCTTTCAAGGCGCTTTAAAAAATTTACCTCTACAAGAACGGAGCACAAATCGGGCATAGAGGCGTGTTATCTCTCTGATTATGCGCATTATCGAACGCGCGTTAAATCGTGAGTTTTATTTTGCTCCAGCCATTAAAGCGCATTTTGACTATGTGAACAAGCGCTTATGCGCATTAACTACTTGTAAAGCGCATTTTGGTCATCCGTTAATGTGCTTCGCCACCTCTCGCCGCCTCTCGTGCAGAGGTATTAGGTGTAAATGCGCTTCAGCGATTATGCGCATAATCGCCTAACCGGGCGCAAAAGTGAATCCTTGTAGAGGGGACCCTGGAGAGGAGAAGACTGAGGGGAGACATGATAGCACTCTTCAAAGACTTGAAAGGTTGTCACACAGAGGAGGGCCAGGATCTCTTCTCGATCAACCCAGCATGCAGGACACGGAGTAATGGGCTCAAGTTACAGGAAGCCAGATTCCGGCTGGACATCAGGAAAAACTCCCTGACTGTTAGGGCAGTACAACAATGGAACCAATGACCTAGGGAGATGGTGGGCTCTTGCACATTAGAGGCATTCAAGAGGCAGCTGGACAACCATCTGTCAGGGATGCTTTAAGGTGGATTTCTGCATTGAGCAGGGGGTTGGACTCGATGGCCTTATAGGACCCTTCCAACTCGATTGTTCTGATTCTATAAAAGCTTGAATCGCATATAAATGAGAGAGAGGCCTATCGAAGAGTAGGCTCGCAGATAAGGATGGAAATGTGGCCAAACTGTGGCAAAATGGATGAGCAAGCTCCAGACCCAATTTCCCCTTCCAGCTGCCAAAGGAAGAAGGAACCCCCCATTCCCCCCTCTCTCCATCCCTTGGGAGCCTTGGCTCTGTTCCTGCTGTCATGTACCATCACTAGAGATGTGAAGGCTTGGGGAAGGGGATAGAAAAATGGGGGGGGGTTTAGAAAAATGGGAGGAACATTTTTCTCAAAAGGTTTTTTTTTTAAAAAAAATGGGGAAGTGGCATATTCTCCCCCCACCATTTCAAAAAGTTTCCATTTCCCCACAAGCCTTCATATCTTTAACTTTCACACAGTTGTGTCCAGAGAGCAACAGTGGTAGTTGTCACGCCTCTCCGTACACCCACATTCATTCTTGACCCTTTGCTTCCAAGGTGGTTAAGCATGGCAGCCTTTGCCCCTTTACTTATAGTGAGTAATGCTATTTGCATGTCATGGAAATAGGACTCAGATGTGAGTGGGGAGTCATGCAATAGCTGCTGCTCTCCCAGGTGGAAAGTCAGGGAACCTTAAGTGTTACCTTCCTGCTCCTCTCAACCTTTCAACAGTGCCTCCCGACCAGGTTGATAAAGGAGTGAAGCTGACAGACATGGCATGGGAGATTATTACATACATGAATGCAAGCCAGAATAGGGATCAATTCATACAACCATTTTTGGCAAGATGAAATAATTTTCCCCTTTGATTTTTGTAGTAAACTGGCCCTATGATTGAAGCCTCCTACATGGTAGCATCACAAATTATCATGTCCTGACAACAGATATAATCCTGCCTTAGAGTAGTCAACTGCAATTGATGACCTTCATTGCCACTGCACCAATAAAAAAGCCATAGAGCTTGCTTTTCCAAAATGAGAATATGGACTGGTGTGGCTGCATCTTCATCAGTAATTTTTGCAAACTCATGACCACCTTTCATCCCAACTTGCAATAAAGGACACATTTCATTCTTTTAAATAATATATATGTCTATCTTTCTTCTCCTCTCTCCCCCTCTTAGGCTGCCTCTACACGAGAGGTTTAAAGCTCTTTCAAGTCTCATTAAAAAATGTACCTCTATGGCTCCCTCTACAAGGATTCGCTTTTGCGCCCGGTTCGGCGATTATGCGCATTATCGCAGACGCGCATTTACTCCTAATCCCTCTGCACGGGAGGCGGCGAGAGGCGGCGAAGCGCATTAATAGATGTCCAAAAAGCGCTTTACAAGAAGTTAATGCGCATAATCGCTTGTTCACACGGGGAAAATGCGCTTTAACGGCTGGAGCAAAATAAAACTCGCGATTTAATGCGCATTCGAAAATGCGCATTATCGGGGAGATAACGCGCCTCTACGCCCGATTTGCGCTCCGTTCTTGTAGCGGTAAAAATTTTAATGAACCTTCAAAGCGCATTAAACCTCTCTTGTAGAGGCACCCTACATGAGCGGAGCGCAAATCGGGAGTTGAGGCGCGTTATCTATCCGATTATGGTGCGGCCGTTAAAGTGCATTTTGACTATGTGAACAAGTGATTCTCTGCATTAACTACTTCTAAAGCGCATTTCAAACAACCGGTAAGGCCACCAGTTGTGCGTTTAATTACCTCCTGCATACAGCCATTTACCATAAAGCGCTTCCGAGAAGATGCGCATAATCGGAGAACCAGGCTACAAACCGAATTCATGTAGAGGGGGCCAGACTCTCTCTTTAAAACAACTGTTTTGGAGTGTGTCCTGGGCCCCAACAGTTGTCACTACTGTTATAAAGCACTTTAAAGCAGTTTATAACAGTACTGACAACTGTTGGGGCCCAGGACACACTCCAAAACAGTTGTTACTATTGTTATAAAGCGCTTTAAAGCGCTTTAAAACAGCAGTGTAGATCCTGCCTCTCTAAAAAAAAAAAAAAACCTTAATACAACAACAGAAGAATACTGATAATGATGCTACTGGTGCACTTTACTGTAGCTCAGGGAATGGCCTAGTTCTGGGTTGCAAACCACCTGCTTTTAATTCTCCAGGTGATATAACAGTCACAGAGTATGGAAGGACAAGGACGTTTCTTTTTTAAAAAATTGCTATGTTCTAAATTGTTTCAGTAAAACAGAAGGGAGAAAATGGAAATCAGTGGGGAAACTAGAGGAAATTCATGGCTACAGATGGAGAAAGATGAAATATCTTAAGGACAACTGGAGTGGCTTGAAAGTGCTCTCATTATGTGCAAGACTAGTATGTGTTTTTTCTGGTCTGGGGCAAGATTTCTAAATCATTTTCAATCAAAAACAGCTTTACCATTCTTTTTAAAAACTTGGGGTTATTTGTCTTCATGGAAATCTTACTTGGAAATAAATATAAATATGTATAAATGAACATAACAACATAATAAGAACCATGCTGGATGAGATCAAGGGTCCATTTAGTCCAGTATTCTGTTCACACAGGCTGCCTCTACATGAGATGTTTAAAGCTCTTTGAAGTCTCATTAAAAATTTTACCTCTACAAGAGCGGAGCATAAATCGGGAGTTGAGGCGCTTTATCTCTCCGATTATGCGCATTATCGAATGCACGTTAAATAGCGAGTTTTATTTTCCTCCGGCCATTAAAGTGCATTTTGCCTATGTGAACAAGCGATTCTCCGCATTAACTACTTGTAAAGCGCATTTCAAACAACTGGTAAGGCCACCAGTTGTGTGCTCAATTACCTCCTGCGTAGTAGGATTTACGATAAAGCGCTTCAGCGATTATGCGCATAATCGGCTAACTAGGCGTCAAACAGAATCCATCTAGAGGGGGTCACAGTGGCCAACCACCTATTGACCAGGGACTCACAAATAAAGCATGAGTGCTGCAGCAACTCTCCCGCTTGAGTTCCCCAGCAACTGTTGTACGTAGGCTTACTGTCTCTGCTACTGGAGATAGCACATATCCATCAGAACCAGTAGCCATTGATAGCTTTCTCCTCCAGGAATTTGTCTAACCCACTTTTAAAATCATCCAAATTGGTGGCCATCACTACATCTTGTGATAACGAATTCCATAGTTTGGCTATGTGCTGTGTGAAGAAGTACTTCCTTTTATCCATCCTGAATCTCCCACTGATCAGCTTCATGGGATGACCCCTTTGGGTTCTAGTAGTTTGAGTGAGGGAGAAAAATGTCTTCCTATCCACATTCTCCACTCCATGCATAATTTTGTACACCTCTATCAGGTCTCCCCTTAGACTCTTCTTTTCCAAGATAAACAATCCATGCTAAAACCTTTTCTCACAGGGGAGATGCTCCAGCCCCTTGATCATTCTTGTTGCCCTTTTCAGAACTTTTTCGAGCTCTACAATAACTTTTTTTAGGTGTGGTATTCTATGTGTGGTCGTCCCATAGATTTGTATAAAGGCAGTATGATATTGGGAGTTTTATTCTCAATCCTTTTCCTAACTATGCCTAATCTGCCTTTTTTATTTTTTTGCAGAAGCTGCACACTGGGTTGAGATTTTTATTGGGCCATCCAACCCCCCCCCCACCACCACCACCACCACCCAGATCTCTTTGGTCACTGCTAGCTCAGATCCCATCAGGAGGGCTAAGAAAGGCTGGTGTAGAGTATATACAGCCCTGATTACTGGAGGAGGGTCATCTGTTGAAGAGGTCTTACCTCCAATCACCTAAAATATGACAGACAAGGGAGAAGGTTCCCTTCTAGATAGGTTGTTAAAGGAACAGGAAACCTCAATCATTCTCTTCCCAGATTCTACTTCCCAGCAAGGTGCTACCTCCATCCTCCAGCCCAAAGTTAGGGGCAAATACAATCAAGCGTTTTGGAGAAAAGGCAACTGTGCAAGAATGTCAAATAAATATTTCAGTTCAGGAACGTCACTTTCTGATATGTGTTTGGGTTATTTTTAGCCCTGGAGTTGGAAGCAATAACACATACATCTCAGGGCCCATCTTGCTTCCTGCACAATCACAAGTTCATCTATATTTCATGGGAGTTGTTGGGGACTCGCATGTCCTGTCATCAGCCATATCTGGAGTGAAAACCAAGAAATTACACTTAAAATAAGAAAGCAAGGCACAGAGCTCCCCCCTGGGCAAAAGTCTGTGTTGATTCACAGCACAATCTGGGACGAGTCCAGACAAATTTTCTGCAGGGACAGAAACCTCTCCTTCCACAGATGCTGATGAGCTCTTTATTAGAATCAGAGGAGCCCAAGGGTACACGTGTGTGTGTTTGGGGTGTGTGTGTTGGGGGGGAATCTGTATAGTTGACATCTTTTTCAGACTCTGTCACATCATACCCTCCAGCCAAATGGAGGCAAATCTCTGTATGAGTATATGCAGCTAAGATTGAACTAAACCAAGCAAGGGGTCCCTCATCGTTCCCTTGAGCAAGAAAGCAGCTCTTCTCCATAATCCTTCTTTTTTATCACTATGCCGTTTAGACAAGGAATTCCAAAGTAGTATGTTGTGAGGTTCCTGTCAGATCGAAGTGTCCACACAAAGAAAAGTCCACCTGTTGCATCCTTGCATGAGTGACTGATCTGGCCTTGTCTCCTTTGGGATGGTCAATTCTGTCACAGTTTGCATCAATTGCAAATGAATGATCCAATCACTCCCAACGCAGAAACAGAAGCAGAGCTACCCACCTTAAAATGTATCCATTGGGTCTCCACACAAGTCATTGCTCTAGGTACACCTAGATGAGAAACTCATGCAAAAACACAGGATGGATAATTTATACTCTCACACACTTTAAAATACTGGGCGGCAGAAGTTAGATCGGTAACTTCTGAGTGATTTGTTGTAGATCGGCAAAAATTTCGGAATCCCATCGGTTTAGCAATAGAAACAACAAAAATGACTCTCTCCTATTCTAAATTATACTGCTGAAATCTAGAAAGTGAGGGGGCAAGGGGTGTTGTACCCGGGAGTCGGTTTGTGTGTGGAAGGCCTGTGAGCTCCTTTCCTTTCCGGGACACAGAACAAATTCCTGGGCTCAGAATCCTTTAATTCTAAAAGCATGTCTTTTGCACCTGGCTCTGGTTGATGGCTCTTGGGATTCTAGTAAAAAACAAAGTAGATCTTGCAAGTCTGAGATATTCCCATCCCTATTCTAAGACAGACTTGGTGCTCTCCAGATGTAGTTGAACCAGGAATAAGTGATTCCTGAAACAACTGGAAACAAGTGGCAACGCTCACTTCTGGAATGGGGCAGGTCAGCAGAGCTCAGAAGTGAGTTTTAAGTACCACTAGTTCCTGCTGCGCTAGTGGTCCATTTCACTAGTGCAACAGTAGTAACGGAGGTGCATCACCAGTATAGCATACTGCCCCAGGTTAGCGAAAGCTGCTCTAAAAGTAAACTTCTAGGGATGAAAGAATGAAGGACCCCTCCTGTTTTAATTCAGAAAAAAACGTGAAAAGAAAAACGAGAGAGCAAGTCTCAGCAATCAAAGGCTTACCATCCACTGGGAGAAAAATATCTCCTTCTCCATCATTTTACACTCTCCAGACACACATGTAAGCAATCTCTTTAGTCATCATTTAGCCCGTATCTGCCATTCCTTTAGTGGTGTGCCTCATCAATCCTCTGCAGCCCGTTAATAGCTTCTGTTGCTCTTCTCCAAACTCCTAATACATCAGCAACATTTCTGGGGACTGAGAGGCATGCACAATTTAACAAAGATACAACAGGCAAGCAGCCCCAAAAGGGTTTTCGTCCTAAATCATTAGCTTGACCCCTTTCTCAGATCTCCATTCACCACAAATAACATGCCCACTATTATTCCCTAGATCCTGCCAGAGGTTTTCCTCCTGAGCAGCCTTTCAATTGGCCCCTGCATTCCCTCAAACTGGCCCCAAACCTACTTCCACCCATCTTTCTCCCAACTCTCAGCCTTTTCCACACATATTTCAGGAGTCCATGCTTTTTAGTCTACAGTATAAGATCCTTCTCCCAAACCAATTATCTTCTTCTCCTAAAGTCACACTTTTTAAAAAAATATTTTATTTATTTTAAAACAATTCCATATTGCCCTTCATCAACATAAGTGAGTACAAAATAGCCTCAGCAACAACAGCCTTAGCAATTAGAATATTTGTAAACATGGCATGACATCACAGCAGCCCAGCAAGTGGTGGGTGACCAAAAAACCATTTCAGGCAAAAACTACTTACATATTTATTTTACAATGCATCTCTTTAAAAAGAAAAGAAAAAAGTTAAAAATGCTCTGACTGAGGTCTGTCTGGCAATCCTGCTCTCCTTTGCAAGCTCTTGTCCTGGTGGGGCAGGAATCAGTTGTAGTCACTTATAACTACAGGTTTGTATAAAACAACTTCATGGTAGAAATCTCTTAAAGGGAAAGAGGCAAGGATGCACCACAAAAAGTGCATTCCATTTATTTTTAATGTTATTATTATTATTTATTTATTTATTTACACTATTTCTTGGTCACCTTTCAGAGCAAGAGCCTTCCCAAGGCAGCACACAACAGTAAAGTTCATATAATAAAAATGATGCGGTAATAAGAACAGTAAATATTGCAAAAAAAATAACAAACACCAGCTTTAAGATAAAACCTACAACACACAATTGCAGCTACAACCCAGTCTGAAAAAACATAAGCAGAAGACCAAAGTAAAGTACTAAGTTTTCAGGGCTTCTTATAGCCTGCAAGGATGGGGCCTGGTGGACCCCCAATGGCATCTTATTCCAGAAGAGAGAGGTCACTGCAGAAAAGGCCATCTCTCATGTAGTTGCCCACCTAACTGCCCTCAAATGTGGGCAAATTAGTAGAACCTCTCTTGTTGATCTTAAAGTGAGGGCAAACTGATATGGGTGATGGGGATCATTCAATTAATTTGGTCCCAAATGTTTAAGGTTCCTGCATCAGCTGAAGTTTCTGAACCATTTTCAAAGGCAGCCAAACATACAGCACATTACAAGAGTCCAGCCTGGACATCACTAGTGCATAGGCTGACCATATGAAAAGGAGGACAGGGCTCATGTAACTTTAACAGTTGTAGAGCAAAGGGAATTTCAGTCAGTGTCACTTGTATGCAATTAGTTCCTGGTGAAATTCCCTCTTCATCACAACAGTTAAAGTTGCAGGCACTTTACTAGAGTGACCATATACAAAAGAAGGCAGGGCCCCTGCAACTTTAACTATTGTGATGAAGAGGGAATTTCACCAGGAACTAATTGCATACAAGTGACACTGACTGAAATTCCCTTTGCTCTACAACTGTTAAAGTTACATGAGCCCTGACCTCCTTTTCATATGGTCAGCCTACTAGTGCATGGATAACTGAAGCAAGGTCTGTCCTCTCCAGATAGGTCTGGAGCTGGCGTACCAGCCTAAGATGGTAAAACATATTCCTGGAAAACCCAGTCACCATCCCCAGTTCCAGGAGGACTTCCAGACTATGCCCTTGGCCTTTTAGAGGTAATGCAACCCCATCTAAGACCAGTTGGAAACCTTTATCCAGAGTATTTAATATCTCTATTTTGTCTGGATTAAGTTTCAGCTTGTTTTTCCTCATCCATCCCAAAATAGCCTCCAAACACTGGTTCGAAAGCTTCCCTGGGATGTATAGATGGAAATGAGACGTAGAGCTGAATTTCATCCACATACTGACGACACTTCAGCCCTAACCTCCTGATGACTTCCCCCAGTGGTTTCATGTAGATGTTAAAAACCATTGGAAGGTAAAATGGGACCTTGTGGCACCCCACAAGCTAGTGGCCATAGGTGGAACAAAAGTTCTCCATCGCCACCTTCTAAGTCGAGAACCAGTTTGATACTGTACCTCCTAAACCCAAGCCAGATAAATGATCCAGAAAGATTCCATGGGCAATAGTATCGAAACTGCTGAGAGGTCCAGAAGTACCAACAGGGTTGCATTCACCGCATCCATTTCCCGATATAAGTCATCAGCCAGGGTGACCATGGCCAGATCTACACCAAGCAGGATATAACACGATGAAACTGGTTTGAAAATGGAATATGGGATGTGTCATGGGCCCCAAAGTGTCAGTGCACTTGTCAGTGCACTTCAGTGTCAGTACACTTCAAAACTGTTATAAAGCAGTAGTGTAGATCCTGCCCAAGGCTGTTTCCGTCCCATAACCAGGCCTGAAACCTGATTGGAATGGATCTAAATAACCAGGTCTGAAACATGATTTGAACAGGTCTGAAACTTGATTTTGTCTCATAACCCAGTCTGAAACCTGACTGGACTGGAACTATATAAATTACACAAATAACACCATCTTCCTCTAAGGTGCTCAGAGCACACAGTCTTCTGTCTAAGCAGATTACAGGAGTGCGGCAGACTTGCTTAGCTTCAGCAGCAGAGCCAAAGCACCAAGGCCTTTCAAACCATTTGCTGGTTATTAATGATACTGGGTTAATTTATCTGTGTTACAGACAGGGACTGCTAAGAGTATAGTGGCCTGCCCAAGGCTACCTTGCGAGTTTATGGCAAAAGTGAGATTTAAACCAAAGGCTTCCTGGATTACAGCACATTCTGTTAACCAGTATCCTGTGTTGATCTCCCAACCTGCAGAAATTGCTGAGGCATCACACAAAGCACATGTTAAGGCACTGGAGTTGTATAGGTGCCAACTGGCAATGCTTTCACGGGCTGTCTGACCTGATGCATGGTTACTATGGCTTAGGTCCAGCTGGCTTCAAAAGGGCTTGTACATAAATACCTGTGTGCCCAGGATTGCAGTCACATTATGGAATAGGGTTTGTTGGATAGAGCCTAGAGTTAGTGAGGGTGCAAATGCGCAGGACGTGTGGGAGAGTTAGGGTTGCAACCGGAGAGGGGAAAGTTAGGTTTGTTATTAAAAATGTTTCTCATACAATGTCTGCAATGAAACCAATCAAGCCCAGCAAATGTCTTCTGCTTCCTTTTATAAGCCATGGCTCAATTCAGATGTCATGGAACCAATGGCCAAAACATGGCTTGGTGATCAGGAGCACTCCTCCTTCTTCCCTCCCCCTGAGAAGCATAATTGTCACAGCAGCAGCTCTGATCGTCATACCAAGATTTCGTAACTGGCTCCATGATGTCCGGGCTGTTTGAACACAGCTGGAACAGTTAAACAGGTATGGAATGGAAAGGGGGAAAAAACAGCAGCAGAGAGCAACATAAATTACCTTCTCCTCTTGTTTCCTCTGAAGGCTATTTCAGTTTACAGCCATCCTTTTGTTTTGTCTCCCTGCACATTCTTTTTACAGAATATGGCTTTCCTGTCAGCACAGTTCAGAGTAAAATGCACAAGGCACAGAAGCAGCCCAAATCACAAAGAGGCAGAAAGAAAAGTCCCCTCAAGCAATCTCACTTGGTTGTGCTAATTTTATTCTCTCAGAGGTAGGTTCTGGAAACACAAACAAGCACTCCAATGCCTGTTCCTGAAGCACACGTAAAATTCTGCCCAGCACCAGTTGGACATAAGGGAACTCCCAAAAGGGGTTTTGATGTGCTGAAACAGATCAGTAGCATATTCAGATGCAGGTGGGTGGACGCAATTGGCATGGATTTTTGGGAGTGAACCAAGGCCCAATTCACACTTACATGTCTTGATTTTTTATTCTAATTGACCAACCTGATCCACAGCGCAGAAGGGCCTGGCCTGGCAGCTGGTTGGCCACTATATAAACTGAATACTAGACTAATTGGACTTTAGTCAGATCCAGCGTGACTCTTCTTATGTTCTTCTGTTTTGAAAAACTGGAGAACTGATTGGTCTCTTTTAGTTAATTTTATTTCCCTTTGTTTAACTTCCTTGTATTTCTCGTGCCAAATTTATATTTTAGCCTGAAATGGCATTAAAGGATATTCGTGTATAGGATTTATTTGTTTGATTTGTACCCTGCCTTTTGTTTCTACCAAGATAAATGGCACCCAAAGCGGCTGACAATCACAAATAAAACCTGATGGCAGCAATAATAAAAACAAATGCAAACACGATTAAAAACAGAAGAAGAATAAAAACTGCATCCAACCCAACAGATCTCTTAAATGACAAAGGCCTTCTTGAATAAAAATGCATTTGCATGCCGGCAGAAGGACAGCAGAGAAGGAGCCAACCTAGCCTCCCTTGTCAAAGAGTTCCATAGTCTGGGAGTGGCCACCAAAAAGGCCCTCTCTTTTGCATACCACCAAACATGCCTCTTAAGCGGTGGTCTCGAAAGAAGGGCCTTTCCCAATGATTTTAAGAAAAGGATTGGCTCGAACGGGAGAAGGCGTGTATGTGTGTGTACTTGACATATACTCAAATATATTTTGGGTCTACAAATCCTACCAGCAATACTAGCTCCCCATCTCCCTGGAAATCAATGTCCTCAATTATTCTGGGGCTTTGCCTCTTCCACCAGCTCTTCCTTTTTCCTGCTATGGCCAAGGAATTATGGGACTGTTAGTTCTTGATAGCATGTCATATAAGGAAGCGCAATCTCTGTCTGTCAAACTTCAATTCCTAGTTTAATTATACATGCACACTCTATTCAGGAAGAGGGCCAGGACTAGCAAGTCCCTGTTCAGAGCGTTACTTATTCTGCTCTAACAATGCCTGTAAAAATGGCTCGAGTAAATCTCACAGGATCTGGGCAACAGGTATACAAAAACAGGGAAACAGGTTCCATAAATATCTTCATGAAGGATCTACAATTTAGCCTCTATTTTTCCCCTCATGGTAATAGGATTGCAGTAGGTTTGAAGAAATTTGTTCGGTTTACCTTTTAACGTGAGCTTATGTAATTTCACACTTTTGAACCAATACGTGAACCGAAACGCAGAAATGTGCACTTCTCCAAATTTTGTGATAAAGTTGTCCACTCAAACAAATGCATACAAGAAACATATAAAAAGATACTGGGGGGAGGGGTACTTAAGGATTTGGTTTCCTTTCTCGTCCTATGAAAACCAAACCCTGCAATACTACCCGTAAACTCTTCACTGCTTGAAACAGTGGAGGCTATTAACAAAATGTTTCTGTTTTCCCCTCATCCTCAACTTGAATCAAGTATACTAATAAAATCAATTTTAGTTGATTAATCAGTGTCAACTTTCACATATATTTGAATTGTGTCAAAACCTCAGTGTAGGTGTCTTTTTGTGTGTGGAGCAGGAACACCCAACCCCGTAGAACCCCGTAGGACAAGAGACCAGATGGAACTCCCTGGAAGCTACTGTTAGCTTATCAAAAAGGGAACGATTAGCTTATCGGGGGGGGGGGGGATGGAAAGTAGTGTAAGATAATTTACAGCCATCACTTCTTTTCCTCTCTCATTCCCTAACATATTGGAACCAAAATTGCCTCACAAAATAAATAAGCGTGCCCTCGATTTGCAGCCCCACCAATTAAAATTTGCCCCACCAATTAATCAAGAAAAGATTGTAGTGGATTAAGTTACTTGCAGCCCTAAGAATATATACAACTGCCCCCAATTCATTAGACGGTAAGTACTTTGCAGGAACAGCCTTGAGGTTAGGAGTTCGCCTTAGCGAACCCTTAACCGTGCATTAATAATTGCCTCAGAAAGGATTTCTGCTCCAAGAGAGGTAGGAAAAAGGCAGAGAGGGTATTGTTTCAAGGGCAGCGCAGGTTTAGAAGCGACCGTCATTCAAGTCGAAGAAGGAAGGCAAGGAGGATGGTGGCGAAGGTGTAATGAGCAGGTGCATCATAAAAAACGTGTTGGAGCAATCTTGCCCTGAATCAATTCTGTGTGACCTTCCCAGATGGGGAGCACAAAGTAAAGCAGGGCCGGTGAAGGGAGAAGATGTGAAAAGCCATAGGAGGTTAGCAAGCGACAGGCAGCAGAGTACTTCACACAAAGAAGTGAACGTCTTGTTGGAAAGGAGACAGTCCATAGCAGTGTTCTGTGCGCAGGAGAGGGAACAAACCTCTGCATAACATGTGTAAATGGGTAAGCAGGTGTCCCTTTGGAATCGCCTCAGACAAAACCATTTACACCTTATTAATTAGCAAGACTTCATTCATGGTTCAATGCAAGAGAGGAGGAACCCAGCTGTCTAAGGGCAATTTATACAAACAGCAGAATCAAGCAGTAAAGCTTTTGCTGGGCTGAAGTCCTTTTTGGGCTGTTTGTGGGGAAAGTGCTATTTTTCTAGATGCAGGAAATTTTATGGCAGCAGTGTTGGGCAAGGTGCTAGCCACAGAATCTGTTACGATGTAGCGCAAAAAAAAAAAAAGAATCAACGCTTGCCTTTCACATAGCTCAACATTACATTAAGCAGAACTTTTAAGGGCACAATCCTATGCGTGTTTAGACAGAAAAAAGTCCTACAACTCCCAGCGTGATGGGAGTGTTAGGACTTTCTTTAGTCTAAATATACATAGGGATTGTGCCCCAAGATAAAAAAAAACAAAGTTTGCTGCTACCCATCTAGACTGTGATTTAATTCCCTGGTCTACGCAGTGGCTCTATCGGAACAAATCTCATCTCAAAGTGTGCATGTGCTGCTGAGAGTAGTCCAACTCAAGATTTGTCCAGATGAGATTACCTTTGTCAGAGGAAACCAAGGAAAATGTCCCTGGATAAATTCATTCGAATAAAATCTAGCTTGTTCGAAATGAGTATTGCTCCAGAATTTCCTGGTCCCTCTTTGCACAAGGGATCCAACAAATTATGTTGTTTTGTTTTCCAGATTGAAAATCGCATATACATAGCGGCCAAGGCGTGTTTCAAGAATAACAAAAGGTTTCCAAACAGTTATTGCAAATCCACACAAAAAGAGAAAGAAAGCCATTATTAGTTGGGCAGCATATTTCACAATTATGCCTGTTTGACAGGAAAGCAGAGGCGAAATAGCCTGATCTACCAAAGCAACAGCAAAATACCTATTATACCTATTTCACAGAATAAGGAAGGTGGCACAATAACTTGGTCTACTGTAGCAACAGCTTGGTAGCTGGTCTGTCAAGCAAGACACCAGTGCACAGTAAGGAACAATAATCAACAGTAATAGCCTGGTACTATATGCAAAAGCAGTAAAACATAGAACAGATAATACAGAAAAACAGTGAGCAACAGCCCGGCCTCCAGCTCAATAGTGAGCCAGATAATTAAGGGATGTGTCTATATGTCAAACATTAAAACCACACCAACAAAAGGCACCAAAGACACACCATTAAGCCTAGTCTTTGGTGCCTTTCAATGGGAATCAATGCACAGTAATGCTTTGATCAAAATGATTGTGCAAAACAACCCATTTGGAACAGACTCTCCTTGTAAAAATGGCAGCTACACTTTTACTAATAAGTGTCCCAAACATGCAAAGTCACTTCTTCTTTTTTTATCAAAGCAGAAACAGCAGCTTCTTCTCTTTCTTTTTTTTTACACACCCCTAATACTCACCTTTTATTTCTAAGTGGAGGGATGACCAACTGGATACCTGTGGCCCACATACCAATTTTATATGGTTGCATTAGAAGAAATAGGGATCCCACACTTTATTACATGATCTCTTCTGGATTCAAGATATAAAATGTACCTATTTATACATTTTCCTAATAATTCAGATTGCACATAAATACATAAAACTTACTAGCACATACCTTTTTCTTTCTTTCTTTTTTACTAACTCTCCTACCTTCAGAGGGTGCCTCTGCAAGAGCGATTTAAAGCTCTTTCAAGGTACATTTACAAGAGCGGAGCGCAAATCGGGGGTTGAGGCACTTTATCTGTCCGATTATGCGCATTATTGAATGCACGTTAAATAACGAGTTTTAATTTACCGCGGCTGTTAAAGCGCATTATGACCATGTAAACAAGCGATTCTCTGCATTTCAGCCGCTTTAAAGCGCGTTTCATACTTCCGGTTATGCGCTTCACTGCATGTCGTTTATAGGATTTCGGTGTAAACGCGACTGTGAGAAGATGCGCATAATCGGAGAACCAGGCATTAAACCGAATTCTTGTAGAGGGGACCACATACAGATGATGTCAGTTGCTCAGTTCAGACATGAACAAGCTGCAGCAAATCTTGGGCTCACATGCTCTGACTTCCCCTTCCCTTTTCCTTTGTGCATATGGGGAGGTGTTTAGAAGTGTCCACATCTAATTTGTGGCAAACCATAAGCCCCCTCCACACATCAACCACACGAAGGGGCACCATACAATTAAAATGGCAGCAGGGCTCCCCCATCACACACACACTGAACATGGATATCTGAGAAGGGGAACTCTATGTGCACTGACCTCAATGGGAGCTGGAAGCCTGGAAGCCTTTGCGATCAGGATCCAGCTCCCACGGGTGCGGGTGCATGTAGGCTGAGGGCACAACCTTGGTGGCAGAGCTAGCGGCACAGCCCCGCTGCCTCTTTAAATTAGCAAGTGAGCGTAGAAACAGTAAAAGATGACGGAGCACCAACTCACACCTGTGTGCGCATGCATCACACACCATGGTCAGAATTTCCATGTCAACTCACGTCATTTCAAATTCAATGTCCTGCAACGGCATTCAGCCGCAAGTCAACGAATAGTAAATGGTCAAGGAATGTACATGCATCTCTGAAGCAGCCCTGAAGGACCCATCGGTCCACAGCTTAATAAGGAAGGTCTAGATGCAAAGTTTTAAACGTTTTAGAGGATTCAAAACAAAAGCAAAAACATTAAATTCTCTTCTTTAAGGTTTTCACAAAATAAAAAAGTCATGATGTAGTATTGCAAATTTGTAAATAGCCATTTGCCTGCTCTTCTGTAGTGAGTAGCAAACCTCTCTAGGGGATCAGCCACAAGCAGAAAAGCTTTTTCTTCCGCTTTTTCCTTCCTCTCAGCCCATTAGGCCACAAATGACTGATATGAGTATGTGAAGGCAGGAAAACATACAAACATACAAAACATACAAACAAACATAAAACAGGCTAGTAAATTTTTGCACAAGGCTGCATTACTAGAAAAATAAACACATATTTATTTACAACATTTATAGGCAAAAGTTCTCAGGGCAATTTCACTTAAAATATAAATAAATAAAAAATTAAAATTAAAAATTAAGTAACAAGAATAATACCATAAAATATGATGCTGTATAAAAGCCAATACTGAGGAATAAAACAACACAAGCAAAAACAGCTTGAAAAGGCCTAGAAAAATAAAAAGGTCTTTGTTGGGCCCTGAAATGTCAAAGAAAGTGCCAGGTATTCCACAACCAGGAGCCACCAATGAAAAGGCCCCTCATAGCTACCTACCGCACTTCACCTGGCAGGGGCACCCAGAAAATGACCTCTGATGAAGAGCTCAATGTCGGAATAGGTACATGTGCGGAAAGGCAGTCCTTCAAATCCCATGTTCCTAAGCTGTGCAGGGCTTTAACAGTCAAAACTAGCACTTTAAATTGGGCTAGAAATGTACTAGAAGCCATTAAAGAATATGTAGGAAATAGCAGACCTGGTGGTTTAGCTTTTATCTCTGAGGTTATTATAATAAAGGGCAAAACAAGCATATATAATCTATAATACAAAATAATTACTAGGAGTCAACAGAGGATTTAGGAGGAAGAAATCACCCCAAAGCCACCTAATTTCTTCCTTTGATAGTTGGTTGGAAAATAGCACCCAATGATTAGTCAGTAATGGATCTCAGTAATTAAGGGGATTAGTATATAATGAATCTCCAGCCCAATTCTCACATTACACTCTCCACATGAGAGCCAGTGGAAACGTTACTGCACCGCAACAATTCCATGTGTTTTTCATATTCAGTGCGCAGAATTCAGCTTCTTTTACAGTGAGGGGAGTGGGGAGCACGCTTTAGCCCTTTTAAGTTTAAAAAACATTCTTGATGTTATGTGAACTAAGATTTCCTGTAAGCAGATGGCATAGCTTCAGTATGGCTTCCAACCCCCACTCCGCCTTAGGATTGGTATAAGCTAAATGTATTATGCAAAATAGTAACAATTGCAGAATAAATTATGAGAAACTATGTACATTTGCATGATTTATAGGATCACAAAATCTACTTGGCACAGAAATTGCTTCAGTGCAGAATTTCATATTTGTTTTTAGCACAGAGAGTACAGAGAGCCCAGATCATAACGTGTGAGAGTCACTCACCACGGGGTCCACTCCTATGCCATTACGGGCTTCCATTCCAGTAAGTGACTGGCAGTTCTAGAAACCTGTCCAAGTGGTCCACACTGTAAGTGGTTCTCAAATGTACTTGTATAATGCAGAGCCACTGCAAGGGTGCCTCTACAAGAGTGATTTAAAGCTCTTTCAAAGCGTATTACCGATTTTACCTCCACATGAACGGGGTGCAAATCGGGGGTTGAGGTGCTTTTTCTGTCCAATTCTGCGCATCTTCGCATGCACATTAAATGGCGAGTTTTAATTTTCCGCGGGAGTTAAAGCGCCGTATGACCATGTAAACAAGCGATTCTCCACAGCTCAGCAACTTTAAAGCACTTTTCATACAGCCGGTAATGTGCTTCACCGCCTGTTGTTTATAGGAATTAGGTGTAAAGGCGATTGTGATAAGATGCGCATAATCGGGCAACCGGGCATCAAGCCGAATTCTTGTAGAGGGGGCCCAAGTGTTTATAGGAATTCACCTGTGGGACCGTAAGAGGAGGATCAGGCAGCCCACAGTGCTGTACAGAAATCAGTCCTGGTTTCAATCCTAGTTCATTAACTCTTATTTTTTGTGTGAGAAATATGCTCTGATTCCAGAAATCACTGCAAATGCTGTAAGGAGAGGGTAAGATTAAAACTGCAAACAATCTTGAGAAATTGGAGCACTGGCCTGAACAATTGGACTGAATAAATAAGAATGCATGACCAGTGGGCCAGATCTTGCTCACAAAGCAATTCTACCTGATACCCAGCAGCCTGCTCAAATGTTTACCAATCTGTGATTAAAGCTTTCTCTACAATTTCATTTGTTAAAAAAAAAGGAAATTGTTTTTAAAGCTGCATGTGAGAGCTTCGTTCTTCAGTATCAACAAAGAGCATTGTGGCACCTTAAAGGCTAACACATTTATTCTGGCATATCATTTTGTTCACTTCATCAGATGCACTATATTCCAAAACATTTATGCCAGAATAAATATGTTAGAGAGCAATCCTGTGCCTTTCAGAAAGCGTCTGCTGGGGAGCACAGGATAGTTTAGTTTCCTAGCTCCAAGTTTGGAGACAAGGCCCTAAGCTCAGGGCCAGGAAACAGAGTTAACCACACCAGCTACCTCTCCGCGTTCAGAAATTGGGAGTGAAGAGATGGGGAAAAGGGGTCATTCCCTGGGAGGGAAGGCCACCAAGACAGCTGCCTTATGCCGTTTCCTATGGTCGCCCCAGCCTCCTTCCATCTCCCTCTAAGGCACTGCTGCTAGATGGGCAAAACTGCCCATTTAGCAGAAATGCAGCTGCTCTCCTCCTGCCCTGCCTTGGATTCTCAGCAGCCTCCGAGTTCTGAGGCTGCCAACTATCTGGATAGGATCACACCCTTTAAGATGCCAGAAGACCCTGATGTTTTTGCTGCAATAGACTAACACGGCTACCTTCTGAACATTCTTCAATGTAACCACCTTAGTCAAAAGCTATTCAGATCATATGTGAAAGTCGTGCAGCAAAATATACTTCTACCCTCTGCTCCAGATATCTAGAGAACAGAGCCCCCTCTAAATACACAACTTTTGGGGACTTCCCAGAAGCACCTGTCTGGTCACTGTGAGAATCAACGAGGACTACACAAATTTTTGGTTTGATCTGACAAGGCTCCTTTTATTGTCTTAACCAAGCCATATCTGTACGATATAATGAAAATGAGCAACAGCAAAAATATTGGAAGGAAAACTCACATGAAAAAATGGGGTATCTGGCTTGGCTCTATCAACGACCAGGTATTGCACTGGCTCACCATCTATATTTGAGTTAAAAATCGGATTCCATTGCAAAGAAATAGTTCATCCTCCAATGATGCATGATAACTGGAGCTTAGCAAAAGGAGTTACAACATCGCTCCAACTTGGCAGCAAATTTGGCCTCAGCTGGAGTACTGTGTATGACAGCAGCAGTCTTACCAGCCAACTTAGGCAGAGTATTTTGGGTGCCATTAAAAAGACAGCAGAGTGCAAGAAAGACAAAGAGATTTGATCCATGTGGCGCAATCCAAAAGGAAAAGTCTCTTGCACAAGCCTGATTAGGGAATGTACAGGAGCAGACGGCCCCAGTAATTCTCTTGCACAGCTCTTGATCATTTTTTTTTCTGCAGAGGCCTCATTCAACTTACCCAATGGATTGTGCATCATGTAAATTAGTGCGAGAAAGGTCCCATTCAGTTCAATAAAGTCTGCCCACAAAAACTTCCTGGCAGTGGTGCAACTACCAAAGTCCAGGGCCCCATAGCTCAAGGACACCTACCCACCCCACTGCCACCCAAATAAGCACCCAGAGAGTGGAGGGTGAGAAGCCCAGCAGGCAACAGAAGCAAACTCCATTTTATTCCTGTAATCACAGTGGCACTGTGATAGAAGTTAGTTTAAAATGCAAAAGTCCCCATGCTCAGTCTTTTTTAATCAGGGTTGGCAAACAGATTTGTGCCTGTTCTCGTTGTTGTCCTAACATGTAAGGAATATATAAACAATTGTAAAGCATGGAATGGTGGTTGGAGAAGAGAAGAGAAATGTTAGTTGGGTACTTCACAGTAATACACATGACCATCTAAAGCTCACCCACCCCCCAAAACTATTAAGTCCAGGGTCTAAAATATCCCCTGGTACCACTGCTTCCTGGTGAGTTCAGCCTAGGGGTGGGTGAGAATTTCAGTTCAGTTCGGTTTTTATAAAAAAAAAAATGCCAAAATTCACAAAAGTTCTCCATATCCAGGGCCTCCTCCACACGAGACGTTTAATGAGCCTTGAAGGCTCATTATAAATTTTACCTCCACACCAGCGGAGCGCAAAACGGGCGTACAGGCGCGTTATCTCCCCGATAATGCGCATTTTCGAATGCGCGTTAAATAGCGACTTTTATTTTGCTCGGGCAGTTAAAGCGCATTTTGACTGCTGCCGCCGCTGTCAAAAGCCCTCCCCCAGCTGCAACGGCGCAGATTGGGGGATCAGCCAGTCGTGGCGGACGTGCAGCCAGCGAGCGAGCTCTCGAGGAGGTCGCTCCTCGCTCTGTCTTTCGGCTCGCGGGGTGAGGAAGGCTCAACTTTTCTCTGCCGCTCCTCCTCCTCCTCCTCCTCGCCCCCGGCAGCAGCAGCCTCTGCAGGGCCGGGAGGGGGGGCGAGCGAGCAATTCACAAACAGGGATGCGGAGCGTGCTGGCGGCGCCCCCCACAGCCCACCCCACGCAGAAAAAGAGAGAGAGAGCTCAGGTTGGCGAGGAAGAGAGCGGGAGGAATAGGGAATTGCGAGGATGGGGCGGCGGGGGAGAGAGAAATCCTCGCAAGAATAACACTAATACTTCTAATAATAATGTGATCGAGGCCCCTCCTTCGCTCCGCCTCCTCCTCCCCCCCCCCCAGCGTTGCAGCAGCCAAAGCAAGGAGCCAGATGGCAAAGCTTGGCAGGTCTGTCTGTTGCTGCTGCAGTCATTCAAAGCCGAGTGTGTGTGTGTGTGTGTGTGTGTGTGCTTTCCCTGCTCCTCCCTCCCTCCGTCCGTCCTCCCTCCCGCCGCTTTGCCCCCAAGGTTCCTGCCTTCCCATTCCCCAAACCCAGTGCTGCCAAGCCCGATCACAAGCTCTCCCCCACCGACGGTTCAAAAATATCAAACGCAAAACGCGGGGGGCGCTTCAAGAACAGCTCATCAGGAGGGTGGCGGGGGAAGAGAGAGCGAGAGAGCGAGAGAAACGGACTTGACAGCCTGCCAGAGGGAAGGGGAGGGGAGCGCCGCCTCTCGTGCAGAGGTATTAGGCGTAAAGGCGCTTCAGGGATAGTGCGCCCAATCGCCTAACCGGGCGCAAAAGCGAATTCTTGTGGAGGGGGCCCAGGACAAAAAGAACTTGAGATTTTTTTAAAAAATGTGGGAGAAATTGATACTGGCAGATTTGTCCCCCCAGGCCATGGCTTTGAGTCTGAGTTTGAATCTCTATGATACAAAGCCTTAGTATTGAATTAGTGTTGCTACCTCTTTTTTTCTGACAGGTTCCTCATCTTTGATGGTTCCATGAGAACATGAGAACATAAGAAGAGCCACGTTGGATCACACCATGGGTCCATCTCGTCCAGCACCCTGTCCCCACAGTGGCCCACCAGCTGTTGACTAGGGGCCCACAAAGCACCCTCCCACCCATGTTCCCCAGCAACTGGTGTACACAGGCTTACTGCCTCTGATACTGGCAGGCAGCTACATCATGGCCCTCTCCATGCTGGGAATAGCTGTACCTACTGAATTTGGCTACTGCAGATGAGTGAGAATTTCATTTCGGTTCATTTTGTATATGAATTTACCAATAAGGAGAGATTATAAACAGGATATCAACAACAAAAGGAATTGTAAGGGGGAGAAAAATTAAGGAAGTATATGATAGCAGTTTTAAAATATCCCAAAAAAAACCTGCCAAAAAGGAGAACAGCTGCCTTGGAGGCCCAGAGATGGAACAACAAGAAGAAACTTGTTCAAATTACAACCAAACAGATTAGAGCTGGGCAACAAGAAGAGATGCTACCAGGCTGTAACAACAACAGGCAATTAAACAAGCTGTTCAACAAAAGTGGCCCAGTTGTGCTGGCTTTGCTGGAGGATTTTCATAAGAGGCAGGATGAACAAATCTACCTCAGGGACGGTTTTAAGTTAGCAATCATACAGAGCAGAATTAGATTAATCTTGACATGCATCCCAACTCTTGTAAATTTTCCAATTCTCTCTATTAAGACCCAACGACAGGAAGATTTTGCAGATGGAGCTGTAGAGTCAAGACTCCAAAAGATGAACTGCAATTGGCTGGCTGGGGAAGAGACGGGGAACAGAGCGGGGCATGAAATTGTGTGTTCTGCGCTGCTGCACTTAAGGCTGCAATCTTACACAGGCAGGCCTCTAGTTCACACACGACAGACTAGGTGCTTAAGCTGTTCCTAGACTGTATAAATTATGCAAATGGAGAGAGAGAGAGTGGAAAATGGTTTGAGACAGGCAACACTTCCCACGCTGTACATACGATTTGTTTTATCCTACTGTTTACCTCTGGTTCGAACAGGCTTTGCAGGTTATTTTGAAACAACACAAAAAACTGTTTACTAGAGCTGAAAGTGGGATGTGGGAACACACTATAGCAGGAAACCCCTCTTTCAAACCATCTTCAACACTCCGAAATAATATTTTCATGGGTCTCCCAAGCCTTCTACCCTACTCGTCCTCTGAAGAGATTGTATATGGCTCCCATGGCTTTTTCCACCTAGGCAGCAGCTGCCAGGGCCAGATCCTGTAAGCTTCAGCAATAGAGAAGGGAAACTATTTAAACCAGGAGCAGAGCAAACCTCTCACAGCAAGGGGAATTTCCACTCCGGAATAAGTGTTCACAGCGTACAACTCTAATATTGAGAACTGAGCACTGAGACCAGAAAAAGGATATAACAGCTTTATTTCTTCAATTCCCACCTGGTGGGGGGTCTCTCATTCACAACCAAGTTGTCTGAAGGAGTCCAATGGCCACCACAGCCATAGCTGGCTGGCCAAAAGCATGGTAGCACATTGAACTGGGGCCCCCTCCACAAGGATGCGCTTTTGCGCCCGGTTCCACGATTATGCGCATTATCGCGGAGGCGCTTTTACTCCTAATCCCTCTGCACCGGAGGCGGCGAGAGGCAGCGAAGCGCATTAATTCATGTCCAAAAAGCGCTTTACAAGCAGTTAATGCGCGTAATCGCTTGTTCACACCGCGAAAATGCGCTTTAACGGCCGGAGCAAAATAAAAGTCGCTATTTAACGCGCGTTCGAAAATGCGCATTATCGGGGAGATAACGCGCCTGTACGCCCGTTTTGCGCTCCGTGCTTGTGGAGGTAAATTTTTTAATGAGCCTTCAAGGCTCATTAAACGTCTCGTGTGGAGGAGGCCTGGCTCTATCTTGGATTAAGAAGTCCTTGCCTATGTGGATTCCACTGTCTTTTAAACTGCAGTAAGTAATCACGGAAAGAACAGGAAAATTAATCATTGTGTGTCCAAAGACCTTCATAACAGAGGGCAGGGAATCATCCCAGACTGGCTTAGCAGGGGAATACATTGTTGAGATTTAAGAGAGCTTCTGACAAGTTTCAATTCCAGTTTGTATGAAAAGGGTTTTTTTCCTCCCCTTCAGGGTGGGCAGATTTGTCAGGGCAAATGGAGAAGGGGAATTCCAGGTGATGAAGCTGCAGTTGTAAGTAACCCAGTTTCCTATATCTATTTGCCTTTTCTCTCCATCAGCCAAAAAAAAAAAAGAATCATAAAAACGCCACTGGGGTGGGAGGGGAGAGCAGAGTCTGTACTTCACAGGATAGGTTGACTTGTGTGTAGAGAAATCAGGCGTATGTGCAAATTTCTCTTTTCTCAGGGAGTTTAAGGATAACTGTATGCTCATTTTTAAGTTAGCGCCCTACATTTCAGATTAATCTACAAAGAGCCAAGAGAAGGCAGAATTGTCGCAAACCCTCCCATCTTCCTGCACCCCTAATATACAAAGGACAGCCTTGTTCTCTTCTCCTTCTGGGCACCTCTAAACCTCCAATGCACCCCAGTTCCTTTCCAGGGCTCTTGCATAGGGGAACCCAATCCTCCGCCCTGCACATAAAGCAATACACATTTAAATATCCCAAAGAATGCAATTTCCCCCCCCCACCCCAGATTTCATCTTTCTCAAGGGGTGGGGGGGAGCAAGGAATGGCTCAACAGATGCTCTTCATAAACCCTTGGGCGGCCGGCGGGCGGGTGGAAGGGGGGGGGGGGTTGGTTGGTTGGTTGGTTATAGTTATAGAAATGTATCCGGCAACAATAAACCAACCCAGAGAAAAGGGCTGCCTCTGTGCTGTGTGTGGAACAGCCACAAGCCAGCTGTGCAGCAGTTTGAAATCATGACCTGATTTTTCAATCATGCCTCCCCTCTCCCCACTTCCCTCCCCCTTTCTGCAAGCCATCTGACACAAGAAAGGGGGATCTGCGGGGGTGGGGAAAGGGGGGGGGCAGGTCGCCTCCCAAGCCCCAGTGACACTGTTTCACAGTTCCTCCAACGCGCACCCAGACCCTTTCCCCTAAATCGTGGGGAAGGTAGGGGAAATCGAGCAGTTGGCAATTCCACGCTGCCCAGAAGAGTACCCACCTGGATGATGCTCTCAGGATGCTGTATTGAGTGCTGGAGAATCTCACCAAAGAGGAGGCACGGAGGATGTGCTAAATTGTGGCGGGGTTAAGCTCTCCAAAAAAAGCTTCCATTCGAGGTTCTCTTCTTGCTTTTAGATCTCTCTCTCTCTCTCTCTTTCTCGCTCATGCAATTTTTGCGGGATCCCCTAGCAGGGATCCATCTCCACTCCCCGGGATCTTGCTAGCAGCAGCCTTTCCACGGAGCCTCCTCTCGAAGGGAACATGCCAGCCGGCCGCCCAGCCAGCCTGTTGTCTGTCTGGGCTCCAAAAGCGAGCCTCGGGGGGGGGGGGTCGGGGGGAGAGTTCTCTTATAGACCCCGCTGGAGATCCCGGGTTCTCCCCTTTCTGGCCCGGCCTTTCCCTCCCCAGGACCTTTCCCCTCCGCTTTTGCCTGGGAGGGAGATGCCTCGGCCGCTCCAAGCTTCGTAGAGCCTGCCAAAGCGCCTCCTTTGGGAGATCCCTGGCTGCAAACGCTCCGGCGCCGCCGCTTTTGCGCTTCTTTTGCGTCTTCTTCTCGGGACGCCGCTCAAGGCTTCCCTTGCCAAGGGCCCCCGCTCAGATCGGGAGGGGGAGCGCCATGGAGGGGCTCTGCGTTCTCCTCCGCTGGTTGGGGGGGGGGAGGGGAGCGGCAGACTCCGTAGTCGTTCCCCCTCCAAGAAGACCCCGGCGAAGGCGGCTCTTGCCTTTCCCCCGCGCTTCGCACCGGCTCCAAGCCGAGCAGCAAGCAGCCCGGCGTCCTGAAGGCGGAGCTCCTCGCGGAGGCTTAGCCCTGCCTTCCACGCTCCCTGCCAGCAGCAGGCTCGGAAGGGGTCCGCAGAGATCATCCAGTCCACTCCTCTCGTGAAAGAAAAGTTCATTCAGCCCACGCTCAGAAGGGATTAATTTCAGGATCGACACCACTGCTGTAAAACGGTTTATGACAGTAGTGACAACTGTTGGAGCCCAGGACACACTCCATATTATTATTATTATTATTATTATTATTTATTACATTTATATACCGCCCCATAGCCGAAGCTCTCTGGGCGGTTTACATAGACAGTTTTCAAAACGTTTTCAAAGTGTCATATCGTGCTTGGTGTAGATTGGTCCTAGGGCCCTGCAGAGCTGGTCATGTGCCCTGGCCAGATGGGAAGTGTGTGCCCTCCCCATTCCAAAAAAGGAGGACAACATGGCCGCTCCAAGGGAGCCATGTGCCCACCAACATTAGGCTGACCATATGAAAAGGAGGACAGGGCTGCTGTAACAGTTGTAGAGAAAAGGGAATTTCAGCCAGTGTCATTTGTATGCAATTAGTTCCTGGTGAAATTCCCTCTTCATCACAACAGTTAAAGGTGCAGGCACTTTACTAGAGTGACCATATACATAGGGTGACCAGATTTTGAGGATCAAAATCCCACCCAAAACAACCCCCCCGCACAGCCCCCCCCCCACACCACCCCCACACACACCCCGCGCCGCCCCCCCATCCCGCGCTGCCCGCACACCTGCCCCGCGCTCCTTACCGGCTGGGGTGTCTGCTTCCCTCCAGTGCTCGGAATCTACTGAGAAACAGGCTTCCTGGCCTGTCTCTCAGTACCGCGCCGGGTGATGTCATCACCCGGCGTGCTACTGAGGGACAGGCCGCGAAGCCTGTTTCTCAGTAGATTCCGAGCACCGGAGGGAAGCAGACGCCCCAGCAGGTAAGTGCCTCGCGCTACCGCCCCGCCCAGGCCGCCCCCCCTCCTCGCGGGAGGAGAACGAGCTGTTTCCCGGAGGTTGCCCCCTGGGGCCCGGTCGGCCCGGTTTGGCCCATTTTTCCCGTTTAGGACCGGGAAACCCCGGGGGGTCTGGTCAGCCTACAAAAGAAGGCAGGGCCCCTGCAACTTTAACAGTTGTGATGAAGAAGGAATTTCACCAGGAACTAACTGCATACAAATGACACTGACTGAAATTCCCTTTGCTCTACAACTGTTAAAGTTACAGGAGCCCTGTCCTCCTTTTCATATGGTCAGCCTAACCATATCTCTAGTCTAGAGGATAATATATCGGCCTGCCTTCCAGAACTACTGCTGGTACTTATGAAACTCCTGGGATGATTTATATGAAGCTCTTTGAATACTTGGTGCATGTTTTATAAGGGCTAAATATTATTAAGTGTGGGGACTTAATAATACGATAGCTCAGTAGGGAGAGAAAGCCATTATACCTATGCCCAGAAGCAGTTTATTATGAAGACTGTCAATTAATTAAATAATTGTTAGGCAATTTTGTATTGGAGGAAAGGTAAGAGAACTTGCAATTTAACAACAAAAGCAACCACTCCTTTTTAGAAGAAAAACGTTGTTTAACTTTTTTTCCCTGTTCCATACTGGTGAAACACACCAGAAACAAAATAACTGCAAAAGATTAATTTGCAACTCCACCAATTAAATTTATCATCACGGATTAAATTAACTCCGACTGACTATAACACTAAAGCTATAACTGATTAATCCAGCAATTAAAGCTTGTATTTGCAGGGAGAGGCCTCATAGTTTTATTTATTCAGGTTATGCCATGACTCCCACAGCATGCCTTTCTTTACCATTACCAATACATAATTTCAGGCTACAGGACCAGTGGTGGAATGAATTTTGAAGTGCAGGTGCTCATTATAACAGTCCCAAAAACCACGCCCCCAAGAAGAGTCCAAAAATACAGGCAGCCCAGTTGGTCCATTTCCACAAACCAGTTCTGGCAGTTTTCATTTCCACCAGGAACGGGTCTTTTGTAATAATAATAATAATAATTTATTTCTTACCCGCCTCTCCATTTGGGTCATGTCTTGTGTGTGTCTTCACTACCCATTCAAGATTAAGCCACTTCAAAATACTTTGCAATATATTGTAAAGGGGACAATATATTGTTTCTGGGTGAAATCCTCCTCCTCACCCTACCCCACTTAAGATGAGAATTGCAATTCGGAGGGAACAGGGAATTCTGAAGTGGGTGGCATTTGATGTCAGCATCCCTAACTAATAATAAAAAAAGTGTGGATGAAGTGTCCCTGTGAGCCCTAACTCCACTACTCCACTGTACAGGGCTATTCTAGGGGCTGGTATGCCTCACCCAAGAATATCAAAACCATAACTTCATAACAGGTACTTTTCCATGTGATCTAAAAATGCAAACTGTTTCATTTACCTATGACAAATCTGTACATTTTCCAGTGTGTCATACAATCATAGTACCTACACAGTTTAACTTTTCCCAGACTTCCAAAACTCAGAATAGGTCATACTATGCTTTCTTGACCCTGTTCAGAAACAACAAAAAAGAGCTGGTATTCTGCTCACTAAACAGTGCACTAAAGGTAATCGCATCAGCAAGAGGGAAAACAGCAGCCAGAGGGAGATGCAGTAGCAGAAACATGGACGGGGAAAGAGTTAAACACACAAAACACCATGACATCTTTGCTCCAGATTACCCACTCCTAAAGTAACTTTTCTCTAACACAGACAGCCATCTGGGTTTTATTACATGTGTTTCAAGGCCAAACTGCACATGACACGCAAAGAATATGCTCCACAGTTTTGTACAACTCATTGTACTGATGCTCATAGTGACTAAGTTCGCATGATCATCGCAGCTGGTGGCACCCACATGCCGCCATCCAGAAACTTCAAGCCACAAGTGTGCCTTATTGTGATGTCTGAACCCAGTGGAGGTGCAAGGATTAAACAAGTCCTAAAACAGGCCATGGGTTCTGTGAGGGTCGTTTAATCCTTGCCCAACCCACCCTCACGGGGGAGCGATCTACACCAAGCAGGATACGACACTTTGAAAACGTTTTGAAAGCTGTCTATGGCGTGTGTCCTGGGCACCAACAGTTGTCACTACTGTTATAAACCGTTTTAAAGCAGTAGTGTAGATCCTGCCCGGGTTCGGACAACACAACAAGCAACAGATGCAGCTTGAATATTTAAAGCCGGTAGGCTGTTTCATTATGCAAACAGGACCAGTGAGAGAATATGCACTAGGCTTCAGCAGGTATTGGACAGGGGTGTGCTATGAGGAAGTCCAACAATGAAACAAGAAAGCTAGAGAAGCAGTACAGGAAGCCATTTTATTTAATTTATATCCTGCCTTTCTTCAAGATGGTGTATATAGTTGCCCCCTCCCCTATTCCTGCACATATTTTATCCTCACAACAACCTTGTGAGGTGGGTTAGCCCAGGAGATACTGACTGGCCCAAGTCATCCAGGGAGCTTCATGGCAGAGCGGGGATTTAAACCAAGGTCCTAGTCCGATGCTATACTTCGCTGGAGCCTGCTTCTGGCACTCTGGTTCTGTATTTAATGAACACAAAGGGGAGAGCAAGGAAGAGCATGCTAGCTCCGTTCACTGCTATCCTTGTCATCCTCCTTCTGCAGCAGGGAGCCATTTCTATTCATGTCGAAGGGCTTGGCTCTCAGAGGGTTGTAGCTTAGCCTCTGCATGATCACCGACCTGACGTGGCATTGACTCAGGGCCACAGTCGTCCCTGGTTCTCCAGTGTAGCTGAATAGGCTAAAGCCATCCCAAGGCAGTCCCACCCTCTCCCTCAAGGCTATAGTGGTTATAATAGTTTGCAGTAGTGTGGTACTCCCTCCAGCTCTGAACTTGATTAATGTTACATTCATCCAAATGGTGGGCAGGCCCCCTCCTGCTGTTGAATATATTCTCTTCTTGAAAGCTTTCAAGAAGACAGGGATGCTGTTGTGCAGGCCTTTTGGCATTAGACTAGATCAGTAGGGTTTTTTTACTCTGTTCCAGAGAACTCCAGAGTTCCCTGAAAGCTTAGCAGCAATAGTGCATCAGTCCCTCTGATAAACTGATTGCCCACCACTAACAGCCTTCTCCTGAAATGCATCCACAGAAGGTATTTGATCTATTCTAGATTATACTCTTTGTTAACATGGCACAACTGTGAGGCCCAGGAGGCCTGGACAGTGCCCTGTGTGAATTGTGTGCACGTCCCAGAGTTCTCTGCCAAATTGAAGCTTAGTGAGACATGCAGAGATCCTTCCACAAATTAATGTTAAGGGTTTGAAAACTACTGGTCTAGATTGGCTCATGGGGCTTCCTTCTAGTCCTACGAATCAATGAGTAGAACTGGAAAGCCAAAAAAGGATAGTCTCATCCATTCCTCTGCAAAAGAAGCAGAATACTCCAAATACAGCATTCCTAGCATATTAACACAAAAGGTTACAGTGCCACAAGCAAAATTTGAGAAAGAAAATACACCAGGCCTGATCAATCTGTATAAACAAGGGAAGCAGTTGGATCTGCAAACCATTTTAGCTCAAGTACTTGGATTTTAGTTGATTTTGTTCTACTGACTCCAGCTGGACAAGGCTGCTTGCAACCCAAGGATTCCAATTGATTTCCAAATCTGGTGGAAGTTTATTGAAATTAGGGCTGTCAAGTCCCAGTACTGTATTTCTTTGATAAGCCTCCAAACTGAAGCTAGCTAGCTTCTGCCCTTCTGGGAGAACCGTGTCAAGCTTCAACTTGGATTAATTTGTGTCTTTCACGATTGGTTGTTTTGACATTTACACAGCACGAGGCAAAAGTAGCACAGCATGGCAGAAAGTATAGCTATTTAAACAGGAAAAAAATGTGAAACAGGCAGGGTGACTAAGAGAAATATGTTGATAGCCCCTCTTCAAATCATGAATATGAAACTTCTCCAGAAATTCTGTAGAAATCTGTGGCCAAATTTGATAGACTCAATCCCATTTCAAAAGGGCCAGCTCAAGTCATTGTGGGATCTGATGTGGAAAATACAAATAGGAGACACAACACGCACTAATGAACATGCGGGAAATCCACCAGGAACTTCATTGAAATCAATGAGAGCTGCACCAGAGTACTCTGTGGTATTAACAAGCAGCATCAAAACCCAGGGTGAACCTGGTTGCTTGGTGCTCTCTGCAAGGTTGTTTTCTAAGATAAGTGCCCAATTAATCTAGTCCTTAATGTCTAGAAAGAAAGCTGCCAAAAGGTATGACTGTAGGCTGACCATATGAAAAGGAGGACAGGGCTCCTGTAACTTTAACAGTTGTGATGAAGAGGGAATTTCACCAGGAACTAATTGCATACAAATAACCCTGGCTGAAATTCCCTTTTCTCTACAACTGTTAAAGTTATAGGAGCCCTGTCCTCCTTTCATATGGTCAGCCTACTGTAGCATGTAAATCAGCTGTTCGACATTTTCATATCTAAAGTAAAAAGTCAGAATGGTATCTCAAGCACATTTTAAAAACATTAATAGTAATAAGATGGAGGCAGGAAAATGGCATCCTTTCAGGAATCTACTGTATGAAGCAACTGTTTCATGTCACTTACATTAATGCCAACACTGGAACAGACACATACAATATTAATGATTTAATGATTTAATAATGATTTAGCACCCCCATTACTCCCCCCCATATAAGTTTTAACTCTAGCCACAGGAAATTCTGCCAAGATAGGCTACCTTTTGCAAAAACAAACCTCGTGTAATGACCCCCAGTGTTTCCATTCTCATTAGTCCCTTAATCACACACACCCTCCCCATTCTTCATCCCTGACAGTAACAAGGCCTATAACTACATTTATTTATCAAATCAGATCTTGAGGCATGTTGCTTAGGCCCACATAATTGAATGTAAACTAGGGTCACCAACTGTCAGCACCTTTACTGGTCCATTTGGTATTTTACGTCAGATTCAGTTCAAATGAAGAAAGAAAGAAAGAAAGAACAGTTGAATATAGCAAGGTTTCTGTGGAGCAGTATATCTTACATTTAGCAATATTTTTGTATATTTACCCCCCACTTCCTGATCCACCCTAGCCTGTCCAAACTCCTAGATTCCATTCCCTGACTAATCCAAAATTCACCTGGCTCTGCCCAATGATGGCACATTCTGGACTCCACCCCCCTGACTTCGTATTTTGAAAATCACAAGCTGTCTACCATCATGGAAGCAGGACAAAGCCTTCCACAACACATCCTTAATTCCCCTCGGTGGGGTTTTAGCCACAGCCATTTGCTATAAACTCCCCCCAAGCCCCCCCCTCGTTTGCCCCTGCACTCCATTCTCACGGCTGGATAGCTTGACACATATTAAATAGGATCTGATCCTGACAGCTGCTCAAACAAAGGGAATTGGGCAAGCTCTTTGTAATTAAAATAGAGCCGTCGGCATTCAGCTCTTCTCAGGATCAGTGCTTTGGTTCAATATGTGTAGTAAATGTCTTCACGTCTCATTCCCCCTTTCTGCTCCATTTTTTACTACAAAGGGGAGCAGCTGACCCATACTGAGGAGCAGCAATGGGCCACACCACTGCGCCAGAGGTAGGGAAATGAGATGTAGTTGGTTCACTCAAACAGTTGTAGCAATGTTCCTCCCCTTCTGTGCTAATGGAATAGCCTGTGGTCCCCTTTATCCCCCTTCCTCCTCCTCCCCCCCCAAGTGAAAACAGAGACTGAAAGACCTACTGCTTTCAATGAAGTTTGGGCAATGTTCCTATAGCCACAGATGTACACATATATGCAGCAGCAACAGCCAGACCTGATGCCTCAAATCCCTGTGCTATCAGGAGAGCAGCAGGGTGGGAGGCTCTCTCATTTGGATTTCATTTCAAGGCACTTCTGAATGTTTCCATTGATCCTGCCACTAGATTTTGCCATGTGTGCATTTTAATGAGAGCTTTGTCACCGTTGCTGCAAACTTTGCAAAAACTTCAGGTTGCCAAAGTTCAGATGGGAATGCAAACAAAACTGCACTCAACTACACACACACACTTAAACAACTTGTGTCCTCTTAATGTTCCAGTAGTCCCCATTTACTAAAGAAAGGCCACATTTGTTACTTCCTGCTTCTTGGGGAAAACCCTATTGGATTCTCCATTTTGTCTTTTGAGATGTCAGGATATCTCCCCTCCCCTTTTTTTTTTCTTTTTTCTTTTAGTGTGTACTAGAGTTTTTCAGTTTTAGCCTCTTTTCCCACTGGTCTGTATAAATTTAACCTGAGGTTGGGAGGATGCAAGCCACACAAAATGCCAGGGCATGTCTCCCCGCCATCACTTCTTCCTATTGTCTATCCTCCAGACAGTAAAAGTTGCTGAACGTGTTTTGAGTTGCAGCTATCCTGTTAAAAAAAGAAAAAGTACCATATTGGTTGAGGGATTAAGCCTTCTATTAAATATAACATTCTCTGAGCATGTTGGGGTGGGGAGAAAAAAACTCTTATTTGCAATTTATTAACACACCCTGCTTCAAAAGTCAGGGATGGACAAGCTTTTGCAGAGCAAATGAATATAAAACATTCAGCTGGTTGAAAACGGAATAGGGGAGCTCAGCCAGTGATCCATGGTGGGCAAATAGGGGGTGTTACAGGTACACAACCCCCACCCATCTCTCTCTCTCTCTCTCATGTGTGTGAGTGTGAAATGGTGGAGAATATGAGAAAGCATGGGCTTAATCCTACTTTGGAGCAAAGCAATGGGGGGAAAATACTCCTTTGAGAAAGCCAACTCAGACCTGCGTGTGAGATTCATGCAGATAATGCAGAATCATATACATCAGACATGCCAGAAAAGCATCCAGATATATGTATTGTGAAGTTTGTGTATACAAAGTACAAGGAGAGAGAGAGAGAGAGAGAGAGAGAGAGAGAGAGGGGGTGAGATTTTTTGAAAACAAAAGCCAGAATGAAAAGCATAATCCATGTGATAAATCCTCTTTTCTGTGGGGAACATGTCAGGTCCTGAGGAGAAAAGGGACTGGAATGTGCAGGGCAGACCACACAAACCAACAAGGCAAAACCACCCATGAGAGTGAAGGGAAGGAGGGGTGAGCCAGACAAGAGGAATGGAGCTGAAAGGCAAAGAATGAACAAGATAGGCACAAAGAGTCTGTGGCACAAAGGTGCACATTGAAGAACAAGAACAGCATGCTGAGAAAAGACAAGGCGTAGAGAAGATGGGTGGTGATGGAGAAGAAGAGGTGAAAACAGGTAGCGAGGCAGCAAAGTGTTGCCGGGGCAAGCGGGGGCAGACACTGAACAATTCCAACCATGACATATTAGCAACCAAAGCTTCCCAACGATTCTGATTTACATACGGAGTTCTGCAACAGCATGCACAATTTCTAGAGAAAGTCTGTAGTTTTCAAAGAGAATATCCATGTCCCTCTGCTTTATGCTGCTAAAGTTATTCAGACCTGTGGCTATTCCACCATTTCTTGCAAGCACAGACAACTTGCAGAATTTAGTAAGGAGTGCATAATTCAGCAGCCTGAAAATCTCAGCTTTCTAAGGGCACAATCCTCTGTATGTTTCGAAAGGAAAAAAAAGCCCTACAACTCCCAGCATTCCCCAGCCAGGATGGTTAGTTGGGGAATGCTAGTAGTTGTAGGACTTTTTTTCTGTCAAAACATGCATAGGATTCCACCCCAAAGGAAGTAAATATAGGTCTGAAAGTCATGATGAGTGGAAACTTTGCTTGATTCAGTAGAACTATTCCCCATTGAAAATAGCTAATTTTCACCTCAGAGCTCAATTCTGAATGCAAATCTTCATCTGGAAGCAGCTCAGTTCTGGCTGCTTCCAGATGAAGATTTGTTGTGGAATCATCATGATCTGTTCACTCACAGTTTACAGCAGATCCACATGATGTCATTATCCATTTGTAATCTTCCTGTGTTTTGCTAGCTTTTTCTTACTGCAGAAAGACTAACTTTTTTGAGAAAGGAGGAAGAGTAACACAATGACCACAGATATAGAAGCACTATTGTCATTTTTAAGAGTTGTAGATTTGTTATGGGCAGTGACCCATTGGACGGTTCTTATACACATTCATTATACACATTCTTATACACATTCATCTTATACACATTCAGTATAATGTTTGCAGTGGGCACCATTTTATCAATTGTTTATTTTTTTCCTCCTGGTCTTTTAAAAAGCACTCAAATGCTTTTCCAGCTCTAGTTTTTTTTAAAAAAAAACAATAGCAAAATTCCACAAAAATGAAAGAGTGTTATAGCACTATACACTGTCATTTTAACAAGGTAGTCAGTCAATGGTGGTAATCGGAGAGGGATTTGTTAAAAAAATATTAAAAGTTAGCATTCTAAAACTCGTTCCATTAACCAACATTAACCACCTTGCTAAAATAGTGCTGATTGGGAAGGTTATTTTCCCAATATTTAATCCAAAGATACATTGCATTATAGCATTTAGTGCTATAAAACTCATGTAAGTAGTATTTTTCTATTTTACCTTTTTTTAAATAAATAACTTTAAAAGTGTTTTAACCCTATTTAAAATGTCAATTAAAAAAACATCTACAGGTAATAAATATGACACTCACCGCAAAGGGCGTAGTGAAGGTATACTGAACTATGTTAGGTTCAGCTGCCCGATACATCATGGCTCACATCAAAAGCACACCCCTTAAAAGAGATGGACCCCCTCTACATGGATTCCATTTGATGCCTGGTTAGCCGACTATGCGCATAATCGCTGAAGCGCTTTATCATAAATGCTTGTATGCAGGAGGTAATTGACCACTCAACAGGTGACCTTACCGGTTGTTTCAAATGCGCTTTACAAGTAGTTAATGCGGAGAATCGCTTGTTCACATAGTCAAAATGCGCTTTAACCGCCGGAGCAAAATAAAACTCGCTATTTAATGTGCATTCGATAATGCGCATAATTGGAGAGAAAACGCGCCTCTACGCCCGATTTGCGCTCCGTTCTTGTAGAGGTAAATTTTTTAATGCGCCTTGAAAGAGCTTTAAATGCCTCTTATAGAGGCAGCCATGGAAAAGTTGTGCTAAAAGCTATTTAAATCAGGAAATCCATATCTTGTGAATGGTGTTAATGTGCATTAATTGAAATGAAGATTCCTGAGTGATCATTAAAGCACTTGAAAATGCATATGTGATTCTGTTACTTTTAGGGCAACTTTGCAAGTAAGGCTAAGAACATTATTTAGTTTGGAGTGCATCACTTAATGAGGTTGCCAGCTTCTCAACAGAATTCTGTAGATGTACATGCCACAGGAGTTTGATGTGCAGACATTTGATGGAGATAATGATTATCACCTTGTGAAAAGCTTCACACGCTGAACTGCTAAGGTAGACTAAGAAGCTAAGATGTTATTTTTCCTGGCAAGTTTGCAACCTTGTCACTTGTGAACATGAGACTGAAAATGGGGGGGGGGGGGGAACCAATTTGAATTTCCATGAACTCAACCTTTAGATATGAATTTACAGAGACCTGTTTTGAATATCATTTGCAACAATAGCCTTAGAATAAGAATCCAGTCGAACATCCCCCCTCCCCACAACTTTAAAACTAATCTGACACAAGGAACTAAGGAGCATCTTTGTGCTGGGCATGAACAGGGGGGCAGTTTAGATGCCTTGAAGTCCTCAACAGGAAACAGCCCCATGAACACAGAAGGAAATAACTTCTTCCCTGGGAACTCCACAATTAACAGGCGCCAATTCCTGGCAATGGTTTGTACGAGTGCAGTGTAGGGCTGGCCTTATATAGCAAGGTGACACAGCCCACTTAAGGCAGCCGAATTTTGCGAGGGGAGGGATGAAGGTGCAAACTGCTGTCTGAATGACACAGCAAGTCTTTTAAAGTGTTGACATCAGCATAGGGTAGGGCAACAGTTGGGGACTATTCTCGGTAGAGACAGGTCAAGGCCTATAATCCAGGGCTTAGAGTCTCTTGGAGGTCTTTGGTTTTGAAGGAATCCATGGTGGCTTAGGGATAATGGATCTAGTCCATCTCCAAGAAGGTCTGTGATTTGAGAACTATCACTGCTGGCAAATATATGTCAAAATGTAGGAATACTAGTTCCTTAACCCATATTCAGATTAACATTAAACTAATGCTAATGTTAATGAATGGGGTTTTTTAAAAGGCTAACGTGAAATGTCAGGTCTTGGCTAAAATTCAAACTGAACTGTGGAATTTTAGAAGAAGAAAACTAAACATCTGCCAACTCATCCTCATGCTTTCTGAAATACGAGTGATGTCCATATATAGATATGCTGCGACTCATCATGGGTTATTTGAACCATGATGAGGTTGAATATGTTATGCGAACCCAGCGAGTGTGGGTTATGTGATGGATAAGCAATCCTCTCATAACTCTAAAACAGACCATGGGTTATGTGAGGGTCATTTAACCGTCACATAGCCACACTCACAGGGTTCACACGACATGACAACCCCTGAATGGGGGTTGCATATTTAAAATGGCAGCCACACAGGGTCTACATGTGGTGCAGCCTCACCTTTGGAATAACCCACAGTGGGCTGTTGTATCGTACGAACAGCCTCATACAGTTTTAAAAGCTTATTTCCTATTCCCTTTAAAGCCTTTTACACATGTACGGAAAAGAGCTGGAGAATAAGTGTGGATTTAAAATTAAATGTATGTGTTTTGTATCTCTAACCCATCTTTCCCCCCAAGCAGGTTGTCAAGGCAGCTTACAACAAACATAAAGATACCTAACATTTAAATCAAACACATGGCTCCTGTTATTTGGCTGGCAGTGGGAGAGAATTTAAATGCCTCCCCACCTTTGTCAGTTTCAAAACAAATCACCTTGCACTCTTTCTGGTGCTAGAAGGGCAAACAAACACACAGGTTTTTAGTCACCTATTGTAGGGGAGAAGAGGACGTTCAGACTGTTCTCTATTGGATTATAGACATTTTTAAAAATAACGGAAAATGTTGTGATCACCGTTTTTAAATAACACAGAACAAAAAACACAACAAGCTCAACTTTAGCTCAGTTCAGGATTTCCATAATTGCCATGTCTTGTTTCCCTTTTTAAAATACAGCACAAATAATAAGATTTTCTACTGGCATTCTACTCTGAATGCATATCTTTCTCAAAGGTGAATGTTTCTGTCCCCGGGCTTGCAACCATCATGAACTTCTCACACACCTGGTGCCAGGTATGTTTGGCCTCCGGACAAGGGAGCTTTAACATGTATACACCTGTATCTCTAGGCCAAGGCTGCACTTCTCAAGGCCTGAATATACACCTGCCTTTTATAGGTCTAGTATAATCACTCAAAGCAGTTTGTATAAAAACATTATGTATCGGAGAGTCGCCCCCTGTGACACATGCAATGGCAGCAATAACATCCACCGCCTTAGCTTTTCCCCCCCATTCCATTAACTGCTATTACAGGAGCCTTCTCTATATCTGGCTGGTATTTCCATACTCAGATCTGTACCTTCCACAGCAACCTGTCATCTACTCATACGTTTATTAGGTAAAGCTTTTCCCAGCATAGAGATTGGCACAATTAAGAGCACAATGGACTATTGCGAGGCATGGGGAAAGGTGGTAATCCATGTTATCAGAGGACCACCTTTACTGGAGTGCAGTTTGCCACTGGGCAAACAATGGCTGAGTTCGGAAGGGGGAGTAGCATACTGACCGTGCATTATTTTGGTGGCCGCGCAGCAGCACCCGCCACACAACATGTTGCCCCTCCTCCCGTCGCACAGCTGAAAATCCCGACATTCTTCTGTTCTGCTGCATCTCCTCCCTCCCACCTCCCTCAGTCCTCTGGCCATATCCCAGCATTCACCGCAAATTCTACTGGCTGTATCAGAGCAGCTGGGGTGGGGGGGTTGGCTGTTCCCGCCAGCAAACTCTATGACCAAATGGAATAGTACACACAGAGAGGGGGGTTCCCTCTAGGGATGTGTATCGTATCATTAAAATGTACGATAACGATATGATATGCTCTTTATCGTGCATGCGTTTAATGATAACAATATGATAGAAAAACCTCTGATAAATATCTGATCCGATAATTTTCAGTCCAATTATATCAGATTATCGGACTGCCATATAAATAAACCTATAACTTCTGTATTTTAAAAGTTAGAGGCTTGAAACTTGGTCACAGTGCTTATGGGGTATGCGTAAGTATGTGTATGAAATTTGAGATAGATCCCTCCAACCCTCGATTTTATATGAATTTATTAAAGATAGTTTAAGTTCTGACGGGTCAGAATGACAGCTCGCCACATGCATTCATTCAGACCTGTCAAAAAGTTGCACAATCTTTTAAAAATTCATATAAAATTGAAGGTTGGAGGGATTGATCTCAAATTTCATAAGCATTTCTAGCACATGTTGCTACACATATGTGCGAAATTTGAGATCAATCCCTCTACCCCTGTATTTTATATGAAATTTTAAAAGATCGTGCAACTTTTGACCTGTCAGAACTTAAACGTTCGTTAATAAATTCGTATAAAATTGAGGGTTGGAGGGATCGATCTCAAATTTTATACACATACTTAGGCATACCCCATAAGCATTGTGACCAAGTTTCAAGCCTGTAACTTTGAAAATACAGAGGTTATAGGCATGTTTTCTAAAAAAATAAAATTTCAGCTCTATAGGGCATAATGGAGCTGCAAATTAAATATCAGATTTCCAATAATTATCATGAAGACGATACGATTAACCTACAATATTATTGGAAATGATAATTTTTTTGGTCTGAAATTCCGATAACGATAAAATACAATATTTTCGGGCGTGCACATCCCTGGTTCCCTCCACACTACACTTTAAACAACGGAGTTCGGGATAAACAACTGAGCAGCCCATTGTTTTTCTCCATTGTTTAAGTGCCCCAAATAGCGTACTGTCAGTTGTGTGTGCGTTGTGTGTCTCCCTCCACACAACACAATAAGCAATACAACGGACGATTGTCCCCCCGTCCCCCCCCCCCCCCCGGTTGATTATAGTGTCGTCTGAACCAGGCCAATCTGTCAAGTCACCAAACACCTTTCATCCGTATCAAATTCTTACAATCTCCCTATAAGTAAGCCTTTCTAGTTTTTAAACCGTTCCCTTGCACAGTGCCTTTAACAGCAACTTGATTTGCAGAAATTGTGTCAGATCAAGATTTAAGTGCATGTAATTGGGCTAACAGAATCAGATTTTCCTGCTCCCTCCTCCTCACAGCGGCTCCCTGGCACTCCAAATATGCTGCACAGATCTTCAGGGACTCTGCTGAAGGGGTAGGCTGTGATGTGGGACAAAGGGGAGGGGGGTATCCAGATCTGAAACACCTTGAGTCACAGGTGATGAAACTTACCTCCATGAAAAGCAAAGCTCCACTGGCTTTCAGCAGTCTCAGCTGATGCAAAAAACACAACAATAGGCCAGGCTATTATCTTTCTGGTCAGTTGGCAACTGTACTCTAAAGTCTATTATTGTGTTAAGAGAACGTGGTACAAAATCCTGCTCACCAGCACAGTGCAGCATGACTCTTCCAGAAAGATCACAATGCTTGCTGCTTTAAGATGAGATAAGCCAAATGCATATTGCCTAGTTCCCTGAAATGGCAGCAGGTGTGTCTCTGAACCCAGCATCAAGGTGGGACAAATCATTATATTAAATATGCTATAGCATGGAGTAGTCCTTCTCTATTCAGAGAACCATGGAAGTCAGGCTTGCCAGGCACTAAGAGAGAGCCCTTTTCTCAAAATAAAAAGAGCAAGTTTATCCTGGAAAAGTCGGTTGCCAAACCTTCTTTCTCTCACTCTCTCTGTTTAAAACAATGTGGCCACCAATTTGGATGGCTTTAAAACGGGGTTAGACAATTGTCTAGAAGAGAAAGCTATCAATGGCTGATTGTCCTGATGGCTTGTCCAGGATCAGAGCCAGTATGCCTATGTACACCAGTTGCTGGGGAACATAGGTGGGAGGGTGATGTTGCACCTGCTTGTACATTTCCCATGGGCAGCTGGTTGGACACCATGGGAACAGAATGCTGGACTAGATGGATTCTTGTTCTGATCCAGCATGGCTCTTCTTATAATATAGCATAATGCAATATTTTTACTAACCCAGGTTTTGTGTCTCTCTAACAGCATCACAGAAATCAAACAGTTAAAACATTTCCCTACACTCCCCTCCTCCCCCAGAGGGCCATGTACTCAACTTAAGCATTCCTCAGGACCACTTATCTCCATTCCAGGAAAAAAAGTTTCACCTACTGAATTGTATGTGTGTCGGGCTGCTCTTAAAGGTGCAAGAGCAGAGCTAGCACAAGGAAGGTGGCTATCCCCATGTTAAAGGCACAGTTTTCAAGCCAGCTTGTGTCTATGGTGCCCGAAGCACTGAGTTTGTTCCTGCATATCAGGCTTCTCTAGCTCTCTTCACAACTCAGAACATTGTGCAGCGTTCTTTGGTCCCAGAGAAGCCAGTCCCAGTTTTGGGAACTCTACCAGTTGCCTAGGGTGACCATGGGCTCCATCACATCTACTTTTCCCTCCCGGTTTGCGTCCGTGGTTTCCCCCTCCGTTTCCTTAGTGAGTCAAGCGCTGGACACTTTCATGTCTATGCGTTTTTGTGCTCATGTGTCTTTTCATCTATGGCTGCCTCTACAAGAGAGGTTTAAAGCTCTTTCAAGGCGCTTTAAAAAAATTACCTCTACAAGAATGGAGCGCAAATCGGGCGTAGAGGCGCGTTATCTCTCCGATTATGCGCATTATCGAATGCGCGTTAAATCGCGAGTTTTATTTTGCTCTGGCCGTTAAAGCGCATTTTGACTATGTGAACAAGCGCTTATGCGCATTAACTACTTGTAATGCGCATTTTGGTCATCCGTTAATGCGCTTCGCCACCTCTCGCCGCCTCTCGCCGCCTCTCGCCGCCTCTCGTGCAGAGGGATTAGGTGTAAATGCGTTTCTGCGATTATGCGCATAATCGCCTAACCGGGCGCAAAAGCGAATCCTTGTAGAGGGGACCTGTATCCCTACTATGCTGGCAAAATCTGCCACCCTGCCCCCTACGTTCTCCTTCCCCTGCAGTTAAATGTTTTATCTTTTTATATATATATATTTTCTGTGCAAATACAATAGTATGGCAGCCTGAAACTGTGCAGTTACAGTAAAACAACACACTATGCTTTCCCCTAAGATCATATTAAACAAGATAAGTGAAGAGAAAGTATTACAATGAGTTTTTGGAGAAGTTTGTGGTCAATGTTGGCATGGCAAGGGGAACCCAACATTGTCAGGAAACCTAGAGATGCCTATTCAGGAGTAAGAAGTGTAGTGTTGAATGGTACCGAGTCCAGGCACAGGTGGCGGCTGCCTAGCTCACCTTCTCTGTGGGTGTTAGGGCCCCCTCCCTCCCCCTTCACAGGTGAGCAGTTGAGCAGAGAACCGCACCACCCTCCTCTTTTGTCAGCAAGACCGCCCTTCGACACACACATCCCCAACAAAAAATGGGACGGTCTGGTATAGTGCAAGGACAGTTATACATGGAAGGAAGGAGCGGCTTTATTGTGCATGGGGGGGGGCTTTCCCCGCTCCAAAATAAGATGGAAAACACAGGGGAAGAGGCGAGATGAGTACAGGACAGGGACGACATTATGTGAGTACTGTGCTGCAAAAAACATATACCAGGCATGGCAAGAGTGTGATAAATCGCTGGTGTGATGGCGCTCCACATGGAAAGGAGGACAGGACTCCTGTATCTTTAACAGTTGTGTAGAAAAAGGAATTTCAGCAGGTATAATTTGTATGCATGCAGCACCTGGTGAAATTCCCTCTTCAACACAACAGTTAAAGCTACAGGAGCCCTGCCCTCTTTTGTATCTGGTCACGCTGGGTTCGGCTCTTGCAGCTTTAAATGTTGTGCTGAACAGGGAATTTCACCAGGTGCTGCATGCATATGAATGATACCTGCTGAAATTCCCTTTTCTATACAACTGTTAAATATACAGCAGTCCTGTTCTTCTTTTCATATGATCACCCTACTCAATTATTCCTACACTTTTGTTTTCCACCCAAATCTCCCTTTGTGCATGCTTATTTTATTTATTTATTTTGTCTTAACACATAGGCCATACCCAAAATAAAATATTGCTTCTTAGTAATGCTCTAAACAAACCGGAAGCGTGTGATGGTAGTATGCTAAAAGACACTGCTGGCTGTGGAATCCATGCCAGCTTTTATCCCAGCCCTGAATGCCTGCTGGATCAGTGGGAAACTCCGAGAGTATTCAGACATTTCTGTGCAAAGATCTGCAGGCCAGCTGGGTGTGTTCATTAACAGCTGCTGGCTCTGTACATACCTGAATGCCCAGTAGTGGCAGATTAATTCAAAGCTCCCGGAGCCAGCAGACACTGCGGGGTTGCTGCAGCTGCAGAAGAGGAAAACCCTCTTTTAAACACTGCAGTCCTGGCTCAGGAACAGAAACCCACAGTTCAGAGATGGGAAGGGATGAATGTGTGTCTGTGAGGTTTACTAAACCTTGCAAAATGTAGAGAGGCAAATATTAATCCACAAATGCCGAGGTCTCTCCCGTTCCTTTACCCTCTCTTCGTAACTAATCCATCCCCTATTCTTTGCTGCTGATGGGCCCACAGGGAAGACTCCCTCTCCACTCTTTCCCTGCTGGTGTTTCTTTATTCTCTCTCTGGCTGTGCTACGTCTGGAATGCCAACCACGTCCCAAACGCTCACCCTGAGACGTGGCAGCCTTCTCTGCTAATGGGAACGTCATCTCCCTTCACTGACTGACCCCTCACATCCCGTCACCTTCCCCCCACACTGCCCTATTTTTATTATTCATTAAACAAAAAACCTACAGTTTATAAAAACAATGTTAAGGCTCTACAGATTCCAACCAAGCACCAAAAAGCAGGGAAATTGGAAGTTAAGGCTCCCAAGCCTTAACGCCACATCATCCCTAAGGAGGCAGAAAGTGCAAGTGAAATTTTCATTCTCCCAAAGCAGATAAACCATGAGGACAGGATGGAGAATATGATATGCAGAGGTGACTGTGGGGTTGTGGAAAACTGATCACGAACAACTTAGGGCCACCTACTTCTCTTTTTTTGTTTAGAGCAGCCCTTCCCCAACCTGGTGCCCTCCAAAGGTGTTGGACTACAACTCCCATCATTGCAAGTCAGTATGTCCCATGGTCAGGAATGCTGGGACTTGTCATCTCAAAAATCTAGATGTGCAATTTGATCTGCAGAGGTGACTGTGGGGTTGTGGGAAATGATGATGAACAACTTAGGACCAGATACTTCTCATTTCTTAGAGCATCTCCTTATGTTGACAGTTGCAACCCAACACATTTGACAGGCACCAGGTTGGGGAATGTTGTTCAAGAACAAGGGAAAGCAGAATGTAGATCTCCAGATGTGTTGGAATTCAACTTGTAAAAGCCCCTATCAGCATGGGCAGTTATCAGGAATGCCGCGAGTTGATGTCCAAATCATCAGGATAGATCTATTTTCTGCCCACATCTGTACTAAAGTATGATGTTTTCCAGCATTAAGATATGTGATCAATCAAGGAACTACAAAAGAGCTGCATCACTTTAAATAAACTGTCAAAACCAAATGAAACAACAATGAATGAATCTTGAATACCTAATCCAGATAGCCCTTCAGACATCAACATTAGTTTTCAACACATGGCATAGGATGTCTGTTTCTTGAATATCAGATAAAGGATTTCTCTTACTTGTCCAGCAGTGTGAGATCAAAGACAGAGCTACCACCTAATACTTTCATGTGTAAGTATTATTTTAAAATTAAGTATGAATTGATTTTTGTCTTCCCCATAATGCATAACATGGGAGTTACAGTGCAACACATCTGGAGAGCACCAGGCTGGAGAAGGTTGACTCCTATACATGTCTTCTCAGAAGCCAGTGCCACTGAATTCACTAGGGCTTTCTCCCAAGAGGTATAGGATTGCAAACTAATCTCATCTGAAAGGTGTTCAAGACAGCCAAATTAAACCTCTTCTGCTCCACTGTTGCTTTGGTGAGATGATGTATTGTGCAGGGATTGTGGGGAGTGAACAGTATATTTTTTATAAATACATTTAAAGAAAAAAAATGGCTCTTTGAAAGGCAGGATATTGACCAAAAGTTGGAAGTGCCTGGCACATGCTCTGGTTCTATTTCTGTAATGAATAGTGCCCCTTTTGTTATCAAGAGTGCTGCTATATGCAAGATGTGTGTGAGAGAAAAGTATTGGGCAGACCCTGTATTTGGTAAGGGTATGGAACAGCATTCCCCATCCTGCTGCCCTCCAGGTGTTTGAGATGACAAGTCCCAGCATTCCTGGCCATGGGACATACTGACTTGCAATGATGGGAGTTGTAGTCCAACACTTTGGAGGGCACCAGGTTGGGGAAGGGCTGCTCTAAACAAAAAAAGAGAAGTAGGTGGCCCTAAGTTGTTCGTGATCAGTTTTCCACAACCCCACAGTCACCTCTGCATATCATATTCTCCACCCTGTCCTCATGGTTTATCTGCTTTGGGAGAATGAGAATTTCACTTGCACTTTCTGCCTCCTTAGGGACGATGTGGCGTTAAGGCTTGTGAGCCTTAACTCCCAATTTCCCTGCTTTTTGGTGCTTGGTTGGAATCTGTAGAGCCTTAACATTGTTTTTGTAAACCGTAGGTTTTTTGTTTAATGAATTTCATGGCTTTGTGTAACGGATGACTGGATATTATACAGTTGACAACCAAGCCAGCGTCAGCCAGAATGTTATACCATCTTGACATCCAATATAAAATCAAAGCTAGTGTTATGTGTTGAACTCACTTTTAGCATTAATAAATCAACCAAAATGATTGCATCACCCTAATTTTTAAAGATAAAGAGATGAAACCTGGCATCATGGCAGCTCTTAAGTAGGGATATAGCTATGCCAAGTATGAAGCAGATTCGTTCATGCCTTGATTTTTAGAAATTTTTTAAAGTTCAAACAGAAATCTTTTTGGGGTCCAGGACCTTGAGCAGTACAAGTTTAAAAAATGAAATTAAAGATAAAGAGATGAAACTTGGCACCCTGGTAGCTCTGAAGTAGGGATTTAGCCATGCCAAGTTGGAAGCAGATCCGTTCATCCCTTGATTTTTAGAAATGTTTAAAACTTCAATTAATTTTTTTAAATTAACTAAAATGCTTACAATTCCATCATTTTTAAAGATAAAGGGATGAAACTTGTCAGCATGGTAGCTCTTAAGTAAGGATTGAGCCATGCCAAGTTGGAAGCAGATCTGTTTATGCCTTGAGTTTTAGGAATTTTTTAAACTTCAAACCCAATACTCCTCTTTGGGGTCTAGGGCCTTGAGCAGTACATTAAAAAAAAGAAAGAAAGTAAAGATGAAGAGATGAAACTTGGCACCATGATACCTCTTAAGTAAGGCTTTAGCCATGCCAAGTTGAAAGCAGATTGGTTCATGCCTTGAATTTTAGAAAAAAATTGAAGTCAAACTTTTAAAAAAAATCCTAAAAATCAAGGCACAAACCAATCTGCTTCCAACTTGGCATGGCTCAATTCTAGGGTGACCACTAGGGTGTGGCCTAGTGGCTAAAGTGTTGGACTGGGAGCTGGGAGATCTGGGTTCTACTCCCCACTTAGCCATGGAAACCCATTGGGTGACTTTGGGCCAGTTGCAGACTCTCAGCCCAACCCATCTCACAGGGTTGCTGTTGTGAGGATAAAATGGAGAGGGGGAGGATTATGTATGCCGCCTTGGGTTTCTTGGCGGAAAAAAGGTGGGATATAAATGCAATAATAAATAATAATAATAAACTGTCAGGATTTCCCCAGATTTCTCCTGGTTTTTGTTCTATCCTCGGTGTCGGGGGATTTTATGCAATAGTCTATAATGACCTGGAATTACACACTTTCCCTTTTAAGGCCACCATTAGCGTGGCAGGGGGGAATGACATGCTTTCTGGAGGTGTGTCATTCTCTCCAACTGCTCCAATCAAGGCCTTAAAAGGGAAAAATGTGTCATTCCCAGGCATTATAGAAAAGGGCCTGATTGGAGCAGTGGGGTGGGGTGAGAATGACATGCTTTCCCCTCTTCCGCTCCAATTGGGGACTTTAAGGTGGCCCCAGAAAGCCATTTTCCTGCCCCCCCCCCACTAGGTGTCCTCTTTTTTGGTTTCCCAAATATGGTCACCCTACTCAGTTCTTGCACAGGCTGCATATCCATCCCTAGATATTTACTCAAAAGTAAGACCTATTGAATTTCCTTGGTTCTTGAAAAGCAACACACTTGTTTTCAGATTTGCCAGTCTCAGCATTCTATGTGTGCTATGAATGCCTGCTCTGTCTGTCCCTATAGTTTCCTGCAAGGTTTCCTGCAAGGTCCAGCCAGGGGAAGCCAGTAAATTAAACCCAGGGGTGGAGGGTGGGATTCCCTCAGGTTCATCTGACAGCAGGTGCTATAGAACATGGCCACATGAGAACTGTTATTATGGCTTGCTACTTTGTTTGTCTTTAGTAGTCTGTGGTCCAGATCTCTTCAGAAGGGGGAATAGTGTTTTGTGGTTGGGGTCAGTCTAAATTATCTCTAGGGGTCCCTTACTCAGTGCCTCTGATAGCAAAGAGATTGAGGATTTTCCCCAACTCTGTTACTCTTGAAGATACTAGGCCTGTTGAAAATAGATTTTATAACATAAGCATGAAAACAGTGAATACCCCTTTTAACTTGTTAAACCAATGAAAACATGCCACACAAGAAGTCTTAAGATATGAATGGTTTATAAAGAAAAGTAAATGCAAAAGAACATCAGATGCAGAAGTGAAATCTGAAACATTACTACTACTACTACTAGTAGTAGTATCCTGCCTTGTGCCCAATGCTGGTCCTCAGGGCAGCCTTACAAAACTAAAACATATACAGCTAAAACCTATAAATATTCCTGTGCTTTTAATAGTAGCCTGCTCTATTCCTGTGCTTTTAATAGTAGCCTGATCTGCAGACATTAGCAGATCTGCGCTCAGACGACACTTTAGGCAACAGAGGAGGGAATAGGCAGCTCAGTGTCTTATTTCAGAGGTACTCCCCAAACAACATGTTGCCCCCTCCCCCGTCACACGGCTGAAAGTCCTGGCGTCCTTCTGGGCAGCTGGTGCTCCTCCCTCCCTCCTCCCTTAGTCCACCTGGCCCTATCCCATCATGCATTGCAAGTTCTGCTGGCTGTACAGGAGCCGCCAGGGTGCTTTCAGCTGCTCCTGCCAGAGAACCCTATAACCTTCTGGAATAGTGCACACAATGGGGGAGATTACACAATGGAGCCAGCCACACAACACGGTAATCAATGGGTCTCCAGATAAGCAAAGGAGCAGCCCGTTGTTTTTCCCCGTTGTTTAATTCCAGAAAATAACATACTGTGAGCTGTGTGCCCATTGTGTGTTGCCCCCCAGATGACACAATAACACAACAGACAATTGCCTCTTTACCCCCACTCCCAGGTTGATTATTGTGTCATCCAAGCCCAGGTCCCCTCTACAAGGATTCGCTTTTGCGCCCGGTTAGGTGATTATGCGTATAATCGCTGAAGCGCATTTACGGCTAATACCTCTGCACGAGAGGCGGCGAGAGGCGGCAAAGCGCATTAACGGATGACCAAAATGAGCTTTACAAGTAGTTAATGCGCATAATTGCTTGTTCACATAATCAAAATGCGCTTTAACAGCCAGAGCAAAATAAAACTCACTGTTTAACGTGCATTCGATAATGCGCATAATCGGAGGGATAGCGCGCCTCTACGCCCGATTTGCGCTCCATTCTTGTAGAGGGAAATTTTTTAATGCGCCTTGAAAGAGCTTTAAATGCCTCTTGTAGAGGCAGCCCCAGCCAAAATGTTTTCCTTCATGCTGTGAAAATGACTTGAGCAAGCCAAGCCAAGCCAGTCCCCCCCTCCCCCCCAGTCAGTTGGCAACCTTAATTTGGGGTAGTATAATCCAAAACAAATCCAGGAAAAAAACTCTTTCCAAACATGGTGGCTGGGTAAGAAGACTGGAAATTAAATTAGCATTAGTAATTGCAAAATAATGTACATTTGGCTAATAAATTCAGCTGATTTATAGTCTGCCTTTATATAGGGCTTTTAAAGTTTAAAATGAAAGCAAACCAAAACTAAGGAGGAAAATGACAACATGTAAAATATTGGTGCTGAGAGAATGAATAGGGGAAAATACTCTATTCATAAAGAAATCCAGGGTCATCCATTAAATTGATAGCTACAAGATAACACAAAGACTAATTTGACATTATGCAGAATCAAACCCAGGGTAATGACCAAGAACGCACTCAGCAGGGAACTGCTACCAGTCACAAAGCCTATCTACACTACTGCTTTAAAACAGTTTATAACAGTTTTAAACCGGTTAATTATAAACTGTTTTAAAGCAGTAGTGTAGATAGGCCTACAGTATTCTTAAAACATCTCAGGGTGCTTCCAGATGAAGCTTTTATCACATCATCACCCTACCTAATTCATGGGGTTATATTGGCAATCCAGATGATATGGTCTTCCCTTTGTAACCCTCCTGTATTTTCTCACCACTTCTACTTTTTCTCTTTCCAAAAAATCTGTTAAGGAAAAAGATGGAATCCTGTACAATGCCTTTTCTCATTAAAGACACTGCTAGAATAGCTCAATTTCCAATGTTTGAAGAACCCCTTGGAGAATGGGGCACAATCCAAGAGAAAACACCCATATTTTATAATGTTTTTTATTACTCATTTTCCAAATATAAAGATAAAAAAGCAAACAAATGGGAAAGTACATTGAACTTAAATGTAAATTATTGACAGAGGGTAGTACATCCAACATTTGTTTTCCATTTACTTTACAGACAAAAATACAGGTGGAATCCATTAGCTGCGTGCAAGTTTTCTTTATGGTTCTTCATTATAACAAATCAGAAGGAAGTATCCTGTGCCCTGCTGGGCTACTGCTGGCAGGGCGGGAGAAGCAACAGAGATTATGTATATTGTATCCAGTATTAAATGTAAAGTACATTTTAATACAAATAATGTTTATAAAAAGTATATACCAAACCCCTGCAAAATGATAAAAAAAAATAATAAAATGATATTTTGCAAGGACAAACACCACATGTTCAAGACTCTCCTAAGTAAATAGGAACAATTAGATCTAGGGTTGCCAACTGACCAGAAAAACAATTACATGGCCACCTTTTGTGCTTTTAACAACAGCTGTATGTGCAGAAATAACCAGACAAAGGTTTCACAGCATGGAGATAATCATTACCATCTGCTAATGTCTGCACATCAAGTTGCTGTTAAAGGCACAGCTGCAGTGGTGGCTTTAATAATAATATTTGTTTGTTTCTTACCCGCCTCTCCATCTGGATCGAGGCGGGGAACAACGTTAAAAACAAATGATATGAAATACATAAAACTCATTAAAAATATATAAAAACTAATACATTGTTAAAATACCAATAAAAAAAATCCGACTGGGTCAAACAGCTGATAACCCTTCTTGGATCATACGTTTAGCTCCTATATGATATGTCTCTGTGTTTACTTAAATTATCTGGATAAGTTGAGATGTCCATCATAAATGTGCGAGACTGTATTTTTATTCTGTGCAAAATCTTACCAAATACTATCACTGCTACACACATTAGCAGTGTTTAAGATGCTGTAAATGATAGTTCCATATCATCTCATGTGTCATGCGCCAGTAGCATCCCTCGCCATGTCCCCAAGTAACTAGGATTAATTGCTCAATGAATGAGTTCTGTATGACAAATTTTTATTTAAAAAAAGGATCACGTTTTACCTTAATTAATGTCGATATGGAATCACTGCAGTGCCCTGAACAAGTTCAATGGTATCACAAGCAAATCTAAACTCCCGTTTGAGAGATTTGGGGGAGCCAATGTCGTGAATAGAGTGTCATATTTGGAGCTCTGTCTTAAATTAAAGGCATGTTTTGAGAATAAATTGGGATAATCCCCATTTGCATCATCTTGAGTTTCTTTATGGAAAGATGTGACATGAGAGTGATTAAGTGGATAAGTGTCAAACTAGAAGTGGGGGGGGGGTGGGAAACAGGTGCAAATCCCACTCAGCCATGAACTTCCCTGGGTGACTTGGACCAGTCACTATTTCTTAGCCCAAGGGTTGGCAACTTGTGTCTCTCCAGCTATTTGATCTATAACTTCCCATCAGTTCTAGCTGATTTGGCCAATGGTGAGGGATGATGGGAGTTGAAGGCCAAAACTGCTGGAGGGCCACAGTCTTCACCCAAGCTGGTGCCTTCCAGATGTTTTGGGCTACAGCTCCCAGAATTCCTAACCATTAGCAAGTGTCCATATTCCCACCTATCACCCTCTTTATCATGCCAGGGTAAAAATATTTAAAGCAATCCATCCTTATCATAGTTGCGCTCTTGCACAGGTAGTTCATTTCCATGGAGTTTGCAAAGGAAAACCTTCCTGTGTGTTGAAACCAGAGGAGCCACCTCCTTTTTTTCTGGCCCTGCTCCTGTGCATTTCACAGCAGCTTGCTGAGAAAAAGAGAAAGCTTTTTCTTTCCCTCCTTTCCATATGGTAACGGGCACTAACTTAGATCACTTTGAAAATGAATTTGACAAATACCTGGAGGAAAGACCCATCTACATTGGTTAGCCAATTGAAACCTCCATATTTAGGGGCAGTATACCTTGGAATGTCAGATACCGTAGAGCAAACATGAGTGGAGTGTTGACATCATGCCTTGCTTGTGACCTTGCCCTGGGTATCTGGCTGAGTGGGGTTGGGATGCTGGGGTAGATGAACTCTTCCTCTGATCCTGTAGTGAAGTGGCAAAACAAACAAGACCCCCCCCCCCCGTATTTGTAATAGTTGTGCAGAAGAGGGAATTTTAGCAGGCATTGGCATAGCTTGCCTGACAAGTTCCATCTTCTGGAATTTGCTCCTCCACACAACTGTTAAAGGTGCAAGAGCTCTGTCCTCTTTTGCATTTGGCCACCCTATCAGAGGCCTTTTCAAAATTCAAAGCAAAGTTCCACGTGCAAAATGTATGCGTGTCAGGTTGCTGTTAAAAGCACAGGAGCAGGGCTAGTAAAAGGAACGGTCAACTCTGGTTGTGTGTGAAGTAGTAGTCTATCTTTTAGTCTTCCTTTTCCATTTATAGTCTCAGCTGCTGAACTAAGGCTATTAAAAATCCTTAGTAAAGAATGTGTGAGAGAGCAAGAGTTGCACACTTATCAGCAACTTCAGACTTTTCCGCCAGGGGTCACTGTAAGAGAAGGATGTGAATGCAACGAAAAGAGGGAGGTGTTCACCACGACGGTGTAGATACCAGTGACAAAAAACGGGGATTCCAGGTCAGCAAGTCAGAGGAGAAGGTTTCATGGCAAGCATGTGGTCCATCCCTGCTTTACTTTGGCTTGCAGTAGGCATTTCGTGTAAGTATGTTGGCTCTTTGCAACTGTGTTAGCAATATGAGGCTTTGCGTTCTATAATAAGCTGCCAGCGTTGTTGGCGTATCCACCTGAGCTTGTGTAGTGTAGAAGGTGAGCCAGAAATCTGTGGTTCAAACTAGGGATGTGCACTGGATCGGACCCGATCCACGATCCGAGTCCGGTCCAGTGGGAAATCGGATAAATTATCCGATTTCCGATCCCGCAGCTGGATCGGCCGATCCAATCCGAACCGGTCCGAAAAGGCTCCGAACCGGTTCGGCGGATTGGCGGATCGGCGGGCGCCCACTGGCGCCCACCGCCGCTTCCATTGGCGGGCGCCAGCGGGCGCCCGCCGATGAAAGTGGACAGCGGGGGGGGAGGAGGGGGGCGCTTACCTTCTCGGCCCGTCCGCTCCCGTCCGGCACTAGCAGCTACTACCAGCGGGCTCCGCGGCCTGCTCTAGGGTGGCGCGCCGGGTGATGTCATCACCCGGCGCGCTACTCTAGAGCAGGCCGCAGAGCCTGCTGGTAGTAGTAGTCGCCGGCGCCGGACGGGAGCGGACGGGCCGAGAAGGTAAGCAGGGGGTGCGTGGAGGGGAGGAGGGGGCGCGCGGAGGGGGGGAGGGGGCCCTTACCTTGCCGGCCCGGCCGCTCCCGTTCGGCGCCGGCGACTACTACCAGCAGGCTCCGCGGCCTACTCCAGGGTGGCGCGCCGGGTGATGTCATCACCCGGCGCGCTACTCGAGAGTAGGCCGCGGAGCCCGCTGGTAGTAGCCGCCGGCGCCGGACGGGAGCGGATGGGCCGAGAAGGTAAGCAGTGGCGGGGAAGGGGGCTTACCCCCCCCCGGAGCCGTCCGCTTCTATCCGCTGGCGCCCGCGGGCGCCAGTGGATGGAAGCGGACGGCCCCAGGGGGGGTAGGGAGCGCGGGGGAGGGGGCTTACCTGCCGGGGCCGTCCACAGCGGACGGCCCCAGGGGGGGGAGGGAGTTAGGCCCCCCCTCACCCACCCGCCGCCATTTTTTCCTCATAGACTTGCATTGCAATGCAAGTCTATGGGGAAAAAAATGGCGGCCGATCCAAAAATTTACAATTTTTGGGTCGGGATCGGACTCGATCCGGTCCGGGGGGCCTCCGATTTTGTCCGAACCGGTCCGGGACAAAATTGGAGGTCCCGATCTGGGTCCCGATCCGATCCGGGGGGTCCGTGCACACCCCTAGTTCAAACTCATTCAATGGTCTGAGGCAAATGACTATTCTCTCTCTCTCTCTCTCTCTCTCTCTCTTTCTCTCTCAGTCACTGCTTGTCTGCAATGGGGATAACAACACATAATTATTGACTTACCTTATAAGATGGCTGTAAGAATTACAGAGATAATGAATGTTGACCACTTTGGTCACTTAAAAGGCTTTGTATAAATAATAATACAGAAGTCACAGAAAAAGGGTCTATTCACACGTTATTGGCCACCCGTTGTTACTTCCAAAATGACCTTCGTAGTGGCAGGCAGTTAAGTTTAAAATTCCTCTGCTGTGTTTGTGAGTCTAAACAAAGGAAGGGATGGTATGTCAGTACCACATAGCTCTTCAGGTAGCCATTGCTAGTGTAAAAACACTGCACTTACTTAGGCCAACGATGGAGTCATTTAAATATGACTCTCTGCCTCATGGATCTAAGGAAGGGGGTTCAGGGGCAACTGCAGAAGAAAATGTGTAAATTGTTCTTCAAACAGATTACCAAAACTAATAATTTCTATTGACCCGCTTGCTGGAGGAAAAGCTCAGTGAACCTCTAAAACATATGCATAGCTTGGCAAACAAAGGCAATGAAAAAGATTGCGCAAGGCTTACTTGTATCTCTGTGTTGGGGGTGTTGCCAGACTAAGAACTCAAAACAAAATGGAAAGTTTTACGGGATTGTGATGTACTTGCTCATTCCTTTTGCCCTGTTACTGGTCAAACAGGTATTTGAAGCAGCGGAAAAACTTGCCAAACCTCTTTGACATAAGACCATAAAAAGAGCCTTACTGGATCAGACCAAAAGGCCATGTAGTCCAGCGTTCCATTTCTAATAGTGACCAATAAGATACCTCCAGGAAATTCCCAAAGAGGGCATGAAGGCAACAGGTATTCTAGTATTCAGAGGTATACTGCTCCTGTACATGGAGGCTCCACGTAGCATGGCTATTATGAGCACAGTAAGACGGACAAAATAAGTGTGCACATCGCAACCAATGCTGGCTATTATACCATTTTCAATCTACTTTCTGTCTCTTCTAACCCCTGAGATATCATTGTGCCTTGGTTGTTTTTATGTGATTCTAGAGAACTAGAGTGGAACCTTGTTCTTTCCTACTAAGCCACAGAGTCCTGAAAAAACGAACATCTAGCAACAATTCCCAATATATGGGAGATATTACAAATGGACTTTTAGGCTGCATAAGTGTATTTTTCTTTCTTATTTGCTGATTGGCTAAAAACCCATGGCCATAGCCAATTTTTAAGATGTCAGTTTTCATGAGAGCTGATGTAAAATTTCCAGAAATTCTGAAGCCGTGGGGGGTGGGCACAGTTTTTTTCTGTGGGTTTTTTTTGGGCTGGGGGGAACGGAATTCTTTGGGGGGGGGGAAATAAAAAAATGCAATATTAGCATTTTTACAGATTGAAAGTCACTTTGTTACTTTAGGAACATAAAATGTAATTATGTACAGGTTGGTTTGGCATAACATTATCACATTTGGTATATTAAAAGTACAATGTGTTCAAACTATTATTACAAATTGAATTTACTTTTTTACTTTTTTTGGAAACAAGTGGAGCTACAAGTTCCTGAACTGTCAGGAACCTCTTTGGTTTCGCCGGTTTATGAGAAGCAGGCAATTTTTTTTAAAGAAAAAACAGACGAAACCGTCAACATTAGTAACAAAGAAAATTATTTATGTCTCCGCTAGTCCTCCACAGTGTCAAGCAGACATAAAGCTCCCATTCCCATAAAAAAAATTAGAAATCATTTGGAGAAGTAAATATATAAACGCCTTGTCTTAAACATTTTATTCATCATGTTAAAATAAAACATTCCATAATCCATTTTTGTCATTTTTCCAATTTTTGGGGGGAAAACAAAACAAAAACGTTTCCCCCGAATTTTCCCAGTTTTTTTCTGGGCCTTCACGTTTCTAGTTATATTAATTATAATTATTAAGGGAGCAATCTCTCTCTGACTGAAGTCAATGGCAAAATTCTGATTGATTTTTCCAGTGGTGAATTGTACTCTCTAATGCACAAGGTAAAGTTTTCATTCTGTATTAAATATTAAAACCCTGCAAGCTTTTTAATTATTTGTGGGATATAAAGCACAAATGACAAATGCAGAACTGCAAGTAATTAATCGTTAAACAAAGCTGAAACAGAGACTGTCCATAAACAATCATTAACAATATATTGCCATATAAAAACATTAATTAGTTTCTCATGAAAGCATTGAAGAGGAAGGGTTTGTGTGTTTGTGCTTTGGGAGGAACACAGTTTTCAATGGATATGCCTCTGTACTAGATTCGCTGGTGAAATTTCACTGATCAAAGCTAATTTGGGCCCCTCATGTGAAACATCTGAGAAATGTTAAGAGAAAGCCTAATGATTTTTAATAAGTCTAGTGACATTTTGCAGAGGCTTTTCACATATTCTACAGAAATATAATGCAAAAATCCAAATTGTAGATTGGATCCAGACTTCGTCATGCTTAGAGTAGACACATAGCAATGAATGGGCCTCCCATTGATTGCTGTTAATTTATTCTATGTATGACTAAGTCTTGCTCCAATCCTGTACTAACAGATTCTGCTTTTTCTGGTGGTTCATAGGCGTTACTTCTGTAACCATTCTCCAGGAACCGCAGTCGGTGATACAGCGATTAGGTAGCAAAACATCTCTGGATTGCAAGGTGGAAAAAGCATCCAACCCCAATCTCTACTGGTACAAGCAAACTCCTAGGGGACAGATTAAGATCCTTGCCTATTCAGTAACTACAGGATCCGCAACTGAAGAGGAGCCTGACCGCATTAAAGCAACAAGACCTGAAGAGGACAATTTCATCCTGAACATCACTAACCTCTTAGCCAATGACACTGGAACGTATTACTGTGCCCGGAGCCTCACACTGTGCCAAGTGAACGTAGCACCTTGACAAAAACCGTCCTACTCTCCTTTTTTGCAGCCGAGGGGCCTCTACTTGTGTGCCACACAGCAGTGAAACAGTCAAGGAGTATTTCCTTTGAGGTGTCGGTTTCCTTCCTGGTGAAATTTCAGGGAACTGAAACCCCATTAAATGCCTCCTGAATGCCGCAGCTCAGCTGAATTATCATGCCATATCTACACCAAACAGGATATGATACTTTGAAAATGGTTTGAAAACAGTATCTGGAGTGTGTCCTGGGCCTTAACAGTTGTCACTACTGTTGTAAACCGTTTTAAAGCAGTAATGTAGATCCTGCCTCTGTCAGTCAACAGAGATTCCTCCTTGCAAGAAAATGGCCCCTTAGATCGATTTGCCCTTTGCAAAGTATAACATGCAAATATGGGTTATTTCTGGTTAATGAGGGAGGCTTTGGATGGCAGGACTTTGTCTGGCAAAGCCAACGTCATCTTGGCTCGCAAGAAAATATTTCACAACAAGGTCTGTTAAAACTGAAAATGTTCCTTAATTAGTGCTTTATTTTGTTTTGCCCTATCCATGGGCCCAGTTCCCTTTAATGACCCACAAAAGAAACAAGGCACATAAGTGAACCTAGGCAACATGGGGAGGGGGACAAGAGGAGAACTGTGAGAACAAATGGAACGTTTAAATACTGGATTCAACCCCCGCCCTCCCCTGAATGTTGAGAAGGGGGGCAGCAGCAGAAGGAGCAATTCCTATCTGATCCCAGAGCAGGTGCCTTCCACTGCTGCCTCCTGGTTCTCCTATAACAACCACAGAAAGTGCATTGGAAATGTTATTGTGCGGCCTTGAAGAAATGAGCTTTTCCAGAAATTAAATGGCTTGCTAATGAGCATTGATGGTCACTTGATAGTTCTAGGAGGCAGCTGAATATGCCTCTTGATTCTTATTAGCTATTATTTATATAGTGGCATTTGTGTACATGGCACTTTACAAAGAACACATTTCACAGCTCCCTGCCTCAAGAGGCTTACATTCCAAAAAGCATCAAAGGGTGGTGGCTATTAAGCTAAGGCACATCTTACACACTCAGCACAAGGCTATAGAAACAGTTTGGAGTTGAAGTTGCTGTAGCCTGCAAAGAAGAAAGAAATCACTTTTTTGCAGCTGGCTTGCAAGAAGGGGTTGTGGCGGGGGGGACGACTCCAAGGTCAGGCTGTTTTAATTAGGGATGTGTACGGACTCCCGATCCGATACAGCATTCCCCCCACTTTCCCTGCTTACCTGCTGCCTCCTCCGCTTCGTCTTGCCATCGTCCTCCCTCCTCGCTGTGGGCCGGCCGCTTTCCCACTCGCGCTGCTGGCATGAATGGGAAAGCAGCCGGCCCTCAGCGAGGAGGGAGGATGACGGCAGGACGATGCGGAGGAGGCAGCAGGTAAGCAGGGAGAGTGGGGGAAGGAGGGAGAGAGAGTGCGGGAGGGAGTGCTGTGAATGGATCTGGGCCCGATCCAGATCTGGATCCAGAGGTCTGAATCAGCCCAATCCACTCCAAATTCGGGATCTGGATCCGGTCACAGCCTTAGTTTTAATTGGGGGTTTGGGGGTGAGCCTGATGCTACTGTAAATGCTACCACTTTCTATCTGGATGCTTGCCTACGTCTCCATGTTCAATGTTCATATATTTAAATAAACACATCACAAGAACAATATAAACCTCCAGTGCTCTTTCCTCCCAAGGAAACAGATCCTGTTGTAGTTACATAAAGCTACAAGGAAATTAATTTCCTACTGCTCAGAAAAGTGAGGAGCACCATATGCAATCAATAAAAAAACCACTTTGCTTTTCTAAGGACAGAATCCTGTGCCTTTTTAAATAGGAAATATCTGTCCTAAACATGCATAGGATTGTATCCTAAATGTTCCCTAGGGTTGAAGTTCAAAACTAGTAGCAAATCTTGATGATCTAGGAGACTGGTTTAAAATTATATTCTGCAACAGGGTTTCTTAGCTCTAAGATTTATCCTCCATATTCTGGAAGCACCATATGGTTTTCATTTAATAATGCTGGGTTTCTACTTTTTATGGGCCTTTGACAGACTATCCTGCATGGGATAGCACCCCAGCAGTAACTCTCCACATTGGTGCCATTGGCATGATGGGATTGCAGCACAGGGAGATACGCATACAAGCAGGAGTGGAAAGTGAGCTACATAATTTAAGACCTGTGAGCTTCTGCCATTCCAGCTGTCGTTCAAGTGATGAATGAATACACATGAGCTCAAACTTGCTATAATTCTCAAGAAACCCTGAAACCTCTCCATAGTCTTGTAATTGCTTCATGACCGCGGGGATGGATGAGTCTGGGGAAGACAACATTAGGGCCATATCATTTGTGAACATGTTTACAAGTTGGGGGTTGTTATTTGCCATCAGCCCTGGGTATCGGGAACTGTTCTTAAAGCCAGGGCAAAAAGCAGGGGAGACAAAGGGCAACTCTGCTGTGTGCCTCAGCCAGTGGCAAAGGACGTTTAGCACATACCTTTCACCAAGACTCTAGCCGAGCCTCCCTGATAAAACCTCATTAAAAGGTGAATGAAAGGTCCCGCCCAGGTCAAATTTGTCTAGTGTAGCAAACAGAAACTGCCAGTTCAGGAGCTCCATCACACCAGCGATTTAGTGCACTTTCACAATGCCTGGTGTGCGGATTTGCATCACGGTACTCACATGATGCCATGCCTGTCCTGCGAACACCCCGTCTCTTCCCCAGCCTTTCCTAGAATGCTAAAAGTCTGGATTATTTTCCCTAAGTGTAATTAATGCGCCCTATGTGTGGTTTTAAAGGAACTGGGGGCTTGAACGGATTACATCAGGCCCTAGGAAGGAAAAACGATCTCTCCTAGCAGCCAGCTCCAAGTCTCAATATAAAAACCAAACCTTGCATCCCAGGCTCAAAGGTGTTTTTTACAATCATACAATGCCTGAATCTCTGCAGAGACAGGATTGTATTCCCTCGATGCCCCCAAAGAATTAGACTAAAGGGTCCTTCCATTTTTGGCCAGCAGAAAGGCGGTCTGGTTGAAGTACTCATCTGCCAGGACCTGACTGGAGGGAGAAAGAGAAGGGGTGAGATGGAGTGGAGCGGAAGAGCTAACAAGCGAAGGAGCGAAAAAGCAGCTGTTCAAATGGAAGGGATCCTAAGCTTGACACGCTTCTGCATCAGAGGTAAAAACAACAACACGGAGTCAAACCGGGGGGAGGGGGGAATTAGGTGTGATGGAGGTCAAGGTGATCAAATGCTCTTGTAGCATCTAGCATGATTATCACTGTGGGCCCTGTGTGTTGATGACATACATGTCATTTTGACTACACATGCATTATATACCCACGAATAGCCACTAGATGGCAGGCTTACCCTTTTGGATACAAGAAAACAAGGGCTCTAGGGAGGCATTTCAGAAGCCCAGGTAGAGAATTAAACGCCTTGGGACTAAACTAGATGCTAAGTTTAGATGTGGAGCATGCAGCTGATCCGCACCATTAAAAACAAAAACACCTTTAAGTAAGCAGACCGGATCCAGATCTGGACCACTGCATGCAGAGTGCAATGCTGGCTCCAGATTTATGAGGGTCCTTGGACCAAACACCCACAATGGGCCCCCTCTCTCAGTGAGCCTGCCTACTTACCACAGTTGTCACCAGCTGCTGCTGCTGCTGCTGCTCCTCCTCCTCATTGCTACCACTTGCTGCCTTGAGAGCCAGAGGGAGCAAAGAGAGTGTGGCACGTACTGCTCCTCCTTCTCACCAACATCATTTTTGAGCCAGACTGAGAAGCAGGTGAGCAAGCAGGTTGCAAAGGGAAAGAGGAACAAAAACTCCAGGGGACTCTTGTCAGTGGGCCCCTACTGCGCCGTGGGACCTCTGCAGGTGCCCAAGCACAACTACCCTGGATGCCCTCCCTCATTGCTGGTTGGCCCTGTCAGGCCAACCATACTTACGGCTGGAACATCATTTTGAGCATTTTTCCCATGGGGGGCAAAAAGTCAGCTTTTGGGTAAGAGTTAAGCTCCCCCTTGTCCAGTGACCCCCTTGACTCTGCCTCCAGTGAGCCCCCTTTCTACCCTATCAAGTAGATTGGCCACAAGCCTCCACTGGAGAGACTTGTGGCCAAACCCCCCTCCAACTGCCCCTCCCAGTCTTGACCCCCCAAATCATGTTCCCCTCAGACCCCTCACCCCTGACATGAGCCCCCACCCCCGATAGTCTACCCCAGCATGAGCCCCAAACCCAGGCCCCATCTACACCAAGCAGGATATTGCACTATGAAAGCGGTATGAAAGCAGTATATAAGAGGCAGGAGCCACACTAGTGCTTTATAGCGGTATTGAAGCGCACTGACGACTGTTGGGGCCCATTGACACATTCCATATACCGCTTTCATAGAGCTATATCCTGCTTGGTGTGGCTCCTGCCTTTTATATACCGCTTTCATAGTGCTATATCCTGCTTGGTGTAGATCTGGCTCCAGACACCCATCCCTAGCACAACCCCCCACCCAGCAGACCCAGGTACAAGCTCTTCCCCAAACCTGTGCTCCTAGCTGGAGCCTGCAACCCCAGACTCCCCACCCCAGGCACCAGTGTTAGATTTAGGAACAAGCCAAGTAAGCCATGGCTCAGAGCCTTATAGTATGTGGAGGCCTCTAAAGAGCTAAGATGTATAAAATTGGCATTGCTTTGGCTTAAATATGTTGGATAGTCTGGTGTGACTTACAGCATGAATCACTGTAGAGAAAGAAGTTCAAATAAACTTAATTGTTGCTTTTATACACACCTTCAGAGAAGGCTAACGAATAGTATTTAACTACAAGCACCACCTAATGCTGGGTGGTGCCCTTTCAATAGCCTTTCTGTTTTATTATACACTTCCTTATCTTTGTTTTTATGATATGGGGCCTCTGAATCTTGACATGGGCCTCAGCATGTCTTAATCCAGCCTTGCCAGGCACCCATCCCCAGCATGAGCGATGCCTTGGAGGGGGAATCTATGGTGATTCTGGTATTCTTCTGAGCAAACCCATTGTGCATTGGGGTGGGTGTCATGCCATACCTGAAGGAGGATTCCTCTGATGAAGAAGAAGAGCGGAACAGTCAGCATAATGATGAGCCCAGCCAGAGCCAGGCAAAGAACTCGAGGCTTTGGCTGACAGCCATCCCCTGGAACTATCAGAAAAGCAGCTTGTTCCCTCCAGTGCCATTCTTGGACTCCCCGTTACAGCAGGTAGAGCCTGAGATTATTCATCCCTCTGAGCGGCATAGGCTCAGATGCAAGCAGTAAAAAAGCAAGAAGAAGCTATTGTGTGGGGCCTCCCTTAAAAGCAACATGCAGACCTAATTAGCCAGCTGTGCTGATTAACAACCAGCTATAAATCAACACAACTGGAGCCACCTCTCTGCTGAAGACAACAGTGGTTTAACCTGGTTATTGTGGATGTTGTAGATTCCTGGACCCTTGATGACCCACCTGGACCACTCTTTTGGACATGCCCTGACTGGCTTTAACACTGAGCAAGATTGAAGCCTGTGGATTGCCCCTGCCTTCTCCTACTAATGCTACTTGGAATCTTGTGTATGGTTTTGGCCTGGACTGTCTTCTCTCTTTGTTACACCTGGGACAATTTGAGTCTTGTTTGGGTACATGCCAGTCTTAAAACAGGACAGTGGGCTGGTGTATCCCTTGATCTAAATGTGGGGAAATCTTTTTTTTTTTACAACTCCAGTATTGATAAACACTAGAGTCTCCAGACCTTTTCTAACAGAACATGTGATATCAGTGGCAAACCCTACAGTGAGTCAAGAGTTATGGTTGAACTAAACACACAAAAGCTGGGAAATCATTTTTTTCAACCATAACACCAGCCCCCTTTCAAACTACAACACACCTTGGGCAAATGGACCAGCACATGTGTAGCAAGTGATGAAGGAAAGGAGCCCATTGGGATGCACACGTGACTGTTGAACCACAGGGCTCTGGGACACATCAGTCTTAGTGTGCAAGCCTGTGAGATATTATGCACGCCAAATCAGAGTTGCCCCCTCATGCCTGAACAAAAACAGCTGAGGGAGAGCCGGCTATGCAGGAGTTAACAGTTTGGCACCCATGGCCTCTACCCCATATGCCACTTCCCATTTGTTCTGCTAACCCCTATTCTGTGCCACTCTCAGCAGTGAAGGGGATAACAGCTTGGGTGCTTGGCAGACAGGAAATTGAGATGTCATTTTGGATAGAGAGAGGAAAACCAACCAGCACAACAAAATGTTAACAGTTTGACCCCCATCGGGCTGCAGCAGCGCAGCAAGAGCAAACTGCCCCCCATAGCCTCCACCCCATTTCTACCTGCCTATAGTAGTGCAGGAGTTAATTGGGGACAGCTCCAATCACTAGCTACAAATGGTACCGGCTCGTTGTTGTTAATAGGCTACCAATGGCTGAAGCTACATTTGCAGTGGCTTGTAATGTAGCTGAAGATGCATCCTCCCAGCTAAATGTACCCACCAATTGTTGAAGCCTCTAAGCTACTACAATGAGTCCTGCTCTTGCAATACTATATGCTGCTAGCAGCTTCTGCTGATGGCATGAGATTGACAGAGCTGGGAAAAACAGGGAGAGGAACAAGAGGTGTAGGGTGTAAGGGCCATCAGCCCCCGCAGTGGTGGTGCAGCCCAATTGGGGGGGACTGTTAGCCCTTGTAATGCTGGCCCGAATTTCCTCTCTGCTAGCCAGCACTCGGGCTGATAACCTCTTCATGGCTGCAGGACTATAGGCAGCTTGATTTTCAGGGACAGCGAAGGCTACAGAAGCAGACACCCAGAGTTGCTTAATCAACATGAAATGAGGGGCAACACTGACTTGGCGTGCATAATATCTCACAAGTCCAAGTGCTCAGGCTGTTCAGTGATAGGGCCCAGAGAGACCTGTGTTTCAACTGTCACGTGTGCATCTCAATGCACATATGAGTGTTTGCCCAAGGCACATTGCGGTTTGCAAAAGGGCTGGTGTTGTGGTTGGGGAAAAAATGATTTCCCAGCTTTTGTGTGTTCAGTTCAACCATAACTCACGAATCACTGCAGGGTTTGCCACCGATAAAATGCTACAGTCTGGAGTAGGAAGATCTGGCCTTAAATCTTTGCTTAGTTACAAACACCAGCCTGTTGGTATTATGTATTAACCTAACCTACCCTGTGGTTAAAATCAGATATATCCATATATTGAGCTCTTTGGAGAAAGGCTAAGAATAGATACAAATGTGATAAATGAAAAGTTGTTTGTGTTTGCTTGCAACAATGAGATTGATGGACATAATCATCTTAAATGCTAACATACCCAGAAAGCAATTTGCCTAAGCCAAACCTGTCACCTGCTGTTGTTCATGGCCCTTTCAGATCTATACATCTACTTCCTCCTGAGGATCAGCTTTCTAAGCAGGGTGACTTCAGATGACTTGGTGAGGTGGAACAGCACTGGAGCAATGCCTCCCATGAGGCCTGCACAGGTCAGGCGGATGGAGTCGTTTAAAAGCATGAGACGACATGAGATTGAACTCTGAGGGACCCCAAAACTGGGGGGCCAAGCAGGAAGGAGTTTCCCAGCCCCACATTCTAGAATCTGCTGTCAAAGGAGGCCCAAAACCGCTAAACTTCAGTGTCTCCAATTCCCAGCCCAGAAGGATAGTATAACTGATGGGATCAAAAGCTCTTGAGATATCCAGGAGAATGTCCAGGGTCACACTCTTCCCTGTCTTTCTCCTGACACAGGCCAACCATCGGGGCCACCAAAGTGGCTTCTCTTCTGAAAGCAGGCCAAAAAGAGCACATTGAAATGAATATTGACAATCAGTGTCAAGAATTCCAAGAATAACTTGAACTGCATGACAACTGCCCCTCTGAGCACCTTGTCCAAGAGGGGGATATTTGCATCTGTCCAACAGTTTTTATAATCTTCTGGATGCAAGGGGAGGGGGGACTTTAGCAGTGGTCTCCCCAAAGAACCATTTTGTTCAAGATAGCTAGGACTGCTCCCTCTTGCAAGGAGGCATTGATCGCCGCCTACACCCAGCCACTCAATCCTGTCCTGCTAGATGTTATACGCCATCAGGATAACGGCCAAACAGACAAGTGGTTAGGTCAGCCACACCCACCAAGTGCTTTGCCCCTATGATAGAGCCAGAAAGGCCTTTATTTGTTGGTAAGGATGCTTCCTTAGCTGTGGCGCTGAATACTACTACTGCTAGATTGCTACAGCTAGGGCCACTTCAGATTATACCAAAGCAAGAAAGGGCAGTTCAATGAATCAAGACAATGAGCATAATAACACAACCAGAATTAAACACTTTGATTCCAATAGGGATGGTAACTGTCTACTTCATGCTCTTCCAATATTATCTGTGGAACGTGCACACGTTTAACTTTGAATGATTATTTCTAAAGCAGAGGTAGTCAAGCCTTTGGGGCCAGGGACACATTTGGCAATTTGAGAAACTGTCCTGGGCACTGCCACAAGATTGTTGCCTTGGTGACACGGCAAAGGACAAATATCTTGACCCGAAGACTGAATACAAAGCAGAGGTGGGATCTGAGCCGCAACATGCTAAACCACATCTTTGAACCCACAGTTTTCCATTTTCCCTCACTAACCTATTTCACAGCAATCCCAGCTGCTGCTAAGGAAATATGTTAATTTAAAAAAACGCCAACAACAGCGGAAGGGGTAGGCCACCTTGGTGGATATCAAGAAAGGTGTCTGTGGGCACATTGATGCTCATGGGCAGTCATTACCTAGCCCTGGTCTAGGTGCGCATGTTGTTTGTGCAGCTTGCTGCATTGGGTGCAGAATGAAATCTTGTTCCAACAAAAGGCAACGGTTAAGTGAGCAAGCTCAGGTGGTGTAGTGCAAGGGTGGGAAGGAGGTAGATTGCCAGATGTTTGGGACTTCAATTCCCAGAAGCCCAAAACATCTGGAGATCTCCTTTCTGTCTGTCGCAGTGAAGCATGTAGCTTGTTGGCCATGGCCCAAAGCAGCCTTTGTTTAAATCCCCACTAAGTCATAGGAAGCTCACAAGACAATCTTGGCTGCCTTTCTCCTTCTACTTAATCTTCTTCACAGGGCTGTTTGGAGAATTGAACTGGGATAACTACACGTGCAAACATACATATGCAATGTGCACCAATACCCTCTCATCTTTATTGTTTCTAAGTTCCAATCTTGCAAGCAGCAATCAAAATGATGCCCCATAGAGCAAATCCCCTACTATCTCTCAATCCCAATAAAAACTAAATTAAAATGGAAATTAGAGGACTGCCTGATGAGGACACATATTTCTCATAATAAGAGACATCCCAGCTTTTGAATGGCCTTGTAAAAGGAGTAAAAAGAGAAGGTAGGGCATCACTGAAATCTAGACTACTCAAGGCCACTTTTGCTGGAGCAGTAAGAAGCAGAATACCCGTTGCTCTGCTCTGTTTTGATCAACAACTCAATAATGACATACAAAAACTACCCACAAACTTTCCATTTGAAATGTGATGCGTCGGCCACAACCGGTGCACCTGCAACATCAAGCGGAGGCTTTTGGCTGAGACAAAAAGATTGTGTGATAGTATCCAGAATTGAAACCACCACTGGGGGTGAGCCGTGAGTGCATGCTGCTATTTCTAACCATAGCAAGAAGGGTGACGGATCATCTGAGCTCCACACTGGAATGAGGCCTGCGCTGTGGCAACCGCCACTCAAGAGAAACCGTTGTGCAAGCAAATGTCAAGCCACATCCTGTTGTGCTCCACAGGTCCTCCTTGCTCTTTTTCTTAAGGGTAGAATGTTGGAGTTGGTGAGTGGTGGAACTTAACATCCTCAGCAGGTCCTCCTGAAATATACTTGTTGCTGGTGAGATCCCCCAGTCGGCACTGGCCAACCCTTATGGATTTCAGATTTCACAAGATGTTCTGGTAGTGCAACTTCCTCCTCTTTAGTTTATCTAAGAGCTGAATATCTGCAAAGCTTGCAAGTCATGGCAAATTTTCCACCCCACCCCAAATATTCAGTGTGAAGTTCATAATTAAAATTCATTTTCTGAATGTGATGCTTGACCTCAAACATTTTTGTGCTCTTTGGACTCACTGTCATGGGCAGTTGATTGTTTGGGTAGGCATCAAATATGGTGTCCAAGATTAGCTGTCAAATGCAGTTAAAATACAAAAAAACACTATTGTATGTTGTCTACTGAACAGAATGAAATACTAAACAGTATTGGAGCCTAGCTATAAAATGCAGCCCCTCCATATAGCCAACTAGCTTGTAAGGGAGAAGGACTGTAGTATAGCCTTTGCCCCAACATGCTATTCTACAATGCAGGGAATGTTTTTGTTGAGGAAGAGCATTCAATTATAAGAGCCCCACCTGCCATCTGAAGTGGTACAACCTGGGCACAGGTTAGCTACCTCAGTGAGATCTAGGCCCAAGTTACTGAAAAAGAGGCAGCTATGATTTGGCATCAACATCTTCCATGATGATGAAAAGTCACATTTTTAACACATGCAGTAATGAAACGGCAAACGCTGGCCCATTTACAGAACGGACACTTGTCTAGTATCTCATTGTATATGCACCACAAAGTATATGGCACTGTAGTAGGATGACCAAATACAAGCATGGTCAAGATCCAAGCCATCTGGCACCAATAAGGCAAGGCACCCACCGACTACACATGGCAAACTCTAGAGAGATAATTTTGGTCATAGCTCTACATTGCAAGATGAAAGAAGTCTATGGAATTGAACTCTCAAACGACTCTCCGAAATCTCATCAATATATTAATTCCTTTGGTTTGATTATCATGTCTTCTAATTCATGTTAATTGTGCTACAAATGGGTACAAAAAGCTCATTAAATGTGTGTGTGTTTTAAAGGTCCAAGGCAGGAGAGTCTCCTCATGTACGTTCTCGCATGTGCATTAAGAACAGAGAAGGCCCTACTTGCCCTCCCTTGCCCCCGTTTCTGGAAATGCGAATTAGAATACCTAGTTCTTGGGTCTCCTTTGTGGTAGCCTCCTCCTCTTTGGAACTCCTTTTTGAGGGAAGCACTCTAGGCTTCCAAGACTCAGGAATTTAACCAAGATCTTCCTTCTTCAGAAGGTGCATGGTTTGCTACATTAGGATTGATTTGGGTATCTTTTAACTGGTTGTATAGTTATGCCATGGACTTTATATTTTTAATTATTCTTTTACTCCTGTAAGCATTAGTTCCTTGGGGACTAAGAATTTGCAGGGTGCAAACACAAGATATAATTGTAATAATAATAAAAGCACAAGAGCCCATAACCTGAAGAGCTGAACAGGAGAGAGAATTTGGGAGTGAGACTGTTGCACTTTAACACAACTATAATGTGTAGAGGGAGTTTCCATTCACTTCTACTTGGTACCCCTACGCTCTTGGTTTTATGATAACAGGTTTGTCTTTAGTTCAAAATGAATAGATCCATTTTTAACTCTAAGCTACTCCTCTCTGTGAATAACAGGAAAACCCTCAACCACCTTCTGGAGAAAGACACTCACCTCATAAAAGCTAGTTGCAAAATTGCATTGCCTTGTACCTGAATAACTGTGTGACATATAATAACTCATAAAATGAAACACAGGAAACTCAGCAAAAATGTTCTGTGACTTTACTATAAAGATGTCATAGAAGAGAATCAAAGACAGATTACAGGGAACAACAGCAAAGTTATGAAATCCATTGATTTCTAGGAAATAATTAAAAACATTTGTAAGGCTGCAATCCTATGCACATTACTTCAGAGCAAGTTCCACTGAATTCAGTAGAACACACTTCTAAGTAAATATGCATAGGGCTGTGCTGCACATCTATCAATGGTACTTTAAGGGCACAGTCCTATGCATGCTGGTGGGGGCATGCTGGTTGTTGTAGAACCTTTTCCTGTCTAAACATGCATAGGATTGTGTCCTAAGGATGCAACCCCCTTCCCCTCTTCCCTGGGAGCAAGCCTCATTGAACTCAGTGGGGCTTATTCCTGAGGAGACGTGATTAGGATTGAATTGCAAGGCTGTAATTCTAAGCATACTTACTGCCAAGTAAACATGGTAAAATTCAAAAGAAACCCAGGAAAACTTCATAAAATGCTCAGCAGTTTTACTAAAATACAGCAGCTGACAGTAACAAGAAGATATTAATGACTCAAAGCAACTATTTTCAATTCAAAGAGAGATCTTTCTCTTCCTCTCTTCTTGGAATACACTCAACTCAGGCAAAAGGCTTTTAAGGTATCAGCTGTCATAGGACAGAAAAGAGAAGAGTACAGATAGTTAGACCAAGACTAAATAGTTAGTCAGTAAATTAAACAGTACAAACAATTAGATCAAGACCTTAACACAAGAATAATTATTAAAGAACTGGGGGAAAGTTCCCCATAGGCCGGTCCTTTGAATAAGGTTCCTGTATCTAATCGTGGAAAAGAAGTGGGAAGAATCGATCTAAGCAGGTATGGCTTCTTCATGTGAGGGTGGGCACCTGTTGAACTCCCCTCTTCTAGATAATCCTTAATGGTACAAGAGCCCTGCCCTACTTCACAGGTGGTGGTCACTTTAGTACTGACTGCTGCCTAAAACCAGCTGGAAACTTGGCTATAAGCAGGTATTTATTGTATGTGGTGGATGTAACTCTCATAAATTGATTTTAAACTGTTCAGAGTGCATCCCCCTAAATCTTCCCAAATGGCAAAGAAGGGGAAGTGATTCATCAGGCAAACTCACCAGAAAATTAGCACTGCCCCTGGTCAAAAGTGATGACTGGTTGTCAATCAAGTAGAAGAAAATGGCCTGCTCTATACCTTTATGGGTGCAATTCTATGCATGTTTAGGCAGGAAAAAAAGAGAAAAAAAACTTTCTCTGGGTGCCTCTACAAGAGCGATTTAAAGCTCTTTCAAGGCGCGTTACAGATTTTACCTCTACAAGAGTGGAACGCAAAGCAGGGGTTGAGGTGCTTTTTACCTCCGATTATAATCATCTTCACATACGCGTTAAATAGCGAGTTTTAATTTACTGCGGGAGTTAAAGCGCTTTATGGCCACGTAAACATGATATTCTCTGCATGTAAACAACTTTAAAGTGCGTTTCATACACCACCTCTCGTGAATAGGTATTAGGAACAAATGCGCTTATCCATATATGCGCATAATTGGGCAACCGGGTGTCAAAGCGAATTCTTGTAGAGGGGACCTCTCTCTAAATATGCATAGGATTGTTTCCTAAAGCCACTTGATGCATAGAAATCAGCAGCAAAAGCTGGGATAATGGGAACAAGCATTATCACCTGTTGGGGGGCTGGATACAAAAAAGGACAGGACATCTACAACTTTAATAGCTTTGTAGAAGAAGGAATTACCTACAGAAATGCCCTCTTCTCCACAACTACTAAAGGTGCAGGGGGCCTGTCTCTCTCCCCCACCCCCTTTTTTTGCATCTGGCCACCCTAGCAGATGAGAATAACTGCTGATTAAGAGAAAACCTTGTTCTAAAATAATGTGTCTTTACTTGTCACGTTTCTATCCCAATTTTTTACTGAAGAACCTAGAGCAAAATAGGTATTATCGTGAAGTAGTCAGCCCATCCTGGCCTGTGTAATTTCAGTAGTGGGGTTGTTTGACTCTTTAAAAATTCTTTTAAAACCAAACCTGGAGCACTTATTAGATCAGGAATCTCCAATGCAATGGAACTGTATTATTTCCGTCCTCAACGGGCTGCTTGACACATGCACTGAACAATTCTCTTCTGCTGGACCACATAGTGATTGCTGGTCTGGTTCCATCAAAAGAGCACTTCTTATGTTCTTAAGTAAAGGTGTATACTCAGGATCACTTAAGATAGGTTAGTTATGCCTCAACTGTTAAGAGATCCTAAGGGTGCACACTTCTGTCTTAAATTTAAAACATTTGGGTAGAACACAAAGATTCCAGTTCATTAAAATTGCTCTGTGTATAGGTAGTTGAGGTTAAAGCACCTTCCCTCAGCACTGTCTGGATTAGGACACCCTGTGCCTGCTATTTGCCAAGATGTATAGAGATAGGAAAACAGAGCATGGATCTCCATTGTTTAGTCTAGGGCTGCCTCTACAAGAGAGGTTTAAAGCTCTTTCAAGGCGCTTAAAAAAATTTACCTCTACAAGAACGGAGCGCAAATCGGGCGTAGAGGCGCGTTATCTCTCCGATTATGCACATTATCGAATGCGCGTTAAATCGCGAGTTTTATTTTGCTCCGGCCGGTAAAGCGCATTTTGACTATGTGAACAAGTGCTTATGCGCATTAACTACTTGTAAAGTGCATTTTGGTCATCCGTTCATGCGCTTCGCCGCCTCTCGTGCAGAGGTATTAGGTGTAAATGCGCTTCAGCGATTATGCGCATAATCGCCTAACCGGGCGCAAAAGCGAATCCTTGTAGAGGGGACCTAGGGCTAAATCTACACTATTACTTTATAGTAGTATTGAAGTGTACTGATAACTGTGGGGGCACATTATACATTCCATATACCACTTTCATGGTATCATTTCCTGCTTTTTATTCCACATTATCCAAAATACTGCAACAAATATCATTGTGTCCTACGAGGTATAAATGTGCAGGAGGGATATAGCATTACCATGATGGGATTGTAATGATTTGACAGAAGGTGTAGATCTGGACTGGCCCAGTTGCCCTAACTAACAGTATTTAAGGGATAAAGAGTAGAATGGCATGCCAATTCATGGAAGAATTACTCATACATGGTTTTCATAAGAAATTATTTGGATCACGGTATTAACACCGTACATTACCTTTTTTCTTAGCTTCAGTCCCATCACAACTGCCCCATACAAGGCACTCTTGCAGATGAGAAGAATATACACCAGTTTTCCAAAATTGGTGTCTCTGATATATTTGTCTAAAAATCAAGGACAGGAAAGAAAAACAAATGATCAGAGGATAAAAGAATCTTCTGCAGGGCTATAGAATGGGTGAGGCCAGTGAACGCACCACCCTCCTTTGGCACCAATCCCAGCGACCAAAGGATGTTTCAGAAATGTAAGCCTTTGAGGGCCACGCCACATAGTACACACAAACCTTTCCCAACTTGGCACCTTCCAGATGTGTTGGAGTACAAAGCCCATAATTCCCAGCTTCATGGGAATTGCAATCCAACACATCTGGAAGGTGGGAGGTTAGGGAAAGTTACTTTAACCCTGCAGCCCATTTTGAAGGTGAAAAGGTCTTTCTGAAGGCATACGAGGCAGCAGAGGTACTACAGGCGGGGAACGTTTATTTCCCGGCTGGTTGTTTTTGTGTTCCAGATTGGCTCAGTGCCACCCAGCTGGTGTCTCCCAAAGTTCAAACACAGGTTTGCCCTTGCAAACCCGCATGGAAAAACCTGCAGAGGGAAAGCTGCTGGGAAAGGCAATTTGGCACTGAATTTGTGGCATGGCAGCTTCCATTGAACATGTCAGCTTGTTTTTCAGAATAGAAAAAGGCCTGGTTAAAAGAAATCCATGGCTGCTGGAGCTCCCCATCCCTACAAATGACAGGGCTCCAAATCCTGCCCACCCAAAATTCCTACTTGCACAGGGGGGTGGGATCATTACATTTACGTGAACCTGGGAGTGGATCCTCCTTTAACACAGCAGAGTACATAAAGGAGGTAAGGATCTATTTATTTATTTGTTTGTTTGTTTGTTTGTTTATGTTATATCCCACCTTTTCCCCTACAAGGAACCCAAGGCGGCATACATACTTTTCCTCCTCTTCATTTTATCCTCACACCCACAACCCTGTGAGGTAGGCTGGGCTGAGAGTCTGTGACTGGCCTAAGTCACCCAGTGACCTTCTATGGCTGAGTGGGGACTAGAACCTGGGTCTCCCAACTCCTGGTCCAACACTCAAGCCACTATATCCTACCAGCTCTCCAATGCACATTTAGACATGGGGGTGGGGGAAATCCTACAAGTCCCAGCATTCCCCAGCCAGCATGTCTAAACATGTATTGGATTGTGCCCAAAGGGGCACACATGTTCACAATTTAGGGTCCTTCTCAGCCATAAGCTTTCCTTTTTGATGGAAGAAGCATGCAAATACATATAGGGAGGAAGTTGTTCAGATAAAACTTGATGAGCTATAAAGAAACCCAAGTGAAACCAGTCGAATTTTAAGAGTTTTATTGGTATTTTAATAATGAATTAATTTTATATGATTTTAATTAGTTTTATGTATTTTATGTCATTTGTATTGATGTTGTTCTCCGCCTCGATCCTGAGGGAGAGGCAGGTAAGAAATAAATATATCATTATTATTATAGGATGACCAGATAAAATCCAGGTCAGGGCTCATGTAACTTTAACAGTTGTAGAGAAAAGGGAATTTCATCCAGTGTCATTTGTATGCAATTAGTTCCTGGTGAAATTCCCTGCCTTCTTTTGTATATGGTCACTCTAGTATAGTGCCTGCACCTTTAACTGTTGTGATGAAGAGGGAATTTCACCAGGAACTAATTGCATACAGATGACACTGGCTGAAATTCCCTTTTCTCTACAACTGTTAAAGTTACATGAGCCCTGGCCTGGATTTTATCTGGTCACCCCATATTATTATTGTTGTTGTTGTTGTTGTTGTTGCTGCAGGAAGACATAGAATAATTGCCCAAGGTTTTGCACCAGTTTGTATCCTGATTGGGAGTGCGCCAATTGACTTTCTGGTGACATATTAAATTTACATGCAGGCAGTGGTGCAGCTGGTGCTGGATCTTTTTTTTGTTTTTAATATTTTATTTTTCAACATAATACAACATAAAACAACATAAAATACAATACATAACCACATACCCCCCATGCTCCCCTCCCCCCAGGAGACCTTCAATTATACATTATTCTTCTTTACAAAATTGTAAAGACTCTTTTGAAGGTATTTGCCCCTTCCCCGTTCTTAGTACATATTCCAAAAATGGGCTCCATATATCTCCAAAATCATTCTTACTGGACATTCCCCTCTTTATTTTCATTTTACACGTTAGCTTATCGTTAAGTGCCATGTCCCATATTTCTTTATACCATTCTGTTGCTGGATCTTGAGGCCAAAGTTCACGGCCTCACAGCCCAGGGTGGGGTGGGAGCAAGTCAATGACCACCCAGAGAGTGGCAGGAGCAGAAGCAAACTCGGTTTTATTTCTGTGGACACAATGGTACTATGATTTAAGTAAATTTAATACGCAACCCTGCACATGCTCAAAGAATCTATTTGAACCAGGAACAGTTTTGCTGTTGTTCTAAGACACCAGTAATGTAGAAGCAGTTTGAAAGCATGAATAGAAGTGGGAGAAGAGAAATGTTACTAGTGTGCTTTCCATACGGCCACAGTAAAAAAACCTGCTCATACGACCATTAAATCCAAGGTCTAAAATTACCAAGCTACACCACAGCATACAGGAGCAAACAACGCAAAGGACAATTATTTTGACTAGACTAATGGAGGTTGTTGCATGAATGGACTTGTCAGTGGACAAAGAAACACAGCTGAGTTCCCCAGAGAGGTTCACCTGGCATCTACATTATACTCCTTTAGACGCCAGGTGAAGAGCTTTTTATTTTCACAGCGTTTTCACAGTCCTTCAGTTTGATTTTTTAACCTTGCTGTTAAATTTGTATTTTAAATCCCTATCAATTCCTGCATGGCTGCTTGGTTTTTATCCTGGTTGTGTTTTATACTGTATTTTAAATTATGGGTGTTTTTTTTATGCTGCCATTGTTTTATATTTTGAATGGTTTTTATGGTTTTAATTTTTGTAAACCAGTGCCACCCAGAGAACTTCGGCTATTCGGTGGTATAGAAATGCAATAAATAAAATAAAAATAAAAATAAAATAAAAATGTAAATGTAAATGTTCCTATCTGCTGCTGCATTGTATACAGATAGGATGGAGTTCTGCTCTAGGGAGATGAGGCCTATCACGGACCAGCTCTGCCAAAACATTCTGGAGGAGAACCAAGGGGTTCCGTTAAATCCCACCCACACTGAGCGGAAATCTACGCATGTCCCCTCCGATCTTCTTTAGTTCCACAGTTCACAGACCTGTACAGATCACCTGCAATCCTGAAGGTATTTAACTAGGAAGTTGTACACACATAGGGTGACCAACTGTCAGGATTTCCCCGAATTTGTCCTGGTTTTTGTTCTATCCTGGGTGTCAGGGGGGATTTTCTGTAATTTTCTATAATGTCCTGGAAAGACAAGCTTTCCCCTTTAAGGCCACATTAGCGTGGTTGGAGGGAATGACGAGCTTTCTGGAGGTGGGTTATTTCCCTCCCACTGCTCCAATCAGGACCTTACAGGGGAAAGTATGTCATTCCTGGACATTATAGAAAAGGACCCGATTGGAGCAGTGGAGGGCGGGAATGACACACTTTCCCCTCCTCCGCTCCAATTGGGTCCTTTAAAGCAGTGGGGGTGAATGACATGCTTTCCAGAGGCCCCAGAAAGCCACTTTCCCACCCCCCACCCCACTGAGGGTCCTCTTTTTTGGTTTCCCAAATGTGGTCACCCTATACACATAGAACACCACAGGACCTAATCCTGAGCGTGATTTCCAAAAGGGCTATCAGGGAAGCATATGTTTATTTCAGTGGGATATAAACTTGGAAAGAGCAGGAAGATTTTGACTTACCTTTTGCTGCAGAACTGTCATCACATTCTGAAAGCAGAATGGAGAGAGGGACCATTAGTGGTTAGGGCTAGGACCCTCCCCAAGCACCCCGCACCCTCTCCCCACACCTCAGCAATTAAGCATTGTCACACAGAGGAGGGACAATTTAGGGGGTCTCCACTTGGGAGGGGAGGGAAGGGGGACCTTCCCCTCCCCTCCTCTCTATGACAGCCTCCCCACCCCAAATATTGCCTTCCTGTGTTGCAATTAAGGTTGCAAAAAAAGCTTGTCATTGGAGCCCATGGAAGGCTTTGTTCAGGCCCAAATACAGGGGGTCTCTGTGCAAGTGTGAAGAACGTGTATTCATGTACGAGTGTGCGTATGTGTCAGCATGGGTGTGTGTTATTCCTGAAAATTGATGTGTGTGCATGAATGCATGTTATCTGTGAGAAGGTGTGTATGTATGATTGTGTGTATGTATGATTGTGTGTATGTGTGTGTATGTAAGGAAGATAGTGAATGGTTATGTGTGAAAATAGATGTATCTGCATGTTACATGTGGATTTGCATGAACACATGTAAGTATGTGTGGAGGTGCTTGTATGTTTATGAGAGAAAGAGAGGGGGTGGCCCCACCTACTTTAGCTTTCGCCCACTCCTTTTTGTGAGGGGTGCCCACCTCTGTCATGTGGCCTTCAGAGTTATGAAGATATGCTTGGAAGTATGTGGGCAAATACCTCTCAAAAGCCACTGAGTGCCGCTGATGGGGGGGCAGGAGGGCTCAAATCCCCTGTATCACTCACAACACCTAGGCACAACTAGCCAGAGATGAATAAATTATGGAAAAGAAGCTAAACCTTGCTACTTGGCTCAACTCACCTACACCAGTTATGGCGTCATTATAGGTTGTTTTCCCATTCTCGTTGTAAAAGTCAACACTGCATCGGAAGTTATTCCTTGAATTCTGCCACTCTCTGCTGGTGATCCTTAAACGACTAATCAGCGAGTAGGTCTTATTTGTGACGTCAGATTTGGGCTCCTCTGTTTTTACCCCTTCTGCTCTGTTCACACCGTTCATGGACCACGTAAGATTGACATGATCCGGGAAGAAGTCGGTGACCAAACACACAATTGTGACTTTCTTGGTTTTTTGGAGCTCCTGAGTAGATGGGGCAAATATTGTCACTTTTGGTTCGCGGGTAACTTGTCCGTCTCCTGGAAGAGAAAGTTACACATGCCATACAGAGATGAAATGTCTCCTCAAGTTAGGAGTTGGCTTGCGCATGTCAGCCACTCACATCATCAAGCAATGATTTTCATGTCTGAATGGGCCATTACAGATCATTCCTATCCCTCGGTGTCACCTGAAACACAGCACTTTCTAATGGAGGGAGTGCACATATTTAGCTGCCAAATATCAACTGCTGGGGAAACAAGTAATGAGTCAGTGTAATGCGCATGTATGTGGGAATCAGCCTTAAAGAACTCCTATTCCAATGGTGGAACTTCTCTGGAGAATCAACATGCACAGGGATAGGCAGGATTGCATCCATGGTCCCCGCTCTTAATCTCTATACATCGGTCATTCCTTTGTGCACAAAACACAAGAGGCTTTGCACAGAAGAGCCAATCAGCGCATGGAGGTTGGGAGCCGGGACAGCAGGCATGTTCCTCCTCCTCTTTGCACGTGTTAATTCCCCAACAGAAGTTGTGCTGTCTGAATGGCATTCTCTTCTCGGTGTGTCTTTATGCTGTTATGTGTAGCAAATAATATGATCAGCACTGGAAATCATTTTGAATTTAAGAAGCATTTTCTAAGGGCTGTTTTGCACAATGCTTTCTAAATGTTCACCTACGATTCTTTTAAAGAACAATCTAAAAATGGAATGTGTGAAAGCAACTAACATGTTGGCAGGCCCAGTAGTTCTGGGGCATTTGACAGGGTCAGTATGCCCGGCCAGGGCCCATCGGAATTAACACCTTTTGTGACACCTCCTCCTCGCTCAGCCTGCATTCACTGCCACTTTGGTGCCCTAGTAGTCTTGCATGTGAGCCTAGGATGTCACTTGGGCTGGGCCCTAAATCTGGCAATGGAGGGCAGGGCCATTGTAGATGTGGAGCAGTGAAGGCAGCCTGCACAGGGCCTGCAAAAATCTGAAAAATCTGGAAGACTGTGTGTTTGCAAGCAAGGTATCATGTAAGCAAAGCCAGTCAGGGATCCAGGCTTGTCACGTATACATTCATGACACGCCTCATGCATAATGTCTGACATGGCCCTTATCATGTATGACTACAGAGTTAGTGCTCATATGCAGCCCGTATTAAAGGGGCTTCTTAATTTCCCCTCTGCTCTCGTCACGGCCTGTTCATTATTTTTATAGATTAGTTGCATTTTGCTTCGTCATAATATGTAGAAAACCTATGATGGATGGAGTTTGCCCATGTTTTACGCAGGCTGAGTTCCAGCCAAACCAAAGTCTTTCAACCACACTTTTGGTTCTAAAAATATGTGCTTGAAACGATAGGGGAGGGTTACAGGGCCATCTAGCTCACTAAAGCTAATCTGACTGGTGTCTCTCCAAGATCCTAGGTAAAGCACGGTCTTTCCTAGATGAGCTACCTGGGATCCTTTTATTTTTTTACTTCAGGGGCTGAACTGGGGGGGGGGCCTTAAGCATTCCAAGGATGTGGTGCTTACCACAAAGCCATGAGCTCTCCATCCCTCTATGCGCATCTAGAGAGAGTGAAGAGTAAGGTGGCCATATGGAAATGAGATCAGGGCTCCTGTATCTTTAACAGCTGTGTAGCAAAGGGAATTTCAGCAGGTGTCCTTTGTATGCATGCAGCACCTGGTGAAATTCCCCTTCAGCACAACAGTTAAAGCTGTAGGAGCTATACTAGAGTGACCAGATACAAAAGAAGGCAGGGCTCCTGCAGCTTTAACAGCTGTGATGAAGAGGAAATTTCACCAGGTGCTGCATGCATGCAAATGCCACCTGCTGAAATTCCCTTTTCTACACAGCTGTTAAAGAGACAGGAGCCCTGTCCTCCTTTTCATATGGCTGCCCTAGGCAGAATCTACGCTCCTGCTTTAAAACGGTTTATAACAGTTTTGACAACTATTGGGGCCCATGACACACTCCATATACAGTTTTCAAAACGTTTTCAAAGTGTTTTATCCTGCTTGGTGTAGATCTGGCCCTAGTGAAGAGCAATTTTGTAGAAACAGAATGCATACAATTGTGACCGATGTCATTAAAACTCTGAATGCAGAAGTTACTGTATAGCAGATGTGCAGCTCAATCCCACGCATATTTACTCAAAATTAAGTCCCAATTTACTTCAGAAGAACACACTTTTAAGTGATTGCTGCTTTAAGGGCTATAATTGACTACTAGGCATGATTGCTGTATGTTCAACTCCATATTTAATAGCTTAAATCATTAAAGCATATGACTATATCCTAGCAGTATGTTATGGTTGCAACAAATTTCCCTGATATCCTATTAACTTTCGTCAGATCTACACCAAGCAGGATATAACGGTATATGGAATGTGTCATGAGCCGCAACAGTTGTCCATGCATTTCAATAGCATTATAAAGTAGCAGTGTGGATTCTGCCTTAGTCCCTTCTGAGGGGGCGGCCCGTCCCCAGTTTGCCACATTAAAAGCTGATGAAAAGCTGCTTTCCATGTGCTTCTGACAAGTCATCTGCCCCAATTCCCTTCACAGATTCCTTATTTTTTTCTGTGTGTCCATGAGGACTAATGTCTAACGTTGCCCATTTTAAATACAGTCTGGCACAGAAAGGTAAATTTGCTAATATTAAAAAGCATCATGTATCACTGGAACTCATGTTTGTGTGAGAGGAAATATTTTAAGTAGGCTGACCAGATAAAATCCAGGTCAGGGCTCATGTAACTTTAACAGTTGTAGAGAAAAGGGAATTTCAGCCAGTGTCATTTGTATGCAATTAGTTCTTGGTGAAATTCCCTCTTCCTCACAAAGTTGCAGGGGCCCTGCCTTCTTTTGTATCTGGTCACTCTAGTATAGTGCCCACAACTTTAACTGTTGTGAGGAAGAGGGAATTTCACCAGGAACTAATTGCATACAAATGACACTGGCTGAAATTCCCTTTTCTCTACAACTGTTAAAGTTACATGAGCCCTGACCTGGATTTTATCTGGTCAGCCTAATTTTAAGGAATGGCTTTATTCCCCTCCCCCTCCACAGAATTCCATATTTTTTGGTACATTTGGAAGCCACAGAAATTAGTGTGTGCCTGATTTCTTCCGGCAGGCCTACCCAGTTGAATTTTAAGGTGTTTTTAATAATGTATTAGTTTTTAGTTGTTTTTAATGTTTTATCTATTTTATGTCCTTGTATTTATGTTTATTGTTGTTCCTTGCCTCGATCTGGAGGGAGAGGCGGAATAGAAATAAATAAATTATTATTATTATTATTATTTTATTATTATTATTCAAGCTCCCCCATTTTCTTCCTCTTTAAATCACTGCAATCCTATACACACTTCCCTGGGACTAAGCCACATTCATGGGACTCACTTCCCAGTAGGCATGTAAAGATTGTACTATGAGTCTGGTCTCATTCTCCTTGATGAATACAGTTGCTTATGGTGAAACAGGACTCAAAGGTATTTGGAACAATAAAAATCAACCAGCGCAAAATGGGTTTACCAGGGGCAAACGTGGAATGAGTTAATACACCACAACCAGTGAGCCTTCTTCCAAACTTTCTTCAAATGCTCTGGGGGAAAAAGCTATCTTCAATCTCGGCTTTACAGCGTAATCCTATATATTGATTATTCAGATTTCAGAAGCCAGTGGGTCTTGGAATGGGACACAAAATATTACTATAAAGTCCAAAGTTTGCACTCTGCCCCTCTTAAAATATCTTTTAAAAAGCATGCAAGGGATTCCCCCAGCCCCTTGCCAAATTCTAGTGAAGATCCTACCTAAGACAGTGAGTCTGGTTCCAGTTCCAAAGTGCAGCTCGTATCCAGAGCACAGAGGTACAAGGCAGTACGGAAATCTCTGGGCAACAAACTACAGATTTGTGACTAACCTTACCACACAACTTCATCCTCTGGCTAAATCTACACTTCTGCTTTATAGTGGCATTGAAGCGGACTGATAACTGTTGGGGCACAATCTACATTCCATATACCGCTTTCATAGTGTTAGAGTGCTTTTTATTCCACATTCGTAATGATTTGACACAAGGTGTAGTTCTATGACTGCACTCATAATATTGCAGTCAGTCTGAATCAAGTCTTCTAGAACATTGGACCTCAAGGCCAAACCTGGTCGCCATTTTAGGGGTGAGGGTGGTACAGCTCTGATCCACTGCCCCTCCCCTTCCCCATCTTCAAAGGTCTAGTTGTCAGTGGTGTGGTAAACCTGTGTCTGGAATGTACTATTCCGACTACAGGTGGGGGTGAATATCCCTGAATGCTCCCCCAGTCAACCACCCATTAAACCCGAAATCCTCTATACCACCTATAAGACAAGAATACAGGCCTAGAACCTTTTGTCCTGAAAGGCTAGTTTTCTGCATAGAGGCTTTCAATCTAAGGGTCCCATGTCCTCAAATACATTGGTGTCTGCATGTGACAAAAATTCCACCCAGAAGTGTGATATAAGCCTCATCTCCTTAAACATTCATCCAAAGCGCAGAATCCCTTTTCCCCCCTGATTCTTTCTCTCTCTGTTATCTATAGATTAGTGGCCAAGGTTTGCACTGGTTGCAAAGAAACACAAATTTATTGATTTGCTTTTCTCTCTCTCCACTAACCCCGTCTCTTGCAGATGTATGCCCGCTGTCCATGTGTTTCTTACCTAGTACAGTAAGCCGTGTTCCTTGTCCAAAGTGCAGTGTATTTGCAGAACACAGCATGATGTCCCTGTCGGCAAACCTGCTCTTGTAAAAGCCAAAGAAAGGGCCTCCAACATCACCCAGATGGAAACACGGACCGTTGTGCATTTGGCACACCTATCCTCGCACCTGAGGGCTCCCTCCCCCATTACACATTGCTGAAGCTTGGCTTTCACCTGTTCTGTTGAATTTATTTACTCTGCAGTAGCTTGCCCTGCACTGGCTTGCGAAACAGGAGGTCTTAGTAAACTGAGGAAGAACTAGATATTAAGATGAAGGCAGCACAGGATTCCCAGACCAGCATTTCCCCTAGAGGTGCTTATGTGGGGGTTGGGAGGGGTGTTTGTAAGGAAGACTCAGCAAATGGGAGGGGGCACCTAACTTTTCTCCCATGTCCTCAGATTCTTCCCTGCAAATGCTGCTATTCAAGGATTCCCTTTCTGCTTGGGCTCCACCACACACTGGAATTTAACTTCTAGGTAACAGGGTGAAAAGCAGAATTTTTAGGGCAGGTAAATAAGCATTTTAAATGGCATTGCCAACATCTCCCCTAAACCAGGACAGCTGGAAAACCAGGACAGCTGGAATGTATGTGGATACTAAGAGAGTTTGGCTTAGGGCAACTTTCCCAATCTAGTGCCCTCCGTATGTGTTAGATTACAGCTTCCATCATTCCCAGCCAGCATGGCCAATAATCAGGGCTGGTAGGATTTGTAGTCCCAAACATCTAGAGGTCACCTGGTTGGACAAAGCTGGCCTAGGGGTATTTGAAGAGAAGAATCAGCACTCATGGGAAGGATGAAGCCCATCTCCCTCTTTTCCTGCTGGTGTATGCCCCCTGCCTACCTTCCCATTATCCCAGCAAATGTGGCATCAGGACCCCACAAATACTGAAATAATGTCTAGTTTTGCCCATGTGCTAAATGGATGTGATTGTACATTAGTACAGGATAGCTGCAACTCCAACACATTCACCATCTGAAATGGGAGGTTGGGGCGCATTGGTAGTGATGGTGGAAGCGAAGCAGTAGGCTGGCATTTTGTGGCCATGTGTGCACATTTACAGGCAAATGCACTGGAATCGAGATGCACCTAACCATCCCCACACCACACACTGGAATTTAACTTCTAGGTAACAGGGTGAAAAGCAGAATTTTTAGGGCAGGTAAATAAGCATTTTAAATGGCATTGCCAACATCTCCCCTAAACCAGGACAGCTGGAAAACCAGGACAGCTGGAATGTATGTGGATCTCACATCCCCCAAATACGTTTAGATTTCTGCCGAGAATCCTTAAGAACACTAGAGAATATAATACAAAATGCAGTTATCCCAACAGAACTGAAGTCTCATTTGGGAAGAGCCCATAAAGAACATCAAACTCTTTTCATACATAACCATGTTCCACTTTGTCCCATTTTTAAGCAACACCTGTCTTCCCTGTAAAGTAGCTTGCACTAGGAAGAGCTTTGGAAAGGTGTTGGAGGCGTTCTGCTCCCCCACTATGGTTTCTGAGCCTGAGACTGTCTATGAAAAGCCTCTTCATCCATCCAATCTCTCAACCTCAGTTCCCAGTTTGCAATATGAGAATAATAAATAATACTGTCCTACCTGGCAGAATTCTGGTTGCTATAACTATTACCATACATAGAAAGTGCTTCCAACCCTTGAAATGGGCTATATAAATCCTTCATAGAATCATCATTCCTACAAATCTTACCTAGAACAGTAAGCTGTGTTCCTTGACCAAAGTGCAACTTTTCAGAAGTACACAGTGTGTCTTCTCTGCAAATTAACCTGCTCTAGGAAAAGCTTTGGGACCGTGATGGAGGGGTTCTCTTCCCCTGCCCCCCATTTGTACAAGCTGCTTCTTCAGCTTAGAACCTCCTTGTCCATTCAGTTCTCTCAGCCTCAGCTCCCACTTTGAAATATGGGGATAATAAATAAGACCATCCTACATGACAGCACTGTTGTTGTTCTATATGTGCTAAATAAAAGCTTCATGTGTCCATAATTCCCAGATATCTTACCTAAAACAGTAAGCCATGTTCCTTGACCAAACTGCAATGGGTCAGAATTACACAGAATGTCCTCCCTGTAAATTAACTTCTCTCAGAAGAGCTTGGGAAATGTCTTGGAGGGGTTCTGCTGCTCCAGCATCGTTTATACAAACTGCTTCTGAGCCTGAGTCTACAAAAGGCTTCTTCGTCCACCCAATCTCTCAATCCCAGCTCCCAATTTACAATATGGGAATGATAAATAACACTACCCTTCCTGGCAGAATTATTACTATACCATATGGAAAGAGTTGTCAGCTGACTGCCTATTCGCTACCAGGCCAATTTAAGGTTCTGATACTAGTGTACAAAGCCCTAAACAACTTGAGACCAGGATACCTGAGAGTGCGCCTTCTCCCTTAGCATCCTGACCAGTCACTGAGGTCATCTGATGTCATGTTCAACAACAACTTTATTCGCAGCCAATAGGCCAAACATCAGCAAATAGCATTTAAACATTGATACAATGTTCATTTACACTCATTAAAATTAATAATAAAAATAAAATATATAACTATCATAAAAGGGGAAGAGGTACCTAAAATCTATAAAGGCTGGCTGTTAAATATTTGAGTTCTACAATGATCCAACTGGAGTCCTCCAGCCTTCAGGGTGATGGCCCCCTTCCTATGGAATTCCCTGCCTTTGAAGGTCAGGCAGGTGCCAACATTGTATTGCTTTCGGCACCTCCTGAAAATGTTGTAGTTCCAGGAAACGCCCTGAATGACCAGCTGTGGTCTTATCTGAACCTTGCTCTTTTAAAATGCATTTTTAATGCTGCTCTTAGTATGTTTTTACTCTTTTGTTAACTGTTCCAAAATCTTTAGATAGGGAGCGGTATATATTGTAAATAAATAAATAAAACATTTGAAACGTGCTTAATAAATGCTTCAGAGAATCAGAATTCATGCAAATCTTACCTAGAACAGTAAGATGAGTTCCTTGACCAAAGTGCAACCTCTCAGTGGTACACAGCATGTCCTCCTTGCTCTAGAAAGAGCTTTGGGACTGTGTTGGAGGCGTTCTGTCCGTCTCTCCCTCCCTGTTTGTACAAACTGCTTCTTGAGCTCAGAGCCTCCTCATCCATCCAATCTCTCAGCCCCCAGTTTGAACTACGAAATAATACTGTCCTTACCTACCTGACAGAATTGTTGTTGCTCTACATAAATGTGCTGAATAAAAGCTTCATGTGGCCATCATTCCCACATAACTTTTTTTTTTTTTTTGTATTTTGTGTTTGGTGTTGTTCCCCGCCTCGATCCGTTGGGAGAAGCGGGTGATAAATAAATATATTATTATTATTATTATTATTATTATTACTTACCTAGCACAGTAAGCCGTGTTCCTTGTCCAAAGTACACTTTGTCATTGTTGCACAGCATGTCCACCCTGTAAGTGAACCCGCTCTAGAAAGAAGTTTGGGATTGTGCAGGAGCAGAGTGGATGGGTCTATTTCTCCCTTTTATTACCCATACAAACTCTTTCTGAGCCTTGTCTTGACCCTTCAGAAATTTCATCCATTTCAATCGTGTGTCTCTTCAAGGGTTATGAGGAGAGCTATACATGATGATGATGATGCCTTAATTAATGGCCCACAGAACAAACTGCAGCTTACTGGGGGGGGGGGGGGGCTACTCAGATCCTCAGGATTCAATACACTTTTGGCAATCTACTTCTCATGATCAAGGGAACCAGTAATCACTCACAGATCTGCACAATCTTAGGCCCCCTCCACAAGAATGCGCCTTTGCGCCTGGTTCCGCGATTATGCGCATTATCGCGGAGGCGCATTTACTCACAATCCCTCTGCACGGGAGGCGGCGGGAAGCGGCGAAGCGCATTAAAAGATGCCCAAAAAGCGCTTTCCAGGTAGTTAATGCGCATAATCGCTTGTTCACACAGCGAAAATGCGCTTTAACGGCCGGAGCAAAATAAAAGTCGCTATTTAACGCGCGTTCGAAAATGCGCATTATCGGGGAGATAACGCGCCTGTACGCCCGTTTTGCGCTCCGCTCGTGTGTAGGTAAAATTTATAATGAGCCTTCAAGGCTCATTAAACGCCCCGTGTGGAGGAGGCCTTAGAGTAATACAGGCTCTGGTAGAGAAGTATACAGTCTTTTGCAACAAAATCCCAAACCTAGGAGCCCAGGTTTACTTGGTATTAATTCTCTTTTATTTAAAACTTTTGAGAAAGTATTGCCTAGATCTGAGAGGGAAACACACTGTCAGCTCACATTAACCTTGTAATTCACTGTGACCTTACCAGCATCACTAAAGGGTAAAATAGTTAAGGTGCCCAGAGCACAGTTTATTGATTTGTAAATTTTAACCTATCCTTCCTGCGAGTTGCTCAAGGGAACATGTATTAAGGCGTTTCCATTTTAGCTTCTCTAAAACCCTGGAAGGTAGACCGAGATAAAATAAGCAGCAATTCAGTGAGCTTCATGGCTGAGCAGTGATTCAAACCTCTCTAGTCCAAGTCCAACACTCTGCCCACTACACCACACTGCCTCTCATGTTTCACACAGTAGTTGCCTATTAAGATCCTGGATTCCATGACAATAAACAAAACCCTCTCAAGCTCACAGAGTAGACCATTATTTTCATCTCACCCACATTGTCAGTTCCTTCTGCTTACCTAAAACAGACACTCGAGTTCCTTGGCCAAAGGTCAGTGGGCTGTAGTTGCACAGCGTGAAACTGTACTACCAAAGGGAAGGCTTTTCATCAAAGGTTGGAGGCAACTCTCTCAAAGAGGATGTCACCCATCTATGCTACTGCCAGCTTTTTCTCCCTTCCCTTTTTTTAAAACCTGCTGTTGGGAAAAGAATGCTGGGCTGCATAGATTTTGATCCAACAGGAAGGCAACACTTACATTTAGAGGTTTTCCTTCTCTCAATACATTTTGGAGCATTTGATTTATGTATTCCATTTATATTCTCTCTTTCCTCCCTGGAGCTCAGGGTGACTCACATAGCTCCCTCCCTGTTATATTCATGGTGTGGGGGGTTTGAACTGAGACACAGTGAGCGGCTCAAGATCACCCAGGGAGCTTTGTGGCTGAGCAGGGAAGTCAGCTCTCCCGGTCCAAGTCCAAAACATCCCACCATACTGGCTCCCAGTTGTCCTAGAGCAGCCTTCTCCAACCTGGTGCTCTACAGAAGTTTTGAACTACAATCTCCCAGCATTCCTGAACATCAGCTGGGGCTGATGGGAGTTGAAGGCCAAAACATGTGGAGGGCACCAGCTAAGGGAAGACGGTCTCAGGTAATGTGCTAGCATGCATGGCCAGATGTAAAGTAATGTGTGAACCAGGAGAACATGGTTATAGTCAGCCACAATTCCTGTCCTCTAAACACCCTGATCACAGGATTGGCTGCTAATCAATTGGATCCACTGGGCCGTGGATTTATCGGTGGCCATATTTTAGCTTTGGAAACAGTTATGGGCACCGATGGCTGAAGTTCCAACCATTTACAGTTGTTGTTGTGTGTGTGTTTTTTTAAAAGCCCTCTTCTCTGACTGTATTCAGCTCTGGAGTCAGATTTTGGAATCAAATTGCTTGTTAAAATGAAAATGTCCCTGCATGCCAGCCATTCAGTAGTGATTTGACTCACACAAAGAGCAGCCAGGTTTGCATGAAATGACACAGCAGGAGTTGTTTCCACTGCTTCAGCGCATGCTGCTCGCCCACCCTAGGCTGACCATATGAAAAGGAGGACAGGGCTCCTGTAACTTTAACAGTTGTAGAGAAAAGGGAATTTCAGCCAGTGTCATTTGTATGCATGCAGCACCTGGTGAAATTCCCTCTTCATCACAACAGTTAAAGTTGCAGGGGCCCTGCCCTCTTTTGTATATGGTCACTCTAGTATAGTGCCTGCAACTTTAACTGTTGTGATGAAGAGGGAATTTCACCAGGAACTAATTGCATACAAATGACACCTGCTGAAATCCCCTTTTTTCTACAACTGTTAAAGTTACATGAGCCCTGTCCTCCTTTTCATATGGTCAGCCTAGCCCACCCGCCATTTGCTTCATTACTCGCGACATGGGTTGCTGTGTCATCCAACCCCCCACCCCACAGCCCCTGGGATCTGGAATGGGTTAGAATAGGGTGACCATATGAAAAGGAGGACAGGGCTCCTGTATCTTTAACAGTTGCAAAGGACAGGGAATTTTAGCAGGTGTCGTTTGTATATACACAGAACCTGGTGAAATTCCCTCTTCATCACAAGAATTAAAGTGGCAGGAGCCCTGTCCTCTTGACCATGTAAAAAAGAGGGCAGTGCTTCTGCAGCTTTAACTTTGTGATGATGAAGTAATTTCACCAGGTTCTGCATATATACAAATAACACCTGCTGAAATTCCCTTTTCTATGAAACTGTTAAAGATACAGGAGCCCTGTCCTCCTTTTCATATGGTCAGCCTAGGTTAGAAGCCACGTGGCACGACAACCTGCGACCCGGCGGGCATAATTAAGCCAATGATGGGCACACAGGGGACGAGGGAAAACCACCCCGTACTGCGCAGTTTCCCCTGCAGATCGTGCGAGCCCAGCCTTTGCCTGGCTCTGTTAATATAACAACATGGAGCCAAAGGGATCCTAGATTTGCTCATTTTCATCGTGGAGGTACTTTAGAAGATATATTTCCTTACCTAAGACAGTCAGCTTGGTCCCTGCTCCAAAGTGCGCCGCTGCTGAGTTTGCACAGCCAGCTAGCTCATGAAATAAATGCCTCTCTGTCTACTACAGTTAGAAAGCACTTCCCTCAAAGATCCCCCATCTGCCACTACTTCATAACTTATCCAGTGCCGATAAGACATGAAAAGCAATATGAAGGCAAAGGCATTTGTTTCCTTCTGATCTGTCACAAATATTTACTTACAGAGCCCACTTTATTGAAGGCATCTGCTTCCTGACAACGTGTTTCAATCTCTCTCTCTCTCTCTCTCTCTCTCTCTCTCTCTCTCTCTCTCTCTCTCTCGGCTTTAATTCTTTGAGGCTGGCAAGCCAACAAGAGCTGAGTTGAGGCTGTCAACGGTGAGTGTGCTACTGCACCAGTGGCCTTCCCCAACCTGGTGCCTTGATGTGTTGGACTGCAACTCCCATCATTCCCAGCCAACAATGGGAGTTGCAGTCCAACACACCTGGAGGTCACCAGGTTGGGGAAGGCTGGCATGCAGATGGAGAAGTAAAAGTCTTAGGGCTGGTTGATTCATACATGCACATCCGCCACTTATTGACTATAACATCCGGGGATGATTTGCACACGTGCGCATGGGCCATTATAGAGATAGTCCCATGAACAGAAGGTTTGTATCATTTCATTTAATCTCACAGAACATTCATATCTCATCACATGCAATACTGTCTGCTAGAGTCAACTCACACATTCAGGGCTAAACGAGATGTGACAGCAGCAGTTCTGTGGCCTGGGTCTCTATCGATTCTCTGTAAAATAGGAAGGGAATGGAGGTAAGACCTAAAGCATGGTATGGGAAGCAGGAACCAAACCTCTACCCAGAACCATTTTCTCCAGCCATTTCCGCCCAGGAGGGCTCCATAACTGGAAGCTCTTTCTGCTAGATGAAAACCTGCCAGAGATAGGCAGCTTCACTGGGAAAAGAGGCAGAAGAGGGGGGACAGCTGATGGCAGGATTCAACTTTCCCCTCACCCTGGCCATACTTTAAATTCCTCCCCAACTCCCACCTTCATAGACAGTCAGCAGAAGTTGGGTTGGGTTGTGCCCCCAACACTTCTAGCCTTCGTAATCAAATGCCGAGGAAATAAAGTGAGGCACATAAGGCGCACACATGTGGAGAGTCTGTTTTCGTAGAGAACGCAGGACACAGATGTTTCTGTGTGTTCTGCCCCAGCACTGAAGTGAATCATTAAAGACTTGCCACTAACATTTTGATTACAGCAAACTTTGAATTTAAGCGTTTTCTCCTCAGGCAAAACAACACACACACACACACACACACACCCCTCCTGGTTTTCAATTAAAGCCAATTTCCAAGTGAATAAGATTTCTCCTCAGGCAAAATTTGTAACGATGTTCAAGGGAAACCAAAATCAGATTTGAGAAGGCTAATACATTTTCTTGGGGAAAGGGGGCTGCTGGTGGTGATTCGCACATTTCCTATTTCATTTTAGACAACAGTTAAACAGAGAAAGCCCTACATTCCAGGTCCTCTGTCTTTGCCAGACATTCATTTATTCATGTATTTATAACATGTCTTGGCGACCTTTCAGGACAAAGGCCTTCACAAGGCGGCTTACAACAAAATGGCTCAAAATGGATCCATTTTTCAAATTCAGTACTGGCTGAAACAAGCATGAATTTCTCTTTAGGGGTGTGCACGGACCCCCCGGATCGGATCGGGACCCGGATCGGGACCTCCAATTTTGTCACGGACCGGTTCGGACAAAATCGGAGGCCCCCCAGACCGGATCGAGTCCGATCCCGACCCAAAAATTGTAAATTTTTGGATCGGCCGCCATTTTTTTCCCCATAGACTTGCATTGCAATGCAAGTCTATGAGGAAAAAATGGCGGCGGGTGGGTGAGGGGGGGCCTAACTCCCTCCCCCCCCGGGGCCGTCCGCTGTGGACGGCCCCGGCAGGTAAGCCCCCTCCCCCGCGCTCCCTACCCCCCCTGGGGCCGTCCGCTTCCATCCGCTGGCGCCCGCGGGCGCCAGCGGATAGAAGCGGACGGCTCCGGGGGGGGGTAAGCCCCCTTCCCCGCCACTGCTTACCTTCTCGGCCCGTCCGCTCCCGTCCGGCGCCGGCGGCTACTACCAGTGGGCTCCGCGGCCTACTCTCGAGTAGCGCGCCGGGTGATGACATCACCCGGCGCGCCACCCTGGAGTAGGCCGCGGAGCCTGCTGGTAGTAGTCGCCGGCCCCGGACAGGAGCGAACGGGCCGGGAAGGTAAGGGCCCCCCTCCCCCCTCCGCGCGCCCCCTCCTCCCCTCCACGCACCCCCTGCTTACCTTCTCGGCCCGTCCGCTCCCGTCCGGGGCCGGCGGCTACTACCAGCGGGCTCCGCGGCCTGCTCTAGAGTAGCGCGCCGGGTGATGACATCACCCGGCGCGCCACCCTGGAACAGGCCGCGGAGCCCGCTGGTAGTAGCTGCCGCCGCCGGACGGGAGCGGCCGGGCCGGGAAGGTAAGTGCCCCCCTCCTCCCCCCCCCGCTGTCCACTTTCATTGGCGGGCGCCCGCTGGCACCCGCCAATGGAAGCGGCGGTGGGCGCCAGTGGGCGCCCGCCGATCCGCCGATCCGCCGATCCGCCGAACCGGTTCGGAGCCTTTTCGGACCGGTTCGGATTGGATCGGCCGATCCAGCTGTCAGATCGGAAATCGGATAATTTATCCCATTTCCCACTGGACCGGACTCGGATCGTGGATCGGGTCCGATCCAGTGCACATCCCTATTTCTCTTACCAAGCACAGTGAGTCGAGTTCCCTTCCCGAAGAGAGGTGGAGAGTTGGAGCACAGTAACAAAACCACCACCTAAAAGAATGCCGCACCGCTCTCTCTTTTTTTTTCCTGACTAGAAAAACTAGGGCCAGCAACTGGAAACCTGTGGGCCAAATACAGTCCCTCCTAGGAGGACTGTATTTGGCTCCTCAGATGCCAACTGAAAAGTGCAAGAGGAATGGGAAAGAAGCCATAATAAGTGTGGAAACACTTTGGGATATGGGAGCGGGGAGGGTTTTTTGGGCCCTCCCCAATCACCTCCATCCCAAAGTGTCCCTCTGGCATGTGTGTCCCTCTGACCTTGTTGGATCTTGCTACTTGTGGGTTGGAATTATAGCCTCTTCATTTATTAAGTTTGATTCAGATTATAAATTAAGATGCCTCTTCTTACTTACTCTTGTTATCAGACTAGTTCCCAAAATACTATCAAGAGAATCTGGTTTATTTTGGGAGTCAGGGAAAGAGAATTGTCAGCTTCTTGCGAACTGGTGTATGCTATGGCCTTGGGGTCAACCCACTGGGGCATTCTCCTGAGCAAGTACTACCATTCTCTTTAGACATTTCCCATTCATTTTAATGGAGCTCATGCAGGGGAACCTCTCAGTATACCCCTTTACTACTAATGGACAGAACAACCTTAGGAGAACTTACCTACCACCGTCAGCCTGGTTCCTTGGCCAAAATGCAGCTCTCTCTGACACAGTGTCAAACAGAGTTACAAGAATAAATTTCCCAGAGAAGTCATCTGGTTAAGACAGGGTGATTTAAAAGCTCATGGGTGAGTTATTTCATGAGTTACCTCATTCTGCACAAAATAAATACATAGATCAACAATTTTTTCAGAAAACAGTGGGTCTTATCTTTTGATGAAAATAAGAATGGACTGAATCCGTGGCTATTTCCAGATGATTTGTCTCTACTGCACTCTCCAGAACCTCATTATTCAAACTCTTGATCTCACGTCATTTCAGCTGAACCCTATTCTGTTTTTTTCCAAGATAACTGTGGTAGAAGTGGGGAAGAAACCTAGCAAAACTAGCAGATGCATTCCAGAGGGTTGGCTGGGTTAGTCTGTTGCAGCAAAAACAGCAAAGAGTCTCGTGGTACCCAAAAGACAAATGGATTTATTATGATATAAACCTTTGTGGATTAGAGCCTACTTCATCAGATGCATGAAGGGTTATTATCGGTTGAGAGATAAGCACTGAGAAAATGGGTCAAACAGTAATGAAAGGCAAAGGGTAGCTGTAGTAATGGGTGGCAGACAGAACTCCTGCAGTCTGTCCTATTTCATGGCCTTTTGGCCCCAGTCCTTACAAACTTCTTTATTTCTATCCATAGATCCACATATACCTTTATATACCCGCCAATTACATCATGCATCTAATGACATCAGATCTGCCCCATGAATGCCACAGAACTCTCGTTTGCTTTTACCTACCTATTTTGTTCCATTTATATTTCTAAATAAAGAAATCTCACACCATTCACTTTATAGCTTACGCTTCCCTTCTTATCTAATACTATCACTCGGATTTTTGAGACAAGCGGAGTGTGTGTGTGTGTGTGTGTGGGTGACGTTTCAAATAATATATTCTTTGGTTCTATAGGAGTCCAGAGGTGGGGACGTGGGTTTGAAAAGTTATCTTATATATGCCCAGGAGTGAGAGTATATGTTTAAATTTAAGGCAGTGAGAACAAAGCAGAGGACACAACCTTGCTGCCGTGGTGTAGGAACACGGGGCTTGTTCTGACTGAAAAGGTAGAAATGACACTTACAAATCTATTTTGGTCCTTCCAGGTCATGGTAGTTTGGAGAGGGTGCTGAGAAAGATTTCCTACCCGGCAGAATAATAATTCCCAGGGTTCTCTGGATTAGGGTGACCAGATAAAATCCAGGTCAGGGCTCATGTAACTTTAACAGTTGTAGAGAAAAGGGAATTTCAACCAGTGTCATTTGTATGCAATTAGTTCCTGGTGAAATTCCCTCTTCATCACAACAGTTAAAGGTACAAGCACTATACTAGAGTGACCATATACAAAAGAAGGCAGGACCCCTGCAACTTTAACAGTTGTGAGGAAGAGGGAATTTCACCAGGAACGAATTGCATACAAATGACACTGGCTGAAATTCCCTTTTCTCTACAACTATTAAAGTTACATGAGCCCTGACCTGAATTTTATCTGGTCAGCCTACTCTGGATAGAGGGAACTGTCTGCTATTAAATCACTTCAAGTCATTGTTGAAAATTACTTACCTAGGATAGTGAGTTGAGTCCCTTCTCCAAAATACAGGATATTGTTGGAACACAGTGTTACCAGGCATACTAATATCATTTACAGCTTGCCCCATAGAATGCTTTCAGAGCAGGGTTTCCATAATGCTATTCCCTCAGGGAGAGATTCCTAGAATAGGTAAGAGAGTCACTGTGAGGGCATAACATGATGATTTGGTCAATTTAAAAGACTACTAATGACACAGTGGCCACTTAAAAACTTACCCTATGGTGATGAGAACCACACAGAGAGATGATTGTCTAAATCCACTCACAGCAAGCATATTATTATTATTATTATTATTATTATTATTATTATATTATTTATATCCTGCCTTTTTCCCAATAATGGGACTCAAGGTGGCTTACAAATTAAAAAATGTACAGTTAAAACAAATAGCGATATACAAAAATTAAAAATATAATTAAACATAGTACAATTTTTAAATATTCAAAAGATTTAAAAACATTTTAAATACACATAATTAAAAAATCCAAATTTAATGGGAATTGTGGTAGCAACGTCTTTTTCTTTGTCCGATGAGCAGAATATAAGTTTAGTCAGCCCTATCCTATCATAAGAAATCCAATAAACAGAAGATCTGTGGAATTAGCCAGGAAATGGCATTCTACACCAGTGGACCACAACTGGGGCCCCCTCCACAAGAATGCGCCTTTGCGCCTGGTTCCGCGATTATGCGCATTATCGCGGAGGCGCATTTACTCACAATCCCTCTGCACGGGAGGCGGCGAGAAGCGGCGAAGCGCAATAAAAGATGCCCAAAAAGCGCTTTCCAGGTAGTTAATGCGCATAATCGCTTGTTCACACAGCGAAAATGCGCTTTAACGGCCGGAGCAAAATAAAAGTCGCTATTTAACGCGCGTTCGAAAATGCGCATTATCGGGGAGATAACGCGCCTGTACGCCCGTTTTGCGCTCCGCTCGTGTGTAGGTAAAATTTATAATGAGCCTTCAAGGCTCATTAAACGCCCCGTGTGGAGGAGGCCTGGATTTCACACGTATAACCTCACATGGGTCACATCAGTGATGCCACTCCATTTCCTGTTTGTAAAGGGTTTCTGTTTTGTTTTTTTTAATAAGAGAAACAGAGAGGCAGAGTGGTGGAGAATTATGGATGGGGAGGGGAGGAGAGAGAAATGGAGAAGGAGACCGACATCTAACATCTTTTGAGTCTCTTTGAAAGCCCTGTGGATTGGGAACAAACATTTCAGAAATGAAATAAATGAATGCCATATGAGGTCAAAGATTACAAGTGGGTCTTGTATCGTGAATAATGGTGCATTCAAAGTCTTAGAAGCCTGTAAAGTTCTGCAGAGTTATATATCTGCTGTGAAAGCCCGGCTAAATCCTATCGGTTAACCGAGGGAGGGTTTTTGTAAAGGCCTCTCGGAGAAATGAATCATTGTGGCCCCCTGTCCCCACAATGATTTAGTCTCATACAGAAAGGGCTCCTCCCTGAACTCCACCGCAGGCACCAACAGCCAAATGAAGGTTTCAGCTAAGCCAAGGAACAGCAGAGCTGGCTGGAGCCATCAAAGGCACGGAGGCAGATACAGCACTTCCTAAAGGGCCTCTCTAGTCAGGAAGCCACAGCAGCCTGTGCTTCCTCTCGTCGTCTTACTGCTGTGCCAAACTGGTATCTATAGCTTAGTAAACTCCTCAAGGGTCTATGATGGGTGAGAGAACTACATACAAATAGTGATATGTATCCACTTTCCTGTTCAGAGAAACAAAAAATTAACTATTAAATATGTAAAGAAAAATTGTCAACAAGAACAACAAAAAGACGGACAAACCGTTTAGCAAAACAAACAAACAAAAAGGGTAAGAAAGTATATTGAGGTGGCTGAGGGTGGAAGCAATGAGCTGAAGAATCCTTAGTGCAAATTTTAGCTCATCTTCAAAATGGAAATAATGGCATCAGCCTACTGAACAGGCTTGTTGCAAAGAGTATTCACGAAGACCAGTTGCTGGGGAACACGAGGGGAAGGTGTTATTGCGCTCATGTCCACCTTGTGGGATTCTCACAGGCATCTGGTTGAATGTGCTGGACTAGATGGACCCTTGTTCTGATCCAGCATGGCTCTTCTTCATCTTTAAGTATTTTGAACATTCAAAAACATGATATAACTGCAAAGTGTTCATATTAAATGGTCCAGCATATACCTGGAAGGAAAACAATTGTTCTTCCATATAAGTCTGCTCTGGAATGATGTTTGCTTCCAGATGAGGCTTTTATAGAAGAAAAAGACTGAAGAGCTGCCTTTTGATTGCCTTTTGGTTGTTAGTGCTAGGAACTCTCCATATGGTAGCACCCAACTTTTGAGAGCCTTTCCAGATGGTTAAAATATGCAAGAACAGTCTCTTAAGAAACCAATTTTATTAAGGGCGATACCGTCTTTCCCAGCACCCCAACCAATCTGATTCTCCTGTTCATGAGGGAGGAGCTACACGCACGGGCAAGTTCCCTCCTGATTCATTGCACGGCTCACATGACTTGTGTGATAATAATGCATGAATTGACTATACGTCATACAAGATTACAGGATGGAGACCTCAAAGAGATGAGCAGTCCTGCAGTTGATGAAGGTTTGTGGGGAAGTAGTCTCGTTTGCTGATGATGTGAGTTTTTCTATCAAAAGTATGAGTTTTTTCCCCTCTAAAATAAAAGACCGATGTTATATTTATAGAGTGGTGGGAGGCTGTTTTGAGAGCACCCTAACATAGGCTGACCAATTGAAAAGGAGGACAGGGCTCATGTAACTTTAACAGTTGTAGAAAAAAGGGAATTTCAGCCGGTGTCATTTGTATGCAATTAGTTCCTGGTGAAATTCCCTCTTCATCACAACAGTTAAAAGTTGCAGGGGCCCTGCCTTCTTTTGTATCTGGTCACTCTAGTATAGTGCCTGCAACTTTAACTGTTGTGATGAAGAGGGAATTTCATCACAAACTAATTGCATACAAATGACACTGGCTGAAATTCCCTTTTCTCTACAACTGTTAAAGTTACATGAGCCCTGTCCTCCTTTTCATAGGGTCACCCTACCCTAACAGCATGCAGTACAAAAATATATATTTTTCCTCCCAGAGAGAAAGTTTCTTTTACTCTCCCATTTTTCAATCTCAGGGCTCCATCACACCTATTTCCCCCCTGGTTTGCCTTTGCATTTTTTTACCTCCATTTCAAAAGCGCTGCAAGCGCTTCTCCCTTTCACTATCGTAGCTATACCGGTGAGCTCTCTTTTTGCTCTCCCATTGCTATTGTGCCTGCCCCGCCCCACCCTGCCCCTTCTCCTTCCTCCTCCAGTTCATTGGTTCTTGTGGTTGATAGACACTGCGATGAACGTGGCAATCTTCCCCGCTTGCTCATTGGAGCTCCTGTTAGAATGTATAAAAATGCTTACATCCGTGTAATTTTTAAAGATAAAGAGATGAAACTTGGGATCTCCAGAGCTCTTAAGTAGAGCTTTTGACATGCCAAGTTTGAATTAGATAGGTCCATGCCTTGATTTTTAGGAATTTTCTATATTCAAATTAACCAAATTGCTTACATCTGGGTAATTTTTACAGATAAAGAGATGAAATTTGGCATAGTGATAGGTCTCCAGTTTCCCTGCCCTTTAAAACCTTTTCATGATAGTTTACTAGTGCGGTCTTCCATCTCTTTGCATTTATGAAGGATCGCTTTTCCTTTCCTTTGATCATGCGAAGCTGTGCATCTAAAGTTCATAAAATAGAGAGCAACTGTTCCCTTACTCCAGAGTAGATCCCATTGATTTCAACTGCGTTTACATCCAAGTCATACTAAATTCGCACTCCCATAGCTCTGAAAGATCGCTCCTACGTTCTTTCAGGTGTTAATCTGTTGCCAAGGAGATGGTCATGACTCACTGGAAAGGATATCCTTTTGCAAATCTTGTCTCCTTGGAAATGTCTACTGGGTCCCATGCCCATGGGCTTGATTCTGTGTATTAAACTGCTTTGCCTAAGAAGATTTCAGGCAGTAAAAGGAACTAGAACACAAAATTATCAGCCATGATAATATAATATAGGATAATAAATATATTTAGGGTAACCAGATAAAATCCAGGTCAGGAACTAATTGCATACAAATGACACTGGCTGAAATTCCCTTTTCTCTACAACTGTTAAAGTTACAGGAGCCCTGACCTGGATTTTATCTGGTCAGCCTAAGATAGATAGATAGATAGATAGATAGATAGATAGATAGATAGATAGATAGATTAATATAGGACAATATAAGAGGTAGAATAATTACACAAAACAGAAGAGAACCACTAGGAAGATTTATAAGGCACGTGGAGGGGTGATGGAAGCAGACAGAAATGGATGTATGAGGAAGGATCAGAGTGGTTTGAAAGGTTAAGGTCAAGGCGTCAAGGTAAAGTTCTGTGATTCCAACAGGAGAGGGATTCAGTAAAACAAGGAAGGAAGCCAAAAGAAAGAGAAGATTGGAGCACTGAAACCTTCCTTCAACTCCTAACGTGTCCAAAGATGAAAAGGAGGAAATAAGTTGCAAAACTGCCCTGCACATCCTATTCTTTAGTTACTGAAAACGGCCTTCAAGACACACACCCCAAACACACCCCCAACCACAGAAGCAGATGTCCCGGTTTACATTTGGGTTTTCATTGTGCACTTCCAAGATGAAATGTGTGCGCACGTGGGGATTGAATAGAAAGGGCTAAAAGTTTTCTGAGCAGCACGTGCAGAGCATCTCCCATCCCGTTGCCAAGTGCTGATGCTTTGCAAGTTCAGAAGTCTGCATGTTCAGAGATCTGCCTCACCCAACCCCACGTGCAAATCAGCATCGTCCCTGTAAGAGCGTCTTTGTAGCTATGTCCATACTTCCCAGCCATGCGATTTCCCTCCCATCTGAAAACACTCTAAAAGCAACAGTAACACTTTTCTCGTCTGAGTAGGGGGATTGGATGGAAATGGGTTGCATGTGCTCACGTCCGTTGCAACCACCCTCCCCTCCCCATTGTCCACCTGCTTAGGAATTCCTGAAATATGCAGCTGAGCGGAGGGACAGTGGGGCAGAGACACTCCCAACTGATCCTTGTCAGTACTGATAACAACAACAACAACAACACAATAATAATAATAATATATTTATTTATTTATTTATTACCCGCCTCTCCCTCTGGATCGAGGCGGGGAACAACAATATATATATAAAAACAAAGACCATGAAATAAATAAAACATTAAAACAGATAAAAACAAATACATTATTAACAACATCTTAAAATTCAACTAGGTAGGCCTGCCAGAAGAGATCAGTCTTCACGGCTCTCTTAAAGTCAGGAAGACTGCTAAGTTGTCAAATCTCTCTCGGCAGACCATTCCACAGTCTGGGAGCGGCAGAAGAGGAGGTCTTCTGGGTCACGCTCATCAGCCTAGTTTTGGTTGACTGTAGTCAATTCTTCCCAGAGGACCTGAGCTTGTGGGGCGGATTATATAGGAGAAGGCGATGCTGCAGGTAACCTGGACCCAAACCATGTAGGGCTTTAAAGGTAATAACTAACACTTTATACTTTGCCTGGAAACTAATTGGCAGCCAGTGGAGTGATTTTAAGATTGGTGTAATATGGTCACCCCTAGCTGGTCACCAACCTGGCTGCCATATTTTGAACTAATTATAGTTTCCGGACTAGGCACAAAGGTAGCCCTATGTACAGCGCATTGCAGAAGTTACCAGCGCATGCACTACCATCTTTAGGTCTTCCAACATTAGGAAGGGGTGCAGCTGGCATATTAGCTGAAGCTGATAGTAGGCACTCCTGGCCGTCGCATCTATCTGAGCTGTCATTTGGAGCGATGGATCCAGGAGCACCCCCAAGCTGCGAACACAGGTTTTCAGGACTGCACTGCCCAACACCCACCCACGCAAAGCAGAACATTGCACAATGGAGGGATTACATGGGGAAACGATGGCGGTTTCATCGCATGATCGCCCAAAATGCTGTATTTTCCCCATAGCAAAATAACATGCAAAAAAGGGGGGGGGGAGAAACATGAGACAACAACTGCAAGGCAACGGCGTTTGTAAAGGTCGCGGGAAAACCAGTGACCAAACCATGATGATCGCATGAAAAAACGCCCGTCTGAAGGTGCCCAGTATGTGTGTGTGCATTTCTGAGATGTAACTGCTCTTTAAATGTTACATCTGTCCATGGCCGTGCAGAGCTGGTAATATGCCCAGGCCAGATGGGAAGTGTGTGCCCCCATTTCTAAAAAGGAGGACAACATGGCCGCCCCAAGGGGCCATGTGCCCACCAACATGTCCATTCTACATAACACCTTCATATTAAACCTGTTCTACAACACCTCAAGGCACATAGATCCCCACCCTGCATGCGGCATATGGCCCTCTGGAGCTTATAGTTTGACCGTGGTATTCACGACGGATGGCTTCTGCACTGTTTCCGCAAGGCAGGCTCCTCGCTTTTCGATGGGCCGCTTATGCTACGGAAGCAGTAGCGTAAGCTGGAGGGGACCTCCTCGTCGGAGTGCCCCCTCAAAATCATGGGCCCCGGGCCAATTGGCCCTACTCCCCCCCCCCCCGCATGGCCCTGCATCTGTCTTCAGCCGTCCTGTCACTCACTCAAACTACTGGCCTTATAGCCCTGTTTTTGTAGGGAGCTCCTGGAGGTTTTCAGCACTGTGATCACTAGAGGCACAGAAGTACATAGCAGTGTCCTCAGATCTCAGGTCCGTTATTCGCAGTAAGCAGTGCTTTTGTTCTTCAGTTTGTATCATGAATCTTGTGCCATTAAATCCATCTTCCAAAGTTGCTGAATCCCCTTTAGCCATTCTGCCAATGAGTTTCAACGGCCGGTCAGCTGCCTTCTGCTGATACCAATACATCCAGGTGTGATCTGTGTTGTTCTGGTAGCATTTTATTTGGGTTGTGCCTCCAGGCTGCCCAAGTACCCACCTGGGTATTTGGGAGAGCAGCACCTGCTGCTGCCCATCGCAAGGAACTTAGAGGGTTAAGAACAGGAAAGAAAAGGTTAGAGGGCTTGTGGGTTACACCGGTAGCGTCAAGCTCAGGAACAAAAGCTAGTATTTCCTTTTCAAAATCACCATTCATGACTCGTTCTGCCTGATTCAGTCTCTGTTTGCTAAGGCTAGAGACTGAGAATCAAATATAATTTGAAAAAGAGATGACTGCCTGTGGTCTGTACATTCATCCCACGTTCACCTCTGATAAACAGTGGGTTATTGTTTTTTAGCACTTAAAAAAACACACACACACAAAACCCTGCTAAACCTGTTAAACCAGGAGAGACTGTGGGGCAATGATATTGTGTATGTACACCAGGTGCAGGGAAGGAACCTGTGGCCCTCCAGATGTTGTTGGACTACAGTGCTCATCAACCCTGGCCCAGCAGCCATGCTGGATGGGTCTGCAGGGAGGTGGGGTCCAAAAACACACAGAAGGCCACAGGCCCCCCTGGTATACAGCATGGGGGAAATGCTATCTCTCTCCAGCCACTTTCATATTATTGTCTGTTTCCAACCCCCCCCCCCCACCTCTTACATAGAAGAACGAAGAGCCATAATAGGAACAGGTGCAGAGGAGACATCGTTTGATCTGCACAAAATACCCAGTTCAAGTGATGCAGGAGATGAACCGCTGATACAGATCATGAAGGAAATGATGTCAGATGACTCACGCTTCCTGAACCCGCCCTTCTCAAACTGACTGATGATAACAGACCTGCTTTTATATAGCTTTCTCCCCCATTAATCATCTCTTTGAATTAGGCTTTGTCTGCCAGAAAATCCAGCCCACAATGTGGAAGCATAGATATGTGTTCATGGCTGGCATTGGGTATGGCACTCCTGGTGCTTCCAGACAAGGCATTTATCGCACCATCGCCCAGCCTCATTGACAGAATTTTATGGGGCATCCAGATGCCGTCCTCTTCCGCTTGTAACCCTCCTGTGTTTTCCCTGAAAATAACTTCAAGAAAAAAAGCTGGGAATGCTGCACAATGCCTTTGGATTGATTGCTAGTGCTAGGAGCTCACAAATACACCAGCCAGCCTCAAGTGTGTGGAGTGGCCAGCCAGCTGTTGACCAGGGACCAACAAAGCAGGACATAGTGCAACAACACCCTCCTACCCATGTTCCCCAGTAGGGAGGAAAAGGCAGTGTAAATTCAGGAGATATTTGGATAAAAGGAAGGAAAGATCCTTGTCTTGCATTGTGATAATGGGCATCCGTTCTGGCCTTTCTTTGTATTGCTACTGACCATGGTCTTGTTTACATGGCTAATGAACCAGAGATATAATGACACATTTTTAGATTAGTTTCTCATTAAAAACCAGAAGTGCTAGTGAGAAGTGACTGCAACAAGCCTTTAGTCCATTTTGTTCCATGGCTAATATTTGGAAGGTATTAGTATTTTATACTCCTTCTGAATGCTAGGTTGTTGTATTAGATTTTTCTGCACTTGTCAACTGCTTCGTTTGTTCAGTGGTAGCAGTACGCTGAATCTGTGAGTATGGATACGAGAAAGGTGATGGGGAAAGAGTGTTAAATGTTGGGAAAGGTGACACTATGGTCATCCAAGTGAAGGATTTGCAGTCAGAAAAGATATTTGAGGGAAGGGGAGACTGTACCACACAGAGTATAGCAAAAGCTTCAAAGTACAGCAAAAGCTACAAAAATAGGAGTGAGTGAAGTTAATTTCAGATACATTGGATGTCTCGCTTGTTCTTTAATACAAAATAAGCAAGCTAAAACATGTATATTTCATAATTCATAATTCATAAGCGAGGAGAGAAGAAAAACAAAGATAAATGCTTCTCCCTTCCTTACAATTTATATTCTTCCTAGGGCTTAAAGGAATATTTTTTTCTGTTTTTGACCATTTTCATTGTTCTTTATTTTGGTGATTTTAACGTTAAGATGTTATATAGAACAGGTTTGTCTTAATTGTGTGCTATGAAATCAGACATGTGACTGAGGCCATGTTCAGGTGGGCATTCCCCCTTGGGGGCTGGAACTGTTGGTGGGCACCCCCCCTTGGGGGTATCCACGTTGTCCTCCTTTTTGGTTTCCAAAATATGGTCAGCCTAATAAAACAAACAACAGTATAAAAAGACAATGGCAGGATCTACACGTCGTCCTCGATGCGCCCTCCCTGCGCCACAAGCCGCTTTGGAGTGCTGCACTTTGTCTAGTGTGGCTCAAGCCTCGGAGGCTCTGGCCGCGCCGCTGCAGCCACCGCCCTTTCATCCAGGCCGGTCCCGGGGAGGAAGGAGGGAGGGTTGTAAACAAAAGCCAGTGATTGGAGAGGGATTTCCAATTGCTAGCTTTTGTTTACAACCCTCCCTCCTCCCTCCCTGGAACTGGCCGGGATGAAAGGGCGGCGGCGGCAGCAAGAGCGCGAGCAGAGCCTCTGAGGCTTGAGCCACACTAGATGAAGTACAGCACTCCAAAGCGGCTTGTGGCGCAGGGAGGGCGCATCGAGGACGACGTGTAGATCCGGCCTAAGTCTTAAAATTCAACTGGGTAGGCCTGCTGGAAGAGATCAGTCTTCACGGCTCTCTTAAATTCTGGAAGACTGGTAAGTTTATTTATTTATTTATTTATTTATTACATTTGTATACCGCCCCATAGCCGAAGCTCTCTGGGCGGTTTACATAGGATTAAAAACAATTAAAAACAATATACAAAAATTAAAACAGCAAAAACATACAACATACACACAATCTGTTGGAGGATCTCTTCCGGCAGGCCATTCCACAGTCTGGGAGCGGCAGAAGAGAAGGTCCTCTGGGTAACGGTTGTCAGCCTAGTCTTCATAGAATCATAGAATAGTAGAGTTGGAAGGGCCTATAAGGCCATTGAGTCCAACCCCCTGCTCAGTGCAAGTAGCTACCTTAAAGCATCCCTGACGGTTGTCCAGCTGCCTCTTGAATTCCTCTAATGTGGGAGAGCCCACCACTTCCCTAGGTAATTGGTTCCATTGTTGTATTGCTCTAACAGTCAGGAAGTTTTTCCTGACGTCCAGCCGGAACCTGACTTCCTGTAACTTGAGCCCATTATTCCGTGTCCAGCATTCAGGGTTGATCAAGAAGAGATCCTGGCCCTCCTCTGTGTGACAACCTTTCAAGTATTTGAAGAGTGCAATCATGTCTCCCCTCAATCTTCTCTTCTCCAGGCTAAACTTGCCCAGTTCTTTCAGTCTCTCTTCATAGGGCTTTGTTTCCAGGCCCCTGATCATCCTTGTTGCCCTCCTCTGAACACACTCCAGATTGTCTGCATCCTTCTTGAAGTGTGGTGCCCAGAACTGGACGCAGTACTCAAGATGGGCCCTAACCAGTGCCGAATAGAGAGGAACCAGTACCTCTCATGATTTTGAAGCTGTACTTCTATTAATACAGCCCAAAATAGCATTTGCTTTTTTGGCAGCCACATCACACTGTTCGCTCATATTCAGCTTGTGATCTACAACAGTTCCAAGAGCCGTCTAGCTTGTAATATTGCTTAGCCAAGTATCCTCCATCTTGTAACTGTGCATTTGTTTTCTTTTTCCTAGGTGTAGAACTTGGCATTTCTCCCTATTAAATTTCATTCTGTTGTTTTCAGCCCAGCGCTTCCGTCTATCAAGATCACTTTGGAGTTTGTTTCTGTCTTCTAGGGTACTAGCAATCCCATCCAATTTTGTGTCGTCTCCAAATTTGATAAGCATTCCCTCCACCTCCTCATCCAAATCATTAATAAAAATGTTGAAGAGCACTGGGCCGACTGTAGTAAATTCTTCCCAGAGGACCTGAGCATGCGGGACAGATTGTATGGGAGAAGGCAATCCTGCAGGTAACCTAGACCCAAACCATGTAGGGCTTTAAAGGTAACAACCAACACTTTGTACTTCACCCAGAAACTAATTGGCAGCCAGTGGAGTGATTTTAAAGCTGATGTAATATAGTCACCCCTAGGTGTACCGATGGCCAACCTGGCTGATATATTTTGAACTAGTTGAAGTTTCCGGACTAGGCACAGTGGTAACCCTATGTACAGCGCATTGCAGAAGTCAAGCCTCGAAGTTACCAGCGTGTGCACTACTGTCTTTAGGTCTTCCAACTCTAGGAAGGGGCGCAGCTGGCATATCAGCCAAAGCTGATAGTAGGCACTCCTGGCTGTCGCATCTATCTGGGCTGTCATTTGAAGCAACGGATCCAGGAGCACCCCCAAGCTGTGAACGCAGTCTTTCAAGGGGAGTGTAACCCCATCCAGAACTGGTTGGCACACCTCCAAACCCAGGTCAGGGGCCTTTGACAGTAAGCACCTACGTCTTGTCTGGATTCAGCTTCAGTTTGTTTTTCCTCATCCAGCCCATTCCAGGCATTCATTCAGAGGAGACACACTATCCTTAGCTGACGCTGTTGTCAAAGGCATAGAGAAATATATTTGGGTGTCATCAGCATACTGATAGCACCCTGGCTGATCTCTGGATGATCTCTCCCAGTGGTTTCAGGTAGATGTTAAACAGCACTGGGGATAGGATGGTGCCTTGTGATACACCACAGAACAGCTCCTTCTTTGAGGAGCAACTATCCCCAAACATCAACATAGCTCCTTTTCACTTGGAAAATTCCCTTCCAGTATGAAAAAGTTCATAGGAATGAACAAATAATGGTGAACTTTTTCAGACTGGAAGGGAATTTTCCAAGTGAAAGGGAACTATGTTGATGCTTGGGGATAGTTGCGCCTCAAAGAAGGTTTGAAAAGGCTTAGCAGCCAGAAAAGATTACAATATGCTCTTTATCATGCATGCATTTAACAATAATGATATGATAGAAAAACCTCTGATAAATATCCGATCTGATAATTTTCAGCTGGATTATATAGGATTATCGGACTGCCATATAAATAAACCTATAACCTCTGTATTTTAAAAGTTAGAGGCTTGAAACTTGGTCTGAATGAACGCACATGATGAGCTGTCATTCTGACCTGTCAGAACTTAAACGTTCTTTAATAAATTCATATAAAATCGAAGGTTGGAGGGATCGATCTCAAATTTCATACACATACTTAGGCATACCCCATAAGCATTGTGACCAAGTTTCAAGCCTGTAACTTTGAAAATACAGAAGTTATAAGCATTTTTATTCTAAAAATTCAGCTCGATAGGGCACAATGGGGCTGCAAATTAAATATCAGATTTCCAATAATTATCATGAAGACAATACGGTTCATCTATGATATTATCGGAGACGATGATTTTTTTGGTCCGAAATTCCAATAACGATAAAATACGATATTTTCGGGCATGCACATCCATTAATTTCCAAGAACTAGAGCTGTACACTTAAGCTGAATACTATACCTTGGATTGTTTATGTTGTACAGGGATTCTTTTATCTATACCTGGCAAATATTGATAGAAAATCAATACTTTGTTTTGTAGATTTTTGAGGGGTTCTTCTCCACCGCTATTCATATCTTTAAAAGATGCAACGTTAAAGGTAAAGATTTGGTTTACCAGATCTTGCTTTATGTTGACTCATACTGAATTTTAGTATTTCCCGTTGATTTTCTGCCTTGGTCAGTTTTGGAATCTTTGTTTCTGGTTCCTCTCTGTTGTTTTATACTGTTGTTTGCCTTATACTTTGTCTGATGGTTTTAATTTTTGTGAACCACCCAGAGAGCGTCAGCTATTGGGCAGTATAGAAATAAATAAATAAATAAATAAATAAAGGCATTAGGTTCTAGGCATACAAGAATAGATAGGGTTCCTCCCACAATTTCTACTGTTAGAGATGTATGCCATATAATGTCATCTCATTTACACTTTGATCCATTTCCTCATGAGTAGTGGGCCCTCCTCATATGGAGGACTCTCTGCAATCCCTTTGCTCCCAAGTAGGTCTCTGCTGCAGCCTGGCACGTCACTGAGGTTCACTGAATTGGGCCTGCCTCCTCTGGAGCTGTCATTTCTTAGGACCTTGAGGATGTACAGGCACCTCTTCCAAGGCAGAGGAAGGCACTTTTGCTGAAGCTTCTGTATATTCATATGTATTCATTGCTATGGATATATAAAAATCCATATATGTATTTTTTTAAAAAGTGGCCAGGGTGGTGGTGGTTTACATGGCAAGTCCAATCTGTAGATACATTTTAAACACATCCATAGATACCCATGGAAGGGGTTGTTTTGCTTTTCAGAAATATATTTCCTAAAGCTCCCAGTAGAGGGAAACCTCCAACTGTACTTTTTGTAGGCTGCTACTCATGCAGTTCTGACTGACACCTTAACTCAATCTACATATAACAAAGCGGAATGAATGGATGCAAAGTTGCTCTAGTTCCTAGGTCTTGCTCCAGGGTTCCCCACCACTGGGGGAAACTGACACATTTTGGAATCTGATTTTGTATTATAGTATGGTAATGCTGTTTTGTGTAAGCCATGGGAAAAATCATATTTTCCCTTCTTGGATATGGTCAGGATTCCACTAGGGGCCGATCTACACAGTCCTTTGGAACGTTTTAAAAAGTATTTTAAAACGTTCCAAATAGGTGCGTTCTAAAACGTCTTAGGCCACATTACTGAGTACTCACGTTACAGGAGAACAGTCTTCTGTCTTTAAAGCGGTGTGTGCGGTCACACACTGTTCTGCCCTGTCTCTTTCTCTTTCGTTTTTTCAGTGAGTTTAGGGCAAGGCATTGTGGGGGTTGTAGTTCAGTCATCACTTCCTTCTTTGTTCCTCTGTCATACCCTAGCGAGTATAGGGCTAGGCATTGTGGGTGTTGTAGTTCACTTCCTCTTTCTTCCCCACCAATCAACTGCTAAGTATTTGGGCGCTGGTCAAGGGAGCACTGCCCCCAGGAATCACAAACGGTAAGGAAGGACACATTATTTTACTTAAAACGATTTATTAAAAGTGAAACCGTTGTATATAACTGAAGGGAGTTTTAAAAAACCTCAGATATACAACATTATAGGGAGTGCGTCATGTGGCCCAAAGAGTTTTCATAACCATTATAAAACGTCAAAAACCTCATATGTAGATCAGCCCTGAAAAACAAAGTGTGAACAATAATCTTTAGAAATGAATTAGAAACAGTTGGAAATAAAAATGGGAAAGGTACCATGCTTCAAATTTGTAATGTAGATATGCCCTACAACAGCTGGAATGTTATTTTTAAAAAAAAAAACAAAAAAAACACCCCACGAAGCAGAATACTTTGGTAACCTGAATCTATTTATTTCCTTTATATTCTTTATTAAGATGATTACGTGAGAAGGAAGAGGCACCAGTTTGATGAAACATCAGGAGGATTGGTTGTTCTAGTTAGCAGCAATGGTTTCATGGATCCAGTTCACATAGTTGTAAACTTTGGTGTAAACCCCAGAGTAACCGGGCAGAGCACACCCTATTCCCCATGAAACGACACCCTGGAGCTCCCCATTACATACCACTGGGCCACCGGAATCCCCCTGTGGGACAAAGAAAAAGACATTAGGTTGAAAATAAAAAGGCATTTCAGACAGGTTCCCAAGTAGTTTGCTGTGGCTTTAATTCCTGCCTCTCCTTTGCTCCCCATATTCTCTGTCCTCAAGTTGGGCCACATCTCTTTGTACTGCATTGTAAAATCTGTTCTCCTCAGTCCATAAACCCATTCATTTCTCTCATTGCTCAGCAGACCACAGGATGCCTTTCCTTGAATCTGTACCCTGGCTTTCCATCTCCTTCTTTATCTTGCACAAACTCTTTGTTTTTTTACCTTTAAACCTATGAATGACATTCCACTCTGTTCTTCCACTCTGACCTTGGGTGCCTCTACAAGAGTGATTTAAAGCTCTTTCAAGTCGCATTAAAAAAATTACCTCTACAAGAGCGGAGCGCAAATCGGGGGTTGAGGTGCTTTATCTGTCCGATTATGCGCATTATCAAATGCTCATTAAATAGCGAGCTTTAATTCTCCGCTGCCATTAAAGCGCATTATGACCATGTAAACAAGCGATTCTCCGCATTTCAGCCACTTTAAAACGTGTCTCATACTGTCAGTTATGCGCTTCACCTCATGTCGTTTACTGGATTTAGGCGTAAACGCGATTGTGAGAAGATGCGCATAATCGGCCAACCAGGCGCCAAACCGAATTCTTGTAGAGGGGACCCAAGACTGTACAACCCTCGGGTACTGAAAAGTCTTCAGTTCCTTAAAACAACTCTGTCCACTCTTTGGTTACGACTTATGAGTGACACCCTACATAAGGTCATAAAAGGGCATAAGAAAAGCCCTGCTAGATCAAACCGAAGGCATATCTAGTCCAGCACTCTCTTTGCAAAGTGGACAGCACTGTTGTGTTGGAACTCCTCTCTCTCTCTCTCTCTCTCTCTCTCTCTCTCTCTTCAAAAACCTCTTTAAAAAACCTCCACCTTTTCTGTGTGGCCTTGGTCCTATCCTCTACTGAAACAAAGCATAAGTGTGTTTCACTTCCCTTATCCATGGTGGCCTCATCACTACAGATCGCCCCCACCTCAGCCTCTGGGAAATTCACTTGACTCCTTTGTGTGTGTGTGTGTGTGTTTTAAATTACAAAGACCTGGTTGCTTATATCTGTTTACTTGATTAATTTGAAGGTGGCACAGGCTTTTAATTAGAAAAAAAAGTCGCTGCTTTAAAAAATTATGTTATTGTCGGTTTTTGATGGTAGAGCTTGCCCGAAGTTCACATCCTGTGAACTGAAATCTCTTCTTCCACCACATTCCGCATGTGGGCATTAACTGCAATTTCCCCTGTGCAAATGCTTTTTACCAATAAATATTAAGGGAATAGTACAGAAAGTTCTACGCATCTTCATCAAACAAAAGAACAGTTTCCTGCACTCATGTTTCTGGAGTTCCCCATACATCTTGTGGAAGAGCACATCAAGCCTATGCATATATCATTGCGCATCATCACACACATACAGTGCCCCCATATGCACATGGCCACTCCTCTGCTACCACACATTAGCTTTTTATAGATACCAAACCACACTACATTTTTCAAATAAGAACTTTCCTCCAGTTCTTCTCACAGCAAAAGGGTCAGATGACTAGGAAGTAGTCAGATAACATGGCCATGTGGAAGCCTGAAGCCTGCAGCATGGTTGTTTCACCCTGAGGATAATGCCTGAGAGGAAGCTACCAGTGCTTCTCACTTTGAGACTTGGGCCATGTCTACACCAGCCTTTTATCCCGGGGTCATCTTTAGGTCGTCCCTGTGCGTCCATACGATGCACAGGGGATCCTGGGATAAACCGGCAACGACCTAGGGACAACCCCGGGATAACGGAAACTGGGGATATCCTGGTTTTTCTGCGGTCCCAGGACCATCCCGAGGACCAAGCCTGGTGTGGTGGGCACCTGGGTCCTGAAACGGGCACGGAGCTGCGTGGGATGGCTCCATGCCCATGGGGGTGGAGGGCCAGCAATTTTGCCATCCCCAGGATGGTGGGGTGGGCGGGCGCGGGGTTTGGCAGGGGGCGTTCTTACGTTTTTCACCAGATTGAGGCCACGGCTCCTCTTTTTTTTTAAAAAAATAATAAAATGGTGCCTGCAACTTCCCAGAAAGGAAAAGGGTCATCATGCGGTTGTCTGGGGGAGGATCAAGGAAGCAGGTAAGTCTGCGATCCTCCCCCCTCCCTCCCTCCATCTACATCAATAGGTGTAGATGAGCCCTTGGGCTTCACTTTCAAACAAGATTTGCAAGTTAACCTTTAGTAAATATATTTCTCCACAAAAAATGGGAAATGAGATGGAAAAGGATCAATGCACAGTATCCACCCATATAGAGTATACATTGTAAAGGTCAAATAAACTGCTCATTCAGGGCTCTTACCTAGTTCCTAAATAATTGGTGACTGTTTTCTAATAAAGACAAGCAGATAATTTTGTGTGGTTAATTACTTCCAAGTGCTTAGAAGACAAATTCTCCTCACCTGGCAGGCATCTTTGCCACCCTCTAAGTAGCCAATACAGATCATATTGTCAGTGATATATCCTGTGTAAGCTGCTCAGCACTCATCATCAGTTAGGATTGGGACTTCAACACATTGCAGAACTTTAGGCCAGAATACTGGAAATAGGGAGAGAAAGAAAAAGAGTTTGACTAAGAAATACAAGAAGTCTGCATTAATCCAGTAATTTTAGAAAAGTAAGAACTATCTAGCAGTGTGGATATATAATTTTGTATAACAAGTCATCTGGACTTCACTGGAGTGTCAAAATTGCCAGGGTGCTTCCCTAATAGATAGGAAGCTGAAATACTGTGCATATGTAGTCCAACATTACCTGAGTACTTCAAAAGCTCTCCAAATACAGCATTTTAATGGGCCTGTTCAGACAACATGCTAAACCATGGTTAAGCTGCTAACCCCTTTGCAGCAAATGGTTAGGGGGCATGTTCAAACTGTGATTATGTAGTCACCATGGTTAGGAATGGCTCACACGACACGCTAAGCCATAATGTTTAGCTCAAAATGCTTAACCACTGTGGCTTAGCATGTCATCTGAACAGGGTCACTGCTTAATGACAAGGCTTAATATTAAGGTTCTCCAAGATTCCTCCTCCTCCTCCTCCTCCTCCTCCTCCTCCTCCTCCTCCTTCTTCTTCTTGGTGGAGATTAAGGGGGAATCCACACAGTCCTTTGGAACGTTTTAAATTGTATTTTAAAACATTCCAAATAGGTACGTTCTAAAACGTCTTAGGCCACATTACTGAGTACTCACGTTACAGGAGAAACAGTCTTCTGTCTTTAAAGCGGTGTGTGCGGTCACACACTGTTCTGCCCTGTCTCTTTCTCTTTCGTTTTTCAATGAGTTTAGGGCAAGGCATTGTGGGGGTTGTAGTTCAGTTACACACTTCCTTCTTAGTTCCTCTGTCATTCCCTAGCGAGTATAGGGCTAAGAATTGTGGGTGTTGTAGTTCACTGGTCCACTTCCTCTTTCTTCCCCACCAATCAGCTGCTAAGCATTTGGGCACCAGTAAAGGAAGCACTGCCCTCATGAATCAGAAACGGTAAGGAAGGACACATTCTTTTACTTAAAACGATTTATTAAAAGTGAAACCGTTGTACATAACTGAAGGGAGTTTTAAAAAACCTCAGATATACAACGTTATAGGGAGTGTGTCATGTGGCCCAAAGAGTTTTCATAACCCTTATAAAACGTCAAAAACCTCGTGTGTAGATCCGCCCTAACTTTAGAATATATAAGGTAAGAATAGATGAAAGCGCACAGGAACATTTTCATGGCAATTGAGAAAGAGACCCTTTAAATTAAGGATTGGGGAAAGGAGTTCTAGATTAGAGGGTGTTTCTTCCTGACAAACCTGAGCTCCAGCATCTCTCTTTTTAGAAATTAATAATTGCTTCACAGTTAAGAACATAATAACATAAGAAGAACCCTGCAAGATCAGTCCAAAAGTCCTATCTAGTCCACCATTCTGTTCCCCCAGTGCCAGCCAGTTGCCCATGGGAAGTTTGCAAGCAGGACATGAGTACAACAGCACCCTCCTGCTTGTATTTCTCAGCAACAGGTACTCAGAGATATGGAAGTTCCCCATTCACATCCTTGAGGGAGCCGGGTTGGAGCCAAGGTGATGGGTTGACCAAATATTGTTCATACTCACCACCATCACTAAGAGTGTTGCCCCATCCTGAGATCTGACACTCAGTACCAGGAACTGGACATCCATAGCTCAAGGTGATGGGTGCAACCCGTGTGGAAAGTTCAGCACTGGCATTCAGTTTGGCGAGCATGATATCATTATCCAAGTAATCAGGGCTGTAATCTGGATGGACAATGACTTTTTCAGCTTTGATGAACTGCTCATCCCCATTCTCCTCGTAAAGTAGTCTCCAAGCACCACTTGCATGCGGCTGCAAAATCAATCATCCAATACTATACTGAGTACACAATGAAGTATCTGATCTCAAGGTAAACTAGCCTTGTACTGCTTATGCCACAGGACTGATAAAACCAACCAACATCACATTTAGTGAGGGGTCATATCTAAAAGTGTGAACTTTGCAACCAGGAAAGATCATATCACAGAACAGCATGACCCTAAGTGGTGCCAGGCTACTATCACAACAGAGGCAGGTTTTTAAAATGGGCATATTACCAGCCATCAGGTTTAAGTGATGTTCTGTCATACAAATAAGACAAAATTCTGCAAAATGCAAGAGATTCAGACTGAGGGCTTTGTGGTTTAAGGTTAGGACCCAGGCTAGTGAGATACTATCTAATGTGTATGTCCAGGGCCCCCTCCACAAGAATGCGCCTTTGCGCCTGGTTCCGCGATTATGCGCATTATCGCGGAGGCGCATTTACTCACAATCCCTCTGCACGGGAGGCGGCGGGAAGCGGCGAAGCGCATTAAAAGATGCCCAAAAAGCGCTTTCCAGGTAGTTAATGCGCATAATCGCTTGTTCACACAGCGAAAATGCGCTTTAACGGCCGGAGCAAAATAAAAGTCGCTATTTAACGCGCGTTCGAAAATGCGCATTATCGGGGAGATAACGCGCCTGTACGCCCGTTTTGCGCTCCGCTCGTGTGTAGGTAAAATTTATAATGAGCCTTCAAGGCTCATTAAACGCCCCGTGTGGAGGAGGCCCAGGTCTCAGATCCCCTTTTTAGCTGCAGAGAACAGAGTCATGTAAGACAATCTCTGGTGTTTGGCAGACAGTGTGAAACCACTGGATTGAATGGGCCTGGTGTAAATGGCCTGGAGCCCGACTTTCTGCCTTCCTTTGCTCAACACTTCCCACCTGCTAAGCTTTAGACTATGCCCTCCAGAGATCGATTCAGATGCAGCCATGGCCTCGTCCTGGCCTGGCAAAAAGTTGCACTTTTCCACAGAGAGCATCAAGGTGCTCTGTCTCCATATGCAGCAAGTATTAAGTAATTTTCAGGTAAGGGGTACATTCACATAATGTAGAACGAGCTAACAGCATGTCACTAAATGGATACCCAACTGATCATTTTTGTTTAGAGGTGCAAGGTACAGATGTTCTATATCCCCACCTTTACTTTTTTATCTTATCTACAGAGCTGCAATTTATTTATTTAGGGCATTATATAGTGCCCTTCATAATATATATCCCAGGATGGGTACCTATAGTTGTATATGATTATCTTGATATCAACAGGATAAACATAGGATCTTGGATATACAAGTTTTTCCTATATGCAAATGGCCTTGTTTTCACGTTATTGCAACTTGAAACTTCCATGGCTAATGTGACATCCTTTTTACAGAGATAGTCACATTAATACCATGCTAAAATATTAATTTTAAGAAATCTGGTTAGGTATCAGCATGATTGCTCATGCATCATACGAGGAAATCAGTTATAAGAAACTGTACAACTATTGAATAACGTTCTATATTCCAATCCTATGCATGTTCACTCAGAAGTCCCACAGTTGAATGGGACTTATTCCCAGGTAAGTCTTTACAGGACTGCATCTTTAGACTATTCTGGATGGGAAGGATTTCAGCAACTGAAATGAATGTGTTCTCTAAGATTTCGCGAAAAGTGTTTGGATTTCTTATTGAAAGATCTCATCTGTTTTGGTTAGAACCTCTAGCAGAAAGTGGCGGTTCTAATCAATCATACCTCAGTTATGTAGAAAAAAATGCCACATTCAAATCTCTGGGGGAAAACTCTCATCTGTTACAAAGCCTCCAGTTACAAAACCTTTGTGTTTTACAGTGTGGATAAATTAATCTGGGACCATTTTCTGTGTTAGTTGGCAACTGATTGTTGTGCAGCTAAGTTGCACAATAAAAAGGTGGATGTCCTGGGTAGGGAATGTGAAAGTTTACTTTCACTCAGTTTGTTGCACTTCCACCATTAAGTTAGTTCCATCCTGTTTCCATCTCAATTTGCAAATTTTGTTTTTAAAAGTCAGAGCGAAAATACCTACATGTTTTTGAGTGCTATTCTCCCACTATACATATTTTGTGGGTGTACTTTTTCAAACGTCTGCATTAGTCCCATAGTATATAGTGAGTCTGTGTGCACTATGCTGCCCATCCCTAGTCCTGAGCATGCAACATCTCATAGTGACTTACTGTTCACTCACGATTTGTAGCAATGAGCAGCTGAAACCACCCATCGGTCATGAATGAGGGAACCGACACAGAAGTTGTGCCCATTATTCAGTGATAGGCTGACCATATGAAAAGGAGGACAGGGCTCATATAACTTTAACTGTTGTAGAGAAAAGGGAATTTCAGCCAGTGTCGTTTGTATGCAATTAGTCCCTGGTGATATTCCCTCTTCATCACAACTGTTAAAGTTGCAGGCACTATACTAGAGTGACCATATACAAAAGAAGGCAAGGCCCCTGCAACTTTAACTGTTGTGATGAAGAGGGAATATCACCAGGAACTAATTGCATACAAATGACACTGGCTGAAATTCCCTTTTCTCTACAACTGTTAGTTATATGAGCCCTGTCCTCTTTTTCATATGGTCAGCCTATTCAGTGATACCTGGTATGGGACAGAGTCTTTCTTGCAGGGATGTCCTCCCACAATCTTGTCGTCATCATCATCCACAGGGGCAGTAACTGACCAAAGCAGGTAAATCAAAATTAGTAAAGATTTCAAGGGAAGCCAAAAAGCTTATGCAATTTCTTGGGGTATGTTTATAAGGCTAAGAACACGAATGCAGTTTGTAAGATTGTAAACAAAGGTTGGGAAGGGGGGGCGGGGAAATGGATTACAAAACAAAAATTAGCCTGGCTCTAGATGAAACAAAGAGATTTAGCTGAATAAGGTGTCAGACTACTAAAATGGTAGAGTGGGCAAGCTACAGCTGGGAATACACATTTTGATTGCTGCTGCATGTAAAACACAAACACAAACTCCTTGGAAATAAAAGGACATACACACCAAGGAGAAAAGTAGCAGTCTTGCTCAGTTCCTGCTGGGCTAGTTTTTTGTACCTCTGAAATGTTTTCAACCAAAGGAAGCATTACAAAATGTGGTCCCGACCATCAGCAGTCTCAAATTGTAGTTCTTCCACATCAGGACCCGACCACTCCATTCACCCCTCATTCTGCTGCATGTGTACACTAGATATTAGAGGCAGTAAACAGAATCAAATGCATTTTAAAAAGTCTCACCAGCTGCTCCCAGGAAGGCAAAGATCAAGAGGAGTTTCATGGTGTCTGTTGGTGGTTTTGTTGACTGGGAGAGGATTTTCTCAAGACATTTCTCCCCAATGTATATTTTCTTCAGGATCCTATCTCCTCAGCCCAAAATTCCACCACCTGCTTACTTCCCAGGGCCTTGAGTAAGCTCAACTAAAATACACATTGTCAATTGCAGAGAGTGATAACATGATTCCAGATACCTTGAACCTGAAGTATTTCCAACAACGGAAAGAACAAATTGTTAGGTGCAATTCTGGCAGTGTGCTGAGTCCTATCTTGAACCCCCTTTCCGCCATCTTGGATTAATATGAAACCTCCTATCTGTTCTATTTCGTAATCAGTTCCTTTCTGAGAAGAGAAGAGCTGAACTCAACTCAACTTGTTCCCTGCTGGAAGCTGTTCTTTGCTGAAGGGACAAAGAGATGAGCTGACTCTGTTGCCTGTTGGAGACTATTTCTTTTTGGATGAAGAGAAGACTGAAGAGCTGAGCTAACTCCATGCTGAAAGCCTCAACAGGGAATTGATAAGCCTTGCTGTAGCCTTCCAAACCTAAATCACTATTAGGAAAGGAGGCTTCATTGTACATTGGAGCTAGTTCAGCAATTACCCTTGGCTTGGAGCGGCTGAGTCACAAAAGCCTGGTAGTGCCCCTCATCCAATGCACCCCAGTTCCTGTTGCTGCCACCTACTGCTGGAGCCCTCTTATTACAACATACTGCAGCTCTTGCTGCTGCCACCTGCCAGTCGAACATATTGCAGCGCCCTCTAGTCTCATGCTTGGAGGATCCCTATTTATTGGCCATATCCTTGGACTAACTGAGTTCAGCCAAAGGACACAGACTTCCATTGGCCCTACTTAGGTCCTGGGAGTGAGAGAGATGCAATGTACAAAGAAGGTATTGTTGTTTTTTTCTGTTGTACTACTCTCATTGAGTCATTGTTGGTAGTCATCTTGAATAAATAACAGTACTCATATAACGCAGGAGTGTGGGTGAGGTTGCTATTCAGACACCCCTAAATTGGTGTCCCAGGTTTCCTGGGTGGGGGCTTGAGCCAGAACTAACCATGAGGGAAGGAACAACCCCTAGACACAGAAGCGAGCCCTGGGTGCTGACCCAAGGGTTACATGTGCCTGTTCGCTTTATGAGGCAGGTGCTCCTGCAGGCTACCATGTTCCTGTGAGTGTTTATTCTAGGACCACCTTTTCAACTTGGAATTAGAGTTTCATGTAGTCTGAATCCATTATAAAGAATGGTGGTCAGTCCATGGAATATCTTCCTGTCCATACACAACAGATCTGAGTTTATCCAAAGCCTGCACAATTGCTAGGCCTTTCTTTAGAATGGAAAAGTAATTTCTGTCTCATGACAACAGCTTTTCGCACAATTAAGCCACTGGATGTTTTACATGTTCACAGTCTTCTTAACAACACTATTCCCAGTCCTGTTACAGAAGAATCAATAGTTGTAAAGGTCTGCTGAAAACAGGTCTCCAACACACGTACAGAAATCAATACGTTTTTCAGCTTTTCAAAAGCTGCCTGACACTCTGAAGTCCAAATCACCTAGTCAGGATTACATTTCTTTGGTTTGTAAATACCCCCCCCCAATTGTATCAAAATGTGGGACAAACCTCTAGTTTCTGTGAGGCTTAGAAAGGACCTAACTTGTTTTTAGTGTTTTTAGTTTGAGGTCCTTCCCAGTTTTTGATAGCTTCCACCTTACCCCCCCCAAGGGGGTTATGTGTTTACCTTATATCCCAAACATGTGCCTTCAGGTAACCCAAATGGACTGTTACTAAGTTTTTCTCCTGTGCAATTCTTGGCCAGTAAAAATGAGGGTCCTGGGAGGGAAGGCATCACTCTGAAAAAGGAAAGGATCCCTTAGAAGAGACTCATTCCTTGGGGGATGAACAGATATCCTCTCACACCAAGGATATGACTCTGGGAGTCTGGGTACTCCTGGAGTGGGTAGTTCAGCTATTAGAGATATGGACAGCTGGGTTTGTGACTGGCATGGTGACTTGCCTGCCTGGTGTGAAGCCTGTGGGTTTCACATGCCATCTAGATAGCCCAGTAGCTAATGCTGGCAAATACGTTGACAACAGTGATGTGGGGAAGTGTAGCTGCGCAGTCCTGGAAGCCAAATTGAGATCCCTAGACAGGAGGTAGCTTTCTCTGCAATATTCCCTGTTCCACTTGCAGGGCCAGCTAGGCAGGCAAAGCTGAAGCATCTCAATGCATGGATGGAATGCTGGTGTAGGAAGGAGCATTTTAGAGGTGTTAGGCACTGGGATACATTTTGGGATAAGCCAGGCCTGTCCACTGCTCCACTTAGAGTGGAATCAGATTGCTGTCACTTAGCACCAAAAAGGTAGCAGAAGGTAAACTACTGAAAAGCTAACAGGAGTTGGGACAGAGTTGGAGAGATTCTTGTTTCGAATGAGGGTAAAATGTTTTGAGTTACCCAGATGAGGGCATGATAGAGACAAGATGGCCGGCCAAGTCAAAAAGGGGAGAAATTTGGAGAGGAGCACCATATACAGATGTTCCTATCCTCTGAGCCAAGATGGGGCATTTGGAGTGCTTGGGCTCTGCTGGGGGTGGCAGGGGCTGCATGTGGCCTGCTGACCACGTGTAATCCACCCCAGATATAGGTGGAGACGTTCCGTGATGTATTCTGGTCCCACGTTATGTAGTCCTAATGAGAACACTATAAATCTGGTGGTGGGGGGTGATCAACAGCAAGTTCTGATTTGTACACACCCTTTTAATAACATGGAAGGTTTGGGGGCAGAATCCAACAGGATATTAATGCCCCCACTGATCCTTTTCTGCAAGTGATGGGTCCTGCCAATTCTTCTGAGCAAGTAGGACCCATCACATATGCAAAGGAGATTTAGCATTTCTTAGGGAAAGTCCCAAAAAGAACAGAAATGAAAGAGGCAGGTTGGTGGAGCTCCCTTGTGATTGTTTCAGGTAGACCTGGAAGCACTAAATCACCACTGCACAAGCTGGGGGAGGGGCGATTGCTCAATGCAGTCAGCTGGGCAGAAGAGAATTGGTGGGGGCGGAAACACTCCATTGGATTCTTCCCCCCCCCCCCCAATTTGGTTTCTATAAATGTATTTCCTAAAGTTTTCAGTTGACAAAAAACACCAGCTGTATTTTTGCAGGCTATAGCATATGGATTCTGTCCTTAGCAAAATCCACATAAAACAAAGGGGAATAAATGGATAGATGAAAAACAAACAAATGTAATGTTTTGGCTCATGACACCTCATGAAGACAGATGCAAAGGGTGAAATTCCATTAGGACTCAAAACCAGGCTTCGGACCCAAGGGGTCTTGCTCCAGAGTTTCCACCACTGAGAGAAATAATGCATTTTGGAATCTGATTTTGCTTCATGGTGTGGTAATGTTGTTTTGTGCAAGCCATGGGAAAGTCATATTTTCCTTCTTGGATATGGCCAGGATTCTGTCAGAAGACAGAGTGTGGAAAATACCCTTTAGAAATGAGTTTACAATTTATCTAAATTATTCTTTTAAAATATTTCTAGGCCACCTTTGAAGGCAGAAGCCCTGAACTGGGTTTTTTTTTAAGGTAATGGTACCACAACTCATGTCTGCAGTGGAGATATGCCCTTCAATCTATACAGGTGAAATGCTATCCAAATAAAAACAACCACGAACCAGAATATTTTGGTAATCTGAATCTATTTATTTTTTTATGTTCTTTTTCAAGATAAATTACATGATAAGGGAATGATACCAGCTTGTCGAAACAAGGAGAGAAATGGCTGTTTTAGTTAGCAGCAATCTTCGCTTGGATCCAGTCAACGAATTCGCAGACTTTGGTGTAAACCCCAGGGTAACCGGGCAGAGCACATCCTATTCCCCATGAAACAACTCCCTGGAGCTCCTCGTTACATGCCACTGGGCCACCAGAATCCCCCTGTGGGACAAACAAAGGATGGGGGTTAAGAATAAGAAGCATTTCAGTTCCCAAGTAGCTTGCTTTGGCTTTATCCTTAATTCCTGCCTGTCCTTTGCTCCCCATATTCACTGTTGTGAAACTGTGCCACTTTAAAATGCCGTGGAGACTAATGGTGCAATAACAACAACTATCACCAATAGTAGTAGTAGTAGTAGAAGAATAGTGAAAGGAGCTATAACCTCCGCAAGATCGGTATTTAAATTTCAAAATGAGAGGTTCCAGAGTTTGCTTAAAGTTCACTTCCTATGACCTGCAATCCCTTTTTCTGCTACATTGCATATTGTGTGGGTGTGTGGGTGTGTTAGTGATGGTTTTAGTTGCAATCACTCAGTGGATCCCATATGTGGGAGGTAGCTGTAATGATGCTCAAGCAACCAGTAAACACTGGCAGGGAAATAGTCCAGAGAGAAAGTTCCACACATCTTCCTAAAAAGAAGAATGGTTTCATGCACTCATGGTGTTGGAGTTCCCCAAATATGTTGCCGAAGAACACATCAACCCTATGCACATCATACATAATGTCACACACCTGTCGTGCCCCCACATGCACATGACCACTAACACACATTAACCCTTCACAAACAATAAATGTGAGTTTCCTGAGTGTCCATGGAGTGGTGGGTGGGATTGCAGAGCTAAGTTCCACTCCTGACTTCTGCACTTTCAGGAGACTGTAGGAAGAGATCCAATGTGCCTATAAATTGTACCCATGGAGGCTTGTCCACCTGATTGGAGACCCCGCCTTTTTGCAAAGTTCTCAGTCTTGCATACACTTGTTGGTGCATAGGGTATATTCTCACAGATTACTCCCTGTAGTAATGGGGAAATCCATCAAGCTTGGTTTTATTCAGGTTCACTTCTTGCTTCTGCATCGGATTTTGAACTTTTCTTTGTCTGCGAACACTTGTATGGATTTTTATGTGAATTGAGGAGGGGATATGCATTTTTGTGTGCATCTTTAAAATATATGCCTTTTTGTGGACACTTTTGCAAATGGACATATTTTTAAAGCAATTTTCCAGTGAATAATAAAGCATTTTGTGCATATTTCAATTATATGCATTTGTATCTGCATTTTTAAAAAATGTACCCTGGTTTGGCATGCACGTTTTGAAATGAATGTCTTTTCCTGCCCATTATTTGCGAACTGCATTGAGAAGTTCGGAAATGCTTGGATCTCAATGGTACACGGCATTCCCATTCATGTTCATGTCTGAGCAGTGCAAATTTGGTTTGTTTGCATTAAAATGTTAACCTGATGGATTTCTCACCCATCCCATTACTGAATGCAAATACATCAAACTTGATTTTACTTATGTTCTCATATTGTTCCTTCATCAGATTTTGAATTTTTCTGCATGAACATTTATATGAATTTTTATGTGATTTTGGGGGAGGTGATATTAATTTTGTGTGCATTCCCATTCATGTTCATGTTTGAGCAATATAAATTTGGTATGTTTGCATTAAAAAATGAACCCAATGATTTTCTCACCCATCCCATTACTGAATGCACATAGGTTAAGGACAGAGCCTGCTGCTGTGATCTCTTTCCCTCAATAAGCTATATTTGTTGTGTCAAAGGGGTTACTGGGACAGGCCTTAAGCCAAGAATATACCTGGAATGCATCTTTCTAAGTACGGTTTGATATTCTGGGTAAAATAAGCATTTCAAAATAGCCACAGATTGCCAGGAGAGCATGCTGAATTAGTCACATACCAGGGAGGCCCATTGTTTCCTCAAATCCAATACATTTCTAGAGATTCTAGCAAAGTTCCCCCAAGCCAGGCTCAGATCTAAACTCCGGGGACTCACAAAAACCTTCCTAAGCAAGAGTTGAGCTTTTCAAGCCCCTCTATTCTTCTGCAGCTGAAGAACATCACTGCTAAAACTGAGCGCACATCAGACATTGTATAAAGATTATGTTTTATAAATAAAATTGGTTTTCTCTCACACTTTGGGAATCTTGTCTTCCATTTTGCATTTCTTTTGCCATACCAGACGAATGGAGGGAAAGCATGGTTAGGTTTACAGACAGAATTCTCCTCCAGTTCTCACAGCAAAATGGCCAGATGAGCAGGAAGCAGCCATATAACATAGTCATGTGGAACCCTGCAGCCTGCAGCAGGGTTGCTTCGCCCTGAGGATATTGCATGTCAGGAAGCTACCAATGCTTCTCACTTTGAGATGCAGGCTTCCTCTTCAAACAAGGTTTGCAAGCTGATCTTTAGTATACGTTTTTTCCCACAGAAAATGGGAAAGGATCAATGCACAGTATCCACCCATATGCAGTATACATTGTAAAGGTCAAAAAACTTGCTCATTCAGGGCCCTTACCTTACTCCTAAATAATTGGTAACTGTTTCAAATAAAGAAAGCAGATAATTTTATGTGGTTAATTACTTCCAAGTGCTCAAAAGGCAAATTGTCTCACCTGGCAGGAGTCTTTGCCACCCTCTAAGTATCCAACACAGAACATACTCGAAGTGATCTGTCCTGGGTAAGCTGCTTCACACTCAGCATCAGTTAGGATTGGTGCACACAGGCATTGCAGAATGTCAGGGTAGTTTACTGGAAGGAAAAAGAGAGAAAAAGAAATTTAAGAGGTCTACAGTAATCTAGTAATTTGGGGGGAAGCAAGAGCCGCTTGGTAGAGCTATGCGTTCCTCCCCAAAAATTCGAGGTCTCAACAGAGCTTCGAGTTTTCGGAGTGGAGATGGGACGTTTTAAAAACTGTTGAATACCCGCGGAGCGGAGAGGAGCCCCGTCGGAGTTTTGATCCGTTTTTGTATAACTACTCCATTATAGTCTATGAGAATGAACAAAAACCATGCTTACATCTCCACAATATTATTATTATTATTATTATTATTATTATTATTATTTACACTTATATACCACCCCATAGCCAAAGCTCTCTGGGCGGTATATAAGTGTATATAAGATAAAGAGATGAAACATGGCACCATGATAGTTCTTAAGTAGGGCTTTAGCCATGCCAAGTTTGAAGCCCTAGGCACTGTCCCCTCCTTGCAGGGCCGGGCCAGTTTGTTTGCTTTCTGCTAGCCTCTCTGTGCCAGCCCAACTCTCTGCCCTCCTGATGCCTGGGGGATGTAGCTCCTGGGCTTGGTGGGTCAACCCCACGAGCCTATGGCATACTTGCCCTCAGTTCTCCATGGTTATATCCACCTGCTGCCTTTCCTCCTCTGTGCCTGCCTCACAGAGCCGGTTTGTGCATTTCTGCCTTTGAATCAAGACAATCCTTGGGTCACTTATGTTACTGGTTGCTTTGCTTCCTCTGTGTCCCCCCTCCGCCCCACACAGCTGTCTGCTGCCTCTCTGCCAGCCAGCCTGCCTGTCTCTGGAGATCCCCTTGACGTCAAGGGCTGAAACTGCTCAAGCTGCAAGACCCCAAAGAGGAGGTTTGACAACCTGAGTTTGAAGGGTATGGTTCCAGCGGGGGTTTTTTATTATTATTATTTTAAAACTTCTTACTTAACAAAATTCCTAAAAAGAAGGATCTGCTTCAAGCTTGTCATGGCTAAAGCCCTACTTAAGAGCTATCATGGTGCCAAGTTTCATCTCTTTATCTTTAAAAAGGACGGAGACATAAGCATGATTTTTGTTCATTCCCATAGACTACAATGGAGCAGCTATTCCAACTTTATAAAATTCCTAAAACTCAAGGGATGAATGGATCTGCTTCAAACTTGTCATGGCTAAAGCCCTACTTAAGAGCTATCATGGTGTCAAGTTTCATCTCTTTATCTTTAAAAATTACAGAGATGTAAGCATTTTGGCTAATTTCCATTGACTATAATAGAGCTGTTATCCGAAAACAGAGCGGTTCTTCTACAAATAATCCAATGAAGCAGAGCAAGGGAGCTGCTTTGAAAATCGAAGTGCAGAAGCCAATCATCAAAGCTCCACTTCAAAATGGAGCAGAATGGACCCGCTCTGCACAGCCCTACCGCTTAGCTGTACATGTATATAATTTTATGTAATACGACATCTGGACTTCACTGGCCCATACACATGGGAAATCAAAATTTTGAGGGTGTTTCCATAATAGATAGGAAACTGAAAAAATGGTGCACATGTAGCCCAACCTGCCCTGAGTATGACAAAAGCCCCCCCCCCCCCAACGGAGCATCTGTACGCTTAATGGCAGGACTTCAGTAGTACCAATACCAAGGTTCAGCAAGGCTCAATTCCCAGAATCTTTTTGAAAATTGTTATTAATGATGGAACTTATCTTTGGCATATATAAGACAACAATAGATGAGAGCAGCCCTGAAAATGTCCATCTTCATTGAGAAAGAATCTGAACGCATCAGAGATTAGGCAAAGGAGTTCTACATTAGAGGGTATTTTTCCTGACAGACCTGACCACAAGCACCTGTTTCCCTAGAAATGAAGCATTTCTTCACAGTTAAAAACATTCTAAGAAGAGCCCTGCTGGAAAGGCCTCACTAGTCCACCATTCTGTTCCCATCGTGACAACCAGATGCTCATGGGACATTTGCAAGCAGGACATGAGTCCAGCAGCACCCTCCTGCTTGTGTTCTCCAGCAACTGGTATTCAGAGGAATTCTGGAGTTCATGGCCATCATGATGAGCCCTATATTCCATCAATGTGGCTTATCCCCCTGTCTAGATGTCCATGTTGGTGACCATTGCTACATCTTGTGGTAGCAAATTCCATAGTTTATCTATGTGCTGTGGGACAAGGAATCTCCTTTTATCTGTCTTATGTGACTCTGGTTTCAAACATTATGAGAGAGGGAGAGTTTTCCCCCCTATTCATTTTCTCCAAAATATGTATAATTTTCTTCCCCTCTATCATGAAATCTCCTACTCACCATTTTTCTAAGGTAAAGAGCCCCATTATTGTATCCAGGAGTTGATGTATCCAGGGGCCTCATGTAGCCCCTGCTGCTCCCAGTGTGGCCTTCCCAGCCCACCAATATCACTGCTGTGCCTCTGAAATTCACGGTGGCACAAAACAGTGGCGGTTTTAAATGTGTTAATTGAAGCATTATGTAGCAGCAGATTGGCAAGTTTTCTACTGGTGGCAGGGTCCTGTGGAACTCTGTGAGTGCCCTGACAGGACAGCCTATGGCGAGGTGGGTCTGGAGAGGTGGAAAAGGGCCTCCAGACATCCCAAGGTTGCCCAGTACAGCTAATCTGTCAATCATTTTGGTTTCCCTTTTCTGCACCTTTTCCAGCTCTACAGGATCCTTTTTGAGGAGCAATGACTAGAACTGCACCTCAAAAATCCAGAGCCAACCCCATGCATAATTTTATGCACCTGTATCATATCCCCCTTACTCACATTTGTTTCTAAGATAAAGTGACCCAAATAATGTATCTTTTCTCCTTAGGGGAATTGCTCCAGCCCATTGATAATTTTGATTGCCCCTTTCTGCACCTTTTCCAGCTCTACAACTTCTTTTGGAGATGATGTGATCAGAACTGTACACAGTATTCTAAGTGTGGTTGCATCTCACAAAGTTGTATGAAGTCATTACAGTATGGGTAGTTTTTTTTTTTCAATTCCTTTCCCAACGATCCCCAACATTGGCCTTGTCTACAGCAGGTACACACTGGATCAATATTATCATTAACCATGGCCCCAATATAATGGTCAAAGTATGGCAGATTAAGTGTACTTGACAACAGTGGCTAGCACACTAATAGAATACCAGCATATGGGGTCCCAGCTCGGCACCATAAAGTGATGGGTTGCCCAAATATTGTTCATACTCACCGCCATCGCTAAGGGTGTTGCCCCACCCTGAAATCAGGCACATGGTACCAGGAACTTGACATTCACGTGGCAACTTGATGGGAGCAACATTTCTGGCCATTACAGCAGGGGTTGACAGCTTGATGAGCATGATATCATTATCCAAATACCAAGAGCTGTAGTTTTCATGGGGAATGACTTGTTCAGAACTGATGATCTGCTCGTCCCCTTCATCCACAGAAAGGTCATAGTCTCCAAGCACCACATTCATTTGACTGCAAAATCAACCATCCAATGTTATAATGAGTGAACTATGCAATGTCTGATCTCAAAATAAACAAACCTTGTACTGCTTATGCCACAGGAGTGATCAAATGAAACATATCACATTTAACAAGGGGTCATGTCTAAAAATGGTAACTTCGCAACCATACAAGATCATATCACAGATACCCAGCTACTTTCACAAGACAGACAGATTTTGTAAAATAGGCTTTATTCTGGTTGTACTTTTATATTGTGGTTTTTAAGCTTCCATATTTTATATTTTATGCTGTATCTTGTGGTTTTAATTTTTGGGAATTGCCCGGAGAGCTTCAACTATGGGCAGTATAGAATGAGATAAATAAATAAATAAAATGGGCACATTACCAACCATTAGGTTCAAGTGGTGCTCTGTCATTCGAACAAGACAAAACTCAGCAAAATGCAAGAGATTCAAACTCGAGGTTTGTGACTTAAGGTTGGGACCTAGCCTAGTGAGATACTACATGCTGAGTATGTTCAGGTCTGAGATCCCTCTTTAGCTGCCAAGGAGAACATGGGCCGTTTCTACACCAGCCATTTAGTGTGAGATTGCTCATGGGTCATCCCTGTGCATTCAAATGACACACAGGGACTCCTGGGGGGGATGGGCACGGGTTTTCCCCGAGATGAGAGATCCCAGGGAAAACCTGATTCTTCCCGCGGCCCTGGGAACATCCTGAGAATGCGGGAGGTGTGGGCGCGAGCAATTTCGCCACCCCTGGGATGGCAGGGAGGGAGCCCGGTTTGGGTTGTTGTTGTTGTTTTTAAAATAATGTACTTTTGTGAGAGAGCACAAGTGCGCTCTTTGGATCCTTCTGGGGAAACAAAATAGAGGGTGCGATGCCGCGACAGCCCGAGAGGAAGCCGGGACATCGTGTTCTGATTTGGAAAGGGGAGGACGATCCGGAAGCAGGTATGTCTGGGATCTCCCTCCCTCCCTCCCTCCTTCTACACCCAAAGATGTAGAAAGGCCCATGGTCCTGTAAGACAATCCCTAGTGTTTGGCAGACAGTATGAAACCTGGATTGGATGGGCCTGGTATAAATACCTAGAGTCTGACTTTTTGCCTTCCCTTGCTCAACAGAATATACTTTCATACAAGGGAGAGGGCCTTCTCTGTGGTGGCCCCCCAATTGTGGAACTACCTCCCCGATGAGGCCCACCTGGCGCCAACATTGTTATCTTTTCAGCACCAGGTCAAGACTTTCCTCTTCTCTCAGGCATTTAGTAATATCTGACAAGCCTGGGTTTGTTTTGTTTTTAGGCTTATAGCTTTTTAAAGTTATTATAGTGGTTTTAAATAGGGGTGTGCATCGGATCGGATCCGATCCACAATCCGAATCCGATCCGCCCCAAAATCGGAAAAATCCGATCTGATCCGATCCAATCCGATGAGGTCTGATCCAGATCGGATCAGATCGGATGTTTTTTAATGGCGTTTTCAGCTTACTTTGGGGTTTGAAAAATAATATGCTATAACTTTTTTTGTTTTAAGAGGTAGGAAGTTGAAACTTGCTCACATGGGAGAGTATGTATGTCCCCTCATGTGTTAAAAATTACAGAGAAATTGGTGCAATACTTTAATGGGAAACAAGGTTTATTAATATAATGGCTTTTACATGCGGCTTGTTGTTACAGCCAAGAAAGAGAATATGCTGTGTAACTTTTTTGTTTTAAGAGGTAGGTAGTTGAAACTCGCTCACATGGAATAGTATGTATGTCCCCTCATGTGTTGAAAATTACAGAGAAATTGGTGCAATACTTTAGTGGCAAAGAAAGGTTTAAAACTTTATTATTTTAACTTCCAGTGGGGGGGGGGGGAGGCTCTGTGTTTGACAGCTTGATCCACCAATTGTGCTTACACTACATGAATGAATCACCCAATCCTGTTAAGGCTTTCTTCAGCCTCCAATCGCAATGCTGGAGGAGGGCACACCCAGTATATAGTCTCAGTCCTTCCCTTTTGGCTCTTTGTGGGGTGACTGAGTTGGAGGTTGGAGTGTTGATTTGGAGCTGGTGGTGAGATTGATTGAATTTTGGAGGTGTTTTGGAGTTTCCGGTTTCTTCTTCAGCTTTCCTTGCGCTCTCTTTCTCTCTATATCTCTCTTGCCTTTCTCTATTGCATGTTTGTTTGTTAGTTTGTCCAGTTTGTCTTAAAAAAAATATCTGTAGTAGTTAGTCTTCGGAGTGAGTGTGCTATCTTTCTCTCTCTCTCTCTCTCTCTGAAAAAAACCCAAAAAAATTACAAAAAAATATTTCTATACTTTCTTTCTCTCTTTCTTTCTCTCTCTCTCTCTCTCTCTCTCTGTGAGTGTGTGTGTGTGTGTGTGTGTGTGTTAGGCTGACCATCTGAAAAGGAGGACAGGGCTCATATAACTTTAACAGTTGTAGAGGAAAGGGAATTTCAGCAGGTGTCATTTGTATGCAATTAGTTCCTGGTGAAATTCCTTCTTCATCACAACTGTTAAAGGTGCAGGCACTATACTAGAGTGACCATATACAAAAGAAGGCAGAGCTCTGCAACTTTAACTGTTGTGATGAAGAGGGAATATCACCAGGAACTAATTGCATACAAATGACACTGGTTGAAATTCCCTTTTCTCTACAACTGTTAAAGTTATATGAGCCCTGTCCTCCTTTTCAGATGGTCAGCCTAGTGTGTGTGTTTGTTGCTGGGCTGTGTAGCCTGCTGCTACATAGCACACAAAAACTGTGGGCAAAGCACACATACTTATTAAAAATAAATAATAATAATGAAGCGTGCTACCCAAAGGGGGACTGCTGCTAAGGCAGCACTTGGGAGAGGCCGCTCTGGGTGAGGCGCTGCTGCTGCTGCTGCTGCTGGGACCAGCAGCAGGCAGGGTTCTTCCACACCCCCAGTTAAACTGAGGCATCCTGTACTGGGGCAGCAGAAGCAGGCAGAGGCAACTGAAGGTACTAGTGCCTGCAGGGCACTCTTTCAGCTACCTGAGGCAGGTGCTGGGAGCAGCAGTGGCCGTGAAGAAGGAGCACTATCTCCAGCTCCTTCTTCGGTGGGTGAGCCTGTGAACCCGCTGACTGAACTTTTCCCAGACCTTGTGGAAGTCAGCGCGGTTCAGAGTGAGAAGGAGGTCTCTGATGTGAAGCAAGAGGAAGAGCAGGCAACAGCAGAGCCTCGCTCTCCAGTCCTCTCTTCCACTCATTCCCCTGCTCCTGAGGTGACACCGCAGAGCAAAGGCGCCGGTGGGCCATCTGTGTCACCCCAGAAGCGACAGACAAGCAAGGTGTGGGACCACTTTGAGGTGGCAGTGGATTCCCACTATGCTGTCTGTCGCCACTGCAAGATGTCTGTGAGCAGGGGAAAAATGCCAGGCCACTTCACCACCACCAACCTCAGCCGCCACATGCAGAGGCACCACCAGTCTGTTTTGCTTGGGACCGAGGTGGGCACCTCGCAGCAGACTGGTGCTAGTAGCAAGGGCAAGCAGAAGGTTCCTGCAACTTCTGCCAGCCCTCGAACTCCCATCCCCAAGAGGCTTCGCCAAGCCACCATGGAAGAGATGGGGTGGGGGAAGTATGGAGCCACAAGGTGGCGTTTTCCAGTGCCCAACCAGATCACCAATTGCATCGGTGAGATGGTGGCGTTGGATGACCAGCCATTCAGCCTCGTCGAGAACGCAGGCTTCAAGAGGCTGATGGCTCTTGTGGTTCCATACTACAAGCCGCCATGTCGCACCACCCTGAGCAGGCGTGTGGTGCCCTCCCTGTACCGGGCATGCAGGGAGTTAGTTCTGGGTCGACTGTGCCAGGCAGAGGCACAGAAGGTGCACTTCACTTCGGACATCTGGTCCAGCGAAGGAGGAGTGCATGCTTACCTGTCCCTGACGGCTCACTGGTGGGGAGCCTCAGGGCAGGAAGCACCCAGGACTTCTGGGACTGGGAAGGAGGGCTGCCGCTGGGCCCTCCTTCATACCGCAATCATGGACCAGTCCCACACGGCGGAGGAGATTACGGAGGCCATGAACCGCATGGTGGCAGGGTGGCTGGGCAGGCACCAGCACACCCACGGTTACATGGTCACGAACGGGGGAGCCAACATGGTGAAGGCGGTGTGCAATGGCGGATTTGAAGGCATCCGCTGCATCGCGCATGTCTTCAACCTGGACGTGAGGGATAGCCTTGGAGGCAGCAAGGCGCCTCTCCCTCACCCTATCCGTAATCTCCTAGAGAACTGCAGGAAGGCGGCTGGGCATTTCCACCACAGCGTGAAGGGCAGTCGGTTGTTGCGGGAGAAGCAGCAGGAGCTGGGACTTCCGCAGCACTGGCTAGTGCAGGACGTGGCAACACGTTGGAACTCCACCTACCACATGCTCGAGCATATGGTGAAGCAACAGCGTGTTGTCCACGAGATGTTCAGGGTCGGGGACATTGGCATCCAAGCCCCACTGTCCAGGCAGCAGTGGGAGGCCATGTCCCAGCTTCTGGTGGTCCTCAAGCCATTCCTTGAGGCCACCGAGACCCTGAGCAGCAGCACTGCCCTCCTCAGCCAGGTGATCCCCGTGGCCAGCCATCTCCAGACACAGATGGGCGAGTTTCTGGAGGCCGGGGATCCCGTACCAGCAGGCGCTTCCTGCCAGAGGTGCGGGAAGTGATGACGAGGCTGAGGGAAGGCCTATCCTGCCGGGTCCAGCCTCTCTACAACGAGAGGCAGTACATGTTGGCCACCATGTGCGACCCGCGCATCAAGGATGGGTTGTGTGGGCAGACTTCCCGGGCGGGTTGGGTGGAAATGCTGGTGGCAGACGTTCGGGCGGCCCGGGAAGCCAGGATTGGGCAGGCAGAGGAGGAGCCCACCGAAGCCCAGGCACTGAGTCCGCTCAGCACCACAAGCAGTGGCGGCAGCACCACCACCACACCCAGCAGGGGGACAGGCCAGGGGTTTTGGGACAAGGCCTTGCAGGCTGCGGTTGGGCATAGAGGCACCCAACCCAGCCGCCGCCAGGATGATGCTGCAGCAGCAGTGCAGCGTTACCTGGCGGAGCAGATGGAGGACGGCTCCATCGAACCCCTGGCCTACTGGTCATCCCGGCGCCAGATGTGGCCTGATCTGGCATGGGTGGCCATGGATAGAATCAGCTGCCCACCGTCCAGCATTCTAAGCGAGCGGGTGTTTTCCATGGCGGGCGACGTGGTCACATCCCACTGCTCTTGCTTGGACGCTGAGATGGTGGAGCAGCTGGTCTTCCTCAAGGTCAATCTGCCCCTGCTGGGATACCCCACCCTCATGCCCTCGGGGGAGTAATTGGCAGGCACCCCCCATCCATTCCACACCTTTTGGCAAGCTCTGGCAGGCCCTTGATTTTTTAATTCTTATTTTTGGTTAATAAGTTTTATTTTCTTTAATTTACTGGCTGTGTTGTTTACAGCTCAGTAACTCAACTCTGAACGAAGAATCCTGAAGGGATGTAGTTTCTTCTCCTAGCCTCTTATATTGTGGGGATGCACAAGCATCTCACACATTCTATGTTGTTTGACTTGAACCAATGTGCTTGCACGTGTGCCTCTGAAATTGGACTCTGATGACTCCCTCCAGGCCAACTGTAAGGTCCCACACTTCCATGGGCATTTCTTCTTGTAAAAGACCACATTAGAAGTTCATGAGAACTTTGGATAAGAAGAAGGATTATTTTATTGCCAAGGAATGCATGCACCTCTCTGACTCTTAACGTAGGAAGCGATAGGATTCCTTTTCCAGGCGCCTACATTGAGTGGATGACAAAGCAGCATCCTACACTGTTTCTGACTGTGTCTGTTGGACCTATGTGGCAGCCTTGCAGGGCTGTCACCGTGTGTTGCGTTTATTTTGGCTATATGATTGAAAACACTGCCTGCCCACCAGCTAGGTTGCCGCCATTGTGAAGTAGCCGGATCACGTGGGCTGGACCCATGGTTCTATTGCTTACTTGTGCAATGTGCAAGCACCTGGCACTATGCCCACCTCTGCCTGCCCGCCTCTGCCTGCCACTCTGCCTGCCCGCCTCTGCCTGGAGGTGCCCGTGCCACTGAGACTTTGCCTGTGCTGCTGTGACTTTGCCTGGAGGAGCCTGTGCTGCTGTGACTTTGCCTGGAGGAGCCTGTGCCACTGAGACTTTGCCTGTGCTGCTGTGACTTTGCCTGGAGGAGCCTGTGCCACTCTGAGACTTTGCCTGGAGGGACCCAACTGGAAGTGGTCCTCTGATCCACAGCGGCTGCACAACTAAGGTAAGTGTGTGCATTCAACGCAGGGACACCTGAGAGTGTCCAAAAGTGGGGCAGTCTGAGAGCTTACTTCCGAGTCAGCTTCTAGCTCCGTGTGTGTAACGGTTGGGCGTTGGCACTCAGGAACGGCCAAGAGGCCAGTCCTGGGTGGGAGGGAGCCAGTTGTGTTAAAGTATTTCATTATCTAATCGTAATTATTTTTCCCCTTGTCTTCTTTTGCAGCCTATGGAACTCTTTGCCACAGTGCCCGGGAGAGACGGGAATCCTAAGTGACCGTCTTCCCCAAAACATGGCCGCCTGGAGGTGGCCCATCGATCCATGTCGCCTGCACAACTCAGGTAAGAGGCTCTCTCTAAGAGCTGACCTCCCAGGAAGCAGGAAGGAAGGCAGCCCCGTGTGGTGTGACTACTTGGGCATGGGCAATCGGGACTGGCTTCATGACAGTCCTAGGTGGGAAGGAGCAAGGAGGTAGTTGTTAAAGGGTTCTCTTACATTCATTCATTCATTCATTCTTTCCTTTCCTTTCCTTTTTTCTTTTGCAGCTTATGGAACTCTTCGCCTCAGTGCACAGCAGAACCGGGAATCCTAAGTGTCCCTCTTCCCCAAGACACGGCCGCCTGGAAGTGGCCCTCTTATCAACAACGCCCTCACGACTATGGTCAGTGTTCTGTGAATGGGGGGGGGGGCACCTTCAACCTAACTGAAGCGGGGCTGTCTGCCTGCTTACTTCCAAGTAAGCAGGCAGCCCCGTGTGCCTACTTGGGCATGGGCAATCGGGACTGGCAACATGACAGTCCTAGGTGGGAAGGAGGTAGTGTAGTCTGATATTCATTCCTTATTTTCCCTTCTTCTTTTGCAGCCTATGGAACTCTCTCTGCCACAGCGCCCCGGAAAGGAGAGACTTTACCAATTAAATGTCTGCCTGCCTGCGTGCTGCTGCTGCCGCTGTACTGCCCGCTGCCTTCCAGATCCTTCCTGCGAGGAGAGCCCGGCGCCCTCCTTGCATAAGCCATGGGACTTGGGCTTTCCCCCAAGGGGAAGCTCCCACCGAGTCCCCAATGTTGCTGTTTGGACTTTGCCAATTCGCCCGCATGACTCAGGTAAGGGGCTGTCAGAGATTTTACCTCCGAGTAAGCAAGCAGGCAGCTCCGTGTGCCTACTTGGGCATGGGCACTCAGGAATGGCCAAGAGGCCAGTCCTGGGTGGGAAGGAGCCAGTTGTGTTAAAGTGTTCATCTAATATTCATTTTCCCCCCTTCTTCTATTGCAGCCTATGGAACTCTTCGCCACAGTGCCCGGGAGAGACGGAAATCCTGACTGACTATCTTCCCCAAGACATGGCCGCCTGGAGATGGCCCATCGAACCACGTCGCCCGCATGACTCAGGTAAGGGGCAGTCTGAGAGCTAGTTGTTAAAGTATTATGTAGTGAAGGTTTCACTGTATGTGAAGTAGGGTAGGCTGACCAGATAAAATCCAGGTCAGGGCTCATGTAACTTTAACAGTTGTAGAGCAAAGGGAATTTCAGCCAGTGTCATTTTGTATGCAATTAGTTCCAGTTGAAATTCCCTCTTCCTCACAACAGTTCAAGGTGCAGGCAGAGTGACCATATAGAAAAGAAGGCAGGGCCCCTGCACCTTTAACTGTTGAGATGAAGAGGGGATTTCACCAGGAACTAATTGCATACAAATGACACTGGCTGAAATTCCCTTTGCTCTACAACTGTTAAAGTTACATGAGCCCTGACCTGGATCTGGTCACCCTAAAGTAGGGTGATTATTGATTAGGAGATAACACAATAGGAGTGAATCACCCAAGGACAAAACAAATGGTAATTCTCTAATGCTCCAGTAATGGCTCTGTGATCAGTGTACAGCTGTGCCAGACACAAAAGGATAGCCAATCACTCTAACAAAAGGCTCAAACGAGTGATTAAGAAAGGGAGGGGCGAAGCAGGAGAAGGAGGATTGGGAGTCACAAACAAGAAGGGTGTGGCCAGGGGGAGACTAGGCCTTGCCTTCTTTACAAATCTTTAATTTCCCTTCTTCTTTTGCAGTATTAAAGTATTTATCTAATATTCATTTTTTTCGCTTCTTCTTTTGCAGCCTATGGAACTCTCTCTGCCACAGTGCCCCGGAAAGGAGTGAATTCGCCCATTGAATGCCTGCCTGCTGTTGCTGCCTTCCAGATCCTATCACCTGCGTGGAGAGCAAGCCGCCCTCCTCGCTTACGCCATGGGACTCGGAGTCCTCCCTCAAGGAGAACCTCACCGAGTCCCCAACGTTGGACTTTGCCATTTGAATTTGGACTTTGCCATGCCTGCCTTCCTGCCTGCCTTCCTGCCTGCCTGCTGTTGCTGCCGTCCAGATCCTATCACCTGCGAGGTGGGCCAGCCACCCTCCTTGCACAAGCCTTGGGACTCAGGGTCCTCCCTCAAGGAGAACCTCACCGAGTCCCCAACGTTGGACTTTGAATTCCTGCCTGCCTTCTACCTTCTGCCTGCTGTCTTGAAGATCCTCCCTGTGAGGTGGGCCAGCCGCCCTCCTTGCACAAGCCACGGGACTCTGGGTCCTCCCTCAAGGAGAACCTCACCAAGTCCCCAACGTTGCGTTTACAACAACATGGGGTTTTGACAGATAAAAGAGGGAGGGGGTGGCGGGGGAGGGGGATGCAACAGCCCAAGCCTCTGTGGAAAAACTTTTGTAACTTTTAATCTAAAAAATCCATAGCCATCAAATGCCTGGACCTATCATTCTGAAATTTCTGACAGATAACAACTACCCCTAACCCACCTACAATGTGGCAAAGTTTCATGTGTGTAACTTTAAAAATGAAAAAGTTATAGGTGTTTCTTCCCTCAATGTTTCAAAACTTAATTGCCACAAAGGCAAGCACCTATGTTTCTAAAATTTCACACACATATCAAGCCAAGTGTTACCTGTAATGTGCCCAAGTTTCTTGTTTGTATCTTTAAAAATAAAAAAGTTGGAGCCGTAACTGTATTTACCCCACTACTACCCATTTTTCTAAAATTAATTGCCACACCAGACAAGCACCTATGTTTCTGAAATTTCACACACATGGGTCCCCATGTACCCCCCTACAATGTGGCAACGTTTCATGTGTGGAACTTTAAAAATGAAAAAGTTATAGGCATTCCTGGTGTTTTATTAAAAAATTAATTGCCCCAAAATGCCTGCACCAATCTTTCTGAAATTTCTCCCAGATAACTACCCCTAACCCATCTAAAAAGTTCCCAAGTTTCATCCTTCTATCTTTAAAAATGAAAAAGTTAGAGGCGGTTTTGTAACACAATACTACACTATGGGGAAATGCATTCAAAATGGCATCCGATCCGGATCGGACATCCGATCCGCGGATCGGAATCGGATCCGATCCGCCTGGCCTCCGATCCAATCTGACCCCCCAGGTCCGATTCCGATCCGATCCGGGGGGTCAGTGCACATCCCTAGTTTTAAATGTATGTGTATATTGTATGTTTTTGCTGTTTTAATTTTGGTATATTATTTTAATTGTTTTAATCTTATGTAAACCGTCCAGAGAGCTTCGGCTATGGGGCGGTATACAAATGTAACAAAATAAATAAATAAATAAATTTCTGCATGCATTTTCAGGCTAGTTCAGGCCACTGATGTGGGGGGGACTCTGAGCTAGACTGTGCCCTCCGGTGATGAATTCAGATGCAGCCCCAAACCAGCCAAGACTCCATGTTGGCCCTGGGAAAAAGTTGTGCTTTTTCAACAGTGAGCATCAGGTACAGTATGGCTTTCTGGTAAGGCATACTAGGCTTGTATTTGATGCATGTTTGTCTTTGTTTACTCATTTATGTTTCTCCCAATATACACAGTTTTGTGTGTACTTTTTCCAGTGTCCGCATTTCCCCCATTTTATATGCCAATTTTGTGTGCATTTTTGGTTAACACAAAAACACTCAGGACAGTATGGATTTCAGAGTGCAACTGTATCTTGGATTGTATAGAAGTCCTGGAATTACAAATTATGTACATTCACATCCAAACATGAAGAAAGTTCTTACACATCCCTAGTCTTGAGTATGCTATATCTCATCGTGACCTGGAGCTATTAACAATCATTCATACTATTGACAACATCCAGCTCTATGGAAAGTATGAGATCTTGTGGGACCTCCTCTTCTGGTTACTGTACAAATAGGGCAATGGAGAAAAACTACTGTTCACTCACTGTTGGTAGCAATGAGCAGCTGAAACCACCCATCGTTCGTTGATGAGGGAACCACCACAGAAATGGTACCCAATATTCAGTGATACCTGGTAGGGAACTTCATATCTCTTGCAGACACGTCCTCCCACAATCTTGTCATCATCATCCAAAGGGGTAGCAACTGATGAAAAAAGGGAAATCAAAATGAGTAAGAACTTCAAAATAACTTGGATTCTGCTAAAAACAAGACAAATCAGGCACAATTCCTTACTGATAATGTGACATGGCCTCAAAGTCAGTGTGCCACTCAGGGAGGCGGAGACAGTTGCCCCCAGAATACATATAATCAAGCTTCAGGAACACCTATATCCATGGTTCTTAGCAATGGGTGAATGAGTCACTTTCTGGTCCGTGTTACTTTCACGTGTGTTCACCCATCCTGTCCTGTTTCTATATTTACCTGCATATTTAAAAAGAATATTGTCATGAACATTTGCATAAATATACATTTTAAAATAATTATTTTGGGATAAAATAAAATATATTTTGTAATATGTCTTTAAGCACATAACCATTTTAAAAAGTATATTTATATGTTTTTTGAACTGTCACAGAACATTTGGGAAGTGCAAAAGCTGATGGATAACTAAGCTCTATTCTGCATATTAGTCTGAGAGGTGTGGTTCAAATCATTTCAGACTGTAGGTGACAAGGTAATTTTGTCACATGACTGAAAATCCCTCCACCAGCCCCCCAAAAATCCCACAAAGAAAACTAGGGGGCTGTCTATATGTTCAATAGCCCCGCGGTGGCTGTGTGGTGGTGCGGCATCAGTTATACCAGGCGACCTTTAATAGGGTGACCAGATAAAATCCATGTCAGGGCTCATGTAACTTTAACAGTTATAGAGAAAAGGGAATTTCAGCCAGTGTCATTTGTATGCAATGAGTTCCTGGTGGAATTCCCTCTTCATCACAACTGTTAAAGGTGCATGCACTGTACTAGAGTGACCATATACAAAAGAAAGCAGGCCCCCTGCAACTTTAACTGTTGTGATGAAGAGGGAATTTCACCAGGAACTGATTGCATACAAATGACTCTGGCTGAAATTCCCTTTTCTCTACAACTGTTAAAGTTACGTGAGCCCTGACCTGGATTTTATCTGGTCACCCTACCTTTAAGATCAGCAGAGGAGGTCTTGCTGGTTATTCCAAAATGGACGGTATGTCATCATGAAGTACCCAGACGGTGAGCGATCTCTGTAGCGGCACCCACCATTCGGAAAACCCCTCCCTTGTGTATTCACCAAGGCCTTTCTTCCTCTCCATTTTACTGACCCATTTTACTGCTCTCTTACTGTTGTTGGAAGTGTTTTAATGCTGTGTTTTCATGCTATGTTTAAATGAGTTTTAATGTTGTATTTTGATGTTGTGAACTGCTGAGGGATTCTATTATAATCAGCAGCATACAAATATCACAAATAAAATTATAAATAAATAAATAAATCAAGCAGCGGCAAAACGGCACCATGTAGGTAGTCCCTCTATGGCCAGATCTACATCAAACAGAATATGACACTTTGAAAACACTTTGAAAACTACATATGAAGTGTGCCTTGGGCCCCAACAGTTGTCACTACTGTTATAAATCATTTTAAAGCAGTAGTGTAGATCCTGCCTATGTCAGGATTACTGGTTCAAGACATCTAGTCTTCTCCCTGATGTGCTAGTTTTCTGTGTGCAAGGAATGTTTTTGTAAGGAGCAATACTCAGTCATGTGAGAAATTTTCTGCAGTCTGAAGTAGTATAGCCCAGACACAAGTTTCTACCTCAGTGAAAACTTGTGCATAAGTGTTAGTTGATATGCAAACAAGGCTATACTGTAGGTGCGCAGGCCAAAAGACCAAGTTCCTTTGTTTAGAGGCATTCACACAAGTTTAAGAATTCAACTTATCCCTTGGTTTTTATTTTAAAAACAAAACATACACACACAAATAAGACCCACTCCTTGCTAGCTTCAGATTAGGCTCAGTTTTTAGGCCTTAGAAAGCAATTCATTAACTAAAGCAAGTTTAAGAATTCAACATATCCATTCGTTTTATTTAAACACAGAGAGAAAGAGAGAGAGAGAGAGAGAGAGAGAGAGAGAGAGAGAGAGAGAGAGAAGACCCACTCCTTGCTAGCTTCAGTTTAGGATCAGGTATTGGACTTAAAAAGCTTAAAGTTTAAATTCTTAAAGTTTAAGAAGCCAGTTTATCACTTAGTTTTAAAAACACATATATATACACACACACAGAAAATAAAATAATCACCATCATCGTCATCATAATCTCACACCTTGCAAACCACATCCTTCCCAAATCAACAACCCATTCAGTAGAGGATCTCCCCTGAACAGTCCTCTGTCCTCAATAGAAATCCCCTCAGTAGGAATCCCAAATCACCAACCCTTTGTCTGCTGTCCCCTTCAACAACCCATCGAGTAGAGGATTTCCCCTGAATAGTCCTCCTTTCTAAATAGGAATCACCATTCCCTGGGGGGCCAACTGACCTACATTCCCAGCCACTGGAGGCCACTGTTAATCAGGAATTCACGCACAGCTTCCCTTGCTTTTCAAATCAGATTCACTGCAGCAGAAGTTGAGCCCATCTATAAAAGCAGACACACTAGTGAGGAGCCCAGCTCTCTGAGAGCGAGGAGCCCCAGGGACGAAGCGTCAGGATACACGCAAGTTAAGCAGCAGGGCAAGGAAGCCAGGGCAGTAAATTTTTCCCTTCCCTTCTCACAATAAGTAACTTTATATTAAAACAAACACTAAGCTCTAAATAAACTCCCTTCCTCCTCCCAGTAACACACTCCAAGTAAACAAACCCTATAACAGCCATAATAACAATTAAATACAGTTATGAAGGTAGAAAGCCAGCCGGGGTGTGGGGCCCTCCCAGTGAATTGCACGGAGTGCCACCTGTATGACTATCTGCCTGCTGGATGGAAGTCATGGGTGTGTGCTTGGTGTAATGAGCTCCTGGCTCTCAGGGAACAAGTTCGTTGCCTTGAGGTCAAGGTTGCTGACCTGGAGAAGCTAAGAGAGCAGAGAGGTTGACAGATGAGATCTTCAGGGACTTAACAGCGACGTCCCACTCCATCAGTGGGTGCCTCTACAAGAGAGGTTTAATGCGCTTTGAAGGTTCATTAAAAATTTTACCTCTACAAGAACGGAGCGCAAATCGGGCGTAGAGGCGCGTTATCTCCCCGATAATGCGCATTTTCGAATGCGCGTTAAATCGCGAGTTTTATTTTGCTCCGGCCGTTAAAGCGCATTTTCCCCGTGTGAACAAGCGATTATGCGCATTAACTTCTTGTAAAGCGCTTTTTGGACATCTATTAATGCGCTTCGCCGCCTCTCGCCGCCTCCCGTGCAGAGGGATTAGGACTAAATGCGCGTCTGCGATAATGCGCATAATCGCTGAACCGGGCGCAAAAGCGAATCCTTGTAGAGGGAGCCAGTGACAGCTCTTCTACAGTCACAGAGAGTGCGGGTCTCGAGGAAGGAGGGCGTCACTCCGAGGAAGAGGGAAATGATTCTTTAGAAGGGACCCATTCCTCAGAAGCTGCACAAATATCCTTTTGCACCGAAGGTGTGCCTCCAGGGGGAGGGGGCTTGTGGTAGTGGGAGATTCGATCATTAGGCACACAGACAGCTGGATTTGTGACAGGCGTATAGACTGCATGGTGAATTGCTTGCCTGGTGCGAAGGTTGCAGACATCACGTGCCGTCTAGATAGCATAGTAGGCAGTGCTGGGGTGGAGTCAGTTGTCATTGTCCATTTTGGTACCAGCGATGTGGGGAAATGTCGTCTTGAGGTCCTGGAAGCCAAATTTTGATTGCTAGGCAAGAGATTGAAATCCAGGACCACCAAGGTGGCTTTCTCTGAGATGCTACCAGTTCCATGTGCAGGGCCAGCTAGACAAGCACAGCTGAGAAGTCTCAATGTGTGGACGAGACGGTGGTGCAGAGAGGAGGGTTTCAGATTTCTTAGGCACTAGGGAACATTTTAGGACAAGGCGGGCCTGTAGAAGGGTAGAAGGCTGCATTTAAACCAAAACAGAACCAGACTGTTGGCGCTAAACATAAAAAAAGGTGTCAGAACAGCTTTTAAACTAAATCCTGGGAGAAAGCTGACAAGAGCTGGTTTGGGTTAACTTATCTGAAGGTGATGAATATAAAATGTTTTTGATTGTCCCAATGTAGAAGGGGAGCAAATAGGCCATGAGTACGGGATAGAACATGATAGCCAATCAAAGAGGCTAAAGTGCAACAGTGAAAAAGGGACACATCAGGGACATCTGGGGAGGGACACCATGTATAGGTGTTTCTATGCAAATGCTAGAAGCCTCCGAGCCAAAATGGGAGAATTGGAGTGGCTGGTTTCAAAGGAGAACCTGGACATTAAAGAAACTTGTGGAACGGAGAGAACTGGTGGGAAATGGTCATCCCTGGATATAAACACTACAGGAAGGACAGGGAAGGGCATACTGGAGGCGGAGTTACTCTGTATGTCAAAGAGGGCATTGTGTCGAGTAGAATAGAGCACCTAAACGGGGCAGACTCTTCCACAGAAGTGCTGTGGGTGACAATACAGGGACCCAAAACGAATTTAGTGCTAGGAACGTGCTATCGTCCCCCAGACCAAAATGCTCGGGGTGACCTTAAACTGTAAAACAAAATCAGGGAGGCCTCCAAACGAGGAAGTGTTGTAATAATGGGTGACTTCAATTAACCTCACAATGTCTGGATAAATGCATATTCCAGTCGTGACAAAGAGGTTAAATTTCTCGATGTCCTAAATGACTGTGCCCTAGAACAGTTGGGCATGGAACTGACCAGAGGGGAAGCAACCCTGGACTTAATCCTAAGTGGTGTTGCCCAGGGCCTAATATGAGATGTAAATATTGTTGAACCAATCAGTAACAGCAACCACAGTGCTATCAGATTCACATGTGGACAGGGGAGATCTGTTAGATATTGTTTACTTGGACTTCCAAAAGGCTTTTGATAAAGTCCCTCACCAAATACTCCTGAACAAACTTAGCAGTCATGGAATAAGAGGAGAGGTCCTCCCATAGATCAGTAACGGGTTAGAGAACAGAAAGCGGAGAGTAGGACCGATTCTTTTCAACTTGTTCATAAACAATCTGGAATTAGGAGTGAGCAGAGAAGTGGTCAAGTTTGCTGATGACACCAAATTATTTAAGGTTGTTAAAACACAAAGGGATTATGAAGAGCTCCAAAGAGATCTCTCCAAGCGGGGAGAGTGGGCATCGAAATGGCAGATGCGGTTCAATGTAAGCAAGTGAAAGTTGATGCACGTTGGGACAAAAAACCCAACTTCAAATATAACCTCATGGGATCTGAGCTGGCAGTGTTTTTGCCCCACCACCACCACCACCTGCATTCTGAAATGGTAGTTCTTCCACCTCCGAACCTGACCACTCCATTCCCCCTTCATTCCGCTGCATGTGTACCCTAGACAGTAGAAGACTGTAAAGACAATAAAGTGCATTTTTCAAAAACCTCACCTGCTGCTCCCAAGAAGGCAAATATCAAGAGGAGTTTCATGGTGTCTCTTGGTGGTCTTCTTGACTGGAAGAAGACTTTCTCAAGACATTTCTCCCCAATTTATACTTTCTTCAGGATCTTATCTCCTCAGCCCAAGGTCCCACCAGCTGCTCACTTCCCAGGACCTTGAACAAGCTTAACTGAAATACACATTATCAAGTGCAGAGGGTGATAACATGATTCTAGAGACCTTGACCCTGAAATGAAACATTGACAACAAGGGAAAAAAACAGATTGTTAGGTGCAATTTTGGCAGTGTGTGGAGTCCTGTCTTAAACCCCCTGCCACCATCTTTGGTGATTATGAAATCTCACTATATATCCACCGCTGTTTTCAAAGAGCTGTTGTGTGTAATCCTGATGAGTTCCAGACGTGCATGGCATGAAATTCTATAATTGACAAACTGTCAGGCCTGTTTTCAGCTTGGGCCTGACTGGATAGAGAAGGATGGGTCTAGAAAGTTGACATTACATAATCCGTACGAGTGCACATTTTGGGTAGTTGCCCATGGTCCCCTCAGCAGAATGAGCAGGAGGGCCCCCAAAATGCAGCAGGCCTCGCTTATCACATTTTGAAGCCAACGAGGTAATATGCATTACCTAAGGATTGGGGGAGGGGGCAGTGCATGAGACTATTGGGTCAAGAGAGTAAGAATGGGCTAACTGCACTACTACTCTGTCCATGCGCTACTCTAAAAAAGTGTATTATAGCATGCTTGTGAATGGCCAGTCATGGAAATCTGCAGGTTGATTAGGGTGACCATATGAAAAGGTGGACAGGGCTCCTGTATCTTTAACAGTTGCTTAGAAAAGGGAAATTCAGCAGGTGTCATTTGTATGCCTGCAGCACCTGGTGAAATTCCCTCTTCATCATAACAGATAAAGCTGCAGGAGCCCTGCTCTCTTTTGTATTTGGTTCCTTCGGCTTTAACTGTTGTGATGAAGGGGGAATTTCACCAGGTGCTGCATGCATACAAATGACATCTGCTGAATTTCCCTTTTCAATGCAGCTGTTAAAGATACAGGAGCCCTGTCTGCCTTTTCATATGGTTACCCTAGGATCAATTATATGACGACATGAATAGCCACGAGATCTCTCGCCCTTCCCCGCCCCCCTTATCCCATTTTTTTAAAAAATTGGCATAAATGGATGGCAAAATCGCACACAACAGGGCAGGATAACTCGTCTTCTTACAAAGCAGCGCCTTACCTCCTGATGTCCGAGTGTTCCCTGAGACAAGGCAGCCAGCCTCTAGCACAGGGCAGCTTGTAGAAATGTCGATCGGCTGCACAAGGGCATTGAATGTGACCGGGGTGGAGAGTTGATCAACATGATATCCTTGTCGTGGTTGTTCCCATTGCAATTCGGGTACGGAATGGCCTTTTCCACCTGCATGTGCTGTTCTGTCCCTTCCTCCTGGGTCACGTCATGCTCGGCGATATGCACAATGAGACTGCGGGGGCTGCAAAAGAAAACTGGGCATGAACAAAAGCAAAAAAAAGAAAAGAAGGAGGGGGGAGACTCCCTGAAACAAGTCACTTTGGGATTGTCCCTCTCAAGCCACCTCACACTGGTGCTATGGCCATTTTGTTGTTGTTTTTTAAATGGAGAAAAACAAGTATATATATAAATATAAAGAAACGCCATGCGCAATTGTGCCCCCCTTCCCCCCCCCCATCCTGGGGGTGGAGATTTTGGTTCCCCCCTCTCCATGGCCATCAGTGCTGCTGCACTTACTCGCTTGTAACCACGGTAGCACCAGGGCAGGCGGGCACATTCTTCCACGGTCCAGGGAAGTTCCCAGGACTGCAGAAGAATTTGGATTTTTCTGATTCCTGTGAACCAGAAAAAATCCCGTGCCCGTCCCCCACCCCCAGGACTCCCTGTGCATCATTGGGACAAACAGGGAGCAGCAGGGGTCCATCCCAGGCATTTCGCCTGGTGTGGAAAGGGCCAGAGAGAGAGAGAGAGGGAGAGCCAATAAGAAAAGATGCTGAATCTTGCATTAATAGCTGTGTAGAAGAAGGAACTTTAGCGAGGAACTTCCTGACTGTTAGAGCAGTACAACAATGGAACCAATGACCTAGGGAGGTTGTGGTGAGCTCTCCCACACTAGAGGCCTTCAAGAGGGATGCTTTAAGGTAGATTCCTGCATTGAGCAGGGGGCATTGAGCAGGCCCCTTCCAACTCTACTATTCTATCATTCTATGGTTCTGTGAGTTCCAGCTTGTTGCTCTCTGCATGAGAAGCTGCACCTCCAAAAACACCCCCTTTCTCAATGGTATTAAAAGCACAAGAGCAGGGGCGGTGCCAGGGGGCAGGGGGGCAAGTGCCCTCCCAAACAAGAAGCTTGCCACCCCAGTTGCCACCCCAGTTGTTGGGAGAGCAGCTGTGCGTTTCTGCCTGCTCCAGGAGGGCTCACCCAGGCGAGGCAGCCTTGATTTTTCCTCTCCTGAGAGATCCAGCATACTGCCTGTAAGGGCTTTCTTCTCCCTTCAGTAGCCACGCGGTGCCTACACATCTGACAAACTACCACAAGAGTTCCCATGATGCCTCGCCAGACGCACAGGCGCCGTGTGGCTACTGAAGAGGGAAGAAAGCCCTTACAGGGAGTGTGCAGGCTCGTGTCTCCTTTGTGTCTCTAGGGTCCCCTCTACAAGGATTTGCTTTTGCGCCTGGTTAGGTGATTATGCGCATAATCGCTGAAGCGCATTTACACCTAATACCTCTGCACGAGAGGTGGCGAGAGGTGGCGAAGCGCATTAAAGGATGACCAAAATGCGCTTTACAAGTAGTTAATGCGCATAAGCACTTGTTCACATAGTCAAAATGCGCTTTAACGGCTGGAGCAAAATAAAACTCGCTGTTTAACACGCATTCAATAATGCGCATAATCGGAGAGATAACGCGCCTCTACGCCCGATTTGCGCTCCGTTCTTGTAGAGGTAAAAAAAATTTAAGCGCCTTGAAAGAGCTTTAAACCTCTCTTGTAGAGGCAGCCTAGGCTGGAGAAGCTTTTCCTGCCATCTCTCACCTTCCCCAGAAGCTTCTCAGGCACCTGGCTGCTGCTGCAGCTGCTGCTTTTGCAGGATCAAAACCTGGTAAAGGATTGGTGAGTTTCAAATGTGTTCAGGGGCAGGAAAAGAGGCTGCAATGCAAAATACCCCGACGTGAAACGGGAAAGAAGAAACGAGATTGAAAAAGCCCCCTGATCCGCCTTTCTCCCTTTTGGCAACCATCCTCCTTACCCTGTGCAAGAGAGCAACTCTATCCCTGATGCCCTCGAGGTATGTTGGACTACATTGCCCATTATTCCTATGGTTGCAGGGGAGGTTGCAAGGGAGCATCTCCTCCTCCCCTTCTCTGGAAAGCCACAAGGTCCCCCCCAAAACGCAGTAAACCCTAAAGGCAGCTTTGGAGTTCAGGTGGTTGTTTGTTTGTTTTAAAGGGTGAAAAGCGCTTTCCATTGTTTCCTTGTTTATGTGTCCTTATTTCTTTATTGCATTTATATTCCGCTTTATTTTCCTCCAAGGAACCCAAGGTGGCGTACTTTAGGATTCTTCACATTTTTTTTTGACTAAGTTGTTTTCTACATTCCTCTGCCCAAACATGTTATATGTTTTTAAAAAATATATTTATTTATTTATCCCAGTTATATTCTACTTATTTTTCTTCAAGGCACCCAAGGCAGCATACATAATCCTCTTCCTCTTTTCCATTTTAGCCTCCCAACAACACCTCTGTGGTAAATTGGGATGAGGGTTTGTGACTATCCAGAGTCACCCAGTGAGTTTCTGTGGCTGAGTGGGGTCTAGAACCCAGATCCTCTGACTCCCAGTCCAACTCTTTAACCACTATACCCACACTGGTTCTTAGGAGCCATCTGGCCAGCTCAGTCTGAGCAGGCGCTGTGTGAGTGCTTGGGGTTGGGTGGGCAGCATCAGCATCTGCTAACTGACTCAAGACTCATTGGCTGCATTCGGACAACACATTAGTCAATGGTGGGTTGAGTAGCCAACACACAATTGGTTATTTTGTGGGTACTCCCCACACAACATATTCCTACACAACTGTGGTTGGGGCTGGCGTTGAGTGGACTAATAGTCAACCCGGCATTTGACTGACTCAGCCCGCGCCCCTCTCCCCACCCTCCCTCCTCCCTCAATCCTCCCAGTGCTAGCCCAGCAGCCTCTGCAAGTTGCACCAATTGTAGCAGAGTGGCAGCCGCCGCTTTGGTCGCTCTTGCTGCCTGCCTCTATGGGCTTGTGTTTTAACCCACTCACCACACGCCATTAACCCACTCACCCCTCCACACAACACTTTAAACAACTGGCTTTGAGCTAAACAACTTGCAAGCCAGTTGTTTCTCTCAGTTGCTTATTTGGGCGGAATAGCATATCCGTCATTAGTTTGTGAACGGCGTGTTACCCTCCGCACAATACAATAAGCAACACAACTGATTATTGTTTCCCCCCTCCCCCACTCAGTTGCTTAATGTGTTGTCCGAATGCAGCCAGCTGGGAGGGGGGGAACAATTGTCAGTTGTATTGACTATCGTGTCGTCCGAATGCTGCCATAGTCAACTCAGCGCTGATCCTAATCAACACCACAGTTGATTATTTATTACCATGTTGTGTGGGGAGGACCCCCTAGTTGAACAACTGTAAAGTTGATTATTACCCCACCATTGACTATCATGTTGTCCAAATTCAGCCATTGGCTGCATTCGGACAACACATTAAGCAACTAAGGATCCCTTAGAAGGGACTCATTCCTTGGAGGATGAACAGATATCCTCTCACACCAAGGATGTGCCTCTGGGAGTCTGGGTGCTCCTGGCAGTGGGTAGTTCAGCTATTAGAGATATGGACAGCTGGGTTTGTGACTGGCATGGTGACTTGCCTGCCTGGTGTGAAGCCTGTGTGTTTCACATGCCATCTAGATAGCCCAGTAGCTAATGCTGGCAAATACGTTGACAACAGTGATATGGGGAAGTGTAGCTGCGCAGTCCTGGAAGCCAAATTGAGATCCCTAGACAGGAGGTAGCTTTCTCTGCAATATTCCCTGTTCCACTTGCAGGGCCAGCTAGGCAGGCAAAGCTGAAGCATCTCAATGCATGGATGGAATGCTGGTTTAGGAAGGAGCATTTTAGAGGTGTTAGGCACTGGGATACATTTTGGGATAAGCCAGGCCTGTCCACTGCTCCACTTAGAGTGGAATCAGATTGCTGTCACTTAGCACCAAAAAGGTAGCAGAAGGTAAACTACTGAAAAGCTAACAGGAGTCGGGACAGAGTTGGAGAGATTCTTGTTTCGAATGAGGGTAAAATGTTTTGAGTTACCCAGATGAGGGCATGATAGAGACAAGATGGCCGGCCAAGTCAAAAAGGGGAGAAATTTGGAGAGGAGCACCATATACAGATGTTCCTATCCTCTGAGCCAAGATGGGGCATTTGGAGTGCTTGGGCTCTGCTGGGGGTGGCAGGGGCTGCATGTGGCCTGCTGACCACGTGTAATCCACCCCAGATATAGGTGGAGACGTTCCGTGATGTATTCTGGTCCCACGTTATGTAGTCCTAATGAGAACACTATAAATCTGGTGGTGGGGGGTGATCAACAGCAAGTTCTGATTTGTACACACCCTTTTAATAACATGGAAGGTTTGGGGGCAGAATCCAACAGGATATTAATGCCCCCACTGATCCTTTTCTGCAAGTGATGGGTCCTGCCAATTCTTCTGAGCAAGTAGGACCCATCACATATGCAAAGGAGATTTAGCATTTCTTAGGGAAAGTCCCAAAAAGAACAGAAATGAAAGAGGCAGGTTGGTGGAGCTCCCTTGTGATTGTTTCAGGTAGACCTGGAAGCACTAAATCGCCACTGCACAAGCTGGGGGAGGGGCGATTGCTCAATGCAGTCAGCTGGGCAGAAGAGAATTGGTGGGGGCGGAAACACTCCATTGGATTCTTCCCCCCCCCCCCAATTTGGTTTCTATAAATGTATTTCCTAAAGTTTTCAGTTGACAAAAAACACCAGCTGTATTTTTGCAGGCTATAGCATATGGATTCTGTCCTTAGCAAAATCCACATAAAACAAAGGGGAATAAATGGATAGATGAAAAACAAACAAATGTAATGTTTTGGCTCATGACACCTCATGAAGACAGATGCAAAGGGTGAAATTCCATTAGGACTCAAAACCAGGCTTCGGACCCAAGGGGTCTTGCTCCAGAGTTTCCACCACTGAGAGAAATAATGCATTTTGGAATCTGATTTTGCTTCATGGTGTGGTAATGTTGTTTTGTGCAAGCCATGGGAAAGTCATATTTTCCTTCTTGGATATGGCCAGGATTCTGTCAGAAGACAGAGTGTGGAAAATACCCTTTAGAAATGAGTTTACAATTTATCTAAATTATTCCTTTAAAATATTTCTAGGCCACCTTTGAAGGCAGAAGCCCTGAACTGGGATTTTTTTTAAGGTAATGATACCACAACTCTTGTCTGTAGTGGAGATATGCCCTTCAACCTATTCAGGTGAAGTGCTATCAAAATAAAGACAACCACAAACCAGAATATTTTGGTAAACTGAATCTACTTATTTTTTATGTTCTTTTTCAAGATGAATTACATGAGAAGGGAAAGATACCAGCTTGTCGAAACAAGGGGAGAAATGGCTGTTTTAATTAGCAGCAATGGTCGCTTGGATCCAGTCAACGAAGTTGCAGACTTTGGTGTAAACCCCAGGGTAACCGGGCAGAGCACATCCAATGCCCCATGAAACGACACCGTGGAGCTCCCCACAACATACCACTGGGCCACCGGAATCCCCCTGTGGGACAAAGAAAGGATGGGGGTTAAAAATAACAGGCATTTCAGTTCCCAAGTAGCTTGCTTTGGCTTTATCCTTAATTCCTGCTGGTCCTTTGCTCCCCATATTCACTGTTGTGAAACTGCGCCACTTTAAAATGCTGTGGAGACTAATGGTGCAATTACAACAACTATCACCAATAGTAGTAGTAGTAGAAGAAGAATAGTGAAAGGAGCTATAACCTCCGCAAGATCGGTATTTAAATTTCAAAATGAGAAGTTCCAGAGCTTGCTTAAAGTTCACTTCCTATGACTTGAAATCCTTTCTTCTGCAACATCCTATATTGTGTGTGTGTGGGGGGGGGGGGTGTTAGTGATGGTGTTAGTTGCAATCACTCAGTAGATCCCATATGTGGGAGTTAGCTGTAATGATGCTCAAGCAACCAGTAAACACTGGCAGGGAAATAGTCCAGAGAGAAAGTTCCATACATCTTCCTAAAAAGAAGAAGAATGGTTTCATGCACTCATGGTGTTGGAGTTCCCCAAATATGTTGCCAAAGAACCCATCAACCCTATGCACATCATATATATATATATATATATATATATATATATAGTCACACACCTGTCGTGCCCTCACATGCACATGACCACGAACACACATTAACCCTTCACAAACAGCAAATGTGAGTTTCCTAGAGTGGTGGGTGGGATTGCAGAGCTAAGTTCCACTCCTGACTCATGCACTTTCAGGAGACTGTAGGAACAGATCCAGAATGCCTATAAATTGTACCCATGAAGGCTTGTCCACCTGATTCGAGACCCCACCTTTTTGTAAAGTTCTCAATCTTGCATACACTTGTTGGTGCATAGGGTATATTCTGACAGATTACGCCTTATAGAGACAGGCAAATCCCTCGATTTTATTCAGGTTCACATCTTGCTTCTGTATCGGATCTTGAACTTTTCTTTGTCTGCATGAACATTTGTATGGATTTTTATGTGAATTAGGGGAGGAGATATGCATTTTTGTGTACATCTTTAAAGCTTATGCCTTTTTGTGGACACTTTTCCAAATGGACATATATTCAAGCAATTTTTCAGTGAATAATAAAGCATTTTGTGCACATTTCAATTATATGCATTTGTATTTGCATTTTTAAAAAATGTTCGCTGGTTTGGCATGAATGTTTTGAAACTAGGGGTGTGCACGGACCCCCCCGGATCGGATCGGGACCCGGATCGGGACCTCCAATTTTGTCCCGGACCGGTTCGGACAAAATCGGAGGCCCCCCGGACCGGATCGAGTCCGATCCCGACCCAAAAATCGTAAATTTTTGGATCGGCCGCCATTTTTTTCCCCATAGACTTGCATTGCAATGCAAGTCTATGAGGAAAAAATGGCGGCGGGTGGGTGAGGGGGGGCCTAACTCCCTCCCCCCCCGGGGCCGTCCGCTGTGGACGGCCCCGGCAGGTAAGCCCCCTCCCCCGCGCTCCCTCCCCCCCCTGGGGCCGTCCGCTTCCATCCGCTGGCGCCCGCGGGCGCCAGCGGATAGAAGCGGACGGCTCCGGGGGGGGTAAGCCCCCTTCCCCGCCACTGCTTACCTTCTCGGCCCGTCCGCTCCCGTCCGGCGCCGGCGGCTACTACCAGCGGGCTCCGCGGCCTACTCTCGAGTAGCGCGCCGGGTGATGACATCACCCGGCGCGCCACCCTAGAGCAGGCCGCGGAGCCTGCTGGTAGTAGTAGTCGCCGGTGCCGGACGGGAGCGGCCGGGCCGGGAAGGTAAGGGCCCCCCTCCCCCCTCCGCGCGCCCCCTCCCCCCTCCGCGCGCCCCCTCCTCCCCTCCACGCACCCCCTGCTTACCTTGCCGGCCCGGCCGCTCCCGCCCGGGGCCGGCGGCTACCACCAGCAGGCTCCGCGGCCTGCTCTAGAGTAGCGCGCCGGGTGATGACATCACCCGGCGCGCCACCCTAGAGCAGGCCGCGGAGCCTGCTGGTAGTAGTAGTCGCCGGCGCCGGACGGGAGCGGCCGGGACGGGAAGGTAAGGGCCCCCCTCCCCCCTCCGCGCGCCCCCTCCCCCCTCCGCGTGCCCCCTCCTCCCCTCCACGCACCCCCTGCTTACCTTGCCGGCCCGTCCGCTCCCGTCCGGGGCCGGCGGCTACCACCAGCAGGCTCCGCGGCCTGCTCTAGAGTAGCGCGCCGGGTGATGACATCACCCGGTGCGCCACCCTAGAGCAGGCCGCGGAGCCTGCTGGGAGTAGTAGTCGCCGGCGCCGGACGGGAGCGGCCGGGCCGGGAAGGTAAGGGCCCCCCTCCCCCCTCCGCACGCCCCCTCCCCCCTCCGCGCGCCCCCTCCTCCCCTCCACGCACCCCCTGCTTACCTTGCCGGCCCGGCCGCTCCCGTCCGGGGCCGGCGGCTACCACCAGCAGGCTCCGCGGCCTGCTCTAGAGTAGCGCGCCGGGTGATGACATCACCTTCCCCGCCACTGCTTACCTTCTCGGCCCGTCCGCTCCCGTCCGGCGCCGGCGGCTACTACCAGCGGGCTCCGCGGCCTACTCTCGAGTAGCGCGCCGGGTGATGACATCACCCGGCGCGCCACCCTAGAGCAGGCCGCGGAGCCTGCTGGTAGTAGTAGTCGCCGGTGCCGGACGGGAGCGGCCGGGCCGGGAAGGTAAGGGCCCCCCTCCCCCCTCCGCGCGCCCCCTCCCCCCTCCGCGCGCCCCCTCCTCCCCTCCACGCACCCCCTGCTTACCTTGCCGGCCCGGCCGCTCCCGCCCGGGGCCGGCGGCTACCACCAGCAGGCTCCGCGGCCTGCTCTAGAGTAGCGCGCCGGGTGATGACATCACCCGGCGCGCCACCCTAGAGCAGGCCGCGGAGCCTGCTGGTAGTAGTAGTCGCCGGCGCCGGACGGGAGCGGCCGGGACGGGAAGGTAAGGGCCCCCCTCCCCCCTCCGCGCGCCCCCTCCCCCCTCCGCGTGCCCCCTCCTCCCCTCCACGCACCCCCTGCTTACCTTGCCGGCCCGTCCGCTCCCGTCCGGGGCCGGCGGCTACCACCAGCAGGCTCCGCGGCCTGCTCTAGAGTAGCGCGCCGGGTGATGACATCACCCGGTGCGCCACCCTAGAGCAGGCCGCGGAGCCTGCTGGGAGTAGTAGTCGCCGGCGCCGGACGGGAGCGGCCGGGCCGGGAAGGTAAGGGCCCCCCTCCCCCCTCCGCACGCCCCCTCCCCCCTCCGCGCGCCCCCTCCTCCCCTCCACGCACCCCCTGCTTACCTTGCCGGCCCGGCCGCTCCCGTCCGGGGCCGGCGGCTACCACCAGCAGGCTCCGCGGCCTGCTCTAGAGTAGCGCGCCGGGTGATGACATCACCCGGCGCGCCACCCTAGAGCAGGCCGCGGAGCCTGCTGGTAGTAGCTGCTAGTGCCGGACGGGAGCGGACGGGCCGAGAAGGTAAGCGCCCCCTCCTCCCCCCCCTGCTGTCGACTTTCATCGGCGGGCGCCCGCTGGCACCCGCCAATGCAAGCGGCGGTGGGCGCCAGTGGGCGCCCGCCGATCCGCTGATCCGCCGAACCGGGTCGGAGCCTTTTCGGACCGGTTCGGATTGGATCGGCCGATCCAGCTGCGGGATCGGAAATCGGATAATTTATCCGATTTCCCACTGGACCGGACTCGGATCGTGGATCGGGTCCGATCCAGTGCACATCCCTATTTGAAACGCATGTCTTTTCCAGCCCATTATTTGCGAATTGCATTGAAAAGTTCGGAAACGCTTGGATCTCAATGGAACATGTTTGCATTAAAATATTAACCTGATGATTTTCTCACCCATCCCATTACTGAATGCACATAGGTTAAGGACAGGGCCTGCTGCTGTGATCTCTTTCCCTCAGTAAGCCTATATTTGTCATGTAAAAGGAGCTACTGGGACAGGCCTTAAGCCATGAATATACCTGGAATACATCTTTCTGAGTATGTTTTGATATTCTGGGTAAATAAGCATTTCAAAATAGCCACAGATTGCCAGCAGAGGACGCTGAATTAGTCACATCCCAGGGAGACCCGTTGTTTCCTCAAATCCAATACATTTCTAGAGATCACAGCAAAGTTCCCGCAAGCCAGGCTCACAAAAGCCTTTGCCAAGCAAGAATTGAGCTTTTCAAGCCCCTCTATCCAGCAGCTGAAGAACAACACTGCTAAATGTAAGCGCACATCAGACATTTTATAAAGATTATGCTTTATACATAAAATTGGTTTTCTCTCGCACTCTGGGAATCTTGTCTTCCATTTTGCACTTCTTTTGCCAGTCGAGACGAATAGAGGGAAAGCATGATTAGGTTTATATAGGCTGGCCATATGGAAAGGAGGACAAGGATCATGTAACTTTAACAGTTGTAGAGAAAAGGGAATTTCAGCCAGTTTCCTTTGTATGCAATTAGTTCCTGGTGAAATTCCCTCTTCATCACAACAGTTAAAGTTGCAGGGGCCCTGCCTTCTTTTGTATATGGTCACTCTAGTATAGTGCCTGCAACTTTTACTTCCCTTTAACTTCCCTTTTCTCTACAACAAAGTTACATGAGCCCTGTCCTCCTTTTCATATGGTCAGCCTATATAAACCTAATCATGCTTTCCCTCTATTCGTCTCCCTCTTCATCGCAACAGTTAAAGGTGCAAGCACTATACTAGAGTGACCATATATAAAAGAAGGCAGGGGCCCTGCAACTTTAACTGTTGTGATGAAGAGGGATTTTCATCAGGAACTAATTGCATACAAATGACACTGGCTGAAATTCCCTTTTCTCTACAACTGTTAAAGTTACATGAGCCCTGACCTGGATTTTATCTGAAGAAGTTATCTCCTGTAACGTGAGTACTCCTTAATGTGGCCAAAGACGTCTTAGAACGCACCTATTTGGAACGTTTTAAAATACAATTTAAAACGTTCCAAGGGACTGTGTAGATAGGCTCATGGTCATGTGGAAGCCTGCAGCCTGCATCAGGGTTGCTTTGCCCTGAGGATATTGCATGTCAGGAAGCTACCGATGCTTCTCACTTTGAGACACAGGCTTCCTCTTCAAACAAAGATTGCAAGCTGATCTTTAGTATATGTTTTTCCCCACAGAAAATGAGAAATGGGATGGGAAAGGATCAATGCACAGTATCCATCATAAAGTATACATTACAAAGGTCAAATAATCTGCTCATTCAAGACCCTTATCTTAATTCCTAAATAAATTGTGGCTGTTTTCAAATAGAGAAAGTTTGTGTGTGGTTAATTACTTCCAAGTGCTCAGAAGACAAATTGTTTCACCTGGCAGGAGTCTTTGCCACCCTCTAAGTATCCAACGCAGAACATACTCGGAGTGATCTGTCCTGGGTAAGCTGCTTCACACTCAGCATCAGTTAGGATTGGTGCACACAGGCATTGCAGAATGTCAGGATAGTTTACTGGAAGGAAAAAGAGAGAAAAAGAAATTCAAGAGGTCTACAGTAATATAGTAATTTGGGGGGAAGCAAGAGCCGCTTAGTAGAACTATGCGCTGCTCCCCAAAAATTTGATGTCTCGACAGAGCTTCGAGTTTTCGGAGTGGAGAGGATACGCTTTAAAAACCACTGAATACCCGCGGAGAGGAGAGGAGCCCTGTCGGAGTTTTGATCCGTTTTTGTATAACCACTCCATTATAGTCTATGGGAATGAACAAAAATCATGCTTACATCTCCACAATTTTTAAAGATAAAGAGATGAAACGTGGCACCATGATAGTTCTTAAGTAGGGCTTTAGCCATGCCAAGTTTGAAGCCTTAGGCACTGACCTCGCCTTGCAGGGCTGAGCCAGTTTGTTTGCTTTCTGCTAGCCTCTCTGTGCCAGCCCAACTCTCTGCCTGATGACTGCGGGATGTAGCTCCTGGGCTTGGTGGGTCAACCCCACGAGCCTATGGCATACTTACTCCCAGTGCTCCATGGCTATATCCACCTGCTGCCTTTCCTCCTCTGGTTTGTGCATTTCTGGCTTTGAATCAAGACAATCCTTGGGTCACTTATGTCACCGGTTGCTTTGCTTCCTCTGTGTCCCCCCTCCGCCCCACATAGCTGTCTGCTGCCTCTCTGCCAGCCTGCCTGCCTGTCTCTGGAGATCCCCTTGACATCAAGGGCTGAAACTGCTCAAGGTGCAAGACCCCAAAGAGGAGATTTGACAACCTCAGTTTGAAGGGTATGGCTCCAACTGGTTTTTTTTAAAAAATTATTTTAAAACCTCTTACTTAACAAAATTCCTAAAAAGAAGGATCTGCTTCAAACTTGGCATGGCTAAACTCTATGTAAAAAAGAAAGTTAAGGGGAAAATATGTAATGAATTTTAATACTTAATAAAATAATATATTTATCACCAAAAAAACCTATTTGAAATACATATGTATAATAACAAAGTAAAAACAAGGCTCTTACGATTCTGGCCAAACGTTGGAAAAAACCTTTGCCTGGTACTCAAACCATTTAGGTGGGTTGTTTATTTTAAAAAAACCTTATATATTGAAAAGACTAAAAAATTTCCTCCATCTGGGGCACTACTAAATGTCTTATTATTTTTGTTGTTTATTTTCAGTGATTGGGCCACTGAAGAAGACACTTTTGTCGAAACGTGTTTGGCCAGAATCATAAGAGCCTTGTTTTTACTTTGTTATTATACATATGTATTTCAAATAGGGTTTTTTTGGTGATAAATATATTATTTTATTAAGTATTTTTTTGATTTTGGTTAAGGTTAGCACCCTGTTGTTTGTGTGTAGAGCTATCATGGTGCCAAGTTTCATCTCATTATCTTTAAACATTACGGAGATGTAAGCATTTTGGCTAATTTTCATTGACTATAATAAGGCAGTTATCCAAAAACGGAGTGATTCTTCGACGGATAATCCAATGAAGCAGAGCAAGGGAGCTGCTTTGAAAATCGAAGTGCAGAAGCCAATCATCAGAGCTCCACTTCAAAATGGAGCAGAATAGACCCGCTCTGCACAGCCCTATCGCTTAGCTGTACATGTATATAATTTTATGTGATAAGACATCTAGACTTCACTGGCCCATACACATGGGAAATCAAAATTGCTAGGGTGCTTCCATAATAGATAGGAAACTGAAAAAATTGTGCACATGTAGCCCAACCTGCCCTGAGTATGACAAAAGCCCCCCCCCCAACGGAGCATTTGTATGCTTAATGGCAGGACTTCAGTAGTACCAATACTAAGGTTCACCAAGGCTCAATTCCCAGAATCTTTTTTAAAATTGTTATTAATGATGAAACTTATCTTTGGAATATATAAGACAACAATAGTTGAGAGCAGCCCTGAAAATATCCATCTTCATTGAGACAGAATCTCAACACATCAGGGATTAGGCAAAGGTGTTCTACATTAGAGGGTGATTTTCCTGACAGACCTGAGCCCCCCATCATCTGTTTCCTAGAAATGAAGCCTTTCTTTACAGTTAAGAACATTATAAGAAGATCATCCCAAAGGCCTCACTAGTCCACCATTCTGTTCCCACCGTGACAACCAGATGCTCATGGGAGGTTTACAAGCAGGACATGAGTCCAGCAGCACCCTCCTGCTTGTGTTCTCCAGGAACTGGTATTCAGAGGAATTCTGGAGTTCATGGCCATCATGGCGAGCCCTATAGTCCATCAATGTGGCTTATTCCCCTTTATAGATGTCTACGTTGGTGACCATTGCTACATCTTGTAGTAGCAAATCCCATAGTTTATCTAAGTGCTGTGTGAAAAGGAATTTCCTTTTATCTGTTTTATCTGACTCTGGTTTCAAGTATCATGAGAGAGGGAAAGGTTTGTCTCCCCATTCATTTCCTCCAAAATATGTATAATTTTATACCCCTCTATCATGACTCGCCCTCTTACTCACCTGATTTTCTAAGTTAAAGAGCCCCATTATTGTATCCCGGAGTTGCTTCATCCCAGGGCTTTATTCAGCCCCTGCCACCCCCAGTGTGACCTCCACAGCCCCGATGCCACTGCTGCGCCACTGAAATCCACTGTGGCACAAAACAGTGGCAGCATTACATTTGTTCATTGAAGCATCACGTAGCAGCAGAATGATTTTTCCGCTGGTGGTGGCGTCCCAGCAGAATTCTGTGAGTGCCCTGACAGGACAGCCTGTGGCGGGGTGGGTCTGGAGAGGGGGAAAAGGGCCTCCAGACATCCCAAGGTTGCCCAGTACAGTTCTAATCTGTCAATCATTTTGGTTGCCCTTTTCTGTACCTTTTCCAGCTCTACAGGATCCTTTTTGAGGAGCAATGACTAGAACTGCACCTCAAAAATCCAGAGCCAACCCCATGCATAATTTTATGCACCTGTATCATATCCCCCTTACATTTGTTTCTAAGATAAAGTGACCCGAATAATGTAACTTTTCCCTTTAGGGGAGTTGCTCCAGCCCATTGATAATTTTAATTCCCTCTTTCTGCACCTTTTCCAGCTTACATCTTCTTTTGGAGATGATGTGACCAGAACTGTACACAGTATTCTAAGTGTGATTGCCTCTCACAACGTTGTATAAAGTCATTACAGTATGGGCAGGTATATTTTCAATTCATTTCCCAACGATCCCCAACATTGGCCTTGTCTAGAGCAGGTACACTCTGGATCAATATTATCATCCACCATGGCCCCAATATAATGGTCAAAATATGGCAGATTAAGTGTACTTGACAACAGTGGCTAGCACACTAATAGTGACCCGGAATACCAGCATATGGGGACCCAGCTCGGCTGTATTGTTCATACTCACCACCATCGCTAAGAGTGTTGCCCCACCCGGAAATCAGGCACTTGGTACCAGGAGCTTCACATCTACTGGGCAAGTTGATGGGAACAACATTTCTGGCCATTTCAGCAGGGGTTGACAGCTTGATGAGCATGATATCATTATCCAAATACCAAGAGCTGTAGTTTTCATGGGGAATGACTTTTTCAGAACTGATGTTCTGCTCGTCTCCTTCATACACAGAAAGGTCGTAGTCTCCAAGCACCACGTCCATTTGACTGCAAAATCAACCATCCAATGTTATATTGAGTGAACTATGCAGTGTCTGATCTCAAAATAAACAAGCCTTGTACTGCTTATGCCACAGAAGTGATCAAATGAACCTAGGCTGACCATATGAAAAGGAGGACAGGGCTCCTGTATCTTTAACAGTTGGATAGAAAAGGGAATTTCAGCAGGTGTCATTTGTATATATGCAGAACCTGGTGAAATTACCTCTTCATCACAAAAGTTAAAGCTGCAGAAGCCCTGCCCTCTTTTGTACATGGTCAAGAGGATAGGGCTCCTGCCACTTTAACTGTTGTGATGAAGAAGGAATTTCACCAGGTTCTGTGTATATACAAACAATACCTGCTGAAATTCCCTATCCTTTGCAACTGTTAAAGATACAGGAGCCCTGTCTTCCTTTTCATATGGTCACTCTAAATGAACCACATCACATTTAGCAAGGGGTAGTGTCTAAAAATGGTAACTTCGCAACAATACAAGATCATATCACAGATGGACTTCCGATGAGTGTTAATGGCGGGTTGAACGCTCGGCTTTTAGTGGAGCAGGACAGAATGATTTGGATGCTGTCTGAGCGACTGCCAGTTGGAATTAGCTGCCCCAGATCAAAGGGGAAAGCAAGGAGCATGCCGTAAGTTAACCCTCTGAAGCGGTAAAGAAGTCGAGGTACAGCCTCGTCGGAAAGACTGCAGGAAGGGGTCGAGATCAAGGCTTCCAACGCTCACAAATCGCTCTGGAACCCGAATGTGCACAAGATCTGCCGAGAAAGCTTATCAATGAAATTAACCAACAATAGTTACGGAGGATGGGGGATTTTCATCATGACAAAACCAACTGAATAACAACTAAGCCTGCATGAAACAAAGAAAACGAAACTTTCTGCGTCATCATTTGGGTGAGTTATCTCATTTTCCATGTAAGAAAGAACATAAAAGGATTAAATGAGAACTTTGAAGGGAATTACAGATATATGTCTTTGGATGAAAGATTTACATATGAATGAAAAAATATTTCTTTCTTTCTGTCTGCAAGACGAAAGTGTAATCGAGGTTTGGAGACAAAGAATTGCCTCTTCTGCTCCGACAACAACAGGAGTGTAAGGTCCCCTCTACAAGGATTCGCTTTTGCGCCTGGTTAAGCGATTATGCGCATCATTGCTGAAGCGCATTTACGCCTAATACCTCTGCACGAGAGGCAGGCGAGGCGGAGAAGTGCATTAACGATGTTCTGGCTGTGTGCGTGCGTGCCTGTGCCTCAAAGAAGTTCATTCAACTTTCCTTCCTTTCTACTCTCCCCCATCCACCGAGCAGCCTTTTTTTCTAGTTTTTATTGCCTTCGACACCTTGGGGACCAGCTGCAAACGGGTTCCAGCCCCTTTGAAGGGGAGAGGGGAGAGGGGAGGGGGGGAGGTAGGGCGGGCGGGCGCCTGTCTCTTTAAGGCAGGTCCCTGCGAGTTGTTATGCTGGAGAGCGAAGGAAGTGACGGGGCGATTGAATGAAACGGAGCAAGGGGGGGAACAGGGCAAGAAAAGAAAGGGAAAAGGGAGCTGGAAGACCGAGAGCGAGAGGGAAGCGGGAGCCTGGTAGGAGCGGAGCCAGGAGCCGAGCGGGGGAGCCAGCAGCAGCAGCAGCAGCAGCAGCAGCACTCGGGAGGCAGGGCGCACCAGCTTCACATCCCGCCGCAAAAAAAACTTCGCAATTTAACGCGCATTCAATAATGCGCATAATCGGAGGAATAATGCACCTCTACGTCTGATTTGCACTCCGTCCTTGTAGAGGTAAAAATTTTAAAGCGCCTTGAAAGAGCTTTAAACCTCTCTTGTAGAGGCAGCCAAAGTTAAGGCGGCCATAGAGATACAAGGTCAAGAGATATAACAGTTTTTTTAATGGGAAATACTAGGGGGAAAAAACAATTGACTTTGTTGGAAAAATGGCCGGAATTTGTAATACAAATACAGCTGTTTAAGATTTCTCAACAAATTTGTAATAAATTGGATCAGATCATAGCTAAATGGGATCAGGGCATAATCAATCCTGAAATTAGGAAGACACTATTGGGAAAAACTATGGAGGATGAAGCTAAAGAATGAGAAAAGAATCAAGGAGGAAAAAATTTGGACATTGTTACAATACAAATTATTACCAACGTCAAAGGCGTTGCTGATATTAATGGCAAAGGGGAGGAGGGGGAGACGATTACCATGAAAAAGACCTGTAAAGAAGTACCAAGTGAAAAGAAAGCTCTTGTGTTACTGACAACAAGTGAGAAGCAGAGGATCTTCAGACGAGAGGCCCTGAGAGAGGAAGAGTTATGAAAAAAGCAAAGCAGCAGAAGAGGATTCTTCGATGGGGTAGACTGGAAGACGTGAGTCTGGCTGTCAAGGGAAGGAGTTGTAAGTGGAGCTCAGTGAGAAAACCAAAAGAAACGGCTGAAAATCTCAAGAAAGAACTCCCTTTTGAGACTGGCTAAGACATATAAAGATGCCTTGTGACTCGGCTGGATAAACAAAGAAGGACACTTGATTATGGACTGGAGATTCGCAAAAAGAAAAAGGGGTAATATTTTTCTTATTTGATTTAAGGGATGTTTAGCTGGATATAAATTGTGAAAGTTTAAATGTATATATATAACAATAGTATAAGCTTAATGATACTTAAAAAAAGATGGTCAGATGATGGAGATACAGGAACAGGGGGAGAGGGGAGGGGGAGGGGAAAATAATTGTGCTAATAATGAAAGAAAAGATAATATCTCTGTGTAAAATGAGATATTTATGTGTGAATTCAACCAATAAGAAAAGGCTTACTTAAAAGAAAGAGGAAAATTGATGTAAAAACTTTCTAGCAAGGCGGTGGGAACTTTTTTTTCCTGTTTGCTAAGTGTTTTCATGCAGGAGAAAATAGGGTTATACATCTTTGTGGTGAAGAAAATTGGGAGTCCATTTTAATGTTGTAGACAGATAGATAGATTTTTTATTTACAGTCGATAGACCAACAGAAAGATTAAAATAACAGAATAAAACCATATGTTTATTCAGCAATCAATTACAATGGATTAATCCGATAACATCAGTATCCTACTTTGAATCGCATATGATAAAAATGTTGCAACTTGTATCGTGATGTGCCTGTCCAGGCCTTGTAGCAGCGATACAACCATTTGCTCACGGGATCTACTAGCGAAGCATCGGGTAATGGGATACAGTAGTTCATTCCTAGCATTGCTATAAAAAACACAGTCAAACAACACATGAGATGTTGATTCTACTTCAGAGTTATTACATGAGCAGAGTCTTCGCTCAACGGGAACCTTATTAAATCTCCCCTCCAGAAGTTTGGGGGGAAGAGTATTAAAACGTGCCAATGAAAAAGCCCTTCTATATTTAGGGACTTCAAGTCAATTCAGATAAAGCGTCTTCCCCTTTGGTTGGCAAGACCTTGGGCAGAAGGACAGCATGGACTAAGGGAGCAGCTACATATGTCCTGTAAATCAATATCTGACAGCCTTGGTTTAACGACGCGTTTAGCATTCCCCAACTCCAAAGATAATAAGGTGGGCAGAGGCAGGCCCAATGCCTGAACCTTCTGAGCCACTGCCCTATGCCAGGGAGATTCGTATTGGTCAGTCATCACCTGATATGTGATAGAGTCTGAGGATAGGGCATGATGATGGCGTAGCCAGAATATAATTATATGTGCCCAAGCTGTACAATTCAGGGAATGTTGTATGTTTGTGTTCGTTTTTTACTGTGTGTTATGCATGTAATGTTTGTTCTTTTTAAGACTATTAGTGTTTAGAAACAAAAAAAAAATAATGTAAAAAAAAAAAAATATCATATCACAGATGCCCGGCTACAATCACAAGACAGTCAGATTTTGTAAAATAGGCTTTATTCCGGTTGTACTTTTATATTGTGGTTTTTAAGCTTCCATATCTTATATTTTATGCTGTATCTTGTGGTTTTAATTTTTGTGAACTGCCCGGAGAGCTTCAGCTATGGGCGGTATTGAATGAGATAAATAAATAAATAAATAAAATGGGCACATTACCAACAATCAGATTCAAGTGGTGCTCTGTCATTCGAATAAGACAAAATTCAGCAAAATGCAAGAGATTCAAGCTCGAGCTTTGTGACTTAAGGTTGGGACCTAGCCTAGTGAGATACTACATACTGTGTATGTTCAGATCTGAGACCCCTCTTTAGCTGCCAAGGAGAACATGGGCCATTTCTACACAGGCCATTCTGTGCAAGATTGCCCCTGGGTCGTCCCTGTGCATCCAAACGATGCACAGGGACTCCTGGGGGGGGGGGGATGGGCATGAGTTTTCCCCGGGATAAGAGATCCCTAGGAAAACCTGATTCTTCCCGCAGTCCTGGAAATGTACCGAGAACGCAGGAGGTGTGGGCACCAGCAATTTCGCCACCCCGGGATGGCAGGGAGGTGGCCCATTTTAGGTTGTTTTTTAAAAAAATAACTTACTTTTGTGATGGAGCACAAGTACGCTCTTAGCGGGTGCGCCGCCGCAATGGCCCGAGAGGAAAACGGGACGTTGTGTTCTGATTTGGAAAGGGGAGGACAATCCCAGAAGCAGGTATGTCCGGGATCTCCCCCTTCCCTCCCTCCCTCCCTCTACACCTGTAGATATAGAAAGGCCTATGGTCCTGTAAGACAATTCCTAGTGTTTGGCAGACAATATGAAAACTGGATTGGATGGGCTTGGTAAAAATGCCTGGAGCCTGACTTTTTGCCTTGCCTTGCTCAACAGAATATACTTTCCACATGCACTTTCAGGCTAGTTCAGGCCACTGATCTGGAGGGACTCTGAGCTAGACTGTGCCCTCCAGTGATGAATTCAGATGCAGCCCCAAACCAGCTACGACTCCATGCTGGCCCTGGCGAGCATCAAATACTGTGTGGCTTCCAGGTAAGGGATACTAGGCTTATATTCCAATTTGATGCATGTTTGCTTAAGTTTTGTTTACTTGTGAATGTTTCTCCCAATATACAGTTTTGTGTGTACTTTTTCCAATGTCTGCATTTCCCCCATTGTATATGCCAATTTTGTGGCATTTTTCGTTAACAGAAAAACACTCAGAACAGTATGGATTTCATAGTGCAACTGCATCTTGGATTGTATAGAAGTCCTGGGGAGAATCTACACGGAGTGTTGTTGTGTTAAAAACCGGTCAGATAAGAGTTTTAAATATTGTCATAGTAAAACGTCTTAGGTCACATTACTGAGTACTCACGTTACAGGAGAAAACTTCTTCAATCTTTAAAGTGGTGTGTGCGGTCACACACTCTTCTGTCCTGTCTTTTTCTCTTTCATTTTTACAGTGAGTTTAGGGCAAGGTAGGGTGACCAGATAAAATCCAGGTCAGGACTCATGTAACTTTAACAGTTGTAGAGCAAAGGGAATTTCAGCCAGTGTCATTTGTATGCAATTAATTCCTGGTGAAATTCTCTCTTCATCACAACAGTTAAAGGTGCAGGCACTATACTAGAGTGACCATATACAAAAGAAGGCAGGGCCCCTACAACTTTAACTGTTGTGATGAAGAGAGAATTTCACCAGGAACTAATTGCATACAAATAACACTGGCTGAAATTCCCTTTGCTCTACAACTGTTAAAGTTACATGAGCCCTGACCTGGATTTTATCTGGTTACCCTAGGGCAAGGCATTGTGGGCGTTGTAGTTCAGTCACCACTTCCTCCTTTGTTCCTCTGTCATACCCTAGCGAGTATAGGGCTAGGCATTGTGGGTGTTGTAGTTCACTTGCCCACTTCCTCTTTCTTCCCCACCAATCAACTGCTAAGCATTTGGGCTCCGGTCAACGAAGCACTGCCCCCACGAATCACAAACGGTAAGGAAGGACACATTATTTTACTTAAAACGATTTATTAAAAGTGAAACCGTTGTATATAACTGAAAGGAGTTTTAAAAAACCTCAGATATACAACGTTATAGGGAGTGTGTCATGTGGCCCAAAGAGGTTTCATAACCCTTATAAAACGTTAAAAACCTAGCGTGTAGATCGGCCCCTGGAATTACAAATTATGTACATTCACATCCAAACATGAAGAAAGTTCTTACACATCCCTAGTCTTGAGTATGCTACATCTCATAGTGACCTAGAGCTATTAATAACCATTCATACTATTGGTAACATCCAGCTCTATTGAAAGTGTGAGATCTTGTGGGACCTCCCCTTCTGGTTACTGTACAAACACCACCATGAGGAAAGAATTACTGTTCACTCACGATTTGTAGCAATGAGCAGCTGAAAGCACCCATTGTTCATGGATGAGGGAACCGCCACAGAAGTGGTACCCAATATTCAGTGATGCCTGGTAGGGGACTCTGTATCTCTTGCAGTCATGTCCTCCCACAATCTTGTCATCATCATCCAAAGGGGTAGCAACTGATGAAAAAAGGGAAATCAAAATGAGTAAGAACTTCAAAATAACTTGGATTTTGCTAAAAACAACACAAATCAGTTATTGATAATGTGACATGGCCTCAAAGTCAGTGTACCATGTAGGGAGGTGGAGACAGTTGCTCCCAGACTCTTAGGTTTCAGACTACATATAATCAAGCTTCAGGAACACCTCTATCCATGGTTCTTAAAGATGGGTGAATGAGTCTATTTCTGGTTCATGTCACTTTCATGTGTGTTCACCCATTCTGTCCTGTTTCCATATTTATCTGCATATTTAAAAAGAATATTGCCATGAACATTTGCATAAATATACATTTTAAATGGTTATTTGGGTATAGATTAAAATATATTTTGTAATATGTCTTTAAGCACATAACCCGTTTATAATGTTTATTTATATGTTTTTTGAACTGTTGCAGAACATTTGGGAAGTGCAAAAGCTGATGGATAACTAAGCTCTGTTCTGCATATTAGTCTGAGAGGTGTGGTTTTGTAACATGACTGAAAACTCCTCCACCCCCCCCAAAAAAAATTCCCCAAAGAAAACTAGGGGGCTGTGTGGTGATGCTGCATCGGTTATACTGCCTTCTCTTATACATGTCCAGGCGACCTTTAAGATTGTCGGGTGACCATATGACAGGAAAAACCCAGATTTGTCAGGATTTTTGGTAACAAATCCTGGAAGGGGGGAATTGAGAATTAACAAAAACACTTACAGCTCCACCATTTTTAAAGATAAAGAGATGGAACTTGGCACCATGATAGCTTTAAGGAAGAGCTTTAGCCATACCAAATTTGAAGCAGATCCGTTTATCCATTGAATTTTAGGAATATTTTTAAAGTTTTAAAGTTTAAAGTTTTTTAAAGTTTGACATATATATATATATATATATATATATATATAATTTTTAAACGTAAAGAGATGAAATTAGGCACCATGATAGGTCTCAGATAGAGCTTTAACCTTGGCAAGTTTGAAGTAGATCTGTTCATTCGTTGATTTTTAGGAATTTTGTAAATTTTGAGATTTTTTAAAATTATTTTTTTAAAAAACTGCTGGAGCCATATCCTTCAAACTCAGGTTGACAAACCTCCTCTTTAGGGTATTGCACCTTGAGAATTTTCAGCCCTTGGCATCAAGGGAATCTCAAGTTTTTAGCTAAGAAGTGCTGGGCAAGCAGGGCAACTTTCCTGTTGCAGATTTGGTGGGAAGTTGGGCATCTGGAGCTCAGCAGAGACGAGGCGTCCACAGATCAAAATGTGGGAAAGGAGAGGTCAGTCAAGCAGCCCACAGGGCAAAATGGAACAGGCTAGAAGCCTTTTTCTCAGAGTTCCACATCATGGGCGATGAAGAGTCATCCTTAGAGAAAAACTCTCATGACCAACAGTGAGGTGCCAGTTGAGAGAGAGGCTCTCATTTTTGCTGTCCTGTTGCTGCGGATGTTGGAACCTGGCATGTCATTGCTTTGTTTTGCTACCCCTTCCCTTCCATTTCACTTTGTTCACTTGTGAGCTAGGCTCTGTCTGCACTGCTAGCATGCAGAACGTTTGAAGTGCGTGTTGGAGAATAATAGATAGATTTGTGGCTTGGGCTGGCAGGCATATCTCTTAGGCTGGCATGCCACACAGAGCCTTTCAAGAGCATCTCAGAATCAAGTGTTGGTGCACGTGTTGGCTGGTTGGAGGCTTTGGCTGGCATCAGTTTCAGACAGAGTTACAACAGAGATAGCTGTAGCTTAGCCCTGAGAGGCTGGTGTGCCAAACAGAGCCTTTTAAGAGCATCTCAGAGTCCAGTGTTGGTGCAGACAGAAGTGGCTGGTGGCAGAGTTTCTTTTAAAACAAGTCACCAGATGTGACCAAGCAATAAACTGGCACCCTACCCCCAGCCACAGGGTACAAGTGCACAACCTGGCTGGACTGTTGGGAGACTGTGGCAGAGAGAGGGGGGGGATTGTTTGAGGCTGGAAGCTGGAGATGTCAGCTGGCTGGCATAAGGCAGAGAGAGGCTGAAGGCAACCCAGATTCACCTGTAGCTTGGCCCTGAGAGGCTGGCTTGCCACCCAGAGTGTTTTAAGAGTGCATCAGAGTCAAGCAGGTGTGCAGCAGGAGAGGAGGTGGAGGCGGCTGATGGCAGAGTTTTTTAAAGTAAGAGTCACCAGTCATGACCAAACAATAAGCAATACCCCTGGCCACAAGTGTGCGGCCCGGCTGAACCATCGTGAGACTTTGGCAGAGAGAGAGAGGGAGATTGTTTGAGGCTGGAGGCTTTGGTTTGGCTGCAATGACTTAGAGAGAGAGAGACAACAGAGTCTGCACAAACAACCCAGAGACACCTGTTGTAACTTAGCCCTACGGTGCTGGCAGACAATGTAGAGCGTTAGAAAGAGGGTCTCAGAGTTGCGTGTTTGTGGAGGAAGTAGACAGGAGTTCAAAATCTGTATGTGAGAAGTGGTGTCAACGCACAAGCCTTGAGAAGCTAATGTACATAAGTGAGAAGTGTGAATGGGCGAAGTAGTGTCTGCTGCCCATAACACCCACCCTAATGTTAGAGTAGAGAAACTTGTGACAATCACACACAATGTTAAAAAAAAATAAAATTTAAAAATAAAATAGCCAGTCAGCCAGCCAGCAGCAAGCCCTGTTAAAAGCAGCAGCAGTTTGCAGCGGAGTGAGGATACAGTCAGAAAAGATATTTGAGGGAAGGGGAGAATGTATCACACAGAGTACAGCAAAAGCTACAAAACTAAGAGTGAAGTTAATTTCAGATACATTGTTCTTTATTTCAGTGATTTTAACATTAAGATGTTATGTAGAACAGATTTGTCTTAATTGTGTGCTGTAAGATCAGAGATGTGACCAAGGCTATGTTCAGGTGGGCACCCCCCCTTGGTGCTAGACACGCCCCCTGGGGTGGACATGTTAGTGGGGACGCCCTCTTGGGGGCTGACCATGTTGTCCTCCTTTTTGGTTTCCAAAATATGGTCACCCTAAGCAGAGGAGGTCTTGCTGGTTATTCCAAAATGGACGGAATGTTGTCATGAAGCACCCAGATGGTGAGCCATCTCTATAGCAGCACACACCATTTGGAAAAACCCTCCCTCGTGTAGTTCGGGAGGCAGAAAATGTGGCATCATTCAAACATCTCCTGAACACACATATTCACCCAGGCCTTCCCTGGGCCTTAAATAAATTAACTACACCACTCCATTTTACTTCTTTTTTATTGTTGTTGGAAGTGTTCTAACGCTGTGTTTTCATGCTATGTTTTAATACTGTGTTTTAATGTTGTATTTTGATGTTGTGAACTTCTGAGGGATTCTATTATAATCAGCAGTATATAAATGTCACAAATAAAATAATAGATAGATAGAGCAGCAGCAGCAACTCGGCACCATGAAGGCAGTCCTTCTATGGCCAGATCTACACCAAACAGGATATGACACTTTGAAAACAGTTTGAAAACTGTATATGAAGTGTGTCTTGGGCCCCAACAGTTGTCACTACTGTTCTTAACCATTTTAAAGCAGTAGTGTAGATCCTGCCTATGTCAGGATTATCGGTTGAAGGCATCTAGTCTTCTCCCTGATGTGCTAGTTTTCTGTGTTCAAAGAATGTTCTTGTAAGGAGGAATACTCAGTCATGTGAAATATTTTCTGCAGTCTGAAGTAGTATAGTCCAGACACAGGTTTACTGCCTCAGTGAAAACTTGTGCATAAGTGTTAGTTGATATCCAAACAGGGCTAAACACTAGGTGTGCCGGCCAAAAGACCAAATTCCTTTGTTTAGAGGCATTCACACAGCGCCCCCTTATACTGGTAACACTTCTATAGTTATTATGTGAAAGAAAAAGGAGCCACTGTACAGAAACAAATATTGGAAACTACTTAGAAACAGAAAAAATATACACTGGCTCAGTTTAGGCTCAGGTTTGGGGCCTTAAAGAGCACTTTATATAAATCAAGTGTAAGAATTCAGCTTATCACTTAGTTTTTTTAAAAAAAAAAAAAACAGGAAAAAAAATAGAAAAAAGACCCACTCCTTGCTAGCTTCAGTTTAGGCTCAGGTATCGGGACTTAAAGAGCTTAAAGTTTAAATTCTTAAAGTTTAAGAAGTCAGTTTATCACTTCGTTTTAAAAACACATATATACACACACAGAAAATCATCATCATCATCATCATCATCATCATCATCATCTCACACCTTGCAAGCCACATCCTTCCCAAATCAACAACCCATTGAGTAGAGGATCTCCCCTGAATAGTCCTCTGTCCTCAATAGAAATCACCTCAGTGGGAATCCCAAATCACCTACCCTTTGCTGTCTGCTGTCTGCTGTCTGCTGTCTGCTGTCCCCTTCAACGAACCATTGGGAGCATTCGGACAACACATTAGGGAACGGAAGGGGGGATAATGTACTCACAGTACACTAAGCAGGAGGTACTCCCCATACAACATGTTGCTCCGCCACCTGTTGAGCAGCTGAAAGTCCCGGTGTCCATCTGGGTGGCTGGCGCTCCTACCTCCCTTCACCATTAGTCCTCCTGGCCCCACCCCATCAGCCATAGAGTTCTGCTGGCTGTGTAAGAGCTGCTGGGGTACTTCTGGTCGCTCCTACCTGAGAACTCTATTGAAAATGGAATAACCCACTCGACGGAGGGGGAATACCCTCCACACGACATGTTAATCAATGGGGCTCCGGATAAACAACGTGCAAGTCCGTTGTTTTTCCACGTTGATTAATTCATTAAAGTAGCGTACCATGAGTTGTGTGTCCGTTGTGTGTTGCCCTCCACACGACACAATAAGCAATACAACGGATGGTTGTTTGACACCCCCCCCCCCCATGCGTTATCGTGTCGTCCGAAACAGGCCATTGAGTAGAGGATTTCCCCTGAATAGTCCTCCTTTCTAAATAGGAATCACCATTCCCTGGGGGGCCAACTGACCTACATTCCCAGCCACTGGAAGCCATTACTCATTTGGAATTCACGCACAGCTTCCCTTGCTTTTCAAATGAAGCCTCCAATCAGATTCACTGCAGCAGCAGTTGAGCCCATCTATAAAAACAGGCACTCTAGTGAGGAGCCCAGCTCTCTGAGCATGAGGAGCCCCAGTGATGAAGTGTCAGGACTCACGCAAGTTAAGCAACTGGGCAAGTTTAGCAGCAGGGTGAGGAAACCAGGGCAGTAAATCCTTCCCTTCCCTTCTCACAGTAAGTAACTTTAAATTAAAACAAACACTAAGCTCTAAATAAACTCCCTACCTCCTCCCAGTAACAAACTCCAAGTAACAAACATGGAGATGGTGATCTGAAAGTGGGAGATTTTACATCAACCCGTGACATGGTCAGATCACCACCTGCTGAGGTTCAGACTTACAGCGGCTTTCCCCCTCTGCGAGGGTGGGGGACCTATTAAGATGGTCCACCCCGGAGGCTAATGGATCCAAATGGTTTCCAGAGGGCTCTGGGGAGTTTTCCGGCTAATAGGGCTGGCTCTCCTGTCGAAACCCTGGTTGATCTGTGGAATGCAGAAATGACCCGGGCGGTTGACACGATTGCTCCTGAGCGCCCTCTCCTGAGTAGAGCTTGTACGGCTCCGTGGTATACCCCGGAGCTAAGAGTGATGAAACAAAACAGGAGACGGTTTGAGGGCAGATGGAGACGAACTCCTGATGGATGCAATCAAACACTGGTAAGTGCTTATGGTAAGCTATATTCAGGGGCAGTGAGGGAAGAAAAAAAAAACAATACTTTGTTGCCACTATTCAATCATCAGCCTGCTGCCAGCGGAGCTTTTCAGAGTTGTCCAGGGGCTTTTACATGCCGGTCCCAAGGACATGGTAGAACCATCTGAGGCCCGCTGTAATACATTTGGTGGGCACTTCCAAAATAAAATATTTGGCATCCGTCAGGACTTAGACTCCAGTGTTATAGCAGGTGAATCAAATGAGGTATCCAGAGTACAGGCTTGTCCTGTTTTCTTGGATGAGTTTCAGTTGGTACAGCTCGAGGACGTTGACAAGGTGCTTGGACAGGTTCGTGCAACCACTTCCATATTGGATCCTTGCCCCTCTTGGCTAATAAAAGCTAGCAGGGTTGGAACAACTGGCTGGGCCAGGGAAGTAATTAATGCCTCTTTGCAAGAGGGAGTGGTCCCAGGTCTCCTGAAAGAGGCGGCAATGAGACCACTCCTAAAAAAATCTTCCTTGGACCCTGAAAATCTTAATAACTACAGGCCAGTAGCAAATGTTCCATTCCTGGGCAAGGTCCTGGAGCAGGTGGTTGCGAGCCAGCTCCAGGCACTCTTGGATGAGACCGATTATCTGTATGTTTCCGAACCCGATTCAAGGTGCTGGTTTTAACCTATTGAGCCTTGCACGGCTTGGGACCACAATACCTGACGGAATGCCTTTCCCGACATGAACCTACCCGAACACTACATTCAACATCTAAGGCCCTCCTCTGAGTGCCTACTCCGAGGGAAGCTCCTAGGTCGGCAACAAGGGAGAGGGCCATCTCTGTGGTGGCCCCCCAATTGTGGAACGATCTCCCTGATGAGGCCTGCTTGGCGCCAACATTGTTAACTTTTTGGTGCCAGGTCAAGACTTTCCTCTTCTCTCAGGCATTTGGCAATGTCTGAGGAGCCTGTGTTTGTTTTTGTTTTTGTAGCTTTTTGGGCCGTTGTAGCAGTTTTAAATGTATGTGTGTATTGTGTGTATGTTGTATGATTTTGCTGTTTTAATTTTTGTATATTGTTTTTAATTGTATTAACCCTATGTAAACTGCCCAGAGAGCTTCGGCTATGGGGCGATATACAAATGTAATAAATAAATAAATAAACCCTATAACAGCCATAATAACAATAAAAAACGTTATGAAGGTAGAAAGCCAGCAGGGGTATGGGGGCTTCCCAGTGTATTGCACTGAGTGCCACATGTATGACTATCTGCCTGCTGGACAGAAGTTATGGGTGTGTGCTCGGTGTAATGAGCACCTGGCTCCCAGGGAACAAGTTCGTTCCCTTGAGGTCAAGGTTGCTGACCTGGAGAAGCTAAGAGAGGCAGAGAGGTTAATAGATGAGACCTTCAGGGACTTAACAGTGATGTCTTCTGCAGTCACAGAGAGTGCGGGTCTCAAGGAAGGAGGGCGTCACTCCGAGGAAGAGGGAAATGATTCCTTGGAACGGACCCATTCCTCAGAAGGTAGGCAAATATCCTTTTGCACCGAAGATGTGCCTCCGGGGGGGGGGGAGATTCGATCATTAGGCACACAGACAGCTGGGTTTGTGACAGGCGTATAGACCGCATGGTGAATTGCCTGCCTGGTGCGAAGGTTGCGGACATCACATGCCGTCTAGATAGCATAGTAGGCAGTGCTGGGGTGGAGTCAGTTGCCATTGTCCATGTTGGTACCAACGATGTGGGGAAATGTAGTCTTGAGGTCCTAGAAGCCAAATTTTGATTGCTAGGCAAGAGATTGAAATCCAGGACCACCTCTGAAATGCTACCACTTCCATGTGCAGGGCCAGCTAGACAGGTGCAGCTGAGAAGTCTCAATCAGTGGACAAGATGGTGGTGCAGAGAGGAGGGGTTCAGATTTGTTAGGCACTAGGGAATATTTTAGGACAAGGCGGGCCTGCATTTAAATCAAAACAGAACCAGACTGTTGGTGCTAAACATAAAAAAGGTGTCAGAGCAGCTTTTAAACTAAATCCTGGGGGAAAGCTGACAAGAGCTGGGAAGCATCTGGTTCAGGTTAAATCGTCTAAATGAGATGAATATAAAATGTTTTTGATTGTCCCAATGTAGAAGGGGAGCAGATAGGCCGTGAGTATGGGATAGAACATGATAACCAATCAAAGAGGCTAAAGTGCAACAGTGAAAAAGGGACACATCAGGGACATCTGGGGAGGGACACCGTGTATAGGTGTTTCTATTAGGGATAGGAATCAGACCTCCCTGAAAAAAAAATCGGTTTGGGAAAAATTGGAGGTCCCTCGAATTGGATCTGATCCGATTCCGATCTGAAAATCGGATGTCCGATTTTTGATTGGACGCCATTTTAGGTGTTTTCGCCATAGGCTTGCATTGGGGGAAAGAAAGCTTTCCCCCAATGCAAGCCTATGCAGAAAACATGGGGGCGGGTGAGTGGGGACCTAACTCCCCCCCTCCCTGTCCCTCCCCCCCTCTCACTTCTTACCTGCTGGGGCCGTCCGCTGCCACCCACTGGTTCCTTCTACTGAGAAACAGGCTTTGTGGCCTGCCTCTCAGTAGAGCGTCAGGTGATGACGTCACCCAGCGCTCTACTGAGATGCAGGCCGCAAAACCTGTTTCTCAGTAGAAGGGACCAGCGGGCAGCAGCAGATGGAAGTGGACGGCCCCGGCAGGTAAGTGGGGACCTCCCTCTGCCTCCTCCCCCCCCATTAGCGCTCCTTACCTGCCAGCGTCCCGTGCTGAGTCCCGTGCTGCTGTCCGCTGCTTCCATACTACTGATAAGCAGGCCTGGCGGGCTGTTTCTCAGTAGTATGGAAGCAGTGACAGCAGCGCGGGATGCCGGCAGGTAACAGGGGACCTCCACCTCCCTCCCTCCTCCCTCCACTCGCGCTCCTTACCTGCTGCCTCCTCGCTGCCGTTCACTGCCGCCCACTGCTTCAGTACTACTGAGAAACAGGCCTTGCAGCCTGTTCCACAATAGAGCGAGGGTGCGCCAAGTGATGATGTCACCTGTCGCGCCGTCGCTCTATTGTGGAACAGGCCGCAAGGCCTGTTTCAAAGTAGTACGGAAGCAGTGGGCAGCAGCGGATGGCGAGAAAGCAGCAGGTAAGGAGCATGAGGGGGGAGGGGGGAGGTGGTGGTCTGATCCTCCGATTTTTCCGATCCAGATCATGTCCTTTCAGATCGGATTGGATCAGATCGGATGATCCAAATGATGGGATCGGGATCAGATAATTTTATCCAATTTTGGCCGAATCGGGTCTGGATCATGGATCTCACCCGATCCGATGCACATCCCTAGTTTCTATGCAAATGCTAGAAGTCTCTGAGCCAAAATGGGAGAATTGGAGTGGCTGGTTTCAAAGGAGAACCTGGACATAGTGGACATTAAAGAAACTTGGTGGAATGGAGAGAACTGGTGGGATATGGTCATCCCTGGATATAAACTCTACAGGAAGGACAGGGAAGGGCGTACTGGGGGCGGTGTTGCTCTGTATGTTAAAGAGGGCATTGTGTCGAGTAGACTAGAGCACTTAAACGGGGAAAGACTCTTCCACAGAAGTGCTGTGGGTGACAATACAAGCCCCTAAACTAATTTAGTGCTAGGAATGTGCTATCTTCCCCCAGGCCGAAATGCATGGGGTGACCTTGAGCTGGAAAACAAAATCAAGGAGGCCTCCAAACGAGGAAGTGTTGTAATAATGGGTGGCTTCAATTATCCTCACATTGTCTGGATAAATGCATATTCCAGTCATGACAAAGAGGTTAAATTTCTTGATGTCCTAAATAACTGTGCCCTAGAACAGTTGGTCGTGGAACTGACCAGAGGGGAGGCAACCCTGCACTTAATCCTAAGTGGTGTTGCCCAGGGCCTAATATGAGATGTAAATATTGTTGAACCAATCAGTAACAGCAACCACAGTGCTATCAGATTCACTATATACTAAAGTGGGAAATTGCCCAGAAAGTCCAACACAGGTCATTTATATACTGGCCTTTTCACCTGGGGTTCTCCCTGGGTGCTCCCTGTGTGTCCAAATGGCGCACAGGGTAACCCAGGAGCAGGCAGGGATGACCCCTCCATTGTGCCAGGATAACTGAGACCTTGGCTATCCCGATTTTACCTGTGGTCCCAGGATGCTCCTGAGGACCGCGGGCGGTGTGGGCTCCCATCCCAGCTTCTTCCCTCCTCCCCATGAGTAGCAGGGGTCAGTCAGAGGGAAGGAGCTGGGCCAAGGTGGGTCCAGGGGTCATTGGGGGTGGGGTGGGAAGCGGGGCGGGCCTTTTTTTCTTTTTACTCACATTTTTTGTTGAAGCACAATTGCACTCCTGGCTGCTGTTCCCTTAAAAGAAAATGGCGGCCGCAACAACAGGCCCAACGTCCCTCTTCCTTTGTGGGATGTTGCACTTCCTTTTAGAGCCTCAGGGACGATCCCAGAAGTATGTAAGTCCTGCCCCCCCCACACCCTCAGATGTAGAAAAGGCCACAGTCACATTTGACTTCAAAAGAAGAAACTTCGCTAAAATGAAGGAACTGGTGAAAAGAGAGTTGAAAGGGGGAATCAAGAGAGTTAAATCTTTTCAAAATGCCTGGAGCTTACTCGAAAGCACAATAACAGAAGCTCAACTAAAATGTATTCCACAGGTTAGGAAAGGCAGCACCAAGTCCAGGAGGTCACCAGTATGGTTAACAAGCAGGGTCAAGGAAGCTATTGTAGAAACAGGGCTTCCTTCAGAAAATGGAAATCTTGCCCTAGTGAGAAAAATAAAAGGGAGCACAAACGTGCACAAAGGAGATGCAAGCAAACAATAAGAGATGCAAAAAGGCATTTTGAAGAGCGCATCGCTAATAATATCAAGGCCAACAATAAAGAATTCTTTAATATATCAGAAGCAGGAAACCAGCTAGGGAAGCAGTTGGACTGTTAGATGACAACGGAGTTAATGGAGTACTAAAGGAGGACAGGGAAATTGCAGGGAAGCTGAATGAATTCTTTGCAGAATTCACTGCAGAAGATACAGGGCAGATGGGACAGGAAGGGAGTCTGAAGACCTGAGGCAAATAGTGGTGGCAAAAGATGAAGTTCTCAATCTTATTGACAAATTGAAAGCAAATAAATCACCAAGCCCAAATGGTGTCCATCCTAGAGTTCTCTAAGAACTCAAATATGAAATTGTGGACCTTCTAACCAAAATATGCAACATGTCCCAAAGCTCAGCCTCTGTACCAGAGGACTGGAAGATGGCCAATGCAACACCAATTTTTAAAAAGGGATCCAGGGGGGATCTGGGAAATTAAAAGCCCATTAGCTTGACATCTGTTCCAGGTACATTGGTTGAAAGAATTATTAAAGACAAAATTAGTAAGCATATAGAAGCACACGCCCTGCTGAACAAAGAATCAGCACGGCTTCCGCAAAGGCAAGTCCTGTCTCACTAATCTTCTAGAATTCTTTGAGAGTGTCAACAAACATGCAGACGGGGAGATCTGGTAGATATTGTTTACTTGGACTTCCAAAAGGCTTTTGATAAAGTCCTTCACCAAAGACTCCTGAACAAACTTAGCAGTCATGGAATAAGAGGAGAGGTCCTCCCATAGATCAGTAACGGGTTAGAGAACAGAAAGCAGAGAGTAGGAATAAATGATCAATTCTCCCAATGAAGGCAAGTAAATAGTGGGGTCCCACAGGGATCGGTATTGGGACTGATTCTTTTCAACTTCTTCATAAAAGATCTGGAATTAGGAGTGAGCAGTGAAGTGGCCAAGTTTGCATATGACATCAAATTATTTAAGGTTGTTAAAACACAAAGGGATCTCTCCAAGCTGGGAGAGTGGGCATCGAAATGGCAGATGCGGTTCAATGTAAGCAAGTGTAAGGTGATGCAAATTGGGGCAAAAAACCCCAAACAAACCCAATTTCAAGTATAACCTCATTGGATCTGAGCTGGCAGTGTTCCCCACCACCACCAACTGCATTCTGAAATGGTAGTTCTTCCACCTCCGAGCCCGACCACTCCATTCCCCCTTCATTCCGCTGCATGTGTACCCTAGACATTAGAAGACTGTAAAGACAATAAAATGCATTTTTAAAAGCCTCACCTGCTGCTCCCAAGAAGGCAAATATCAAGAGGAGTTTCATGGTGTCTCTTGGTGGTCTTCTTGACTGGAACATGACTTTCTCAATTTATACTTTCTTCAGCCTAAGGTCCCACCAGCTGCTCACTTCCCAGGGCCTTGAATAAGCTCAACTGAAATACACATTGTCAAGTGCAGAGGGTGCTAACATGATTCTAGAGACCTTGACCCTGAAATGAAACATTGACAACAATGGGGAAAAAACAGATTGTTAGGTGCAATTCTGGCAGTGTGCGGAGTCCTGTCTTGGACCCCCTTCCACCATCTTTGGTAATTATGAAATCTCACTATATATCCGCTCCTGTTTTCGAAGAGCTGTTGTGTGTAATCCTGTTGAGTTCCAGACGTGCATGGCATGGAATTCTATAATTGACAAATTTAGGGTGACCATATAGAAAGGAGGGCAGGGCTCCTGTATCTTTAACCATTGCATAGAAAAGGGAATTTCAGCAGGTGTCATTTGTATGCATGCAGCACCTGGTGAAATTCCCTCTTCATCCCAACAGTTAAAGCTGCAGGAGCCCTGCCCTCTTTTGTATTTGGTAACTCTTGTATAGCTCCTGCAGCTTTAACTGCATTCAGAAAAGATGCTGAATCTTGCTTTAATAGCTGTGTAGAAGAAGGAATTTTACCAGAAGGAACTTCCTGACTGTTAGAGCAGTACAACAATGGAACCAATTGCCTAGGGAGGTGGTGGTCTCTCCCACATTAGAGGCATTCAGGAGACAGCTGGACAACCATCTGTCAGGCATGCTTTGAGGTGTATCCCTGCATTGAGCAGGGGGTTGGACTCAATGGCCTTATAGGCCCCTTCCAACTCTACTATTCTATCATTCTATGGTTCTGTGAGTTCCAGCTTGTTGTTCTCTCTGCATGAGAACCTGCACCTCCAAAAACACCCCTTTCCCAATAGTATTAAAGGCACAAGAGCCAATCAATTTGTCAATCTTACACAATACTTACTCTAAGAAGCAATGAGCCGCCTAGATGAGCCAACGGTCATTAATTAGGGAGGAGCCACACCACCGGTAGCCATTTCCGTATGTTCAAAAGGCTTGCCATGGGTGGGAGTAGGCCGGGCACTCGTACTCACCAATGATCTTATCATCATCATTGTAGCCAGTTCATGGTGTCGCCGCTGCAAGAAGACAGACATTTATCAGACATATGGATGCAGTGGAGGTCTGGAAGGGCCTATAGCTCAGTGGTAGAGCACAGACTTTGCACGGAGAAGGACACGGGGTTCAGTCTGTGGCACCTCGATGCCTTAAATCTCCCTCCTCAAGCTGAAAACAATCAAGAGACTGTGGCAACTTAAAGGCTACCATTGTTTTATTACTAAGGCCTGAGCTTTTGTGGGCTGAACCCACTTCATCAGATGCAAGAATGGACGGGACATCTCTTTCTTGGGGGGGTGGGCAGTGCCTGCATTATCAGCCTGGTGCTCCACCCTATCAAGATGACTTTGAACTTTGTTTCTTTCTTCCAGAGTATTCGCTATCCCACCCAATTTTGTGGCATCTGCAGATTTGATAAGCATTCCCTGCATGAGGGAGAGTTTAACCTCAGAAAAGCAGTGTATGGGTGTAAGCACCCCAGCCTGCTTTCCTTTGCCAACACAGTTAGTAAAAGGGGAAATGTCAGGAGATCAACCACAATTCATGTATTTTGGAACCTGGCCTCCGGAAACTTGATCACTAGCCATGAAGCAGTTTCTTATGACAATGGTTAGATGGGTGTCTTTTCCCATCATATTGAACTACTGCTACTATATTACTATTTTAAACAAGAAAATACTCCCTCATGCTGAAGCTGAAGGAAAGTTCCTTAACTAGCAGCACTGCCTCAGAGGGAAGTTGACAGTGATCAAGGCTTTGGCATAGGAGAGGAGGAAGAAATTACCTGTGGCACTAAGAAACACTGCAAAGAGGGAGATTGCCATTATGTCACAAACACAGAAGAACTGGTGTTGGGCATCCAGGATCTTTTATATCCCACCACCATCTCACCTTATATCATAGCTGTCCAGTTGACAGGCCCCAAATGGAAAGAACAACAACCCCGATATCTCACTTTTGAGGGAAATACTTGTCAGTTCCATCTGTCAGGTTCCCTGAAGGAGGTAGAGTTTGGAAGGGTGCTGGAGTTTAAAAATAACCCAATACACCATGTCCTCTTCTATTTTGAGAGAAGTAAAAACATGACTGAGGACAACTCTGAACCATTTGCTTAGGCCTGAAGTCCAGTGCCTCAGTTCTTCATGGACAACCAGCACCTCCTCTCCAGTGCCACTGTTCAAACTATTGAGCTCTGAGGAGTGGAGCCAAATGAATCCCCTGGTTTTCCAGGGCACTGTGGGCAATGAAGCAAGTGGGCCACTGACTAGAGCATTCTTGGCAGAAATAGGGCGACTATATAGAAAGGAGGACATGACACCTGTATCTTTAACAGTTGAACAGAAAAGGGAATTTCAACAGGTGTCATTTGTAGGCATGCAGCACCTGGTAAAATTCTCTCTTCATCACAACAGTTAAAGCTGCAGGAGCCCTGCCCTCTTTTGTAGAGTGACCAGCTACATGAGAGGGCAGGGCTCCTGCAGCTCTGGACCACTCAATAGCCCACAGTGACCAATTTGCATGACACTTTGCAGGTAAAATTGTTTGTGTCCATGCCAACCTGGATGCAATTGTTGATACAGGTCTGGTGGATATAACTTTGCCTGCTTCTTGTCCAGTTACAATGGATGCTTTTCAGTTTGTACAGCCTGAGGATCCTCGGAGAAATAGGTCTACCACTTGTATGCTGGCTTGGCCCTCCTGGCTTACAAAAGCAGCCGGGGGGGGGGTGTTGGCTGAGAGTGGGGAAGGGTAGCGGTGAACACAGTGGAATCACAGGTGTGCACATGCTCACCTCAATAGCACAACAGCTAGGTTAGTTTTCTTTGCACATGTCTGTGAGCCCGCCTCCCCAGCGCCTTGTCCGTAAGGTGATTTTAACACTGTATTTTGAGCCGCGATTTTAATATTGTTACATAAAAACCACTTATGGATTTTATTTTATTTAGCAATATAATAATAATAATAATAATAATAATAATAACAATAATAAGTATTAACAATAAATAAATAATGAGCGGGTGACCAAAAAAGAGGAAACACATTTCCAAACAAAAAGACAAAAGTGGACGCCTTGCATAAAATATGCTAATTTATATGTATAGATGCAGATTTAGAAATTATTATAATTAAAATAGAGTGCCTTTCGCTATAGTGTGGAAGATGTTTGTCTGCCCGTTTAATCTGCTGCTCAGGTGTTAACTTGTTGAGGGGCACCTTTAAGGCTCATCTCCTCCTTCTGATAGTTCTTAATCTTGAAACTGGTCTTGGGCAGGGCAGCCCTTCACGTGGAGGAGGACACCTTCAAAAATGAGGGTGACCAGGATTTTCCCGGATTTGTCCTGGTTTTTGTTCTATCCTGGGTGTCGGGGGATTTTCTGTAATTTTCTATAGTGTCCTGCAATTACACACTTTCCCCTTTAATGCCACCATTAGTGTGGTGGGGGGAATGGCGTGCTTTCCGAAGGCCCCTATTGGAGATGTGACTGGAGTGGAGGAGGGAAAAGCACATTTTCTGAGGCCTCTGGAAAGCATGTAATTCACAACCACCATGCTAATGGCAGCTGCCAATAACATGGCGGGAGGAATGTCATACTTTCCAGAGGCCCTGGAAAGTACACTTTCCCACCCCCCGCCCCCACTGGGTATCCTCTTTTTTGGTTTCCCAAATATGGTCACCCTGGGGCTGTCCATACATGAAGATAGCTCGTACAAAATACATTTCCTGGCAGAGAAGCCTGGGCTTCTAACAACTATTGTTCCATTGCGGATTTCTCCAACATCCCTACTTCGGAGATGGTCAAGGTCATGATGAACTTAAAGCAAATGGGCAAGCAAACAGGTCAATTCCCTACTGGTTGATAATTATTAGATCAGGTTGCAAAATTGTTCACAGTGGTCCTTGCCTTTTAACTGAGCATGGTAATATCTAAGAATACGGGTTTGTTAAAAAAAAAAAAACAACCCTGATGCCTTCGATGGAATTCTGTGCCACCACCCACATAGAAACATGTATTTTTTGCCTTTCTCGCCACTAACCCTGAACCTATCTACACTACTGCTTTAAAATGGTTTAAAACAGTTTAAAATGGTTTATAACAGTAGTGGCAACTGTTGGGGCCCAGGACACACTCCATATACAGTTTTCAAAACATTTTCAAAGTGTTATATCCTGCGTGTGTAGATAGGCTGCCTGTCTCCTGCAGTTTCATGCCCCCTGTTCACATCTTTCTTACCTAGTAAAGTAAACGGTGTTCTTTGTTAAAAGTACAGTGGATTTGCAGAATCCAGCATGACATCCCTATCGGCAAACTTACTTTTGGGCTGTTCTACATGAGGCATTTATCGTGTGCTCATCATTCCTTACTCACAGGTTGTTTATCGGCCCTTTAGACATTGTTGTGACCCTCCAGTTTTGCTTTTGTGTCTAACCAGCACTTTCGGGAAGGTTTTTTAGAGCAGGAAAAACATGGCATTGAATTGTGAGAGCAAAAGAAAAAGTGATATGTAGCAGAAAAGCAGGAATGGAAATGCTCCTTGTGCGCTGTTCAGATATCAGTTCTGCAGCACAGATAAGAGCAGATACAGGGGATTAAGAACTGCTTGACAATCTCATGTAGAAAAGCTCCTAGTAAGAGCCAGAGGAACACACTCCAACATTATATAGATGAAAACAGAGACGCTTGTGCATTTCTCACACCTGTCTTTGCACCTGAGCCCCCTCCCCTTTTATATGCTGCTGAGGACTCAGATTCCACCTGCTCTGTTGTATTTATTTACTTGACCTGCACTTGCTGGTGAACAGGGATGTTAGTAAAGTGAGGGTAGAACTTGATATTAAGATACGCTGACCATATGAAAAGGAGGACAGGGCTCATGTAACTTTAACAGTTGTAGAGAAAAGGGCATTTCAGCCAGTGTCATTTGTATGCAATTAGTTCCTGGTGAAATTCCCTCTTCATCACAACAGTTAAAGGTGCAGGCACTATACTAGAGTGACCATATACAAAAGAAAGCAGGGCCCCTGCAACTTTAACTGTTGTGATGAAGAGGGAATTTCACCAGGAACTAATTGCATACAAATGACACTGGCTGAAATTCCCTTTTCTCTACAACTGTTAAAGTTACATGAGCCCTGTCCTCCTTTTCATATGGTCAGCCTAATTAAGATGAAGGCAGCATAGGATTCCCAGACCAGGATTTCCCCAGGTAGTTCTTATGTGGGGTCTGGGAGGGGAATTTGAAAGGCAGACTCAGCAAGTGGGAGGAGGTGCTTCATCTTTCTGCCTGCAGATTCTTCCCTGCAAATGCTGCTTTTCAAAGATTCCCCTTTTAAATTGCATTTGAATTCTAAAAGAGTTTGGCTGAGGGCAGTTTACCTAATCTAGTGCCCTCCATAGGAGAGTTAGACACTATCATACCATTCCTCTCGGGATTCCTTCCCTGAGGACTTCACCTTCTATCATTCCCAGCCAGCATTCCCAATAGTCAGGAGTGATGGGAATTGTAGTCTAACACATGAGTTCCTTTACAAATTCCTCCCTCTCCTCCTCAAACTGAATGCTTATTCTTGCATAGGATCAGTGTGCAACATCCAGCATGGTGAGACTGAGCTGGGGGAATCCTAGAGTTACTTTCCTCCAATATGTTTTTTTGGAAAGAGCATTTGCAATGATGTGCTTTCTTCCAGGCACATGTTGAATGTTCCTTTGAATGTTTATTCCAGGACCAAATTTTCAGCTTGAAATTGGAGTTTCACATAGTCTGAATCCATTACAAAGCATGGTGGTCAGTTCATGGAGTAAATTGCTGTCCATACACTTAAGATCTGAGTTTATCCAAAGCCCACAGAACTATCAAGCCTTTCTTCTGAATGGAAGAGTAATTTCTATCTAGTGTCAACAGCTTTTTACACACATATTGTAAGCTACTAAATGTTTTACATTCTCATAATCTAGGCTGACCATATGAAAAGGAGGACAGGGCTCATGTAACTTTAACAGTTGTAGAGAAAAGGGGATTTCAGCCAGTGTCATTTGAATGCAATTTGTCCCTGGTGAAATTCTCTCTTCATCACAACAGTTAAAGTTGCAGGCACTATACTAGAGTGACCATATACAAAAGAAGGCAGGGGAGGGGGCGCTTGTACAATTCAGTTGGCTGGGCAGAAGAGGTTTGGCAAGGGCAGAAGTGCCACATTGGATTCTTCCCCAGTTTAGCTTTCTATAACTATATTTTGTAAAGCTTTCAGTAGATGAAAACCTCCAGCTGTATTTTTGTAGGCTGCTGCTTATGTATTCTGACTCCTTAGCTCAATCCACACACAAACAAAGGGGAATGAATGGATAGATAAGAATAAATGGCCTGTAATGAATGCAAAATTTATCTAATGGTGAAATTCCAGTTGGACACAAAACCAGGCTTCAGACCCAAGGGGTCTTGTTCCAAGGTTCCCCACTGCTGAAAGAAAATAACACATTTTGGAATCTGATTTTGCATTATGGGGTGGTAATGTTGTTTTGTGCAAGCCATGGAAAAGTTGTATTTTCCATCTTGGATATGGCCAGGATTCTGCCAGAAGACATAATATGGACAAGATGCCTTAGAAATGAGTTTAAGACATTTATTTATTTATCTATTTATTTAAATTATGCCTTTAAATAATTCTAGGCCACCTTTCAGGGCAGAAGCCGTGAATTAGAAAAGGGAAAGGTACCACAACTCATGTCTGCAGTGGAGATATGCCCTTCAATCTATACATGTGGAATGCTATTAAAATAAAAACAACCACAAACCCGAATATTTTGTTAATCTGATTCTATTTTTTAATGTTCTTTTTCAAGATGAATTACATGAGAAGGAAATGATACCAGCTTGTCAAAACAAGGGGAGAAATGGCTATTTTAGTTAGCAGCAATGGTCGCTTGGATCCAGTCAATGAAGTTGCAGACTTTGGTGTAAACCCCAGGGTAACCGGGCAGAGCACATCCAATGCCCCATGAAACGACACCGTGGAGCGCCCCATTACATACCACTGGGCCACCGGAATCCCCCTGTGGGACAAAGAAAGGATGGGGGTTAAAAATAACAGGCATTTCAGGCACGTTCATAAGTAGCTTGCTTTGGCTTTATCCTTAATTCCTGCCTGTCCTTTGATCCCAATAATAATAATAATAATAATTTTATTTACTTATTTATTTATTTCTTACCCGCCTCTCCCTCCAGAGTGAGGCGGGGAACAACATCAATACAAACAATATAAAATATAAAAAACTGATTAAAAACATATAAAATTAATACATTATTAAAATCAACCAAGTCTTAAAATTCCACTGGGTAAGCCTGCCGTAAGAGATCAGTCTTTATGATCAGCCACCGTAAAATGTCATGGAGACTAATGTTGCAGTAACAACAACTATCACCAGTAGTAGTAGTAGAGTAGTAGAATGCTAAAAGGAGCCGTAACCTGTGCTAGGCCATATTGGGGCTGGGGCTGGGGTTTAGTTGCAATTACTCAGTGGATCTTAGGTGTTGGAGTTAGTTGTAATGATGCCCAAGCAGTTGCTTTTTACTAGTAAACACTGGCAGGGAAATAGTCCAGAGAGAAAGTTCCAAACATTTTCATAAAATAGAAGAGGAATGGTTTCATGCACTCAAGGTGTTGGAGTTCCCCAAATGTGTTGCGGAAGAACACATCAAGCGCGCACACACAAACATATATATTTAGTCACACACATATGGTGCCCCCATGTGCACTCCTCCACTATCTCTCATATTAACTCTTTGCAGACAACAAATGTGAGTTTACTGTGTGTGAGTGGAGGTGGTTGGTGGGATTGCAGAGCAAAGTTCCACGCCTAACATTTGCACTTTCAAAAGACTGTGGGAACAGATCCAACGTCCCTATAAATTGTACCCATGAAGGCTTGTCATTTTGCAAAGTTCTCAGTCTTGCATACAATTGTTGGTGCATAGGGTTTATTCTCACAGATGACTTCTTAAAAGGATGGGCAAAACTGGCAAGCTTGATTTTATTTGGGTTTGCGTCTTGTTTCTGCATCGAATGTTGAACTTTTATTTGTCTGCATTCGTCTGGGTTTTTATTGGATTTTTTTGGGGAGGATATGCATTTTTCTGTTTATCTTTAAAGTGTATTCATTTTGTGGACACTTTTGCAAATTGACATATTTTAAAAGCAAGTGAATAACAAAGCATTTTTGTACAAATTTCAATTATATGATTTTATGTGCATTTTTAAACGTACACATTTTTGGCATACATATTTTGAAATGTATGTATTTTTCTTCACTTTTTTGCGAACTGCATTGAGAAGTTAGGAAATGCTTGGATCTCAATGATACACTGCATTCCCATTCATGTTCATGTCTGAGCAGTGCAAATTCAGTTTGTTTGCAATAAAATATTAACTCGATAAAATTCTCACATGTCCCTTTTACTGAATGCACATAGGTTAAGGACAGGGCCTGCTGCTGCAATCTGTTTCCCTCAGTAAACCTCTATTTGTTGGGTAAAAGGGGCTACTGGGACAGGCCATAAGGTGAGACTGAACAGATTCAGCTGGAATACTTTCTGAGTACATTTTGGTACTCTGGATAAGTATAGATTTCAAAATAGCCACAGATTGCCAGGAGAGCATACTGAATTAGTCACATCCCAGGGAGACCCATTGTTTCCTCAAATCCAATACATTTCTAGAGATCTCAGCAAAGTTCCCCCAAGCCAGGCTCAGATCTAAACTCTGGGGAATCCCAAATGTCTTCCCAAAGCTAGAGTTGAGCTTTTAAAATCTGTCTATTCTTCTGCAGTTATAAAACAACACTGCTAAAACTGTGTGCACATCAGACATTTTATGAAGATTATCAGTTATAAATAAAATTGATTTTTTCTTGTACTCTGGTCTTCTTTTGTCAGACCAGAAGAATGGAGGGAAAGCATGGTTAGGTTTACAGGCAGAATTCTCTTCCAGTTCTCACAGCAAAAATGGCCAGATGAGCAGAATTCAGGCAGATAGCAGGGCCATGTGGAAGCCTGCAGCCTCAGCACAATTGATTCGACTTGAGGATATTGCTGGTGAGCAAGCTACCAATGCTTCTCACTTTGAGACAAGAGCTTCACCCTCAAACAAGGTTTGCAAGCTCATCTTTAGGATACGTTTCCCCTCCCAACAGAAAATGCAAAATGGGATGGAAACACGTTCAACTCACAGTATCCACCATAAAGTATACATTACAAAGGTCAAATAATCTGTTCATTCATGACCCTTATCTTAATCCCTAAATAAATTGTGGCTGTTTTCAAATAGAGAAAGTTTGTGTGTGGTTAATTACTTCCAAGTGCTCAGAAGACAAATTGTCTCACCTGGCAGGAGTCTTTGCCACCCTCTAAGTATCCAACACAGATCATACTCGGAGTGATTTGTCCTGGGTAAGATTCTTCACATTCAGCTTCGCTAAGGATTGGCGCATCAACACACTGCAGAATGTCAGGGTTATTTGCTGGAAGGAAAAAGAGATAAAACGGGAAATTCAAGAGGTCTGCAGTAATCCAGTAATTTTGGGGGAAGCAAGAGCTTCTTAGCTGTATGAGCATATAATTTGATGTAATAAGACATCTGAGATTCACTGGCCCATACACATGAGGTATTACGATTGCTAGGGTACTTCCATAATAGGTAGGAAATTGAGTAATGGTGCATATGTAGCCCTACCTGCCTTGTGTACTATAAAAAAAGCCCACCCAAATGCAGCTTTTTATGCTTAATGGCAGGATTTAAGTACCAAGGTTCTCCGAGGCTCAAATCCCAGATTTTTTAAAAAAATATTATTAATGGTGGAACTTATCTTTCAAATCTATAAGCTAAGAATAGATGAAGTAGCCCTGAAAATTTCCCTCTTCACTGAGAAAAGATCCCAACACATAAGGAATTATCAGACAAGGTGTTCTACATTAGAGGGTGTTTTTCCTGACAGACCTGAGCCCCCCATCATCTGCTTCCTAGAAACGAAGCCTTTCTTTACAGTTAAGAACATTATAAGAAGATCATCCCAAAGGCCTCACTAGTCCACCATTCTGTTCCCATTGTGACAACCAGATGCTCATGGAAGTTTGCAAGCAGGACATGAGTCCAGCAGCACCCTCCTGCTTGTGTTCTCCAGGAACTGGTATCAGAGGAATTCTGGAGTTCATGGCCATCATGGCGAGCCCTATAGTCCATCAATGTGGCTTATTCCCCTTTATAGATGTCTATGTTGGTGACCATTGCTACATCTTGTAGTAGCAAATCCCATAGTTTATCTAAGTGCTGTGTGAAAAGGAATTTCCTTATATCTGTCTTATCTGACTCTGGTTTCAAGTATCATGAGAGAGGGAAAGGTTTTCCCCCTATTCATTTCCTCCAAAATATGTATAATTTTATACCCCTCTATCATGACTCACCCCCTTACTCACCGATTTTCTAAGTTAAAGAGCCCCATTATTGTATCCCGGAGTTGCTTCATCCCAGGGCTTTATTCAGCCCCTGCCACCCCCAGTGTGACCTCCACAGCCCCGATACCACTGCTGCACCACTGAAATCCACTGTGGCACAAAACGGTGGCAGCATTACATTTGTTCATTGAAGCATCACATAGCAGCAGAATGATTTTTCTGGCATCCCAACAGAATTCTGTGAGTGCCCTGACAGGACAGCCTGTGGTGGGGTGGGTCTGGAGAGGGGGAAAAGGGCCTCCAGACATCCCGAGGTTGCCCAGCACAGTTCTAGCCCTTTGATAATTTTGGTTGCCCTTTTCTGCACCTTTTCCAGGTCTACAGTATCCTTTGTGAGCAGCAAAGACCAGACGTCCACTTCAAAATCCAGACCCGACCCCACACATAATTTTATACACCTCTATCATACATTCCCCCATTCTCACCTTTTTTCTAAGACAAAGAGGCCCAAATAATGTATGTTTTCCTTTTAGGGGAGTAGCTCCAGGCCATTGATTGCCCCTTTATGCACCTTTTCCAGCTCTACATATTCTTTTTGGGTGCAGTGACCAGACTTGTACACAGTATTCTAAGTGTGTTTGCATCAGGCAGGTGTATTTTCAATTCCTCTCCTATCGATCCCCACAACAGCATCCACAGCAGCTGCACACTGGATCAATATTGTCATCCATCTACCCATCATAGCCACAATATGATGGTCAAAATATGGCAGATAAAGTGTACCTGACAACAGTGGCTAATACACCAATAGTCACCCAGAATATCAGCATATGGAAATTCTCCATTCACATGCTTGGGGGGGACCCAGATCGGTGCCATAAGGTAATAGGTTGAACAAATCTTGATCATACTCACAGCCACTGCTGAGAGTGTTGCCCCAGCCGGAGATCAGGCAGATGGTACCAGTAGCTGCACATTCATTGGGCAACTTGATGGGAGCAACATTTTTGGCCAGTTTAGCAGGAGTTGACAGCTTGATGAGCATAATATCGTTATCCAAATACCAAGAGCTGTATTGTTCATGGCGAATGACTTTTTCAGAATTGATGAACTGCTCATCTCCTTCTATCTCGAAAATTTTGAAGTCTCCAATCCTCACCTCAATTCGACTGCAAAATCAATCATCCAATGTTTTATTGAGTGAACTGCAGTGTCTGATCTCAAAGTAAACAAGCCTTGTACTGCTGATGCCACTGGAGTGATCAAATGAACTACATCAAATTTAACAAGGGGTCATATCTAAAAATGGGAACTTTGCAACCAAACAAGATCATAGCACAGATCTCCATGACCCTAAGTGCTGCCTGGCTATTATCACAAGACAGGCTGGGGTTTTTTTTTTGTTTTTTTAAAAAGGTTTTATTCTGGTTGTACTTTTATATTGCAGTTTTTCAGCTTCCATATTTTGTATTATGTATGTTATGGTTTTAATTTTTGTGAACTGCCCAGAGAGCTTCGGCTATTGGGCGGTATAGAATGAGATAAATAAATAAAATGGATACATTACCAACCATTAGGTTCAAGTGGTGCTTTGTCATTCGAACAAGACAACATTCAGCAAAATGCAAGAGATTCAAACTCGAGCTTTGTGTCTTAAGGTTGGGACCTAGCCTAGTGAGATACTACATACTGTGTATGTTCAGGTCTGAGATCCATCTTTAGCTGCCAAGGAGAACAGAGTCATGTAAGACAATCCCTAGTGTTTGGCAGACAGTATGAAACCTGGATTGGATGAGCCTGGTAAAAATGCCTGGAGCCTGATTTTTATCCTTCCCTTGCTCAACAAAATATACCTTCCGCATGCACTTTAGTTCAGGCCACTGATCTGGAGGGACTCTGAGCTAGACTGTGTGATGAATTCAGATACAGTCCCAAACCAGCCACGACTTCATGCTGGCCCTGGCAAAAAGTTGTGCTTTTTCAACAGCGAGCATCAAGTACTGTGTGGCTTTCAGGTAAGGGATACTAGGCTTACATTCCAATTTGATGCATGTTTGCTTAAGTTTTGTTTACTCATGTATGTTTCTCCCAATATTCACAGTTTTATGTGTGCTTTTTCCAATGTTCGCATTTCCCCCATTTTATATGCCAATTTTGTGTGCATTTTTTGTTAACAGAAAAACAGTCTGAACAGTATGGATTTCAGAGTGCAACTGCATCTCGGATTGTATAGAAGCCCCGGAATTACGGATTATGTACATTCACAGCCAAACATGAACTGAAGAAATTTTTAGTCTTGAGTATGCTACGTCTCATAGTGACCTGGAGCTATTAAAACTCATTCGTACTATCGGCAAAGTCCAACTCTATTGAAAGTGTGAGATCTTGTGGGACCTCCCCTTCTGGTTACTGTACAAACACCACCATGAGGAAAGAATTACTGTTCACTCACGATTTGTAGCAATGAGCAGCTGAAACCACCCACTGGTCGTTGATGAGGGAACCGCCACAGAAGTGGTACCCGCTATTCAGTGATATCTGGTAGGGGACTTCATATCTCTTGCAGTCACGTCCTCCCACGATCTTGTCATCATCATCCAAAGGGGTAGCAACTGATGAAAAAGGGGAAATCTAAATGAGTAAGAACTTCAAAATAACTTGAATTCTGCTAAATGCAACACAAATCAGGTACAGTTTCTTGTTGATAATGCGACATGGCCTCAAAGTCAGTGTGCCATTTAGGGAGGCAGAGACAGTTGCCACCAGACCCTTGGGTTTCAGACTCCATATAATCAAGCTTCAACACTTATATCCATGGTTCTTAGGAATCATAGAATCATAGAATCATCGAATAGTAGAGTTGGAAGGGGCCTATAAGGCTGTCCAGCTGTCTCTTGAATGCCTCTAATGTGGGAGGATGTCTCTAATGTGGGTTAATTAATCTATTTCTGGTCTGTGTCACTTTCACATGTGTTCATTAATCTGCATATTTTTTTAAAAAACATTTTCATGGACATTTGCATTTAAATATGTGCTTAAATACATGTTATAAAATATATTTTATTCTCTCCCCAAATGACCATTTAAAAATGTATACTTATATGTGTTTTGAACTGTCTCAGAACATTTGGGAAGTGCAAAAGCTGATGGATAACTTAGTTCTGTTCTGCATATTAGTCTGAGAGGTGTGGATCAAATCATTTCAGATTATATGTGGCGGGGTAATTTTGTCACGACTGAAAACTCCTACACACACACACACACACACCCAAAGAAAACTAGAGGGCAGTCTATAAGTTTATAAGCCCCACAGTGGCTGTGCAGTGGCACTGCATCGGCCATACGATGCAGCCGCCAACTCTCAGCCACCACAGGGGTTTTCTTTGAAACTGCACATTAGAAAAATTGGGGAATTGCCAAAACTTTTTACACTGGAGCGAGGTCAACAAGGCCCTTCCGCCATCTGACCTTCCTGTGGCTGACCTTCCTGTCGAGCTGGGGGCATTCCCGGGTGGATGCCGACCCCTGATTGGTCACCGAAATCTGGGCAGAGGGCGGGTCCAGCAAGCCAAATGGCCGCTGGAAAGCCTGCGCTGCCTCCTACTGTAAGGATTGCCCATGGCCACCCCACAGCTGTGAAAGCGCTGGATTTTCCCTAAAGCAGCAGCAGCAACATGGCACCGTGAAGGCAGTCCTTCTATGTCAGGATTACCAGTTCTAGCCATCTAGTCTTCTCCCTGATGTACTACTTTTCTGCATGCAAGGGATGTTTTTGTCAGGAGGAACGCTCAATTATGTGAGCCTAGGGTTTGGAGAGCTCTCCCCTTAGCTCACTGAGCTGTACTCACAGTACAGCTGGGAGTACCCATTTTGAATGCTGCTCCATGTAACACAGAAACAAAAACTCCTTAGAAATAAAAGAACATGCACAGCAAGGAGAAAGATGCCCGTTGTGCTCGGGCTCTGCTGAGCTATTTTTTTCAACCTGTAATTTTTTTTCAGTGAATGCACCATTACTAAAATGTGGTCCCCCACACCACCACCACCTGCAGTCTCAAATGGTAGTTCTTGCACATCAGGCCTCGACCACTCCATTCCCCCTCATTCCACTGCATGTGTCTTCTAGATATTAGAGGCAAGTAAACAGAATCAAATGCATTTTAAAAAGCCTCACCAGCTGCTCCCAGGAGGGCAAAGATTAAGAGGAGTTTCATGGTGTCTGTTGGTGGTCTTCTTGACTGGAACAGGACTTTCTCAAGACATTCCTCCCCAATTTATACTTTCTTCAGGATCTTATCTCCTCAGCCCAAGGTCCCACCAGCTGCTCACTTCCCAGGGCCTTGAATATGCTCCACTAAAATATACGTTGTCAAGTGCAGAGGGTGATAACATGATTCTAGATACCTTGAATATGAAATAAAGCATTTACAACAATGGAAAAAACAGATTGGTGCAATTCTGGCAGTGTGCTGAGTCCTGTCTTGAAGCCCCTTTCCACCATCTTTGGTGATTATAAAACCTCACTATATATCCACTCCTGTTTTCTAAGAGCTGTCGTGCAGCTAACCCTGCTGAGTTCCAGACATGCATGATATGGAATTCTATAATTGACAAACTGTCAGGCCTTTTTCAGTTTGGTCCAGACTGGACAGGGAAGGCCAAGCCTAGACAACTGACATTCCATACTCCATACTAGTGTACATTTTGGGTAGAAGTCCAGGGTCCCACTCAGCAGAAAGAGCCGGTGGGCCCTGAAACATAGCAGGCCTCGCTTATCACAATGTGTAGCAAGAGAAGTATTATACATGGCCATACGGGGTAGGGTGGGAGACAGAGCACTAGGTCAAGAGTGTGAAAATATCCTAACTGCATCAGTCCATGTCTCCTCCTTTAGTTTTTCATGGAATTTCAGGACCTAATTGCTAGAACGGGGCAGGGTAAAGTCTCGACCCAAAGCCATGTGAATGCTTTGACAATGTATATGAAGCACAGAAATTCACTGAACAGAGCTGCTGCATGAGAGAGGAAAGCAGCAGCACTGGCTTGGAGAAGTCGCTGACTGATTTTTTCAAGCAGGATTCTTTATGGTTCATAAAATCATAGAATAGTAGAGTTGGAAGGGCCTGTAAGGCCATCGAGTCCAACCCCCTGCTCAATGCAGGAATCCACCTTAAAGCATCCCTGACAGGTGGTTGTCCAGCTGCCTCTTGAAGGCCTTTAGTGTGGGAGAGCCCACCACCTCCCTAGGTCAACTTCCTAAGCTGCAGGATGAGAAATGACAGGTTGTACACGGCATCATGCCTTAGTGTTAACGCACATGCATTTATGTGCACATACAATAGAGATAAAATAATGTAGGGTGACCAGATAAAATCCAGGTCAGGGCTCATGTAACTTTAACAGTTGTAGAGCATAGGGAATTTCAGCCAGTGTCATTTGTATGCTGGTGAAATTCCCTCTTCATCACAACACTTCTGCCCTCGCCAAACCTCTTCTGCCCAGCCAACTGAATTGTACAAGCGCCCCCTCCCCTGCCTTCTTTTGTATATGGTCACTCTAATATAGTGCCTGCACCTTTAACTGTTGTGATGAAGAGAGAATATCACCAGGAACTAATTGCATACAAATGACACTGGCTGAAATTCCCTTTTCTCTACAACTGTTAAAGTTACATGAGCCCTGACCTGGATTTTATCTGGTCAGCCTAAAATAGGGTGACCAGATTTTAAAAATAAAAATCCCGGTACCCCCCCGCCCCCCCCACCCAAAACAACCCCCCACCAAGCCCCCCCCAAAAAACCAGCCTGGACCTACCGCCGGGGTCCTCCTTCGCCGCCCGCGCGGCCGCGCCGGGTTCCTCCTTCGCCGCCTGCGCGGAAGAGGCGGGAGAGGGCCGGATCCGGAAGTGACGGTTACGCCACTTCCAGATCTGGCCCTCTCCTGCCTCTTCCGCGCGGCCTCTGGCCTTACGAGCCCGGCAGCGGCGGCGAAGGCGGCGGAGGAGCCCGGGAAGCGGCTGCCCCAGCAGGTAAGTGCCCCCCTTCGTGCTTACCAGCTGGGGCGGCCGCTTCCCGGGCTCCTCCGCCGCCGCTCCTTGCTTGCTGCCACCGCCGCGTGACCCCCCACCGCCCCGGTTTGCCCCCCCGCCCCCCAGTTGGGCCGGTTTGCCCCTGGATTCCCGGTTAGGACCGGGAAATCCCGAGCCATCTGGACAGCCTAGCCTAAAATAGTGCCTCTACTATGAAATTGAACCCAGGGAAAGAACTGAATCCTGAAGAATTACCATTGCAGTGAACAAATGTTAAGAAGAGATTCCTGAAAGGCAAAAAATAGGGACAAGATTGATGAGGAGCAGGGACCGGAACTTAGGGGCTGTCCTTTTATACAGATTGTTCCTTCATGCTGAAGTACACTTCCTGACAGAAAATTAGCAGGAGGAAAGCTGGGCTGAAACCTCTTCTTCCTCACATTGTAACCTGGAGTTACTTAAAATCAAACTCAGATAGCAGGAGGAAGGTTTAATTCTGCTTTATTAGAAAAGAACAGCGCTGTGGCGTACCTCTGATGCCTCCCGGCTAAGATTCAGAGGAACCGCCCCTAGCCAACAATACAAAGGCTTTTTACCCTTTTGGCATCAAAAAGAAACACCCCTCTCTAGTGACGTATGTCTTACAACTCAGAACTAGGGAGTAAAAAAATAACACTTCTATTTGCAAGCGGAGATACAGAAAGCAAAAAAGCAAGGCCATCTGACATTCCAGAGACGAGATAGAAAAGGGGCCTTTTAGCTGGAAGAAAAACAAAGCTTTCTTTAAGCCGGTTGGCTTCTCTCCTAAAGCTGGGTACTTTGACACCTCAATGTTGATCTATTGTAGACCATTTGCCTTCCTTTCCCTGAAAGGAATCTCAAGGATTTACATAAGATTTGTATCTGGTTGATTTACTGATTTATAACCCAATTTGGGAACTTCAGGGAAAAGAAGCAAACCTTAATTTTAAATTCCATGTCACAACATCCTAGTTGTTATTATTATTATTATTATTATTATTATTATTAATCGCACACACACAATGTAAATTTCTAGGAGCATCCAGTCATGTGGGTGGTCATTTGGCTCTTCCACCCTAGCCTGAATTAAATAAAGTGGACTATGTTTAGCTCTTCAGATTGAGAGTTTATCCAGTTATTCTGCTAATACCAATCTTTGTTGTATGGTGGCATCTTCTGACATTTGAAACCACATGGTCCCTCCTGAGAGGTAACAAACTACTGCAGTTGGGTCATTTTGATGTTGTTACAAACTCAAGACTGAATTGTGGCCACAATTACACTTGAAACGACCTGAAAACAACCAGGGGACAAGGTGGATGTTTCCTCTGGGCCAAATCCCAGAGGAAGCTGAAAATTTGGGCAATAATAATAATAGAAAATTTGAATAAAAGCCAGCAGAAGCATTTTCACTAAATTGTGCATGCTTGAACTGTGATCCTATGCAACAGGTACTAATTAGGGATGTGTATCGTAGCGTTAAAATGTCCGATAACAATACAATATGCTCTTTATCGTGCATACGATTAACAGTAACGATACGATACAACTTCCTACGATAATCATCGGAGACGATAATTTTCAGCCTGATTATATCAGATTATCGGACTCCCATATAAATAAACCTATAACTTCTGTATTTTCAAAGTTAGAGGCTTGAAACTTGGTCACATGAATAGAATAGAATTTATTACGGTCGCAAGACCAGCAAAGTAGAGCAGCACTATAAACACAGTCATATTCACAAGGCCAACAAGGTAAGGTGCAATAATATTTAAAAAGTAATAATTAATTAAAAATACAGATAAACAATAATTTTTTAAAAAAATTAATTGAATTGTACATATCCTGCTCATAATAATATAGGATTTAAAACATTAAAAATTAAAACATTAAAACATTATCACAGTCCGATGATATCCCATGCTGGCATGCAATTACAACACACAAAATCTAGCCGCCTTGGGAGTTATTTGACAATTCTGGTCGGCCAGGAGATAATCTGTATAAAACACATCAGATCTGGCTGGTATACATTGTAAGATAGAGATAATAAAATGTACCGAAGATCACAATAGAAGGAACAATACCGCAGTACATGGCCCACAGTCTCTACCATGTATTTTATTACAATCATAGACCAGCAACATTTGCACATTCAATTTTAGTTTTTACCACATTCATATCATTCCTTACCATATAAGTGTCTCATTTTATGCAATTAAAAGTAGGTATATATATCAAATCTGTCTGCCTTGCTATTATTTACCTACTACTTTTCTACGACACGTGATAGCTGCTGCACAAAATCTGGCTACTTTTGATGTAGTTTGAGCATCCCGATCCGTTAACAGATAATCTAAGTAAAATATATTCGATCTCCCTGGGAATTTATCTATAATCGGCTTATGCGGTATGCCTAAGTATGTGTATGAAATTTGAGATCGATTCCTCCTACCCTCGATTTTATATGAATTTATTAAAGATCATTTAAGTTCTGGCAGGTCAGAATGACAGCTCTCCACGCGCATTCATTCAGACCTGTCAAAAAGTTGCAGGGGCTTTAATAAATTCATATAAAATCAAGGGTTGGAGGGATCGATCTCAAATTTCATACACACATCTAGCACATGTTGCTACACGTATGTGCCAAATTTCAGATCAATCCCTCCACCCTTGTATTTTATATGAATTTTTGAAAGATCGTGCAACTTTTGACCTGTCAGAACTTAAATGATCTTTAATAAATTCATATAAAATTGAAGATTGGAGGGATCTATCTCAAATTTCATATACATACTTAGGCATACCTCATAAGCATTGTGACCAAGTTTCAAGCCTGTAACTTTGAAAATACAGAAGTTATAGGCATTTTTTCTAAAAAAAAAAAATCAGCTTTATAGGGCACAATGGGGTGCAAATTAAATATCGTATTTCCGATAATTAACATGAAGACAATACAGTTCACCTACGATATTATCGGAGATGATACTTTTTTTGGTCCAAAATTACGATAACGATAAAATACGATATTTGTGGGCATGCACATCCCTAGTATTAATATGGAGCATCAGTTCCAACAGACCACTGCATATATGGTGTGCAGGTGTATGGTTTCTTCATAGCCACCACACACAGAGAGATACATCCTGTCTCTAACACACACATTGAACTGAGGGAGGCTGGCTAGTCAAAGCGCAGGAAAAGGAGTGGGGGAGTTGACGATGCGGCTCTTGCTCTTTGGCACAGCTCTTTTTCTCTGCAGTAGCCCACCATCCACACCAATGTGTTGTAATCCCTAGAGGGAACAGAACGTTTTTGCATTAGCTTTACCCCCATCTCTTTCTTGCTGCTCTGACTGCTTTAGTGTGCTGCTTCTACCCACCCACCCCCAGCTCTGCCCAGGCGTCAGAATTTGTTAAGTCAAATGCTCGTAAACTTCTTCTAGAGCTTTCCTTACACAAGGATGTTAATCAGCTGTGAATCCACTGTATCTACTTTCAGGTTCATCGCAGATCTGACCACGACACAATAGCAGTCCCTTTCTTGTTTTTCTGCTACATCATCATAGCAAAATAGGACAAATACACAAGAGAAAATCCTGCTTTCTTTCACTTTCACAATTCAATGCCGCATTTTCCTTGTAGATTGCATGAGTGCTACTCTTCAATTTTTGTGAGGAGGTGTGGTTTTTATGTATGCAGTGACATATCAGCAGTTGAATCTAGTGGCTCTGATGTCAGTGGAATAGTGAATCCTCTCCAGGTTTTGGTCAAAATTCTGAAGGAGCTAATCAAGACATGAAGTTATCCAAGGTTCTGACTAAAACCCAGAGTGGATTCACTGCTTCACTGACATATGAGCCACTAGTTTCCACTGCATATCAGACAGGTGAGCCTATTGTCATGCAACTACTTTGCTGCACCTTCACTATTATCTTACCTATCAGAGCTATTTTACCAGCATATTCAAATTAGCAATAAAATAAAAAATGTACACTGTATTTTATTAAATATATTCAAATAAGTCACACAGTGGTGCCAACATTTTAAAATGTTTTAGCAAAAATGTTAAAATTGATTTCTATTTTTATTTTAAATGCTGCCTTTGTGGGCAATGCCAGTTTAGCACCATATTAATATTTTTAGCAACATGATCAGTTGTGTGGGAATTTTGGCCAGTCTTTAAAGTGCTTTTTTAAAATGCTTTTTTTAGCCAATATTTCAAAATGGTAATGAAATACACTTTAAAAATAAAAATACACTTCAAAAAATTTAAAGTGTAAAAACACACTTTAGCAGAATTTAAGTAATTTATTTTAAAAATTGGCCAGAATTGATTAAAAAATGGCATGCTCAGGCAAATTGTCCCTTCCCCATACACATGGCTATGTCAAGCTCATAGCAGGGTGTAAACACACACAACACATTATAACCCCGCTCCCCAACCCCTGTCGAAGTGAAGAAAGTCAATTGCAATTCCATATGTAGTTTACAGTGGAATCGCAATCTTTAGGTAGTACTAGGAGTTGCTAGTCTGGAACCACTCATAGTCACTACCTGTAATGTAATTGCTTCCGTCCTCCTAGTCTGCATTACATTTTTTTTAAAAAAAAATCTATTTTAATTGTGAATATTAACAAAACAGAACAAAAGAAACATGAAAAAGAAAAAACAAAGAAACACTGCATATATAGGAATATTATCTTTTTTTCCCATCAGACATACCATTCATTTAAAAAAGGGGGAGAGAGAGTTATGCCTAGGTTTCAAGAAAATCGGACCAAATATCCATGTATTTATCCACTCGCAAGTCGCACCTATAAAATACCTGTTCAAATGTTGATAGCGTTGTTAAGTCCTCAGTCCATTGCATTATGGGAGGTGAGCATTTATCCTTCCAACGTGATAATGTAAGACTTTTAGCTGTCATAAGGGCTCTGAAACTCCATTTTGCCTTACATGCTCTGTGCCATCAAATAATCTAATTTTAAAAATGTATTATTAATCTGATTGTGCTATTTACAAGTTGTTAAAGTTTTGAGAATATTTTGTTTGTTCAAAGCAGTACTCTGCTGACTGCTGAAAGATTGTAATGTCTTGTTACAATAAGACCTATAATCTTGTAATGTTAAGGAAACTTAAAATGAAACTAAGAAAATAGAATCCTAGGACATCAGGGTTGTTTCATGAACCAATAGTATGCTGTCCGTTGAATGACAGAACACTGGGGTGAGGAGCATTATTTACCCCAACTAGGATGACAAAAATGTAGCACTGTTGTTCCCTGGTGCCCTCCACATGTTTTGGGCTGCAAATCCCATCAGCCCCAGCCAGCATGGTCAATGGCCAGGAACGCTGGGAGTTGTAACACAAAACATCTGGAGGACATCAGGTTGGTGAAGGCTACCATGAGATATTTCACCTCAACCAGAAGCCAGGCTTTTTTCTTCAGTAAAGGAAGGGGGGAGTAAGAAACCCTTGACCACCTTGTATTTATTAAAGTTAAGACCCCCTAGTCTTTGAATTTTGCCCTCCTCCACTGAAAGGTGTCCATGGGGAGGGGATATTTGGCTCAGCTCTACACAAAACACCTTGACCTGACACTGAGGTGAATGAAAATTTCCAGCGATCGATCTTGTATTTTGTCATTAGCCTATATATAGAACTAAAATATGAGGTCTCCTGACCCTTGTCAGTTCCAGATTTTCCTTTCCCAGAATTGCCACTTGATGGTGCAATGGATTTCGGCATACAGAACTAGTGAGAATCTTTGCTAGTGCAACATTTGCAAGGGAAGGTTGTACAGAAGATTACCAGGTTTTCCCCCCTCCTGCTCCTGTTCTTTCACCTTACCAGCTGCCTGCCATGCAGAAATTTTAGCCAGTGAAGCTCTCCCCAACAGTAATCTCCATGCCAGAAAAAGCTTCACCTGCTAAATTTCTAGGAGCCAATAGCGCCAATGGAGCCTGCCCTCTCCCCCTCCCTTTGCGCCGATGGTGTGTATTAGGTACTTCCAAGATCGCCCTCCCTCCCTCCCTCCCTCCCTCCTCCCTACCTCTACACCCCTATGGTGTAGAAAGGGCCAGAGGCCTCATCTACAAGAATTTGCCTTTACGCCTGGTTAGGCGATTATGCGCATATTCGCAGAAGCACATTTACGCCTAATACCTCTGTACGAGAGGCGGCGAAGCCCATTACTGGACGACCGAAATGCGATTTAAACTGTTGACATGCGGAGAATCGCTTGATCACATAATCAAAATGCACTTTAACGGCCGGAGCAAAAAAAAACCTCGCTATTTAACGCGCATTCAATAATGCGCATAATCGGAGAGAAAACGCGCCTCTACGATCGATTTGCGCTCCGTTCTTGTAGAGGTAAATTTTTTAATGCGCCTTGAAAGAGCTTTAAATGCCTCTTGTAGAGGCAGCCAGAGAAAGAAATGATGCAGGGTGAAGCTTTCCCTGGCATGGAGATAAACGATGAGCACCACAGAGCTGAGAAGTCACTGATTCAAGGGTGTTGCCTTCTCAGATTTGGCCTGTGTGCGTGTCTTGTGTCAACGTGAATAAGAACTACGCATTTGCTGCAGCTACTGATATTGACAGAGTTAACACAAAGTAATAACAAAGAGAAAAGTATGGCTCTGAGCACACACAAAGTGTTTTTCCAAGCAAGAAGTCAGCAGGATTTAATGTGGGAGGGCTATTGTCTTAGGCTGACCAGATGAAAAGGAGGACAGGGCTCATGTAACTTTAACAGTTGTAGAGAAAAGGGAATTTCAGCCGGTGTCATTTGTATGCAATTAGTTCCTGGTGATATTCCCTCTTCATTACAACAGTTAAAGTTGCAGGGGCTCTGCCTTCTTTTGTATATGGTCACTCTAGTATAGTGCCTGCACCTTTAACTGTCGTGATGAAGAGGGAATTTCACCAGGAACTAATTGTATACAAATGACGCCAGCTGAAATTCCCTTTTCTCTGCAACTGTTAAAGTTACATGAGCCCTGTCCTCCTTTTCATATGGCCAGCCTATATTGTCTGCATGTGGTGCCCGTGGGCTTCTTGAAGCATCTGGCTGGCCACTGTTGGGAACAATATGCTGGGGTAGAGGGATCTGTTGTCTGCTGCAGCAATGCAGTTATGCACTTATGAATAATGAGAGACACTATTTAGAAATGGTTTAACTTTATTTTATTAGGGCTGTGCAAGACTCTTTTTTCATTTTGAAATTACATTCGTTGTCAAAGACTCCTTTCATTTCATTGTTTCATTATTGCTTCATTCATTAGACTCACATTCATTTTGGTATTTGCATTCTCTTTTGTTCTTGATGTTTACCGGGGTGGTAAACCACGATTCCCCCTCTCCCTCGAATGCCCTTCAACAAGGCAAAGTCCAAGGCATTCTGGGAAAACACAATGGCAGCCTCTAGAGGCAGCTGCAAAAACCAGCTCTTCTGCTGTCAGAAACTGCTAAGGCCCCAGTACCACCGCCACCAAAGTAATGGCAAATGAGCGGGAATGGAATAACAAAGGACATACCCAGTCATATCCATGTCCGCTCCAGTGCGGGGTTTTATCCCTTGCCTTCCTTGGGGGCAGGGGAGCAACTGGTGGCTGTAAGGGAAGGAAAGGATGGAGGGTAACCAGAAAGCCCCCAGGAGATGCTGGGACAGCTGAGAAAGGAGGGAAGGTGACGGCAGAGGCTCTTGATCCTCACCTGAGAGGTGTGGGAGGTGGTTATACTCTGCATGTACACAAATGGACTCTCTTAAGAACATAAGAACTAGCTGTCTGGATCAGCTCAAGTTTCATCGATTCCATCATTCTCTTTGCAACAAGGAAGAGCAATCAGATGTCTCTGAAACAAGGCATAAATGACCATCTCCCAGCATCTATTATTTTCTCATTCGCTGAACAGCACCTACAGGGTTGATGATGCCCAGTTCTACTCCACCCACCCAAGCCTGAACTCTGGGTGTTTCAAGTGCTGTGTGACTCGTGAAAGTGGGATTTTAGGTACTCTATACTCCATTTTTCTTGCTCTGTGTGCTTCCGATGGACCAAAGCAATTTCACGAAAATCCAGATATATTCAGAAAGAGCTTCTCATTCCATTTCCATGTAGATTGGGAGCTGGTGTGCCCCTTTCCCATTTTCTTTTCACAACAACCCTGAGAAGTAGGTTAAACTGAGAGATGATTAGCCCAAGAGACTAATGCATGAGTGGTGATTTGAATCTGGGAGGCCATTTCCCCCAAGCTCAGTTCTAGTCTTGGGTGCCAGCTTGGAGGGGGCAGTTAAATTGCAGGGCAGAATCGACAGGCAAGGGAAGACTTAAGCCTCCTTTTCTACCTCCTGATTCTCTTCTCCCCTGCAAATAGGGCCTCCTCCACACGAGACGTTTAATGAGCCTTGAAGGCTCATTATAAATTTTACCTACACACGAGCGGAGCGCAAAACGGGCGTACAGGCGCGTTATCTCCCCGATAATGCGCATTTTCGAACGCGCGTTAAATAGCGACTTTTATTTTGCTCCGGCCGTTAAAGCGCATTTTCGCTGTGTGAACAAGCGATTATGCGCATTAACTACCTGTAAAGTGCTTTTTGGGCATCTTTTAATGCGCTTCGCCGCTTCTCGCCGCCTCCCGTGCAGAGGGATTAGGCGTAAATGCGCCTCCGCGAAAATGCGCATAATCCCCGAACCGGGCGCAAAAGCGCATCCTTGTGGAGGGGGCCTAGGACTGCCAACTTTTGAACCAACTCCAGTAGTTGCCTCTTAACAAGCGCTGTCATCTATAGTATCCTTCCTCAAACTGGTTCCCTCTAACTGTTTCGGACTTCAGTTGCCATCAGCCACAGCTAGCATGGCCAATGGTCAGGAATCCTGGGAGTTGTTGTTCAATATATCTGGGGGGAATCAGGGTAGAGGAAGGTTGATCTAGAGTCATTAGCAAGTGGTCATGCCTTCAAAAGTTTCACCAGCTGATTTTAGCAGATCTCTGTTAATGGGACAGCCCCAGTCCAGACCAGTTATTTTCCGGCTCTGACCTGGACCACCTTTCCCAAAAATATAGCTCCCAAATCCCAGATTAACGTAATGGGGGAAATGCAGGATTAAGAATGCAGTGTGTCCCTCAAAACACTTGCTTGCCCACATAGGGACAGTGATGACATGAAGAGGTTTTTTTATATATATAGTTAAAATAGGTTGAACTGAAGTGCTGTGTCTAATGTGTTTGCAAAGAAGTATACGGTCAAATCCTCTCGTTTTTCAGAAGAAATATTGAGGTGAAAGACCTCCTCCTGGGATAATCAGCTTTGAATCGGCCAGGAACATTGCCGTGTTCTTGTGGCTTTTCATGCAGGAAGGAAGAGCTATAGATGCTGCCCTGTGGCCTGCTGGGACCAGAACATGCTATTATGCACATCTGTCTGTACTCCAGCCAGACAGTTTTGCCTTCACGCAGCACCAGACTCCAGGGTTGGCTGATTTTGGCATTTGAGCATCCTGAGAGGGAGATTTTTTTAAAAATCATTAAAACTGTCTCTGAGGCTGATCAACTGAAACGGATAGCAACTTTGCCTTTCTATGGTGGAGCATTATTACAGAAGTTAGAGGAGCAGCGTCCCCTGCATGTTATCCTGCCGAAACCAGAACATGCTGTAGTGCCATCTGCTTGTCTATGCTCTAGCCGGGTATTCTGGCCTTATCGCAGCACCAGGGTCGCTTTAGGGATGATTTCTGCATTTGAGCATATTAGAAAGAGATTAGAAAAATGTTAAGGAAAACCTTCTAAGCAAAATTAAGTTAAACCAATTTCTCAGATGAGGGGAACCTTTAATACAGCCCCTGCACCCCAATTAATCCACATTGCTGCTTCTTTGCTCTCCGAGAAAGCTTTGGACTTCAGCCCCCCCCCGGTTTGCATCCACGTTTTCCCTCTCCGTTTCCTGCTGGGCACTTTCAAGTCTGTGCATTGTTGCGCTATTTCAGCTCATGTATCTTTCCAGCTGAATTGCTACCATGCCGGCAAAATTTTCTGCCCTGCCCCCAACATTCTCCTTCCCCCTGGTTAATTTTTTAATATTTTTTTATTTCTGCACAAATAATAATAATAATAATAATAATAATAATAATAATAATAATTTATTTCTTACCCGCCTCGCCGTCTGGATCGAGGTGGGGAACAACAACATGATAAAATACATAAAACAATAGTATGGCAGCCTGAAACTGTGCAATTATGGCAAAACAACACACTATGCTTGCCCCTGAGATCATATTAAACAATATAAGTGAAGAGAAAGTATTACAATTAGTTTTTGGAGACTTTTGTGGTCAACGTTGGCATGGCAAGCCGACATTGTTCTGCTCAGGAAACCTAGACATGCCTACTCTGGAGTAAGTGCCATAGAGTCGAATGGGACTGAGTCCCGGATGGCGGAAGCCTCGCTTGCCTTCTCTGTGAGGTGTTCAGGCACCCTCTCTCCCTCCCCCTTCCCGGTTGAGCAGCTGAGCAGAGAACTCTCCTGCCCTCCTCTTTTGTCAGTGAGACCGCCCTTCAACACACACGCCCCCAACAAAAGATGGGATGGTCCAATATAGCGCAAGGACAGCAATACACAGGAGGGAGGAGCAGCTCTATTGCACACGGAGGAGGGGAAAGCAAACTTTCCCCGCTCCAAAATACGATGGAAAAGAGGCAAGATGAGCGCAGGACAGGGACGACGTCATGTGACTACTGCACTGCAAAGACATACTAGGCATGGCAAGAGTGCGATAAATCGCTGGTGTGATGGAGCATATACGGCAGCAGTAATGTCTATTTTCATCCCTGCTTCCAATAGGCTGGCTCTGCTTATGACGTCACAAAGGGAGAATCAGGGGCTGCCAGTCTTAGTTCATGGATCAATCCATTAAGCTTCAGCTGATTCACAAGTCCAGTTCATTTCCGTTTATTTGGAAGGGGTTGGGAGTAACTGCATGATTATTTTCTGAGATACCTTGCCTCACACAACTGGCAGCCCACTAAGCCAAAGGCAGCTCACTCACCATATATGGCTGCCTACCAGTAGATCGGAAACCTTTCCAGAAGGGCCGGCAAAAGACCTCCCACTGCCCAAGACAGGAGGACACACCAATCACGCCTCTGTGTGTGTGTGTGTGTGTATGTGAGTTGCAGCTGTGTGCTGCCGCTGGGGGTGAGGAGCACGAGCCACTGCCAGTAGCAGAGGGGAGCAGGATCCTTCACCGCTCTGGGTGGTGAAAAGCTGCTGGCAATGAGGGTAAGCAGAAGCTGAGGGGTTGAAGCATGAGCTGCCTCTACCTTCCCCTCAATACTTGCCCTGACGGGTCCTTTTTCAGAGTGAGGCATTGCTGGGCAGGTGACGCTGGAGATTGGGCGTGCTGTGACAGCACAGGCCATCTCCAGGGCCATCTCTGAAAATGCCTTGTTCTGAGAAAGGACCTCTTTATAGAGTGGTCACCTGCCTGTGCCTTATTTGCTGGGCTGCTGCCTTTCTCAATCCGCTGCCTGAGACGGGTTTTTTAGCCTGCTCATGGGAAGGCCAGTCCTGCTTCCCATGGCTGTGAAATGGGTAGTGGGCTATCCAGGCACCTGGCAGGCACAATATGTGGCTGGTTGGCTGAGTTGGGCTTCGTGGCCCATAAATTGCACAGGCCTGGTACAGCCTGTGTGTGATCTGCAGAAACGTAATTCATAACGTTAAACTACTGGCAGGGAAAAATTATCATACCCACTGAAAACAGGAGGTAATGCGGCTCCAGAGAACGGACATGTAATTCTAAGATTGATCAGTAACATTTCTAGCAGGGCTCAGCTGAATGTTCTTCTGTTTAGGCTTTTTTGTCTCAAAAGTAGTGATTTTGGAGATAAGGGACAATCCCCCTAAAAAACAATCCTACATTTGCAGGGGATGCACTACACAGGCATCCACCCACCCACACCATCGCTATGGCTCTGGTGATCATTTAATCCTTCTTCAAGGGTACCTCTAGACGGTCCCTTTCCATCGCGTTGACTTCGCAGGGATGGCTGTTTGATTAGATGACACTGCCGTCCATGCAAAGCCATCTAGGGGCAATGCCCCAAAGCTCCGCACTTTAGCCTGACTTTTTTAGTTTGGAGTGAAACGACGATGGCATTTCCCGTCTGTCGCTTTTTCTCCACCGCTTCTGGGAGGCGTACCAAGTCTATGGCGACCACTGATTGGTCGCCATGGCCTGATCAAGGAAGGGGGTGGTCCAGCGAGCCATAAGCTCGCTGCACCACCTCTACGCCTCCCCGAACCTACCCCCCCCATTTTACAAATAACATTTAAAAAACCTACCCTCCGTGCATCCCCTCCGCGCATCCCTGGACCTACCCCCCAATTTACAAATAATAATAATAATAATAATAATAATAATAGGGTGACCAGATCGCCCTGGATTTCCCGGTCCTAACCGGGAAAACTGGGGCAATCCGGGCCGACAGGGGGACTGTGGGGGCAAACCGGGGAAAGGATCAGCTCTCCTCCCGCCCTAAAATGCCCACGCTCCCTTCCCTCTGCAAGAAACAAGTGCTCAGCATTAGGGAGCGTCAACAGATTCCTTGTCTGGTGGCTAAAGCTAACTGCTTTAGCCACCGGACAAGGAATTTGTTGACGCTCCCTAATGCTGAGCACTTCTTTCCTGCCGGCTGCTCCCGCCTCAAGAAAGAAGTGCTCAGTGTTAGGGAGCGTCAACAAATTCCTTGTCTGGTGGCTAACTGCTTTAGCCACCAGACAAGGAATTTGTTGATGCTCCCTAACGCTGAGCACTTGTTTCCTGCGGAGGCCGGGAGCAGTGCGGGCATTTTAAAGCAGGCTCTTCCTCCTCCTTTGCGTTCTGCTGCTGTTCCTCAGGTACCTCCAGGGAGCCCAGGAGCAGGGCAAGAAGGGTGAGGGGGCTGCAGGGGGTCACGCGGCAGTGGAGGAGATCTGCGGTGGCAGCGGAGGACCCGGTAGGTCCGGGCTGGGGTTTTTTTGGGGGGGAGGGCTTGGTGGGGGGGGGGGTTGTTTCCGGTGGGAGGTGGCAGGGGTGTCTGCTTGTTGGCCGCATGGCAGGCAGCCTTTTTAATTTTTTTATTTTATGTTGGGGGGGGCTGCTTTGGTGGGGTGGCCATTTTGGACCTGGATTTTGCTTTCCAAAATCTGGTCACCCTAATAATAATAAAAAATTACCCTCCACGCCTCCGCAGGGCTCCCCCCCCCCCATTTTACAAAAAAATTATAAATCAACTTACCTTTCCAAGAGGCGCAGTAGTGGCGGTGGCAGCAAGATAAAGCGCCCTGAAGTTCCTTCCAGTGTAGCTAGCCAGAAGGAATGCAAATGCGCATCGCGCCGGCTGCCATCGCAACACAATAAAGACACCTTGAAGAGGCGGCCCAAGTCATCCCAGGCAGCCAGTGATCACCTGTTGGATGTGGTGATGATGACACTATGTAGCCAATGATATCTGACTATTTGTTGACATCACTAATGAGAAATGAAATCCATTCAGAGTGTGATCACATGGGAGATCATAGCTAATCACAAAGGGTTCACAAGAGGAAGACTTCCACAGTCCTTTTGCAATAATCCTCAGAAAATCACCAAAAGCAGGATTTGTCTTTTGATTCTGGAAATGTGCGTGTAACTAGCATAACAGAAATTTTAATGTCTTCTAGCAAAACATTTTGGCTTTTGCTTTAGTCAGCTGCTCTGCTCTGAATCAAAGGGTACTGAAGACAAGGTGGCAGTAATAGGACACTGAGGATGGAATATTCCCAGCATTTGCTGTAGATGAGTCAAGTCAGTTATTATGCTCCAGGCTGAGACTGTGGGGTGTAAAGGTGTCAAGACCATGTGATGTAAAGGTATCCAGATGTTTTCTGGAGTAATAATAACAATGATAATAAGAATAAAAAATAATAAAATAAGGGAAAGCCTGTTAATATTTTAACAGATTCCACAGACATGCTGAGTTTCACATTTTAAACTCACTTGACTCATCCTGGTTCACTACCATGGCTACAGTAATACAATGGGATTTCCTTCTGCTGCACTGATGCTCAACACACTTACTTAGGAATAACACCATTTTGTTATAGAACAGGAATATATATATATATATATATATATATATACCATTTTAAATTAGATATTGTTGTCTTGGCGGGTTTACCACAGTTCCACTTAGAGGTTATGTAGCAGAGAAGCAGGAAAGGAAATGCTCCTTATGTAGTGCTCGGATCTCAGTTATGTGACAAAAACGGAAGTTGGTACAGTAGATTAACAGCCTTGTGTATAAAAGCTATGATTCTATGGTAAGTAGGGAAGAGATTCTCCCCCCCACCCCCCTTCTCTCTCCCCAGTGCTATGCAGATAGGGCAGACAGTTACTGTACACTGAGGAGGCGGCTCACAACTACTGTGTAAGCTGCTAGCACAAAAATATTTGGCTGAATCCTCCCTCTCGACAGAGGAGATGTTCAAGTTAAATTCTGCTTTCCGCAGTCGGTGAGCTGTGAATCTTTCAGAACTGGTTTCATTGTTCACAGGAATATTTTCCCCGATAGAGTAATAGAGGATTTGAAGCCCCATCCCTTGGTGCTGCTGGTACCAATACATGTAATCATGTTGGAAGGTTTGCTTGCATCTCAGCTGGGCTGTCTTTCCTTTTTTCACAACCAAGCTCGGAGGAGTCTGCTGGATCTCTCCATCTGTGTGCCCTGTGGGAACAATAAAGATGCACTACAAGGAAGTGCTATAATAATAAGAAGTAGAATGTATTCTACAGAGCTATGCTAGCTGAATGCCATTGGAACGGTCATGGCTTTCTCAAAGGTATCCCAAGAACTGGGGCTCATGAAGGTGCGGAGAAATCTGTTAGATGCTCCTAGGGCCCACCTCCCTTCCCAGATCTGCTGCTAGCAAGGCTTGCTGAGAGGGTTGGGCGGTCGGGAAACAATTTGTCTGTGCTAGAAATACTGTGTCTAGTTATGGAAACAGATCAAAAACTGATCACAGTGTTGGTCTCTTCGAAGAATATTCACAGGAATAGTAAAACAACACTCAACTCAGATTGTTGAGTTAAAAAGATATAATTTTTAGCTTACACCACATATACTCCAGGGCAGGATCTACACTATTGCTTCAAAGTGGTTTAGGCCCAGGACACACTCCATATACAGTTTTCAAACCATTTTCAAAGTGTCATGTCCTGCTTAGTGTAGCTCTGGCCTAGATTACAAGCAATATTGTCAAAGCAACCTGCCCCCCAGCTTTGAGGTTTGCCACCTCTTCTCAGGCCACCAGAGAAAGATCATCAAATCTCCAAGCGGTGGATGCTCCCCTCACCCATTCCCTCTCTTGCCCTGTCCTGTGTCCTTCCCTTGCCTGCCGTGCAGCACACCTGGAGTCCTCATCACTCCAGCAGGGGGCAAGTGGACCCCGGAGCAGGTGCAGCTGCCTTGTTCCCAACTGAGGCTGCCTCTACAAGAGAGGTTTCATGCTCTTTCAAGGTGCTTTAAAATTTTTACCTCTACAAGAACGGAGCGCAAATCGGGCGTAGAGGCGCTTTATCTCTCCGATTATGCGCATTATCGAATGCGCGTTAAACAGCGAGTTTTATTTTGCTCTGGCCGTTAAAGCGCATTTTGCCTATGTGAACAAGCGCTTATGCGCATTAACTACTTGTAAAGCGCATTTTGGTCATCCCTTAATGCACTTTGCCGCCTCTTGTGCAGAGGTATTAGGCGTAAATGCGCTTCGGCGATTATGCGCATAATCGCCTAACCGGGCACAACAGCAAATCCTTGTAGAGGGGACCTCAATCTGGAAATCTAAAAATCCAGTATCCCAGGCAAGAGGAATCTATCCTGGAAGCTTCTTTTCTCTGCCCTGACTTCCAGTCCTCGTCTCCCTTCTTTCTTTGCTTATATCAATGTAAGAGAAATGTCATAAAATCTTGAAAAAGGAAGATGTGGTACTTCTTTGCAGAGAGTTCCTTCGTCTGTCAAAAACCCACCTGCAAGCCAGAGAGAAACAGCCGCACCCCACGCTATCTGAGCCTTCATCTCTGGCAGTTTGCTGTTGCGATGCAACCTTCCTCTGTTAGCATCCGGAGCCGGATTCTCTCTTCCTTCAGAAGTCTGAAGGCTCAAAGTCTCCCCCTTGAGGACACCTCTCTCTTGCAAAAGACGTGGCCGAGATTAGGATTGTGGTCCATTTCTCTGCCCTCTGCAAGCCAATGAATTTGAGCAGGGCAGGGAAACAATTTATGGGATGATGGCATGCCATCCATGTCTTTCATGAGATATGAGACTGGGGGAGGGGGCATATTTTATTTATTACATTTCTATGTCGCCCAACAGCCGAAGCTCTCTGGGCAGTACAAAAATAAAATTTCAAATCATAGTATATAAAACTGTAATAAAAACATACTGCAAAATCCTAAAATTTTAAAATCAGAAAAAAGTAAAAAACAGCAGTGCAAGATCTAAAAAGCACTAATACAGGTTTTTTTTTTTAAAAAATGAATAATTATGTTAACTGTTATCAAAAAGACCACAATTATTATTATTATTATTATTATTATTATTATTATTATTATTTACATTTATATACCGCCCCATAGCCAAAGCTCTCTGGGCAGTTTACAAAAATTAAAAGACTGAACACTAAAAAGTAAATATACAAAATTTAAAACCATAAAACATAAAACAGCTGATATGAGCTTTTCTACATGAGGCTGTTAATCTGCTGTATCAACTTTCATCACAGAATTGAGACCTGAGCACTACACGAGGAGCATTTCCTTTCCTGTTTTTCTATAACATATAACTTGTAGGTGGGAATGCAGTATAATGGAATAGTGCAAACGCATAAGGAGAAATCACACTTTCTTTTGCTTTCATAAATAATCCTGCATTTTCTCTGCTCTAAAAAAGCTTGCCACAAATTATGCTTAGACACAGAAGTTAAGTGTGTGTGTGTGTGTGTGTGTGTGTATCACAATGTCATCTAAAGAACTCATAAACAACAGTGAGTAGGGAATGTGATGTTTTACTGTTTATTGCCAGATATATATAATGTAAGTATTTGTAATGTTTTAATGATATTTGCTATTTAGGATGTAAGTGCTATGTGGACTTTGGTAAGTGGTTAATTCTAGTGGGAGGGGGAGCTAGTGAATAGAATGAGAAGTGAATGCTGATTGGCTGGTAGTTCAAAGGTTTGGATTGGCAGCAGTGAGAGGGAGGAGTTAGATGAGAAGCAGTTTAGAGCATATGTGGAGAGAGTGAATCAGTTAGAGTTTGGAGTCCTTTCTACACAACAGGGGTGTAGAGGGCCCAGTGCGAACGATCCAGGAAGTAGCCACTTCCAGGATCTCCAAGCTCAAACCACATCATGGGTGCGATATCCTGGGTCATTGGACATCGCAGCCACCATTTTGTTTTTTTGTTTTTCTTCGAGGAAGAGCGCTCCTGTGCTACAGTGAAAAAGAAATTTTTTACAAAAAAAATTTTAAAACCTGCGTGCGATCGCACCCCCTCCCCCTGCATCCTAGGGATGGCGATTTTGGTTTCCCCTTCTCCTGATGGCCACGGAGCCGCGCAGTGCGGCTCCGTGGCCATCTGTGTTGCCTCACTTACTCACGCATAAGCGTAGCAGCACCGGGGCGGGCACATTCTTCCGCAGTCCCGGGAAGTTTTTGTCGTTTTAATAGTTTAAAATTCTTATATGTCGCCTTGATGGCTTTTTAGCAAATAAGGCAGCATATAAATCTTAATATTAAATAAATGAATAAGAATTGTTAAAGATAGTTGGAGAACACATTGGATAATATTGCAGATAAGCTTTCAGTGGCAGCAGCGGCTGGGTTTCCCATCTTTTATAGCCAGCTGAGGATGGTTTGTGTGTATTTGTGGCATAGATGGGGGGGCAGTCCCACGATGTTTATGTGCAGCTGTGAGACAGGAAGTTCTCACTGTGCTTTGACTGGCTGCACAGAAATATACTGCTGAGCCTGCAGCCTGTCCCAGAGGGGTTAACAGGGAAGCATGGGTCACATTTCGTCTGCTTATACTGTAGTTCTTCATATTCATTTCTGGTTCATTGTCAACTACAGAGTAGCCGATTAGCTGCAGCTGCTTCTCTGCCCTGTTGCTCTTCTGCAGATACCAAAGGATTGCAACGTAGGTGGTGTCATCGTGTTCACAGTCGATGCTTGTCTGGATCCCCACCCGGACGATTTTGAACCGTTCCTTCTGTGTCACAGTGATCCCACTGCAGAGACCTGTAAAGACCTGAGAAGTGAACAAGGGCCCATAACAAGGGAGCCTGCTCAGTTCATACATCACAATTTGTATCAAGAGCCTTTTTTCTTTTCTTTCGGCAGTGAAAGGCCTGAGAAATGTAACAGGCAAGAGTGGAGGTTGTGGTGAAGTCCCCATCCCAATGACCCTGGCTTTCTTTCTCTCACCCACATTTGCTGCACTGTTGTTCCTTCCATAGGAATGAATGGCAGCCATTCACTTTGATAGACGAGAATGACAGGATGCCCTCAGGGACAAGATTGAGTTGGGTTTTAGACTTAATCCCCTGTCCCAAGTTATTGAGGCTGGGGCTCTTTCTGTGGCTATCCTGGGTTCCTTTTTTCTGAGTCACACGAGGCAGGATCTACACCAAGCAGGATATAACACTGTGAAAGGCGGTTTGAAAATGGAATATGGGATATGTCATGGGCCCTAACAGTTGTCAGTGCACTTCAAACCCGTTATAAAGCAGTAGTGTGGATCCTGCCCTGCTTTGATATACATACCTATATGTCGGTATACCTACATTACATATAACATAAAATATAGGTAATACAAATGAGAGAGGAGCATGTTTATAAAGCCGGACTGTGGGCCACCTGCCTAGACAGACCCCTTCTTAGATGTACAGAGGAAGGTGCCTTATACTGAGTCAGATACAGACTGGAAGCAGCTCTCTAGGGTTTCAGGCAGGTTCCCCCCCCCCCCCCCCGCTCAAATGGAGATGGTGGGGATCAAACCTGGGACCTTCTACATGCAAAGCTGGTGCTCTACCATTGAGCGACCACCTGCCCCCTTCTTCTTCATTTCGGAAAATCATCGTGATCTTTTTTCTGTCCCCTTCTTGCCTCTTCACCAGTTTGTCCTCTCAGCTGCAAACAGTTTTGAACTCACTGACAACTATCTTAACAAATTTCATCATTCTGTGCTGCTAAGTTATTTTCATCCCTTTTACAGCTATGGAAGCCCACAGATAGACCTACCTATCTTGCCTGGGAGAGATATTCTTACCTGCCAGCAGCTGCAAGCCAACACAGACCCTCACCACCTCCCTCCACATGGCCTCTGTTGCAAGAAAACTGCAAAATAAGACTTCTGTGACACTCAGGTTTGGGACTAGAGTTCTGCTCAAGAGGAAGCTCAGTCAAGCACCTGATTGGTGAGTGGGAACTGCTTATAAGGCTGTCCAACCAATGAGGCAGAGCAGCTGGGGCGCTGCAGAGAAGGAGGAACCTGTCTTTGCTAAGGTTAAATGATCTTAAATTGATAAATCATCACTTAAGAGCATTGCAGCTGGTCAAATCGGAATGCCTTAGCAACCCAACTTTAATAACATCTCCTGGGTTATCAATACTGTTTCTTAACCAGGAATGGGCTGATCAGTCTATTTTGGATCCATATCAAGCCTGTTCCATCCACAGGTCTGTTTCTGCAATTACACACACATGCACACACCACATGAAAATTCTTATTCAAATACAACTTTAAATGAGTTTTTGAACATATTTCCTCTCAAAATACAAATTGATAAATGTATTTTATCCTAAAATATGAGTTTTAAATGCATATTGCTATGAGTTTTTTAAAATCAAAAAGTGCATTACAACAACTAAATAACTACATTTCAACCCACACATTAATCCAGTAGAGTGTGTGCAGAGCAAGATACTTCATATTGTGAGGCTATTGAGTTCAAAGGAGAGGGCCTTTCCAGGGCCGCCTCTTCACTGCGCCTCTTCTGGTGCGTTGCTGCAGTGGCAGTTGGCGCGCCGCACATTGACGCTCCTGCCGCCAGTCTTCACGGCAGGAGCGCCACGGCGGATTTTCCTGCTGCCGCCACGCTTATACCTGCCCAGCGTCAGCTGGAGGGGCGGCTTGAGCGGCGGCCCACCTACTCTAAGGTAAGTGGGTTTTTTAAAAATAATAATAAAATTGGGGGGAGGACAGCGGAGGCTGTGCAGCGAGCTTATGGCTCACTACTCCATTCCCTTCCCTGCCCAGCCCGCTCCACTCTGAACAAAAGTGAGCTAAATGCCCGACTTTTTTAGTGCGGAGCAAAGGGCCTTTGCCCCGAGCAGCGGATCTACACTGCTGCTTTAAAGCGCTTTATAACAGTAGTGACAACTGTTTTTGGAGTGTGTCCTGGGCCCCAACAGTTGTCAGTACTGTTACAAACCGCTTTAAAGCAGCAGTGTAGATCCTGCCTAGGTGGCTTTGAATTAGTGGCAGCGTCATGTAACCCAACAGCCACCATTTCAAAGCCACTGCGAGGCAAAGTGCCTGTGAAGAGATGCCCCAGGTGTCCCCACAGCTCAAATCAGCTTCTATCAGGGGTTCATCTTTTCTGCAGGTCTACAAGAAGGCTTTCAAGACCCCTCTCCTTTCCCCCCCCCCCGACTCTATTCATAATCTGTGGGATTCAGGTTTTATTAGCGTTACCTGTTTTTGTAGTGTTTTAAATAATTTTATTGACTATTTTGCATTTGAATATTTTAGCATTGTTTTAATCTTGTATGCTAGCTTGAGAGGATTCTACCCAAAGGGCTTTAAATAACAAATAAGATAATAAAATAAATATATGTGATCTCTCAGTCAGAGGGTGGAACTAGATGCTCTTGAACTTACATTTGCTGAAATAATGGGACAGGAAACACTGAAAGGACAGGAAGAGCGGGAGATACCAATTGCTTGACTCTCCTGCACCAGCAGAATATTGCGTATTCTCCTCTGGATATGAGAGGTTGCCCAGCCCAGGAGTCTTTTCCCCCCCAGTCAGGCTCACTTCCAGTTTCAGAGCCCATCTGGTCAAAACCCAGTTAAAACAGAGACCCCATGAGGTGAAGCATTTGCAGGTGAGCACTGGCAGGTGTGAGAAGGGACACAGATCCTTTCCCCTCTGCTGATTTCCTGGTAGCCTTAGCTCTGCCCTCTCACAAACACCGACGAAATGAGGTTTTTGTAGGAGAAAAAGGTTATTTTGAAGCGCTGTGTCTAATCTGCTTGCACAGAAATACACAGCAGAATCCTTTCACTTTACCGAAGAAATCATCAGGTTACATTTGTCTGTTTGAGGCTGCTCGGCTGAGAAACGGTTAGATTGAATGCCTTGCTCTTGAAGTTCCCTCAAATAGAAGCTGTAGAGGAGCTGCAGCCCCTGCCCAGCCTCCTGCCGATACCAAAACATACCATTATGCCCATTGTTTTGAGTGCACTCCATCGTGACATTTTGGCCTTCCTGTTGCAACACACTCCAGGGTTGATGGACATCTGCGTTGGAGCATCCTGGAAGACAGAGAGGGGTCAAAGCATGTGAGAAAAAATCCATTCAAAACAATGGGTCCAATAAGAATCTCGAAGGCAGCCTGGGAGGACATTTGAGCAGAGGTCTTACCTACTACCAAGAGACAAATGACTACACACCAGGAGATCCACATATCTGAGCTGTGGGCAAACTTTTGAGAGGTTTTATGTGGCTGCAGTGAGTACTTCCTCTTCTGGCTCCAGTTTATGACATCACAAATGTGGGGAAAACAGAGCTGCCAAGTTCAATTGCTTTTATCTATGGCATCATCCACTAACCGTTCAATTGGTGTCCATCGTATTTGGTGGGACGGAGAGTTCAGGGTGCTATTACTGTGAAGCTCAGCCCCACTGCTCTTTTTAAGTGTACCCCTAGCTTCTTGACTTCAGAATATCCTAGGCGCCTGAGTACGGTACCTCAAGAACCCATACATTGATCTATATTTCCCTTTGTTCTTCAAAGTATGTTTTAAATGAGGAGTTCTATTTGCACAAAAACTGACTGTTCTTTGCTCACCTTCCTACCTGGAGCTGGCTTTGCTCCCTTATCAGTCATCCTCCCAGCCGCACCCTGCCTTTCCTGCTCTTGGTTTATCAGAGCTCTGAGAGAATTCACAGCCTCATGTTCTCCCTCCAAGTTTTTCACCAAGAAGACTCACTCATTCCTTACACAGGCAAAGGGACCCTAGTTCCACATCACCGAATCACAACGAAGACCCGCATTTTCCAATCCACCTTGCCCTTGAAGAGAAATGTTTTTGTTCTCCAGCTCAAGATGGGGCAGGTGAGATCTTCCGAAAGGCATACTGCAATTCTTGTGTCTTTTTTTTTTTTAAGCTGATTTTTGTGAGAATCAGACAGTAGAAGCGATGGGAGGGTTATGAGTGGAAGGCTTGGCCTGGAACCCACCCCTAAATGTGCATGATTAAAACAGGCTTCTGTGGCTTGTTGTGAGCCATGTTCTGTGCTGGCTCATGATGAGCACATGTTGGGTGTGATTTGAATAATCATTGCCTGGCTGCAGTTTCTTGTGTCCTCCAAACCTGGATGGCATGGCTTCTTGTAGGGTTAAACAAACCACAAATAACCCTAGAACAGTCCATGGAATATCTGCGCCAGCTGCACAGGGTTTGATCCCCAGTCCTGCCCCACCCTATCCTGGTCTGCTCTTCTAATCTATAGAGTCATCCACTAATTGTTAGCTGATTCACTGGTGTGGTTCCATTTTATTTGGTGAGACTGAGAGTTTAGGGCATTATTACCGAGGAGCTGTTTTTAATCGTCCATCTTAACTCTAGAAAAGCCCAGGCTCCTCTGTGAGAAAACTTAGGCTGCCTCTACAAGAGAGGTTTAAAGCTCTTTCAAGGCGCTTAAAATTTTTTACCTCTACAAGGAGGGAGCGCAAATCGGGCGTAGAGGCGCTCTATCCCTCCGATTGTGCGCAATATCGAATGTGCATTAAATAGCGAGTTTTATTTTGCGGCGGGATGTGCTGCTGCTGCTCCCGAGTGCTGCTGCTGCTGCTGGCTCCCCCGCTCGGCTCCTGGCTCCGCTCCTACTGGGCTCCCGCTGACCTCTCGCTCTCCGTCACTTGCTCCCTCCCTGCCCTTCCATGCTTTCACAGGGCTACTAGATGCCTGTTACGTTAGAGCCCTTGCCGCGTCCCCCGGAGCCCGACCTTGGGGCCACCACTGCCTGGAGTTTGGGGAGAGGGGCGGATGTCCCCCCTCCTTGCCCCCCTCACCTTTCCAGCAAGCAGAGAGGGTTGAGCCCCCCCCAGCACCTCCCTGGAGATCAGAGCAAGGGCCCCCCCATCCCCCGGCAAGAGCAAGCCCACCAGCAGGGCACGAACGCCTCCCGCCCATGCCCAGGGATGCTTCGGTCCCAGCAGCCTCCCCCGCCCCGCTCCAGATGTTTGGGGCTGCAACTCCCAGGCTGCCTCTACAAGAGGCATTTAAAGCTCTTTCAAGGTGCATTAAAAATTTTACCTCTACAAGAACGGAGCGCAAATTGGGTGTAGAGGCGCGTTATCTCCCCAATTATGCGCATTATCGAATGCGCATTAAATCACGAGTTTTATTTTGCTCCGTCTGTTAAAGCACATTTTGACTGTGTGAATAAGTGCTTATGCGCATTAACTACTTGTAAAGCGCATTTTGGACATCTGTTAATGCGCTTCGCTGCCTCTCGCCGCCTCTCGTGCAGAGGGATTAGGCGTAAATGCGCTTCTGCGATTATGCGCATAATCGCCTAACCAGGCGCAAAAGCGAATCCTTGTAGAGGGGACCCTAGCCTCCCCGGCCACGGGCCCTCCTGGCTGGGGCTGCTGGGAGTTGCAGTCGGCCAGCTCCAGCGGGGCGCCTGGCCACCCCCGAACAAAGGCGGCGGTGCCAGGCATGGCGGGGGCGGCCCTTTGTTCCCTCGGGGCCGGGGCAGCAGGCGGAGGGGGCGGAGCCGGGGGCGGAGCGGCCACGGCCGGAGCGGAGCCAGGAGAGGCGGGGCCGCGCAGGAGGCAAGGCACCGGAGCCGCCGCTGGGCCGGGCACAGTCGCTGCTGCTGCCGCTGCCGCTGTCGTCCCTACCGGTGCCGCTGCCTTGCACCGCTGCCTTTGAAGCTCTGGGCAGCCTTACTTCAGTCTAAAGATCATAGGAACTCTCGGGAGCGTCTCGCGCAAGTTTGGCGTGTTCACTTCAGTTGTTGAATCGTACTGACGTTTGCTTCTGCGGCCCCCATCGCCCCGTCAGTTCCTTCGCTCTCCAGCATAACAACTCGCAGGGACCTGCCTTAAAGAGACAGGCGCCCGCCCGCCCTACCTCCCCCCTCCCCCTCCCCTCTCCCTGCCTGCCTCTCGTGCAGAGGTATTAGGTGTAAATGCGCTTCAGGGATGAAGCGCATAATCACTTAACCAGGCACAAAAGCGAATCCTTGTGGAGGGGGCCTTAGATAGAGATTTCCCTTCATTCCTGGTTGCGGCGGGGGGGGGAATCCTATTCTTAACTGAGATTTTAAATACTTTGTGGCTGGTGCATTTTCTCTCACCAGTCAAAGAGACTGGAGTGAAATGACGATGTTTTTGTAGGAAGGAGAGGTTACTTTGAAGTACTGTGTCTAAACTACTTGCACAGAAATACGTGGACGAATCCTCTCGCTTTGCAGAAGAAATATTCAGGTGGAAGACATCCTTCTGAGGCTGATCAGCTCTGAATCAGCCAGAAACTTTGCCTTGGTCGTTTAGCTTTTCATACAGGAAGAAATAGAGGAGCTGTAGACCCTGCCCTGTGTCCTGCCAGTACCAGAACATGCTGTCATGCCCATCTGTTTGTCTGCACTCCAGCGAGGCATTCTGGCCTTCCGGCAGCACCAGACTCTGTGTTTGCCTGATCTCTGCATTTGAGGATCCTAGGGAAGAGAGAAGTCAAACTGGTTTACAAAAAAGGTTGCTTTAGAAATCAATCCAGGTAGCGATGGGCAACCCCTTCTGGGTGCGATTCTGCATTGGGCTTCGAACCAAGCCCTTTCCCCTGAAAGACAGGGAAAGGAGCTCCTTTTCCAAGCCCAATTTGTATTCAGGAACTCCAACTCCTTTAACAGGTTTCAGTGCAACATGTTTCTGGACCCTCCCCCCCCATAAGGCCCCATTGATCCTGTGGGCCCCTCAACAACTCCCCCCTCCCCTCAAGTTCTTTTAATTTCCCAGGGGTGGTCACAGCTGCAGTGGTAGTTGCAGCAGAGATGAGAGGTAAATCTGGAGCCTGGATAGTCCTTCCCCTCTCTCCTTTTTGGTGCTGAGACTGATAGGAGCCCAGATGCCAGGGGTCAGGGAGTGGGGTATGCCTCCAGACTTGCCTTTCAGCTGCCAGCAGTGCTGTGGTTACTGTTATCAGGGTGGAGCAGCTGAATCTATCCTAGAGAAGAGACATTTACCTACTTTCAACAGGTAAATGGCTACAAACCAGCTGATCCACATCACTGCTTGTCTGAGATGCAGTCAGGCCCTTGACTCGGGTTTTTATACCGCTGGAGGGCATACTTCCTTCTCTGGCTCCAGCATACTGGTTCTGCCAATGACGTCACTAAGGCTAAAGTACCAGTAGAGACAGTCCACATGAACCAAACCAAGTTTCCGAAGCTGTTTTGAGCAAAACGAGGGCTTGAGATTTTATGCAGATGACTGGAATGAAATGAGTGTAGGAAGATTTTGAAGTGCTGTGTCTAAGCTGCTGGCACAGGAATAAACAGACAAATCCTCTGCAGAGGGAATATTCAGGTGAAAGAGCCCATTCTTATTCTGAGGTTGACTGGAAACGGGAGTTGTTGATTCCTAAGAAAGCAATAAAAAACTGCATTAAAGATAGGCTGACCATATGAAAAGGAGGACAGAGCTCATGTCCTCAGGGAATTTCAGCCAGTGTCATGTGTATGCAATTAGTCCCTGGTGAAATTCCCTCTTCATCACAACAGTTAAAGTTGCAGGCACTATACTAGAGTGACCATATACAAAAGAAAGCAGGGCCCCTGCAACTTTAACTGTTGTGATGAAGAGGGAATTTCACCAGAAACTAATTGCATACAAATGACACTGGCTGAAATTCCCTTTTCTCTACAACTGTTAAAGTTCATGAGCCGTCCTCCTTTTCATATGGTCAGCTTAATTAAAGAACCACGATCTGTGCCCAGACAGGAGGAGATCAAGGGTGCCTCTACAAGAGCGATTTAAAGCTCTTTCAAAGCGCATTACCGATTTTACCTCCACATGAACGGAGCGCAAATCGGGGGTTGAGGCGCTTTTTCTGTCCGCTTCTGCACATTATCGAATGCACGTTAAATAGCGAGTTTTAAAACCGCCTCCAGTGTATAGGGATTAGGTGTAAAAGCGATTGGGAGAAGTTGCGCATAATCAGCTAACCGGGCGTCAAACTGAAATCTTGTAGAGGGGACCCAAGAGAAACTTTGTGGTGTCTCTGCCAGTGATCCCTCTCTACTTGCTGCAAAAGGAATTTGCTGGTGAAGCCTTCATGCAGGGCCTTCCTTGACAAAACCCAAAGTTGTGCCGCCTTTGCACATCCTGGGATCTTGGCCTAAGATTGAGCATTTTATGAGATACAAGGGTGATAAAGGCATATGCCATTTCCAAGAACAGAAAATGCACAGTGGCCACTTCAGAGCCACATTGGCCAGGAAACCTGCCTGACCCTGGGCTTTTCCATAGCAAAGACAGAGGAACTGGATATTGCAGGCCACTTCTTACATGGCGGAGGCGAACCCTTGAATTGTAGCACCCAAGGTATCTGCCTAGTCTGCTTCTATAATTGAGCCATCTACGTATGGAATAATGGAGACAGAGTAAATGTTGCACTTGAGGAGGATGGAAATGCATCATCCACATCACTATACAATTTGTGAGCCTGATAAATATGGTTATCTGGCTCCCCAGGGTCTGAAGAGGTTCCAGGGGCACCATTTTATAGGGTCAATTTGTTTGTGTGGTTACTGGAGACTGAGGCTGCCTCTACAAGAGAGGTTTAAAGCTCTTTCAAGGTGCATTAAAAATTTTACCTCTACAAGAACGGAGCGCAAATCGGGCGTAGAGGCGCGTTATCTCTCCGATTATGCGCATTATCAAATGCGCGTTAAATCGCGAGTTTTATTTTGCTCCGGCCGTTAAAGCGCATTTTGACTATGTGAACAAGCACTTATGCGCATTAACTACTTGGAAAGCGCATTTTGGTTATCTGTTAATGCGCTTCGCCGCCTCTCGCCGCCTTTCGTGCAGAGGTATTAGGTGTAAATGCGCTTCAGCGATTATGCGCATAATCGCCTAACTGGGCGCAAAAGCGAATCCTTGTAGAGGGGACCTTACAGCATTTTTATTATATCTATTCAGGCAGAAAGAGACCAGTTGGCTGTCTATACATCTTTTTTGCCTCGCGGTGGCTGCGTAGTGGTGCTGTATCAGTTATATGACGCAGCCACTGACTCGCAGCCACTGTGGTGCTTTTCCCCAAAGCTGTGCCTTAAAATAGTCGGGGACTTACCCTGTCTTTTTTCCTTTGAATCGAGGTCACCATGGCCCTTCTGCCATGTGACCTTGCTTTGGCGTCGAGCCATGGGTGTTCTGGAGCAAACGACAATCACCGCTTGGTCGCTGGAAGCCGAGCAGAGGGCAGAGGTGGGCTGGAGTAACCAGATGGCCACGAGAAAGCACGCACTGTCTCCTGCAATGGGAATTACCTGCCCCCACCTCGCAGCAGTGAAACCTCAGGGTTTAGCGGCAAAGTGGCAGCAAAGTGCTGCAGGAAGGCAAGCACCAGTTGAAACTAAGGTGCTGTTATGTACATAAGATGCTGTTATGCACATGTTTGTCTGCACTCCAGTCAGGCAATTTTGCCTTCCTGCAGTGCCAAACTCCAGAGTTGGCTGATTTCAGCATTTGAGCATCCTGAGAGGGAAATGAAAAAATCATTAAAACTGTCTCTGAGGCTGATCAGCTGTGAAGCGGATAGCAACATTGCCTTTCTGTTGCGCATGAAAGAGGAGCTGCAGCCCTCATGCTTCCTCCTGCCAGAACCAGAACATGGTTTGTCTACACTTCAGTCAGGCACTCTCTTTCTTGCAGCACCTGATTCACTTCTGGGATGATGTCTGCATTTGAGCACCCTGGAAAGAGATGGAAGAAAAATGGTAAGGCACACCTTGTAAGAAAATTCATGTGAAACAATTTCTCAGATGAAGAAAAGCTTTAACGCAGCCTGTAAATGAGCTATCTTCTCCCCACTAAACAGTGCCTTGAGGGGACATAGAATTGTTTGGTTTCCTGGCTCTGAGCTCATAGACAGGGCTCTGAGGTGGGAGTGAGGAAACCATGCTCCCCACTCCCTCCCCCTCCTCCTCCTCCTCCTAGCCAGCATGAACACAGTAAGGAAATGGGGGAAATGATACATTCCTGGGGGCAGGGAGGGAATGAGACTGGTGTGGAAGCCATATGAGAAATCCTATGGCCATCCCAGACTCTTTTCCTCCCCCTCCCCAAAGACTCTGCTAGACAGGCAATAACACCCATCTAGCTAAAATGTAGAGTGTGGCTTCTGAGTGAGTTCAGAGGCCTATGTACATTGCATAGGATTGTATCCTGAGGGCATGAACCAAGGTCTTCCCTTTTTCCATGAGGCAACTGCCTTCACACCAGCTGATCCACATTGCTGCTTCTTTACTCTGTGAGGAGGCTCTGGATAGCTACATACAGCAGTAGTATCTTCTTTCATCTCTGGTTCCAACAGGCTGGCTCTGCTCATGACATCACAAAGGGACAATGAGGGGCTACCAGCCTTAGGTTATGGGTCAATCCATTAAGCTTCAGCTGATTCAGGAGTGTGGCCTGTTTGTGTTTATTTGGAAAGGATTGGGAGTAAATGTGTGTTTACTTTCTCAGTGGCCCACTAAGCCAAAGGCAGCTCACTCACCATATATGGCTGCCTACCAGTAGATCAGAAACCCTTCCAGAAGGGCTGGCAAAAGACCTCCCACTGCCCGAGACAGGAGGACACACCAATCACGTCTGTGTGTGTGTATGTGAGTTGCAGTTGTGTGCTGCCACTGGGGGCGAGGAGCACAAGCCGCTGCCAGTAGCAGAGGGGAGCGAGATCCTTCACCGCTCTGGGTGGTGAAGCGCTGCTGGTGGTGAGGGAAAGCAGAAGCTGGGAGGTCAGAGCATGAGCTGCTTCTACCTTCCCCTCAATACTTTGCTCTGAGGGGTCCTTTTACAGAGCGAGGCATTGCTGGGCAGGTGACCCTGGAAATTGGGCATGCTGTGGCAGCAGAGGCCATCTGCAGGGCCATCTCTGAAGATACCTTGTTCTGAGTAGTCACCTGAGTGCCACCTTTCTCAATCCGCTGCCTGAGACAGGTTTTTTAGCCCCCTCATGGGAAAGCCAGTCCTGCTTCCCATAGCTGTAAAATGGGTAGTGGGCTATCCAGGCATCTGACAGGCGCAATGCATGGCTGGTGGGCTGAATTTGGCTTCGTGGCCCATAAACTGCACAGGCCTGATACAGCTTGCGTGAACTGCAGAAAAGTATTTCATAACATTAAACTACAGGCAGAAAAAAATCATACCCACTGAAAACAGGAAGTAATGCGGCTGCAGAGAACGGACATGTAATTCTAAGATTGATCAGTAACATTTCTAGCAGGGCTCAGCTGAATGTTCTTCTGGTTAACATTTTTCCCTTCAAAAGTAGTGATTTTGGAGATAAGGGACAATCCCTCTAAAAAACAATCCTACATTTGCAGGGGATGCATTACACAGGCATCCACCCACCCACCCCATCGCTATGGCTCTGGTGAACATTTAATCCTTCTTCAAGTCATCCCAGGCAGCCAGTGATCACCTGTTGGATGTGGTGATGATGACACTATGTAGCCAATGATATTTGACTATTTGTTGACATCACTAATGAGAAATGAAATCCATTCGGAGTGAGGTCACATGGGAGATCATAGCTAATCACTAGGGCTGTGCACGGACCCCCCAATCCGATCCGGATCCTGATCTGTCACATCCAGATTGGGCCTGATCCAACTTGGATTCGGATCCAGATCCGATCCAGATCCGGATCCGGATCCGTGCACAGCACTCTCTCCTGCTCTCCCTGCTCTCCCCCTCCCTCCCCCACTCTCCCTGCTTACCTGCTGCCTCATCTGCGTCATCCTGCCATTGTCCTCTCTCCTCGCTGTGTGTTGCTGCATTTCCCACTTGCGTCGGGTGATGATGTCACCCGCCACGACTGGCAAATGTGGCACTCTAACCAATTAGAGCGAGGATAGAGGATGATGGGGGATGATACGGAGGAGGCAGCAGGTAAGCAGGGAGAGTGGGGGAGGGAGGAGGAGAGCGGGAGGGAGTGCTGTGACTGGACTGGATCCGGATCACGGATCCAATCCAGCCTGATCTGGGCCTGATCTGGTTTGGATCCAGATCCGGGAGGCCTGGATCAGCCCAATCTGCTCTGGATTCGGGATCCAGATCCATGTACAGCCCTACTAATCACAAAGGTCTCACAAAAGGATGACTTCCACAGTCCTTTTGCAATAATCCTCAGAAAATCACCAAAAGCAGGACTTGTCTTTTGATTCTGGAAATGTGTGTGTAACTAGCATAACAGAAATTTTAATGTCTTCTAGCAAAACATTTTGGCTTTTGCTTTACTCAGCTGCTCTGATCTGAATCAAAGGGTACGAAAGCCAAGGTGGCAGTAATAGGACACTGAGGATGGAATATTCCCAGCATTTGCTGCAGATGAGTCAAGTCAGGCATTATGCTCCAGGCTGAGACTATGAGGCGTAAAGGTGTCAGGAGCATGTGATGTAAAGGTATCCAGATGTTTTCTGGAGTAATAATAACAATGATAATAAGAATAAAAAATAATAAAACAAGGGAAAGCCTGTTCATATTTTAACAGATTCCACAGACGTGCTGAGTTTCACATTTTAAACTCACTTGACTCACCCTGGTTCACTAACATGACTACAGCAATAAAATGGGATTTCTTTCTGCTGCACTGATGTTCAACACACTGACGTGGGAGTAACACCATTTTGTTATAGAACAGGATTATATATATATATATATATATATATATATATATATATATATATTAAATTAAGTATTGTGGTCTTGGCGGGTTTACCACAGTTCCACTTAGAGGTTCTGTAGCAGAGAAGCAGGAAAGGAAATGCTCCTTATGTAGTGCTCAGATCTCAGTTATGTGACAAAAACGATTAACAGCCTTGTGTATAAAAGCTATGATTCTATGGTAAGTAGGGAAGAGATTCTCCCCCCTCCCCCCTTTACTCTCCCCAGTGCTATGCAGATAGGGCAGACAGTTATTGTACACTGAGGAGGCGGCTCACAACTACTGTGTAAGTTGCTAGCACATCTCCTGGGTTATCAATACTGCTTCTTAACCAGGAATGGGCTGATCAGTCTATTTTGGATCCATATCATGTTTGCACATGTTCATTCATAAGCCTGTTCCATCCACAGGTCTGTTTCTGCAATTACACACACATGCACACACCACATGAAAATTCTTATTCAAATACAACTTTAAATGAGTTTTTGAACATATTTCCTCTCAAAAAACAAATTGATAAATGTATTTTATCCTAAAATATGAGTTTTAAATGCATATTGCTATGAGTTTTTTAAAATCAGAAAGTGCATTACAAAATCTGAATAACTACATTTCAACCCACACATTAATCCAGTAGAGTGTGTGCAGAGCAAGATACTTCATATTGTGAGGCTATTGAGTTCAAAGGAGAGGGCCTTTCCAGGGCCGCCTCTTCACTGCGCCTCTTCTGGTGCGTTGCTGCAGTGGCAGTTGGCGTGCCGCACATTGACGCTCCTGCCGCCAGTCTTCACGGCAGGAGCACCACGGCGGATTTTCCTGCTGCCGCCACGCCTATACCTGCCCAGCGTCAGCTGGAGGGGCGGCTTGAGCGGCGGCCCACCTACTCTAAGGTAAGTGGGTTTTTTTAAAATAATAATAAAATTGGGGGGAGGACAGCGGAGGCTGTGCAGCGAGCTTATGGCTCACTACTCCATTCCCTTCCCTGCCCAGCCCGCTCCACTCTGAACAAAAGTGAGCTAAATGCCCGACTTTTTTAGTGCGGAGCAAAGGGCCTTTGCCCCGAGCAGCGGATCTACACTGCTGCTTTAAAGCGCTTTATAACAGTAGTGACAACTGTTTTTGGAGTGTGTCCTGGGCCCCAACAGTTGTCAGTACTGTTACAAACCGCTTTAAAGCAGCAGTGTAGATCCTGCCTAGGTGGCTTTGAATTAGTGGCAGCGTCATGTAACCCAACAGCCACCATTTCAAAGCCACTGCGAGGCAAAGTGCCTGTGAAGAGATGCCCCAGGTGTCCCCACAGCTCGAATCAGCTTCTATCAGGGGTTCATCTTTTCTGCAGGTCTACAAGAAGGCTTTCAAGACCCCTCTCCTTTCCCCCCCCGACTCTATTCATAATCTGTGGGATTCAGGTTTTATTAGCGTTACCTGTTTTTGTAGTGTTTTAAATAATTTTATTGACTATTTTGCATTTGAATATTTTAGCATTGTTTTAATCTTGTATGCTAGCTTGAGAGGATTCTACCCAAAGGGCTTTAAATAACAAATAAGATAATAAAATAAATATATGTGATCTCTCAGTCAGAGGGTGGAACTAGATGCTCTTGAACTTACATTTGCTGAAATAATGGGACAGGAAACACTGAAAGGACAGGAAGAGCGGGAGATACCAATTGCTTGACTCTCCTGCACCAGCAGAATATTGCGTATTCTCCTCTGGATATGAGAGGTTGCCCAGCCCAGGAGTCTTTTCCCCCCCAGTCAGGCTCACTTCCAGTTTCAGAGCCCATCTGGTCAAAACCCAGTTAAAACAGAGACCCCATGAGGTGAAGCATTTGCAGGTGAGCACTGGCAGTTGTGAGAAGGGACACAGATCCTTTCCCCTCTGCTGATTTCCTGGTAGCCTTAGCTCTGCCCTCTCACAAACACCGACGAAATGAGGTTTTTGTAGGAGAAAAAGGTTACTTTGAAGCGCTGTGTCTAATCTGCTTGCACAGAAATACACAGCAGAATCCTTTTGCTTTACCGAAGAAATCATCAGGTTACATTTGTCTGTTTGAGGCTGCTCGGCTGAGAAACGGTTAGATTGAATGCCTTGCTCTTGAAGTTCCCTCAAATAGAAGCTGTAGAGGAGCTGCAGCCCCTGCCCAGCCTCCTGCCGATACCAAAACATGGTTTCATGCTCATTGGTTTGTGTGCACTCCATCGTGACATTTTGGCCTTCTCGGCATACCATACTCCAGGGTTGGATGACATCTGCATTGGAGCAACCTGAAAGACAGAGAGGGGTCAAAGCATGTGAGAAAAAATCCATTGAAAACAATGGATCCAACAAGAATCTTGAAGGTAGCCTGGGAGGGCTTTTTGAGCAGAGGTCTTACCTACTTCCAAGAGACAAATGACTACACACCAGCCGATCCACATCTCTGAGCTGTGGGCAAACTTTTGAAAGGTTTTATATGGCAGCAGTGAGTACTTCCTCTTCTGGTTCCACTGTATGACATCACAAATGTGGGGAAAAAGAATGTGCCAGGTTGAATTGCTCTTATTTATTTAATCATCTACTAAACCATTCCATTTTATTTGGCAGAACAGGGAGCTCCATCAGACTGGGGAAGGGGAGGGGAATCACTTCTCCAACCCCGCTTTGGGCTACATCACACATATTTTCCCCCCTGGCTTGCCTCCACATTTGTTACCTCCATTTCATATGCACGTCAAGCTAACGGTGCCTTCACGTGGGTTTGTGCTGTTGCACTGCACCATAAAACTTCCCTGTCGCTTGTTTGCTCTCCCACTCCACCCCGCCCCTTCTCTTTTTGCCTCTAGTTCATTGGTTGTGGTACTCTGATGGGCATGGACTCCTCCTCTCCCCCCCCCCACTCTGGCTTTGTCTAGCGATTTGCTGTTTTAACATTTCATCAGCTGGGCTCCATTTCTGCGGGGAATGAGGGTGGGTTGGAGCAGTAAAATGTCCATTCAATTGACTAAGCATAAGTCTGTACGCTTGACATGGAGTCCTGGAGGAGAAAAACGTCATGTGAGTTCCGGATTGCAAAACCAGATACCAGGCGTGGCGAGAGTGCATTAAACAGCTGGTGTGGTGGAGTGCTTTGTTGCTTGATAGACTTTCTCTCAAGGAAAGGAAAGAGGAAGTAAAACAGTGCATGTGGCCCATTCAGGGGCTGTCTTTATCTCGCCACTTCTTCTACACACAGCAAGAGATAGCGGCAACTTCCACCTTTAAAAATAATACGGACTTAACGGGGGCTTTTTTTTGTCATGTGAAAGGCTAGAAGGGGCGGGAGGCAGACAACGTTGTGAGAGGGACCCGCAAAAATCTGTGAATGCCCAGCAACAAGCATGCAATAAAACGCTTAATTGATGATGCCCTGAGAGTTCAGGGCAATATTACTGAGGAGCTGTTTTTAACTGTACCACGAGCATCTTAACACTAGAAAAGCCCAGGCTCCTCTGTGAGAAAGCTTAGCTACATGGATGGGTGGATAGATAGATAGTTGTTTTCCTTCACTCCTGGTGGGGGGGGGGATCCTCTTCTTAACTGAGGTTTTAAATATGTTGTGGCTGGTGCATTCTCTCTCACCAGTCAGAGGGACTGGAGTGAAATGACGATGTTTTTGTAGGAAGAAGAGGTTACTTTGAAGTGCTGTGTTTGCTTGCACAGAAATACGTGGACGAAACTTCTCGCTTTGCAGAAGAAATATACAGGTGGAAGACATACTTCTGAGGCTGATCAGCTCTGAATCGGCCAGAAACTTTGCCTTGTTCATTTAGCTTGTCATACAGGAAGAAATAGAGGAGCTGTAGACCCTGCCCTGTGTCCTGCCGGTACCAGAACATGCTGTCATGCCCATCTGTTTGTCTGCACTCCAGTAAGGCATTCTGGCCTTCCGGCAGCACCAGGCTCTCTGTGTTTGATCGATCTCTGCTTTTGAGAATCCTAGGGAAGAGAGAAGTCAAACTGGTTTACAAAAAAGGTTGCTTTAGAAATTAATCCAGATAGCGATGGGCAACCCCTTCTGGGCGTGATTCTGCATTGGGCTTCAAACCAAGCCCTTTCCCCTGAAAGACAGGGAAAGCAGCTAGTTTTCCAAGCCCAATTTGTATTCAGGAACTCCAACTCCTTTAACAGGTTTCAGGCCAATAGGTTTCTGGATCCCCACCCCCGTGAGTCCCCATTGTTCCTGTGGGTCCCTTGAACACTGCCCCCCCCCCCCCGATTCCTTTAATTTCCCTGGGCTGGTAGCAGATGCAGTGACAGTAGCAGCAGAAAGGAGAGGTTAACCTGGAGGCTGGATAGTCCTTCCCCTCTCTCCGGCTGCCTCTACACGACAGGTTTAAATCTCTTTCAAGTCTCATTAAAAATTTTACCTCTACATGAGCGAAGGGCAAATCGGGAGTTGAGGCGCGTTATCTATCCGACTATGTGCATTATCGAGTGGGCATTAAATAGAGAGTTTTATTTTGCTGCGGCCGTTAAAGCGCATTTTGACTATGTGAACAAGCGATTCTCTGCATTAACTACTTCTAAAGCACATTTCAGACAACCGGTAAGGCCACCAGTTGTGCGCTCAATTACCTCCTGCGTACAGTCATTTACCATAAAGTGCTTCTGAGAAAATGCGCATAATCGGAGAACCAGGCATCAAACCGAATTCTTGTAGGGGGGGTCTCCGTCTTGGTGCTGAGACTGATAGGAGCCCAGATGCCAGGGGTCGGGGAGTGGGGGATGCCTCCAGACCTGCCTTTCAGCTGCCGCCAATGCTATAACTATTGTCCCCCCCTCCCCCACCCCCACCCCAGGAAAGAGCAGCTGAGTCTAACATTTAAAGAGACAAAAATGTATGTGGGGGAGGGTATAGTCTGAGGTACAGAAGAGCATGGCAAACAGGACAAATTCATATTCTGAACTGGATCCCCTTTGAATTCCGAGGATCTCTCATCTGAGATAAGAACTTTAACAGACTTTAAGGGTTTTTTGAGTGAGGACTTACCTACTTTAAGCAGGCAAATGGCTGCAAACCAGCTGATCCACATCACTGCTTGTCTGAGATGCAGTCAGGCCCTTGACTCGGGTTTTTATACTGCTGGAGGGCATACTTCCTTCTCTGGCTCCAGCATACTGGTTCTGCCAGTGACGTCACTAAGGCTGAAGCGGCAGTCCAGACAGGGCCCACAAGCTCTTCCGCTATGAACCAAACTCAAGTTCCCGAAGCAGTTTTGAGCAAAACAAAGTCTTGAGATGTTATGCAGATGCTGAAGGTGTGAGGGTTGAAGTCCATCCTTAGTGGCAGAGCCCAATTAATGAGCTTGGGTTACCTCTGAACAGCTGGGATTCCGCTGAGAAAGGACACATGAAAGGAGCATTCAGTGGGTGGGGATTCAGATGCCCCTTCCTGCGCACCACTTCTCCTCCCTCCTGGCCTCTTTTTAGCCATTTGGAGGTGGCTCAAGATGCCTACCTCGGCTCCACCAGCAGATGTTTGGTTTGGCTCTCAGAATGGGGGGGGGGGGGATGCCATCACTTCTCTCCAGCACTTGCTTGGTTGTAGTGTACAAGCTGCTGTTGCCAAAAGGAATTGGCATCTCCCTTCTATTCCCCACCCAATTCTGGTCATTGCATTTGGAAGTGCGACTGTGTGAATCACGGCATCTCACAATGGGATTCTTCACCTCTGCAAACCACCACCAATGTCGTGAATCAGGGCTGGCGAAATGTACTATGCGATATCCGCAGTTCAGGCAATGAAAGGTGCCGGAAGTTCCTACTTTGGTGATGCGGAAGCAGTCTGGGGATAACAATTCTAAGTGCTGCCTCTCAATGGGGATATGTAGAGTTGGCTTTGGGCCTCGCGATGCTTTGAAGCCACTTCTTACAGAGGGGAAAACTTAACCCCCTAACGCTCCTCCTCAAAGGTAAGTCTCAGCTGCCAAATACAGCGGCCCTGGGTTGTACTTTACAGAAGAGAGTTTGCGATGGATGAGTATTTTGTTCCTGTTTCCAAATCTTGCAAATATGTCCCGTTCGCAACCCTGAATGTGAATGTGAATGGAAGCATAATTCTCAGGATTATTTTTCGCAATTTCCTGAGCTTGTGTTCAAAAGCACTCACTTGTACAAGCGCACACTTCTGAAAATGGGCACTTGCAGGAGTTGTACCTCCGAAAATGTTCATCCCCCCACCCAATCTGTATTTCCACTCTTTAACCTAGGGGGGTGTATTTGCAGGCTTGGAAAAGGGCATTTTTCGTGTTTGGGAGTGCAAACAAGGTGAGGCGAGCCTTAAGATGAAAAACGGGGAACTCAGCAAGTTTGAACATTGCTCGAGAGTCTCCCATTAGTAAAGAGAGTCCCCCTATTTCAAAGGGTGTCTGGTCCAAGTCCAGTTTAAAGATAAAGAACCCTAATAGCCATCTTTTGGCTTGATACCACATAATGTTTTGCCCCAATTGCTCTTTGGCCGCAACCTGCCCTGCAGGACAGCTGCCATTTCTTCTGCTTATGTTATGTTTTGATCTCTCTCTCTCCACCCCATGGCACCGTCTCAGGGTGGAACTATATGTTGCCTTGGCAAAAGTGCATTTCCAACCTTGCATTTGTGGGATGTAGAGTTGGGGGCACTTATAGAGGAGGAGGATCAGGTGGTAGACATGCTTGGCCCTCCCACATTGTCTGATTCACACACCACACCATTGTTACCCTACCCCTCACGTCCTGTTTTTCCAAACCTGGAAGGGACCCCCGTTACGGACAAAAGCAATTAAAAAACAAGAGGCGATCAGGAGCAGGCAGAAGGAGGGTTAATCACTTCCCCTCTTGCTCAAGGATCCTTCCCTTCAAATACGGCCACAACTCCCCCACATTAGTGCCATGAGTGAAATACTGAGCTGGGAGCATCTAGTCCCACCCTCGCATGCGCATACATATGCAGTGTTTCTCTGTAGGATCGGAGGAGTTACTTTGAAATGCTGTGTCAACGGCTTGCACAGAAATACACAGCCAAAGGACAGGTTACAGTGCTCTTGTCTGGGCTGAGCAGCTGTGAAATGGTGAGAAACATTGCTTTCCTCTTCTTTGGTTTGTATTATAGAAAGAATACAGGAACTGCAGCTCTTGCCTTGTGTTCTGCCGGTACCAGACTATTCTAATGTGTCCATCTGTTTAACGGCACCCCAGCCTGGCAGTTTTGCTTTCTTGCAGCACCAGAATCCATGGTTGGTTGATCTTGGCACTTGAGCTTCCTGGAGGGGGAAAAGATACACCTTGTGTGTATGTACACACACACACACACACACACACACACACAATTTAGACCAGTGTTGATCAAAGCTGTACCTATTTCCAAGGGGCAAATGGGCCAGGCACTATATGATCCAAATCTCTCCCCTGAGATTAGGGCCCCCTCCACAAGTATGCGCTTTTGCGCCCGGTTCGGGGATTATGCGCATTATCGCGGAGGCGCATTTACTCCTAATCCCTCTGCACGGGAGGCGGCGAGAGGCGGCGAAGCGCATTAATTGATGTCCAAAAAGCGCTTTACAAGAAGTTAATGCGCATAATCGCTTGTTCACACGGCGAAAATGCGCTTTAACGGCCGGAGCAAAATAAAAGTCGCTATTTAACGCGCATTCGATAATGCGCATAATCCGGGAGATAACGCGCCTCTACGCCCGTTTTGCGCTCTGCTGGTGTGGAGGTAAAATTTATAATGAGCCTTCAAAGAGCATTAAACCTCTCTTGTGGAGGCACCCGTGGTCAGGTCTTTTACAAGGTTTATAGGGCTGCTTGACACTGTCCTTCCTCCTTTGGCTCCACTTATGACATCACAAAGGCCAAGTAAACAGCCACTCCCAGCTTTTCTGCTCAAACAGATGTCATAGTCCAGTGTGCAACTTCAACTGATACATCAGCATGGTCCAATTTTAATTGGTGGGACTGAGAGTTCAGGCCAGGCACACTTACTTTTTGAGCATACTTGCACCCCACTCTCCCCCGCCACTTAATTCAATAGAGCTGTTTCACATTGATTTCCATTTTATTATATTTTCCATGAATAAATCTTTTTTATTTAATATTACACTTTTGCCTTGGTCTATTCTTTAACAAAACGACCCATGAACCTTCCTATCCCTGGTAACTCTGCGACATGGATATACTATTCCTAAAGTGAGATGAGAAACCCTACTGGTGTTAACAAAGAGCTGCTCAGATTTCCATTCCATTTACACCTAACTGATGGTATCCAACTATCTCCACCTTCAATATAAATATGTGGGGTTAATTAAATAATCGGGTGAATCTTGGTTAGCTTAATGTTTTTAAAATGTTACCTCACAGCTGGGTCTGTGGATCAGTAAGGCTACCACTTTTGTTTAGAAAGTTATGGCTCCCTGATCAGAATGGCCCCAGGGCATGTGCAAAGTGTCTTTTGTTTGTGAAAGGAACTAGTGTCTGATTTGTTTGTTTGTTTGCTTGTTTATGGATCTAAGAAATAGTTCTCTCAAAACTACCCAGTTAAAGGACATAAGGAGGGAAGAGAAAGCAGTGAAATGGATTATGGGCAACCAAGTGCTCAGAAATACTCAAGGGCCATTTGAGGTATTTCATCAACAGGATGCTGGGCCGGACAGGCTTTTGGTTTGAATTCTTAAAGGTACAGGCATCTCACTCCCACAGGAGTTGCAATAAAGGAAAAAGCTCCTCTCCTGGCGGTGTGGTACAAGCTACATCTGGCGGAATTCCCTGCTCAGAGCAGCTCCTTTTGAGCAGCCGTCCTCCACTCCTAAGGCCTCGTTCTCACAAACGAAGTGGTAAGGGAAGGGGCCTAAGTACAGATAATAATAATAATAATAATAATAATAATAATAATAATAATAATATTTATTTGTAGCCCGCCTCTCCCTCCGGATCGAGGCGGGGAACAACAACAATATAAAACATAAAAATAAAAGATTGAAAGAAGCGCTCTGGCAGTGTAGAAGGCTCTCATCAAAGCAGCTCAGAGGCCCACTTCACAGCACTCAACTGCTCCTTGCTGTGTTTGCTCCCACTTTGCATGATATTGGCTGTGCGTGTCATTTACAGCCAAGAAGAAACTAGGGTGGCAAATGACAAGGAATTAAAGGAAGCACCTCAAATTGGGGCCACCCGAATTTGAACTGGGGAACTTTCATGAGTAATCACGGCATTCCAAGTTCTCCCTCCTATACTGCTATTTTTGATTTGTAGGTTGAGGAACAAGGTAAGTACGGGAAATGTGCTGTGTGGGTGTGAAGAGCTATGAAGATCGAGAAGACAGTTATTGTACATTGAAGAAGAGAGTCACAACACCTGCGTAAGCTGCTAGCACAGAAATACATGGCTGAATCCTCCATCTTGACAAAGGAGATGTTCAAGTTAAATTCTTCTTTCTGCAGTCGGTGAGCTGTGAATCTTTCAGAACCGATTACGTTCTCCTCAAAGCCAGGAAGATTTGTTCTAGCGTAATAGAGGAGCTGAAGCCCCATGTTGCTGAGACCAGCACATGGCATCATGTTGGTAGGTTTGTTTGCATTTCAGCTGGGCTATTTTTCCCATCTCCAGAAACAAACTCGGTGGCTGGTGGTTCTCTCCGTCTGTGTGCCCTTTGAGGTAGGCTGACCATATGAAAAGGAGGACAGGGCTCCTGTAACTTTAACAGTTGTAGAGAAAGGGGAATTGCAGCCAGAGTCATTTGTATGCAATTAGTTCCTGGTGAAATTCCCTCTTCATCACAACAGTTAAAGTTGCAGGCACTATACTAGAGTGACCATATACAAAAGAAGGCAGGGCCACTGCAACTTTAACTGTTGTGATAAAGAGGGAATTTCACCAGGAGCTAATTGCATACAAATGACACTGGCTGAAATTCCCTTTTCTCTACAACTGTTAAAGTTACAGGAGTCCTGTCCTCCTTTTCATATGGTCAGCCTACTTTGAGGGGAGGAAAAAGATGCCCAACCAAAATTGCTCATATCATCAGGTTAACTTTTCCAACGTGCACAACTTGTATGCCACTTTTGACTGCCATAGCTTCCCACACAGAATCTGTTGTTTGGAAAGGTTGCCGAGATGTCCCAGGACTAGGCATGGGGTGGGGACTATTGACATAATTTCTACTGTACTAAGCATACACCGATCAAAAACATGAAGCAGTGTTGGTTTCTTGGAACAACAATCGCATGGCTAGTCAAATAATAGCTCAGCAAGAATACGTCACAATTTTCAGAAATATAGTCAAAGCAAGCTGTTCCTCAGCTTTGAGGGTCACCTCCTCAGCTTTGAGGGTCACCCCCCTCCCCCCTCCGTGCGCCCCCTCCTCCCCTCCACGCACCCCCTGCTTACTTTCTCGGCCCGTCCGCTCCCGTCCGGCGGCGGCAACTACTACTACCAGCAGGCTCCGCGGCCTGCTCTAGAGTAGCGCACCGGGTAATGACATCACCCGGCGCGCCACCCTAGAGCAGGCCGTGGAGCCTGCTGGTAGTAGTAGTCGCCGGCGCCGGACAGGAGCGGCCAGGCCGGGAAGGTAAGGGCCCCCCTCCCCCCTCCGCGCGCCCCCTCCTCCCCTCCACGCACCCCCTGCTTACCTTGCCGGCCCGGCCGCTCCCGTCCGGGGCCGGCGGCTACCACCAGCAGGCCCCGCGGCCTGCTCTAGAGTAGCGCGCCGGGTGATGACATCACCCGGCGCGCCACCCTAGAGCAGGCCGCAGAGCCTGCTGGTAGTAGTAGTCGCCGGCGCCGGACGGGAGCGGCCGGGCCGGGAAGGTAAGGGCCCCCCTCCCCCCTCCGCGCGCCCCCTCCTCCCCTCCACGCACCCCCTGCTTACCTTGCCGGCCCGGCCGCTCCCGTCCGGGGCCGGCGGCTACCACCAGCAGGCTCCGCGGCCTGCTCTAGAGTAGCGCGCCGGGTGATGACATCACCCGGCGCGCCACCCTAGAGCAGGCCGCGGAGCCTGCTGGTAGTAGTAGTCGCCGGCGCCGGACGGGAGCGGCCGGGCCGGGAAGGTAAGGGCCCCCCTCCCCCCTCCGCGCGCCCCCTCCTCCCCTCCACGCACCCCCTGCTTACCTTGCCAGCCCGTCCGCTCCCGTCCGGGGCCGGCGGCTACCACCAGCAGGCTCCGCGGCCTGCTCTAGAGTAGCGCGCGGTAGTAGTAGTAGTAGTCGCCTCCCCTCCACGCACCCCCTGCTTACCTTCTCGGCCCGTCCGCTCCCGTCCGGCGCCGGCAACTACTACTACCAGCAGGCTCCGCGGCCTGCTCTAGAGTAGCGCGCCGAGTGATGACATCACCCGGCGCGCCACCCTAGAGCAGGCCGCGGAGCCTGCTGGTAGTAGCTGCTAGTGCCGGACGGGAGCGGACGGGCCGAGAAGGTAAGCGCCCCCCCTCCTCCCCCCCCTGCTGTCCACTTTCATCGGCGGGCGCCCGCTGGCGCCCGCCAATGCAAGCGGCGGTGGGCGCCAGTGGGCGCCCGCCGATCCGCCGATCCGCCGAACCGGTTCGGAGCCTTTTCGGACCGGTTCGGATTGGATCGGCCGATCCAGCTGCGGGATCGGAAATCGGATAATTTATCCGATTTCCCACTGGACCGGACTCGGATCGTGGATCGGGTCCGATCCAGTGCACATCCCTAGTAAAATCCACCTTAGGCCATGGTACAACCCAGTCGAAGTGGGCCATGACAAGATTAACACTCATGTGGAACCCATTGGGTATGGGAGTGGAGTGGAGGAGTAAACGTTGAGTGACTATTTCCCCACTACTTCTCTGCTACAAACTGCCTCCCTCCAGCCCTGTTTGTGGGAAGATATAGGCCATCAGTTTTCCCAAGGCACATCTGCATGCAATGAGTAATGAATGAAACATGTGCCATTATACACATATCACTATTTCAAATAATACCTAGCATTTTAATACTTTTATTTAGTGTTACAAGTTATCTCAGTGATCCTTACACCAGTCCTAGGATCTAGGTCCGTATTATAAACCTTATATTGCTGATATGGAGGTAACTGTCTCTTCCTACCTTTACAAGTTCTCATGGGCCTTAAACTCAACTCATGTAAATGCTAAAAATCAAAGAGCTACACATTTAATTCTGTGCTCTGAAGTCTTATTCCAAGCATGTTTCTGTTCATGGATGCCCAGTGGGGTGAAGCCCTAAGAAAATACAGCTATTGCATTACTGTTTCAAGTAATGACCATCTACTCGATTACTGTGACAAGTAATCGTGAGACACAAAATAGCTGCTCCTGTACTTTAACAATTTGGGTAAGAAAAACAATGTGATTGGCTTTCCATTGATTTAAAAGGACAGAAATGTAGTCCATTTTTTAAACCAGAGTTTCTCTGAACTTTTCTCACATTTTCTCACTGGCCAGGAGCATGCTCAAATCAACAGGTCAGGAACACACATCACTAACAAAGATTTTGCATAACATGCAAATCTGCCTACCTGGATTTGATGGGTTAGAATATGATCAGAAAAAAAGGAGAAATGGGTTTTCAGGATTCAAATAATTTATTTTCATGAAGCTTGACGTGTTTCAGCCTGTACTTTATTCAAAGGCCTTCCTCAGGGAATTGTTAGAAGAAAGTGCCTGCAGAATTTCCTCAAGCAAGATAATTGTCTCCTATGTTAATCTAGTTAATCAGGAGCTGACCAGAGCAAAGCTCTAATGGTGGCTTTATTTTTTAAACTATTTTAAACCGCTTTTGTAAACTACTTTTAAACTTTTTTAAATTTTTGAAGTCATAGTTTTTAACCTCTTATTTTTAGACTGTCTAATCAGTTAATCCTATGATAATCTATAACAACTCTGTATCACAAAAATTGTTTATACAGACATCATTTTAACTTAAGGATAAATGTGCATGAACTGCAAATGATATTGCAAAGAAACCTTCATTGGTGGCAGGCAGCTGGGTTTCCCATCATCTGTAGCCAGCTGAGGTTGGTTTGTATTTGTGGCGTAGATGGGGGGGGGGGGCAGTCCCACAATGTTTATGTGCAGCTGTGAGGCAGGGAGTTCTCACTGTGCCTTTGCCAGCTGCACAGAAATATACTGCTGAGCCTGCAGCCTGTCCCAGAGGGGTTAACAGGGAAGCATGGGTCACATTCGGTCTGCTTATATTGTAGTTCTTCATATCCATGTTTGGTTTGTTTTCATGCACAGAGTAGCCGATTAGCTGCAGCTGCTTCTCTGCACTGTTGCTCTTCTGCCGATACCAAAGGATTGTAAAGTAGGTGTTGTCATCGTGTTCACAGTCGATGCTCGTTCGGGTCCCCGCCTGGATGATTTTGTACCGTTCCTTCTGTGTCACAGTGATCCCACTGCAGAGACCTGTAAAGAGGTGAACAAGGCCCATCAACAAGGGAGACTGCTTGGCTTGCATGTCACAATTTAGTTCCAAATTTCCTCCCAGGTTTACGACACTTTTCCCATTGAATTCCATCTAATACGTTTGCCAACTGCTTGCTTATACCCGATCAGACAAAGGCCCATGAAATCCCATGCGCTCACCCCTGCTCTTTCTAATCTGGCCCTTTATCCCCTTCTTTCCAGTCCTCCCACGCACCCGCCCACTCACCCTTCCCTCAATATTTCCCACAAGACCGCACAGGTGCGCCTCTTCTCTCTCTCCTCCATGGTGCTCTTGATCTTTCCCAGTAAGAATGAATGGTGGTCATTCTCTTTGACAGAAGGAAGTCACAGGTGGCCCTTTGAGGCAACCTTTCGGTGGGTGGTAAACCTGCTCCCTGCCCCTGGTACCCCCGTGATTGGGAAGCAAGCCTGCTCCTCTTTGCCCAGCCCAATCCTGGGTTCCGCTTCATGGTCCTGCAGAAGTCTGCCGGAAGGATTGGGACTGGCTTTTGCAGGCACATGCACACAGTCACTGCCTTCCTATGGTTGGACGGGTGGCCCCCTCTTCTGCCCAGGCAGATCCCTAATTAAATTGTTTGGTGCTTCGCCCCTCATTTAGCACAGCCATCTCGGTCTTCCCTGTCTTTTCTCACTTTTTCGCCAGTCAGACTTCTCAGCTACAGCTTTCGCTGCCTGCTGCATGCAGTTTCTCCCTCACTGACACCTATCTTAAAAATCTCTCCTAAAATCATCAATCTATAGAGCTGGTTTCTTTTTATCCTTTTTTTACCTGCCAGCAGCTGCAAGCCAACACAGACACTTAGCACCTCCCTCCACATGGCTTCTGTTGCAAAAAAAAAAATGCGAAATAAGTCCTCTGTTGCACCCCAGTGTTGGACTGGAGCTCCATTCAAGAGGAAGCTCACTCAAGCTCCTGATTGCTGGGTGGGAACTGATTGTAAGACCATGTGACCAATGAGGCAGAGCAGTTGGGGAGTGGCAGAGAAGGAGGAGCTCATCTCTGCTAAGGTTAAATAATCTTAAATTGTTAAATCGAGCTAAGATTTAAGAGCAAAGCAGTGGGTCAAATCTGAGTGCATTTGCAACCCTACTTTAATAGCTTCTCCTGAGAAGTTATTAAAGAAAAAATGTACTCCCACTGACAGATATTTTTTAATGTGCAACTAATCCTGATCCAAGGCCTGTTCTCTTTGTTCCTCTTCAGTGTTTATTATGAATCTCCAGAATAGCTATCAACTATTTAAAAATCCAATTTCTCCCATGACGGCACTGCATCACACTCCAGTATTTTCTTTATTTTGTCACTTTTACTCCCATGCACTGTATGTAATAAACAGGGAAAATGGCTCCATACGGAAATTAAACCCAAGTACTCCTGTCTCCAGCATAACAGAATTTTGCATCTGTTGAGAGTCTAGATTCCCATGGTCACAATGGGCCTGTTCAGACAACATGCTAAGCCATGGTTTGGCCACTAACCCCTTTGCAGTAAATCGTTAGTGAGCATGTTTAAACCGTGGTTATGTAGCCACCATGGTTAGGAATGGTTCACCTGACATGCTAAGCCATAATGTTTAGCTCAAAATGCTTAACTTCCGTGGCTTAGTGTGTCATCTGAACAGAGTCAGTGTTATGTTTAGAGCTCAATGAGAACTTCACAGAACTGCGCAACCCAGGCCCAATCTCCATGGAGGTGTCTTCTCACACTGATGCAATTCAAAAATGTATTTTCCTGCATTCGCATTTATTCCTCCAGTGGCACAGATAGCCCAATTAATATAGCGAGACTTGGTATTACTAGCAGTGATGTCCATTGCTGGGAAAATCTGGTCCTTTTTTGCCTCGACAGATTTCTGTGGTGTGTATAACTCAATGTGCATCTTCCAGCCAAGCTGCGGGCTGTTCCCCAAAATCTAGGAGTATTGTTGCACTTTGGGGGGAAGGTTCTGCAATATGCACTGTTTTCTGAGCAATTTGTGCAACTTCTGTCCAAACTGGTGCAAATTATGGAAATTCATTCATGATTTGTGTAATTTGCATAAATTGCTCAGAATTTGTGAAAATTGCAGAAAAAACTGCACAGAATTGCCAGAGAATCTGTGAACTGGCCTGACTCACTTCAGATTGAGTTGGGCACTCCAGTGAGAACTGAAATGAGGTCGAGGGGGGCACGGTGAGTCTAGGAAAAACCTTCAAACTCTACCCCCTAAATGGATTTCTCCAACGTTCCTATGCAGTGGTTATGTTTTGTATTCTATTGTATTATTATTATTGGTTTGCATTGCATTTTGAGATATCTTATGAAGAGCAGCATATTCATTCATTCATTCATTCATTCAATAAAACTCCTAAACTTTGCTCACTGTTATTTACTCATCCATGAGGTCCCGCCATCCTATCCCATGATTGCTGTTCAAGAGCTGGTTTCCAAACTATATGGGATCATAGTGCCTGTTCCAGATTTGTTGTTCTAAAGAACATCAGACTTGACAATGAATAACTACAGCCCTTCTATTCAATTTCTGAATTTATTTTGTATATCCTTTCTCAATCAGGGTGGAACGAGATGTTATGATGGTAAAGATGGTCAAATATTGCTGAAGTAATGGATAAGCAGGCATTGGAGAGGAGGACGGAGGGGTGTTTATTACTTAGCTCTTCTGCATCTACTGATTCTCTTCTGAGTATCCAAGGTTGTCCCTTCAGATTACGTCCCTCAGCTTGGGTCACTTCCAGTATCAGAGCCCTTCTGGTTTCAGAGACCCCATCAGGGAAGTCATTTGCAGATGAACATTGGCAAGTGCGGGAAGGGATAAGAATCCTTCCCCTGTGCTGATTTCCTAGTAACCTTAGCTCTGCCCTCTCACACACACCGACAAAACAAGTTTTTTGTAGGAGGACGAGGTTACTTTGAAGTGCTGTTTCAAATCTGCTTGTACAGAAATACACAGCTGAATCCTCTCGCTTTACAGAAGAGATTATCAGGCTACATGTGTCTGTTTGAAGCCACTCAGCTGCAAATTTTCTTAAGGACAATCTTTATACATTGTGGCTGAATTCGGATGACATATTAGGCAACGGAGGAGGGGAGGAACAATCGTCAGTTGTGTTGCTTATTGTGTCGTGTGGGGAGTAACACACAATGCACACACAACTGACAGTACACTAATCAGGAGAATTAAACAACAGAGGGAAACAACGGGCTTGCACGAGCACCAAGCCCTGTTGTTAAAAGTGTCGTCCGAATTAGACTATTCCGTTTGGGGATAGAGTTCTGCCGGCCAGAGCAGCCGAAAACCCCCGGCTGCTCTATATAGCCGGCAGAACTCATGGTGCATGCTGGGATACGGCTGGGGGACTGAAGGAGGGGGAGGGAGCAGACGCTGCAACCAAAATGGCTGCCGCACGTTCGTAGCAACCGGGGCGTTTGCCGGTGCCAAGCAGCGCCGGCTGCAGCATGTAGTGTGTGGAGCTCCGCCTGCCTAATGCATGGTCAGTACGCTATTTACCCCTCCGTTGCCTCAGGCTTGGAATTAGCTTGTGTTTGTCATGCCACTGTACAAGCACCTCAACCAAGAACTGCCTCCAATGGAGGTTGGTGGCTGCGATGTCAGTGAGGCAGGGAATTCGCTCCGGGTTTCAGCCAGAACCGCTCAGAAATTTAAAGGAGCGATCCAAAGTGGTTTGCACCTTCAATAGCTCCTTTTCGGTTCTGACTGAAGCCCGGAGCAGATTCACCACCTCACTGACACTGGAGCCACCAGCCTCCATTGCGACCACCCTTCCCCTGCAGGTCACTCTGGATGTGCAATTACATCATCCTTTTGCATAAGAACTTATGATAGCCATGTTGCAGAAATTTGGCTTTTGGTCACCCCATTCTGAGGCTAGGAATTTTTAAAAGTGTGCTGCTGGATCAAACATTACAGCCATTTCCAGCACTATTTCAGTTCAGTGAATCAAGCACATGTCGAATTGCATCTGAAACAAAGGAGCTAATCCACTTTTGCTGATTCCGACTGTTCTGGGTATATTGTGAGAACATAGCCAGGTGTTGCTCTTGAAAAGGAGCCAAAATCTGCCACCTGAACAACTTGTCTCATTTTGCCTGGTGATGGGGCTGATCCACTTTAATTTTTAATCTAGTGTAAGTGGAGGGCCCCCAATCTGGATTGGGACCCTAGCATGGGGTAGGGGCCCTTCCCCTCTGCAAGCCAAATCCAGATTCCAGGCCCCAAACCTGCAATTTATATTCCAAAATGGTGATCCATTTGATTAGAGGGATTACTATTTTCCATGCAGATCAGGACTTCACTGAGAGAAAGGGTTACAGCTGCCCTGCCTTCAACATACTAGGGACCCAATCCAGACCATTGTCCCTGCACTTACTCTAGAGTAGAGAAGAAAACAAGCTAGTTGCCTTTAAAGTAATCTGCACTTTGAGTGGCAACTGCATTCGGAACCTCTGGCAAGAAATTGTTCTCTAAAGTTCTGGTCGAGCTCTGTGGGAGCGACACAAAAACACTCTCCTTTCCTCCACTCCATCCATCTTTTCCAAAGCCATGCCAAAGTGCATCCTTCCTTCAGCCCTGCGCCCGCCATCTTGCTTAGACAAGGGAAACACAATGGGAGAGAAAATGGAAGATCCTGCCCCCAAAGAATTTTAGATATAAACTTTGAGGTTGGTAAACAGAAGAGAGAGCAGGGAAGGAATGAGGCCAACACCAACAGCAAGGGGTGCAGTTGTATATATTTGACTTTCATTGTTGTTTGGGATGAAGACTGGGGACATGAGTGAACGAAGGGCTTCACTCAAGGCTTTTGAGGAGGAATTTTAAGAAATACCATTTGGAGTCTGAAGCAAGACTCCGTAGTACATTTTGGGCTAACGCTCCTTCTATTTCAAGCACATTTCTGAAGGGGGAAAAGCCCAGATAAAATTGAGACCAAATTTCTAAAGCCCACATTGTTATAAGAAGGAAGAATGGGGGTGGAAATAAAAATCACTAGAATAGATTAGTTTAGGCCACGTTGCATTTTTGGCATGCTTTATGATTAATGCGTGGTTCTGGACCTTTCTTCTCTACCTGTTGTTAATACAGACCCAAATAAAGATTTCAAATTTTCCGTTGTTTATTTTTCCCTTGGATGCAGTCCTTGGAATATAGATAACGCATTTCCCAGAGGATAAATACATGCAACAATTCCTCCTGGTTTTTCGACCAAGACAAAGCGACTATGAAATTCCTTTTGCTCATAGCCTTCTTAGGAGCGGCTGGTAAGTCTGCATTTTTCCTTATGATTCCTATCTGGGCAACATGGTGCTTAGGAGACTCTTACATTAAATCCCCTGCTTATCTTGAGACTGAGGAGGCAGCATTTCTGTTGACTTCCAAATACACTCATACAGATGCACCCATTTCTGAGCTTGAGTGCTTTCTGTAAAAGTACTATAAAAGTGCAGGTATTTGGCCAACCTAAACTTTTGTCAATCCCCCTTCAGATTGGATTAATATTCAGGGGCACACAGATTTTCAGGTGGGGGGTTGTATTAAAGGGTCTTCTACTTCTTCTTGCAACAACAAAAAAATCTTGTCAGTGATTCCTATTCCAGCTGCAGCTTGGCTTCCCTCAGCAATCCCACCATTTTTGAGGACCAAGTCCCCTGGAAATGATATGCCATCATGATGTATCATAGAATCATAGAATAGTAGAATTGGAAGGGGCCTATAAGGCCATCGAGTCCAACACCCTGCTCAGTGCAGGATTCCACCTTAAAGCATACCTGAGAAATGTCAGTCTAGCTGCCTCTTGAAAGCCTCTAGTGTGGGAGAACCCACAAACTCCTTAGGAAATTGGTTCCATTGTCATACTGCTCCAACAGTCAGAAAGTTTTTCTTGGCTTCCTATAACTTGAGCCTGTTATTCCATGTCCTGCACTCTGGGATGATCAAGAAGAGATCCTGCCTCTCCTCTGTGTGACAGCCTTTCAAGTTTTTGACGAGTGCTATCATGTCTCCCCTCTTCTATTCTCCAGGCTAAACATGCCTAGTTCTTTCAGTCTCTCCTCATAGGGCTTTGTGTCCTGATCACCCTCATTGCCCTCCTCTGAACCCCCTCCAGCTTGTCTGTAGTAGGAGCATCTGTCCCCAAGGCATGTCCCAAGAATATGGCCAGGCTGCTGAGTGCAGCCAAGCTGCTACTTGAAGTGGAGCCAAAGTAAGCTCCCCAAACATTCTGAAAATTCTCTCCCCATTTTTGCAGAGTATAGATGGTCCCACAAAAGAGGGAGAGGTTTAGCACACCTTTAGTTTCTGATGCTTTTACAGGCATATATCTTATATCCAGAGACTCAGGTGTGGGAACCCGGCTGCGGGATTTAGGGGGCACCCCATATTGCTCAAGCCTCCAGATGCAGGAGTGGGTCCAGGACGGGAGGGAGGGGAAAAGAAAAAGGTGGGTGGCTGAACAGAGAGCGAAGCCACAGGGGGGAGCAGCAGCCCCTCCACAGAGATGGCAAGCAATCGACTCAGGCTCCTCCTGCCAGCTGGGCAGGATCTACACTGCTGCTTTAAAATGGCTTAAAACGGTTTATAACAATAGTGATAACTGCTGGGGCCCAGTTTCCATATACAGTTTTCAAAACATTTTCAAAGTGTTGCATCCTGCTTGGTGTAGATCGGTCTGGTTCCGTGGATTTGAGGGAGGCCTTATTTATTTATTTATTTATTGCATTTCTATGGTCCCCTCTACAAGGATTCGCTTTTGCGCCTGGTTAGGCGATTATGCGCATAATCGCTGAAGCGCATTTACGCCTAATACCTCTGCACGAGAGGCGGCGAAAGGCGGCGAAGCGCATTAACGGATGTCCAAAATGCGCTTTACAAGTAGTTAATGTGCATAAGCGCTTGTTCACACAGTCAAAATGCACGTTAACAGCCGGAGCAAAATAAAACTCGCTGTTTAACGCGCATTCAATAATGCGCATAATCGGAGAGATAACGCGCCTCTACGCCCGATTTGTGCTCCGTTCTTGTAGAGGTAAAAAAATTTAAGCGCCTTGAAAGAGCTTTAAACCTCTCTTGTAGAGGCAGCCTGAGACACTGACATCCTCTGTGATTTTCATCATTGTATACTCAGTTGCCCTCCCTATTCTTGACGATGACGATGACGATAAGATTGTGGGGGGTTACCCCTGCCTGAGGAATGGTGTCCCCTACCAAGTCTCCCTGAATTCTGGGTACCACTTCTGTGGGGGTTCCCTCATCAACAACGAATGGGTGTTGTCAGCTGCTCACTGCTACAAATCGTAAGTACAAATGAGTTTGTCATTCTGCTCCTTGCATTCCTATTGCATTGGAGTTATTTATTTATTTTGGCATTTCTTTAGCAAATGTTAGTAACTTGCAGACACCCCCTGTGCCCCACAGTCCACACTGGAAATCATAATCATCGTCTTCACTGGGAATTGAACCTCTTTCAGCCCAAGGGCTGGATTAAGTTTCGGAGAAGCTTTTGGAGGACACACACCAGTGGTGGGTGGGGCCAAAGGCAAAGGGGCAGAGACACAATGCCAGCATCATAGAATCATAGAATAGTAGAGTTGGAAGGGGCCTATAAGGCCATCAAATCCAACCCCCTGCTCAATGCAGGAATCCATCTTAAAGCATAGCTGACAGATAGTTGTCCAGCTGCCTCTTGAATGCCTCTAGTGTGGGAGAGCCTACAACCTCCCTAGGTAATCGGTTCCATTGCCGTACTTCTCTAACAGTCAGGAGGTTTACTAGCAGTAAGAGCTTGAAGCTCTTACTGCTAGTAACTACAACTTGGGGGAGGCATTTCAATGTTTTAGAATGAGGGGGAAACACTTGCAAGAAGCTGGGAAACCACCAAATGATCAGAAGACAGGAGAACGGAGGCGTGGCCAGTGGGAGAGACCTCCAGGGAACCCCAGGAGATCAGGCTGGGACCCAGGCTGGCCAGATTTGGCCTGCAAGGTTGAGGTCCGACACCCCTACAGAGCACTCAGCATGTGCTAAGACAGTTCTGATTGCTTCAATAGATGGGAGTGTATGAATATATGTATCTATGCATATTAAATGATTAAAGGCCTGAACAAGAGAAGAAGCCAATATCTAAATGAACCCACATTTATCAATGTTCAAGCCCTCTGAGGCCAAGGGACACTTCCAAGAGCAGTAATATTACTGACAACCGCTTCAGGAGTGTGGGGTGTTAATAAGTGTTGCCTAGTAATGGGGATGACAAAAGTGCTTGTGCCCTTTTCTCAATCTAGGCGTATCCAGGTGGTACTTGGGGATTACGATTTTAGCTCAAACGATGGCACTGAGCAATACATCAATTCAGCCAAAGTCATCCGTCATGGTAGCTACAACTCCCAGTCCTTGGACAATGACATCATGCTGATCAAGCTAACCACACCAGCCAAACTCAACCAGAATGTCAAGATAGCTGCTCTACCCACCAGCTGCGTGACCACCGGGACACAGTGCCTGATCTCTGGCTGGGGAAACACTCTCAGCAGTGGCAGTGAGTCCGCTGTGTGTTGTTTGTCAAGAAGCGATATATCACATGCAGGCAGGTTCAATGGCACGTTTACTGAGCCAAAATAATTGGAGGAATATTGGTATAAGTCTGGTTCCCTTTGTTCCTCTCAATTGATTCCAGCTCCCTCCAAATTTATGGTTTTATATACTACAGTTATTTGTATCACACCTTTCAGGATACAAGTTCTTCCAAGACAATTTACAATGAACAATGTATTTTCTTTTAAGTGATCAGGATCCTGCCCACAGGATAGAGGGTGATAGATGGCCCTGGGCGGGGGGGGGGGGGCAGTCCAGCTGGAACAGGCTCTGAGGTAGAATTCATCTGCCTAATTCTCTGGGGTCTTCCCTACAGAGCAGGACAGGACAGTCCAGCTGGAACAGGCTCTGAGGCAATGTTCGCCTCCCTCCCTCCCACTTCTGGGATCCTCCCCACAGCACAGTTGGTGACCATGACCCTGAGCTGGAGCAGGCTCTGAGGTGGTCTTCGCCTGCCTGTATCCCTCCCTCTAGACCTCTTCAACATCCCTGGTAAACCTGACATTTTCATCGTAACCTACCCCCTAAGTCTTTGTAAAGCAACATCACCACAAATGCTTCAAGTCCAGGATTGGACCAAACCCAGACATTTTGGCACCTCAGGAATCCCTCCCTTCTCATTGCTTCTTCCCGCCAAATTGTCTTCCTAATATGGCTCTTCCTGTTTGTTTTTTTCAAATGGGCATTGGACTTCTGTCCCATAAAAAGTTATGGAAATAACCTGGGGAGGAGGAGCGTGCTGACAGTTTTCAGAATAAGTATAATGTTTCTAATTCTCTTTTGTTTCCTATTTCCTGCAGCTAACTACCCTGATATCCTGCAGTGCCTAAACGCTCCTGTACTTTCCCCTACTGAGTGCAGTAGAGCTTATCCAGGGAAAATCACCAACAATATGATTTGTGTGGGATTTGTTGAGGGTGGCAAAGACTCTTGCCAGGTAAATCTTCTCTCTTTCTCTCCAGGATATACAGCATAATTCAATTAAGCAGCAGAGAAGACTCTCTGCATATATATATAGATGCCTGGTGGGTGAGAACTGCTTAATAGGGGCCACATTTTGGGTGAACTATAGCTTTGGGAACAGGGGTATTCACAGGGCCAGAAGAGAAAAAAAAATTCTTTAAAATAGAAGCAATGGAGATAAGCTACACATAGATATAGTAATATACCATTTGCTGTTCAATGCCTATTACATCTGCAATCCTATATTGGAGCTACATTGCTCCTCACCTCAGACATGTACAGTTCTGAGGACAGTTTACACCATCAGTAGAATGAAATCATAGCACATTTTCTGGATTTCATCCCCCCTGGGACTATGACTCCATGAAAACAACCTCCCTGCACAGGAGCAGCACAGGGGTTGAGTGTGGGTATGTTTGTCTGCACTGGGCATATTATATTCGACCTTCTCTCCCACCTGGCATTGAAATTAGTACATTAGACTAAGAACCATGTTTGTTTGTCTGTGTGGATGGGTGTGCATGCACACACATCATTTTGAAAGGTCAGAGCCAGTGGAGATTGGTGGCTCCAATGTCAGGCAGGCAGTGAGTCTGCCCCATGTTTCAGTCAGAACCAGTCAGACCTCTAAAGAAGCTATCCAAAGTGCTGAGCTCTACCCCCAAAATGGGTTCAGAACTTTATGTAGCTCCTTTTGAGTTCTGACTGGTTCTGACTGAAAACCAGAGTTGGTTCACTGATCCGCTGACGTCAGAGCCACCAGCCTCCTCTGGCCATCGCTCCGAGACAGAGCACCTGCTTTAAATGCAAAAGCTCTCAGTTACAATCCCTGGCCGCCTCTTCACGGCGCCGCTTCCAGCGCACAACAGCGGTGGCAGTAGGCGCACCATGCATTAACACTCCTGCCGCCAGTCTTCATGGCAGGAGCGCCACGGTGGCTTTTTCTGTCATCGCCGCCGCCGCACCCGCGCCTGCCCAGCATCAGCTGGAGGGGCGACTGGAGCGGCAGCCCACCTACTCTAAGGTAAGTGGGGTTTTATTATTATTAAAATTGGGGGGGAGGACAGCGGAGGTGGTGTAGCGAGCTTATGGCTCGCTGCTACACCCCCTTCCCTGCCCAGCCCGCTCTGTTCTGAAAAAAGTCGGGCTAAGTACCCAACTTTTTTAGTGCGGCGCAAAGGGCCTTTGCCCCTAGATTACTTCGAATTGGTGGCAGCATCATGTAACCCAACTGCCACCATTTTGAAGGCACCGCGAGGCAAAGTGCCCGTGAAGAGGCACCCCCTGCTGTCTCATGGTGGGATGGGAAAGACTCTTGTCTGAGAGCTGGTGCCAGTCAGTGTAGACCAGGGCTGAGCAACCTGTAGGCCTCCAGATATTTTAGACTATAACTCCCATGATCCCTCACGACTGGCTATGCTGGGTAGGGCTGATGGAAGTTGTGGGCCAAAACAAGTTGCCCCACCCTGAGTTAGATGGAACATTTTCCTGATTCGGTGTAAGACAGTTTCCCATTCCGTTGGCTCTGGTTGCCGCTAAGAATGTTCGTTGAAGGTGCACAGTAATGGCTGAAAGTTCCTGGGTTATTTTTGGGAAACAACGCATCCTCTTTAGCATAGCTTATAGTATATTTCTCTGTGACTGGACAAAGTGTACATGGGTTACACACACCCATTTCTTTTCTTCTCCCACCTCCTGTTTCTTCTACGAATGTTTGAAATCCTGCAAAACCTCAGTAAAGCTAATACTGGGACAAAAGAAATGAATGTGGACACCAATGGGAATATTGTTTCTCTCGTTCCTCTGTCACTTCTTTGGCCCTGTTTGTGGTAAAAAAAAAACACCTCAGGTTTGCAGCTGCATTAACTGCCATGGCTCTCCCAAATCATCCTTCAAATCATAACTTTGGAGAGGAGCTGAGCAGTCCCTCTTAGAAATCCCTCACTAGTTCTCCAGTTCTCGGTTGCAAATCACTGCTTTGTACCTCTGCACTAGCAATCACTTATGATGTTGTACTAGCGTTGGTTGACACAAGTGCGATGTCATTAATTCGCCACCACTGGATACTACCCACTATCTCTATTTTGTGGGTGTTCCTTCTAGAAACCATTGCCTCTCTCCATCCACCCAAGGGATAGGATGATGCAAGTTCTCATCTCTCTCCAACTGTACTGCTTACTGAATGTGCTTCAATCATGTTCTTTTACAGGGAGACTCGGGTGGTCCTGTGGTCTGCAATGGGCAGCTCCAGGGAATTGTCTCCTGGGGCATTGGATGTGCTAAGAAAGGCTATCCTGGAGTCTACACCAAAGTTTGCAACTATGTCGGATGGATTAGAAACACTATCAGTTCTAACTGAGAAAAGCCTTGCATTTGAAAGATTTCTCTTCTTCCCAATGAGTCCAAATTTAGGGATTGAATGTGCACAAATAAAACGATGAGGGTGCAAAGAAAAGTCTGGTGATCGTCATTTGTGCTTGTTCTGCTGAATGGGGAATGTCGTTGCCTTTGCACAAGCCCAAGCATTGTGATGGGTTTGATAATTCATTTGAAACGATCAGCCAGTAACCCTTGGTGGCTAAGGGAAGTCAACTGGTGCCCCTCTCATCTCACCCACAACACCAACTGCAGAGCCAAAGGTATTTCATTTCCCATTTCCTCACAGAGCCCCATGCTTTTTCCTGCTGCAATGCAACTGAAGCGCTGAAGAAACAATTTATTATCTACTTCTGGTATGTATTTGAGTTTGGTTCCCTCTACAAGAATTCGGTTTGACGCCTGATTGGCCGATTATGCGCATGTTCTCGCAATTGCTTTTACGCCTAATCCCTATACACGGGAGGCGGTGAAGCGCATTACCAGTTGTATGAAACGTGCTTTAAAGTTGTTCCATGCGGAGCATCGCTTGTTTACATGGTCATAAGGTGCTTTAACTCTCGCGGTAAATTAAAACTCGCTATTTAATGCGCATTCGATAATGCGCATAATTGGACAGAAAAGGCGCCTCAGCCGCTGATTTGCACTCCATTCATGTGGAGGTAAAATCAGTAATGCACTTTGAAAGAGCTTTAAATCGCTCTTGTAGAGGCACCCTTTGAAAGAAAGATACCAGAGGTGTCTGGATCTATGCAATTGAGCAGGTATTCACAGTGCTGCATGTGACTTCACACATCCATGTCCATTGATTAATGCCCTGAATGAATGGGAATCATAACAGGTCAGACAGCATGGCCAGTATTTTCACATGCTGCCCCTCCCCCAAATCTACAATGCTTTCTGAAGGAGGCGATTCACACTTTTAAATGGAAATAAATAATCAAGCACTGAAGAAGAGTGACATTCATGCATGAAACCCATACATTTGCTCTAATAGCCCTAGTAACTCTTCCTCTCATGACCCAAGCGTTAATACTTTGTCCAATGGGAATATTTTTATGCATCCTTGAATTTCAGTTCTATGGAAACGAAGCTGCCAAAGTTCTATACCTCAGGGAGAGCAATGGGCTTATGTCTTGCCCTCACAAACATCGCTTACAAGTGTGTTTTGGGTTCTTTCTCTATGATGGGAAACAGCTCAAGAACAGCTTGTGATATCCCGCTCTGGCAGGAGAAAGGTGAAGGGAGGACCTGAGCTGGATTATTTGCAAGGCAGTGCTGGTCATTCCCCACCCCCCACCCTGGACACAATTACTGCTTGGTAGGCAAACCTTAATGAATTCAGCACAGTATCTAATACGTTTATATGCATATGCATGGTCTCGTGATTGATAAAAACTAGTAGTTTTTCAAGGCAAGAAAAGGAAAAGGGCTTTAAAAGACATTCAGTCAATCAAGATTTATTACGGTCACAAGACCAGCAGAAACAAAACAACACTACAGGCGCATATAGTATTCCCAGAGCCAACAAAGTAGAATGGGACTACAAGTATAGTAGTATATAAACAGTCAATTAATTGAGTATATACATTATGCATGTCCCCCACATTTTAAAAAATTAAACCATTATCACAATCAGATGTTATCATCCCATGCCGACAGGTAATTGCAGCACCACAAAATCTAGCCACCTTAAAAGTTATCTGAGAATTCTGGTCGGCCAGAAGATAATCTATAAAGAACACATCAGATCTCCCAGGTATTCTTTGTAAAATAGAAGTAATAAAGATATGCCAAAAATAATTAATAATAATAATATTTATTTCTAACCCACCTCTCCCTCCAGATCAAGGCGGGGAACAACAATAAATATAAATATAAGGACCATAAAATAGATAAAACAATAAAAACAAATAAAAACTAATACATTATTAAAAACATCTTAAAATTCAACTGGATAGGCCTGCCGGAAGAAATCACAATAAAAAGAACAGTACAACAATACATAGCCCACAGTTTCTATCATACCAGCTTTACAAGGGCATAGGCGCTCGGAGTATGGAATATTATTGTATTTACCCTTCAAAAATGCAGAGGGAAGCACATTAAACTTAGCCAGCGTAAATGCTTTCCTGTATTTTGGGATAGTTAAAAGAGTTAAATAGGTTGCAGGTATAAAAGCCTGCCCCCTATCTCTAAATTCAGGATATGGGGTTGTAACTCAATGTCCCCAATATGCTGGCATATAATCCCTTTGGTTTTTAACAAACTTAAGGCCAAAATGACATTTCGCAAGAAACCCATATTGCACAGTTTCCCGTCAACAGCACTTTTCCATTTAGACTGGAATACATCGGTCAAGGTCAAAGGGGCCAAGCCTTGAGGGGCAAAAATCATTTTTAGCCAAACATTTAGCTTATATCTCCAGGCACAGGATTCAACCCAGATTTGCCCTGTCTCTAAACGTAGAAGTACATTAGGCACAAAACTTGGAAGACCAAGAACATTTCTCAAAAATTTTGTTTCGGTAGATTCTATAGCAGTAAAATTACTATAAGCACACAATTGCACACCATAAAGCAGTTGTTGTGATAGCACCTTAGCAGAGAACACTTGTAAGGCTGATGGTATGTGCTGTCCTCCTTTAGCATAAAAGAAAGAAATGAGTGATTCGACACTCCTCTGTGCATTTGCAATGGCATTGGAGATTTGACTCCTCCAGGAGCCAGATGATTGGAAGATTACTCCCAAGTATTTGTAAGATTTAACCTGTTCAATTGGGTGCCCATTTATCTGCCAGCGATGTTTAGTCCGCTTTCACGTGAAAACAAAGACTTTAGATTCGGTATAATTAATCACCAAATTTTCAGTTTTACAATAAATGTCCAAAGTTCTTAGTGACCACCTCAAGTCAATGCATGTCAGAGAGAGAAGTACCGCATCATCTGCATATAGTAAAATGGACACAGATCTATGTGCCAACATCCTTTTTCAGAGGAGGCAGAATTGATTTCATGCTCCATTTCACTGGGCAAGTCAGAGAGAAAGAGAGAGAAAGATGGAGGTGGAGAAGCCCTTCAGTGGGAGGGAAGTCTTAAAGCTGTCAAGAAAGGCTGCTTACTTCAATTCTCCTCAAAGTTGCTGGTGTTTTGCTTGTGGGACCAAAAGGTGTATCCGTTTAATATTTTTAAACAACATTTTCAATGTTCACTTACAAAGCTCCATGCCTGCGCAGGAACAATTTAATAGGAAAAATGAGTTATTCACACATACAGACCGCTGTAGGTGCACTGTAGCAACGACTGTTTTTTTGAAAATGGATTATCATGCTCCAATTGATGAGGTCAGCCAATGGAGAAACGATCCCTACTTCCTCCCTGCAGAGCAACCCCCATACCTCCCCAAAGGTAATATGTGAACTAGGGGACTGCACTGCCTCGGTCCCGAACCCCGAATCTGGAATGGCCTTTTCTAGCTGCCATAGTTTGCAACACTAGATCTACGGCAGGCCAGAGCCATCATCTTCCTTAAAGATGGCGGCTCTCCTGGAGGACAGGTGGCTTGCCAGTGTGAGTGGAGGCTTCAGGTAGCTCCTGCAGTTGGGCATGGGGCAGTAGCTGATCAGGTTCGGGAGGCGAGCCAGAGGGGAGTCCTATGGAATCCCAATCGGCATTGTGCAACAGCCAACCTGGGCTGTGGGCCAAGGTGCTTCCAAGGTGCCCCAAGTTCCAAATAGACCTCCAAGGTGAATCAGGGGTAGGTGGGCCGTGCACAGCCCTAATGCGAAGGCAGGAAGAAAGGTTGCCAAACATGTTCTGTAGGCTGAAGCCACTCCCACCAAGCTAAGTTACAGGGTCATGACATTAGCATACACTGGACTTTATACTGCACAGAAACTGCAAAACACACAATAAAGCGTGATAAATGTTGTGTGAAAAAATCCAGGTTATAAAAGCAGAAGCGGCGCATGGAGAACAGTTTGGAGAGTGTGTCATTTATTTCATTTATTTATTTATTTAAAACATTTCTTAGCTGCCTTGCAGGGCAGAAGCTCTCCCAAGGCAGCTTACAACTGCTGCTCAAGTGAGCCGGCCATTACAATGATGGAGGGGGGTGAGGGGACTGTGTAGACTGGCCCAGAGATTGTGACATTGTGCTCACAATAGCCAAATTATCCTGGCCTTACTGGTTGTCGCTGAAGAAAGTGTGTGTTCCAAAGACTCAGAGCGTGCGTTACCTTCAATTAATGGTCGGCAGACCCTCCTAACATAGCTGTGTAGCACATACATGTGTGTTTCATTGTTCCACCATTTACTAAATTAGTTTTTATCCAGGGGTAGATGCCAATTGCTCTACAATAGAAGAAAGTTGCAGTTAGTCTGTGGTAGATAATTAATAACAGATAAATTCAATGTTATTCTACTTCTTCATACAGGACATGTGGAATTCTCTACCTCAGGTTGCGGTAATGGTCACTAGCTTTGATAGCTTTTTTTTTTACGGGTAGACAATATCATGGAAGATGTCTTCATAAATAGCTATTAACCACCAAACATGTCAAAGCATCTGTGTCCAGAATAAGCTTCTTCTGAATCCAAGAAGCTGGAGAGAAACAGCTGGAGGAACCCGTCAATTTAAATATGCTATTTATGAGCTTCCAGGCAACTCTAGCTGGCCATTGTTAGAAACAGAATGTTGGGCCAGATGGAAACTTGACCTGATCTATTCCCAAGGCAGTTGCTGTTCTTCTTTGGTGGTTTGCTCATGACCCTACAGATGTGCCCTGGTAGAGCAGCAAAGGAGTGATACCAGTGTATAGCTTTCAAAAGAGAAGGTTGTGAAGAAGAGAGGCTGTGCCCTACTCTCAAGCCTAGTGAACTATCCAGTAGGGGTGTGCACGGACCCCCCGGATTGGATCGGGACCCGGATCGGGACCTCCAATTTTGTCACGGATCGGTTCGGACAAAATCGGAGGCCCCCCGGACCGGATCGAGTATGATCCCGATCCAAAAATCGGAAATTTTTGGATCTGCCGCCATTTTTTTCCCCATAGACTTGCATTGCAATGCAAGTCTATGAGGAAAAAATGGCGGCGGGTGGGTGAGGGGGGGCCTAACTCCCTCCCCCCCGGGGCCATCCGCTGTGGACGGCCCCGGCAGGTAAGCCCCCTCCCCCGTGCTCCCTACCCCCCCTGGGGCCATCCGCTTCCATCCGCTGGCACCCGCGGGCGCCAGCGGATTGAAGCGGACGGCTCCGGGGGGGTAAGCCCCCTTCCCCGCCACTGCTTACCTTTTAGGGCCGTTCGCTCCCGTCCGGCGCCGGCGGCTACCCTCAGCCGGCTTTGCGGCTTGTTCTCGAGTAGCGCGCCGGGTAATCACCCGGCGCGCCACCCTGGAGCAGGCCGCGGAGCCCGCTGGTAGTAGCCGCCGGCGCCGGACGGGAGCGGACGGGCCGGAAAGGTAAGGGCCCCCCTCCGCGCACCCCCTCCTCCCCTCCACGCACCCCCTGCTTACCTTCCCGGCCCGTCCGCTCCCATCCGGCGCCGGCAGCTACTACCAGTGGGCTCCGCGGCCTGCTCTTGAGTAGCGCGCCGGGTGATGACATCACCCGGCGCGCCACCCTGGAGCAGGCCGCGGAGCCCGCTGGTAGTAGCCGCCGGCGCCGGACGGGAGCGGACGGGCCGGAAAGGTAAGGGCCCCCCTCCGCGCGCCCCCTCCTCCCCTCCACGCACCCCCTGCTTACCTTCCCGGCCCGTCCGCTCCCGTCCGGCGCCGGCAGCTACTACCAGCGGGCTCCGCGGCCTGCTTTTGAGTAGCGCGCCGGGTGATGACATCACCCGGCGCGCCACCCTGGAGCAGGCCGCGGAGCCCGCTGGTAGTAGCCGCCGGCGCCGGACGGGAGCGGACGGGCCGGGAAGGTAAGGGCCCCCCTCCTCCCCCCCCGCTGTCCACTTTCATCGGCGGGCGCCCACTGGCGCCCGCCAATGGAAGCGGCGGTGGACGCCAGTGGGCGCCCGCCGATCCGCCGATCCGCCGAACCGGTTCGGACCCTTTTCGGATCGGTTCGGACTGGATCGGCAGATCCAGCTGTTGGATCAGAAATCGGATAATTTATCCGATTTCCCACTGGACCGGACTCGGATCGTGGATCAGGTCCGATCCAGTGCACATCCCTACTATCCAGGCTCCTAAACAGGTGGCATTTCGGTGCTTGCATGCGTCTCAGTGACAGTGAAGAAGGTGTCAGCTTCAATCCTCAGCATATGAAGTGTAGAGATCCCAGATAGCAGGGCTGGGAGTGGAGGAAATAATGAAGAAGCAACTTCTTGAAGGACGAAGCAGTGCTTCCTGAGCCCAAATCTCTGTCTAATTTTTGTCATTCTATGGTCCTGGTCAGCAATTTCTCTACAAAGGGAGTGGGAGATGGTGACCCAAGGCCCCTAACCCAACCCACAAATTGGTCTGCAAATGAGTCACAGAGTTTTCCCAGGTTTGCAGAAAGCTGATTGACCCAACTGTACTGTGAAATATGACTACTTCTGAGTTGACTTGCATTGTATTGAAAAAACCAAATTCTTTCTATGTCAACACTGTAGCAAATTCAGAAGAATACAATAAAAAGGAACTATCCAGAAGAGACTGGATTTCAATTCAGTTCTTTTACAGCTTCAAGTCTTCTACCTCTAAGTTAAACACTTGCAAGCTCACACAGGTATTGTTTAAAATATTGTTATTCTTTGAGTCCCAAAACTGGGCTCTCCAGTCCCAACCAAAGATGTGCCACATTAGCGGTACTACCACAACATTCCTTTGCAGACTTTCTCAGATCTTTCCCTGGTTTTGCAGGAACCTTAGAAGCCTGAGACAACAGTGGGATAAAGATACGTATACAAATAATACCTCTTTTGTACCACTTTTAATTTCCTTTAAAAATGAGTATAGGCCTTGACATGCAATAATAATAATAATAATAATAATAATAATAATAATAATAATAATAATATCCCATAATTCAGCTTGTGGTTAATAGTGTGTCTTAGTTTGGAAAAGGTTGAGGATCCCTGATATAAGTGATTGTGGTAAGTTAGTTATCTGACAGAATATAGGGACAAACAAAGGGGAGCTCTCAGGGTAGGGTGACCAGATTTTGAGAACCAAAATCCCGGACCCCCCCCCCGCCACCCCCCTGCCCAAAACAACCCCCCCACCATGCGCCTGCGCCGCCCCGCCCTGCCCCGCCCCTCCCGCCCTGCGCCGCCCGCCCCCCGCCCGCATGCCTCGCACCGCCCGCCCGCCCCGCGCCACACCCCCCGCCCCCTGCCTGCATGCCTCACACCGCCCGCCCCGCCCACCCGCCCCCCTGCGCTGCGCCGTCCCCCCCACGCTGCGCCACCCACCCGCCCCCGCACCGCCCCCCCACACCACCTCCCCACCTGCACCGCACCGCCCGCACTGCCCGCCCACCCCCGCGCCAACTACCCGTCCCCGCGCCGCGCTGCCCGCCCCCGCGCCACGCCGCGCCGCCTGCCCCCGCGCCGCCTGCCCCCGCGCCACCCGAACGCACGCCCCACGCCACCCACCCCACACCGCCCCCACCACCCCCAGCCCCGCTCGCACGCACGCCTCACGCCGCCCGCTCGCCCTGCGCTGCCCGCCCGCCCTGCGCCGCTTGCCCCACACCGCTCACCCCACGCTCCTTACCTGCTGGGGTGTCCGCTTCCCTCCAGTGCTCAGAATCTACTGAGAAACAGGCTTCCTGGCCTGTCTCTCAGTAGCGCGCCAGGTGATGACGTCATCACCCAGCGCGCTACTGAGGGACAGGCCACGAAGCCTGTTTCTCAGTAGATTCCGAGCACCGGAGGGAAGCGGACGCCCCAGCAGGTAAGTGCCTCGCACCGCCAACCACCCACCACCGCCGCGTGACCCCCCGCCACCCCGGTTTGCCCCCTCCACCCCCCGGTTGGCCCGGATCGCCCCAGGGCCATCTGGTCACCCTTTTGTTGGGCTAAATTTCCGGATTTGGCCCCCCAAAACAGTTTTTCCCCCCGGATGTGGATTTGCTCCCCATTTTCCGGGCATGTCCGGACAAATCTGGGCAGATGGTCACCCTCTCTCAGGGCAATGGGGTAGACATTTGCCTGACCAAGCAACATCTCAGCAACCACAGGAAAATCCTTGAACTCCATCAAGTAGCAAACAAACAGATGTGGAAATAGAAAGTTGTAAGAGCAAGGGGGGAAATAGGGAGAAACTCCTCAAAAAGCAGAATCAGCTGAGAAAGGGAATAGTCCAATCTTGCTTAAAGATGTCCTATGGAAAAATCTCCATAGGGTTTTCCCTAGACATCCCCTAACAGGAGTCAAGGCATGCGCACACCCACCCACACCACCACCATCACCACCACCACCACAAAGAGAGGTTACTTGCATTTTATGCCCAAGGAACCAAAATATCTTAGGCCATTCCTGTGTAAGAAGTATTTCGTTCCTCTGTGAAGAAGGCCTTTATCACACCTACCCGGTTTGCTTATGCGGGTTCCCCCTCCGTTTCCTATGCGAGTGCAGACTTTTGATCACACATGGTTGGTTTTGCTCCGATACCTCAGCAAAGCCTGCGGCAGGGGAGAAAACAAACAATCCCCGTTCAGGGATACTTAGAAAGTGAAACAGGAAACAGAGCACTTGGGGCGCGAGAGCAGCACGAGGGGGACAACGTCATGTGAAAAAATTGGATCAAAGTCATGGCGGGTGTGGATCAAACTGCCCGTGTGATAAAGGCCGAGGTTTCTGTCTGACTTCCTCAGCTGTTCCCTCACTGTGTGTTGCAACACTGTGTGTTGCTTGGCACAGAAGTAGGTGCCAGTGTCTCCCGGATGAGCTTCCTCCAAGGAGAGCAGCAATTTATATGCCTTCATCCCAGTGCTCTTGAAGTGGCCCTTAAATGGATTCTGAATGACTTCTTCTGAAACTTCTGAGGCAAAAGCCACCAGCTGAAGCTGAGCATCCATCTCCCTTTGCTGCTTGTACCATGTAAATATGGTACAAATATGTACCATATGTAAATATGGGCGGTTTTGTTCTGGGAACAATTCAGGATTACTGGCTGCCCTTCCCTGACCACCACATCTGAGGAAGACTGATCAATAGCAGAACCTGTGAGGATAAAAAATAAAGATGTGAGGAAGATTTAATCAGAAATATTAGAATAAGGGTGAGGTGCATCTTCAAAAACCAAATACATTTCTAAAAGTTGTGGGTCCACCGTGCATTGCACACCTTGCTGCCTAAGTTGTGTGATTCATAATCAAACATTGTAGGAAGACCAGAGAATGTAATTCAAGGAAATATCCAAAAGCAGCCATGATTAAGGAAAAGTTGAATTCAGTCATTTGCCACTGACGTTTTATACTTATAAACCAAACATCTGCAACCTTTTCAGGTTTTTTCCCCTCTCTCTTAATCATTTATCTTCCTCATTGGTCATGACCCAGAACCAGGTCATGCCTCATGTAACCTGAGTCACATCAGTGGTACCAACACATTTTTCTTTTTAGGCTCAAAAGAGAGGAGCTGGGGGTGGGGGCATGCAGTGAAGAAAAAGAGAGACTAGAAGAGATTACAAGTGTCAGTGAAAGATGAACATAGGCTGGAAGCCTAATATCATTTTCTCAGAGAATTGAAATTGGATTAACACAGGCATTGTTACCCATTTATCCCGTAGCCTTGGTCTTCACAGATTGGCAAGATAGGAGTGGGATGAAGGGATGAGTAGGGTACACTAATAGAAGCAACATCTTTTTAGGAGATTGTATTCCTCAGACATATAGAAATAATAACATCGACTTGATTGTTTCAGGTTGGGTTAAATATCAGTCCCAGGTCTGGAAAGACTGAAGACTACAAACATATGAAACTGTGCTAAGTCACTTACCTGACTGGAACAGCACAGCAATCATCAAATGGAAGCTCAGTAAGGCAATGGGGAACTTCAGCAGGCATCTGCTGGACCGAGCCAACTGCAGACACAGTAACATCCTGGATATACCCACCAAGTAGCAAATGCAACAAAACACAGATGTGAAAACAGGAAATCATGTGACCAAAAGAGAGGAAATCTGAGAGAAACAGCTCAGCTGTGGAAGCTAAAAGCAGAGCCAGCTGGGGAATGAACTGTTCAGTGGAGGCAATAGCACACATTAAAGGAAAGTATAGCTTGTCACAGGAAAAATTCCGTTTTCCCTATAGCTTCCCCATCCATTGCAGCTTGAAGTGTCATGTGGACTATGTTGACACAAGTACGGGAGTTGCCTGTCAGTCATCATTTCCTATTGTTATGTTCCTACCCTGCCCCTTGACTGAGAAGCTCCGGGCAGCATTTTATCCCAGCTTCCCTGTGAGGCAGATTAGGCTGGGATTCCCACATCCATTCCACACCCACTCTCTAGCCCAGGGATCACCTTCAAGTGCCGTCCATCCTAGCGAGCGTAGCCAATGGTGAAGAATGATGGGTGTTGCAGTCCAACAACACCTGGAGGTCCACATGTTGCCCACCCCTGACCTAGCCTGCGGGAGGCGCTGTACTGTGCTTGTGGCATCATTGAGGAGACATTAGAGACATGTCCCACAACCTGCTCAGGCTATTTTAAGAGCAGCAGTGCTGACACAGGAAGAAGCAGAATTGGAGAGGGCCTCCTTGCACAGGCACAGTAGAGAGTCTGGGACTCAGTCACATTCGCTGCCAACTTCAGCTCTGTGTCGCTCACCCGTTCAGCCTCATAGGACGAGCCACTCCAAGTTGAGCCTCCCTTATCCCCTGTGTGTCTAGAACTTGCCAGGAAGTGCAGTTGGTCATGGAGGTCCTGTGCGTACCAGCTCATCCAGGGGTACGCAGTATTTTTCAGTGTGCAGGTCACAGAGAGAGATGGGTCCTTTCCCATCATTATATAGTGTGATGACTGGTCCACCAGTTCTTCACCTGAAAGATTAAAAGGGGTGCATAGAACAAAGACAAAATCATCTCGATAGGCCTGATTTTAGTATAATATATAATATAATAAAATATAATATAGTACTGTATATTTTAGGCATGGCCCTAGAGTCACCAAAAAGAGCACAGGCCAGCAGGCTGGTGAACACATAGAGGTTCAGAAGCATTTCAATAGAGCTGAATGAGTGGCTGGATTGCTTACAAGGCCAAAGCGCTTTGGGACGATATCAGCCAGCGACTCTCTTTCAGGAAGAGGCGTGGCCAGAGATGTGTGCCTTGGCACTAGGCCAACTTGATTATTTAGGGCCAAGAAAGACGTGAAGATAAATGCACAGAAAATGCATTGAACGTTCCTGGGTTTGCTCTTTGCAAAGCAGCTGCCAGAAGCCCCTAATGGGGACTGCAGGGTGTGAGGGGGGGGAGCTTTAATTCTCCCCCCAGCACCATGACTTTGTTCTGAAGAAAACTGCCCCGCCCCCGTACCCCGAAGCTCCTCTTTATCCCAGGAGGGAAGTTGTCACTGGTGCCAATGAACATTTCCGTAGCAGTTTCAAGGGGGAGGGCAATTTTCATCAAGACTACAGCATTCATCAAGATTAAGCCTTTGAACGTATGCAATACAGTCCTCCTAACATCTTTCTTCTTGATGTTAGAAGAAATGCCTCTCCTACAGCAATGAAGTATATCCAAAGGTTTCTTCTTATGTTGTAAATAGTCTAATATATTCTGTACATTAAGTGTTTGCAATGTACATCTTGTTTCGGTATGAAGCATTATGAAGCAGCAATTATTCTTATTATTCTTATTATTATCCTTATTATTATTCAATGTATGTTGTACTTTTCAGGGAGATCTAAGCAAACACAAAGTAACAAAAAACAAACAAGCAGTCAGAATAGTCCCTGACCAAGACTTTTAGTAGTAAGGGAGATAACAAAGGGAAGGAATCCAGAAGGCAGAAAAAGCAAAAGACGAATGTGAGCAAATGCACTCTTCAAATACTTGAAAGGTCGTCACACAGAGGAGGGCCAGGATCTCTTCTCAATCAACCCTGAGTGCAGGACACGGAATAATGGGCTCAAGTTACAGGTAGCCAGATTCTGGCTGGATTTCAGGGAAAAAACTTCCTGACTGTTAGAGCAGTACGACAATGGAACCCATGACCTAGGGAGGTGGTGGGCTTTCCCACATTAGAGGCATTCAAGAGGCAGCTGGACAACCATCTGTCAGGGATGTTTTAAGGTAGATTCCTGCAATGAGCAGGGGGTTGGATTCGATGGCCTTAGAGGCCCCTTCCAACTCTCCTATTCTATGATTCTATGATATACAAATGTTTCCTTGTAGTTGTGGGATAATGTGCTAGCTTGTTGGTAATGCTCCTGCTCTGCATATAGAACCCTTTCCATCCTGAAAAGAGGAGTTGGGGATTCAGTGTGGGAGACTTCCTGTTTGAATGCCCCTTCATTAAAATATGCCCTCCACGAGATCAGCACAATGTTTTTTTCCTGCTCAAGGGAAATGAATACCTCCCCCTCGACATCTTACAGCCTATCCACACTATAGATATAAAACGTTTTAAACCAATATAAAACATTTTATATTGGTTTAAAACATTTTATATCTATAGTGTGGATAGGCTCTTACTGTTGTATGCTGAGCAATATAACTATAGCACACATGAAATTATCAAGAGCTGCTGATCGCAGTAGTATTGTCCTGCTTTTGTTTTGGTCTGCCACTTAGAGCCTATGTACGCTACTGCTTTAAAATGGTTTAACGTTTTAAAGCAGTAGTGTAGATAGGCTCTTAGGTTTTTTCCCTTCCCTTTACAAGTTTACAATAGACCCATGCAGCCAGAAACATGGAGATCTGATCAGATGGATTTCAATTGTGTCCCTAATAGATTTGCTCTGGAATGAATGAATATAACCCAGCCAATGGACTGCTTAGTTGTTTCTATGCCCCTGCTCCAAAAAGACAAGCTGTGGCTCGTTCCTCAAGATGTACATCATGGATGCAGCCACCACTAGAATGCTGGCACCATGGGCGGATCCCTAGTTTGCCTATTGTCCCTGCAAATAGACAACCAGCATGTCAGGGAGGATTCTCCTCTAGCCTTTACCCTTTGCTATTTTTCTATGCGCAGGGAGGTGTTTTGTGAGGAGTTGCTGATATAAGCAAACTTTCCCCCCTCTATGCAAACATACTTACATTCTGAAGTCATAATGGGGAAAGTTTTCACATTTGACTCTGCTAGTCAGAAGGCGTTGATATGGGCAGAAACAGGAGATTTAAAAGGTAAAGGTGGTGTGCAAGCATCAATGTTACTCTTCCAGTAAAAATTATATCATGTATTATATCCCAGTGCTATCTCATTTTTCAAACGTCTGCATATATTTTGAGAACTGGGATAAGTGAGTGTAATTCCATTGGAAATAATACCACCCCCATCCATCTTCAACACTTGGAGAAACTATCCAATCTTCAGCCTTCGTACAAGTGGATTTTTAAATTCATTTTCCATACCTTCATCATTCAGTAGGTTGGAACCTATCAATTTCTTCAGAAAGCTGGAAAATAGTATGGTTGGGACAGTGTGCAAGCCCAGTGTGTGAACTCCTTTCTTTTGTCCCACTATCAGCCCAGATCACAAGTTCTTCATTTTCTTTCACTAAAGAAAATGGCAGTGGAAACTTTGAATCAAGACTATGGCCCTGATCCATGTAAGTATCCTTCGCTGCTGCTTTTAATAGGGGGAGGGGGGAATGAGGCCAGGAGATCCAGTCACAGATCGGTGGTGTCTCATGTACTTTCACCCTCAGTAGAAGAAGTTTTTTTATGACCTGTGTTTATACAGCACTGCCCTCTACTGGAAAGGATCTGTTAAAGTATCTGATGGGAATATCTGCATTAAACCAATGAAGAGATGTGGGAGATGCAAATCTGTCCCAGCAATGCCCACCAGTAGCAGATCTACAGAGCAATGGGCTAGCCCCCGTTGGGATTCCATCTTTTTCTCCAGTTTCTCTGTCTAGCCGCTTGCCAGTTTCATGTATCTGAACCTACTCTGGCCTCCAAACCAAGATTTGGATTATGTTGGTCAGCTTGTGTAACACTTTCCCTGCCTACACTGATAAGTTTGAGATTTCATGGTCACCATGACAACTAAGATCTGAAACTGGTTAGGTTTTGGCTAGAGACAGCTTCTAACCTATGCATCGGTGGAGGACCTATTGAGATGGTCTGCCCCTGGAAGCTTGGGGATCTGGATGGTTTCCTACTATTTTCCAGCTGCAGTGGTTGGCAAGTCCTGTCAGCTCCCTTTTCATTCTCTGGAACACAGAACTATCAACATAATGGCAACCAGATACTTTCTCCTGTCTTGTAGAACCAGCTCGCCTCCTTGGCTTACTCAGGACAAGCAGGAAACTAGCAGACAACAACCAGAGTTGGAATGGCAAAAGAGTCTGAGTCTTGCCAACCGCAGCTCTATAGTGTTGATAGCAGCAAAGGCAACTTCTCTGCCACTGTTGCATCTGGTTTGTTCAATGTCATACAGCAAAGCTTCCCAAACAGTTAAGAGGCCTTTTACTAGCTGGCCAGGTAGAGGATGTTTTAGAGCCCTTGGAGGCCTGTTGTGACAACTTGCAAGGCACTTTGCAAAAAAACCCCAAAAAAACAAAAACTTCGCTTTGCTCCAGCCTGGATGCCATAGTTATCTCAAAGTGATTTCTGATTGTCACTAGGTGCCCCTTTATTGACACCACTGTCATATGGTTCAAAATCCTGTCTTGCCAGGAGCTGTCCATTGAGTCCAAGATCAGAATGTCTGTGGGAGCTGTCCAACAAGGGATTGGGTGTGGCTTCAGCCCTGGCTAGGCCTCAAATGTACAACTTTAGAGCCTTTCTTTAGTGGCGCCTGACCTGTTATCAGTCCCTAATCTGGAGCACATGAGAAGTCTGGCTTCTTCTTTACAAACAAGGCTCAGGGATGGCAACCTTGTGCTGCCAGAAATGACCAACCCTCTGCCTCAGTATGAGCACATTCATACTTAGATAGCACATTGAGCCTGCATAACTCCTACAAAGCTATGCATTTCAGTAGGGCTTGTGCTGGAGAACTTCCCTGTGGATTGTGTCCCAAGTTAATGGTGGAAAGGGGGTGTCCCAGGTGTTTTCTTCTTCAGGTACCAAAATATTCTGGGCTGTCCCTCTGTTAAAAAAAATGCCACTCCCAATTTCACACACGCACACACACACACCGTGAAGAGGTTTCTGTTTAACTTCCTCAGCCATTCCCTCACTGTGTAATCTTGCTTGGCACAGAAGTAGGTGCCAGTGTCTCCCGGCTCGGCTTTCTCCAAGGAGAGTGGCAACTTAGAGCGCTTCATCCCAGTGCTCTTGAAGCGGTCTTTAAATGCATCCTCAATCTTAGGATCTCCGGAATCTTCTACTGAAAAAACCACCAGTTGAAGCTGTGCATCCTTTCCCCTTTGCTGCTTGTACCAGTACATGTAACTGTAAGTGGTTTCCATTTGGGAACAGTTCAGGGTCACTGACTCCCCTTCCCTACACACCATGCCTGGAGACTGATGAAGAGCAGAACCTACATGAATAAATGCAGGAATAAACGAGTTGAAAATTGAACCAGAAGAATTAGAAATTAAAGGGGGGATGTTTCAACTTCAGAAACAGAATGCACTTCTAAAACGTGGATTAAGCACTGCAGTCATCACTATCCAAGACATGTTATTTTTATTTCAACTTGTAGCAAAGTCAGAAGAATACAATACAGGAATATTACCAAAATGGAGGTGGGGTAACAAATATTTCAATTAAGTTATTCCACAGCTTCAATCTTTCTGTCTATTAAGCCAAACACCTGCAAGCTCACAATGGATGTTGACTGAATTATGGGTCTTTGTGACCCACAACTACGTCTCCTGTCCCAACCCAAGATGGGTCACATCACAGGCACCACCACAGTATTTTTTTAAGGCTTTCGCAGATTTTTTTTCCAGATTTTGTAGGAACCTGATTGACCCAAGACGACAGTAGGATAAAGATGATCATGTTGTACGTAGTGGCAAATGATATCTCTTATTGTGTCCTTTTGTCTCCATACATACAAAACAAATTAATAGTGGTTCATTGTTTCCGGCTGGGTTTAAAAATGAGTCCCAGACTGGAAAGGTTGAAGACCTCTGATTTAAGCGATGGTTGAAAGTCACTTACCTGGTGAGAACAATAAAACAACAAGCAAATGGAAGCTCATTGGGGCAGGGTGGCGTTTTAGAAGCCATCTGTCTGACTGAGCCAACTGCAAACGCGGCAACATTCTAGACACCCTTCAAGTAGCAAATGCTACAAAACACAGATGTGAAAACCGGAAGTTGTGAGAGCAAGCAAGAGGAAATTAGAGAGAAACCACTCAAACAAACAAATAGGTTAAAAGCATAGTGAGCCAGAAAGGGAACTATTCAGTGGGGGTAATATTATGCATTAATAAAGTATTGTTGAAAGATAGCAGCTCCATAGCAGCTTCAAGAGCCATCCCTCCCATAAAGGAAAGGAAAGCAGCTGATTTCGGGGCATCACTCATGGGCAAGAAATTGTCTATTGTTTTGTCTGTTATTGTATTCTTGGTGGCCACTCCCAGCAGTGGCATTGCCTGCCGAGGGGGCCTAGCCTGGCTCCCTCTCTGCTGTCCTTCCACCAGCAGGCAAAGATCTTTTTTCTTCAAGCAGGTGGGTTTGATGAGGGGATGATGTTTTTATTCTGTTATTGTCGTGTTTTTAATTGTGTTTTAATACATTTGTTGTATTAGTGTTTTAACCATGTTTTTTATGATTGTACAATGCCTAGAGTACCATTTTCCTTGGTGGAAAGGTGGGTGTACAAATCTGATCCAATAAATAGAGATATTTTATGACACCACGGAGATACGGTATTTGGATTTTATGCCTTCACCATGGATTTTCCCTCAGGTGCCAAAATCTTTTGTTCTGCACCAGCATAACAGCCATTACTATATATGCATACAGTCCTATATGAAGAGGTTTCTGTTTAGCTTCCTCAACCGTTCCCTCACTGTGTAATCTTGCTTGGCACAGAAGTAGGTGCCAGTGTCTCCCGGCTCGGCTTTCTCCAAGGAGAGTGGCAACTTAGAGCTCTTTGTCCCAGTGCTCTTGAAGCGGTCTTTAAATGCATCCTCAATCTTAGGATCTCCAGAATTTTCTACTGAAAAAACCACCAGTTGAAGCTGTGCATCCTTTCCCCTTTGCTGCTTGTACCAGTACATGTTTAAATATTTGGTTTTCTCCTGGGAACAGCTTAGGGTTACTGGCTGCCCCACCTTGATTACCACTGAGGAAGACTGATTAAGAGCAGAACCTATAAGAAAAGAAAAGAGTAAATAAACATAGCAGGGGATCAATTATTGAGAGGAATTTGAAATAAATGGAGATTTTGCCATTTTAGAGGTAGGCTATATTTCTAAAAGGAGAGGGTCCACTAAGCATTTCAATTACTTACAATACCATAGTGAGCCCAGGAGTCAATACAAAAGAAATATCCAGAGTGTGCTATGATTTCAGAAAATGTACAGTAAGTCATTTCCTACTTTTCTGTCCAGAGGCTAAACACCTGCAACTTACTTCCTTACATATTTTTAACATCACTGATCTCTTTGGGGGGGGGGGATTGTGGCTCTCAATTAGATCATACCTGATATAAAGTGGATTGTGCTGGTGGCACCTGTCTTTTTAAGGATAAGAGGAATAGGGTGGCGGGATTGAGAGAGAGTAGGAGAAAAATTGACAGAGGGAAGAACAGAATATGAGAATAAGAGGAAGTCATATATAGACTGGCTTCTTATGGTCTTCTCAGGGAGTTGAAAGAAACTGGTTCGAGACTGGCATCACTGCCTACCACATATAAATTTATTACACCTTCCTGTCCATTCACAGATTTTGCATAGACCTGTTTGACTCAAGACAGTAGAAGCATGAAGAACATGAGTAAGGACTCCACCTACAACTCCCTTAAAAAGGATTGTTTGTCTCCAGCCATAAGCTAAAAATGGAAAATGAGTCCAGTGTTCCATGTTAAAAATATAAGCCCCAAGTCTGGAAAGGTTAAAGACCACTGATTTAAATTATAGATGGGAGTCACTTACCTGAAGAAAACAGTAAATACAGTAAAACAGCAAGCAAATAGTAGCTCAGCGGGATTTGGGGGCATCTAGGCAGAAATTTGCTTGACTGAGCCAACTGCAGACAAGCCAACATCCTTGACATCTATCAAATAATTAGTGCAGTAAAACACAGATATGAAAACAGGAAGTCGTATAAGCAAGAAATTGAAGGCTGCTCAAGCACAGAGACTAAAAGCTGAGTCAGCTGGGACAGGAACTGTTCAGTGGAGATAACAATATCCCATTCTCTAGAAGAGGACTGTAATGAAATGTGTACACGTGCACAAACACATCTTCTGTCCCTAAAAGAGGTTTCTGTACCAAGAAACTTTCCATGGCATTAACTATAAGAGAGCAAGGCATGTCCAAATAATCTCCCTCAATTCACAGGTGTTATTTTCCTCTATGTCTGATAGAAAAAACTGAGAGGATGTCGGTTCCATTCATACCTCTTGTCCCTCTTCACTGGGCTGTTGACAAATGTTGAACCATCTCTGGGACTTGCCTTTGTTCCTACTACATTTGTTTAGAAGTGGAGTACAATTTTTATAATAAAATTACTGAATTGAGTGAACTGCAGCTGTTCGTCTTCAGGACTCAATGAATCTCTCTCTGGCTGCCTCTACAAGAGAGGTTTAAAGCTCTTTCAAGGCTGATTTAAATTTTTACCTCTACAAGAGAGGAGCGCAAATTGGGGGCTGAGGCACTTTAAACCTCCGATTATGCGCATTATTGAATGTGCGTTAAACCGCGAGTTTTAATTTGCGACAGCAGTTAAAGCGCCTTACCGCTGTGTAAACATGCGATTCTCCTCATGTCAATAAGTTTAAAGTGCGTTTCTGTCGTCCCGTAATGTGCTTCGCCGCCTCTCATACAGAGGTATTAGGAGTAAATGCACTTCCGCGAATATGCGCATAATCGGGCAGCCAGGCGCCAAAGCAAATCCTTCTAGAGGGGGTCTCTCTCTCTCTCACACACACAAGAATCAAGAACCTTTATTCAGGAGCGTGGCAATGTGAAGTACAATTTTTTATAATAAAATTACTGAATTGAGTAAATTGCAACTGTTCATCATCTTCAGGACTCAATGAATATATATATATATATATATATATATATATATATATATATAATCTCACAAGAATCAAGAACCTTTATTCAGGAGAGTGGCGATGTGAAGTTTCAATGAAAGGGGAATGACTGGAGCTATAAGTGAAAATATGTTATGGTGCCAAAAGGTCATTACTGAAGTTACGACTGAAGCCACAAGGTTTCTATATTGTCTGGTGAAGTAGGGTTTCTAATCCAGTTCTGTTCAATTCTCTGGACCTATTGGGTTCTCTCTCCAGATAATACAGTATATATTTTTGTTGCAGAGAAAATTCAGTTTTCCCTATAGTTAGCATGTCCATTGAAGTTTGGAATGCCAGGTGGGCTACGATTGCCCAAATGTCATAGGAATTATAGTCCAAAACATCTGGAGGGCCACAAGTTGTCTGCTCCTGAACTAGATAGACACATCTCACCAGCTGCAGAGTCAAATGTATTAGTAGGACAATATTTTGCCAACCATTTCCCCATGTGGCCCAAAATTGTTTAACTGCAACAGTGCAGCTGACGTTGCTGAAGACACATTTCCCTACCTTGAGTATGTATTTGAGCTTGAGGGAAACACAACTGGACCTCACTGCAGAGCAAACAACAGTTGTAATATGCATTGGAGCAAAAATTCAAAGGGCTCCTTCTGTTGTTAAGCAGCCTTAATCCCTTGTACGTGTGATGGAGTCATCACAGAGCTGACACCACAGACCTTTCATACTCTCTCCCCTCAAAATATATATTCATATATTCACCTATCACTCCTCAAGTGTCCTCTAATAAAATAAGCAAATAATGTGCATGTATATGTGAACCAATCTAACCTATGTTTGCTCTAATATCCTATTAATACTTCACCAAGTAAACCAAGCAAATATAATTTTGCCCAAATTTTAAGAGCTGGTTATTTATTTATTTATTTTGTGCAATGTTCATATTTATCCAGGAATAGCAGCCAAATGCCCAACAGTGGAGGAAAGCAAAGCTCACCTTATGGAATTCATTACCACAAGTTCAGCTACTAGCCATCAGTGTAGGGCTTTTTTAATGATTAAACAAATCTATGGGTGTTGGCATTATCAATTGCTAATATACAAGCAACATGAGACAACTTTCCTATTAATATCTGCTTTGTGAACTTTTAGAGGAATTTAGCTGGTGGGAAGATTGTCACAACAAACAACTTCAGGCTTGATAGACCAGTGGGCCAACTCAGGGCCAAGCTGTACGTGACAGAGGAATTCCTTAATCAGATCTCCCAACAGTATTTTCTTTTGTGAAAGCAGTCACAGTGGGAATGAGTTGGATTGGGACCATTGCACTGGTGAAAAGGGATTAAAACACTGTTTCCCAATTACAGCAGATACTCATATTGTACCCATCATCCACTATTAATAGGTGTATCGGGACCAGTGATTTAAGTTGGATAGATGTCATGGGGGGAGTTACAACAACAACAACAACAACAACAACAACAGCACCAGAACCCAAATCCAAACAAACAAACACAGACCATGACAGCCTTCAATTAAAGAAAATGACACCAGGAGATCAGTAAAATAAGGCAGTTTTATATGCCCTACATTTAAAACAGCCCTGCCCTCTACTGGAAAGGAACTGTGACAGCATCTTATATGGATGTCTCCATTGTATCAATGAACAGAAATCTGGCAGGTGAAGTGGGGAGATTTCAATCCATCCCAGCTCTGTCCACCAGCTTTCTTGTTGAAGCATGGACTCCATGGGCCATGAGATATGGTCCCCCTGATCTACTAGGATTTCATCTATTGGACCTGGACTAGTTCTTAGATGCTCAGGTAGTGGCGGTGGCCGGGGTGTCTTTTATCAACCTCATCTGCTAACTGACCATTTCCTGGAGAAATCAGAATTAGTATCACTCACTTCCAGTCTGGATTACTGTTGTGCACTTTTCCTTGACAATAGTCCAGAATATTCAGTTGGTCCAGAATGCAGCTGCTCGAATTTGTTTGGGTCCAATAGATCAAGCCATATTATTCATTAAACAAAAAACCTACGGTTTACAAAAACAATGTTAAGGCTCTACAGATTCCAACCAAGCACCAAAAAGCAGGGAAATTGGGAGTTAAGGCTCACAAGCCTTAACACCACATCCTCCCTAAGGAGGCAGAAAGTGCAAGTGAAATTCTCATTCTCCCAAAGCAGATAAACCATGAGGACAGGGTGGAGAATATGATATGCAGAGGTGACTGTGGGGTTGTGGTAAACTGATCACGAACAACTTAGGGCCACCTACTTCTCTTTTTTTGTTTTGAGCAGCCCTTCCCCAACCTGGTGCCCTCCAAAGGTGTTGGACTACAACTCCCATCATTGCAAGTCAGTATGTCCCATGGTCAGGAATGCTGGGACTTGTCATCTCAAAAATCTAGATATGCAATTTGATCTGCAGAGGTGACTGTGGGGTTGTGGGAAATGATGATGAACAACTCAGGACCAGCTACTTCTCATTTCTTAGAGCATCTCCTTATGTTGAGAGTTGCAACCCAACACATCTGACAGGCACCAGGTTGGGGAATGTTGTTCAAGAACAAGGGAAGGCAGAAAGTTGATCTCCAGATGTTTTGGAATTCAACTTGTAAAAGCCCCTATCAGCATGGGCAGTTATCAGGAATGCCGCGAGTTGATGTCCAAATCATCAGGATAGATCTATTTTCTGCCCACATCTGTACTAAAGTATGATGTTTTCCAGCATTAAGATATGTGATCAATCAAGGAACTACAAAAGAGCTGCATCATTTTAAATAAACTGTCAAAACCAAATGAAACAACAATGAATGAATCTTGAATACCTAATCCAGATAGCCCTTCAGACATCAACATTAGTTTTCAACACATGGCATAGGATGTCTGTTTCTTGAATATCAGATAAAGGATTTCTCTTACTTGTCCAGCAGTGTGAGATCAAAGACAGAGCTACCACCTAATACTTTCATGCGTAAGTATTATTTTAAAATTAAGTATGAATTGATTTTTGTCTTCCCCATAACACATAACATGGGAGTTACAGTGCAACGCATCTGGAGACCACCAGACTGGAGAAGGTTGACTCCTATACATGCCTTCTCAGAAGCCAGTGCCACTGAATTCACTAGAGCTTTCTCCCAAGAGGTATAGGATTGCAAACTAATCTCATCTGAAAGGTGTTCAAGACAGCCAAACTAAACCTCTTCTGCTCCACTGTTGCTTTGGTGAGATGATGTATTGTGCAGGGATTGTGGGGAGTGAACAGTATATTTTTTATAAATACATTTAAAGAAAAAAACATGTATTTATAAATACATTTAAAGGGGGAAAAAAGCAGGATAGTGACCAAAAGTTGGAAGTGCCTGGCACATGCTCTGGTTCTAGATCCGTAATGAATAGTGCCCCTTTTGTTATCAAGAGTGCTGCTATATGCGAGATGTGTGTGAGGCCTCCTCCACACGAGACGTTTAATGAGCCTTGAAGGCTCATTATAAATTTTACCTCCACACCAGCGGAGCGCAAAACGGGCGTACAGGCGCGTTATCTCCCCGATAATGCGCATTTTCGAATGCGCGTTAAATAGCGACTTTTATTTTGCTCCGGCCGTTAAAGCGCATTTTCGCCGTGTGAACAAGCGATTATGCGCATTAACGTCTTCTAAAGCGCTTTTTGGACATCAATTAATGCGCTTCGCCGCCTCTCGCCGCCTCCCGTGCAGAGGGATTAGGCGTAAATGCGCCTCCGCAATAATGCGCATAACCCCCGAACCGGGCGCAAAAGCGCATCCTTGTGGAGGGGGCCTGAGAGAAAAGTATTGGGCAGACCCTGTATTTGGTAAGGGTATGGAACAGCATTCCCCATCCTGCTGCCCTCCAGGTGTTTGAGATGACAAGTCCCAGCATTCCTGACCATGGGACATACTGACTTGCAATGATGGGAGTTGTAGTCCAACACCGTTGGAGGGCACCAGGTTGGGGAAGGGCTGCTCGAAACAAAAAAAGAGAAATAGGTGGCCCTAAGTTGTTCATGACCAGTTTTCCACAACCCCACAGTCACCTCTGCATATCATATTCTCCACCCTGTCCTCATGGTTTATCTGCTTTGGGAGAATGAGAATTTCACTTGCACTTTCTGCCTCCTTAGGGACGATGTGGTGTTAAGGCTTGTGAGCCTTAACTCCCATTTTCCCTGCTTTTTGGTGCTTGGTTGGAATCTGTAGAGCCTTAACATTGTTTTTGTAAACCGTAGGTTTTTTGTTTAATGAATTTCATGGCCTTGTGTAACGGATGATTGGATATTATACAGTTGACAACCAAGCCAGCATCAGCCAGAATGTTATACCATTTTGACATCCAATATAAAATCAAAGCTAGTGTTATGTGTTGAACTCACTTTTAACATTAATAAATCAACCAAAATGCTTGCATCTCCCTCATTTTTAAAGATAAAGAGATGAAACCTGGCATCATGGTAGCTCTTAAGTAGGGATATAGCTATGCCAAGTATGAAGCAGATCCGTTCATGCCTTGATTTTTAGGAATTTTTTAAAGTTCAAACAGAAATCTCTTTGGGGTTCAGGACCGTGAGCAGTACAAGTTTTAAAAATGAAATGAAAGATAAAGAGATGAAACTTGGCACCATGGTAGCTCTGAAGTAGGGATTTAGCCATGCCAAGTTGGAAGCAGATCCATTCATCCCTTTATTTTTAGAAATGTTTAAAACTTCAATTTAATTTTTAAATTAACTAAAATGCTTACAATTCCATCATTTTTAAAGATAAAGGGATGAAACTTGACAGCATGGTAGCTCTTAAGTAGGGATTGAGCCATGCCAAGTTGGAAGCAGATCTGTTTATGCCTTGAGTTTTAGGAATTTTTAAAACTTCAAACCCAATACTCCTCTTTGGGGTCTAGGGCCTTGAGCAGTACATTAAAAAAAAAGAAAGAAAGTAAAGATGAAGAGATGAAACTTGGCACCACGGTACCTCTTAAGTAAGGCTTTAGCCATGCCAAGTTGAAAGCAGATTGGTTCATGCCTTGAATTTTAGAAAAAAAATTGAAGTCAAACTTTTTGAAAAAATATCCTAAAAATCAAGGCACGAACCGATCTGCTTCCAACTTGGCATGGCTCAATTCTAGGGTGACCACTAGGGTGTGGCCTAGTGGCTAAAGTGTTGGACTGGGAGCTGGGAGATCTGGGTTCTACTCCCCACTTAGCCATGAAAACCCTTTGGGTGACTTTGGGCCAGTTGCAGACTCTCAGCCCAACCCATCTCACAGGGTTGCTATTGTGAGGATAAAATGGAGAGGAGGAGGATTATGTATGCCACCTTGGGTTTCTTGGCAGAAAAAAAGTGGGATATAAATGCAATAATAAATAATAAAAAACTGTCAGGAATTCCCCAGATTTCTCCTGGTTTTTGTTCTATCCTCAGTGTCAGGGGGGATTTTATGCAATAGTCTATAATGACCTGGAATTACACACTTTCCCTTTTAAGGCCACCATTAGCGTGGCAGTGGGGAATGACATGCTTTCTAGAGATGTGTCATTCTCTCCCACTGCTCCAATCAAGGCCTTAAAAGGGAAAAATGTGTCATTCCCAGGCATTATAGAAAAGGGACTGATTGGAGCGGTGGGGTGGGGTGAGAATGACATGCTTTCCCCTCCTCCGCTCCAATTGGGGACTTTAAGGTGGCCCCAGAAAGCCATTTTCCTGCCCCCCCACTCGGTGTCCTCTTTTTTGGTTTCCCAAATATGGTCACCCTACTCAGTTCTTGCAGAGGCTGCATATCCATCCCTAGATATTTACTCAAAAGTAAGACCCATTGAATTTCCTTGGTTCTTGAAAAGCAACACACTTGCTTTCAGATTTGCCAGTCTCAGCATTCTATGTGTGCTATGAATGCCTGCTCTGTCTGTCCCTATAGTTTCCTGCAAGGTCCAGCCAGGGGAAGCCAGTAAATTAAACCCAGGGGTGGAAGGTGGGATTCCCTCAGGTTCATCTGACAGCAGGTGCTATAGAACATGGACCTTCCAGGAGTGTTGAGGCTGGATTTCTGGCAGACCCAGCCAGGCAACTTTATGGCCTGTTAGTCCCTCCATTTGGTAGCCCGCAGAGCACCTGCCTCATAAGGCAAATGGCCACATGAGAACTGTTATTATGGCCTGCTACTTTGTTTGTCTTTAGTAGTCTGTGGTCCAGATCTCTTCAGAAGGGGGAATAGTGTTCTGTGGTTGGGGTCAGTCTAAATTATCTCCAGGGGTCCCTTACTCAGTGCCTCTGATAGCAAAGAGATTGAGGGTTTTCCCCAACTCTGTTACTCTTGAAGTTACTAGGCCTGTTGAAAATAGATTTTATAACATAAGCATGAAAACAGTGAATACCCCTTTTAACTTGTTAAACCAATGAAAACATGCCACACAAGAAGTCTTAAGATATGAATGGTTTATAAAGAAAAGTAAATGCAAAAGAACATCAGATGCAGAAGTGAAATCTGAAATATTACTAGTAGTAGTAGTAGTAGTAGAAGAAGTATCCTGCCTTTTGCCCAATGCTGGGCCTCAGGGCAGCCTTACAAAACTAAAACATATACAGCTAAAACCTATAAATAGGAATATACTAGGCTGACTATATGAAAAGGAGGACAGGGCTCATGTAACTTTAACAGTTGTAGAGAAAAGGAGATTTCAGCCAGTGTCATTTGTATGCAATTAGTTCCTGGTGAAATTCCCTCTTCATCACACCAGTTAAAGTTGCAGGGGCCCTGCCTTCTTTTGTATATGGTCACTCTAGTATAGTGCCTGCAACTTTAACTGTTGTGATGAAGAGGGAATTTCACCAGGGACTAATTGCATACAAATGACACTGGCTGAAATTCCCTTTTCTCTACAACTGTTGAAGTGACATGAGCCCTGTCCTCCTTTTCATATGGTCAGCCTAAATATACAAAAGTTAAAAATATAATTAAATACTTTTCAATATTAAAGCATTTAAAACATTTTAAATACATAACAATTTAAAAGTCAAAGGTATAGACAGAGGTCCAGATTATTTACCAAAGGCCTGCTGGAACAAAAAAGGGTTTGTCTGCATCCAAAAACACATCAAGGAGGGAGCCAGTGTAGACTGAAGGATTAGAAAGAAAATCCATGTGTGTACACTATGCAAAATAAACAACAGCTCAACTGTTTCTAAACCTTATTAGAAAAACAGGGTGACTAGGCCGAAACCAGCGTTGTAGGCCCAGAAGCACTTTGAAAGGTTTCAGCGTTGTACTTAAAACTTAACACTGGCCCAAACTAATTAAATGAAGTATTTGAAGCTTTTAACTTATAGCAGTATGGACCAAACTCTTAGAAAAGAGGGAAGAAGCACTGTGTGAGAGTGGGGTGGGGGAAATTAAAAGAAAGGTATAGCTACCTATTCCCAGGAGAGATCTGAAGATCAAGTTACCATGGATCCAGAGGAACCACACCCTGCTTCACCAGGGAGCAAAAGAGCAAACTGGCCTTATGAAGATAGCCCAAAATACTCTCAGAGCCAAAAGAATGCATGTTCCAGAAGAGAAAAGAGAAACTCTTCTTCTTCTTCACTCAAAAGGTCTGTGCTAGAGGCAGCAGCCATTTCACTCACCCACCCCACATTCTAAGGCAGGAGGGAGGGGGGAGAGTGTGTCGCATTATGAGGGAAGATGGCCGCCTCATTGACTTGAATGAGAGGTTAAAATAGTCCTTAAAAGTCAACCGAAGGGAATTTTAAAAAAAACGAAAAGCTTTCCATCAACTACAGTCAAGGAGAAAGAAGACCCCACCACTGGATTACTTAATAAGGCTCTAGAAATTATGCAAATTGTGAGCACAAAAAGTAGCAACCCGAAAGTAAATTTTACAAAAGCAGGGAGACAGGTTTGTATTCCTTTTCTAACTTAAACTGCTCTCCTTCCCTCAATCTTTCACCAATCTTCTTGAAATTTTCAGGTAATGTAAAACAAACATTTCTTTCTGGCACCTGTAAATTTCAGAAAGGTTGATGAAACATTTTCGATTTTATGGCTGTTAGAATGACCCCCCCCAATTATCACTTTAACATGGCGGAATGTGTTTTTTACTGACGGCCCTTAACAATGGAGGCACGGCTGTGCCTCCATTAATTATGCCAAACTTCTACCGGATTCACTGGTTCCAATATGTTTCCGGGCTTAAGGTGCTAGTTTTGACCTTTAAAGTCCTAACTGTCTTGGGACCATATTATCTCATGAGCTTCCTCTTTTCCTAGAAAGCTATCCAAGATTCTTAGCCTGTGCCTATGTTCCCTTGCCAACAGATGTGCAGTCCGGTGGGTTCATGAGACAGGAACTTTCCGGTTGTGGCATTGAAGATGTTGAATAGCTTCCCAAAAGAAGTACACTTACATTTTATTGCCTGCTTTTAGATTGGGTTTGGAAACAGTTTTATTTCACCAGACTACTTTAAGGTGTACTCATTTTAATGAAGAGCGAGAGAGAGATGGAGAAAACAGATAAAAAGAAAATTGGATAACATGGGACATAAATAATAAGAATATATATATATATATATTTTGAAGTACAGATAAGAAATATGACCGAATAAGCTTTCCTGAGCTTAAATCTCTCCTTTTTGCCCTGGTTATCAACAGCTTTGGGAAGGGTGTGCAGGGTGGTAGCTCAAGGCCTTAAGCACCACTCCCAGACTAATCATCAGGGTCAGGCTATTTCCATACAGCTGACGGTGAAGTGACAAACCTAGACCTTCTAGCTCAAAGACCCAAAAGTCAATGGCTGAACATGGAGGTTGAAATGCCACGACTAAACATGCCACTCTGAAAACCAAGCCCTAGTATTTATACCCAGGCATAACCAATCTAATGGCTCCATACTGCCTGCCAATCCCTGGAGGTAATGTTGTGGGGGGGAACTCACTCTGTTCTGTGTGTGCAGAGTATTTTGAGGTCTCTGAGCACACCGAGTCTGTGGCAGCTCACTGGGCCAGGCCTCAGGCACTAAGGTATCTGGATCAGGCAACCCTGAAGATTCTGATAGGATTGTTGCTGCAGCTGCTTCTCCCTGCAAAACCTAAGTGAAAGTATCACTCAACTGAAATGGTGGGATTAAACCCAGGGGCTCCAGTTCCTGCACACTGTGGTGGAGTGGAAGAATGAGGAGAAAGAACAAAAACATGAAAAAGCGAGGACAAAAGTAAGATTAAGGGGGAATCCACACAGTCCTTTGGAACGTTTTAAATTGTATTTTAAAACGTTCCAAATAGGTGCGTTCTAAAATATCTTAGGCCACATTACTGAGTACCCCCGTTACAGGAGAAACAGTCTTCTGTCTTTAAAGCGGTGTGTGCGATCACACACTGTTCTGCCCTGTCTTTTCTTCTTTCGTTTTTCAATGAATTTAGGGCAAGGCATTGTGGGGGTTGTAGTTCAGTTACACACTTCCTTCTTAGTTCCTCTGTCATTCCCTAGCGAGTATAGGGCTAAGAATTGTGGTTGTTGTAGTTCACTGGTCCACTTCCTGTTTCTTCCCCACCAATCAACTGCTCAGCATTTGGGCACCAGTAAAGGAAGCACTGCCTCCATGAATCAGAAACGGTAAGGAAGGACACATTATTTTACTTAAAACGATTTATTAAAAGTGAAACCGTTGTATATAACTGAAGGGAGTTTTAAAAAACCTCAGATGTACAACGTTATAGGGAGTGCGTCATGTGGCCCAAAGAGTTTTCATAACCCTTATAAAACGTCAAAAAACTCGTGTGTAGATCCGCCCTATGTGGATGTGTGGGGATTGAGGGGAATAGAAAAGGAAAGTTGTGGATGTAATGATGAGCAAAAAAAAAAAAATAGCAATGGGTTAAAGCAGGGGTGAGCAACATGTGGCCCATGTGCCACACACACCCTCCTCGGTGCAGTCTACACTATCCTTTGCCGAACTGCCATATTTGGTGGCAGTGGCAAAAAAAATTAAAAAAAAAAATCCAGAATGGCACTTTTCACACTATGGAGCGCTAAAAGTGTCAAATTTAGCTTATCCTGAAACTAAAATGGACCTTTCATTGCTCCAGAGCCACTACAGAATAAGCTACTTTTAACCCCTTTAGTGCTAAAAAGAGCTTTGCTGCTGAATTTTGTGGCAAATCGCCTATTTTCCCCTGACACTCTATAGAGTGTGGCACATGCCATGGAGCAAGGCCAGGGAAAAGGGGCTCATAAATAGTCCCCAGACCACCCAAGGTTGGGTTAAAAGAATAAGAAGAAAAAAGGAAGTGTGTACGACGGTGAGGCAGCTAGCGTTGAAGGATTTGTTCCACTCGGACAGTGATCTGTATTACGGCCCAGACGTGGCTCCACAGAATTTGGGTGTTAGCTCTGAGCCATGGGTCACAATCCCACAGGACATTATCCACTCAGGCCCCATTGAAATGAATGGGAGCTGCAAAAGCTAGGGTTGGGATGCTTTGCTTGAAACCTTGGAGGCCAATGCCAGTCACTATAGGTGAGACCGGGCTCAGCCAGCAATTGTCAGTAAAAACAATTCTTATTTATGTGCCCCCATGAATGCACATGGCTCCTGCAAAGCTATGCATTTCAGCATGGTTTGCAATGGAGAATTCCTGGTGGATTGAGTCCCATTTTAAGAATTAGGAAGGGCCTGCCACTAGTGTTCCCTATATTAGGCTGACCAGATGAAAAGGAGGACAGGGCTCATGTAACTTTAACAGTTGTAGAGAAAAGGGAATTTCAGCCGGTGTCATTTGTATGCAATTAGTTCCTGGTGAAATTCCCTCTTCATCACAACTGTTAAAGTTGCAGGGGCCCTGCCTTCTTTTGTATATGGCCACTCTAGTATAGTGCCTGCAACTTTAACTGTTGTGATGAAGAGGGAATTTCACCAGGAACTAATTGCCAATTATTCCCTTTTCTCTACAACTGTTAAAGTTACATGAGCCCTGTCCTCCTTCTCATATGGTCAGCCTACCCTATATTATCCACCCTTGTGCCTGAACTGCTACAGCTGCAGTTGTGGTGTATATGTGTAATTTTATCCTCAAGATGCTTTGCAAATAAGTTCTCTAAAATTACCTTAGCGTCCTGATAGGAGTCCCCTAACTCTGCCTGGAAGCCAGAAAAGCTCTGCTGGAGCATATGCAATGGTGGCAGAAAATCCTTTTGTCAGCTCGAACATGAGCTCTAGCCAGCATCTCAACCACTTCATCACCCACAAGCTCCTGCATATACCAGGGACCTGAATGGTTAATTTCTGAATTCCATCACATGATCAGGGCTTTAACAGGGCAGGAGTGTCAGTCACATCAACAATTATGCAGTCGAGTTTCCCGCATTCTGGGAATTTGCGGGGGACAGTACATCCGGAGTGCAATGGAGGAGCCTCACACTGGGAAAAACTCCTAGGGACTTTCTAGTGGGAATCTTTCAGATTCCAATGGAGAAATGGCTAAAATGAAGGGGGGTGGGGTAGGGATGACCATCAGTAGGTGTGGCCATGACCACTGTAGTCATCTGGCCCAAGGAAAGCCTGGAGGGGGTGTGGAATTCAGTCCCCCACCCAAATCTAGTTTCTGCTATAAACTGTGGCTAATGAGCATGCTCAATTTCTGTTAATCTGTTGGGGGGAAGCTAACGCCTTTAGTTTCTAAATAAATAAATAAGGGGGTATTTCTGGAAAATTTGAGGCTCCCCCAAGCATGCTGATACCTCCCCATTTTTCCCCAGTGGTTCTGTCTTGGTTCCATTTTTGTCAACACCTACCACCCAAGTTCACTATTAGAGGGATGATTTTGCATATGACTGGCTGAGACTGATAGACAGTGGCTTGCCTTAGAGCTCCATTAGATGAGCATCTTATTGCACGCTCATTACTGGGCACTTACAGATTTTCATGGGTCCTTCTCACGTCGTCATCTGCCTCCTGCCCCCCTGCCCCTTCTAGACTTCTTCGCACCACAAAAAAACCCCCAGTAAATCTGATTTATTTTAAAGACGGAAGTTGCCACTATCTCCTGCTGTGTGCAGGAGAAGCAGCGGGATCAAAACGGCCCACTGAATGGGCCACATGCACGTCGTTTACTTCTTCTTTCAAATGTGTGGTCAATGGTAAGGAAACATGATTTTCCCCACATGATGACGCTCTTTGGCTACCTGGGCACAAGCTCATGGCAGATATCCTAATTAATAGCTGAGCACCAACTACAATGGAGGAGGCATTCCTGGAGTTATTGCCTTATTATTTCTCATTCTTTTCTTTCCTTTCCTTCTTCAGACATAATATATGAAGAGATCCATGAGAAAATGATGTGGTTCTTTTGCTGATGAACCATGATGGAGGTGGGGGGAGGGGGAGAGAGAGAGAGAGAGAGAGAGAGAGAAATGAACAGAGAGTGAGAAGGCAAATCTTTTTAACCTTCTACAAAGCTAGACAATCAAATTTCCTGAAAACACTTTGAGTTGTCTCTCCCATCTATTATAGCAAATCCATTCCTTCCATTGGAAACTAAAAGTAAAAAGTCTGACATTGTTTGACTGAATAATAAAGCCAAGAAGTTGGTGCTTTCCCTCACTGGATTGCCTATGACAACTACAAAGTCATCTGTTTCACACACACAAAAAATGGCTGGAGACAGGTCTGAATAACTGCTGAGTTTTATATATTTAGGGGGAGAATTTCCCATCCATCCCTGTGTGCCTTGCTGAAACCTGAGAACTGGCTTATAGCCATTCATGTCCTGCTTGTGGGCTTCCCAGAGACATCAGGTTGTCCACTGTGGGATACAAGATGCTGGATCCAGCAGGGCTCTTCTTGTGTTGTTACCTTTTTGCACCAGGCACCAGATTGTGGCTGACCAATGCCCAGCAACGTGGTTTTTTTCTCCCCATTTATTTTTGTATTTTGCTGAACAAGTAGCCAAAAGAAGAGTTTGGGTGAACTCAAAAAACAGGCTCACTAGATTGTGACGTTTCAGCTGATCCTCATGATGGTGCTATTGCTGTTTGGATAAATATTCAGATTTCCAAATACCGTATTTTCCGGCGTATAAGATGACTTTTTAACCCTGGAAAATCGTCTCTAAAGTCGGGGGTCGTCTTATTCGCCGGGTATAGGACGGACGGAGGGGGGCTGCAGTAGCCGCCGGTGCCGGACGGGAGCGGGCATCCCGGAAAGGTAAGGAGGGGGCGCGCGGAGGGGAGGGGGGGCGCACGGAGGGGAGGAGGGGGGCCCTTACCTTTCCGGGACGCCTGCTCCCGTCCGGCGCCAGCGGCTACTACCAGCGGGCTTCACGGCCTGCTCCAGGGTGGCGCGCCGGGTGATCGCATCACCCGGCGCGCTACTCTAGAGCAGGCCGCTAAGCCCGCTGGCAGTAGCCGCCGGCACAGGACGGGAGCGGGCGTCCAAGAAAGGTAAGGAGGGGGCGCACGGAGGGGAGGAGGGGGGCACGGAGAGGAGGTGGGGGTGCCCAATAGTTGCCGCTTTAAGGGAGGAGGCTTTGGATGACCCTAAAAGGGCGTGAGTTAAATTCCTGGAGGAGAAAGTTACCGTATCAATGCTACTAGACCTCATGGCTTTGTATTGCCTCAAGTAGATGTTTGTTTCATTCATCAAGGCGTGACTGCCGATTGTTTAATAACAGCAACAAAATCACCTCCTCCCCTATATACCTGCACAGCCTAAATTAGACTACTGACGTGAAGAGAGGTTGGAGGAACCAGGGGTGGTTTTGCTTCACTCAGTTCTGCTCCTCCAAACTCATTCCTGGGTTCCGCATCCCTTTATTCCTGCCATATGTCTTTTGCATCAGAGTCCAAGGGGTGGGTCTTGGGGTTTTAGTAAAACAAAACCTAGATTTGGCAAGTCATAAGTCTGCCCAGGCCTATCCTACAAGAGGTCGCTCAGGGGCTGCATCAGTGATGAATTGACTCCCACATTGCCTAGTGGGTCACTCAGGCTACCCTGAAGCAACTGATGGATGATGGAGAGATGCTTCTGAAGTAACCATAGCGGGTAAAAAGTCTGCCCCAAATGCCCGTCCCTCCCTCCTTGCTTCTCTTCCCCATTCCTAATATTCTCCTGCATACACACTCATACACAGAAACACATTACCTAGAAGACAAGCACTGTCCCTGATAAATAGGAATAATTAGAAAGCACATTTTCAATGTTGAACAATTGCACAAAAATGATATTTTGTGAAAATGACCCTGTTCAGATGACACACTAAGCCACGGTTAGTCTGCTAACCCTTTTGCAGCAAATGGTTAGTGAGCATGTTTAAACCGTGGTTATGTACGGTAGTCATCATGGTTAGGAAAGGTTCACACCACATGCTAAGTCATGGTTCACATAACATGTTAAACCATAATGTTTAGCTCAAAATGCTTAACCACCGTTAGTGTGTTGTCTGAACAGGGTCATTGTGTCCGCCTGTTGCAAGAAGGTTAGCATCCATCTTCTGACTCATTGCTTTCCACTCTTCAGGTAGCATGCTGGAAATGCACAAGATACCCCTGGGAAGCAATATCTGCATGAGGGTTTGTTCTTACTAAGTGGCCAGCCCTTCTTTACTGTGGAAATGTGTTCATCCTGGAAACCTACCGTAGGTTGGGATTGACCTTCCCCTATTCAATGAACAAAGTGCATTAGAAATTGTGGCTCAACTTGTTAACAGCAGGATCTGGAGTGTAAAGAACAATACCCTGTGTGCTTTGGGGTGTGAAAGCACAGAATTGCCAGGCAGTTCTACTGACAGTCGCGGATGGGCATAGCCAACTCTTGGTGATTTCATCTTAAGCCTCCAGAGACTCAAATTGCTTCCCAGCATCCTTGCATCATTTGGATTTTATTATGCCACCAATTGTTTTACTGTGGATAGAGATTCTGTAGCTTTTGGTTATAAATGCAACTTTAACTGTTGCGATGAAGAGGGAATTTCACCAGGAACTAATTGCATACAAATGACCCTGGCTGAAATCCCCTTTTCTCTACAACTGTTAAAGTTACAGGAGCCCTGTCCTCCTTTTCAGATGGTCAGCCTAGCGTTGGAAGAGGGGTAGTCTATCTTCTTCCTATCATCATCAGTTCCAGTTTGGTTGACAGCTTAGAAAACAAACAGCATGGCAGCTCCCATGGGTTTATTGTCTTATCCTGCCTTTCAGCTTTTGAGTGAATTAGGAAAAGTTTAATCCACTTGCACTGTTTTATGTTTACATGTTTGATGACAAACAGCCTTATGTTTATAAGTGACAGTTTTCCTGCTAAGTACCTGCATGTCATAAGCATTTGAATTAAAATTACCATATGCTGATGTTTTTTTAATTTTTATTTGGTGTGCGTTGGAAGAGGGGTAGTCTTATATGGCGAGTATATCCCAAACGCTATATTTTAACTGGAAAAGTTGGGGGGCGTCTTATACGCCCAGTCGTCTTATACGCCGGAAAATATATTGATGAGGCGACATAGTGAACTGTTAAAAACATTCCATAAAATTCACTATGCTTGTTCATTCAGATATGCCCACAAGCATTTTAACGTCTTATTGGTTTCAGTGGGAGAGACTGAGGCACATGTTTGCTTGCTTATTTACCTATTTATTGCACCCTTATCTGGACAGAGGTAGGGTGACCAGATAAAATCCAGGTCAGGGCTCATGTAACTTTAAGAGTTGTAGAGAAAAGGGAATTTCAGCCAGTGTCATTTGTATGCAATTAGTTCCTGGTGAAATTCCCTCTTCCTCACAACAGTTAAAGTTGCAGGGGCCCTGCCTTCTTTTGTATATGGTCACTCTAGTATAGTGCATACACCTTTAACTGTTGTGATGAAGAGGGAATTTCACCAGGAACTAATTGCATACAAATGACACTGGCTGAAATTCCCTTTTCTCTACAACTCTTAAAGTTACATGAGCCCTGACCTGGATTTTATCTGGTCAGCCTAGACAGAGGTAGCCTAGCTACAATTATCTGTTAGATGTAATCAACATCAAGTGTGCAAGAGAATCAGATAATGAATCAGTTAGAAATACGTTTGTAATGTGTTTGCTATCTTGACTGGTTAGTATCTCTTTTACCTGTAGATTCTATGTATGTCACATGATGCAGTTCTCAGGTTTGTTTCCTGGTTCTAACTGCTCTCTACGACAGTTATGCTCTCTCTGTGACAGTTATGGTTGTTAATGACAGTTGTCAAGAAGACTAGACGAGATTAGTTTCTCTCTCCACAACTGTTCTATATAGAAATGTTTCAGTTATGTTCTAAGAATAAACATTCATCATGTTTTGTTCTCTAATATTAAATCATTGTCTCTAGCATTGTTCTTTAAGAACACACCAATTCTGACTTCCGCCAACATTATATACGCTCTGATAACCTCTCATCTGGAATACTGCAATGCATTATACGTGGGGCTGCCTTTGAAAACAGTCCGGAAACTTCAACTGGTGCAAAACAGGGCAGCTAGACTGTTAATGGGGACTAGCCAACACGACCATATTACACTAGTCCTTTTCCAGCTTCACTGGCTGCCGGTCCAGGTCCAGGCCTGATTCAAAGTGCTAGTATTACTGTTCAAGGCCCTAAACAACTTGGGGCCAGGTTATATGAAGGAACGCCTCCTCCCATATTTACCTGCCCAGACCCTAAGATCATCCTCAGGGGCCCCTCTCCGTGAGCCCCTGCCAAAGGAAATGAGGCAGGTGGCTACCAGGAAGAGGGCCTTCTCTGCAGTGGCACCCCAGCTGTGGAATGAGCTCCCTAGCACCTATGCTATACTCCTTTAAACACCAGGTGAAGACCTTTTTATTTTCTCAGTATTTTAATAGTTCATCAGTTTAATTTTTAACCTTGCTGTTTAAATTTGTATTTTAAATCTGTGTTAATTTCTGCATGGCTGCTCGGTTTTAGCCTGGTTGTGCTTTTATACTGTATTTTATATTATGTTTTTATACTGTTGTAGTTTTATATTTTGAATGGTTTTTATGGTTTTAATTTTTGTAAACCGCCCAGAGAGCTTAGGCTATTGGGCGGTTTAGAAATGCAATAAATAAATTAAATAAATTAGTTCATTCATCCTCCAAGAAGCACAAAGTTGCAAAATCTCCCACTGGAAATCAACATGATCTAAAAATGCTTCACTCAGTCTGGATTGTGCCATTGGATTGTTAATAGATGGATTTTCCTACCAAAGGAAGTGAAGCAGGTGGCTACCAGGTGGAGGGCCTTCTCTGCTGTGGCACTTCATCTGTGGAATGAGCTCCCTAGAGAGGTTCACCTGGCACCTACATTATACTCCTTTCGATGCCAGGTGAAGACCTTATTCTCACAGTATTTTAACAGTTTATGATCACAGTCTTTTAACTCTGCCGTTTTAAATCTGTATTTTAAATTTGTATTTTAAATCTGCATTGCTGCGCAGATTTTTATATTGTGTTCTTATACTGTTTTATATTTTGAGTCTTGTTGATGACTTTAACGTTTATGAACTGCCCAGAGAGCTTTGGCTATTTGGTGGTATATAAATGTAATAAATAAATAGGGCACAGTCCTATGCATGTTTAAACAGGAAAAGCATCCTACAACTGGGGCATGATGGGAGTTGTAGGACTTTTTTTGTCTAAAAATGCATAGGCTTGCACCTAACTTACATAAATGCCTGTACTGAATATGTGAATGAAATAGCAAATTTCTTTCACTTCTGTTGTGTGAGATGTTGAGATTCATCAAGGCAATGGGTCTTTCAGGAATGGCCAGGCCATCCCGCCCCTTGGTTCTCTCCCATACCTTCCTCTGCCTGCCCACCTCTCTTTATATCAGTTCCTGTCACAATATTCACATGCACAATGGACCGACTAAAGTGGCTGTCACTCACGACCAGGGGCTCCTCCCCATTTGCATCAGCACCCATCTCCTTCTCCCCTGAGTGGCACAGAGTCTCAATGCATCCATTGTCACGCATGGAGACTTACGTTTCACTGTTTTTCTTCACACTCTGTTCTGTGCCAGATCTTACGTTTTCTACAAGTGCTTTTTATTATTTTATCTGCTCTAATATATCTTAATCTCTCCTTGCTGTCACATAGACATGTTCCTTTTCCTGGAGACATCTCAGATGCCATTAAAAATATCAAAAGGGAGATATTTGGTCTTGCTCAAGCTTTATGTTTTTCCAAGGAGCCGTGTTGTACTTGCCTCTTCTTAAGCCATCCCTGGCTTTAGTCCTTAAATATTCTGCCCTTCCAACATCAAATCAAAAGCAGATCGCAAATAAAATGCTTTCTCTCTTGAGCAGAAGGATTTTCTGCACCTGAACTGGTGTTGCTGTTGATTTTGCTGTTGTTGAAATTATTATTAACTATTGACAGATAAGCACAACATATGATGAATTTTCTACAGGCCAATATATATATATATATATATATATATATATATATATATATATAATCACTGAAGATGCATGCTGATATGCAAATATAAAGGGCCCCATTGCTACAATGCAGTTCTCAGGACATTTTCACACATTACACAGGAACAAACCCCAATTATCATTGAGGAGCCATAACCAATCCCAGTTTTCTGTTGAGCCTGCTACTAGTATATGACACATGCTTCCAAACACTAGTGTAGTGCCTTCACACAGTCCATTCTTAGGTGTGCCCCTAGAGTGTAATTTTATGTTCCAAAACACACAGATATACACACATATTGATAATAATAATAATAATAATAATAATAATAATTTACCTCAACCCTTTTGAAATTATTTCCATGTATCATTTACCACACGATCTCAGCCATGCAGAACTTCATGGCATCCACAGCCCCAGAAACAATACTGATATCATAACTAAAGATATCGACAAAGAAAGTACTGCTGTCATTTTTAGTAAATTAGACCTTGTGCAAGATGCTGTGAGGCAGCTCCCCAACACATTTTGCAGGCCCTTGTCCTCAGATCCAGACCAAAAGAAACTACACATCTGATGAAGGAGTTTCCCACAGATGTGAAGGACCAAATATATATTGACACACTTCAGAAGCCCCAACCAGACATCTTCTGTCTGCTACCAAAAATACATAAACCAGGCAACTCTGGGCACCCATTGTTGGGTTGTCTGGTTATATGTCCATTCGCAGACCATATGCTACCAATATTCCAAGGCGCATGCAGTATACCACTGACGTCTTGAGGAAATTAGTCTCGCAGAAAATATCCTAACTACCGTGCATGTTGATTCCCCTTTCACCAACATCCTCCACAAAAATGTACTACAAGCCTTCAGGAATATCACTGATGACGATGCTATAGCATAGCCAGTCACCAACCTCTGTCACTTCCAGTTGTACTTACAATTACTTCAGCTTTAGAGAGAACATACATACATGGGAACTCACATGGCCCTACAGTATGGCAACATCTTCCATGGCTGATTTAGAACAATGCTTTGTTTCTGATATTATTATGAGCAAAGAAAGTGAACACCCAGAGAAGTGTGGATAAAACTTTAATCACAAAAACGGATCACAATGCCCAATTGTACTGCAGATTTGTCATCTAAGTAAATGAACTTCCAAGATAAATATATGAGCCACTGAAATCCCTTGCTAAAGACACAGCTTAAGTGTCCTCCCCTCAGGTTTTTTTTTTTTTTTTTTGCTTTTCCGGCAGATTAGTGTGTTCTAGCTGTGATGGATCTTTTTAGAATTAGAAAGCAAAGAAGCACACATCCCCCTTACTAGCAATGTGCAGGGGTTGGGGGGGGTGAGCTTAGTAATTGGACAGGGCGGAAATAAGACAATGGCAGAATAGAAGCACAAACCAGTCATTGGCTACTAAGATCACTTTTCCTACCAACCACTATTCATACCTTGGGACATTTCATTTATTCATTTCATTCATTCATTCATTCATTTTATTTCTAACCCACCTCTCCATCCAAATCGAGGCGGGGAACAACAATAAATATAAATATAAAAATCATAAAATAGATAAACCATTAAAACAGATAAAAACAAATACATTATTGAAAACATCTTAAAATTCAACTAGGTAGGACTGCATCTTTTAGGATTACTTTCTTCGCCTCACCCTTCATATCCTAAACAAACAGAAAAAAGCCTAATGCATCTTAGGAAGTTGGAACTTAGTGAAAAGGCAAATCAGGAAGAAACACAGGGAAAGCCAGCCTAGGCCACACACAGCCACCTACAGATGAAGGGATCACCATAGGATCCAGTGGAGAAAGACAAGGTTCACACAAGGTTACACAATTTGAAAGCTTACCCCTTAACTTTACATTCGGCAGAGCTTTCCACCACCCAATATTTTTAGAAGATGCTATGATACAGATGTTGCCACACACAGGCAAGAAGGGCTCTCACACCTGAAAAATGCACCTGAAGAAAAGCAACAGCAATACCCTTTGGGAAGGATCCCATTTTCTTATGTAAAATGATGCACTTATCCCACCTTTTAAATCTGATATTGCAGAACCAAAATCACTGTCCCTCCTCTCTGGCACCAGTCCCAACCAGTCCCCGGTCTTTCATATAAATTGGGTTTCCTCCACATCGCAAGGTAGTTAGTTTAGGGGGAAGTCTATCAGAAAGCGTGTGAGAGGGGGGGCCACACTCTGCTCCAAAAATGATGAGCCACCCATGTATGAAAAGCCTGCTGTTTCTCATGTCCACCGTGTGCCTTTGCTCCAGCCGCTCCTCTGTTCCTTCACTTCGTTTCTCTGTATTTCTGGACCACTCACACCAGATCTACCTCCGGTGGGACCACGATGATGAAAATGCCATGATGACTTTTGAGCTTAAAACCCAGTCTACTGGATGGGTGGCCTTTGGCTTCACCATTAATAAAGAGATGCCTGGGGCAGACTTTGTGATTGGTGGAGTCCTTCCCGATGGCAACATCTATTTCTCGGTAAGCTAACAACTTGAACCGTCTCTTCCGCTCGCTAAAGAGCTTGGCTCAGCAAATCATGGGGCAGGGAGAGGGAGAGGGATATTTCCATTTTGACTGAATATACAAATGAATTTGGAGATGATTGTTTCCCATGACCAATGGGAGTTGGTTATGCTTTTAGAGGTATTGCAGGATCTATTGTGTACACTCCCTAACATAAGTGTATAACATCAGTTTACACCCAGGGTTACACTCCCATTCTCACCATGATTAATAAAAAGGTCTGGCACTGCATCAGGAAATGTACCCCTGATTGATTTTTTTCATCCTGTTCTCTCTGAGCATGCCCAGATCATCTACAGGCATGCTCAGCAAGGTCTACTGAAGCTGCTCTCCCAACTGTGCCCTTGTCCAAAGGCAGAATTTGCATCCTGAAGCCAATCCTCCTCTCAAAAATATTTTTTTAAAGGAGAAAAAGAGGGGAAAGGAGGCAGCCTTTTTGTTCAACATTTTAAAACATTTCTCATCCCGTGGTGAAATAAGAACTGCTCGATCAGGACAAAGGTCCATCTATTCCATTTCAACATCCTGCTTCCTAAAGAAGACTGCCAGATACCTCTGGGAAAGCTACCAGCAGGAGCGGAAGGCAATGGCCTCCCTCTCCCGCTGTTGCTCCCTAGCAAGAGACATTCGGTGCCCTGGGCCCCCTCTACAAGAATTCGGCTTGGCACCCAGTTGCCCGATTATGTGCATCTTCTCACAATCGCTTTTACGCCTAATTCCTATAAACAACATGTGGTGAAGCACATTACCGGCAGTATGAAACGCACTTTAAAGTGGTTGAAATGTGGAGAATCACTTGTTTGGTCATAATGCGCTTTAACTACCGCAGTAAGTTAAAACTCACTATTTAACACGCATTCAATAATGCGCATAATCGGACAGAAAAAGCGCCTCAACTCCCGATTTGCGCTCCGCTCTTAAGAGATAAAAAATTTAATGCGGCTTGAAAGAGCTTTAAATCGCTCTTGTAGAGGCACCCTGAACTGATCTTCCATGACTTGTCTGGACCTCTTTTAAAGCCATCTCATCTAGAGCACCCACTATAAATTATGTGTCGTCGGGGGGGGGGGTCTATCTTGTATCTTCTCCCAATCAATTTCATTGGATGACTCCAAATTCTAGTATTATGAGAGAGGGAGAAACCCTTCTCTTTCTCCGCTTTCTCCAACCATGAATACTTCTATAAACCTCTACCACATCCATCCCCCACCCCCAGGTCACCTTTTCTCTAAATTGAAAAAAAAAAACACCAATGTTTTAGCCTCACCTTGCAGAGAAGATGTTTCAACTCCTACACCCCGATGACCTGTGCCATACTTTTATACACCTTTCCAAGCCCTTATAATATCCTGATGCAGGTTGCATGACCAGAACGGTACACACGACTCCTAAAATGGCTACAGTATTGATTTGTGTAAGGGAACTGTGATAGTAGCATTTTTGTAAATGATAATAACATGGAAGTTAGGCGAAAGGGAGAAGTTTCATTGTTTTAAAGTACATTGTTTCAGATGGGATTTGATGGCCATTTTCTCACTTCATTTTCATATCTCCTTATATGACTCCACTGGGGATGTTGTTGAATTTTACCTTGGGTAAAATTTTGAGGTAGATTTAGAGCTTCCTGCTTGTGTGAAGCACCTGAGGAATTTTAAGACAAGGAGGACAGATTTCCATACAATTAGCAAAATTTATTGGGGAGGTTCTGCACAATCCTAAGTTAAAACTGACTTTTGCATGAGAAATAGGCAACTGAACAGGGGGAAATGGCCCAATTGCCAGAAATACAAAAGAGCAAGGCCAGTTGGTCTCCCCTCAGGTTTGGTTGAGCTGGTCTTTTTGCGTGCGTGGGGAGGGGGGGTTGAATAACAAGCTGTGTGTCTTGACCAGCAGGGCCCACTCCAGATTTGAGGGAACCTTTGGCATTGTATTTTTGGTGCCTCCATGTGCTCATGGCCCCCCATGTCAGAGGGCAGGTGGTCCTTCCCCTCCATCCTCATCCCACCTATTTCCAGCAGACCTGAGGGATAGGTGGGTTCTACCAGAAAAGGAGGGCAGCAGCAGTTGTGGTGATACTAATACTCCTTCAATGAGTACCAGACATTATAAATGCCCATTTTAATTGCCCACAATGCACCAGAAAAGGGGCCCCAGGGCAGTGGCATTAACAGTGGTGGGCCATTAGCAGCTGCCCAATAATGCCACTTCTTGACACAAGTGTGGTGAATACAGAGCATTTGAGCTGGGCTCTGCTCCTGGACCCAACAAAAGATTCTGGACTCTGGTCCCTGGTGATACACCTTGGAACCATTTTGGCTCCACCCCAAGGAATCACCTGCTGAACAAATTTTGATTTCACAATTTGGCAATCCTAGTAGAAAGAAACTCTGAGGTAAATTCAGAGGTCCTGACTTGGGCAAAGTGTTTGAGGAATTTCAAGGGCAGCGTAATGTGTTCTGAATGATGGCTTGCAAAATCTTTCAAGTGCACCCCACACATAAGTTTTCAGCTTTATATTCGTCAAGCTGACACCAGGAAACATGCATGTTCGTTTGTTTTTAAAAAATTCTCCTTTCTTTGACTGAGCATCTAAAATGTGACTCAACGTGTGGCACAACACATAATGTCACAACATTAGTTGCAAAAATGAAATCCTCTGCCTGCTTGTCCAAGAACAGAGGTGCTTCCGGATGAAGGGCTCCTAGCACAACCGTTTAGAAAGTATTGTACGGCTTTTCCATCTTTACTTACTTGATGGATTTCTGCAGTAAGAGAAAAGATGGAGGACGTGATGGGAAAATACAGGAAGATTACAGGTTGGAAACAACATTGGCTGGAGCCCATTTAAAATCCCACAAATGAGGAAGGCTGATGGTTAATGAAACCCTAGTCTGGAAGGATTCTAAGAGCCAAACTTTGATGGCAATGGAAACCAGTGCCATCCCTTCCAGGCGGGAATTCAGAAACTAAACCACCTGGGTGGGAAAAGTTAAATCCTACTCTCTTGATGTACAGTGTTCCTTATCCAAATCAGGGCTATGCATGGTCACACTAAAGCAAGAAATTAACCCTCAGTTAACGCTACAGGATTAGCACAGTGGAGGCTGGTGGCTCCAATGTTAGTGGAGTGATGAATTCATTTCAGATTTCAGTCAGAACCAGCCAGAACTCTAAAGGAGCCACCTGCCTCCACAGGATTAGAGTAATGTGTAGTTTGGCAGCCACTGTGTTCAATGGGGCTTCCTATCAGGTATGTATGCATAGGATGGTGATTAAAAGGTAGGAAATCTCACACTTATTTTAACCTGCTCACTTTTCTGTAAGGCTCGGAGAAAAAATTGGGACCACCAACACGATCCACAAAACATTGTGGCAAATCCTCATTTACAGACTAGAGTACCAGGTTGATTTTTCATAACATTATTAGAGCAGCAGCCTCTCCAACTCATATCAAACCAAAAACTGACATCTACACACAATCCTAGTCACATTTATTTAGCCATAAGTAGGGCTGTCAAAAAAATCCACAACAGAATCAAATGAGTTTGAATTTCTATGAATCTGACCAACAGATTCTGCAGTGGACCAGCTTTTCCGGAGTCATATGGATTCTGCGGACTTTCAGACTTTTTTTAAAAAAAACTTTTCAGAATTTAATGCAAATTTAATCATAGAAAAATATGTAAAATAAAAAAGCTGAAAATGTGCATTCCCCCCATAGACTAAAGCATGAAAATGTGCATTAGGGGGGATCTGCACATTTGGGGGGGCATTTGTACATTTTGGGGTAATTTGCGTAAATGCAAATTTGCACAAATTGGGAAATTGAGGGGGAAATCCAACTCCATCAATGAGCAACAGCAGAACAAAAGGCACCTGACAATCCGTGAAATGCAAACAGAACAGATTTTACAAAATCTGTACATCCCTAAGATTAAGTCCAATTCATTTTAGGAGGACTTTCTTTTAAGAAAGCGTGCCAACATTTGCAGCTTTGAAGTCTGACCCTATGCATGTTTACTTAGAAGAAGATCCCACAGTACCTAATGTGGTCTACTCCCAAGTAAGCGTAAGTCAATGGCAATGAATAGCAATGAATGGCCAATTTATCGCTAAGCAGAAAGTTATTATTATTATTATTATTATTATTATCATTTATATACCACCCCATAGCCAAAGCTCTCTGGGCAGTTTACAAAGATTAAAACATTGAACATTTAAGAAAACAGATTTACAAAATTTAAAACCCGTAAAAACATAAAATAGATAATGTACAAAATTTTAAAAACATAAAAATATAGAACAGATAATATACAAAGACAATATCTGTTTGAATGGATATTGATCTGGGGTCAATTAGAAAGCTCAGAATATGCTGTTAAATGCCTGGGAGAAAAGTCTTGTCCTGGCACTGAAAAGATAACAATGTTAGTGGCAGCTGAGCCTAATCGGGGAGATCGTTCCACAATTGGGGGGCCACTACTGAAAAGGCCCTCTCCCTTGTTGCCATCCTCCGAGCTTCCCTCGGAGTAAGCACCCGGAGGAGGACCTTAGATGTTGAGCATAGTGTGCAGGTAGGTTCATGTCGGGAGAGGCATTCCTTCAGGTATTGTGGTCCCAAGCTGTGCAAGGCTTTATATGAATCCAATTCTCCCCAATCAGGATCCACCACTCTCTCCACCACAATGCATTAGCTCTTTTGACTTCCCAAGTCTTCTCTGTTTCATTCAGGACTGGCATGGTGTGAATCATGAAACCATTTTAGAGGATGAAAGCCAAGACTACGAGTTGCTATCATTGACCCAGGACACAACTTCCACCACCATGGCATTCAGGCGGCATTTCCGGACATGTGATGAACAAGACCTGGATATCACGGTAATCAAGGCAGGCGTGCCTTCTACATGAGCAAGGGCACTGTCCAGCTGATATTATGGATCCCACAGAGTTCAGCAGGCTGGAGTGTGAATTGTGGTCAAGCACTTTTAAAAAACTCAACTCTTTATGATGGGAGAGTCTGAAGGGTGTGCTTGGCTCTCCCACTGAAATTAATGCACCTTTAAAGTGCATCCTTGCTATCCTGGTTTTAGCCAAACAAGGCTTCCAAATTGGCTCACAATTGGAATAAAATACAAAAAAGCAATTAAAAAGAATTATACAGTATACTAAAAACTGGCAATATAAACTCCCTAAAAGTGAATGCAGTGTCTTAGTGCCCTCCCACGCTGACGGGTGAAGGGTGACCACTACAAGGGAGAGGGCTTTTTGGCAGTGCTTCCCTGCCCAATTGTGGAATGCTCTCCAGGTGTGCAATGTACTCCCTAGAGAGGCTCCCCTGGTTTCTATGCTAGTATCCTTTGATGCCAGGTAAAAACCTTTCTGTTCTCCCATGCTTTTTAATAGGGCTATGCACAGATCCGGATCCAGATCCCAGATCCGGATCGAATTGGGGTGATCTGGACCTCCTGGTTCTGGATCCAAACCGGATCGGGGGAAGTCCGGATGGGCCCTGATCCGGATTGGATCGGTCCAGACTGATCCGGACTGGTCCGGAGATCTGGGGCACATTGCCCTTCCAGGTCCCTGGGTGTCAGGTGCCAGGGATGCTAGGCCAGTGGTGAGTCCAATGGACTCACCACCCTCCCCCAACTCTCCCTGATTCTCAGTAGAGCAACATCACGCCAGGTCATGATGTCACCCGGCGTGATGTCATTTTAACGAGAATCAGGCCGAGGCCTGCTTCTCAGCACAGCGGACGGCAGTGGATGGCAGTGGACAGTGGCGGGTGAGTAGGGAGAGGAGAGAGAGGGAGGTCCCCACTTGTTTCTACGATTTTAGTGCTGTGCTGTGTTGTAGTTGCATTTGATTTATCTGCTTCATTTTATGTTTTATAAGTGTTTTTATTTGCTTAAAATTTAAGCCTTAAATTGTATGGTGCCCAGAGAATCCCTGATAAAGGGGTGACTTAGAAACACAATAAAACAGTTAATAATAATTGAAAAGACAACTGCCAATTCCAATAAACTTTTGGATGGATTGTGCCCAAATTAGGCCTGCATTGTATTTCCCCCTCCCCACATTTGCCACGTCCAGATCAAAAATGAAAAGGCACATGGGGCTGCCGTTCAAGACTGTTTTGAAAATACAGTTAGAATTCTGCACTGAGACTGCTTGCTCAGATCACATCTCTCCAGTTGTACGAGAGTGTCACTGGCTGCCTAAGTACACCTGAGCCAAAGTCATAAGTGCTGCAGATTCCTTACGCAGCTATTAATATTTTGGGACACAGATACCTGGAGGAACATCTACCCTCCCACTAACCTGTCTGTGCTTTTCTGTCATCTGCTGATCCTCTTCATTGAAATGAAGTGTGTGTGTGTGTGGGGGGGGGGGGTAACTAGAGAGAAAGAGAGGCCAGTCTCAGCTGTGGGGCCCCCAACTGAGGAATGTCTTTTCTTGGAAAGTTTACCTGGTGCCAAGTTTGCTTTCTTTTAGGTGCCAGGCAAAAAAATGCACTCCGAGCTTTTCTACACGTCCAGTTTCACTTCTGTATTTTAAAGAGCATTTTCCGGGGGGGGGGGGTGTTATAGAGTAGGGGAAATGGGGTATTATTTCTGAAAGTGAAAGAAAAGGTAGCATCCTACTTGTGTTTTTGCACTATTCCACTATAGCACAGTACCTCCTAGAGGTGATGTACCAGAAAAGCAAGAAAAGAAAAGCTCTTTGTGTAGATAAAGAAAATAAAGCGATTAACAGCCTCCTATAGAAAAGCACTCCGTCTTTTAAACTACATTTTGCATACTTTCAAGTATCACTGGCTGGTCTTTTATCTGCTGGATCATCTTTTATTTATGGTTTTATGTATCACACAAGGGGAAGGAGCATGGAACCAATGGTTGTGACCCCTATCCTACAGGAAAAATGGGAGGGACAAAATGCCCCCAACCCCCAGTCCCTTTTAAAGCACATATGTGCTTCCCTCTGCTGCTAAAGAATAACCTGGCCTCAGAGAGTAGGATGCAGGTGCTAACCCAAAGCAGTTACAGGAGAGGTTAATTGTACTGGCTGAAGGAAGGAAGCATAGCTCACTTTCCTCTGGCAGCATCGAGGAGCCACAAATACATCCCCCACAAGAGTCACACTCAGTTCAGGAGTGGGAGACATCCGATCTCTCACTTCCCCTCCAAAGGAGTTGTTGGGGGAAGAGATTTTCCCAGCAAGTTTCATGCTTAGTTGTTTTTTTGAGGTTCAGATAACCCAATATTGTCATTAAAAAATATTTTTAAGCACCAAAAGGGTTGAGATTAATTTCAAAATCTTTATGTATTTATTTATTTATTGCATTTTTATACCGCCCCATAGCCGAAGCTCTCTGGGCAGTTCACAAAAATTAAAACCATGAAATCATTTTAAAAATATAAAACAAGCCACAAGCTAAAAACACAAAATAACATACAATATAAAAACACAACCAGAATAAAACCAAGCAGCAGGAATTAATACAGATTAAAATACAAATTTAAATCAGCAAGGATTAAAATTGAGTTAATTTAACTGTTAAAATACTGGGAGAATAAAAAGGTTGAACCCCTTTGAGCTCAAGGGCCAAATTCTACTGCAGAGAAGCTCTCGGGTGCTGCATTCCAGCAGTGGGTGGAGCTAAAGGCAAAAGGGTCGGGAACAAAAGTACCTGCATCATTTCACTTCAAGCTCATGATTGGTGGTAGGGCGAAAGGGGGTGGAGCCAAGGGAAGGAGTCATGGCCACCTGGGGAAACCTGGAGGGGCACATTTGGCCCACGGGCCTGTGGTTACACACCCCTGATACAGTTCACATTGTCAGTTTTCTACACACGCAAAAATCAAGCATTATAATTCTTAGACTTACAGGTTGAAAATATTTTAAATCTGTTTTTTAAATAAAAAACAGCTGTAGCAATTTTGTTCTAATTTGCTCAGTAAGAAATTGTATTTCACTTGGTTAGATTTTATGACTCATTTTCTGATTATCTCGTTCTTTATATGTTTAATATACAATGCCTCTCAAGAAAGATTTACTGAAGCATATTTGGCCTTAAATCGGATTCTTCTTTTCGATCTCCCTCCTTTTTTCTGGTGTCAAAGGTCTTTCCAGAAAGATAACAATCCTATCATTATGAGCTATACTTACTTATTTCATATTAGCCAGCATATAATATCCATTACATCTATCGCTGCTTGAGAGCCCTGGGAAACAAAGGTGAGGCATAATTGAAATACATGAATTATGGAGGAATGAATTGGGTTTTTGAATGTGGACCAGGAGATTAGTATCAGATTGTAGGATGGCATAACTGGAAGACCTTTACATACATGCTTTAGCAAACTGCTCCCCTATGAATGATTCAGGAAAATTGGCTATTATGTCATCTCTGGGGTGTTTCCACACCAAATGCTTATTGCAGAACAGCCACACTTGGTTCAGTCATTTTTTATGGCGCATCTACATCAAGAAGAGCTTCTTTAAGCGAATGACTTATTGCACGTTTGTGATTGGGCACTTACAGAAGTTTGCAGGTCCATTACATGACATTGTCAATGACCAGGATATCTCCCACATTATCTCCTGGAAATCTGGCTATGAAAAGAACCACTTTTAATGTGGTAATATCTGGAAAAAGTAGGCTCTTCTGCCGCTAGATGGTGCTGTCTCAATGGAACTGAATGGAGGGGAAGTATTCATTTCAAACCATGTGGTCACCCTGTATAATTTAGCCCATAACAATCACGCAAAAGAAGCAGGAAACACAAAGCCCCAGATAAGCAACATGATGTCCCCTCAATGTAGCGAGGCTCACAGGCATCAAATCATTGTCCTCCTGTTTTTCCTGTGGTTCTTTTGCCTTTTTTTCAAACTAATCTAACTTTTGGAGAAAGAATGGAACAATAACACAATCTCTACAGGTTAGATCACCTTAGCCCTGTCTTTTTCTATGTGCACAGAGACAAATTGGGTGGCTGAGCCTATATCACAGCACACCTTTCATGTTATTTTTCTTTCAGGTTGGCACCATTTTAGCTGTGAACTTTAGCCAAATCTTTAATGTGCACTTTTTCATCTATATCTGTTTTTTTTAACACATTCATGCTTTAGTGCTCAAAAGTACTACAGCACCAAAATTACGTGTATGGTGGTGGTGGTGGTTCTGTTTTTTACAAATGTGCTGCCTTCTCAGTGTTTCCAGATAGTGCCATTCTGTGAAGTTTTTCATGTTTCTGTTCCCTCTCCCACCTGCGCCCCTGCTCTTTTTTACCACTATGGATGTAATCACACAATACCATTGAAATTTAAAAAGTGCTTTAGAGCAAAAATGTCACTGGATGGAAAGATTGAGCCAAAAGTGGTTTTAAGATGGCACACTCATACAACTTGTCCTGGCCACATGTCTATGCCATACCAGCTAGTGTGGATGGAAAAGAGCACACAAAAACACACAAACACACAAACACACTGTGAGGAACACTATGTGAAGGGTGAAATGACGATTGTAATTCCACATGTAGTTCATGGCAGAAGAGCAAAGCAACTAGCAGCTGTCAGTCCATTGAACTCAATGGGACATACTTTTGAGTAGGCATGTATAGGATTGCAGTGTGTGTGTGTGCGCGCACGCGCGCATTTCAAATATAAAACGTTCAGTTAAGGCTGTATCACAATGAACTTCAGTTACACTCAAGAACTTCAGTTACACTCACAATTGCATTCAGTTTCAGAATTTATAAGATGGGATTTTTTTGGCTGGGAAGTTCCCTGTAATGAACTCTCCCAAGTGAGGACGGTCATATATCTGTCTAAAAAGAAAGAGGCATCCCTGAGACACAAGTTTTGAAAGATATGGACACACTGACACTTTTTGAACCAAGCCAAGCGATGCTTTTCTACAAGAGAATGTTTATTTGTTGTGTTTACATCTTGCCTTTCCCTCTAAAGAACCCAAGGCGAAGTACATAACCTTCCTTTCTCCACTCCATTTTATCCTCACAACAACCTTGTGAGGTAGGTTAGACTGAGAGTCAATGCCTAGACCAAAGTCACCCACTGAGCTTCATGGTCAAATGAGGACTTGAACCCGGATCTCCAAAACCCTAACCATTACAGCCCAATGGCTCTCCATATAAATATGGAGCTCCGCCACACTTACTTTTTTTCCCAGTTTGCATCCGTGGTTTCCCCCTCCATTTCCTTAGCAAGTTGAGCGCTGGGCACTTTCACATCTGTGCATTGTTGCGCTATTTCAGCTCGTGTACCTTTTTACCTGTATCGTTTCTTTTGTACAGGTGGTCAGGTCCCCTCCTTTGCTCTCCTTGAACCTGCACTAGGTACAAGTGATAATGTGATACTACAGTGGAGCTTTTCCTTTTCACTCCTCCTTGCACAGAATGACACGCTACGACTGGTTGCAGCTTATGGTACAGATGACACCATCGACTTCTTCAAAGGAAAAATAACCCACAAATCTCTTTTCTTGATGCTGGTTTCCAGTGAAGATGAGTTGCACTCGCCCAGTGTCTACTACGTGTACGATCTGAAGCTAAATGATGTGAGTAGCCAGCTACTAATGACAAAGCTGATGGATCTTGTGAGGTATTTCCATTCAGTAACATCAAAAGAATCGTATTTCCTTGCAGATAGGAAGGCCATTCACTCATGGTCATGCTATTCATTTCTTACTTTTTTCAGTATATATATTATTATAACTTCAGGTAAAAAAAAAGAAACTGTATATAACAAAATTAGAAATAATTTATAATTAATTATATTGTATTGCAAATAAATACCTTAACATTAGATGCATTAATAGTAAACTCACCTTAAACATTTGATTACTACATGGTTTGGGTCCAGGTTACCTGCGGGATCGCCTTCTCCCATACAATCCTCCCCGCATGCTCAGGTCCTCTGGGAAGAATTTGCTACGGTCAGCAAAAACCAGGTTGATGACAGTTACCCAGAGGACCTTCTCTTCTGCCGCTCCCAGCTTGTGGAATGACTTGCCGGGACAGATCAGCCAACTCACTAGTCTTCAAGAATTTAAAAGGGCTATAAAGACTGATCTCTTCCGGCAGGCCTACCCAGATGAATTTTAAGTGTTTTTATTGGTATTTTAATGATGTATCGGTTTTATGTTCTTTTAATCAGTTTTGTGTATTTTATGTTTGATGTTGTTCCCCGCCTTGATCAGGAAGGAGGGATGGGTAATATATAAATAAATAATATATTATTATTATTATTATTATTATTATTATTATTCACAATAAAATATCTTCCTTCACAAATTCAAATTACCATCTTCAGTAGTTATTCTTTCTCACTTTATTTCCTTTTGCTTAAATCAATAAATGTATATATTTAAGGGGGTTATCTATTGATTCCCATCCCCCCTAGAGCCTGCATAGCATGTATATGATGCCAAAGTAAAGTGGGAAAATCATTAGAAACTTTCAGCTGGCAGGTAAGTTTTTTCATAACAGTGGTTTCCCCCACATTTTTCCATAACAGCAGTTTCCACAGACTTCTACATTATTTTATCCAAAATGTCAATTACAGACTTTGTGGGGTTTGCAGTGGAACAGTTCCTTGGGATGTTGCTCTTGATGTCTGTGGGGAGGGGGAATTTCCTCCATTTTCTTTTGTCCATTGTCAAGATTTACTGCCTACCATGGGAAAGTTTGAAACTGACCCATTGCCAAAGATGTTTACATGCTGTATGTAAATTCTTCAATGGTAGTTGCCATGTGCGAGCAAAGAAAATTGATAACCAATCAAACGTTGAGTAGCCAATGACGTCACAAGATGTATTCTCTAGGGATGTGAATAGACCCCCGATCTGGATCTGGATTTGGATCTGTGAGATCCGGATCAAGCCAATCTGGATCTGTGTGATCCAGATCCGGACCGATCCAAATCGATCTGGACGCCATTTTAAGTTATGTTTGTAGCCATAGGTTTGCATGGGGGGGGAAGGGCTATAACTTCATCATTTTAAAATATTTTCAAGTGGAACTCTGGCCCATGGCAGATAACATGTTTCTACACATGTGTGTAAAATTTCAGAAACGTAGGTTCATGCATTTACTCGCAAGTATTTTTTGAAGAAATGATCAAGAATGGCTTATAACTTCATCATTTTTAAAGATTTTCAAATGAAACTTTGGCCCATGATAGATAACATTTTGCTACACTTGTTTGTAAATTTTCAGAAACTTAGGTCTATGCGTTTACTCGCAAGTAATTTTTGAAGAAATGATCAGGAATGGCTTATAACTTTGTCATTGTTAAAGATTTTCAAATGAAACTTTGGCCAATGGCAGATAACATGTTGCTACACATGTGTGTAAAATTTCAGAAACATAGGTGCAAGCATTTATTTTCCATGAATTTCTGAAAGATTGTTAACTATCCTGTGTAGCCACTACACGCTTGCACCTACATTTCTTAAATTTTACACACGTGTGTAGCAACATGTTATCTGCCATGGGCCAAAGTTCCATTTGAAAATCTTTAAAAATGATGAAGTTATAGCCCTTTTACACCCCCCCCCCCCCGGCTTTAAAAAATCACCTAAAATGGTGTTCGGCTCTCCAGATTAATCTGGGAAAATCCGGATCAATCCGGGAAGTTCTGGATTTCAGATCTGAATCCGGATCTGTATGATCCAGATCAGGCTGATTCGATCCGGATCTGTGATCCAGATCCAGATCTGTTCACACCCCTAGTATTCTCATACTAACTTGCACTGATAATATAGGTTGCTAGAGATTTTGACCAGTAGTATTAATCCATTGTTAGCATGTGATAAGGCAAACCAATGAAAAAGCTTGAAACCAAATACTATATAAGTTTGTAAGTTCTATTGTTCTCATGTTCAGGTTTGCCATTATACCTGAACATCTCTAGTTGCAGTTACGAAAATAAAGGATTATAAGTAGATTCTCCAGTCTCGAGGTGTATGATTGGGTGAAATACACACCAGGGCACGAATCTCTCCTCCTCTTTGAGGGCAACACCCTGAACTGGAGGGTAGATAACATTTAGAAAAACTTATTGAGCCTAGCTCTATGCAGAACAACTCTACTGGATGGAAAGATTCTTCTACACCATGCAAAAAATGGAAGACACACATTAATCCTGTTGCCAATGCAGTGGGTATAAGAATACAATAATTTGCTTAGAGGGAATCAGGTGTCCCCATGATCATATTTCCGTGATTGGCGTTCCATGGCAGTATGAGAGCAAGGCATAAGCACACTTCTCAGTCGTGTCATTTTGGAGTTCTTTTTATTATTTACAATCTAAGTTTCATTAACAAACTAAATTGTGTGTTCATGGGATATCTGTGGCTGCCTCCATATAGTGTTCCTGCTGTCCAGCATTGGGATACTCACGTCACTTTAGATGGAATGATATTAAGCCATCCAAAATGTGCCATCCCTTCAGTTCCAATCCACTTCTCAAGGCTAGTGGTTTCACTTTATCTCATGGTAGGGCCGACCTTCTTAGCGAATAGAGAGCAGGGAGAAAATCCAGAGGGCGGGGGCTTCTCCTGTCATTGAAAGCATCCTAGCAAGAGAAGCCATATGCATGAAAACTCTCTCCAACCTGGTGCTTAAGTGCCTCCTATGTCAGGAGAAAGACAGGGGGATTCTCCTTGATCTTTCAGCGGCATGGTATCCTTCTGGGACGACTGGCTGAGTTGGGAGTGGAAGGCACTGCATTGCAGTGGTTCCGCTCCTACTTGGCGGGGCAGCTCCAGAAGGTGGTGCTTGGGGGACATTGGTCGGCCCCGTGGATTCTCCAGTATGGGGTTCCTCAGGGGTCAGTCTTGTCCCCCATGCTGTTCAACATCTACATGAAACCGTTGGGAGCGGTCATCCGGAGTTTTGGGGTGCGTTGTCATCAGTACGCTGATGACACACAACTCTATTTCTCCTTCTCATCTTCAGCAGGTGAGGCTGTGGATGTGCTGAACCAGTGCCTGGCTGCGACAATGGACTGGATGAGGGCTAACAAACTGAAACTCAATCCAGACAAGACTGAGATGCTGTTAGTGGGTGGTTCTGCTGACCAGATGGAGGGTGTTCAACCTGTTCTGGATGGGGTTGCACTCCCCTTGCAGGAGCGGGTTCGTAGCTTGGGGGTTCTCCTAGAACCATCTCTGTCACTTGAGGCTCAGGTGGCCTCGGTGGCACGGAGTGCCTTCTACCAACTTCGGTTGGTGGCCCAGCTACGCTCCTATCTGGACAGGGATAACCTGGCTTCTGTTGTCCATGCTCTGGTAATCTCTAAATTGGATTACTGCAATGCGCTCTACGTGGGGCTTCCTTTGAAGACGGTTCAGAAGCTGCAGCTTGTGCAAAATGCAGTGGCCAGAGTGATAACAGGAACCAGTAGGTTCGAGCATATAAGACCTACTCTGGCCCACTTGCATTGGCTACCTATACGTTTCCAAGCCCAATTCAAGGTGCTGGTTTTAACCTATAAAGCCTTACACGGCTTGGGACCACAATACCTGATGGAACGCCTCTCCCGACACGAACCTACCCGTACACTACGATCCACATCGAAGGTCCTCCTCTGGTTGCCTATTCCAAGGGAGGCATGGATGGTGGCAACAAGGGAAAGGGCCCCCCAATTGTGGAATGATCTCCCCGACGAGGCTCGCCTGGCGCCAACATTGTTATCTTTTCGGCGCCAGGTCAAGACTTTCCTCTTCTCCCAGGCATTTAACAGCATACGATGAGGTTTTTGTGTTGTTGTGTTGTTGTTGTGCTTTGACCCAGAAGGATATTGTAATTTTAACTTGTTTTTATGCTTTATTTTGTATATTGGTGTTTTAATTAGGGGTGTGCACGGACCCCCCGGATCGGATCGGGACCCGGATCGGGACCTCCAATTTTGTCACGGATCGGTTCGGACAAAATCGGAGGCCCCCCAGACCGGATCGAGTACAATCCCGATCCAAAAATCGGACATTTTTGGATCGGCCGCCATTTTTTTCCCCATAGACTTGCATTGCAATGCAAGTCTATGAGGAAAAAATGGCGGCGGGGGGGTGAAGGGGGCCTAACTCCCTCCCCCCCGGGGCCGTCCGCTGTGGACGGCCCCGGCAGGTAAGCCCCCTCCCCCGCGCTCCCTACCCCCCCTGGGGCCGTCCGCTTCCATCCGCTGGCGCCCGCGGGCGCCAGTGGATAGAAGCGGACGGCTCCGGGGGGGGTAAGCCCCCTTCCCCGCCACTGCTTACCTTTTAGGGCCATTCGCTCCCGTCCGGCACCGGCGGCTACTGCCAGCCGGCTTTGCGGCTTGCTCTCGAGTAGCGCGCCGGGTCACCCGGCGCGCTACTTGAGAGCAAGCCACGGAGCCCACTGGTAGTAGCCGCCGGCGCCGGACGGGAGCGGACGGGCCGGAAAGGTAAGGGCCCCCCTCCGCACGCCCCCTCCTCCCCTCCACGCACCCCCTGATTACCTTCCCGGCCCGTCCGCTCCCGTCCGGCGCCGGCGGCTACTACCAGTGGGCTCCGCGGCCTGCTCTCGAGTAGCGCGCCAGGTGATGACATCACCCGGCACGCCACCCTGGAGCAGGCCGCGGAGCCCGCTGGTAGTAGCCGCCGGCGCCGGACGGGAGCGGACGGGCCGGGAAGGTAAGGGCCCCCTCCTCCCCCCCCGCTGTCCACTTTCATTGGCGGGCGCCCGCTGGCGCCCGCCAATGGAAGCGGCGGTGGGCGCCAGTGGGCGCCCGCCGATCCGCCGATCCGCCGAACCGGTTCAGACCCTTTTCAGATCGGTTCGGACTGGATCGGCGGATCCAGCTGTTGGATCGGAAATCGGATAATTTATCCGATTTCCCACTGGACCGGACTCGGATCGTGGATCGGGTCCGATCCAGTGCACATCCCTAGTTTTAATTGTTCAATGTTTTTAATTTTTGTAAACTGCCCAGAGAGCTTCAGCTATGGGGCGGTATATAAATGGAATAAAATAATAATAATAATTAAGGTCGCTGTACAATACTTTCTGTGTGTGCTTTGGGTTTGTTTTTCAGTTCCCTATCCCAGAGGATGAGACCACCTATGCCTGCACTTTTATTCCACTGCCCATAGTCAAGACAAAGCACCACATCTACAAGGTAATTGTGGAAAGGAAGTGTGTGTGTGTTGCATACAATACAGCATAGTTTGGGTTGTTGTTGTCCTCATGATTATTTTAACAGTTGTCTTGCAAGCTGAACAATGGGCAGTCCCTGCTTTGAATCTCGTGCCTGCCATGAACTCACAAGGTAGCTTTTAGGGCCAGCTCCAGCCTCTGGGGTTTGGGGGACCCTTCTCAAAGTGCCATTCTGGCATCTTCCTACATGGACATGTAGGGATGGGGCAGTCTCCTCAGTGCCTGTGCTTGCAGTTGCCATCTTTATTTTCCCAAAATGCAAAGCACCAGACATTCTATGTCCAGTGCATTGTGGGTAAAAGAAAAAGAAAAAAAAACTCATAGGGTTGAACCTGGTACCTTCTGCATACAAAGCATGTGCTCTATCACGACCCTTTCCCCCTACTTCTTAGAGTTCTCCCTACGGAATAGCCCTACTCAGTCAGGTTTCTTCCTGTTTCTTTTCTCTGTCCATAGTTTGAGCCCATAATCACACCCCGGAACGAAACCATGGTACACCACATCCTGGTTTATGCCTGTGGCAATGCGAGTGTGCTACCTCATGGTGTCAGTGACTGCTATGGAGGGGATCCCGATTTTGCCCTGTGCTCCCAAATTACGGTGGGCTGGGCTGTAGGAGGAGGGGTGAGTATGCCGAATTTCCCAGATCAGGTGAACCACTTCCTATCTGCCATCAAACTACCACACTGAAGTCTAAAATCTCATCCTTAGGAGCGCCTTGTATTTGTGAAGTTCCAAGATTTTGTTACATAGCGATTTCTGGGATGAGGGAGAAATTTGCTTCCCTGAGGCCAGACTAAAGAAGCCCAGTCCTTTTAAAAACCAACTGCATGCCATTCTTTAAGTGACAGGCCCATTTCAGTCAATAATTCACCACTCTGTTCTTCTGAGCATGTCCTATTGCGACGAAAGGGCTGCCAGAGACTTCAGTGCCTCAAGCTGTAATCCTATACGTGTCTCCTCAGAAGTAAATCCCATTGAATTTAATGAAGCATTCTCCCATATAAATGAGCGTAGGATTGCTGCTTCAGTGTATTTCAAATACATTTGATGCCTGGGCAACATCAAATTCTGGAGCCAAGGGAACATGTGATGCAACTGTAGAGTGATTATTTCTGAATGGTCGTCTTTCTTCTCGCCCCTTCCACACACACCCTCCCCTCAACTAGTCCTACAGCTTCCCAGATGAAACAGGAATCTCCATAGGTACACCAAGAGATGCCCAGTGGATCCGATTAGAAATCCACTACAGCAATTTTAACTTAATTCCAGGTGAGTAAAAGTACATGTGAATTGGATGAGGAAAAGTGAGGGGCTGAGGTAGGGTAGGCGGGCAGGACCCTGGGGGTGGGGAGCACAGTACCAGGAGGAGGGAATTGAAGCTAAACTATAAATCATGCTTGAGGATGTTTCTGCAAACTTATTTCCCTGTATTTATGTATTTATATGGAATGTTGAGGGAAAGAGAAATAATGTCTATATGGGGTAGGGAAAGAGACAGAGACACAGAGAGAGAGAGAGAGAGAGAGAGAGAGAGAGAGAGAGAGAGAGCGCTTGTACAGGAAATTTTAGGAGTTGTCATTTGAGAAATATGTGCCTTTCTTTATGACATGCCCTCTCAAGACTACAAGTCCCAGATTTCCTCTTTTACTGCTGGTCTTTCTTGTGCACAGGTAGGAGCCAATGAACTGTCGCAGCTATAGACTTATAACCCTCAGGCCCAGGAGCTAAATTCAGCCCACCTGGGCATCCAGTCTTGCCCTCCAGGACTCCCCAGTCATTAGGGTGACCATATGAAAAGGAGGACAGGGCTCCTGTATCTTTAAAATTGTCTCGAAAAGAAAATTTCAGCAGGTGTCAATTCTATGCATGCAGCACCTGGAAAAAATCCCTTTTCATTGCAACAGGTAAAGTTGCAGAAGCTATACTAGAGTGACCAGATGCAAAAAAGGGCAGGGCTTCTTCAGCCTTAACAATTGTATAGAAAAAAGGATTTCACCAGGTGCTGCATGCATACAAATGACGCCTGCTGAAATTCCCTTTTCTATACAATTGCTAAAGGTACAGAAGCCCTGTCCTCCTTTTCATATAGTCAACCTATCATAGGTTATCACAGGAGACAATTATTTTGCTAGAGGAAATTCTGCAGACACTATTTTCTAACAACCCCCTGAGGAAGGCCTTTGAATAAAGTACAGGCAGAAATGTGTCAGGCTTCGTGAAAATAAATATTTTGCTTCCTGAGAACCCGTTTCTCTTTTTTCTGATCTCTAGGATTCCCCAGAAGGCCACACCCCTTTCCCCTGGTCCCTCCCCGTTTCCCCCAACCACTACTCATTTAGTGGTTTCCCAACTTTTGTGCAGTTTTCCTCCCATTCTAAACAGTTGAAATGACTCTCCTAAGGCTCAGGTCCCCTCTACAAGGATTCGCTTTTGCGCCTGGTTAGGCGATTATGCGCATAATCGCTGAAGCGCATTTACGCCTAATACCTCTGCACGAGAGGCGGCGAAGCGCATTAACAGATGACCAAAATGCGCTTTACAAGTAGTTAATGCGCATAAGCACTTGTTCACATAGTCAAAATGCGCTTTAACGGGCGAAGCAAAATAAAACTCACTGTTTAATGCGCATTCGATAATGCCCATAATCGGAGGGACAGCGCGCCTCTACGCCCGATTTGCGCTCCGTTCTTGTAGAGGTAAAATTTTTAATGCGCCTTGAAAGAGCTTTAAATGCCTCTTGTAGAGGCAGCCACAGTTACTATAAGTAAGAGCTTTAAGCTAAAATATGCAGTACTTTTGGTCCCACCCATTTTGTCTTTGGCTCCATCCAGCACTGGAATGTGGCCCACAAGAGCTTCTCCAGAATGCAATGTGGCCCTCGAGCTGAAAGAAGTTCTGCACTCCTGACTTATAATGTGTAGACTCTCACACGGTGCTGAACTTCTCAGTTTGGAAGCCATTTTGTGGCCTCTTCCTGAACAGAAGTGAAAACTGCCCATAGGAAACAATGGAGAAATCCAGAATGTTAGGGTAGCTGAGACTACACTAGGGGACATGAACAACTGGCACATTAGCATCATGGGGTGTAGCCAGCCATCATATTGATATTAAGTCCTTTTATAAATATGCATATTCATTAATTCTTTGTAAGCATTCCTCCCTATGAAAAGTTTACCAGAGGAATGAGATTTATTGCTTTTCGTGAGGTTGGTGAGGTGAGGTAGAGGCCAGCAACTCTCTCCAAGGCCCCATGGGTCACTTAGGTGAGAACGTAAGAATTATCTTTGTAGAACAGATGCCTCTGGAAGCTTCTGAGGAAGACATGGAGGTGATGGCCTTTGCATGTTGGTTGTCCCCAGTATCTGCTACTCAGAAGCATATTGAATGCACAGGTTAATATATATAATTATTTGAAGCCCTCTGATTTTTGCACACAAGTGGTAAGTAGCCTCTGGCTATCTCATCCACATGGAACCAGCATAGAATCATAGAACTGTTGAGCTGGAAGGGACCACACACAGATCACCTAGTCCAACCCTCTGTAAAGTACAAGAAAACCAATTAAACCATCCATGAGAGGTGGCTGTCCAGCCTCTTCTTAAAAACCTCCAGAGATGGAGAACCCACAACCTCCATAGGTAGACTGTGCCACTGTTGTACAGATCTTACCGTCAGGAAGTTTTTCCTTATATTTAATCAGACTCTAGGTAGATGTAACTTATACTACAGCTCAGTTTATTGGTTTTCTTTTCCAAGGCTTAATTGACAACTCGGGGATACGACTCTACTTTACCCCGGAGCTGCGTCCTTACGACATGGGGGTGCTACAAACAGGAATCTTCACCTTTCCTATCCATTTCATCCCCCCGGGAGCAGATACTTTCATGTCCTACGGCATCTGCAATACCAGTCAATTTGAAGAGGTCAGCTCTGGGACATTGTGCGACTCTTTCCTTGGCCCATCCCACCATCTCCACTTGTAACAATCACACCTAGCATTTATATTGCACTGTAGTGCTTCACGCATATGATCTGTATAAAAGCCCTGGAATGGGCAGATTGTTATGAGGGCCAAGCTATACATTCCAAAGGGCCATAGTAGAGGGACGCTAAATGCATCGCTTACAATCACGTCTATTAAAAAGGAAATTCATAGCAGGCATGGGGAGGGGTTGTCACGACCACAACACACAGGGACTGTTTAACCTTTTCCTCCCCTGCAATGGTCCCACTGAAAAATCCCCCCTCAAAGCTGTTCTTAATTCCAGGAGGGAAGCCCCCATTGGTGCCAATGGAGGATTCAGGAAGGAAACGGGGGAGGGGTTTCATCAAGACTATAGCAGGGGAGAAAGGGGATAAACTTTCCACCCCAAGCATTCTGGTCCTGACAAAAATGTCCCACCCTCCCACACACACACAGCTTTTGACCAATGTGATTTCAAGTGGCGTTCAGTGTGATGTCTATTTAGCCTTTATTCTTCTTCTATTACAGATGAGGATGAGGATATCCTACCGAATACCATGTAATTCAGTCTGGCCATGTCAAATAGCAGCCTGCACTATTTCCTTTTTTCGCTGTGTGCCCAAACTGTCACAGCTACTCGGGTACTAGATTTGGGATTCAAGAAGGATTGGCAAATATCTAATGATTTCTTGAGATGTCTGCCAATCCAAGCGTTCAGTATGAACGAGGTGGAAATTGTGAAGTTGGTTTTGTATATATGACAAATCTGCAGCAATGGGTTGGCTAGTTGCACATCATCAAGAAAGAGGACATAAATCTGCACAACTTACTTTATAGAAAGGAGTGCACATTTATAAATAATTAGTATAATTTAATAAATTAATAAATACCGTGGAATCTCTACCTATAAAGCGGAAAGTATGTGTACATCACATATGTCCGGAAATGTTTATCCATTTCCAGATGAGTTAGAAACTTGACATGGTGACACAGTGATAGGTCTGGCTGTACAACGTACCAGAAAAATCTAAAAACACAAATTTGGGGGGTTTAAGTATTTTTAAAGAATTTAATAAAAACCAATGTTTATGCCTACAAGTCCCAGCATGCCTTGGGCTGAACTCCCAGCATGCCTTGGGCAAGAGGCCAGACTTACTGGCCTTTGGGGGCCATTGTGAGTGCACAGGTTGGTGGCTGCTGCATGTCTTTTATAACCCTGACTCCTAAGGTTGGTCTTGAGCAGTCAACACAATTCCACATAAAAGGAAACAACCCACATAAATGGGCTGCATCCATTTGCGGTGCCTCCTCTCACCCTCTGCGTGGTTTTAAAATGTAACTAGATACAACATCATTACTTTGAGGGGCCAAATATGCTCAAAGGCACTCCGTCCTGATATCTCTGTTTTCTCAGAATCTGGTGGAAGCAAGTGTGTAGCCTTTGCCGTTAAGAGGGAGGGAGGAAGGAGAGGCACTCTGTGCATGCCCAGAAACAGACCCGACAAAGGGAAGAAGTGCCCGGCCCAGCCCCAGCCCTTCAGTACAGGCTCCTGATGTAGCACTTGGTGGGTGAGAAGCACAGGCCAAGGCAGTCCCAGCAGGATTGGCCAGAGCTGGGTGTGTCCACTGATAGCCACTTACCTCCCCTCCTTGGTGATGCTACTCCTCGATGCTTTATCGAGAAGCAGCATCAGCAACAAGAGGATGCCTCAGAGGATGTGTGCACCTGTGAACTGCCAAAGGCATGTTGGGAGGTGTAGTACTGGCATGTAGAGTGGCTGACTTAAAACAAAGTATGGGTGAGCAAATCCTGACCTCTCACTATCTGTCTTTGTTCTCCTACCTGACTTTCTCCAACTGCCATTAACCCTGCCCACATTCCATTCTAGCCTCAGCTATATCAGTCAATCCTCCATTCACTCTTCTGTCTCAATGGTATAGTCAGGCTGTTTCATAAAAATCATAAACTTTATTCAGAAATCCACAAGCAGGGAGCCACAACCAAGATGGCCTGCTCTCCAGTTGTCTTCCACCACATCTCAGATGTCGTTCAAAGATTAACCTGTTATTCAGGACCTAGGCTTATGGCTACAACTCCCAGCATGCCTTGGGCAGGATGGAAGACTTATCAGGCTTTGGCACCTTTATCTGGTAGTGGCTCACCCTCCTGGGCCTGAAAGGAGAGCGCCTGAGGCCAGCTGCCTTAGTTGCTAGGCCCCATCGGGAGCAGGCCCATTGTCAATGGCAACCAAGCGAACCTTCAGTCAGCCAGCCAGCTCCCTCATGGCCTACCTATGAGCACCGATTGCACAGTGTAGTGTGGACTGGCATAGCCAGACTTCACTTCCCATGAGCTTCAGCAGAAGGACACCCATTGGGCAAGTCGGGCACCATAGCAAAAGGCATGCCAGGAGTTGTAGTTTTGGTTTTCTGTGGGGACAAGGAAAATTATGGCAACAGCTTCAAGGCAGCCCTGGCCATACGCTGAAGGTGAGAGAGATCGGGGTGGGGGAAAGAAACTAATTTAATTTGTTTTAAAGTTACCTCAGAGGCCTAGGACTGGCCTACCTTGAAGGGTTGTCATGAGGGTGAGAGAGGGAAAAAATAAATGAATCAGGCCTAACACTGGCCTGCTACTTTAAGACGATTACCTCGCAGACATATATTTTAGGGGGCCCAAGCAACGCCAGGTAGAAACCTGAAATCTGGCATGCTGATAGGTCTGGCTGTACAAAGTACTAGAAAAATCTAAAAACATTAAAAATTTGATTTTAAGTATTTTTATGCCAGATAAAAGCCCAAGTCACCAGTTTCCTTGACCATCCTGGCTCTCTGCTAAAACCGGTTAAATGTAGATATTATATAGTAGATTATGCCAATAAAGTATTCTGCATTCCGGTTGCTTTCCTTCTTTCATAATAATACTTCAGAGCACATGCCTACAACAGTTCCTCATGTCCACTGAGATTTGCCCACTACTATATGTTATTCAGATGTCTGAGCAATGCCCGGGTCTATTTGGAAAACATATTTTTAGGTTTGGATCTTTTTTAGCTGGTAGAAAGGGTGTTGTGTGTCCTGATTGTTTTTGAAGTTTAGACGGCTACTCCAGCCAAGGCATGATGGGAGGTGTAGGCATTTCAGGTAAAACAAAAGTGTGGTTTATCACAAAGCTCTAATTTAAAATACAGTTCTTATTAACACAATTTTCCATTTATTCTAACAAAACAATTTACGAACTCAACCAAACTAAAAACAAACAACCAAAAAGATGAATAAGTTGCAGAGAAATTTATTATTTATCAAATAAATGTCATAAACATTATTCACAGACCCGAGCAACGCCAGGCATATCAGCTAGTAATTTAATAAATTAATAAATACTGTAGAATAATTTAATAAATTAATAAATACTGTAGTATATAATACAGTAGAAATGTTGTGCAGCTCACTATAGTTGGGAAGTCACCAAGTTGATGGACAAGGCCCAGCTCTTCCTTCTGATGATTTTTTTTTCTTTAAACTTGAAGTGGGCAGCCCTTCAAATAGAGGACTCTCCTCTGTAAAGTAGGACACTTGACCACCCTATGCAGCAACCCTGTTTCTTCAAAGCATGAAGCACATTCACCAACAGCCATTCACTGTTTTTTTCCCCTTCCTAGATGAATGGAGCTCCAATGGCTGATATGCATGTATTTGGTTACTTGCTGCACACCCACTTGGCTGGACGGGGAGTGAGAGGTGTCCAATACCGGTAAGGAAAGCTATTGCTGTTCGTGTGGGCCAAATCAGACATGGCAGCTATGGAACTCCTCCAATCACATAAAAAGAGGATGGGTGTAGGGTGACCAGATAAAATCCAGGTCAGGGCTCATGTCACTTTAACAGTTGTAGAGAAAAGGGAATTTCAGCCAAAGTCATTTGTATGCAATTAGTTCCTGGTGAAATTCCCTCTTCATCACAACAGTTAAAGTTGCAGGGGCCCTGCCTTCTTTTGTATATGGTCACTCTAGTATAGTGCCTGCACCTTTAACTGTTGTGATGAAGAGGGAAGTTCACCAGGAACTAATTGCATACAAATGACACTGGCTGAAATTCCCTTTTCTCTACAACTGTTAAAGTTACATGAGCCCTGGCCTGGATTTTATCTGGTCACCCTAGGTGTGTGGCTTTAAAAGCTCAGCTGTGGAGAACCATGAGTGGCTGGCAGAAGGTCACAGCCAGAAGAGTTTTGCACACACACACACACGTGCTCCATTTGCTCTTAAAGTTGGAGCTCCCCTCTATCTATGCAATTGGGGCAATTCCTTAGCACTTTTCAAATAACATAAGCTGAGTGAATGCATGTCTGGAGGTGGAGTGGGGGGAGGAATCTCAGTGACAGGCCCCACCTTGAATGGCTACATGGAGTCTCCATACATACAACTGTATACCCCATGGCGCTCTCATAGTAATCTGGTACACACACACACACACACACACACACACATGCAGAGAGAGAGAGAGAGAGAGAGAGAAAGAGAGACCTTCACACAGTTGGGTGTACAGATGAATGTACATACGTCCTCTCTACACACACATTCACTGACGGAAAAGAGCTGATGTCTAAACTATCCTTCTTCAAGCTAGTGCCCTCCAGATGTTCTGGACTTTAGTTCCCATCTGCTCTAGCCAGCATGGCCAACACTCAGGAATGCTGGAAGTTGTAGTCCAAAGCATCCTGGAGGGGACCAAGTTGGGGAAGGCTGCTCTAAGCACATGGCCTGCCACACTCATCTCTTCTTTGGCCCATCCCTTAGCAGCAAGGAAAACCAGGAGTGACTTGTCAAGGCACTATCGAGATGCCATACATTGCTTCTGGGCTGCATTTGATTTGGTAGGTGACAAGTTGTGCAGGTCTCCTATATCTCTCTTTCAAGTATTTGTATATGTCTGTCATGTTGCTGTAACAAAATCAGCCTTAATGGTATTGCTTAGGTACAGTTTTCACCCATAGTAATGTACCTACAAGTCTTTCTCTCACACATAGATCACATACACATAATCACAGGCAAACAGAGAGGATTAAAAAGAGCCCTGCAGGGTGAGACCAAATATCCATCTATTCTAGTGTCCAGTTTCCAATAGTGGTCAGCCATGTGCTACAACTATCCTCTGTGAATTTCTCTTAATACTTTTCAAAACCCATCAAAGCTGGTGGCATTACCACATTTTGTGACAGTGAATTCTCTAAGTACATTATACATTTGTGTGAAGAACTATTAAAAGGACTTTCTTTTCTCTGTTCAGGATCTCCTGCCAATCAGTTTACTTGGGTGAACCTTGAGTTCTAGTACAATGAGAAAGGGAGAAAAAGTTTCCTCTCTCCAAGTAATCCTGTGGGAAGGATTTGTGCACATCGACTAGTACTTGGGTATTGCAAGTGGGAGAAAAATGAACCACCACAAAACCAAAGGAGGACACTAAAGAAAAGTCTGGCATGGAGCATTCTCTATTTGCCAAAAGAGGACGTGCCACTTGTTCCATAACAAGTAAAGATCTATGCTGGAGGTGGTGGGAGCACGGCAGGAATGGAGCCACAAAACTAATTTCATTGATTGATTGGGTGGAAAACTGGAAGAGTCAACAGATATAGACCCTGTTCAGACGACACGCTAAGCCATGGTAGTTAAGCATTTTGAGCTAAACATTATGGCTTAGTATGTCATGTGAACCATGACTTAGCATGTTGTATGAACCATTCCTAACCATAGTGGCTACATAACCATGGTTTAAACACACTCACTAAGCATTTGCTTCGAAAGGGTTAGTGTCCTCTGAATAAGCCCATCATTTCATTTTTGCAATATTGATCTTTGCTCTTGGAAATGTCCATTAGTATAGACGTCATTAGAACAGACGTTAGCTGCTCTTGTTACCCTAATTAGTTCCTTCTCAACAGCATGACAAGTTGTCTGTCTCTCCAATTTTTTTGTCTCCACTCCCAGGAATGGAGAGCAGCTGGGAATCCTCTGTGAAGACAATAAGTATGATTTCAATCTCCAGGAGACAAGAGGCTTGAAAGAGGTCATCGTTTTGAAACCTGTATGTGATCCTGGGATGCCCCTTTGAACCATTGGTTAGATGATAACCTGGTTTTTGTTGTGACCTTCCACCTATACGTTTGACCTTGTGGTCTGCTTTCTTTTACAGGGAGATGAGTTCCTTGTGGAATGCCGCTATGAAACCGTGGATCGGACAGAGCTGACCTTCGTAAGTTCTTGTCTGGAAGCCGGCTAAGCATGAGGAAGAGGTGGTGGTGGACAGTTTTTGTAAATCAAATCTGGCCATTCCCAAAATGCACAAATATTTTAGATACAGCTTGTAGGCCCATGGACAAGACTGTCAGGTTCCATCACCAGGCAGTGGAGGGACGTCCACTGCAGCAGGGAGAGATGAGATAAAAGGGATGGGATGTAGATCTCTGGGCACAGTACATCCTGTCAGGAGTTTCAAACAAAACTACTCGGAATTCTGAAGGAGTTATCCAAGGTGCTGGAGCTATTTAGCGATTGGCTTCAGCACCTTGGATACCCCCTTTAGAGGTCTGGCTGGTTCTGACTGAAAACCAGAGCAGATCCACAGCCCCACTGACATCAGAGCTACCAGCCTCCACTGAGTTAGTGTGGTGATAAAATTGACTAACCTGACTCCAAGTTTCTGAAAAGCAAAGATTATATATATATATATATATATATATATATATATATATATATGGCTGCCTCTTTATGGTGTCAGTTCCACCACGCGGCAGCGGCAGGCGATGCACCTCAAAGTGACGCTCCTTCTGGTGCTCTACATGGAAGGGGCACCACGCCGGCTTTTCCTGGGGCTGCTGGTGGTGCTGCATACGCAGCTGCCCGGCAGCAGCTGGAGGAGCAGCTGGGAGCATTGGCTCCCCTACTCTAAGGTAAGTCATTTTTTGTTTGTTTTTTTAAAAAAATGGGGCGGAGGACTGCAGAGGCGGTGCAGCAAGCTTATGGCTCTCTGCTCCACCCCCTTCCTAGGCCAGCCCACTCCGATCTAAAAAAGGTCAGGGTGAATGGCTGACTTTTTTAGAGCGGAGCAAAGGGCCTTTGCCCCTAGATGGCTTCACACTGGCGGCAGCATCATGTAACACGACTGCCACCAGTGCGAAGCCATCTTGATGGAAAGTGTCCATCTAGAGGTACCCTATATTCATTCAAAGCTATGCACTGGCCACTGTTACACTACAAAACTAATTTGATTTAGTATTTCCATGGAATTGTGGAGCAGAGGCCTGATGCAGAATCCTCAGTACTCTCATACAGTTCTCAGGAAAGAATTGTCTTTGCAAAAGTGAAGTCCTTTATCTGCAGTATAGGTCTGATCTCACATCCCTGCACAGCACGGCTACTACTCTGGTATCCCAAGACCTTGTCTAGCTTTGTAGTCATGGGAGGGGCTGGTCACTCCGCTGCAGCGAATTTGTCTCTTTGATGAACGTGGTATTGTTTTCTCTCTTTCTCTCAGGGAGGGCCAAGCACCCTGAATGAAATGTGCCTGGCATTCCTCTTCTACTACCCTCGTAACTTCATCTCCAGCTGCCAGGGGTACCCAAACATTCAATATGTTGCACAACAACTTGGCCAAGAGGCAGCAGAGTGAGTGTTTCTGAGCTGGGACCAAAGAGCAACACACTTGAATGGTACAAGAGGAGGAATGCAGACTCTGATCGGTAACAGAGCTGGAATAATGCCATAGGGTGAAGACAAAGGGTCTAAAGCATGGTAGAAAGCAGTGTGGAATGCAGTGAGGTGGAATGCAGACTGGGATCAGGAACAGAGCTGGAATAATACTATAGGATGAAGATAGAGGTTCTAAAATGTGGTAGAACACAAGGTGGTGGAATGCAGACTGGAATCGGGAACAGAGCTGGAATAATGCCATAGAGTGAAGACAAAGGGTCTAAAGCATGGTAGAAAGCAGTGTGGAATGCAGTGTGGTGGAATGCAGACTGGGATCAGGAACAGAGCTAGAATAAAGCCACAGGGCAAAGACCGAGGTTCAAAAGTGTGCCGGAAGTTTTACAGCACTCATTTGCTGCATTCTGAGTCAGAAAATGTGATTTCAAAACTCAAAACAAACCACCATACCTTAGTACAGCATTTCTCAGCCTCAGGTCCTCAGATGTCATTGGATTTCAACTTCAATCACCCCTGAGCGTTGGCCATACTGGCTGGGGATGAGGGGAGTTGTAGTCCAACAACATCTTGGGGAGGCTTCTTTAGAAGGCATAACTGTCTTCACCCATCATTAGCTTCCCATGAATACATGTCATTCTTTTTCCATTCATGTTCCATTTCTACACCCATGGTCATCCATCTCATCTCTGTTGCAGTGCAATGGAAGGAATGATGGCCATTAACATGGTGGAATGGGACAACGAGACCATCAAGAATGCGGAGAAAGCATGCAAGGAAGCAGACCAGATTGTCTTAATTAAAACAATTGATGTAAGCAGAATTTGCATATTTGATGTAAACAATGCTATCAGCTAAAAAAAAAAATCTGAAATGGTTAGTTCAGAATTTACATTTTCCAACAGGGAAATCAATATTTAGGTCAAAAGAGAGATGGTAATGTGTGAAGATGGAAAATGTATTGGGGAAGGGAAGAGGTTACTTTCCTAACTCTTGCAACCAAACAAGAAGGATCAAGCTTTTGACAAAAAGATGCAAAGAAAAGCAATCTGTAGCCATCACAAGAAGCAGAATTTCCAAACCACTGAACAAATTTTATCTAAAAGCTTTTATAGAGGTCAGAGAGAGTATGACATAAGCTCCTCTGGCATAAGCTCCTTTGGCCAGTGCTTGGAGGTAGCGCACAAGCTGATTCCTTGCCTGATCATCTTCTGCTCCTAGACCCAGGTCCCCCTGCTGGTTCAAGCCTTGACCAGTGGAGGCTGGTGGCTCCAATATTAGTGGGTCGGTGAAGCTGCTCTGGGTTTCAGTCAGAACGCTAAAGGAGCTATGCGTGGTGCAAAGCATATTCTTAATGGTGATTGCTTCTCATTTTGTTGCAAAAGATGGCATGAACTCCATATTTCATGGTTTGTTTGTTTTCACAGATAGAGATTACTATCTATCAGAGAAGAATTGTAAATCAATATAATGCCCAGGTCAAAAGAACTTGGATTGGCACAGGTCCAGGAATACAGTGTGGTCCAGGTGTGCCAGCAACTGCACAATTTTACCCCCCAAAAGTTGTGCAGACTGGAAAAAATCAGCATAAAGGTCACTGGAGTTTGTACCTTTAGCAGTTCAGACTTTTAAATTATGCCCATATTTCCCTGATTTCACCAAGAAAATGTAGTGTAAGGAACCAGATAGCGCAAATTGTTGCCCAACCACCCAAATATTATTCATTTATTTATTAGATTTTTATACTGCCCAATAACCAAGGCTCTCTGGGAAGTTCACAATTAAAACCATAAAATACAACAAATCAAAACATAATATAAAGCTTCAAAAATACCATGTAAAATTAAAACAAACCCAGCGGCAGTTCCAGCCCAGGGAAAGCCAGTGTGAAAAGATGTGTTTTCAGGAGACGTTTAAAGGATGTTACATTTTCCGCCTCCCAAATCACATGAGGGAGGGTTCTCCAGAGGGTAGGGGCTGCTACAGAGAAGGCCCACCATCAAGGTTCTTCATGACAGCATTACATTCGTTTTGGAATGACCAGCAAGAACACCTCTGAAGATCTTAAATGTCATCTGGGTGTATACAAGGGAAGGCAGTCTGCTAAGTATCCTGGTCCCAAGATGTTTAGGGCTTTATAGGAGAATAACATAACCCTGTACATGGCTCGGTAGCTAAGAGGCAGCCAGTGCAGTTCTTGTTACACAGGTATTATGTGAGCATAACTAGGTGTCCCAGTGAGCACCCTAGCTCCTGCATTCTGCACTAGCTGCAGCTTCTGAATCGCACACATGAGTAGCCCCACATAGAGTGCATTGCAGTAGTGTGATCATGAGGTTACCAGTGCATGGATGGCCATGGCTAGGCTAACCCTGGCCAGGAACGGGATAGTTGACATACCAAGTTGGTAATGGGTGCACCAAACCACCAAGGTCACCTGGGCCTCCAGTGACACAGATGGGTCCAGGAGCACCTCCAAACTATGAACCTGCTCCTTCAGAGCGAGTGCAACCCCATTGGGAATAGGCAAACACCCCAATTCCCAAATCTGGGAACTGCCAACCCATAGGGTCTCATCCTTACCAGGATTCAGCTTCAATTTATTGGCCCACATCCAAGCCATAACTGTATTCAGGCACCTGTTCAGAACATGCACAGCCTCTCCCAATTCAGATGTCACAGAGAAATAAAGCTGGGACAATCAGCACACTGGTGACACCTTGCCCCAAATCTCCTGATGACCACTCCCTACAGCTTCTTATAGATATTGAATAACATTGGGGGCAAGCTGGTGCTCTGTGCAGTCACCCAGTGCTATTCTCTGGAACCGACCCTGCAGGTAGGAGTTGAACCACTGTAAAACAGTGCCTCCAACTCCCAAGGAAGGCTGTCCAGGAGGATACCATGGCCAATGGTATTGAAGGCCGTTGAGATATCAAGAAGAAGTGACAGGCTTGCACTCCCCCTTTCTCTCTCCCAAAGAAGGTCATCCATCAGGGCAAACAAGGCCGATTCCATCCCAAAACTAGGCCTGAATCCAGACTGGAATGGATCCAGATAATTAGTTTCATCCACGAGTACCTGCAGTTGAGACGCCACCACTCTTTCAAGTACTTTACTCAAAAATGGGGTGTTTGCAACCCTACAATAGTTAGCATAGTTTTCTGCATCAAGGGAGGTTTTTTTCAGGAGTGGTCACACCGCTGCCTCCTAGGCCCCCTCCACAAGGATGCGCTTTTGCGCCCGGTTCCGGGATTATGCGCATTATCGCAGAGGCGCATTTACGCCTAATCCCTCTGCACGGGAGGCGGCGAGAGGCGGCGAAGCGCATTAATTCATGTCCAAAAAGCGCTTTAGAAGACGTTAACGCGCATAATCGCTTGTTCACACCGCGATAATGCGCTTTAACGGCTGGAGAAAAATAAAAGTCGCTATTTAACGCGCATTCGAAAATGCGCATTATCGGGGAAATAACGCGCCTGTACGCCCGTTTTGCGCTCCGCTGGTGTGGAGGTAAAATTTATAATGAGCCTCTAAGGCTCATTAAACGTCTCGTGTGGAGGAGGCCCTACACGGCAGTAGGGACCACCGCATCATGCAATGATGCGTTCACCAATCCTCTGTTCCATCCAGTCAGCATCGGTGGCTAGTTCAAATAAGCCATGATGGGCAAGTATCAAGAGAGCATGGGGTAGATTGAATAGTTGCAAGCATCTTGTCGACATCCTCAGTACTGTGTCAAGTTGATGTGTCTATAACATTTTTCTTTCCTTACCTCCAGGAGGTGTTGAAAAATGAAACGAGCTTTATTCGAGATATTGTTGATACCAAACCCGTACCCTGCAGGGACATTTCTAGAACCATGCCTGCACCTCGGTCAAAACGGCAAGCCAAGAACCAGGCAGCTCCAACAGTGGCTTCCAAAGCTCCCAGCCCAAAGGATATCTGTCCGCTTCCTGCCCTGCTCTTCATACCTTTGGGTTTTACTTTGCTTCTTACCTCCTATCAGTGCAGACTCTGAGCATCATGTACCCATTAATACTAGTTATAGATTATCACTAGCATACTAAAGCGTTTGTGGCTACTCCTATTACTCTGTTACCTTTCTTAAATCTCAGTGGCGTGGTGGATGGGAATTGATTCCCAACCACTCTTTCAGTCCTGTGCAAATGAAACGCAAAGGTGGAGCAAGCCAGTGCTGGAGAGAAGAGCCCAACTAGGTTACCTTGAATTGAAAGATGACTGATCCTGTTTTTTTTATTTTGAATGTAACCCTGCTGAAGGGAACCATGCACATCCCCAACTTCTCTAGACATATGGCAGCTCCAATGTCGTAAGTAAACCATGGGGCAAGCAGAGGAGGAAGAGGAGGGTCCAGATGTTCCAGCAGGAGGCCACTGAACTCTAGAGTGCCTCCTTCCCTGAACTCAGCCACATGCCTCCCAACTCAGCCACATGCCTCCCAGCATTCCCCAGACAGCATGGGTTTTTTTCTATCTAAACATGCATAGAATTGCACCTTTAATGTTGCGACTTCAACATCTGAAATCCACTGAGGGAGCCCTTTTAATGGTGGTGGGTGCCCCTTTCCCCCACCCAACTCACCAAACCCCAGCCTGAGCACCTTCAGAAGACTACCAATTTGAGCTGGCCATTTGAGGCTCAGGAATAAGTCACGAAAGGGTGGCGGAAATGTCATTGATATCAGGGCTGGTGCAAAAATCTTTGCTGCCTGAGACGAAGGTGCTCCAAAGGTACCAAAGCCAACCAGATGGGCATGGACTTCAACACTGGCAATGGAACAGCATCCTCCACTACATCTGAAGGCAGCAGGCTAGCTTAGGGGGTACAGGACAGGTTTCCAACACCTTGCAGCTGCTCCCTGCCTCCTCGCATCCACCACTGGAGGCCACCTCCTCACTTTGTCTAATGGTAGAGCTGACCCTGGTTGATGAGAGATACAGCCTTACTCTGTTTTGCTGATTTGTGCAGGGTTAGGCATCCAGATAAATCATTTTTATTCTCTTAGAAATGAGGCACTTAGAAAATTGAACAAACATTCTATGGATGTTTGGGAATGGAAATCTTTCTTTTGCAATTTATGATTAGAAGTGGAACATTTATTTTCAAATTATCATTAGAATAGGTTTAGTTTTCAATTAATTTGTTAAATATTTTAAAAATCCCAGAGCATTCTAACATGAAATTAAACACTACTGGCTAAATTGGTTGATTGAAAAAGTTTGTCTTGATATTTAGTAGGAGTGACGTTCACTAAGATCACTTGCAGTTTTACTTAGGATTTCTGTCAATCAATCTGTCTATTCATTCAATTTGTACTCATTGCCTGGTCACTTTGTAGATGTGCTATAATCTAATTATCCAACAAAAGATGATAATTAAATAAGAAAAGAATTTCTAATACAATAAACTACCATAAGTAAATTTCCTGTCTGAAGACATGAAATTATTATACGTTATCAAAATATTAATCTGATTAAATATATTGTTGAAATGCTAAAAACTGAAGGTGCAAACAAAACATTTATGACAATAAGAGCAGGAAATTATATTTTCGTCTGACATTTATATCACGCTAAAGTTTCTATCTTTAATTTTCTTCTGCTAGTTTCACACATAGTAGAAATTAACCAAATAAGTTCATTTCTGATGGGGTTTTTTTTTAATGTTCCTCTACCTAGAGCATTGCCACACTTTTCAGACAGCAAGATTGGGGTGTGGCCTTCAAGATGTTTCTTATTACCTGCAGCTTGAGGCTCTAGCTGATTGCTTCTAAGGAGTCCAGTTTTTAATACAGGCTGCAGCTTTTCATACTCCGAGTTGTTGAAGTGTTGCAATACAATAAGAAATACATCAAGTGGCTATGCTGATCATGTTTGGCACATTATAAGTGATCCACTTTCTTTACTATTTTCTTGTTTGTCCATGTGGAGCTGTCCACAGAGCAGTCTGTATTCTGTGATCAAATAAACGTTCTGCCTGACAATCCAAATTCTACACTGAGAAAAGCTAACTTCTGCAATTTGCATTAAGTGTGCAACATTGGATATTATATGCTACTTTGCACACTTCAGTCTGTGCACTGTTCAGTGATTGCTATCATGTGTAATTTATTATGGTTTTGCTAGTCAAAGCTATGCAAGGCACGGAAGCCTCAATGAGTGGAAATGTTATTCAGCCACTCCCTGACTTCTAACATTTCGTAGCCTCGTTGCCCACAAACATTCGAGCATGCCTTTGAAGCCATGAGTGCTACAAACCTGCTTTTAAAAACCCTGAGATCTCAGGACGTTGAATTCAGGACTTTGAATTCTGTGATTAATACTACATTCTATGCCTTTTCATCCAGCCCTTGTCAACAGCCTTGAAGACTGATGACTCAAATTTCATTTCAGGATAAGTCAGCAATGTATTTCCTGAACTTAACTAGAGGGATGGGTTCCAAAACATTTACGGTTCCTCAGAATCAGGATCCAACTTTCTCTCAACCCTGCCCCCCGGGTTCCATGAGTGTGGGTTTAAAATGTTTGTTTCAAAATGTAATTTGGAATTAAGCAAGTCTTACATTGTTATATTCCTCTGTTTAGCCCATGTTGGTGACAAACAAAAAATGATGACTATCATCTTTATGTCCTTATGAACTTCCTAGACCTATCAGGATGGACACAGAATCCTTGAGCTAGACCCAGAATGATGGATGAGATGGATCTTTGGTCAGATCCATCTGGCAATTTCTATGTTCTGAACTTGCTATTATTATTTACATTTATATACCGCCCCATAGCTAAAGCATCAGTGGTGGAGCAGGTGTCTGAGATTCCAGGCTCAACACCTGACACATCTAAATAAAAGGCCCAAGCTGTAGGTGATGGAAGAGACCCTCTATCTGAGCCCATGAAGAGCAGACATTACTGTACAAGATGGACACAAAGTCTGCGTTGGTATGCTTTCCGTGTCCCTAACGTACTTGTCCTAAGTCATAATTCAAAAGAAACAGAGCAGATTTAGCTGTAGAGACTGGTGACTGTGATGTCATATGGGCTGTGAATCCACTCCTGGTTTCAGTCAGAACTCTAAAAGAGCTACCCAAAGTGTGAATGTTCAATGTTCCAGGAATTCCTAAATGAGCCTTTCCCAATGTGTTGCCCCCAGACTACAGCTCCCATCACACTCAGCTAAACTTTCACTCTTTGGACGTTTTGAGACTGTGACCATTTGCATTATCAAAATTAAACTGTTAAAACTAGAGAACAAATGATAGCAGAGAAAACCCGTGGTACAAATTTTCATCAGATTCATCCCATAAACTAAAACCTGTGTTGTATTACGATTTACAGTCATTTTCACAAGTACAATACAGTTGACTAGGTAATACTCATGAAGTGATTCATGCAAGCTCACAATTGGACAACACGTTTTTAATTTGCAAAACCAGGCAGGTATCAGGTTTTGCTTATCAAAAAGCTCTCAAAAGAGGATGCCTTGTTCCAGGTCATTGAGATTAGTAGCAGCAGTAGCAGTAGTTTATTGATGTCACAAGACCAGCAAACTAAAATAGCACTGTGAATGCAATGGTATAAAAGCAGTAAGAGTTAATTAAGAAATAAAAAAATAAGGAGTAAAATTGAATAAGTAGATTTTAAAAACAACAACAACAATTGCACATGTCCCACTCATAATAATACAAGATATAGCAAGTTAAAACATTGTCAGAGATTTAACATCATCCCACACCCACAAGCAATAGCAGCAGCACAGAATCTAGCCACCTTGGGTCTTTGAGATCTAAATCCTGGGTTCTTCAGTTTTACATTATGAATGTGTGGCAAGAATAGGGTGACCAGATTTTGGAAACCAAAATCCCAGTCCAAAATGGCTGCCCAAAGGGGGCGTGCCCACCGAAGCAGACTCCCCCCAGACATAAAATAAAAATAATTTAAAAGGCCACCTGCCATGCGGCCAACAAGCAGACACCCCCCTCCACCCCGCCACACGGAACATACCCCACCACCAAGCCACCCACCTCCCCAAAAAACCCAGCCTGGACCTACCGAGTCCTCATGCCACCGCTGCCGGGCTCGTGCCACCGCTGCCGGGCTTGTGCCACTGCCACCACCAGTGAGCTTGTGCCACTGCCGCCGCCAGGCTCATGCCACAGCTGCCAGGCTCATGCCACCGCCGCCACCGCCGGGCTCGTACCAGCAGAGGCCCAATCGCGACAAGCCCCAAGAAGGCCAGAGGCCACACGGAAGAGGCGGGAGAGGGCTGAATCTCAGGGTTTGTCACGATGGCAATGAGCCCCGAGGAGCCTGGATGCCCGTGTGGAAGAGGCGGGGGAGGCCGATTACATCACTTCTGGAATCAGCCCTCTCCCGCCTCTTCCGCGCAGCCTCTGGCCTCCTCGGGGCTTGTCGCAATCAGGCCTCTGCTGGCATGAGCCCAGCGGCAGCGGCAGCAGCAGCAGCACGAGCCCGGCGGCAGCAGCACAAGGACCCGCGCGGAAGAGGCCGATTATATCACTTCCAGAATCGGCCCTCTCCCGCCTCTTCAACACGGGCATCCGCCATCCAGGCTCCTCGAGGCTCGTTTCTCCGGTTTGCCCCCGCCGCCCCCCCCAGTCGGCCCGGATCGCCCCAGTTTTCCCGATTAGGACTGGGAAACCCCGGGGGATCTGGTCACCCTAGACAAGAACGAGGCCATATAATTCCTCCATACAAATTTGCAGTTCTTGATCCTGTGAAATGGAAGCCCTTTTAACAGTGAAGATAGCCATGAGATTGGATCCAGACTTATGTTGGTCATGTCTAACTTAAGTCCCATTACTTTCAGTGGGTCTACAATAAGCATTACTAAGTCTGGATCCACCCCATAGTATTTAAACATAACACACAGTGGGTTGATTGTCTATCTTCCTCCCAGCTTCACATGGCAGACAGGCATTCTATCAAGTAGGACGGTGGACCATCTGTATTTCTTGCCCCGCCACCATATATTTTTATATATGTTTATCCATGTCCATCTTCATTCCCATCCCCCACCCCATTTTGAAAAAGGAAAGTTCTGAAATAGTTGTACAGGGGGGTGGGGGATGTCTTAATGGCAATGTCACAGACGATGACCAATCAGTGTCAATCACAGACAGATTTTGTGCAAATGTAAAATACCCTTTATTTTAAAAAAAATCTGGAGAGGGTAAGGTATCCTTGGACTGAATATAGTGAGGATGTTTTGATTCTACTGCCACTGTTCTAAAAATGATATATCTCTTTTCATCCTAAAATTCCTGGATTTCTGTGGAATATTCTGTTTATTTCGGGTTACTGCTGCACACAGGGAAGGATTTGTACAGCTGATAGCTTCAGCTTTGGATTGCTTCGAATCATGATGAAACCTTGTGCAGCCAAGGCTCCAAGTTGAACCGTCAGACACAGAAAATACTGGTAAGTCCAACTGGGAAAGATTTCAGTTCTGACCACTATCTCAGAAACAAACAAAGCACTGTAGTTTAGAAGGAGAGACAGCACTGCCTTGGCAGCGTTTAGATGAGCTTCCAGGCGAGGGCTATTGAAAATGGATGCATTTTGTTCGAGACTTTGGACATGCCTGAAAAGAGAGATGAGAACGGCTATGGAAGAGAAAAGCACCACCACCAGGGGAATGGCACAGCCCAGGATAATTGGTAAGACAGATTCATATAGACCAGCGAGGCTTCGTCCTTCTTGAAGTTGTTTGTAAGGTTAAACGCAGAGGGAGGGCTGAGTGTTTGATTGTTCAGCTCTTTGGCAGGAATTTCCCATGAAACAACTTTAAAGGTAAAGAAAAAAAGGAAGGAAAAACTCAAAGCAAGTAGTATGGCACCAAGGAGGAACAACCGTAAAAATCTTAAAAAATATAATTTTACCTTAAAGCAAAAAAGCTGTTTGAAGTTGACAATCTTCATGTAGTAGAAGATGCTGAGCAAGGCAGTGAACCAAAAGCTTGCCATGCTCGTGGTAATATCAAGGAAAGACATTATTTTTTGCACATTGAAGAACCTACTGTAGAACTCTTCCCAGGTGAGCGAGATAAAATAGTCCAGAGTTATTGTAATGGAGAAGCAAATGTTAGACAGCGCCAGACTGACCAGGGTTTCGTCATTGGGCATCAGACGTCTGTTTTTTATCCAGTTGGCAAGATTCACACCAACAATAAGCCCACTGGTGGTGATGATCAAAAGACAGAGGATACCTGAAACAGTTAAGTAGAAGATTCTGAGCAGGCTGGGGTCATTCGTCTGGCCTCCAGACATAGTGATTCCCACAGTGATGATATCTGTACTGGTGGAAGATCTATGGAATGTGATGGCATCTGCTCACTCTGGGAATGGGCACTGATGAGCCTTTAATTGACTGCAAAGCAAAAATTGATCAATGCAAATGAACAGAGTTCTCAGGTTACTGTTTTTTTAAGTAGCACCTGGGGCAAACATGTGACATCCTGCCATACAGATACATAACACAATTACAGCCTTGCACTGCAATTCTATACCCACTTACGTAAGAATAAGCCATTCAACTCAATGGAGCTTACTTCTGAGAAGACACGTAAAGGATTGCCCTGTTAGACATTTTTCAGATACCACAATGATCTACTTCTGATATTTTAGGGTAGTCAACATGCAGAACCATTTCATGATTTTATTTTTCATGTCATCATTTCTTAGTTTCAAACTCAGGCCTATTCATATTGAGGTTAAACAATTAATGGTTAACAAAGTTATGAAACTGTTCCTTACAAATTATTGCCATTGTTTGTGCCCCTTCATGACTTCTCTTTTTTTTTTTAATAATTTTTTTTTATTTTCAACTTAAAACAACATAACATAACATAAAATACAATACATAACTAACAACCTACACCCCCCCATGCTCCCCTCCCCCCAGGAGACCTGCATTTATTCTGTTATACATCTTTCCAAAATTGTAAAGAATCTTTTGAAGGTGTCTGCCCCTTCCCCGTACTTAACACATACTCCAAAAAAGGACTCCATATATTTTCAAAATCATTCTTCCTGGACATTCCCCTCTTTACTTTCAAATTACACGTTAGCTTATCATTAAGTGCCATATCCCATATTTCTCTATACCATTCTTCTATTGTATAATTTCCTTGCTCTTTCCAATTCTTAGCTATCATTAATCTAACGGGTGCCAGGAGGTTGTTTACCAGTTCCCTCTTGCTTATATTCTCATTTTCTTTATCCCATATTGCTAGTAGAGCCAGCTTTGGGCTTACATCCAATTTGCTTCCCGTTATTTCACTTATTTCTTTAAACACCCTTTTCCAAAATTTTTGTACATATTCACAGCTCCACCACATATGAAAATACGTTCCAACCTCCTGACAACCCCTCCAACAATTCTTAGAATTTTTTTTATCTATCTGATGCCATCTTACTGGAGTTAAATACCATCTCCATGCTATTTTATAATAAATCTCCTTAATCCTAACTGACAATAGCTTTAACATTCTTGCATCCCATCTCCTCCCCCAGTTATAGTCATTAATTTGTTCCTTGAAATCGTCTTCCCAAATCATTTTAAGAGAGTCTCGGTGTTCACCATCCTCTATCAAAATTTTATATATTTCACTAGTCAAACCTCTTTTACTTTTAATTTCCCCTTTTTTTTCTCTTGATTCAATTAAATCTTCAAATCTTGTATTATCTCTACAATCCTTGTTCTTCTTTTTCCAATCCTGTGTCCATTGTTCCAATTGTATACATTTGAACCAAGCTATCTTTTGTCCTCTTAATATCTCTCTAATTCGCTCCTTATTTGTCATTTTTTCCAACCAATCTCTTAACTTGATAATTTTCTGGCCCCTCAAACCCCCTTCCAACCCACTTTTTAAATTCCTTGGGAAGCTTTCCAATACTACCACTGGGGTAAGAGGAGAATTTCCTGGTATTAACTTCCCTTTAACTTTCTCCCAAATCTCTAAAATATTTTTCAATAATGGGTTATCCAGTCCCCTCAACTCTTTCTTTTGTAATTTAGTAAAAAAAATATTTTGTAATTTTAATTCTTGTTCTGCTGTTTGCGTCTCCAACCATTCTAAATAATCTTCCCCTAAAATACTATTTATTACACATCTTAATTGGTTAGCAATATAATACATCTTTATATTTGGAAGTCCCAACCCTCCTTTCTTTTGTGTCTTATACCATAGCCCTTTATTAATCCTTGCTTTTTTATCTCCTTTACAATAAGCATTAATCATATTTTGCCAACTCTTTAGCTCTACTTCCGTTATTTTAATTGGTAACATTCTAAACAAAAAATTAATCTTGGGTAATATCTTCATTTTAATAACCGCTATTCTACCAAACCAAGACTGCTTTAATTTTCTATAAACCTCTAATTTTTCCCCTATCTGTTTTTTCAAACTATTAAAATTAAGTTCTTCTAACCTACCTAAATCTTTTGCTATATTAACTCCTAAATAACGCACTGAATTTTTAGGCCTAAGACCTAATTTTCTATTACACTCCTCCATTTCCTTCTTATTATAATTGAATAACATCATTTCAGACTTCCCCCAATTAACTTGTAAGCCAGTAATCTCCCCAAATTCTCTCAAATGTTTCTTAATCACCTCCCCACTTCCCAGAGGATCTTCTAAAGTTAATAATGTATCATCCGCAAACATGTTCATCTTAACCTTTTCTTTCCCTCCTATCCCTTTTAAGCTTATGTCTTCCCTTATAACGTTCACCAAAATTTCTATAACTATTGCAAATAAGATCGGGGAAAGTGGGCATCCCTGCCTAGTATCCCAGGCTAAGCTAATCTGTTGTGTTAACCCATAATTAACCACTATTACTGCCTTATTATTTGCATACAACTGATCAATCACCCCTATAAATTTATCTCCAAACCCAAATATTTTTATAATTGTTTTAAGTGCTGGCCATTCCACACAATCAAAGGCTTTGAATATGTCTAGTGCTAACAATCCTGCTTTTATATTCTTTTTTTTAATAACATTAATTATATATAACACTCTCCCAATTAGATTAGGCATCTGCTTTCCTGGAATAAATCCACATTGATCTTTTCTAATATATTTATTTATAAAAGTACTCATTCTTTTTGCCATTATTGCCGTAAAAAATTTTGAGTCTTGATTTATTAAAGATATTGGTCTATAAGAAGCTGGATCTGTCAGATCCTTGTCTGGTTTTGGGATTAATATGATCAAAGAATGATCCCACGATGGTGGGGTCTTCCCTCCCTCTATTATACTATTAAATAGCTTTTTCAATTTTGGTATTAATATTCCTCTAAAAGTCTTATAATACTCCGGCCCCAATCCATCTAACCCCGGAGATTTCCCTCCTTTTAATTTATCAATAATTACTTCTATTTCTTTTCCTGTAACCAAACCTTCCATATAATCCCTATCTTCTCCCTGTAATCTTATTTTCCAATTTCTCTCTACATATTCCACTACTTTTGCCTGCAGACCCATAACTGATGTATATAATTCTTTATAAAATTCCTGGAAAATATTTAATTTATCCTTCATTAAATTACAACTTTTCCCTGTCTTATCTTTAATTGTCCCTATCATATTCTTTGCCTTTTTAGACTGAGTGGACCTGGCCAGCATCCTAGAGTTTTTATTACTATATTCAAAAAAATCCCTCTTCAAATATAACAATTCCTTTTGCACCTGTTCTAAATCCTCTTTCTCTAGTTCCTTCTGTTTAGCTTGAAGTTGAGCATGTAGGCATCTATCATTTGTCTCTCTTAATTTTTCCTCTAAATCCCTTACCTCCTTTTCTAACTTTTTAATTTGTACTTCCTGTTGTTTTCTTAGGGTACATATTTCCCTAATACGAATCCCTCTCACCACCACCTTCATTGTGTCCCATACTATCCCTTGAGAGTTTTGCTCTATTTCATTAATATCCCATATTGACTGAATTTCTTTTTTCATTTTTTCAACTATATTTTTGTAATTTAAAATCCTTGTATCCATTCTCCATCTCTTTGCTTCTCTATAATCCTTCTTCATTTTAATATCCATTGTCATCATTGCATGGTCCGTGACTTTAATAACCCCTATATCACATTCTATTATTTTAGATACCATATTCTTTGATACAAAAATAAAATCTATCCTAGAGTAACTCTTATACCTCAGTGAGTAAAAAGTATATTTTTTCACCTTTCTTCACCTTTTAATACCCTCCAAACATCCAATAATTCTTTTTCAACCATTAATTTGCTTAAACCCGTTTTGCCATCACTCTTAAGATCTCTTAATATATTATCTTTATCCTTTCCTTTATCTATTACCATATTAAAGTCACCTGCCATCACAATATTCATCTTCCCCATTTCTCTCACAGCATTAAAAACTTCATTGAAGAATTTCATTTGTTTCCCATTAGGAGCATATACATTAATCAATACATATTCCTCCTCATCCACCTTACAAAAAATTATCAAAATCTACCCAATTCGTCCTTCTTCACTCTTTGTATATTGACTCCACATTTTTTTGATATTATTGTCGCTACTCCTCTCACTTTAGAAGTACCAAATGCCTTCTCATAAACGCCCACATACCTCATCCTAAGCTCATTTACACCCTCCTTTGATTGATGAGTTTTCTGCAAAAATATAACATCTGCTTTTCCTTTTTTAAATAAAGCTTCTATCCTCTTCCTTTTTATTACCATTTCCAGCCCTTTAACATTTAAAGTTGCAACTCTTAATTTATTTTCCATCTTCCCACACAAATAACTCTATATTGGTCTCCCTCAGTGTTACACATACCCCCCTCCCTTACCCACCCACCCCACTTACCCCAAACTTCTCCCCCCTCCTCACCAGACCCTCCTGGGCAATGGCCCCAAATAATTTTAGAACTCTTCGGGGGGGGAGTAACTTCATAATCCCGGAGCAACAGCTGACCCTCCCCTCCCTTAAAATCTCTTCTTCATCCCTGCTCAAACCAAAGTTTCTTCATTGGCTACTTCCTCCAGCTGCACCTTCATCCACCTTCGTTCCTCCATCTGCACTGTCGTCGACCAGACCCAGCTTCTCCAAAAGCTCCATCCCTTGCTCACATGATGTTATTCTGTGTTGCTTCCCCTGCCACATAAATCTCAACAAAACTGGATATCCCCAGCTATATGAAATCGCTTTCTTACGCAGGGTAACCGTACACAGTCTCACGCTTTTCCGCCACTGGATGGTTTGAGGACACAAATCATTATAAACTTCGATTGGTATTGCTTGTAGCGTCGGTTGGCCCAGATGCCTAATTATTTGCATTAGCTTTGCTTTCTTGTAATAATTCGCAAATTTGACAATTATATCCCTTGGGAGCATTCCTTTCTTCTTGTAGCCCACCCTATGAATCCTTTCGATATCCTCCATCTCCCACGTTTCTTGGGGGTCCATTTCCCTAATCCATGCCAATATTATATCTCTCAAAGTCTTTGGAGATATAGTCAAAGTCCTGAAAAGCTCTAATTCGGATATTAACCCTTCTATCTCTGTCCTCCAGGGCAATTAAACACAAATCCATTTCCTGTAATTGTGCTCCATGCTGCTTGCTGGTTTCTGTAATGCAATCTATTTGCTTCTCTGACATTCTCTCCACGACAGCTTGAAATCCCGTTAAAATCTCCTGCGAATCTAAAAGATTGCTTTTCATCTTTTCCTCCTGCTTTACCATAGCTTCATCTAACATAGTCTTAAAGTTAGCCAGTAGTTCCCCTGATGACAGCTGTTGACTTTCTTTAGTTGTTTTGGGGACTGCTCCTGGCTTGCTCCCAACTTTATGATTCCCACTTCCAGAAGAAAGCGGGACTGCTCTCTCCTGTGCTTTGTCGGCCATTACTCTGGTAAGTCGCTCCAAATTCCTATCAGAGGGGTGTGTTTTCGGCTTCCTCGTCCAGCTGGGGCCATTTAATTTATTACCTGAAGACCTCCTTTTCATCAGGCTATAATCAGTTGCTTATAAATCAGCAACCCCCCACATGAACCTTAACAGCCACACACGTAAATCATTCCAAGTTCTTATTAGTCAAATGTGTTTCTGGCTTTCTCGTCCTGCTGGGGCCACTTGCTTTTTTTCCTGAAAACCTCTTTCCGTCAGGCTTCAGTTAATTTCTTCTGCAATCCCCCGCATGGACTGTAGCAGCCAAACACTTATCTCCTGTCTCTTTTAATATGCCTCACTAATGAGGAAGATATATTCTCCACAAAGGAATGTTAAAGTCTCATTTACCAGACTCTGGCCGCCCGCCAGGAATTCCGCCCGCTACACGCTTCTCTTCACTCAGCCGATGCAGCAATCTTTCCGATTCATAAATCAAGTTTAAAACTTACATTCCATCATCTCAAAGCTAGGGAATTGTTGTTTATTCAATCGCTTCCTTCAGAGAGAAAGAAATTCCCAGCCTCACTCCATTCTACGAAGCTCCTCCCCCCTTCATGACTTCTCAGTGGGAAGAGCCTTCCCCAAATCATAAAAAATGGTGGAGGTGAGGTGGGGAGAAGGCTTGTGGGTATCACTACTTCATTGCTCTTCCTTTCTTTGATTCAGAAGCCTGTAGGGTGACTAGCTGTCATGATTTTCCTGGATTTGTCTGGTTTTTTTGTTCCATCCTGAGTGTCAAGAGGGGGTTTTCTGTAATTTTCTATAATGTCCAGGAATGACACGCTTTCCCCTTTAAGGCCACCATTAGAATGGGAGGCGGGAATGCCACGCTTTCTGGAGGCATGTCATTTCCCCTCACTGCTCCAATCAGGGCCTTAAAAGGGAAAGCATGTCATTCCCGGACATTATAGAAAAGGCCCAGAATGGGGGGGGGGGGGATGACACGCTTCCCCTTTAAGGCCGCCATTAGCATGGCAGAGGGAATAACGCATTTTTGGAGGCCCCAAAAAGTGCACGTTCCCCGCACACACACACATAACTGGGTGTCCTCTTTTTTGGTTTCCCAAATATGGTCACCCTAGAAATGTGTGATGGAATTGGTGGCAGCCCATGCCCGAAAATAGGTATGTTCGGCCAGTATTACCCCACACACACACACTACAGATGAGTGATGGGGCTAACTGAGCATGAGCGGGAAATGCTCCAATTGTCCCTTTTTAACAGGGAAGTTCCTATTTTCCGCCACCCATGTCTGGTAAATCCCTGTTCCTATTTTCTCTTTATTTTTGCATTTGGGGGATGCCATGCTAACATGTTAGTGAAAATTTCTAGAGTTGCCATCCCTCTGGGTTCATCCCCCTATACAAGGTCTTTGGAAGTTAAATCTCAGAGAGGCAAGTTGCCCTCTTCAGAAATTATGTCCATGCGCTCAATCAACATGTAAATAGGGCCGTTCTGACTAGCCCCCTCCCCTGGCAGCCATGCATTCAGTGTAAACATCTCTAGCAGGGAAGTGTGACTGTGTACCACTGTATGTGCAGGCTTCCCTGTTGCAGATGCCCACACTGTATGCACAGATGCCAATGGGCAGAGAAAGTCGGAGCATATGACATTAGCCTCCAGAAGTCTGCCACCTAGTGGAGTACATTTACTTATGCTTGTAGAGACACGGGAAAAGAGAGTCCATAAAGACTGGTGGCAACTCATCTCTAGAGCTCGTGTCTAAATTTCTTCTTTCTGTAAAAGTAAAACTGGGAATGTATAATATGAATTAATTGTATATTGTTTTGTGCCATCGGTAGTAATTTGACCACAGACAAAAGTGGATGAGTGAAACATCATGAGAAATAATCTCCGCCCCCACCCCATTCTATCTTCAACATCTAGAAAAACTATCTAACCTTCAGTCTTAGTACAAGAGGATTTTCATTCATTTTCCATACACCTTGTTAAATTCTGGCTGGAGACAGATTATCATTTCCTCCAGACAACTGGATGCTGGTCAGTATGGTGGGTGACCAGATGTAGAGTTTGTCAAGGAAACATAAACAATGTTCCCCTGCCATGGCGGACAAACCCCGTCCCGCCACCCGGTTCCCCAGCCAAACTGGCTTGAGCCAACACTTGAAATAACCACACAGAAAAGTAAGGACCAAAGCAAGTTTATTTACAGACTATACTAAGTTAAGGCCTTGGTCAAAGCAGGGAAAGGTTGTGGGGGAAGGGAATGGGAGGGGGGGTGCAAGAGAGGTAGAAAAGGGTAGCAGCACAGAAAGGCACAAGCAATAAAACAATTGGGTCCCCAATCAATCAGGCACACTCTTAAAAGTGCTAAGCAACCCCAAACCGAGCAGGCTTGTAAAACAATAAAAATCCTATCTATCACCCGGCTAAATCCAGCCAGACGGAGATCAGCTCTTCACCGTGCCTAGGTCCGAAGAGAGATGATCTAACCGTTCCAGGCTTTCGTTTATCAATCCTTTTCCCACCAGCCCTCCTCCCCTCCCCCAGCCTGGGAAGCTAATCCTCCCTAACGGTCTTCAGCTGAACGTCGTTAGAAGCTTGCTCGTTAGTTGGAGCACCTGTTTCCCTCGGCTGGTACTAACCCGATAAGTAACTCAGAAATATGTCAACACATGAACTCATCTCCCTCCCCCCTCCAGAAGCATCAAGGCCTTCAGAAACTCCATGTCCTTCACAGAGTTGTTGTGGGTATTTTCCATACTGAGGATGGTTGTCTTGAGGACAAGCCAAAGCCCTGAGGGCAAATAGATCAGCTCTCAGCCTGGCCAAGCCATTGCAGAAAAGGAGAGAGGGGGGATGCTGGTCAGCACTCCATTACCAATGCTAATTCTTGTCTCAGGGCTTAAGACTCAAGAAGAGCGCTAATGGACTGGGTGCTATTTCTCTTGGACTCTTGGAGAGCAGAGAACTCATGCTTTGCCTCCTGGGAGAAAGGATTGCTGCTGATCCTGCCCAGGATGTGAGTTGATCTGCTTGCTGGAGCCACCTGTTTTGCAGACCAAGACATGGCAGCTTTAGTCTAAGAAGCCGGACTCCAGTGCGTAGTGGTTTCTTGAGTGAGTGCTGAAGATGACAGCCTTTTGTTTCCTTGGAACTACCAAGATCCAGTTTGTGTCATCTGTGGCTGATCCATCTATGGTCACCTGAGCAACATAGTCAGGCCAGTCAGGTGATGGAACTTGGCTCCCCCATTCCTTGGGGCTTCCTCTAGAAGAGATTCTACTGTGTGTCCAGTGGCAGGTGGCAGCTCTTCAGCCCATTGCTGAGCACATCTGTAATGCATAAAAATTCCCAGTCCCACCTGAACATATAGGCTTGATTGCATGGGCATATATTTGTTGCATGCTCAAAGCCTGAGAGCCCTGTGGCCTGAACAGGGCCTGTACTTCTCCCATTTCATGGCCCAACTCTTTACAGTTCCTTCCTCTATGTCAATGTATTCCATTCCTGCCAACTGGAGAATCTGTATGGCACCACAAGACTTCATTGAGTTTGCTGCAACCGACTAGCACAGACTCCCCTCTAGAGATAAATTGTCTTTTGCCTTTTCAAGGATTTTGAGCATGCATTGCAATTACATTCCCAGTGAAATATCCAGGAAAAAAAACCCACCAACTCTTTCTTTGGATCTGAACAAATAAGAACCCAATTAACAAATATTGTCCCCAAGTAAAGTATATCAATATTGAACGTCATCCATTGTTTTAGCACCTTGAAATCTGCTTTGAATGTGCTTCCCTACAGTGAATCACCTTTACCTTGGTAATTGCCCAGGTGATGACAAGCTGTGTCATAAAGATGCAAACAGAAGAAGGATTCTGTTTCCTATTTTTCATAATATTTTTCATAACGCACTTTTGCATTTATCTATTCAGAGGGCTAAGCAAAGTACTAGTGCAAAAACAAGGGGATGGGATGTTACAATGAAATGCAGATGGGCAGAAAATCATCGGAGGTGGTGCAGGAGATTAAACTTTTCCACTAATTCAGTCAGCACTCCTCACCATTCTTTAATCTGCCATCCATTGAATCAGGGCATGTGCAGGAAAATCTCCCAGTGGGTTGTGCCCTGTGTATCAGATCTCTCTGTCCCCCTTTTGGCCACCCCTTTTGGATGCTCCAAATCCACCATATGAGATGGATGCTACAGATTGCCTCTTGGTAGAGACTTGCCTCTCTCTTATCCTAAAAGGCTAGGCTGACCAGATAAAATCCAGGTCAGGGCTCATGTAACTTTAACAGTTGTAGACAAAAGGGAATTTCAGCCAGTGCCATTTGTATGCAATTAGTTCCATATACAAAAGAAGGCAGGGCCCCTGCAACTTTAACTGTTGTGATGAAGAGGGGATTTCACCAGGAACTAATTGCATACAAATGACACTGGCTGAAATTCCCTTTTTTCTACAACTGTTAAAGTTACATGAGCCCTGTCCTCCTTTTCATATGGTCAGCCTATAACAAGCAAAACTAAACAAACTTCTTACCACAGTATCATTAAGCCTGATGCCTTCAGCTTTTCTTCATATGGTACACTCTCGAAATTTTTACCATCTTTATTCTTATAAGACCCTATGTATGCATTTCAAATGTATTCATTTATATGGTTGTATACAAATCTATATTTGTATATGACTCCAGGAAAAAATCTTATTTCTTAAATTATTTTAAAATTTCAAAAAAAAAAAAAAACCAAAAAAAATGGGGGTTGAAAATTTTTAAAATAAAAGATGAATTTAAGAAACAAGATTTTTTCCCCTGGGGTCATTCCTATATCTTGTTATTAAGACGGATTAGGCACAATGCCTTTTGACTGGTAGAGCTAGGAGCCATGTGCCTCCTGCCGTCTTATGGCCAAGATATATGCACTCAAGGGATATGTGTGCATATATTGCTTTTTTAATGTGTTTTATTTCATATTTTATTTGCTGAATTTGCAAAATTGTGTAATAAAAATGATAATGAGGACCTGTTGTGGTTGAAAGGAGGAAGCTAAGACACCCCACACTGCTCTCCAGGGAATAGGAACTGATTAATTAAGAGTCAATTAACTAATGTCGCAACCACCTCAGGTGAACAGGGATAAATAAATTAGTTATGTTAAAAGAAAGGAGCAAGATTAAGAAGGGAGCCGCTAAGAACCAATGTTGTAGAGTGGTTAGAGTAGCTGACTAGGATCAGGGAAACTCAAATTTCAACCTCCACTGATCTGTGAAATTCACTAGGTGACTTCAGGTCACAAGATTGTTGTGAGAATAAAATGGGGGACTATGTATGCTCCTTGGAGTAAAGGTGTAGTATAAATGCAAGAAAGAAAGAAAGAAAGAAAGAAAGAAAGAAAGAGAAAGGAAGGAAGGAAGGAAGGAAGGAAGGAAGGAAGGAAGGATCATTGCAGGGAGAAGATGACCAGGACTAACTTCTGAGTAAACATATAGTGGGATCTTGCCCATAAGGCTTCCCATTGCCAGGTATATACTGAGGATGCAGTGTTATATAAAGTCCCTCATGGAACCACCTTTGTAATTCAGCTTCCAGATGATTCTGGGAAAACATTTAAACCAAGGTGGGCAGCATGTGGCCCTCCAGAGGTTGCTCCACTGCAACTCCCATCAGCCCTAGTGAGGGATGATGGGAGTTGCAATCCAACATCTGGGGGGACAAGTTGCCCACCCCTATGTTAAAGGTGTTTGTTTGGAAAGTGAGTTTTAAAAAATGCCAGAAACTAGAGCTGTGCACGAATCCCCCCCATCTGATCTGGATCCCAATCTGTCAGATCTGGTTTGGGCCCAATCCGTATCAGATTGGGCCCAATTTGATCCGGGTCCATCCACAACACTCCCTCCCGCTCTTCCCACTCTCTCCTTCCTGCCCCTGCCGTGACCAGCAAATGCAGCAGCCCACAGCGAGGAGGGAAAATGATAGCAGGACAATGGCAAACGATGGCAGGATGACGCGGAGGAAGCAGCCGGTAAGCAGGGAGAGTGAGAGGAGGGAGGGTGCAGGAAGAGCAGGAGGGAGTACTGTGACCAGATCCAGATCGGATCCAGATTGCGGATCTGATCTGGCCTGATCTGGGCCCAATTTAATTCGGATCCAGGATCCACAGGTCTGGATCACCCCGATCCAACTCGGATTCGGGATCCAGATCTGGTCACAGCCCTACCAGAAACCATGTATTTTAAAAGAAAGGAGGGGTACATCTTGATGAGCCCTGCCCTCTTTTGTATCTGGTCACTCTAGTATAGCTCCTGCAGCTTTAACTGTTGTGATGAAGAGGGAATTTCACATGGTGCTGCATGCATAGAATTGACACCTGTTGAAATTCCCTTTTCTAACAACTGTTGAATATACAGGAGCCCTGTCCTCCTTTTCATGTGGTCACCCTAGCCTGACATTCCTAAACAAATTGCATGAACATTCAAAAGCTCAGAGAAATGCCAGTAAATGAGAGTCATCTAACTATGATTGCCACAGTGTTCAGTAGTGTATGTTCAAAAAGTGGAGAAATATATATTTGTTTGTGAAATTCATCTGGGATTAAATATAAAACAAATCAAACAGCACTAGAGTATTCTGCCCTACCCCATACAAATGCAATGGGTTGGATCCAGACTTAGTCATATTTAGAGTAGAGCCATTGATTTCACTGAGTGTACTGGAAATATTACCAAGGCAGTGGAAACATTAGTTTGTAAAAGAGGAAGTTTGGAAATATGGTTTTAAAGAAAGACTGCTTTGAATAACCATCCCACAAAGTTACCACATGCAGAGGAAGAGCTAAACAATTATCTATGTGAAAGGGAAAAGCAGCACTTTAGTGAAAGGCAAGAAGGAGGAAACTTTGCAACTAAACCCCATTAGTCTCAGCCAGAGTTCCACAAATGCACACGGAGGGAAGAAAAAAGAAAGCCATCTTTTCACTCAGGTAAGCTTCTCTTCCGGCAGGCCTACCCAGTCAAATTTTAAGAGTTTCATCTGTGTTTAAATAATGTATTAATTTTATCTGTTTTAATCAGTTTTTTGTATTTTATGCCATTTGTATCAATGTTGTTCCCCGCCTCGATCCTGAGGGAGAGGCGGGTAATAAATAAATAAATAAATAAATATTATTATTGCTTCTACACAGGAAGAGGGCCAGACCAAATTTGTGAAAAGGTAGCCATGACTAATGTACATCTCATGGATTTCAATGGGGCCTATGTGTGACTAATTTAGCTTGGTAGGGTGTCCATATCTGGGAAACCAAACAAGAAGACACCCTGTGGGGGGTGGGCGGAAAAATGGCTTTCCAAGGGCCTCTGGAAAGCACGTCACTCCCCCGCCACCTTAAAGGCCCCAATTAGAGTGGAGGAGGGGAAAGCATGTCATTCCCACCCCCACTGCTCCATTCGGGGCCTTTTTTATAATGTCTGGGAATGACACAATTTCCCCTTTAAGACGCTGATTGGAGCAGTGGGAGGGAAATGATGTGCCTCCAAAAAGCACGTCATTCCCTCCCACCATGCTAATGGTGGCCTTAAAGGGGAAAGTGTGCCTTTCCAGGACATTATAGAAGATTACAGGAAATCCCCCCCTGACACCCTGGCTACAGAACCACAGTGGGTGGAAAAGAGGTGTCGAGAAATGATTTTCTGGGAGAAAAGCAGACGGTCAGCTCTCATCTCCTGCCTCTTGAATTTGCACATTAAATCTCCCTCTATATACGGACGTGGCGGTGATCAGTGGGTCTCTATTGCAGTCATGGTCAATTCTTGTCTTGAGTGATCACACAACACTATAGAATTTTCTGTTGCCAGCAGGATGTGATTCAGCATGGGGAGCCAAGGTGAAAAGTGGTGGGTTTGTAGTAGAAGGTTTGCCCCTGCGTCTGTGCTTCTAGAAGCAATTTGATCTTCAGACATTTGATAATGCTCATCTCCATGCTGTGAATGATTTCGCCTGCCATTTTCTGCAGATCATATAAAAGAAGGGGGTGTTGTTGAACCTCGTTCAGCCCGAGGGCCAAACTCAGTTTCAGAGAATCTCTCAGGGGGTGCATTCTGAAGGCCAAGGGGGCAGAGCCAACGGAAAAGTGTGGCATCAAAATACCCCAAATGCCAACATGTTTTCGTTTAAAGCTCTTACAGCCAGCTTTAGGAGAGGCATGTCAACCTTTTACAATGGGGAAAATACCATATAAACGCCAGGAAACCATTTCTCCTGGTGCTTAGGGGGAAAGGGTGGGACCAGAGAAGGGAGTGAGGCCATCTGTGGAACCCCAGGTAGACCAGAGTTGGCCCACGGGCCTGAGGTTCAACACCCCTGCTGAACATACAAGTGCAGGCCAAATAAAACAAATTCTGGCAGCCCTAGATTTCAGCCTAGATCTTCCAAAAGACATAATACAGCTTCCTTCCCTCAGTCAAATTGAAAACAACTCTCCTTTTATATTTATGCATTGCTTGCCTTCATGATAATTGTTATGAGTGGAAGCATTGGAAAGCTGAGACCATGTGATGGTTCAGCATATAGCTTAAGAGTGGGAAAGTCCCTGTTTCAAGTATCAGCTGAACCAGAAGCACTTTTGATTTGCTTTACAACTTTGCATCATACTGAATTACTTAGTCCACCAGAGGAAGTTCATTCATAGAAATCTCGATACATCTCAGTGCACACTGTCAGTTACTATATTGCACTCACACCTCACTTAATTGCAGTTGTGTCTGTTTCAGATCCAACTTGTTCTACAGACATACATAAAGATTTCTGCCTGCATGCAAAAAGGGGTCTTTCTAAATCTCTTGTGCTTAACCTACTGGATAATATGAACTGGAACCTCATGGCTGTACTTACGACAACAGTGATTATTAAATTAATAGGAACTTCACTATTTCTTCTGTATTGTGAGTATCACGCTGAATTTTATTTTTATTTTTTTCTATGCAAGCTTCTGGCTTCAGTGAATGATAGCTTAATCATGTCTCCTTTCACATTGTACATCTCTTATGGTACATCAATATTCTACTCCATCAGGTAGTACTCTTTCTTCAGAGCCTTCAATGCTCTGAACAAATTGAATCTCTTTTCCAGCCATGAAATTGTGTTAAGAAATGGTGACAGGCTTGTCAAGGTGGAGAGAACACAATGCTATTATCACTGAATTTTTCTCTTGTTTGAACTTCCTTTGACACGCAGCAATGGGTCACTTCTTTGATCTTCAAAGAGAGAACATTTTGCTTCATTTGTAAAGTATGAAGACAGAACTAATGAAGTTCCTCAAAGCTCTATAGCTATTGCTCATCTTTGGCCCACATTGCACAATAAAGTCATGACTGATATATCATACTTCCTTAAAAACGGATGTTTTTGAGAACGTCAAGCCAATGTTCAGTGTTTCCAAAGACAGCACAGAGCAGGCAATTGCTGTCATGTGAGAGTCTAGTGGCAGCTTGTGATGTGGCTTGCTAGACAGGGGTCAAGTTAGCTTCTACCTCCAAGCATCATTGTATGAGGACAGAGAGCTGACATAGGCCATGTCTACACCGGGGATTTTTCCTGGGGTCATCCCTAGGTTGTTCCTGTGCATCCAGATGATGCACAGGGGATCCCAGGATCAGGCAGGGATGACCCCCCCCCCCATTTTCACGTGATAACTGGTTGCCCAGTTATCCCGATTTTCCTCGCAGTCTCAGGATGATCCTGAAGACTGCAGGCAGTGTGGGCGCCTGTCCCTGCTTCTTCAGCAAGAGGAACAGAGCTGGTCTGGGGGGAGCGCAGGGGCATCAGGGGGAAGTGGGGTCGGAGCTTTTTTTCTTTTTTAAAAAAACTTACAGTTTCAGAGGAGCACAATTGAGCTCCCAGCTCAGTTTTCCTTAAAAAAAAAAAAAAAGTGGGCACAATGTCCCTCTTCCCTTCCCGGACATCTCACTTCCATTTAGAAGCTGGGGGACGATCCCGGAAGCAGGTAAGTCCAGGATTGCCCCCTCCCTCCCTCTACACCCTTAAGTGTAGAAAGGGCCACTCTTAACAGAGGATATTTATTTATGCGATGTATTTCCTCCATCATTAGTAAATGATATATGCTCCCAGTGCAATCTTACAATCACCTAAAAACAATTTAAACAACTGAATGGTAAAACATCCAGTGACTAAAAACAAGAAGAATAAAGCAAGAGGCAGTGATAGCACTCTTCCAATACTTGAAAGGTTGCCACACAGAGGAGGGCCAGGATCTCTTCTCAATCAACCCAGAATGCAGGACACGGAATAATGGGCTCAAGTTACAGGAAGCCAGAATCTGGCTGGACATCAGGAAAAACTTCCTGACTGTTACAGCAATATGACAATGGAACCCATGACCTAGGGAGGTGGTGGGCTCTCCCACATTAGAGGCCTTTAAGAGGCAGCTGGACAACCATCTGTCAGGGATGCTTTAAGGTAGATTCCTGCATTGAGCAGGGGGTTGGACTTGATGGCCTTATAGGCCCCTTCCAACTCTACTAGTCTATGATTCTATGAGGCTGGTGCCTATGATTTCGGTGGGGCTGTGAATCCATACTGGGTTTTAGTCAGAACCAGTGAGAACTCTAAAGATTAAATTCCCTCTTCATCACAACAGTGAAAGCTGCAGGTGCCCTGTCTTCTTTTGTATCTTGTCACAGAGGGCAGGGCTCCTGCAACTTTAACTGTTGTGAGAGTATGATGCCATACTCAAAGTTAGATAATAAGTGAACTGAACCCATATAGCCCATTTACAGTTTGGAATTTTCCTTCTACTATGCTAAGGATCTTTTGTGTTTAGTTTCACAGATTTTCCAAGAAGTCCCCAATATGATCTCTGGAGGGAAAACAAGTAAGTTTGCAACAAAACCGAGGACATGGAAATTTCTGTTCTGGTCACCACACCTCAAAAAGAATATTATAGGGTTAGAAAAAGTACAGAAAAGGGCAACTAAAATAATTAAGGGGCTGGAGCAACTCCCCTATGGGAAAGGTTACCACAGCTGGGATTGTTTAGCTTGCAAAAAAGGAGGTGTACAAAATTAAGCATGGTGCGAAGGAAGTGGATAGGAAGATATTTTTCTCCCTCTCTCATGATACTAGAACCTGGAGCCATGCCATGAAGCTGATTATGGGAGAATCAGGACAGACAATAGGAAGGCCTTCTTCACACAGCACGTAGTTACACTGTGGAATTCACTTCCACGATATGTAGTGATGGCCACCACTTTGGATAGCTTTAAAAGGTGGTTGGATGAATTCCTGGAGGAGAAAGCTATCAGTGGCTACTAGTCCTGATGGCTATGTGTTACTTCCAGTATCAGAGGCAGTAAGCCTGTATACACCCATTGCTGAGGAATATGCGTGGGAGGGTGCTGTTGCACCATGTCCTGCTTGTAGGTCCCTGATCAATAGCTGGTTGGCCACTGAATGCTGGACTAGCTGGACCCTTGGTCAGATCAAGCCTGGCTCTTCTTACATTCCTTTCATATGGTTTTCTCCGGTTTCTCCCATCTTCCACAGGCTGCCCAGTAAGATGGACACTTTACGAGGGGAAATGCTATTACTTTTCTGCCCTGGAAAAAACATGGGATGCGAGCCAGGAAGATTGTGTTCTATTGAATTCTCACCTCGCAATCGTCAACCACAAAGATGAATTGGTGAGAAGACAGAGGGCATTGTAAAACAAAACAAAAGGATGAAAGAAAACTGCTCTGTGAAAAATATAAACCCTAGATTCCATTACCAGCCAGCTTTCATGAAATAGTACATAGCTGCCAGCTTTTCAGGGCCAAACTAGACATGCCACCATTTAGACTGTTAGCATTTGTGTGAAATTGAGTGTATGCATATGAATAGCAGGCAAGGAAAGGCCTAATTCAGTTTGGGATCACAGCAGAGAAAGAAGGGTTATATTTTTTTCATCACCCTCCTTTCCTTACCTGGGCGTAAGTCTCGTTGAATTCCATGGTATTTACATCTGAGTAAACCTTTATAGGCTTGTACTGCTAGTCATCCTTTCTGTAAACTAAAAAGCCTAAAACACGTTTGCTTTTTCTTTGATTGAGTAGACACTTCAACATAGAGCCATCACGGCCTGCAGTACATGTGAGATCCTTTTCTGTCCTGCTATATAGAATAGAATTTATTACGGTCAAACATCCTCATCCTAAGTTTTCAAATGAATTCCCCGGGTTTTCTGTCTCCAACTGTTCCTTTTATCCCGTTTTGATTAGTTTCATCATGTCTCCAATTGGTCTTCTTTGGTCCTGAGACAGTCAGCACAGGACTAAAAAACACATTGGGTTTAGAAATGGCAAACTAAACATTTTTTTAAAGGTGTGTATAAACAATTGTTACCAATTGCTATGGTGCCCTTAATTCTTCTTTGTTCTCTCACTTCAGAGGGGCAGATCTGTGGGCCACAAGATGTGCTCTTCAGCTTACCTTTTCTATGGAAAAATAAAATTTGAAACAAATGTTCACAAATATTTAATGTTTTCCAAATTTTGCCATTCTAACGTTGAATGGGAAATTTGACATTTGAATTTTCAATGTGAACTTTTATCTCACCCTTTGAGTACTTTACCCATTGTTATCATCTCTTGCTAGTTTTGATTTAAGCAAGCTTCAAATAACCTGCCAACCATCAAATGTTGTCAAATACAAATCCCCTTTCAAACCTATTATTAGATCCAACCAAAGTGAAAATACTATTGCAGATCAACCATCAAAAATCAAAATCTAAAATAAAATATCAACAAATGTCAAATGCAGATATCCAATGTATATTAATTGAATATCCAGCAAATATCAAAACATGCCCAGGATAACTGGTGAATATTCAACAGAATTTGTTGCAGATAATTTTTGAGGATTAAAAAAAAAAAAACAAATTCACTTCAGCTGCACTGGGAATTTGATTTCTAGTAAAATCTTGCAAGCTTGTTGAAGATGTCTTGCAATCAAAATGTGTTTAATCCCCAATTTTCATTATTGTCTATATATTTTATGTGCATAACCTTACTACAATATTTCATCGATTCTAAGACGCACTTTTTCTCCCATGTTTACATCTGTAAAAATGGGGTGCATCTTAGAATCAATGGTGTCTTGCAATTGGGGGTTTTCTCCCGCATTTTGCAGACGGCACTAGGACTTTGCATGCCCCCCCCTCGCGACTCACCCTAGCGGGTCCCGAGGGACTCCACAAGGCCGGTCAGAAGTCCCCCCTCCCCACTTACCTTGATCACTGCTGCCTCAGCCTGGGAAGGTTTCAGTACTGGGAAGGAGGCCACGATCTTGGGAGATCTCATGAGATCTCGGCCCCCTTCCCAGTACTGAAGCCTTCCCAGGCCGAGGCAGTAGCAATCAAGATAAGTGGGGAGGGGGGACTTGTGAGGGGGTAGTGGGGACTCATGGGGCCCTAACCCTCACCCTCCCCTCCATCGCCGTCGCCCATCCTCACTGCTGCCACTGCTCCACACTGCTGGCAACGCTTGCCTCATTACTGGGAACAACGCCTTGCCAGGCCGAGGCAAGCACTGGCAGCGGCGCAGAGTAGCAGCGGCAGCGGCAGCGAGGATGGGCGATGGCGATGGAGGTGAGTGGGGAGGGGGGAAGGGGTGCTGAAATTAAGTTGCGTCTTAGAATTGATGCAAAGCTTTTTCCCTGTTGGTGGCCCTGAAATTTAGGTGCGCCTTGCAATCAATGGTGTCTTACATTCGGTGAAAAACGGTAGTCCCCTTCTTAAAATTTATTTAAATAAAATATACATTTGGTTTGCACAATTCTAGAGGGGCAGCCATTAGTGGCAAAATACCCAAGAGTCCAGCGGCACCTTAAAGGGCTAACAAATTTATTGAGATATAACCTTTTATAGTACACAAAGTGTATTTTCGCACGCATACACTCGTACAGACAAAAGAAGTCTACACAGGGCATTGCATGTCCATAGCAGAGGGATAAGATTTCATTGGGATGGATCTAGGATCTGCTGTCATAGAGAGGCTGGGATGTTCTGCGAAAGGAAGGGCTCAGCTTGCAGAAGATTCCTTGACACAATTTGGGGTGATCCATCTTCCCTCTCCCATTCCACAGTGGACCCCATTCAGCAGGGTCTCCTGACTCTCTATGTAGCATTTTCAGAGGGCTTGAGGGGCTACCAAGGGAAGGAAGAGTTGGGGAAAGTCCACTTCCACCAGCACAGTTGATCCAGCTAAAACCGAGCTCCAACCCATGGTGTTTTAAGTTAAATATTCTTCCAATGTTTCCTTTCCAGATGTTTCTGATGAACGAAACAGAAAAAGGGCACTATTTCCTTGGCCTGACCCAAAGAGATGCCAGAGGACAGTGGCGATGGATCGACAACACAAAGTTTGACCCTGACATGTATGTTTATTATCATTCTGATCGAGTCAATAGAGATGCTTCTAGATGAGAAGTTTATTGTGCCTGGTAAAACGATCCCCTGTACCTGGTACTTGGGCCTGGATAGCACTTTCTCTGGCCAATGCAGCTCCCCAGGGGACGAGCAGAGGTAACAGGGTGGCGTGGCAATGACAAGGGTGATGGGTGTTGCGCAGCAGTGGTGTGTGTGTCCTCTCCAGCCTCAAGCAGCGCAGAGCTTTTTGCCGGCGCTGTATGCCAGCAACGATACCTTGAACCTGGTTTGGTATCTAATAGGTAGCCAGAGGAGTTGCTTCAACATCAGATATCCAAGTCAACATCCTGGCCACCACATCCTGCACCAGCTGCACCTTCTGGGACCAAGCACAAGGGTAGTCCCTCATTGAGGAATCGAAATGTGAGATGAACAATGGATTTCAGAGCCAACTATCCCTGTTCATGAATGGCCATAGTTAGCATGCCAACCAAAGCTGGTAATAGACACATTTCACCACAGAAATCTCTTGGGCTTTTAATGACCACAATAAATCCAGGAGCACCCCCAAATTAGGCATCTGTTCATTCTGAGTGAGTGCAACCTCACCTAGAACAGGCAAATTCCCCAATTCCCATGCCCAGAAACCAGAGTCTTCATCTTGTCAGGAATCAGTTTATTCGCCTTCGTCACTGTGACCAAGTACTGGTTCAGAACATGCAGAGGTTCTCCCAATTCAAATGTCATAGAAGAATAGAGCTGGGTTACCTTAGATCTCTGAAATGTGGCTCCCAGTGGCTTCATATAGATCAGGGGTGCAAAACATTTGGCCCACAGGCTGCATGCAGCCCGTCAAGCTATTTCTGCCGCATCTGTTGTTGCTATGATATTTCTTATGCTTTGCTTATCTCTGGTCTGTCATTCGAGATAGCAGATAAGCAAGGAATTTTCTTGCTAGTGCTAGCAAAAGACTCCCTTCCCTTATCTCCGATAAGAGATCAGAGATTTAAGCAGTGACAGCATCCAGCTGCTGGGTCCTTCTCCCTTCCCCAGTGACCCTGAAGCAGCCTCGATCACTGCTTTACCCCTGCCAGAGACAGGGATAAAGCAGTGATCTGGCCAAGCTCGCTGGAGAAGAGAGAAGGCTGCAGCTAAACAACTATGAGTATCTTGTTCACATCCTTCTCAGGCCTCAAAAACTGGAACTGATCTATACAATTTAGTCAGATGGTACACTGGACACCTCACCCAATACTGTACTAAAAACAGCATCTCCGTTAGCCTGAAGCAGCACAATTTCATCCTTGAAGTGCTTTTCAAAATTATCATGGGAGGTCTCTGACGGTTGCAATATAGGATTTGGGCCTGGATAGCAACATAGGATTTACAAGACACTTGTGATTGGCCACTCATGGAAGTTTGCGGGTTGATTAAATGACGTCAGCAGCAGCCAGGACATCTCCTATGGTCCCCACCCCACCTTATCCCGTTTTCAAAAAGACTGGAGATAAACTGGAATAAGCCTTTAATGGCACAAAATTGGCAGTGTGTAGAGCTGACGTTGCGCTATGAACTTGTTGAGGAAGGAGAATAAGGTAAAATGCCTCCCTGCCACAAAGGGAGACAGATCTGATTCCTCACCCCACCAAGAGCACCCCTTTAAGTTCAATGGGGCTTACTCCCAAGTAAGTGTGCCTTGGGTTGCAGACTTACAGTGCGGTCTTACATTTACTCAGCCATAAGTCCTGGCTTTCCTGGGGGCTGTGAGGAAACAAATGAAAACAAGACTCCCCCCTCTGCACACATGTCAGAGAGGGAGAGGTGCTCCCTTGATTCAACTCACATGTCTTCTCCCATATAAAAGAGCCCATCCTAATACTGCAAAGAACCAGAAAACAGAGAGCCATGGTAAGAATGCAAATTGTTTGCTTAACATAGAGACACTCACAATCTGGGCCACCTGGGAAAGTTTTGCTGGATGGCTGCTTGAGGATGCAGCAGAGGCAGCAAAGTAAGCCTTCTCTGCTGCCTTCACTGCCACACGGTAGATGTGATTATGTACTCCTATGTATGCTCGGTGAGCTTCATGACAAGTCTTACACCACTTATGCTCTAGGAGCCTTCCACCCCTTTCATTGCTGGCCTGTTTCATAACAACGATTGTAGTGAGTTTCCGTTTCCCTACGTGATCTTGCTGTGTTGTTATGTGCATTCTTCCTTCTTGTTGCCTGTATTTGAAGATTTGTTTCAAGATAAAAGCAAAAGTAAAATGTAACATTTTGCCAAATCTAACATGTATGCCAATATTTATTTCTAGGGATGTATATCGTATCGTTAAAATGTACGATAATGATACAATAAGGTCGTTATCGTGCATGTGTTTAAAGATGACGATACGATAGAAAAACCTACAATAATCATCGGAGACGATAATTTTCAAGCGATTTTATCGTTTTATCGGACTGCAATATAAATATACCTATAACTTCTGTATTTTAAAAGTTAGAGGCTTGAAACTTGGTCACAGTGCTTATGGGGTATGCCTAAGTACGTGTATGAAATTTGACATCGATCCCTCCAACCCTCAATTTTATATGAATTTATTAAAGATCGTTTCAGTTCTGACAGATCAGAATGACAGCTCACTATGTGCGTTCATTCAGACTTGTCAGAACGGAAACAATCTTTAATAAATTCATATAAAATCGAGGGTTGTAGGGATCAATCTCAAATTTCATACACATACTTAGGCATTTTTTATGCAGTTTTAATAATATGCGTTATGTTTTAATCAGTTTTATGTATTTTATCATGTTGTTGTTCCCCGCCTCGATCCAGACAGAGAGGCGGGTAAGAAATAAATTATTATTATTATTATTATACCCCATAAACACTGTGACCAGGGCCTCCTCCACACGAGACGTTTAATGAGCCTTGAAGGCTCATTATAAATTTTACCTCCACACCAGCAGAGCGCAAAACGGGCGTACAGGCGCGTTATCTCCCCGATAATGCGCATTTTCGAATGCGCGTTAAATAGCGACTTTTATTTTTCTCCGGCCGTTAAAGCGCATTTTCGCCGTGTGAACAAGCGATTATGCGCATTAACGTCTTCTAAAGCGCTTTTTGGACATCAATTAATGCGCTTCGCCGCCTCTCGCCGCCTCCCGTGCAGAGGGATTAGGCGTAAATGCGCCTCCGCGATAATGCGCATAATCCCCGAACCGGGCGCAAAAGCGCATCCTTGTGGAGGGGGCCCAGGTTTCAAGCCTCTAACTTTTAAAATACAGAAATTATAGGCATTTTTTTCTTTAAAAATAGGGCTGCAAAAAATATCATTTTTCACGATAATGATCGTGAAGATGATATGGTTCACCTACGATATGAATGAAGACGATAATTTTTTGGGTCCGAAATGATGATAACAATAAACGACAATATTTTTTGGGCATGCACACCCCTATTTATTTCTGCCTTTTTAGAGTTCATCCATGTAAAAAGCAGGTCTCTGCTCTGCAGCTGGCAGCCTGTACGGTTGCCTCTAATTGTGTTTATTTACATATCTGTTGGGTCTGTTGTAAAAGTGATCAGATGAAGAGGATGATGATGATGATGATGATGATGATGATGATGATGATGATGATGATGATTTTACTTCTCTTCCCTTACAGATTTCATATCCAAGATGAAACTTTTAACTGTGCCTTGATTGGATTCAACTCCATTAGCTCACGGTCTTGTGCCGTTCCGAACAGATGGATTTGTGAGGAGAACGCATAGGAACTCTCCCATATATGGGAAATTCTCAGCCATCTAGGATCAGATTCTAAGAAACTCTGGCCCTGATCCATCTGTAGTTGCATATAACCAGTCGCCCTGGAGGGGGGTTGCACATTCTCATTTGCATCAAAAGTTGTCTCCAGTCACTGCCGTGGTGCCCAGGTGATCACTGAAGGGTGGATGCAAATGCCTGTTTTAAGACAGTGCTTGCCATCTGCAGTTGCTGTATTTGTCATAAAAATAATATTTTTAATATGCCATCTGATTAATGGGGGCCACTTTATTAGTCCATTACATGTTGCCGCACAAACAATAATATCTTTAAGAGAGTTACACAAACATACACACAGTTTTTATTATCATCAAGTCCTGTGGAGCAATCACCATTTTGTGTGACCTTTTGGTCAGCCCAATAAAGGTATTGCACTAATATGGATGTTTTAAAGCAGTAATTACCAAACTGCTTGCTGAAGTGTGCAAGTGGGCTGTGAGAAAATGGCTAACATACTGCAAGAATACAAATGAATTCATTAAAAAAAATCTACAGTTTATAAAACAACATTAAGGCTCTACCGTTTCCAATCAAGCACCAAAAAGCAGGGAAATTGGGAGTTAAGGCTCCCAAGCCTTAACGCCACATCCTCCCTAAGGAGGCAGAAAGTGCAAGTGAAATTCTCATTCTCCCAAAGCAGATAAACCATGAGGACAGGATGGAGAATATGATATGCAGAGGTGACTGTGGGGTTGTGGAAAACTGATCACGAACAACTTAGGGCCATCTACTTCTCTTTTTTTGTTTCGAGCAGCCCTTCCCCAACCTGGTGCCCTCCAAAGGTGTTGGACTAGAACTCCCATCATTGCAAGTCAGTATGTCCCATGGTCAGGAATGCTGGGACTTGTCATCTCAAACATCTGGATATGCAATATGATATGCAGAGTTGACTGTGGGGTTGTGGAAAATGATGATGAACAATTTAGGACTACCTACTTCTCTTTTTTAAGAGCATCTCCTCATGTTGAGAGTTGCTCTAGCTTTCCAAATAGCTGGAAAAATTCAGTTCTGCATTGACAGATCATTCAGTTACGTCTCTGCCTAGCATGTGTGATGGGAGATGTGGAAGAACTACCTGCCCATCAGAGGAGGCTGGCCATGGCATACCTGCATGAGTCACTGCTCTGAGCTTGCCTGCTTTCAGCCACGAAGCAGACCCAGATCAGAAATACATGCAGAAACATTGGGATTGTTCCCTTTGCTTATTCATACATACTTTTAAACAATGGTTCCCTCCGGTCAAGTCTTTGGGGCAGAGGTGAGGGCTCCATTCAGCAGAATAAACAAGAGGGTCCCAAATGCCAGAGCTTATCACATTTTGAACCAAGTGAAGTGACCATCTTAAGAGCTCTTTGCCAGTGGTGGCTGGTAATTACTGGGACTGAGTGGGATACTTACAGAGGTGGAGCCAAGGGGTTACCATGGACAGAGCCAAGGGGTCAACACTGTGCTGGAGATACAAAGGTAGAGGAGCATGACAGTTGGCCATCCATGCAGCACAGGAGTTTCTTAAAATATAGCGTGGTGGAATGCAGAAACAAAGCCAGAGGAGCTTTCAAAAGAATCAAAGTTGGCCAACGTACAGCATAGCAATTCTCTGAGGAATATTGCAAGAGAGAAACAATGGCATCACAGGAGTGTAAAAACATGAAATCTGGCCACCCATCCAGCATAGCAATTCTCCAGGGCAGAATGGCAGTGAGAAGCAATGGCAAAGCAACAATTAAAAGCATGGAATCTGGCCACTGAAGCACAAGCTTCTTAAAGACTTGGATTTTGGCAAGCCATATCATGTACTTGAACAGTTAACACACAGAGGAGGGCCAGGCTGTCTTCTCGATCATCCCAGAGTGCAGGAATAATGGGCTCAAGTTACAGGAAGACAGATTCCGGCTGGACATCAGGAAAAACCTCCTAACTGTTAGAGCAGTATGACAATGGAACCAATTGCCTAAGGAGATAGAGGGCTGTCCCACACTAGAGGCATTCAAGATTCAATGCTTTAATATGGATTCCTGCATTGAGTAGGCTGACTATATGAAAAGGAGGACAGGGCTCATGTAACTTTAACAGTTGTAGAGAAAAGGGAATTTCAGCCAGTGTCATTTGTCTGCAATTAGTTCCTGATGAAATTCCCTCTTCATCACAACAGTTAAAGTTGCAGGCACTATACTAGAGTGACCACATACAAAAGAAAGCAGGGCCTCTGCAACTTTAACTGTTGTGATGAAGAGGGAATTTCACCAGGAACTAATTGCCTACAAATGACACTGGCTGAAATTCCCTTTTCTCTACAACTGTTAAAGACATTTTGTGGCCTGAGGCAACAGATAAGAACCTGTTTGGACATTTTAGCTTCACAACAACAACCCTGTGAGGTAGGCGGGACTGAGAGTCTGTGACTGGCCTAAAATCACCCAGTGAGCTTCCATAACTGAGTGGGGACTAGAACCTGGAACTCCCAACTCCCAGTCCGACACCCTAACCACTATACATGGCCCACACAGCTCTGTCCTCCAACACCTCATTGCCACCACCCCCAGCATTTGCCACCTGAGGCAGCTGCCTCACTCTGCCTAAGAGTAGGGACGACCTTGTGCCTTCCTATAGAACTTTGCCTGAATGGGCAATTCAAATTGAGAGCTGTGAGTTAGCTGGAGCCAAAACATCCTTGGTGTGCAGCTGCTCTCTTTGAGGACTCGTTGTGGAGCAGTTGGACTATTTGCAGAAGGACTTCATTACCTCCGTTCTCCTCTGCTTGTATATTTGTGGCTAAAACAGATATTATAAAAACACCACGAGATGGATCCAGATTTAGGTCTGTGCAACTGGGTCAATGGAAACGGACTTTCCTTCCCCCTTCTCCCCACAGCAGCCCCACATTGCACCCTGAAAGTGGTACATACAGGGAGTTGGGGACCCTGCTGAATGAAGTGGACTGAAGTGTCAGAAAAGGGGGAATCCTCAAAACCAGAAAATCCAGACAAAATCCAGATAGTGGAGGTCTTCTGTCTGCAGAAGGCAGATCCTGGATCCAACCCCTTGGCTGCATTCGGACAACACATTAAGCAACTGATTGGGGGGGGGGGACAATCGTCAGTTGTGTTGCTTATTGTGTTGTGTGGAGGGTAACACGCCACTCACAAACTACTGATGGTATGCTATTCCACCCAAATAAGCAACTGAGAGAAACAACTGGCTTGCAAGTTGTTTAGCTCAAAGCCAGTTGTTTAAAGTGTTGTGTGGAGGAGTGAGTATGTTAATGGCATATGGTGAGTGGGTTAAAACACAAGCCCATAGAGGCAGGTGGCAAGAGTGGTGCAACTTGCAGAGGCTGCTGGGATAGAACTGGGAGGACCGAGGGAGGAGGGAGGGTGGGGAGAGGGGCGGGAGCTGTGTCAATCAAAAGTCGGGTTGACTATTAGTCCACTCAACGCCAGCCCCAACCACCTACAGTTGTGTAGGAATATGTCTCCAGTGCATTGCTCTCGGAACTTGTTGCTTCTCAAAAAAGATGGGTGGGTGACTAGCAATAGCAAGATGAGTTTGTTCTTGAGTCTGATGAGGTAATAAAACCGCAATATCCACATCTCCTAACCACTCTGGGTAGTACTTCCTTTGTTTTAGGACAGAAAGTTTTGTTCAGTTCTTAGCTCATAGAGAGAGAGAGAGAGAGAGAGAGAGAGAGAGAGAGAGAGAAAACCCTTTCATTCTGCAAAGTACGCCAAAATGAGAGCTAGCAAAACCACTCAGTGGCCAAGTTCACAGGCTCAGCAGGGAAAACCCGCATTGTAGCTTGTTTCTCCCACCCCCATGTATACCTGCCATTCGCTTAATAACCCGCATGGCACCACGAGTTGCCATGTTGTCCGAACCCGGCGAGGGGGTAGTTTCTAGCCCGCCCCACAATCCATGGCTTGTAACAGGGTTTGTGGTGTGAGTTCGAAGCCATTTCACCATGCACTGTGCCAAATTTGGATGATGGAGTAACCCACTACGCGTCAGCCGCCATGGTGGGCAGGGGAAACAGGCTACAGTGCTTGGTTTCCACCTGTTAATCATGCAAACACAGCTGATGTAATGCATCAACACACATTTTCAATTAAACAAAAGGCTAACTCAAAAGAAGTGTCTTTCTTTGTACATTATTAAAAGGGTCATTGTTTATAGCAGAAGCAAATTTTCATGAAAGGAATTGTTGGTACAGTCATGCTCTTATTTATATCGCAGTTAGGGTGAAAAATGAAAGGGGGGGCTTTGATCTTTAATGCAGAGCTGCAGAACCTGGGGGCCAAATCCAGTCCTCCTGGGGGCCAAATCCGGCCTTCCTGGGTTCCCCCAACCACCAATTGTTTGGTAGTTTTCCATTTTTTGCATCCCTGTCCCCCAAACCATCCTAAAAGGTTGAAATGCCTTTCCTAAGGCTAAGCTAAAATACGCTGGTATTTGGGGGCATTTTGGCCCTGCTGCTTTTGCCATTGGACTTTCCTCCACCCCACTGCGTGGTGGCCCCCAAAAGCTTTTCCAAAATGGAATTCACCCCTTGGGCTGAAAGAGATCCTGCACCCCCACTTTAGTGGCTTCAGCTTTGCATGACAAGCTCCACTTGGCAAAAACCCCTCTTCTATACGAGGTATAGCAACGCGGTCTTTTTTGGCATCTGGACATTCAATCCCCAGGATTTAAGAAATGAATATGTAACTTGATTGTGCCTTTATTGATCAAATCTGTTTGCAGTTATGCACCTGGGCACTAAACCACAAGAACTTCAAAACAGTGTTGAGTGTATAACATTTTACTGACAACGGCCCCCTCTTGACGAGAGCGGCTTGACACCCGTTTCTTCTAATATGCGCATTATGTCATGTTCAACTCTACACCTAATAGCGATAGACAGAAGCTGTGAAGGCGAATTACAGGCTCCATTTAATGTGCTTGACAATTGTTTACATGCATAGATTCGCATGTGTTGGGCGAGGAAAAGTTGAAGAAAGAACCGCCCTAGTGGCTTTTGGGACCGCCCACCTGAATTTCTTCTAACGAAGATGATTAAGAACAAAGGCATCTGGGGACTAGATGAGAGGGGGAAACCAGTAAAACAAGACTGAGAAACAATGGAGAGTGGAGGAGGGAACTCTCCATAAGCCCTTCCCTGGATTCTCCCCTTGCATCCTCTGAAGTCTCCCAAATCGAAGACAGTGGCTGCCTCTACATGAGAGGTTTAAAGCTTTTTCAAGTCTCATTAAAAATTTTACCTCTACATGAGCGGAGCACAAATCAGGAGGTGAGGCGCATTATCTATTCGATTATGCGCATTAACGAATGCGCATCAAATAGCGAGTTTTCTTTTGCTGCGGCCGTTAAAGCGCATTTTGACTATGTGAACATGCGATTTTCCGCATTAACTACTTCTAAAGCGCATTTCAAACAACCGGTAAGGCCACCAGTTGTGCGCTCAATTACCTCCCGCATACAGTCACATTTACCATAAAGCGCTTCCAAGAAGATGCGCATAATCGGAGCACCAGGCGTCAAACTGAATTCTTGTAGAGGGGGTCAGTATCATGTTTCCCCTTCTCCATGGACAGCTTCTCCATGGACAGCTTCTCCATGGACATGCCACCCTCCTGCTCCCCCGTCACGGCTGCTATGGGCCACCTGGAAGGGAAATTGGGCTTGTTCTTTATGGGCAGAGAGACAGGCGAGCAGAGGGGCAGGGACAGAGCTCCCGTCATTTACTCATGACATCACCACCAGACCTGCCCTCCACTATTAGCATAATCCAAATGAATTGGTTACATTACTATAATGCGATGTAACTCCGGAGAAAATTTTATAATCGCATTAAATCGACACTTTTTAAAAGCGCATTTACGAGGCTATAAATCGGCTGGACGCCTGAATTGCTCCCCGCTCGTTTAGAGGTAAAACTGTTGGTGCAAAGTGAAGGAGACGCAAATCACTCATCTAGAGGCACCCTGAGTGCTCCTCTCCATCATGGGCAAAGCAAGACCTCCGGCTGCCTGATACAAAGCACAAGATGACCCGTCCTCCGCATTTCACGTATAAAAATTAATCAAAATCTTATTTCAAACTCCATATGGAAGTGAGTGACCATGTCCTCTTTTACAGAGGACAATCCTCTATTTGAAGGGCTGCCAGGGAATTGTCCTCTGTTTTGAAGATATCCTCTGCTTGAAGGGCTATCCTGTCCAATTCTGGTTTAATAATAAATTTATTTCTTACCCGCCTCTCCCTCTGGATCGTGGCAGGGAACAACACTGAATATAAAAATACTATAACATACATAAAACTGATTAAAAACATATAAAACTAATACATTATTAAAATAACAGTCAGACATCTTAAAATTCAACTGGGTAGGCCTGCCGGAAGAGATCAGTCTTTATGGCTTTCTTAAATTCAGAAAGATTAAAGATCAAGAACCATCCGAAGGAAGAGCTGGGCCTTGAAGCTGCCCATCCACAGCACCAGGACAGCAGACTGAGCAGGCAGGTCACTGGGTCATAATCTTCCATGCTATGGAGGCATTTACTATATAATTTATTATTTGAATTATAACTATTTCTAAATTTGCATCTACACATATCAATCAGAATAGGGTGATCAGATAAAATCCAGGTCAGGGCTCCTGTAACTTTAACAGTTGTAGAGAAAAGGGAATTTCAGCCAGTGTCATTTGTATGCCATTAGTTCCTGGTGAAATTCCCTCTTCATCACAACAGTTAAAGGTGCAGGGGCCCTGCCTTCTTTTGTATATGGTCACTCTAGTATAGTGCCTGCACCTTTAACTGTGGTGATGAAGAGGGAATATCACCAGGAACTAATTGCATACAAATGACACTGGCTGAAATTCCCTTTTCTCTACAACTGTTAAAGTTACATGAGCCCTGACCTGGATTTTATCTGGTCAGCCTAAATCAGAACATGTTTTTTATTTATTTTATTTTTTGCAAATAGGTGTCCTCTTTTGTCTTTTCTTTTGGTGATGCATTTCCTCTTTAGGGGGCATTCACAAGTGGCTATCCTATATCTCCATCATCTATATACCATCTTCAAGAAGGAAAGGGGTGCACTTTATTGGGCCCCCAGCCCAGGCTGCAACCTCATTGCCATGAGGGCACGGGGAAATGAAGCTAACGCGTAGGAGATACTTGAGGATATTTATGGAAACTTATTTTCTTGTACTTGTGTACCCTTTGTCCAGGTCTTGTGAAATTGTCTGCAGTCAGGAAGCTGGCTCCAAAAAGTGAGTTGTTGGCCCAGGTCCTTCCCCAGAACAGAGAGAGTTTGCTGCTGATGCAGTTAAAAACTAGAATTTGTGGTTTGAAAGGCAGAGAGATCTGTGCTGACCTATGCAACTTGCTCTCTCACAAACTTCCAGTCCCAGAAATCCTTGTGCATAGGCAGATGGTGGGAGGGACAAAGCAACACTATAATAACTAAAGACACCGATCCCAGGGACAGTGGGAGTTAGTGCTGTTAGTAAGATATATGTGAGTAAATGTCTAGTTCACTCCCACACCCACATACACCGTATAGCTATAAATGTAAGTCATGAGACTGTAAGCATGGGATAGGATTGTGGGATGAGCGTGGGATGAGAGCCCATGTTGCAAGTTTGCACTGGGGCCACAAAATGATGCATGGATACTGCATCCAGCACTGTCTTCTAAAAGAGGATGTGTTAATAAACTGACCACAACAATTTCCTTGTTTAAAGCATGTGATGTTGCCGTATATTGAGTCAGGCCATTGGTCCTACAAGCTCAATACGGACTCTTCTGGTCTCTCCCACCCAGCCCTGCCACCTGAGATGCTGTTACCTGCAGATGATGGCATGGAATGAACCTGTGTACAAATGGGCATTCTATCAGCAAGCTCCGAGCCTTCGCTTGGAGAACCCCAGGACTCTGCCCTGTCCAGCATGGGAGTTGAACCCATAGGATTGGTGATGTCAGCACTGTTATAATAGACAGCAGTTCCATCCTATCAGGGGACAGCAAAGAGACTGGAAGCTGAACTCCAGTACAGAGGTCAAGAAGGAGGAGCCTGAGGAAGCACAGCAGATCTTGAGTGTCATCACACAGGAGGTTTAATGCACATTTGCAGTGACTTTGATCCACTTTTTCAGGGCTGGACTCACACAGGGCAAGAGAACAGCAAGACGGGAACAATGTCATGCTAGTCAAGCGCTGAAAGAGTGGATCAAAGTCACGGCAAATGTGCATTAAACCTCCCGTGTGATGATGCTCCTTGTTTCATTCTCAATAAAGCATTAATCACTAGGGGTGTGCACAGACCCCCCCCCCCCGGATCGGATCGGGACCAGATCAGGACCTCCAATTTTGTTCTGGATCAGATCGGAACAAAATCGGAGGTCCCCCGGATCAGATCAGACCCAATCCCGATCCGAAAATTGGATGTCCGATTTTCAGATCGGCCGCCATTTTTCCCCATAGACTTGCATTGGGGGAAAGAAAGCTTTCCCCCAATGCAAGTCTATGGGGGAAAATGGCTGCAGGGGGTGAGTGGGGGCCTAACTCCCCCCTCCCTGTCCCTCCCCCCCTTGCACTTACCTGCAGGGCCCTTCTGCTCCCGTCCGCTGGCGCCCACGGGCGCCAGCGGATGGCAGCAGATGACCCCGGCAGGTAAACGGGAGCCCCCTCGCGATCCTCCTTACCTGCCGGGGCCCCTCCACTGCCATCCGCTGCCGCCCAGGCGGCAGGGGATGGCAGCGGAGGGGCCCCGACAGGTAAGCCCCCCCTGCTTTCCGCTGCCATCGGCCGGCGCCCCCTGGCGCCCGCCGATGGCAGCGGACGGCCCCCCCAGGTAAGCCTCCCCCCCACTCCTTACCTGGCAGGGCGTCCTCCTCCGTATGTTGCCGGCTGTAAACTACTGCGAACTAGGCTTCGCGGCCTTGTTTACAGGAGAGTGCCAGGTGATCATCACCTGGCGCTCTCCTGTAAACTAGGCCGTGAGGCCTAGTTTGCAGTAGTTTACAGCCAGCAACGGGAGGAGGAGGACGCCCCGCCAGGTAAGCCCCCTCCACCCACTGTCCGCTTCCCTCGGCGGGTGCCTGCTGATCCTTCAATTTTTTCCAAAACGGATCAGGTCCTTCTGGACCAGTTCAGAAAAGATCGGACGATCCAGAGGGGTGATCGGAAATCGGATATTTGTATCCGATTTCCCCTGGATCTGCTCCGGATCATGGATCGGGGCCAATCCAGTGCACAGCAAGTAGGCCTCTGTCTTGTATGGGCTAAGAAAGCACAACTAAAACATGATGTCAGAAATAAATGTATTATTCAAGGAGGGCTCAAGCAGTACTGCTTACACTGGCAACAAACACACTGCTGGAAGAAGAAGACATTCCGATGATGGCAGCCACCATGATTCCAGTTCCAGGGCCCAACCAACATGCTATGTGAGACTGAGCTAACGAGGTGCAAACTTCAGACACTTTAATCTCACAATGGGTCTGGTGTGCTATTTGTTGAACCTCAACTATTGCATTCTGGTTCCACACATTTGGACCTCCAAATGTTGTTGGCCTGCAACTCCCCTCACTCCTGATTATGCTTGGTAAGGCTAATTAATGGGAGTTGCAGCCCAACGACACATGGAGAGCCACATATTCCGATCCCTGTTATACAACAGGGCTGCCTTCACAGTTTTTTTCCTGCAGCTTGGGTGCATTGTGAGGTCCTTTGCAGCACATGATGTTGTGGCCAGCGCACTCCCAACTAGCTGCTTCCGCCTGGAAAAGCTGCAGTATCAGACAGCCCTTTTCCTCCGTTCTTTTTAATTAAAGTGGCTCCCAGGTGCCATGTGCCCCTGTGCCTCCACAGTAAATCTTGGGTGTTCTGTGACCTGGCTGTGATGTGGGCTGCATCTTCCTCCCATTCACTCCTTTTCCTAGCTTTCCCATTGAGGGAAGTCTATTAGAGGTGTGCAGAGCAGGTCTGCTCTGCTCCCAAAATTCGGGGCATAGTTCTGCTGAACAGGTTCTCCGCTCTGAAATTTGGGGACCTCCCTTGCTCCGCTCCATCAGATTAACCGTAGGAGAAACTGCTCCCTTTCAGATAACCCCTCCATTACCACCTAGGGGAATTAACCAAAATGCTTACAGCTCCCTCATTTTTAAAGCTAAAGAGATGAAACTTGGCACGATGATAGCTCTTACATAAGGCTTTAGCCATGCCAAGTTTGAAGCAGATCCCTTCAACCCTTGATTTTTAGGATTTTTTTTTAATTCCCCCCCATACACACACACACACTATAAGACACAAAGGGTGAGTCTGATGTGGGTCTAAGGTGCAAGGAACTTGGGGAATGGAATACACAACAAGAAGAACTATAGCACACACACAAGAACCAAAGAAAACCAGAGACACAGAGAATTCAAACAAACAGCAACACTCGGCAAACAGAAGCTCTTTCTCTCTCTCTGGCTGCCTCTACAAGAGGCATTTAAAGCTCTTTCAAGGCGCATTAAAAAATTTACCTCTACAAGAATGGAGCGTAGGGGGGCGTGGCTTAGCAAGTATGGAATGAAGTCGTAACTCACTTGCTCTCCGAAAGAAGCAGTGATTTGATTATAAATTCCCTATCCAAAAGCGAATGGATTCTTATCTAAAGTCTTGCTATGGAGAGAGGGAAGCCTGCTGTTAATGAGACTGCAGCTGGAAGGAGATTTATGGTTTTATAACCGGCTCAACAGGAGGGAGAGGGACCGGATCGGCAGCGTTGATATATATCTGGCGAAGGTAAATAAAGGATTTATGACTGCTGGCTGATTGAACAGGCCACTGTGAGCTAATATTTGGAAAAGAGACTTTTGAGCTTTTGTGAGAGAATTGTTAGCTGCATAACTGGGAGGTGGGGCGAAGTGTGCCCGGTGAGAGGAAATGAAACTTAGCTCCGACAGCTTTGAAAAACAATTAAGGAGAATAATTAATGGATTTATAATTGCTATAAAGGCTGATTGGGAGACGGAGGTTCCGGAGGGAGTGATTGAGTTGAAGATTTATGAGAAAGAGACTTTTGATCCCCGGCGAGAAGTGGCTGTGTGCTTACCGGTCAGGTTTGGAAGAGAGCGGCGAAGAATTGAGTGGGTGACTTTATGAGTAGGAAGAAAACTACTTCTTGGAGTCGACCTATGGGAGAGCGGCCGTCTGATAGGAGTTATAGACTGGTTAGGACCGGAAATATGCCGGACAAAGCCTCTGAAAAGACAAAGAAGGTCTCTCCCAGTCATGCCAGAAATACCAGCGATAAGGCTGGAAGTATGCCAGATGCAGTTCCTAAAACTACCAAAGGGAGTCAGGCAGATCCAACAGAGGAGCTGACTCAGAAAATTCAAAAGAAGTTGGAAATTGCTATGACAAAGCAGGAGGAAAAGATGGAGCAGGCATTAGCGAAGCAAGAGGACAGAATAGCTAAAAGAATTACAGAGTCACAAACTGAGCTTATGGCAGGCCTTCAACAGGTGGTGAAAGATGTTGGAGTTTTGCAGGAAGAAACTGGAGAGCTAAAGGATTTATATAAGAAGCAAGAAGAGCAGCTGATGCAACAGGATTTACGTCTCATAGCTATGGAAGATCGGGACCGGAGGGCAAATATTCGAATAAGATCTTTTGGGGAGCAAGAAGGGGAGACCCTTAATAGTCTAAGAGAATTAATTTTGGCATGGGTCCAACAGCTTGAACCACAGGAAGATTGGGAAATGGCGGATATTGAGTGGGCCCATAGGGTGGGGTATAGGAAGAAAGGAATGCTCCCAAGAGATATAATTGTTAAATTTGCTAATTACTACAAAAAAGAAAAGTTAATGCAAGCAATTAGACGTCAAGGTCAGCCAATGCTTCAAGCAACACCAATCGAGGTTTTCCAGGATTTATGCCCTCAGACCGTGCAGTGGAGGAAGAGTGTTAGAATCTGTACAGGGGCATTGAAGATGAGATTGATATCCTATAGCTGGGGATATCCAGTCTTTCTGAGATTTATGTGGAAAGGGAAACAACAAAGAATAACATCCTGTGAGCAAGGAATGGAGCTATTGGAGAAGCTGGGCATAATGGATGCAAGCAAGATGAAGGTGCTGCAGGAGGGAGCAACTAATAGAAACTGAAATCATATTGTAAGAGGGATAAGGGAAAAGAAGAGGCAAGGAGGGGAGGGTAGACTTTATTCCGGATGGTTGGGCCGAGTTTCCCCCCCCCTAAGAGTTCTAAGATATATTGGGACCAATGCCCAGGAAGCTGGTGAGGAGGGGGGTGAAAACAGGGGTGAGTGGGGGGGAGGGTTAGGGTGGGGAGGGTAAGTGTTACACAGAGGGAGACCAACTTAAAGATTTGTGTGAAAGAGAGAGATGGAAAATAAATTGAGAATAGCAACATTAAATGTCAAAGGGCTAGGAACAGTAATCAAAAGGAAGAGGATTGAAATATTATTAAAGAAAAAAAATAGATATAATTTTTTTGCAGGAAACTCATCAGGCCAAAGAGGGTGTCAATGAGCTTCGAATGAGGGATGTGGGCATTTATGAAAAGTCATATGGAACTTCTAAATCGAGAGGGGTGGCAATAATAATTTCAAAGACATGTGGTATTAATATTCAAAGTGTAAAGAAAGATAAAAATGGAAGGTTTATTATTATGTTCTGCAAGTTGGGAGAAGAGGAATATGTACTGATGAATGTATATGCTCCAAATGGGAAACAAATGGATTTTTTTGATGAAGTATTTAATGTGTTGGAAAGGTGGGTACAAAAAATATTGTGATGGCAGGAGATTTTAATATGGTACTAGATAAAGGGAAAGATAGGGATAATATATTAAGAGATATTAAGAGGGAGGGGAAGACGGAGTTAAGCAAATTAATGGAAGGGAAAGAACTAATGGATGTGTGGAGAATATTAAAAGGGGAAGAAAGGAAATATACCTTCTACTCACCTAGATTTAAGAGTTATTCAAGGATTGATTGCATTTTTGTATCAAAAAATATGTTACCTAAAATCATAGACTGTGATATTGGGGTTATCAAGGTCACTGACCATGCATTAATGATAATGGACATTGAAATTAAGAAAGATTATAGACAAGCGAAGAGATGGAGACTGGACATAAGGTTGTTAAATAAAAAATACATAGTGGAGAAGATAAAGAAAGAAATGCAGGAAATTTGGGAGATTAATGAAAAAGAGAATAATCGGCAGGACATATTATGGGATACAATGAAAGCTGTGGTAAGAGGGATTTGTATTAGGGAAAGGTGCACTTTAAAAAAACAACAGGAAGTTCAAAATAAAAAGATTGAAGAGGAGATAAGGAGTTTAGAAGAAAAGTTAAGGGAGACAAAAATAAATGTCTAATTGCCCAAATTCAAGCTAAGAAAAAGGAATTAGAGAAAGAAGAACTAGAACAAGTCCAAAAAAATTTGTTATATTTAAAAAGAGATTTTTTTGAATATAGTAATAGAAATTCGAAGATGCTGGCTAGATCCACTCAGTTGGAAAAGGCTAAGAATATGATAGGGACAATTAGGGATAAGTCAGGGAATAGTTGTAACTTAATGAAAGATAAATTAAATATATTTCAGGAATTTTATAGTGAATTATATACATCAGATTCGGGGCCACAAGGTAAGGTATGTAGAGAGGAATTGGAAAACAAGATTGCAGAAGCAGGATAGGGACTATATGGAAGGATTAGTTACTGAGAAAGAGATAGAGGGAGTTATCGATAAACTAAAAGGAGGGAAATCTCCGGGGATGGATGGTTTGGGGCCGGAATACTATAAGCTTTTTAAAGAAATATTAATACCTAGATTAAAGAAATTATTTAATAACATAATAAAAGGGGGGAAGACCCCGCCATCATGGGATCACTCCCTGATTATATTAATTCCGAAACCAGGTAAGGATTTGACGGACCCCGCATCATATAGACCAATCTCCTTAATAAATCAAGATTCCAAAATTTTTACAGCAATAATGGCAAAAAGAATGGGTACATTTATTTTTAAATATATTAAAAAAAGACCAGTGTGGATTTATTCCGGGTAGGCAAATGCCTAATTTAATTGGAAGAGTTTTAAATATAATTAATATTATTAAAAAAAGGAATTTAAAAGCAGGCTTATTAGCATTGGATATATTCAAAGCCTTTGATTGCGTGGAATGGCCAGCACTTAAAATAATATTAAAAACATTTGGGTTTGGAGATAAATTTATGGGAGTGATGGATAAGTTGTATAAAAACAACAAAGCTGAAATAATGGTTAATGATGAGTTAACACAACAGATTACACTAGCTCGAGGAACTAGGCAAGGATGTCCTCTTTCACCGATCTTATTTGCAATAGTAATAGAAATTTTGGCAAACGTTATAAGGGAAGATGAAAGAGTGAAGGGGATAGGAAGAAAGGAGAAGATTAAAATGAATATGTTTGCGGATGACACATTACTGACAGTAGAAGATCCCCTGGAGAGCGCAGAGGTGATTAAGAAGCATTTGAGAGAATTTGGAGAAATTACGGGATTAAAAGTAAATTGGGGGAAGTCAGAAATGATGTTATTTAATTACAATAAGGATGAGCTGGAAGAAGGTAAGGTTAAGTTAGGTCTTAGACTTAAAAATATAGTACGTTACTTAGGAGTCAGTATTGATAAAGATTTAATCTGGTATCTTTAAAAAAACAAGTAGGGGAGAAATTAGAAGTATATAGGAAATTAAAATATTCTTGGTTTGGTAGAATAGCAATTATTAAAATGAAGATTTTACCTAAGATTAATTTTTTGTTTAGAATGTTGCCAATTAAAATATCAGATGTGGAGTTGAAAAGTTGGCAAAATATGATTAATGCATATTGTAATGGGGATAAGAGAGCTAGGATTAATAAAGGGTTATGGTATAAGGCTCAAAAGAAAGGAGGTTTAGGACTTCCAAATATTAAGTATTACTATATTGCTAATCAGTTAAGATATGTTATAAACTGTATTTTAGGGGAAGAAGACCTTGAGTGGTTGGAAACGCAAGCAGGGGAAATAGATTATAAATTGAAAAATATATTTTTTAAAAAAATTCAAAAGAAAGATTTGAAGGGACTGGACAACCCATTGATGAAAAATATTGTAGAGATCTGGGAGAAATTTAGGGGGAAGTTGATACCAGGAGACTCCCCACTTGCCCCAGTGGTAGTAGTGGGGAACTTCCCAAGGGTATTAAAAGTGGAGATAGAAGCGAGATTGAAAGTCCAGGAAATAATTAAGTTAAGGAAGTGGATGGAAAACATGAAGGATAATGATCAAATTAAAGAGATATTAATAGGTCAAAAGATAGCATGGTTTAAATGTATACAATTGGGAAAATGGATTCAGGAATGGAAATTGAAAAATAAAGAATGTAGAAATAATACAAGATTTGAAGATTTAATTGAATTAAAAGGAAGGAAAGAAGAAACTAGAACTAAGAAAGGACTGACTAGTGAGATATATAAAATATTGATAGATGAGGAATATCAATATCAAGATTCACTTAAAGATTCGGGAAGAAGATGTAAAGGGTGAAATCAATGAATATAACTGGGAGAGGTTGTGGAATGCAAGAACGTTAAAGCTGCTGTCGATTAGAATTAAGGAGAATTTTTATAAGATACTGTGGAGATGGTATCTAACACCTGTTAGATTTCACCAGATTGATAAAAAAGTATCTAAAAACTGTTGGAGAGGCTGCCAGGAGGTTGGAACCTATTTTCATATGTGGTGGAGCTGTGAATACGTACAAAAATTTTGGGAAAGGGTGTTTAAAGAAATAAGTGAAATAATTGGAAGTAAAGTGGCAAAGCTTGCTCTACTAGCAATATGGGATAGAGGGGAAGAGAATAAAACTAAGAGAGAATTGATAAACAACCTCCTGACACCCGTTAGATTAATGATTGCAAAAAATTGGAAAGGACAAGGAAGCTATACAATAGAAGAATGGTATAAAGAAATATGGGATATGGCTTTGAATGATATGTTGACTTGTAAAATGAAAATAAAGAGGGGAATGTCCAGAAAGAATGATTTTGGAGAAATATGGAGTCCCCTTTTGGAATATGTATTAAGATCGGGGAAGGGACAAAAACCTTCAAAAGAGTCGATAAATTTCTGGATAGATGAAGAATGATTAAGAGGAGGTCTCATGGGGTGGGGGTGCACGGGGGGGATTGTAGAGGATTATGTATGTATTTTATGTTGTTATGGTTATTATTATGTTGAAATAAATAAAAATTATTCCAAAAAAAACAAAAAAACAAAAAAAAAAGAACGGAGCGTAAATCGGGCGTAGAGGTGCGTTTTCTCTCCAATTATGCACATTATCGAATGAGCGTTAAATAGCAAGTTTTATTTTGCTCCTGCCATTAAAGCGCATTTTGACTATGCGAACAAGTGATTATCTGCATTAACTACTTGTAAAGCACATTTGAAACAACCAGTAAGGTCACCAGCTCAGTGCTCAATTACCTCCTGCATACAAGCATTTACGATAAAGTGCTTCAGCGATTATGCGCATAATCGGCTAACCAGGCGTCAAACGGAATCCATCTAGAGGGGGGCTCTGACTCTTTCCTCCTTACTTCCTAACACAGCAAACACCAGCACCATTTTTAAAGTTTTACGGAAGGGTGACCAGATAAAATCCAGGTCAGGGCTCATGTAACTTTAACAGTTGTAGAGAAAAGGGAATTTCAGCCAGGGTCATTTGTATGCAATTAGTTCCTGGTGAAATTCCCTCTTCATCACAACAGTTAAATTTGCAGGGGCCCTGCCTTCTTTTGTATATGGTCACTCTAGTATAGTGCCTGCAACTTTAACTGTTGTGATGAAGAGGGAATTTCACCAGGAACTAATTGCATACAAATGACCCTGGCTGAAATTCCCTTTTCTCTACAACTGTTAAAGTTACATGAGCCCTGACCTGGATTTTATCTGGTCAGCCTATTTTTGGGGGGCTAATAAGAACACTCACACACTCACACTATAACACACAAAGGGGGAGTCTGGGTGGGTCTAAAGTGCAAGGAACGTGGGGGTTGGAGAATAACTAACCTAATAGCACACATAGGGTGACCAGATAAAATCCAGGTCAAGGCTCATGTAACTTTAACAGTTGTAGAGAAAAGGGAATTTCAGCCAGGGTCATTTGTATGCAATTAGTTCCTGGTGAAATTCCCTCTTCATTCAACAGTTAAAATTGCAGGGGCCCTGCCTTCTTTTGTATATGGCCACTCTAGTATAGTGCATGCACTTTTAACTGTGGTGATGAAGAGGGAATTTCACCAGGAACTAATTGCATACAAATGACACTGGCTGAAATTCCCTTTTCTCTACAACTCTTAAAGTTACATGAGCCCTGACCTGGATTTTATCTGGTCAGCCTAAGCACACACACAAGAACCAAAGAAAACCAGAGACACAGACAGAGAATGCAAACAAATAAAAAAGATTGCAAGCAAACAAGCAGAAGCGCTCTCTCTGACTCTCTCCTCCTTCCTTCCTAACGCTGCAAACAGCTAGCAAAGGAATAACTTCCAGGGCATGGACAAATGGGTTATATCATTTGCAATCCCTCCCCCTAAGCACTGCAATGGGAGGGGGGACAGGGAGGAGACTGTGGCTATTGGTTAGCCACAGCTGTCACTCTCAGAACCTTATATGGAGAACTGTTCAGTTGACTCCTAACAACTAAAATACAAGCCTCAGAGAGACCCTAAAAACTGGATGGATTTTTTTGGGCGGGGGGGTCAATGGTCCAAAGGCCATCCACTCCATACCAAAGATCTCCAGCAGTTTTTTAAACCACCCACAATCCACTCCACAAGACTGGACACCAATGGACCACCAATGGATCTCCGAATGGGTGGAGCGGAGCGAACGCCCCTGAAGTCTATGTGCTTCCTTATCTGTTCTCTGATGTATTGTTAACTGTGGAACTGCATAGCTCCAGAGTTGCAAACAGGGAGCTGTGTTAACTTACTTCTCTGATGTAGCGTTAGGGCTGGTGCAATACTTTTTTGAGTGGGGCTTATTTGTGTCAGTGGGGTGCTTTCATGGGGAGCCAATATTGTAGGTTAGTTACTCCACATTCCCATTCATAAAACCGTAGTGGCAGGGGGAGCCTGGAGAGTGGTAGGGAGTCTCTCTCCTTGATGACGTTGGTTCTACTCCACACGCCCCCATCCAGAAGTATGTTTTTTCCGCCACTGAAAATCCAGGTTTTAGGGACAGCTGTCTCCGCTGTATAACATTGACGGAGCAGAGCTGATTTCAGCTTACTGTGGAGAATAACAATAGTGCAGGCTCCTCCCATGCTCGTGAAGATGAGGGAAAGGTTATACAGGGCTCCCTAGGGTGACTCATAAAAAAGGCCTCCAAGCACAGTTTCTTCTAGCCTCAGAGAATGCTGGGAGCCTGGAGGCTTAGCTGTCCTTTAGGGGAAAGTGCACACTGGGCCTAAAAAAAACACTTCTGAGGACTGTGCAAACACTGAGACATATAAGTCAAACACGTGGAGTGGCCAACGGGAGTGGACTCACCAGCCCTGTCTCTCATGTTGGCCCACCATAGTCGACCATAATTCTGCTTCCCCTTCTACGTTTGGTATTGGTGTTGCTGAGTGGTGTGTGTGCAGAATATCTGCTTGGTCTTCTGGTAATACGTGTTTAAGAACATTCAGCAATATTATTTACTGCTTGGATAGGCAGTTAGACGGTGGTTGTGGCACAGAACGGAAGCAGCGCACTGGGTTTTTTCCTTTAGGTACAGACAAGATAAAAATGCTGCTTAGCCACCAGCTGGTCACATGATTCCAAAGTTAACTGGGTGTTTGGTCTTTTGGTTAAAAATATACTATGAAAAAATGTGTCTGTCCTGAATGCTTTGCCATACTTAACAGTTAAAGAATTAGTCTCACTTGTTGCTTTGCTAAATAGCAGACTGTAACCCCCACAGTGCCTTACAGGGCACGTTTATACATAATGACTGCTCAGAAGTAAGTCTCTGTGGGTTCAATGGAGCTTCCAGACAAGTGGGAGTATAGAGTTTACTGTTCAGAATTGTATATTTACATGCATATGTATGTTTCCCATACATTGCACTAGAGACAAAATGCTTCTGCCCCAAATCCAGAGATTTTCAGAGACTGAAGTCCAAGGATGGGAACTCTACTACACATATTCTGTATACATTAATAAAAAAAATGTTTTAAGACTTGCAAACTTATACCAGCTTACCTGGCAGTAAACCCCACTTAACTCAATGTATACATGGAGACAAGTATAGGATTGCACTGTAAATTCCCCTAAACTCCCCAAAAGGACAGCACGCGCTGGTCACTTCGAGACTCGACTTCTGCAATGCGCTGTACATAGAGCTACCTCTGTGCCTAGTCCGGAAACTTCAACTAGTTCAAAATATGGCAGCCAGGTTTGTCACTGGTACACCTAGAGGTGACCATATTACACCAATTTTAAAATCTCTTCACTGGCTGCCAATTACTTTCCAGGCAAAGTACAAAGTGTTGGTGATTACCTTTAAAGCCCTACATGGTTTGGGTCCAGGTTACCTGTGGAATCACCTTCTCCCGTACAATCCGCCCCACACACTCAGGTCCTCTGGGAAGAATCTACTTCAGTCAGTGAAAACTAGGTTGACAGGTATTACCTAGAGGATCTTCTCTTCTGCCACTCCCAGACTGTGGAATGGCCTGCTGGAGGAGACTCGTCAACTTAAAAGTCTTAACAGGCATATCCAGTGGAATTTTATAATGTTTTTAGGATTTTATTGCTATTTTAATAATGTGTACCATGTTTTTAATCAGTGTTATGTATTTTATCATATTTTATGTTCACTGCTGTTCCCCGCCTCAATCCAAATGGAGAGGTAGGTAATAAATAAAAACATTATTATTATTATTATTATTATTATTATTATTATTTCTGGACAACTTCCAGAAAATAGTGTCTTGTTCCTGGAAAACAGAGGCCACCTCTTGATGTTGCCTGTATTGCATTGTGGCAACTGTGGCGGCGCGATGCTCATTTGTGCTTCCTCCGCCCATCTACAGTGGAGGGAGTGTTGCACCGGTTTATCTTGCCGCAGCAGGCGCTGCTGCCATGCCCGCGCCTCCTCAAAAGGTACTTTTTTTTGTATTATTTCTTTTGTAAAATGAGGGGGAGGGATTGTGAGGCGCTGAAGTGAGTTAATGTTTTATTATTTTACTTTTTAAAAGGTGGGGGTGACTATGAGGCGTGGAGGGTAGTTTTTATTTTATTTTTTCATTTTAGAATAGGGGAAGAACTGTGGAGGTGCAGAGGTGGTTCAGCGAGCTTATGGCTCGCTGCACCCCCCCTTCCGTACTCAGCCCATGGCAACCAATCAGTGGTCGCCATAGACCTGGCATGCCTCCAAGAAGCACCAGAGTAAACGCGACAGATGGCAAATGCTGCCATCGCTTTGCTCCAAACTAAAAAAGTTGGACTAAATGCCCGACTTTTTTAGTGTGGAGCTTTGGGGCTTTGCCTCTAGATGGCTTCAGATTGGCAGCAGCGTCATGTAACCCAGCTGCCGACAATCCGAAGCCACCGCGACAGAAAGAGACCATCTAGAGGTACCCACAGACATAACATAATGCAACTAAGCCTTAGAATAGCAATAGCGAACTGATAGTGTCTGGGATATATCTGGTCCCGAGCAGGGCATTTTTTTAAATATATAAATTATGGGGGAAATTCCCCCCTCCCCCAGCCCTCATGGATTCCCTCCCAATGGACTATAAGTTCTGCCCCTGAAGTGTCCTTTTAATTCTGCTTCTCCCTCATTTACATTTAGGGAAAACAACGCCGTTCGTGTTCTCTTCTAGATTCTGCGATTTAGGGAGAGGAGGATTGAACTCAGTGTTTACCATGAGCCCAATTTCTAGGGATGTGCACTGGATCAGGTCTGAGCCACAATCTGGACCCGATCCAGCCGAAATCAGATAAAATTATCTGATTTCAATCCTCGCATCTGGATCATCCGATCTCATCTGAACCGGTCCGGGAGGACCCAATCCGGTTTGGATTAAAATCGGAGGATTGGACCTTCTACCCCCCCACATGCTCCTTACCTGCCGGTGCCGTCCACTGGTCCCTTCTACTGAGAAACAGGCTTCGCGGCCTACCTCTCGGTAGCACGCCACGTGATGACGTCACCCAGCGCACTACTGAGAGGCAGGCCGCGAAGCCTGTTTCTCAGTAGAAGGGGGCAGCGGACAGCAGCAGACGGCCCCGGCAGGTAAGGAGCATGAGGGGGGAGGGGTGCCCACTTACCTGCCAGGGCCTCCCAATTCTGTCCGCTGCCGGCCGCTGGTCGAATCTTTGCGGCCTGCCACTCAGTAGAGCGCTGGGTGATGACATCATCACCTGGCGCTCTACTGAGCGGCAGGCCGCGAAGCCTGTTTATCAGTAGATTCGACCTGCAGGCAGCAGCAAGGAAGGAGCGCAAGGGGGAGGGACAGGGAGGTGGGAGTTAGGCCCCCACTCGCCCACCCACTGTCATGTTTTCCCCATAGACTTGCATTGGGGGAAAGCTTTCTTTCCCCCAATGCAAGCCTATGGCAAAAACACCAAAAATGGCGGCCGATCTGAAAAACGGACATCCCATTTTCGGATCGGGATCCGATCCGATCCAAGGGACCTCCGATTTTGTCTGGACCGATCCAGGACAATCTCGGAGGTCCCAATCCGTGTCCCGATTCGATCCGATCCAGTGGATCCCTGCACATCCCTACCAATTTCCATCCAATCCAGTTATCAATTTTTTGTAGGGGAAAGGAGGGGGGGGAAACATATAGAAAGAGTCCTTCATCTCCTTCCAGATTCCCACTGGTAAAATATGCCTCATTACCCCCAGTTGTTTCACTATTCCCCATGTGGGACATAAGATGGGCAGGTTTGTCAATTTCATCCCCCCCCCCAGTTTCTCATTTTTCCAGTCCTTAGTTCATTCTATGCCATTACCACATCAGTTCGAGACTTTAAAAACAAACGCAACCAGACCAAAAATTGCATTTATTCGCATGTGCATTCTTCTAATGTGCACATGTTTATCATCTATAGGCTTTGTTTTGCAAACCATTTCCCCATCTAGAATGCTTTTTTGTACGCTTTCCCGCTCATGTGTGCATCTTCAATGGTTCCGCTGCAGCCCTTCACTGAGCCAACCAAAGCTGTGCATTTTGCAGCACTGACATTCTCTTCAAGATGCCACTAGACCAGTGGTCGTCCACTGAGCAGAAAAAGGAAGCATCTGACATGCAGGAGAGAGAAGTAATGGAGGAGATGGGGACAGCTGCATTGCTGGGGGGGAGCGGGCCGGCCTAGAGCCCCTTGCCTGCTGTTTTTTCTCACCCTGTCAGGCTAGGAATTGCTTGCTCTGTTATGCAATCATAGCCCCTCCTTCAATCACCTGGCTGAAAGAGTGGGATAAATCCTTTAACCCCCCCCCCCATGGCCAAGCCAAACCGTACATTCTTCCTCTCTTTGACTTTTGCATCTGCTCATATCATTCCTATATTCCCTCCTTTCCAGAACTCTCTTGCAGTGGCCATGAGGAGCCAGCCAGCAAGCCAACCCTTAGCAGCAGCAGGCAGCAGCAACCGTACCTTTTAACTCAGTGGCAGCATTCGGACCACACGATAATCAACGGGCTGGGGGGAACAATCGTCCGTTGTGTTGATTATCGTGTCGTCCGACTGCTGCCAATAACTTACTGTCCGTTGCCTCTTCCCCCGTCCGTTGAAATGTCGTCCGAATGCTGCCGATCAGCAACACAACAGACGATTGTTCCCCCTCCCCGTTGATTATCGTGTCGTCTGAAACAAGCCAGAGTGTGTGTGAGAGAGAGGGGGGGGAGAGAGAGGGGGGGAAAAGAAGAGAGTGTTTTTATTTCTCCCCCTCCCCATTTTATTCTTATTTGTTTTTCTTTTCTTTTTTAACCCCATGGAACTGAGGCAACACAACTTTCCTTCATTGAGGGGGAACCCTTTCTTGTTGATCCTTTTTATTTTAAATTTTAGTGGGGGTAGGGGGTGGTTGGGGATGGCCAATGAATTCATGCGGCAAGCACAACCTTCCCCTTGGTTGTCTGGCGGGCCTTTGGAGTACTAAGGTGGGGTGTGAGAGTAAGGGGGTGCCCTGCTTGCATGGGGGAAGCATTCCTTTATTCATGGCCTTGCCTTGCTTAAGGCTTTTTTTCTATGTAAGGAGAAGAGGCTGGAGGGAATGTGGAGAATAGACAGAGGCCTTTCTCTTGCTAGGGTGGAGCAAGAGAAATGGAGGATCTCTTCATCCTTCCTTCTCTTGGCCTGGGCCTACAATTTTTCCCCAATGGGGGGTGGATTCTAAAAGCTTATGATGAATTGTTGTGAGAGGAAATGTCTCAAGTAGGAGATGCTATATTTTTAAAAATCACCTAAATTAATCAATATATGACTTATTTCAGAATATATGGTTAGGATGGCAGTTTTAATGTGAGAGATACCATTATTTTTCTTTCAGAGATCTTAACATGAGGGACACAGCCTCCCCACCTAGAAATATATTTTGCCCCTTTTGTGCCCCCCCTTGATTTTTTTCCCCTGGTGTCGCCACTGCTTAGAGTAGGCCCACTGAAATAAATTGAACTTAAGCTAGTCTTGATTATCTTAAGTCCCATTAATTTCAATGAGACTACTCTAAGTAGGCCTTATACTGAATTTTACCCACAGAATCTAGAATTAGACTAACAGTGAAAAATTACTCAACTTTAAGCTCCTTGAGGGAAACGTGCCATGAATATTAATTGATAGCATCTTCTAAATAATAACAGCAGCTGCAATTATAATAATAAATGACAGACAATGGAGTAAGATCACGATAGGATATAACCTTTCTAATAATTAAGAATTAAAGTCCATAGTTTTATCTCATCCCCCTTATTTTTCTGCATCGGACTCTTTCAGTCTAGCGAATCACTTATTATTCTTTTCACAGATCCAGCGTCTTTCTTCGTAGCACGACACTGGAATCACGTTTCCTGCCCTGATAGTCGCACAGTCTTGTTCCGTTTTACCTGGTTTCCTAGTAAAGCTGTGAAAAATAGAGAGCAACAGAACGATGAAAAGGAACCAGGCTTGGCACTGCAAAGTATAATGAGCAATTATAGGCTAAAGATGCAACCTTATCTATGCTGGCTGCTGAATGCTGGGAGTTGTATGGCTTTTTCTCTCTCTCCAAACGGCATGCCTAGCATTGCACCCTAAGTATAAAATCCATCATAACCCCTACTTAGAGTAGACCATTGAAATGAATGGCTTTGAATTAATCATAGCAAACTTAAGTTCATTTATTTCAATAGGTCTACTTTAAGTAGGACTTACATTGGATGTCACCCGAAGGTCCTGATCAGCAACTCGTTTTGTTAGAGGACTAATTTAATAAAGAAGAGGAGGAAGGCAGGTGGGGGAGTCAAAGGCCCATGACTCACCCACTCAAAAATGGACAGTTGTCAAGTCCTATTGCTGCTCACCCACACACATTTTGCCTCTCAGGTTGGCATTTGCAGTTCCAGAAGGCCCTACTAATTGGGCCAGATTTGGACTATTGTCCACCAGTTGCTGAACTTAAGCTAAGAACTCTCCAGACTGGGGACCTCCTTCATCCCAAACCTGCAACAAGAGACTCACTTTTTCATTTTTTTAACATGTTCTTCTCCCACGCTCTCTGTCTGTTTTTCTCCTTCTCTCTCTCTCTTTCTCCTCTCTCCTTCCTTCCTTCCTTCCTTCCTTCTCTTTTAAAAAACCAAAATATGTTGGTGCCACTCTTGCAATCCACTTTAAGTCAGGAGGCAAACCAGTCATGGATCCTGATCCACCAGCTAAAGACCAGTGCTCTGTATACTAGGACAAGGGATTTGTGGCTATATTGGGATGGTGTCTCGTGCAATCTTGGTTGACTCTCTTGCCCACACCTTCTTCTTTTTACTTATTATTTATTTTATTTATACTTTGCCTTTCTACTGAGCAAATGACACTTTAGGTGGCTGGCAATGATAGAAACTTTGTTTAAACAGTCATAAGAAAAATACTATAAAAATAAATAAAACACATGAATAAAAGCATAAGAATGGCACCCAAACCCAACAGACCAGCTTCCGTGCCAAAAGTCTGCTTGAATAAAAACATCTTTGCCTGCTGGTGGGAGGACAGCAGAGAGAGAGACAGAGAGAGACAGAGACCTCATCTTCATGAGCACGGGAGGAGTGCAACATTGCTATTATGCTGAAAGCAGCTCCGCTCCATCAGGTTCTGGCTTTCAGTGCCAGAAAAGACATACTTCCAGGTGGGGGGGCAGAGTAGAACCAACACCATCCAGAGAGTGGCTTGCTATCCACCCCTCTCCAGGCTCCCCCTGCCACTACAGTTTAATGAAAGGGAATGGGGAGTACCTAGCTCACAATACTGGCTCCCCATGAGAGCACCCCACCACCACAAGAAAACCCACTTCAAAAAGTACAGCACCAACAAATTAACACCTTTGCAACTCCAGAGATGCATAACTCCAGAGCTAACACCACATCACAGAAGGAAATTAAAACTGATGCTTTGCAACCCTGGAGATGCACAGCTCTGGAGCTAACACCACATCTCAGAAGCAAATTAACACAGTCCCTTTGCAACTCTGGAGCTGTGCAGCTTGGGAGCTAACAAGGCATTGGAGAAGCAACTTAACAAAGTTCCAGAGTTAATTAATGCAGGAAGTGCATAAATGTCTCTCAATGGGAACACTACAGGAGTGAATGGGGGAAGGGCCAGCCCAGGTCACAGGCACACCCAGGATTTAATGTGGAGGCACAGGGGCACATTGCAGAGCAAGCGACTGGGAGCCACCTTAACTAAAAAGAACAGAGTAAAAGGACTCTCAGATACTGCGGCTTTTCCAGGCAGAAGTGGCTGGTTGGGAGTGTGCTGGCCACAACATCATGTTCTGCAAAGGACCTCACAACACAGCCAAGCCGCAGGAAAAACCCCATGAAAACAGCCCCCTAGCCTCCTTCGGCAGGGAATTCCACTTTTGACTGCTCCCCCTTCAGTTGTATCCTTAGGGTTTGTCTCTCCAGATCCACAAATAGAATGTTAACGTATTTAACCAGTGCATGGAGTGATCCTTAAAAGTGACCAGCTGCAAAGGAAGATGGGGTTCATATACCAGATGCCTCCCTTAGTGGTCCCTGTTAACCAAAAACAGTCCTGGTTTTGGAATCCATTTCTGGTAAATCTCTGCCCCTATTATCTTCCTTCCTTCCTTCCTCTTAGCAGACAAAAGAATTTTGGTAGATGCAGCTTGTTGTCCAGCTACAAGAAAAGTTACATTTGCTGAACTGCCCCCCTTCTATACTAAAGGTGGGCAACCTTTTGGCCTGTCAGCACATTTGAAAATTTAAGAATCTGCCTTGGACACAGCCATACAATGGCTGCCATGGATGGCCATGACTAGTCACAAAGGACAAGTAACCTGTCCAGAGGCATTCCTGGGAAATTCAGATGGCAGCAGCCAAAGGCTCCCACTTTGCTCTGAAGCAATCGCAGCTGCCAGTAAGGAAATATTAAAATATTTTTGAAATAAAAACAGGATTGGGGTGTCTTGGTGGGGACCATGGAAGGTGTCTGGGGACACAATGGAGCCTGCAAGGACCACTCTGCCTACCTCTGTGGTAAATGTAAAAGAGGCTCTCCCCTTCTTGACGTTTGGTTGCCCTGGATATCCTCTTCTCTAAAGACACTCAAACACAATGTACAATGGAATGCAATATGGGCAATTTATCTTATATCCTGAGGTAAGAGATTTCCAATGTAGGACATCAGAGCTAAGAACAGAGCTGCCTGAGGAACTGGATCTTTTTGAATCCTGATATGGAACAACCTGACGCACACCTACTGGACTGACATGCAGATAGGAACATATCCTTCACATTTCACACTTGTCTGGATTTTGTGATGCTGTTCTCAATTTAAAAAATAAATTAAATTTTCAAATGCACATTGTATAATAGAATACATTTAGAAATATGTGCTTTGAAATATATATATATGCAGTTTAAATATGTATTTAAATACACGGTTTCTATATTTGCAGCTTAAATATGTATATAAATACACGGTTTCAGATTTTATGAACAATTTGCACATTAATGAAATGGGGCAGAACAGACGTATGGAAGAACACATGCAAATTGACACAGACTGGAAATCAGGCTGATCCCTCCCTCCCTGACTAAGAGGGGAAGATGAAACTTACAGGTTCCACTTGGGTTCTGTGCCATCGGTCCACCGCCATTTATTATCATCCTCTGAAAACGTCAATCCAATGAAATAATCTGCCATTGTTGTTTTATTACGAATGAACTCCTGGCAAAGAAAAATAGTGGCATTCAAAGATCCATCCCGAGGGGAAGGAAAATTACAACTGCCTAAGGAGGCCAGATCAAAAGGAGGAGAGGCTCTCGAGCTTTCAACCTGTCAGAGGGAGTCAGTCATCTGCCATACAGGAATGAGAGAGGATGCCCCTGCCCCCAAACCCCCTTCTGTTTTGCCTCTTGCCTCTGAATGAATTTGGCAAGGAGACGAATCGGAAGGTTCAAGGCCGATCCTTGGCGGAGGATCTGCTTGCCCTTAGCCTGTCCAGTGAGGGCTTCCTAGCATGATGAACCTTGTGCCATTAGTAAGACCCCAGGCTCCTCTAAATGAGTGATTTATTGCACGCTCATCATTAGCCACTTATGGAAGTTTTTGGATTCATTACATGACGTCATGAATGACCAGGATGTTTCCTGCAGTATCCCCTGGAAATACTGGTATAGCTGAGGGAAAGCAGGATCTTCCACCACTAGATGGCATTGTCTCAATAGAAAGGAAGGGAAGTATTCAATGCAAAGCACATGGTCACCTCTCTCTGCCCATGTAATGCAGCCCATAACAATCGTGGAGAAGGAACGAGGAAACAAAAGCACCAAGTAAGCAATGCGATTTCTGTTAAGGTAGAGACACTTACTGAGTCACATCCAGTTTCCTTAGGAGGATGGCCACAGTGCCCTTCTTCAGAGTCCACTTGTGGCAAACCACTTGGGCTGAGAGTGTTTAGAAACTCTGAAGGGGACTGCACCTTGAGCCTGGCATCATCACCAGTGACTTCATCTCTGCTCAAGTAGGTCCTTCCCTTGCCTTCCATTCTGTCCATTACCATCTGGTTTGATGTAGTCACAGTGTTTGTTCTTGGGACTCTTATGCTGGGATTGGTTTGAGATACTGACCGATGCAAGGCCAATCAGAACTTCGCTGTCGCCAAAAGGCTGACAGGTCGCCTACATATGCAGGCTTCCTGAGGCAGGCGCAGCAGCATCCAGCAGGGGTTCAAAGATTCTCTAGAGGTTGGAGGGTAGAATTAGTGAGGTGCGCTTAGACTCGCAGTTCGCCTGCCGATTCCTGTTACCGGTCAGCGTTTGACATCTAGGCATTTGACATCTATTAACAGGTAGAGGCTTCCTTTCTGAACAATAACTAAACTTTGACTAAGGTCGTTATCACACCGGCGGTTTTAAGCACACCCGCTGCAACTTTGCTCCACTTCTTCAGCGCAGGACTCTCATGACGTTGTCCCAGTCCTGCTGCTCTCCCGCCCTGAGGTCGCAATTTTTAGTTTCTGTTAGTCCGAAACAGGCAAAGTTCAACAAGCCAAGCTGAGGTATCACAGGACGACCAACCACGTGTGATTCAAAATGCTAGACTCAAATAGGAAATGGAGCGGGAATCCACAGAAGCAACCCGGGGGGGGGGGGGATAGTAGGTGTGCTAAAGACCTGAGTTACTTTTAATTTATAGGTGACTCGTAATCCCTTCTTGATTTGTTTACAGGCCGTATGTGACTGGCATATCATTGTATTTTGGCCTGCACCTGTGCTTATAAAAGTGTACAGAGACTTTTTTTGTGTTCGTGTTTCATTTTGCTCCAATTTGCAATTAATTATGTTCATTTAATTATACTTGACATTTTATTGATATTAAAAATAAAATTTATAGACGATAGCCTAATTCTTAAAAAAATATTTAAAAAAATTAACGGATATAAATGAATTCCCAACTTTGAATTATAGTGAAAACCATTGTTATCCGTACAATCTGCATGTCAAGAGTTTCCAATGAAGTGTGTTCCATGAGAATCCACCAACTGGAAGGCAGTCAAAAGGGGATGACCAACTAACTCCCAACTTTGAATTATATATATATATATATATATATATATGATTGCATATTATTTTCATGTCATTATTTCATGTAACCAGGGAGGGGGAATCACAACTTAAACACTATTGCAAAACTGGTCCAGGGGATATGAGGAATACTGGTGAAGTTACAGGCGCTAGAGAATGGGTGCCCATCACACCAAGCTTTCCCTATTATTTTTTCAGAGAAGACGTCAGCACAGAATAGTATCTTCAGGACAACCAAGGTGCATTCAAATCACCTCCTCCACGCTTAAAATGCTGCAACTATCGTCACCTTTATTTTATTTTTATTTATCACATTTGTACACCACCCAATAACCAAAGTTCTCTGGGCAGTTGACAAAACAAAATTTAAAACCACAAAATACAAAAGCATAATATAAAAATCTAGAAGCTTTCCTCATCAGCTTTTTCACAGTCCCTTGCACCTTCCTACAAGTTGTACATTTTGTTGTGTTTTGCCTTAGAATAGCTAACGTGACTGACAATGGCACCTCTTTGAAGCTGGGGGCATCTTTACATTAAGGGGGAAACACATCGCTTACCCGGGGTGTTTGTGCTTCCTGCTTTTTTGCACGATTGTTATGGGCTTAATGTCCTAGCATTGCTAATGTTTTACTTCACCTGCTCCTCTACTTTTAAGAGCAGCTTGACCTGTAGACATTGTCAATAATGCTTCTCAGTCCCTCCAATAAAATTTAATTTAGCGAATTAAGAATATTTCTCTCCACAGACCGTGAAAAGCTGCAGTTGCCTATTTCGATAGATTGCATTGCCTTTAAAGGCACAAAGGCAAATTCGGCCTTCTCCTCTAAGGTTCATCCCATCCCTCTACAATAGCCTGTTCCCATATTAGAGCATTGTGAAATTATAATGAGAACATTTGGGATTTTGCCCATATAATATAAAGGGTTAATAACTGATATTAACCAGTTTAAAACTGTTATAAACCGTATTAAAGCAGTAGTGTAGATAGGCTCTAACAATTCAAAACAGGCAGGAGGCCAAGGTCACTAGGCTGAGCAAACCTTAATATATGCAATGCGTAGATGAATCACTTCAGGTTTTAGGCTGCAATCCTGCAAAAAATTAGGTTGCTTAAATTGGATTGATTTTGATGTGGTTTTAAGCAGCTTTACAGAACTGCAGCCTTACACTGCATTCCTCTGGACCTTTTGCCCTTCTCTCATTCCTCTTGATGACTATCTCTCCTGATTTCCTAAGCCCATAGTTCATTTATCCTGTGTTGGTCGCAATTGGTGCAATTGCCTTCGATTGTTAAGTATTTCACATGCAAGCACACGCACCTCACTAAGCACGCTTATCTACTCCAAATATGACAGATGAGTTTGCTCTGTAATCCTTAAAGTTATACGCGCTTTGAAGCTGAGCCTATCTACACCACTGCTTTAAAATGGTTTTAAATGGTTTAAAGTGGTTTATAACTAGGGGTGTGCACGGACCCCCCGGATCGGATCGGGACCCGGATCGGGACCTCCAATTTTGTCCCGGACCGGTTCGGACAAAATCGGAGGCCCCCCGGACCGGATCGAGTCCGATCCCGATCCAAAAATCGGAAATTTTTGGATCGGCCGCCATTTTTTTCCCCATAGACTTGCATTGCAATGCAAGTCTATGAGGAAAAAATGGCGGCGGGTGGGTAAGGGGGGGCCTAACTCCCTCCCCCCCCCCGGGGCCGTCCGCTGTGGACGGCCCCGGCAGGTAAACCCCCTCCCCCGCGCTCCCTACCCCCCCTGGGGCCGCCTGCTTCCATCCGCTGGCGCCCGCGGGCGCCAGCGGATAGAAGCGGACGGCTCCGGGGGGGGGGTAAGCCCCCTTCCCCGCCACTTACCTTCTCGGCACGTCCGGCGCCGGCGGCTACTACCAGCGGGCTCCGCGGCCTACTCTCGAGTAGCGCGCCGGGTGATGACATCACCCGGCGCGCCACCCTGGAGCAGGCCGCGGAGCCTGCTGGTAGTAGTAGGCGCCGGCGCCGGACGGGAGCCGCCGGGCCGGGCAGGTAAGGGCCCCCCTCCCCCCTCCGCGCGCCCCCTCCTCCCCTCCACGCACCCCCTCCTTACCTTTCCGGCCCGGCGGCTCCCGTCCGGCGCCGGCGCCTACTACTTCCAGCAGGCTCCGCGGCCTGCTCTAGAGTAGCGCGCCGGGTGATGACATCACCCGGCGCGCCATCCTAGAGCAGGCCGCGGAGCCTGCTGGGAATAGTAGGCGCCGGCGCCGGACGGGAGCCGCCGGGCCGGAAAGGTAAGGGCCCCCCTCCCCCCTCCCCCCTCCGCGCGCCCCCTCCTCCCCTCCACGCACCCCCTCCTTACCTTCCCGGCCCGGCGGCTCCCGTCCGGCGCCGGCGCCTACTACTACCAGCAGGCTCCGCGGCCTGCTCTAGAGTAGCGCGCCGGGTGATGACATCACCCGGCGCGCCACCCTAGAGCAGGCCGCGGAGCCTGCTGGGAATAGTAGGCGCCGGCGCCGGACGGGAGCCGCCGGGCCGGAAAGGTAAGGGCCCCCCTCCCCCCTCCCCCCTCCGCGCGCCCCCTCCTCCCCTCCACGCACCCCCTCCTTACCTTCCCGGCCCGGTGGCTCCCGTCCGGCGCCGGCGCCTACTACTACCAGCAGGCTCCGCGGCCTGCTCTAGAGTAGCGCGCCGGGTGATGACATCACCCGGCGCGCCACCCTAGAGCAGGCCGCGGAGCCTGCTAGTAGTAGTAGGCGCCGGCGCCGGACGGGAGCCACCGGGCCGAGAAGGTAAGTGCCCCCCTCCTCCCCCCCCCGCTGTCCACTTTCATCGGCGGGCGCCCGCTGGCGCCCGCCAATGGAAGCGGCGGTGGGCGCCAGTGGGCGCCCGCCGATCCGCCGATCCGCCGAACCGGTTCGGAGCTTTTTCGGACCGGTTCGGATTGGATCGGCCGATCCAGCTGCGGGATCGGAAATCGGATAATTTATCCGATTTCCCACTGGACCGGACTCGGATCGTGGATCGGGTCCGATCCAGTGCACATCCCTATTTATAACAGTAGTGACAACTGTTGGGGCCCAGGACACACTCCATGTACAGTTTTCAAAACGTTTTCAAAGTGTCGTATCCTGCTTGGTGCAGATCGGTCCACTGTCTCTAAGGTTTCTGGGGGTAACAGGATTGTGGCTGCCTTGCTGATGTCTAGGATGTTCTGAAGACTCTTACACAAATCCTTCTCCCAGTTTAAATTAATGTTAAAGTGAGCGGACTCCAGGGCACAATCTTTTCTCAACAGAGAGGCCTCAACCTTACCAGTTCTTTTTTGTCATTGATGATCACTAGGCCCGAGTTCCATTCCGAGCATTCGTATTGGCTGTTGAGCCATACATCCGACACTTCCGAAAACCAGTACTCACTCCCTCTGTACCCTTCCCACCTTGGGACATTCAAAGGAACTGGGGCTGCAGCTGGAGACAGGGAGACAAAGGAAAACATAAGGGATTCAATAGTGATCATGAAAATTCAAACTGTAGAGAGGCCAGAAGTGTGATGCATAAACTGTAATTAGAACAGTCTTTGCCCCATTCAGCCATCTTTAGAGACTGATTCCTGAACCCCCAGAGTCAAGCCCCACAACATCGTCTGAAGGTCTTCACCTTGCAATTTGCCCTAACCTCATACATAGTAGTGGGAGGGGCAATTTCAGTGCACGTAGGCATGTGGGGGAGGCAGAGAGGTTTTTGTTGATGGAGACAAGATTTACAACAAGGTTCACAGTTGAATATATTCAAGATTGGGAGCCTATCTACACTACTGCTTTAAGACCATTTATAACAGTTTTAAACCAGTTAATTGCAAAAATGAAGTTTAAATTAAGAACATTATTTGTTGTTATATCATGATATACCCCATAATAATCAAATTAGCTGTTTACTCATTCTCCCCCACCATGTGTTCAGTGAACACATGAAAAGGGAGAAAGACCACAACTTCTAGAGCTCCTGCTGGTCCCACTCTGCTCTCTGTGCATTAAGTGTTAAGCGAGAAGGGGATTCTACATGCGTATAACTTTATGCACATTAGCTCTTCACACAATCATCATCATAGAAATAAATTTATTTATTACTATAAATAAAAAATATATATTTCTTACCCGCCTCTCCCTTTGGATCGAAGTGGGGAACGACATTAATACAATAACAATATAGATCAAATACATCAATTAATTAAAAGAGCATATAAAACAATCAACATGTTTTAAAATTCTTCATTTAAAGTTCATCTGGGTAGGCCTGCCAGAAGAGGCTAGTTTTTATAGCTGCCTTAAACTCAGAGAGAGTGTTAAATTGACGAATCTCCTCCAGCAGGCTATTCCAGAGTCTGGGGTCGACAGAAGAAAAGGTCCTCTGGGTAACAGTTGTCAGACTAGTTCTGGCTGATTGAAGTAAATTTTCCCCAGAGGACCTGAGCGTGCAGGGCGGATTGTATGAGAGAAGGCCATCCCGCAGGTAACCTGGATCCAAATCATGTAGGGCTTTAAAGGTAATAACCAACACTTTGTACTTCGCCCAGAAACTAATTGGCAGCAAGTGAAATGATTTTAGATTTGGTGTAATATGGTCACCCCTAGGTGAACCGGTGACCAACCTGGCTGCCATATTTTGAATTAATTGAAGTTTCCGAATTAGGTACAATCATAGCCCTATGTACAGTGCATTGCAGAAGTTGAGCCTCGAAGTTACCAGCCTGAGGGTACCGTCTTTAGTAGGGATGTGCACTGGATCGGACCCGATCCACGATCCGAGTCCGGTCCAGTGGGAAATCGGATAAATTATCCGATTTCCGATCCCGCAGCTGGATCGGCCGATCCAATCCGAACCGGTCCGAAAAAGCTCCGAACCGGTTCGGCGGATCGGCGGATCGGCGGGCGCCCACTGGCGCCCACCGCCGCTTCCATTGGCGGGCGCCAGCGGGCGCCCGCCGATGAAAGTGGACAGCGGGGGGGGGGAGGAGGGGGGCACTTACCTTCTCGGCCCGGTGGCTCCCGTCCGGCGCCGGCGCCTACTACTACTAGCAGGCTCCGCGGCCTGCTCTAGGGTGGCGCGCCGGGTGATGTCATCACCCGGCGCGCTACTCTAGAGCAGGCCGCGGAGCCTGCTGGTAGTAGTAGGCGCCGGCGCCGGACGGGAGCCACCGGGCCGGGAAGGTAAGGAGGGGGTGCGTGGAGGGGAGGAGGGGGCGCGCGGAGGGGGGAGGGGGGCCCTTACCTTTCCGGCCCGGCGGCTCCCGTCCGGCGCCGGCGCCTACTATTCCCAGCAGGCTCCGCGGCCTGCTCTAGGATGGCGCGCCGGGTGATGTCATCACCCGGCGCGCTACTCTAGAGCAGGCCGCGGAGCCTGCTGGAAGTAGTAGGCGCCGGCGCCGGACGGGAGCCGCCGGGCCGGAAAGGTAAGGAGGGGGTGCGTGGAGGGGAGGAGGGGGCGCGCGGAGGGGGGAGGGGGGAGGGGGGCCCTTACCTGCCCGGCCCGGCGGCTCCCGTCCGGCGCCGGCGCCTACTACTACCAGCAGGCTCCGCGGCCTGCTCCAGGGTGGCGCGCCGGGTGATGTCATCACCCGGCGCGCTACTCGAGAGTAGGCCGCGGAGCCCGCTGGTAGTAGCCGCCGGCGCCGGACGTGCCGAGAAGGTAAGTGGCGGGGAAGGGGGCTTACCCCCCCCCGGAGCCGTCCGCTTCTATCCGCTGGCGCCCGCGGGCACCAGCGGATGGAAGCAGGCGGCCCCAGGGGGGGTAGGGAGCGCGGGGGAGGGGGTTTACCTGCCGGGGCCGTCCACAGCGGACGGCCCCGGGGGGGGGAGGGAGTTAGGCCCCCCCTTACCCACCCGCCGCCATTTTTTCCTCATAGACTTGCATTGCAATGCAAGTCTATGGGGAAAAAAATGGCGGCCGATCCAAAAATGTACGATTTTTGGGTCGGGATCGGACTCGATCCGGTCCGGGGGGCCTCCGATTTTGTCCGAACCGGTCCGGGACAAAATTGGAGGTCCCGATCCGGGTCCCGATCCGATCCGGGGGGTCCGTGCACACCCCTAGTCTTTAGGTCTTCCAACTCTAGGAAAAGGCACAGCTGGCGAATCAGCCGAAGCTGATAGTAGGCACTCCTGGCCGTCGCATCTATCTGAGCTGTCATTTGGAGAAATGGATCCAGAAGCACCTCCAAGCTGTGAACACAGTCTTTCGGGGGGGGGGGGTGTAACCCCATCCAAAACTGGTTGACACACCTCCAAACCCAGGTCAGGGCCCTTGACAGGAAGCACCTCCGTCTTGTCTGGATTCAGCTTCAGTTTGTTTTTCCTCATCCAGCCCATTACCGCCTCCAAGCATTCATTTAGAGGAGACACATTATCCTTAGCTGACGATGTTGTCGAAGGCATAGAGAAATATATTTGGGTGTCATCAGCATACTGATAGCACCCTGCCCCATGCCTCCGGATGATCTCTCCTAGCGTTTTCAAGTAAATGTTAAAGAGCATTGGGGATAGGATGGCACCTTGTGATACGCCACACATCAGATCCTTTTTTGAGGAGCAACTATCCCCAAGCATCACTATCTGGACCCTACCCGAGAGGTAGAACCAGAATCACTGGAGCATAGTGCCCCCAATTTCCAACCCCCTCAGGCGTTCCAGAAGGATATCATGGTCGATGGTATCACAAGCCACTGAGAGATCTAAAAGTACCAGCAGGGACGCACTCCCCCTGTCAATACTCATGTGGAGATCATCTACTAAGGCGACCATAGCTGTCTCAACTCCGTATCCCACTCTGAAGCCGGTTTGAAATGGGTCTAGAAAATCTGTATCATCCAAGACTGCTTGGAGTTGGAAGGCAACTGCCCTCTCGATCACCTTACCCCAAAATGGAAGATTTGATACCGGTCTGTAATTATTAAGGTCTAGGGGGTCCAGAGAGGGCTTTTTTAGAAGCAGCCGTACCACCGCTTCCTTTAAACATGGTAGGAAATTCCCCTCTCTAAGTTGAAGTTGTAGTCTAACTGCATCTCCTCCCTGGGTGACTAGCCAAGAAGGACAGGGATCAAGAGGACAAGATGTCTTCCTTACTCGTCCAAGCAGCTTGTCCACGTCCTCAGTACTCACCAACTGAAACTGATTCAGTATAATCCTACCCGCAGAGTTGCTGGACACTTCATTGTCAGTTTCTGTTAAACGACGGCATCAAAATTGGCTCTTATCCAAGAGTTTTTATCTGTGAAATTATCATTAAATGCATCACAGTGAACTACCGAAGGCTCTAAAACCAGGTTCAGGGGGGAAGGCGTATGGGTTAGACCTCTCACCATCCTGAACAGTTCTGCTGGATGTGAATTCGCAGACATAATGCATACAGAGAAGAAAGCTTTCTTCGCTGCACGTATTGCCACCCCTTAGGAACGAAGATGTTCTCTATGTCATGTCTTGTCAGATATAAGACGAGATTTCTGCCATCGGCGCTCCAGTCATCCCTCCCGCTTCAATTCCCTGAGACCTTCTGTATACCAGGGGACCCGATTGGAAGCAGATCGGAGAGGACGTTTGGGGTGATCGTGTCAATAGCCCTAGTTAGGTCTTGATTCCATCTATTGACCAGGGCTTCTACAGGATCGTCGATGATACCAGCCATAGAACCCTCTAAGGCTGCCTGGAATCCAAAGGGATCCATCAGCCTTCAAGGTCTGTCCCTGACAATGCAGAGGTATTTGTCACCTCCATCCACAGATTCATCTGTTCGGAACTGAAAACAGCATCGAGGGTGTGACCAGCTGAATGTGTGGGTCCAGAGAGGAGTTGGGATAGGCCCATATTTGTCATGGATGCCATGAACGCCTGAGCTGCAACTGACAATCTGGTCCCGAATGGGATGTTGAAATCGCCCAGGACCAACAGCCTGGGCGACTCCAACACTATCTCTGAGACCAGTTCCGTGAGCTCGGCTAGGGAATCAGATAGATAGCAGGGTGGCTGCTACACTAACAGAATCCCCAGTCTATCCCTGGTCTTCAGGCTCAGGTATACACATTCGATGTAATTCAATTCCCAGACAGTAAGTCTGATCAGGTTAAGATTGTCTTTGTAGACCACAGCTACTCCACCACCCCCCGCCCACTTTTCCTCACCTGCTCACTAACACAGTACTCAGCTGGGAGGGCCTGGGCCCATGTCGGGCTACTGTCATCTGTGAAGCATGCCAGGTTGGCCTCCTCATCTGTAAGGAGGTTATAGATGACATTTATTTTGTTTTTAACCAACCTGGCATTGCATAGGAGCAAGGAGAGGTTCTATGGGTGCAAGATCCCTGGGATGGCAGGGAGACTGGAAGGTAAGATGGGTGTTAAATATCTATTTCTCCTTCCCCTGTAATGGCACTTCACCCTGCCATCGCCATATCTGCCCTGCACAACACATATTGCCGCTCCCTTTCCCTCACACATTATGCTCTAGTAGAGTTGGAAGGGGCCTATAAGGTCATCGAGTCCAACCCCCTCCTCAATGCAGGAATCCAACTTAAAGCATACCTGATAGATGGCTGTCCAGTTGCATCTTGAATGCCTCTAGTGTGGGGGAGCCCACAACCTCCCTAGGTAATTGGTTCCATTGTCGTATTGCTCTAACTGTCAGGAAGCTTTTCCTGATGTCCAGCCGGAATCTGGCTTCCTGTAACTTGAGTCCATTATTCCGCGTCCTGCACTCTGGGATGATCGAAAAGAGATCCTGGCCCTCCTCCATTGAAAACCCTCATTGCCCCAGGGTTCCCAATCATGTGGAGAAACCTATTTGCATACAACTGCAAACCTCTTTCACACTGAACACACAAAATGTCAAGGCTGAGACCAGCAGGTGAACTAGTATCATGGTGAGACCAATGGAAGTGGCCCCTCTTTCCCCCCCACCCCACATTCATTGAACACACAGCAGGGGAGGAATGGGTGAACAATCCATAGGTATGCCTGAGCAATGAATACATGTGCTTTAGAATGGGGAGGGGAGATACTACCCTCTCTAAACAGTGCATCTTGATGGCATTCCTCATCTGGCTACTGACACAGGCATGTCCACATGATTCAGAAGAACTGTATACTATGGAGCACTCATTATGGATGCCACAGGAACTGTCTGCAGAGAAAACTTCCCGGATTATTTGGGGTGCCAGATATAGCTTGGAGAATAGCATTGTGTGAGGGTGTCTCTGTGTTTGTTTCTGCATGCATGTTTCCCATCTGTTTAACCTGTACATTTACAAATTAACGGTTTATTATGAACAGCACCATAACCCTAAGTACTGTCTCCTTGTGGGGAATGAAACAGATACTGAACAGCTCATGTGTTTTTTTTAACAGCACAATAAAATAATTATATTGGTTTTCTGTTTCCAGCTTTATTATACCAAAGACAAAATTATATAAGAGTTACCTTTGACTGTGGTTCGAAGTACGGCACTTGTAGAAAAAGTAACCATATCGTCAGGCAGGCTTTGAGTAGTCTGTAATACTGAAAATTAATACATTTTGGCCTCTATTATACACTTCGAAAGGCTTCACTGTAGCACCACAGCAGATTGAGGAAAATGCCAATCAAATTAGTCTCTGAACAGCCATGCTGAATCAGAGCAAAGGCCTATCTAGTCCAGCATTCTGTTCACACAGTGGCAATAGCAACTTCCCATTCAGGTTCCCCAGCAACGGGTATATAGCAAACTTCCTCATGTTGAATATTCTTCTGTTTTGGGGCTGAAAATAGCTATTTTGGTGGGCATTCCTAATATACATTGGGTTGAATCAAGAGTTTAGATATACTTACTTCCCACTGAAATCTGTGGGTCATTACTAACTTTTCACATTGATTATAATGGGCCTAAATGTAATGACCTTAGTCCTTTGATTGTACAAGTATTCACCTTTCATCCTTTCTTACTTGGTCAGATGCCTCCCACCCTACCCCTGTGACTGCCTCTGGTTCAGCAACTTTTATTTTCTTGTTTATTTATGCTACTTTCTTGGTCAGTTACATAGATTATTTTAGTCAATCAGGGATCACATGGAGAATAGAGTGATGTCTCACAATCATACATAGCCAGCCAGATTTGGCTAAATTATGACATCACTAAGGATGAAAGAGGGCAATGTATCCTGGTTCACATGGGTGAACTTAGCCAATCAGGGATCACATAGTGAAGAGTATAATATCACCATGCTATGTAGCCAATCAGATCTGACTATGTGACAAAGTCACTATTGTAAATAAAGAGTGACAGAAAATCAGGGCAAAGTATACACACAGATTAACACTCCTTAAGAAGTGTTGAAAAGCTGCTGAAAAAGAGAGGCGTTTTTCAAACGTTCAAGAATTTTCACCCAAAACGTGGGAGGTGTTTCAGCTCAGAGCTAAATAATGTGATTTCCCCTCAATTGAAACCAAATACACACACACACACTACAATGATTCACCAAGCTCAGAGTACCCAAGATTGCTGCTGTAAATTACCTGTACAATTCTCCTCAAGAACAAAACTGATGTTCACCCTGGGGAAGATCTGTGGAACTGAAAACAAAGGCATTTTGAATGGTATCTGATGAGCATTCCTGAATGTCGCAGCTAAAATATAGTACAGTTAAGAGCAATTGCTTTGCCATAACATTTTATTGTTAGTTGAAAGAGCTCATCTGGCATAATGGCTGAGAACATATGAAAGTCCCTAGTTTAAATCTCAACATTATCAAAGGAATCCTATCTATGTCTATTCAGAAGTAAGCCCCATTGAGTTCAGTGGGACATACTCATAGGTAAATGTGTGTAAGGGATTGCAACCTAGTTAGCCTCAGGCAAGCCACTGTCTCTCAGTCTCAGCCCTATTTGCACTATTGAAATAATAATACTGATCTACCTTAAAGGGGTGTTACAAGGGATGACTAGAACTCAAGAAACAACATATTAGACTGTTGTTGCTGTTGTTTTTGTTATTATTTGGAGTCTGTCGCATTGAGGTATGAGAAACATGGCACTCAACAGGTTAACAAGCCATTGGGACCGGGACACTTCAGTGTTTATGTACTATGGCTTTCATGTCACAAGATACATATTTCAAAACCAAAAAATCCCTAGCCAAAATAAATCCCCATGGTCTTGTTTTACATACCCAATAAAAAAGGGACATATGTTAAAATAGGAAGAAGAGCAGCAAGGCAACACTGAAACTAAAGGTTAACAGATACTCACTGAAAACAAGAAATAGGGATGTCCCTGTAAGTTTCACCAACACAAGGATTATTCCAGGAGCCACACGCTGCCAAATCATGCTGGCTGATCTGAAAATGTTCAGTAGTGTTTCATTAGCAATGAATGGCCATGAGCCAAAGTACTTTACATCATGTGTAATAGCAGGCTAATTGCTCACTGTTGCATACAAAGGCCCCAATCTCATGAAAAGATAGATGTGTTGAAATCAAACCCCACTGAAACTAATGGGTGTGTTACGGGATGGTTGAGATTATTTTTTTAATGGATTTATCAGATTTGTACCACCTGTAACAAATATACACCATTATGAAAGAGACGGTGTATTTCCTGGATAGCAAAATTTGTGATTGGAAACATTCCACGAAACGAGCAAAAATACGTGTTAACGTGCGCACATTTGAAAAACACACAAGTCCCCAATGTGGATTTCTAAAATGCACACAAACACCTTAGCCAATGGGTTGATGTGTACCAAAATGTGCAGGAAAAATGAACTCAAAAATGCATAAGTTTGAAAAACGTGCATAAAAATATGTACAAATCGCTGCACAACAAAACAAAACCCATGTGGAACCAGGGGGCTATCTATATGTTGTCTTTGCCCTGGGATGGCTCCGAATCCGCACTGCATAAGTTCTCTGATGCAGCCGCCAATTGGGAGCTATCCCAGGGCAAAGAGCCGAAGATGCGGAGCAGAAAAGTCAAGGATTTAGGGCTCCATCACACCTATTTCCCCCCTGGTTTGCCTCCGTGTTTTTTACATCCGTTTCACAAATGCATCAAACTAATGGCCCCTTTCACGTGGATTTGTGTTATTGCGGTGCACCATGAAACCTCCCTTTCACTTGTTTGCTTTTGTACTCCATCCCGCCCCTTCTCCTTCCGCCTCCAGTTCATTGGTTCTGGTATTCTTCCACTCCATCCCCCGCTCTGGCTTTGTTGCCTAGCGATTTACTGATTTAACATTTCATCAGCTGGGCTCCGTTTCTGCTGGCAATGAGGATGGGGTTGGAGCAGTAAAAAGTCCATTCAATCGAATAAGCACAAGTCCGTTCGTTCGACACAGAGTGCTGGAGGAGGAGAAACGCCCGCCCTCCCCTTTCGTCAGCAAGACTCCATTCAAAGCACATGCCCCCAACAAAGGGAAAAGCGAGAGGACAGCACTACACGAAGGCTGAAGGGTGCATTAAATCTGCATGGGGAAAATTATCCAGACTTTCCCCCCAGCAAATTAATATGCAAAATGGAGGAAAAGAGGCGAGATGGGTGCAGGACAGGAACAACGTCATGTGAGTCCCACGCTGCAAAACCAGATACCAGATGCGGTGACAGTGCGTTCAACCGCTGGTGTCATGGAGCTTTTACTCTGACTTTTCCTGCCTGAGCAAGGTCAATGCGGCTCTTCGTCATCTGTCCACACTCAGGCGCTGCTCTGGGGGGTGTTCCTGGGTGGAAGGTAAGGGGAGGGGGAGGGGAGGGGCCCAGTGAGCCTAATGGCTGCCAGAAAGCCTGTGCTGCCTCCCTGCATCTGGATAAATTGACGTCACCCTGCACCAGCGAAACTGTGGGGTTTGGCGGAGCAGTGCCAACTCGGCGCCATGAAGACAGCCCCCAAGATGGAATGAGTTTGGCAGTGTAAAAACAAGGTACTTGACAAGATTGAGTTCAGCAGGTCTGCCCATTCCTAGCCATTATGAGGACCATGATGTCAACAGGAGAGGTTAAGCGTGAATAAATCTAACTGGATCAGAGCCAAGGATCCTCCCCTGTCCTCTCAACAGACTAAAGGGCTACTTAATGACTGAGCGCGTGCGGAGCTGGTAATATACCCAGGCTAGATGGAAAGTGTGTGCCCCCCTCCCATTTCAAAAAAGGAGGACAACATGGCCGCCCCAAGGGGGTGTGCCCACCAACATGTCCATTCTGCATAACACCTTCATATTGAACTTGTTCTACAACACCTCAAGGCACATATATCCCCACCCTGCATGCGGCATATGGCCCTCCGGAGCTTGTAGTCTGACCATGGTATTCATGACTTCTGCGCTGTTTCCACAAGGCGGGCTCCTCGCGTCTCGATGGGCCACTTACACTACGGAAGCAGTAGCGTAAACTGGGGGTACCTCCTCGTCAAAGTGCCCCCTCAAAAGTGTGGGCCCCAGGCCAACTGGCCCCCCTGCACGGCCCTGCACCTATGGACTGGACCCCTTTCCACCCACCCTAATATATTCTGTAATTCTACTGTAATTGTTTATATATACACACATGCACACAAATGCGCCACACATACACAGCTTACAATATAATGCATTATAGTAAGATTTCATAAGATATACTTTTTACCAAATACTAAGCTATTCTGATACACTTTAGAAAATAAATTATAGAAAGAATTCTCTAGAAAGTGTGTATGCAGGCATACACTCACACGCATATATCCAATAAACAAATTGAATAACAAATAGTACAATTTATTTATTTATTTATTTATTTATTTATTTATTGCATTTTTATACCGTCCTATAGGAAGCTCTCTGGGCGGTTCACAAAAATTAAAACCATGAAATCATTTTAAGAAATATAAAACAAACCACAATCTAAAAATACAAAGTAACATACAATATAAAAACACAACCGGAATAAAACCAAGCAACAGAGATTAATACAGATTAAAATACAAATTTAAAACAGCAAGGATTAAAATTGAGTTAATTTAGCTGTTAAAATGCTGGGAGAATAAAAATCACTTTGAAATAAATCCCAATGTCCAATGGAGGGCTGGATTTGCCCCAACCTGGGGCTGCCCCAACCTGGGGCTCCCCCACCCCCAATATATAGAGGTCACCACGGGCCTTTTCATGGAACTATCTGATAAATACCCTCATGCTTACCCCATCTTAGCAGGGGATTTTAATGCCAGAATAGGAACACATCCGACTGCCCGGGAAAGCAGAGAACACGGGACAAGGTCAAATAATGACATACTTGTTTCTAACCTACGTCATTCCAAAGATTCTGTCACCAACTATGCTGGCCACAGCCTGCTCCAATTTGTACACCGAAGCAACCTGACCATTTTAAATGGCAGCACCCACTCCGATAGATGGGGTGAGTTCACCCATATTTCAGCCAGGGGATCCAGTGTAATTGACTATATATTAGTGCACAAGCATCTGGAAACGATGGGTTGCAATTTCAAGGTGGCAGAACCGATGGAAAGCGACCATTTACCGTTAGAACTTTGGTTGAATATCTCCAAGCCTTTTAGGCAGGAGATAGGTTATCCCATGTTGTTAAGCCAGTTCTGCTCAATATACAATAGAAGAATAAAATGGACTAATACGACGGCCCAGGTCTTCAAACATACCATCGGCTCCTCGACCATTCTTACATGTGTCGAGAGAATGTACAAGGCAGAGTCCCCTGAAAATTGCGTTCCTGCATTTGAAGATTTGTTACAGTTATTATCCTTTGACCTACAAAATAGTCCTATCTCTACTAAGGGCGCCAATGTCTTAAAAATAGTTGGTTTGATGGGGAATGTCTCAACCTAAGAAGAAGACTACAAGTTGCGTATAGACTATATCGGAGAAACAATGAAAGACAACTGCCTGGATCTTACTATGATTTTAAAAAACGCTATAAAAGGATTCTCCAAAGGAAAAAAGAATCAGCGGATCGTGAAGCCTGGCAAAAATTAATCGCAGCATCAAAACTGAAAAATCAAAAAATGTTCTGGCAAATAGCTTCAAAGTCTACTAGTGCCAGATATGCGACCTCGGAGTGTATTATACCAGCGAACACTTGGGAAAATTATTTCTCCAAACTGTATAATGACAACCATCGGGGAAACTCGGCCCCTGAATTATCTCCAAATACTCCAGATTGGCCTGAAGTAGATCCTTGCTATGTAGAGAAGTTGATAATAAAGTTAAAACCAGACAAAGCCCCCGGTCCAGATGGCATCCCACCTAAGATGCTGCAAAGTAACGCTGGCTGGTGGGTTCCACTGCCTGCCCTTCTCTTTACTGCAATAAATAAAACAGGTCTAATTCCTAAGACCTGGCGAACGGCCTTGATAATTCCTATCTTTAAAAGGGGTAATATGAATGACCCACAGAACTATCGCCCCATTAGCCTTCTGTCTATAATAGGCAAGCTTTACGCTAACCTACTGAATGACAAATTGATAGAATGGATTAAGACTAATAACATTCTGGGAATGGAACAGATTGGGTTCAGGGCTGGCTGCTCTACTTATGAACATTGTTTGGTCCTATCCCATATGGCCTACAAGTATACAGCCCCAAAGGGAGGGAAATTATTCGTCGCCTTTATAGACCTTAAGGCGGCATTTGACTCTATCTCACGCCCCCTTCTATGGGCTAAGCTAGATAAACTCCTGATTGAAAAGAGGCTGTTATTCTTGATCCAATCATTATACTTTAAATAATCTGCTAGGGTTAAATGTAGTACACAGGGTCATTTCACAAATGAGTTTGATCTCCCCATTGGCGTCAGGCAAGGCTGTGTTTTTAGCACCAATGCTATTCAACCTGTACTTGGCGGATTTACCAGCCTGGCTTGAGACAATTCAGTCACATCCACCCAAAATTGGTTCGTCAAAGGTGTGCATTCTTTAGTATGCGGATGATGCTGTGCTTCTCTCTCAATCACGTCTGGGCCTTAAAAGATTGCTAAATCGGTTTGCGGAGTACAGTATTAATAACAATTTATCTATTAATCTCCAAAAATCGAAAGTGATGGTCTTTGCAAAGAAAAAAGCAAGCTTTTCATGGTCCATGGGGGGTAATAAGATCAGCCAAGTTAGTGCATATAAGTACCTTGGAATCTGGTTCCAGGAAAATCTAAAATGGAACACTCATGTTAAATATATCAAAAGTAAAGCAGATCAAACAGCAGAGGCTCTCTTGAGATTCTATTTCTCAAAGGGAGGAAAATTTATACCTGCAGCTCTGAAGGTATATAAAGCAAAGCTGATCCCCCAGATTCTGTATGGAGCACCAATTTGGTTCCCGCTACTAAAGATTTCTATTGAGGGAGTTCAATCTTTGTTTTTAAGGTCAATTTTCAGACTGCCAAATTGTGTGGCGGGCACAGCCCTGAACTTAGAAGCTGCGATGTGTACCCTAAATTGCCAGGCCTGGACCCAAACTTTGCAATTTTGGTTCCGAAATTATCATCTACTCTCTTATAACTCTTTAGTATCCCAGGTTCTGCTTGACTCGTGCGAATCACTTTGGACAAAAACAGTGGTATTCAAAGTTTGCACGTTAGGTATTCCCCCCAGGTATTTGTTAACATTGGAACAGGATGAGGCCAAATGGATCATTAAGCAAAGACTAGCGGATATGGACCTTCAGGAGCTCCGCGGAATGGCCCGAGGCCCCTGTTCTCCCCATTCTTTGGGCCTTTTAGATTCTGCCCACAGAGGGGTGCAGGCATATTTAAATTGGCTTACTGTAGCTAAATACAGAAGGGCCTTCACGCTGGCCAGATTTAATGTCCTTCCGCCTAAGCTACTGGAGGGTAGATTTTAAAAAATCCCAGCAGTCAATCGATGCTGTCCATGTAATAACTATGAGGTGGAGCATGTGGAACATGTACTGTTTTCCTGCAACTTTTATAACAAGGCTAGGGATGATCTGTTACGCCCCATTATGCAGCGTTTTTCGGGATGTACCAGGGAAACCCTATTGGCTAACCTTCTCCAGGGCTCAAATAAGAACATAACCCTGCAAGTAGCAAAATGTGCTGCGATGAGGAATAGAATCCAGCTGAGTAAGTGATGAGCTACGGGAAATTGGAATTTTTAAGTATTAATTAACGAGACACATGGTGCATAGATAGTAAGAAAAGATCGAACACGCTTACAACACGCTTAGGGCTCGAGGGAAAGTATCACTTATTCTATAGAGATTGCTGAATATTCAAAACTTACTAAGCCTGCATTTTAATTTATAAGTTTTTTCCCCCCTTATGTTCTGTTTAAATCGCAGTTGTACGGTCTGTGGACTTTTAACAATAAAGTAGTAGTAACTCTTTCGAGAATGACCTCATCTTAAGTTTTAAAGTAGTCATACCACTATCCCTATTTTTCTCAATGTGGCCAGGTTTTAGATTTATTGGAATTTTATTTGGGGATCGCAAAACTCCTGGTGGTATTAACTGTTTATAAAATGTGATGTATAATAGGTCTGTTGACTGTAAATAAAGAATTGATTGATTGAGGTCACCAGTATTACAGAGCCAGTCACGTTCTGTGACCATGTGCTGACAGCATGTGTTCAAGGGAACAGAGGGCATAAAAGAAGGTCTCCTAATAGCTAGGAAAAGAATTTAAAGACTTGGAGGTAAGATAACATCTTTGGGCGTCACCCCAGCTTCGGGAAGCAGGACGCCCCACCATGCAAGCTACCAACCCAACTCCCACCTCTCTCTCCCCGTCCATCTTAGCTTCCAGGTCCAGCCACCTAGGTGTAACCAACACAATAGTTCCTTATAACTATGAGCTCCATCACACCAGCGATTTAGTGCACTCTCGCCATTCCTGGTGTGCGGATTTGCAGCACGGTACTCACATGACGCTGTGCCTGTCCTGCTGACACCCAGCCTCTTCCCCAGCCTTTCCTAGAACACTAAAAGTCTGGATTATTTTCCCTAAGCACTTTTAATGCGCCCTAAACCTCATTGTAGTTTTAAAGGTAGTGGGGGCTTGAATGGATTGCATCAGGTCCTGGCAGGGAAAAGTGATCTCTCCCAACAGCCGGCTCCAAGCCTCAATATAAAACCCAAACCTTGCATCCCAGGCTTGAAAGCATTTTTTAAAAGCATACAACGCCTGAATCCCTGCAGAGACAGGATTGTACTCCTTCAATATCCCCAAAGAGCCAGACTAAAGGGCCCTTCCATTTTTGCCTGGCAGAAAGGTAGTCTGACAGGATCTGACTGGAGGGAGAAAGAGAAGGAGAGGGGTGGAGGGGAGCAGAAGAGCTAACGAGCGAAGGAGCAGCTATTCATAAACTTGACACACTTCTGCCTCAGAGTTTTTAAAAAAATACAGAGGCAAACCAGGGGGTGAAATTAGATGTGATGGGAAGTCTATATCTTTTTTGCAGAATGTGCAGGCACTCTTTAGATTTTGTATCCAATAAACTCAGCATTTCTTGACTTTTCTCCATAAAAGAGTCTCACCATTTTTTGTAAGTAGAGCTATCTGCACAACATGGGGTTGCAACCTTATCAACTGATCCTATGAATTCAGTGGGGCTTATCTTTGAGTAGGCATATATAGGATTTCACTGTTAGCCTTATTGCTATCTCTTGACTTTTTTTTGGCAGGCATCCGATGCCAATCCTCATAATCAATCAACTACAGTGCTGTCAAATAACACATAGTAATGCCGGTCAGCTACTGAGAAGTGCAAATATTCAATATTTGCAGCCAAATACTTCAGCCGACTACCATCAGATATGCAATTCTGATCTCAAATATTTGGCAAATATTCAAGTACTTGGAAAATAGCTTTAGTATATGCAACATTGACATTTGCAACAGGGAAGAATTTGAAGAAGCACGTTTATTTCAGATCTAGTAAACTGATCTGCCCTGATCCTGCTGGAGAACATTCATGCCCAGAAGGTCCATGACCATGAGCTTAAGTCTACCTTGATGGGGAACTACACACACAAATAGGTGTCACATAGGTCACTCACATCCCTAAACCTAACAGACAGGGCTGCAGTCACATCATAGTTACATGAAATTAAGGTGCTGGATTCAGTTATACAACCCCACCCCCACACACTCCTGTTTCACCATCAAAGAGCTTTCTTGTCATTTTTAAAGACTATATGTGGATATCTCCACCTGGCCATGCAAAAGATAGATCTGGATCTACTAGCAGAACTCTGGGTCAAGGATGTCTGACTCCTGATCACTTAACGATAACAATAAAATTACTCCCCCACCCTGCCCTAAATTATACTGCTGAAATGAAGAAATCTTGGGGTAACCAGGAGTTTGTGTGGAAGGACTATAAGCTTCATTCAGTTCTGGTACTCAAAAGAAATTCCTGGGCTCAGGATTCTTTACTTGTAAGAGAATGTCTTTTGCACCAGGCTCTGGTTGGCAGTTCTCAGGGTTCAAGTAAAAAATATAAGCTTGATGTCTGCCCACTCCAGTTCTATATGATGAGAGACAGTATATAGACAAGGTGTTTGAACTACATTTGCTTTCCTCCCAAGCAGTGAATAATTTCTAAAATACAATATGAGGCATCAGGCTAGTGTGGGAGCCACGCAGAGTGCCCTAGAAATGGTTTTCCTTTGTCCCAAATGTATATTGGATTGTTACGGTCATATGGAACTCAGGGTAGGGTGACCAGATAAAATCCAGGTCAGGACTCATGTAACATTAAAAGTTGTAGAGAAAAGGGAATTTCAGCCAGTGTCATTTATATGCAATTAGTTCCTGATGAAATTCCCTCTTCATCACAACAGTTCAAGTTGCAGGGGCCCTGCCTTCTTTTGTATATGGTCACTCTAGTATAGTGCATGCACCTTTAACTATTGTGATGAAGAGGGAATTTTACCGGGGACTAATTGCATACAAATGACTCTGGCTGAAATTCCCTTTTCTCTACAACTGTTAAAGTTACATGTGCCCTGACCTGGATTTTATCTGGTCACCCTAACTCAGGGGAAATAATTTTGTACATGCCCAGAGACACTTTAGCATTACTTCACACATTCCAGAGCAGAGACCCTTTATTTTTAAAAGGAAGTTCCTGAGCCCCAGATCAGATTAAGCCCTGCTCGGAAAGCATTTTCAAATTTCACATTAGTACATTTCCAAAGCTAACAGTATTTTATTTGAATCAAAACTTAGCCACACATTTCTTTTCAAGGGGGAAATGTATAAGCAGTAAGTGTTACTTATCAGGAGGACTCCGTAGAGATGAGAAAGCTGTCCGTTTCAATTCTTCAGCCGAAGAAAAAAGGCCGTTTGAACATCTTTCCTTGTCGTGTTTAAATCCTGTGGTTCCCCTTTTGCTCTCTGCTATGCCCCCCAAAAAAAAAGCTGACTTTTCCCTCTCGCACTCTTACTAGGCAATTGCTAAGCCCTCGCAGGAGACGCTACTTCTTCTTCTCTCCCCTCTGTGTCAAGACGTTGGTTTTACATTTCACAGTCGCAGTTATGACACATTTCTTCTTCCTCAAGGCTCCCTGTTAAGCAAGAGCTTTGGAAATCAGACTCAGGTGGTCACCGACACCACCATTACCACCCCACTAGTCCGACTGTAGCACTAAGCCTGCAACCCTATAGCATCTTACCCAATTGAACTCAGTAGGACTTACTTTTGAGTAGACATCTTTCCTCATAGGGGAGCTGCTCCAGTCCTTGATCTTTTTGGCTGCCCTTGGCCTCCTCCACACGAGACGTTTAATGAGCCTTAGAGGCTCATTATAAATTTTACCTCCACACCAGCGGAGCGCAAAACGAGCGTACAGGCGCGTTATTTCCCCGATAGTGCGCATTTTCGAATGCGCGTTAAATAGCGACTTTTACTTTTCTCCGGCCGTTAAAGCGCATTATCGCGGTGTGAACAAGCGATTATGCGCGTTAACGTCTTCTAAAGCGCTTTTTGGACATGAATTAATGCGCTTCGCCGCCTCTCGCCGCCTCCCGTGCAGAGGGATTAGGCGTAAATGCGCCTCCGCGATAATGCGCATAATCCCGGAACCGGGCGCAAAAGCGCATCCTTGTGGAGGGGCCCCTTTTCTAACTCTACAATATCCCTTTTGAGGTGTGGTGACCAGGGCTGTACAGAGTATTCCAAGAGCGGGCACAGCATAGACTTGTATAAGAACAGCATGATATTGGGCAGTTTGATTTTCCTGCTGTTTGTCTGTCTGCTCAACCTCACACTCAGGGGCTTGTTCAAACAACACACTATGCCATGGTTAGGCTGCTAACCCTTTTGCAGCAAATGGTTTGTGAGTGTGTTTAAATTCCATGTTTTAGCCACCATGATTAGGAATGGTCCACACAACATACTAAGTCATGGTTCACATGACATGCTAAGCCATAATGCTTAACTCAAAATGTTTCAGCACCGTGGCTTAGCATGTCGTCTGAACAGGGTTATTCATACACACTTGCTTTTTGACCTCATGAGAAAAGATACAGGCTCTTGTTTCTTTACAAAATTGGTTAGGATGTAGTAAGCGTGTTTAGGGTGGTTGTCTAAGGCAGATTCTTTGGCTGGGTTCACGCAACACGCTAAGTCATGACGGTTTATTTTCTGGCAGAACCCATGATGGGTTCATGTGTCATCTGTGAGATGTTTCCACCACCCATGATGGGTTAATCTGCCCAAATACCCCTCACTCAGAACCCCTACTCTGCAGAAAGGGCGTAGTAGGCTGTTTGCATAATCTGTGATGCATAGTGGTTAGCAACCAATCATGGCTTAGCGTTACGTGTGAACCCAGCCTTTGTCAGGGCAATACTCTAAAAGGCTCATGAGCATTGAGGGTATAAACAATAGGACTGCACCCTAAATGGCCCTGAAATCCCATATACTCAGCCTATCCTACCTTAACAGCCAAAGATCCTAGAAGCATTTATTTTTTATTCATACCCCACATTTCTACACAAAAAAACTGGTGCTCAAGGTGGCTAACAGTAATAAAACCAAGATCAAAATAAACTTAGTTAAAAAATAACAATTAAAAATACAACAATTAAAAAACACAACAAACAATAAAAACAACACCCAACCCAATAGAACCCATTTCTACAACATATGGCTTAGCTTGGCCTTCTGTAGTCCTTTGAAAGGGATGTGATGGTGCAGAACTCATTGAAATAACTGCCATTTGAAGTGCAACAATTAGAACGACTATCTTCCTTTTAAAAATAGGCAGAGGCTGTATTCCCCATTAACAGCTATATTACAGGTATAAAACAACAGATGAAGTTTTCCCCAAGGTGGGGAGGAACTAATGAAAACACTATCACCTGTTAGCACCTTACCTCCTATGCATTTGTGAAAAGCATGCTGCCTCTCAACATAAAATAAGAAGCCCAACCCTGAATGTCTTTCTAACTTTGCATCAGTCTGCCAGCTCAGCTCCATGACTAGCTTTCTCCAGCAAAGCTTTTTCCATGACTGTATACCAGGAAATGGCTCACATGTTTTAATATTAAAGCTACAGGAGTGCTGTCAAGAAGGAACTGGTAATTCTAAAGCTGGAATCTTACACTCGCTTCCCTGGGACTAAGCCCTGTTGAATTCAATAGGAGCCAGGGAATTCATTACATTCCCCATTGTTGTGGGGGTGCATGTGGGATTTCTGAACACCCCTCAAAGAAAAAGCCAATTTTGGTGCTATATTGCTTGGAATGAACAAAGTAAGAATTAATCTTGAACTTAATCAGTTACAAGACAGCATAGTGATCAGTGTGATAGTGATCATAGTGATTTAGCCACACCAAGGTTATCTTTTAATGCCAGGAACAGGAAAAAACAAAATGGTGGGTGGAAGCCACCAGTACCTCTTGCTGTGCTGATGTAGGTTACAATACAATTTTGGCACATGCAGAAGCTGTCAATACTTGTGGTTGTGCTGCTGCTGCTGCCTTTAAAATGGGTTTTAGAAGAAGAAGAAGAAGAAGAAGAAGAAGAAGAAGAAGAAGACCTGCTGAACGACAGAGGATGCTGCAGCAAGGGGGCCTGGGCAGGGATCCCCCATGAAGTAAGTCCCACTGCGCTCCATGTAGCAGGAGGCCCAGTGCAGGCGCTCTGCTGAGGTCCCCTCCAAGCTAGACTTCGCCCTGTTTTCATGCTTCAGCTCTCAAGCTACTGAAAATGCAAACACTCCCCATGAATTTCAATTCCTGGAGGAAACACTGGGGGGACTTCTGTAGACATGGATAGCGTTGAGTTGCAGCAACCCAAAACAAAGTAGTTGGCTGAATTCGGACAACACGATAGTCAATGGTGGGGTAATAATCAACTTTACAGTTGTTCATCTAGGGGGTACTCCCCACACAACATGGTAATAAATAATTGTGGTGTGGATTAGGATCAGCGCTGAGTTGACTATGGCAGCATTCGGACGACACGATAGTCAATACAACTGACTATTGTTCCCCCCCACCAGTTGCTTATTGTGTTGTCCAAATTCAGCCATTGTCTCTTCCTTTTTGCCTATCTTGCTGACCTGATTATTCTTTTCCTACTGACCCTTACTCTACACAACAATCCAATAATTTTCCTTATTCTTTTGCTCACCTGTGCATGTCAATGTATGGAAACACCTCTACCAATCCCATTTTGGTAGCCAATCAAGTATGAGCATCTCTACATTAAGCCAAAAAAAAATAAAAACCTCACTCCCTTAGTGGGCATTCTTCTTGCACAGCCATTCTAGGATTACAGTGAGCAGAATAAATGTGTCTTCTCCCCCCCCCCCTTTTGAGATGGTTTTCCTGTGATGGGGAAGCTCCATATGTTCCATTTAAACAGCCAATAGCATCATTACATGAACATTTTGCTATCCAGGAAATGCACTGGCTCTTTCATAATGGTGTATGTTACAGGATTTTTGACAAGTTAAATCTCAACAGAACAATCTTCAAAAATACTGTTAGAGGCACCTAATAATAATAATAATAATAATAATATATTTATTTATCACCCGCCTCTCCCAACGGATCGAGGCGGGGAACAACACCAAACACAAAATACAAAAACTGATTAAAAGCAAATAAAACCAGTACATCATTAAAACACCAATAAAACACTTTAAAATTCATCTAGGTAGGCCTGCCGGAAGAGATCAGTCTTTATAGATCTTTTAAATTTAAAATTTCATGGTATTGTCATCATTTAAATGATGACAATACCATGAAAAGGGCCAGAAACTTCCATGAGTAACCATTCTTGATCGCATTACGTATGTTCCATGTGAAGGAGCTCTAAATACTTAAAGCCTCTAATTCACCATTTGGGAGGAGCCCAATACAGTGGCCAATGGGAAGGATGGGGGCGAGAACCTTGGGTTTATAAAAGAGGTTGGCAGCCAGGGTGGCTTCAAGAGGTATATTTGCATGCTGTTGCATGAAAAGAGCGGTAAGTGTTTGTGGCTCTGTTTTTAGATGAAGAATAGGTGCTGGAGTTGGCTTGGAAGGGGTGTGGAAAGACAAAGAGAGGAAGCTTTCACCTTTGTCTTCAGTCTGGAGTTATAGTATGTTACCCTACAAAGAAAGAGTGAGGTGGAGGTGAGGGCTACAAGCTATAAGGGAAGAATGGCTTCATTATGTGACAGGCTCTCTCTGATTATGAGTCTTGCTGTGTCTTTACTAGCTGAATGAAAGGCAGAAATTCAATGTTTTTTTTTCTTAGAATAGAGGTGGGAGTTTCACCTGTTAAATAATGCATTTTGGCAGAGTTCCTGTGCTTGAAGCACCTGCATAATGGGCATAGCAAGGGTTGGAGCTGTCTGTTATTAACGGACAGAGGCTCTGTGACTTTAACTGTTGTATGGCCCAGCAGAAGCAAGCAGGTAAAATAGTTCTAGGCCTCATCTACAAGAATTTGGCTTTATGCCTGGTTAGCCGATTATGCGCATCTTCTCGTAAGCGCTTTATCGTAAATGCTTGTATGCAGGAGGTAATTGAGCACTCAACAGGTGACTTTACCGGTTGTTTCAAATGCGCTTTACAGGTAGTTTATGCGGAGAATCGCTTGTTCACATAGTCAAAATGTGCTTTAACGGCCGGAGCAAAATAAAACTCGCTATTTAACACGCATTCGATAATGCGTATAATCGGAGAGAAAACGCGCCTCTATGCCCGATTTGCGCTCCGTTCTTGTAGAGGTAAAAATTTTAATGCGCCTTGAAAGAGCTTTAAATGCCTCTTGTAGAGGCAGCCCTAATTAGTGTAAGCTTGAGCAGGCTTCACCTACCTTGTAGCTGTTAAAGCATAGAACCTGTGCCCCTTAACACAAAATTATAACCCTACATGGGGTGTTTTTTTAAAAAAGCACAGCCTGTTATGGGAGCTCCATCAAGTTCTTACATTGTTCCTAAGGCCTATAATAATGCTTGCCTTACAGAAATTTAGAGCACAATCCTATGCGTGTTTAAACAGAAAGAAATCTGAACCATGAGTACGGTTGCACCAGTCACTGGGCATTTTTCTCCTGGCGTGGAGCTGAAGCGATAGGGAAAGGATTTGGCTGCTTTAATTTCTGTGTTATGCCGTTCTTAAAAACACAAGAATTGCAACTCTTCAGAAGTCATGTAAATATGAGAGGTAGTCTGAGGAGACCTGAGTGTATGAAAAACAGAATGATAGGATTCTGGTGCCAAGATTCATGTAATAGGGAAACCCACAGCCAGGGGAAATCTTGAGGGGGGGGCTCCTTCAACCACAGGCAATGTTGATAAGCACCTCTTTTTTTCTTCACCTGATGTCCTATCTATCAACTTTTAGAGTTGATCCATGGCAAATCCATCAAAGATGCCCACCAGGACCCCTCACTGCCATTCCTCCCTAACCTCTGAAGAGGAGACGTCTGTGGTGTCTCTAGTACAGGCCATGGCTCGAACAGGTATCCCGCTCTCCATCTTTGAGGGCCTCATACACCAATCAGGAGCAAGACGACCACTACCGTCCACTGCCCAGCTCCACTGTAACTTTCTTCCTGCCCTGGGACGACATCACGAATCGGCTCTTCAGCATGCTCTTCAGCTTCGCAACGCTTTTGTCTTCCTTCACGAGGCAACAACTGGTGACGGGCGGGCTGCCCTTGGCATCTCCCTTCTGCCACTTGATAGGGCCGGGCAGTCTCCACTGCTTCTTGGGGTGGAATTCCTGAAGCAGCTGAGCCATGCTTTAGTGGCCCGCACTGTTGCCCGGGTGCTTAGTGAAGGACACGTCTTGTTCCACCGGGTGCTGGCTGTGGTGACCTCTGGAAGTGCCCACATGATCCAGGCATTTGCTGCCAATGGGATTTTAGGCGCGGTGTTACCAGCTGCCCTCCATGTTCCCTGTTTATTGCATCAGCTGGAGCTGGTGATGGAGCTCTGGCCAGATAGACTAGGAAGGCTAGTTACATTGCTACTCCTTCTGGAGGATACGTTTGGGCGGAGACCTAATCTCCGCCACCGTTACGAGCTATTCCTGCAAGAGCAGGAGTTGGAGCTGTCCTTGCCTGTGCCTGGTATGTGGGCCAGCCCAGAGGCTTGGCTGGAGAAAGCAATCGACATTGTAGAGCATCTCCCTGTTCTGGTGGAGTTCATAGCAGTTGACGAAGAACAGGGGCCTAGGATGGCAAAACTGCAGTCTTTCCTAGGAGAGGGCAATGAAGAGCTGATGGCTGAAGCCACTTTTGTAGCAGAGCATGCAGTGGGCCTGGTGAGCATGGCACAGTTTGTCCGTCAGACAGGGGAGCCACTGGCGCATCGGATCTATGGAGAGCTGGATTCCTTGCGCATTTCTTTTTCCTACCACTTGGACACGAGGCTGGTCCCTAAGACAGAGGAGCAATTAGGTCTCTGTGAGCCTCAGCTTGCAGAGCAATTTTGTGGGATCCTGGCTCATAGCCTGACCCAGCTGGAGCATTTGTTTGACACCCATCCTGCTGTCTCTACCTTGAAAGCAGTGAGGGCACTTGATCCCAAGCAACTGGGTGCTGTGGGCAGGAGCCGGTCGGAGCATGAGCAGGGGATCCCTGGGCTGTCAGAGGTGCCAGAGATAGAATGGTTTCGCTACAAACATTTAGCCGAAGCAGCTCCTGCTGATGTCTCCCTGCCCCAGTGGTGGGAGGCACAAGCTGAGCAGCTTCCCATGTTGAGTCCTCTTGCCCAAAGGTACCTCTGGCTGCCAGTCTGTTCTCCCAAGTCCCCTTTCCTCCCAGGAGGCATACTCAACCTAACAGGTTCTGAGGAGGGGTTTACAGAGGAGAGTGCCCGCCTGATGTGCATGCTCAGGTACAACCGCAACCTCTGTTAATTGATGCCCTCCACCTCTGTCTAATTTTGAATGGTGTCAAATCCCTGGAGTTGTGAACCCAACAAGTGCCCTTTTGTTGCAATTTCATCTCTAGAATCTCATCCTCTTTCACTTGCCCTCTTATCTCTAGAACCTCTGGCTTGTTAACCAGAAGGGAAGTCACAATCTCTTTTGGTAGCAAAGAAATAAATTCTTATGATCTGCATAAAATGTCTCTTGTTTATTCCTCCCTTCTAATAGTGATAAGAGCCTGGGAATAGATGGGGGGGTTGTGATGCAACATGGGGGACTCTTGAGCATTATCACCAAGTTGTGGGTCCAGAGGTCTTACCCAACAGGGGACCTAATCCAGATCTCATACAAGAATGTTGCCCTATATTTGAGAACATCTAGAAAAAGTAGGGGCTCCTTGAATTATCAGTGTAGCAGATATTTTTACCAGGCAGACGAATCCTAGTTATATATTTTTCATGTGTGTTTACATAATTTGATGTTGGGGCAACACAGTTCCTTCCTATGCCCACACCTAGAACTACCCCAACATCAGTAGTGGGGGGAAAGCTTTTTTTGAGATCTGCTCCTGTGTTTTAGGCTGTTATCACACGTGCGGTTTTAAGCACACTCGCCGTGACTTTGATCCAGATCTCCAGCGAGGGACTCGCATGACATCGTCCCCCTCGCACTGTTCTTACGCCCTGATTGCCTCGTTTTTAGTTTCTATTTCGATTTAACCCTGAACGGACAAAGATAGATCCAGGCATTTGGTGGCTACGAATTTTTTAGATTAAAAGTTACAACACAGAGTTTTGACAGATAAAAGAGGGAGGGGGAGGGGTGTGCAATTGACAGCCCAAGCCTCTGTGGAAAAACTTTTGTAACTTTTAATCTAAAAAATCCATAGCCATCAAATGCCTGGACCTATCATTCTGAAATTTCTGACAGATTACTACCCCTAACCCATCAGACTTCTAACTTCTAACTTTTAAAATAAAAAAGTTATAGGTGTTTTTTTCCTCATTGTTTCAAAAATACCTTGCCACTACATGCCTGGACCTAGCTTTCTGAAATTTCACACACATATCAAGCAAAGTATTACCTGTAATGTGCCCAAGTTTCCTGTTTGTATCTTTAAAAATAAAAAAGTTAGAGACATAACTGTATTTACCCCACTACTACCCATTTTTCTAAAATTAATTGCTACACAAAGCAGGCACCTATATTTCTGAAATTTCACACACTTAGGTCCCAATGTCCCATCTACAATGTGGCAAAGTTTCATGTGTGAAACTTTAAAAATGAAAAAGTTATAGGCATTCCTGGTTTTTTATTAAAAAATTAATTGCCACAAAATGCCTGCACCAATCTTTCTGAAATTTCTCACAGATAACTACCCCTATCCATCTACAAAGTGCCCACGTTTCATCCTTCTATCTTTAAAAATGAAAAAGTTATAGGCGTTTTTGTAACACAATACTAGGCTATGGGGAAAAGCACTCAAAATGGCATCCGATCTGAAAATCGGACATCCGATTTTCGGATTGGAATTGGATCCGATCCGATCCGCCCAACCTCTGATCCGATCCAGTCCACCAGGTCCGATTCCGATCCGCTATCCGATCCGATCCGGGGGGGGTCAGTGCACATCCCTATTTTCAGGCAAGTTCAGCAGGCTGAGCTGAGGTATCGGAGCAAAACCACCCACGTGTGATTCAAAAGGCTACACTCGCATAGGAAACAGAGTGGGAACCCACAGAAGCAAACTGGGTGGGTGTGATAAAGGCCTTAAAAAGACGCAGGAGTTTTTGGCAAGGGAAGAAAAGCTGCACTTGCTTAAAGTTCCAGTTGTGCTCAGCTATTAAAATGTCCTCCTTGGCCTTAACATCAAAACCTCTGGCATTGATAGTTGATGTCTTGGGTTGCTCCCAGACAGAAGGCTTTGAGCACAACCGCTCCACAGGCCTTGTGCAGCTATGCTGTCTTGGCTCCTTCACGGTTTTTTTTGTAGTAAGAAAAGAGATGGAAGAAGAGATGGTAAAATGACTTCGTCTGTACCCCCATAAAATGCCATGAACATGGCAGGGCTCTTGTACAATATGAGCCTAGTCTGGAAGCCTCCTTGATATCCAGTTGCTACACTTGCCCATGTTTCCAAAGAAAGTGGTAGAGCACAAAAGGAAACTGCATACCTTGGGGTAATGTGAGGATCATGGGCTCAACCCCCCTCCAGATTTCTCTGGCAGCCTCATGTGATGAGCCCTATGGACTCTTCAATCTTTTCTCCATTTCAGCCATAACGAAGGCCAAAAGACAGGATGGGTCCATGACAGGGAACTAGTGGAGTCAACATGGATCCTCTATTCATGGAGGATTCTCGGTGTCACAAAGGGAGTGTCTCTGCGCTTCTCCAGGGAAGGGCAGAGACACAGCCTGGCTTTAAGTGGAATGGTGTCTCCTTCCCATTCGTGCCCCAGAGGTCCTGTCATTGTATAGGACAGGTTGTGGGTAGCTGGGCAGCCGATCCTGATTGTTCCCCTGCTGTTTTCTAGTTAATGCAGAAGAAGCCAGATGAAAGACTAGGCAGTGGAAAGCAAGATGCGGATGAAGTCAAGGGCCATGTCTTCTTCCAGGTATGTGGTCAGTGATGAGGACCGCGAGCGGCATTCCCCCCCCCCTTCCTAAGTCCTTTGCTTCCTTAGGAACTCAATAGCCTATGTGGGACTTCCTGCTCCTCCCCTTCCTTCTCTCCCCCCACCTCTCTGCCTTCCTCCATTGCTGAGAGCACATGGTGCGCTAGCTCTCTCTCTCCTGCCTGAACATGAAGCAATGCACTCTTTTTGAAACTGTAAGCTGCACTTGTGAGTAAAGCCGTTGTACCTTTCTTTAACAGAGAAGGCGTGGTCTCTGTTTTTAGCCTTTGTGCATTGTGGGACTGGTAAACGCTCCTTCCGTTCTGCCTTGATTTCCTCTCTGCAAGCTCCCTTTCTAACAAGAGGCAGCAATACCACCATAAAACCCAAGACTTCTCAAGATTTTATTGGGGGTGTCCATGCTGGTTGCTTCAGCTAAGAAGTAACTGGCCTGGCCAACTGGCTTGTTTCCAGGAGTTCACATGGGAAGATCTGCTCCACTGACGGATGAAATCTCCCCTTGGCCCAGTGGAAAGGAAACACCAATTTCATCCCAAGTCTGTCGGTGACATCTCCCTTCTCAGCTCATGTGCTGCAACGAGCTCCAAAATGCATTTTGAAGGGTTCAGCTGCATAGTTGTGGGGGCTCTGTCCATCAGCCCCAACAGGTCAGTGTCCTTCATCCCAGCGATGACCAGTCATTTATGCTGGGAGGCCCAGTCGGCCCTGGGAGACGATCCACACCATCCTGTTGAATAAGGTCCAGGATCCACCCTCTCCCTGCAATTGGCACCCTGCGGTCCCCAAGCAGGAGCCACAAAGGCCCTCTGAGGCTGGGAGGGTTCTGGAGCCGTTGCAAAGCCTGGGTGATCTTTTTAGGCTCAGCTTCTCTGCAAGAGGGAGGGCTGCTTTCTTCCTCCCTTCTTCTGAACCCGTCTTTCATTTTGTTTTTTTCAGGGAGAGCAGTGGCAAGTGCCGAACAGCATCTGCCAGTGCTTGTAGCGGGGAGGAGGTGTTGGAGGAGGCCTCTGCGTCCAGAGAAAGTCATGCCACCTCCCAGGCTTCCCCGGGCCAGATTCCCCCTCTGGCTCCATCTTCGCCTAGCCAGCTTCCATCTCTGGCTGCATCTTCTGCTGGCCAACATCCATCTGCGGCTTCATCTCCTCCTAGCCGACTTCCATCTCCAGCTTCAAGCATCGCTACCACTCCATCCCTGTTTGAGCACTGACCAGCGGAAACGCGAGAAAATTACTTACCGCCGGGCTCCTGCTCCAAAATTAATGCTGCACTTGGAAGGAGAAACTCACATCACGACTGTGCGAGAGGACGTGAAAAACCCACTTACTTTGAATGCAGGGGAAGAGGAAGCCATGAATGGTGAAGAAGACACAGATCGGGAGGCCCGGGAGGCCCAGGGAGCCCCGATGTGAGAAGAGTGGACTGAACATGCCACGAAACAGACAAAGAAAAAAGAGGCCACGCTGAGTGGAAGAAGCCATCAGATTCTATTCAGGACGAAGCAGCTACCTGTTTTAGTTGGTGTCTGTAGGAGGCCCTGGATAACTCACAACAGTAACTATATTTATATCGGGGGGAGGCTTCAGTTCACAATAGCCTGAAGTTGTAAATTTAAATATGTCTCATGCTTGTTTTATGAACCGCTCTTGAAAATATGCTAGAGATGGAGGGGTTGCGCTAGTTGACAGTCCTTTTTAAAACTGTCTTTTCTTGTTTTAGTTCTCTTGAATTGGAATGGCCAATATTCTCCCCAAATAGCCACACTGGTGTGTAGATGTGGTACAGGGAAGGCAAGCGGCAGACCCCTGGGCATCGGCAAGGCGGGGAGTTGGTCCAGTTGATCTTCACGTTAAACAGTAGAGGAATGCTAAATAACAACTCTGGGAAATAATAAGCAAGCAGTGATTTCGAAAGCCATGAGATAAGAAGTGCAACGTTTGGGTTGGAGATCTCCCATGAAGAGCAAAGAAAAGAAAATCCTGACTTTGCACTTCTTCAAGAAGCACATCACAAAAAAGGGAAGATTTGCTCTTGAAATATCCAGGACTGGGATCCATTAAATCTCGAGGGGTCCTGATAGCTCTTGCCAAGAAGTGTGACATAGTTGTGACTGAAACTGCTGTTGTGACTGTGACTGCTTGGCAGGTATATTTTTTCTGAAAGCTAGACTAGGCACTAAAAAACAAAAAGATTATTTGTTTAAGAAACATAGCTTTAGTGACACTAGGTGTCTCAGGGTGCATCTACAAGAGGCATTTAAAGCTCTTTCAAGGTGCATTAAAAAAATTACCTCTACAAGAACGGAGCGCAAATCGGGCGTAGAGGCGCGTTATCTCCCCGATTATGCGCATTATCGAATGCGCGTTAAATCGCGAGTTTTATTTTGCTCCGTCTGTTAAAGCACATTTTGACTGTGTGAATAAGCGCTTATGCGCATTAACTACTTGTAAAGCGCATTTTGGACATCTGTTAATGCGCTTCGCCGCCTCTCGCCGCCTCTCGTGCAGAGGGATTAGACGTAAATGCGCTTCTGCGATATATACATAAATAAAACAGGTATGTTTTCCAAAGGGTAGGGCTCTAGTGTAGTTGTACCCATATATATAAAAATAAAACTGAACCTAGAAATTCTAGCTCCATCTGTCCATTAGATGTCATTTCTAAACTTTATACAAGATTTTTACTGAACAATTTGGAAAAATGGGCTGTAGATTCTCAGGTCATTGCTGAAGAACAGGCAGGTTTACGTAAAGGGAAAAGCACTATTGATCCGTGCTTTACTCTGTGCCATCTTGTTTCAAAAAACACAGCAGGTTGAAGCACCATTCATAGATCTAATTTCAGCTTTTGATCTAGTGGAAAGGCTTAAACTATTACAGACTAATATAGGCTGACGACGTCTCATCTTAATTAAGAATTTGCCCAATGACACTAAACAGAGGATGAGGGTGGGGATTATTGGGCAGACGCCATCTGTTTGAGGTGTCTGGCAAGGATGCCTTTTATCACCCTCCCTCTTCAATTTTTATATGAATGACATTGAACAGTTCTTAAAAAGATCCTGTTTTCCCCCTCCCACCATATAACAATGATATGGTGCTCTTGGATTGAGACAATTGTTGAAAGAATTTGGAACATTTTGTCAGACAGAACATCGTACAGTTAACTATGCTAAAACTAAAGTTACATGGTTTTTGCCAAAAGGCCAAGTAGACATAAATGGGCACTGAATGTCCAGGTAATTTGGCAGACTAAGACCTTCAGCTACTTAGGAGTATTGCTGCATGAGTGTATGACATGGAAACAGCATCAAGCTGCACTCAGATTAACAGCAGCTAAAACAAGTCAGGTAATTTTTTAAAAATCCTATAGTGAAGAGGGCGAATTAAAATGTTTGTTGAAAAAGTAATTGCCCAAAACCCGAATGGTGCAGAGTTATGAGGATGGGGTGATTTGAGTTCTTTGAAAGTGATGCAGAATAAATTCTTTAAAAATCTATTGGGTATGCCCCAGACCCCACCCCCCCCAGCTGTAATGCTCCAAGCTGAAGTTGGTATGCCCTCTATCAAGGCTAGACTACATAAGACACTGTTCATGTGATATCTAAAGGTGAAGCAAATGCCCGATAGTAGGCTGCCAAAGTGATGCTTTCAGGAATAACTAGATCCAAAATTGGGAAAAAGAGATGTGAACCATTCTCCGAGGATTATGACCTCACTTTTGACACATTGGGGACAATTGATTTTGGAGGGATCAAAAATTTGATCGAGGATCGGGTGTTCAGCAAGGACTGCAATTGGGAAATGGAAGATCTAGCAAGCACCAAGTTTTCCTTGTGGCAAAGGCATATAAAAGGGCATCATACTCTGCAACATGACCTTAGATTTCCTTTTTTAAGAAAGGTCTTCACCAAGCTGCCTTTTCAAACTGTGGGAAGGAGTGGATATTAGTCATTGGCCCCCTCTACAAGATTTTGGTTTGATGCCCGGTTGCCCAATTATGTGCATATACGGAGAAGCGCATTTACTCCTAATAGCAATTCACGAGAGGCAGTGAAGTGCGTTACGGGCTATATGAAATGCACTTTAAAGTTGTTTACATGTGGAGAATCACTTGTTTACATGACCATAAGGCACTTTAACTCCCACGGCAAATTAAAACTCGCTATTTAACAAGCATTCGAAAATGAGAATAATTGGAGATAAAAAGCGCCTCGACCCCCGATTTCCGCTCCCAATTCAGCACACAAGAGAGGAGAAAGAGACGAAGTTTTAGGTCCAAACAATTTTATTATTCAGCAGAATAGGGAAGCACCAGAGCTATTGCTTCAAAGCAGTGCTCCCCAGAACAAAGGGTCAGCAGCCTATTTATAAGCAGATGCTTACGCATGTGCCTGCCTAACAAAAAGTTCTGTCTGGAACAAGGAAAAATACTGTGAAACAATTACTGCCCTTTGGCACGCATCCAATTGGGCATTTTTACCCTTGTTATCTCTCAAGCATGTTTCAGCGCACGTAGACATTCCCAACCGGACAATTCCTGTTTCTCTTACAAGGCTCAACAAGCAGGCCTGTATGGTCGCCAGAGAAGGAAAGTGAATTTAGCATAACTGGACGTCAAGGCATAAGGCTTCAACATGGCCCCTGAGAGACATTTTCAACAAGATAGCCTGACCAGTTCCTTGGGTGAAGTAGACTAGAGAAACCATCTCTTACACACAAACACACACACTAATCCCATTTGAGCATTTAATCATAAAATGTTAATGTCTCTAATTAATAAAGTGGCCAAATTGTAAATGCAAAGATGGCTGCCTGCCTCTTTCTGGCCCACCACAAAAATCAGAAATGGCTGGATTGAGGGAAAGGCAGAATGGGAAATAAGAGGGGAGTTCAGAAGAAGTGGCGAAAGAGGCCAATACGTTTAGAGTGGGTGTCATCAAGTGCTTTGTGTAGGAGTGAGAAGGAAGGCATGGAGGTGGGATTAGGGAAGGGGACAGAGTGGGAAGTAGAGGAAGTTCATGGCTGAAGTGGAACTGAGCAGAGAGGGCAGCTGAGCTACTCGAACACCCAAGCGTTCAGTGTGCGTGGCTTGTCCTGTTACTAAACTGGCTCATTCCCCCTCCTCCTCTCTTCCCCAGTTGAGCTGTTCTTGCAACAGAATTATCTTTCTGCAAAACTCCAGGACTTCTTGCCCTGTGACTCTGGCTGTGTCAGAGAGGAAATTTCTAGCTTCATTTATAGCGGCGCCTGCCGGCCAAGGAGGACCATTTTACAATGTACTTTTTTAAAAAAAAATGTCAAAGCCAACGTGAATTTCCTTAGTCCTGCTGGAATAGAAAAAGCCTCAGGCTCCTTCGTTCAGAGCCGTCTTAGTTAAACAGAGTCAGCCAGTTTAAACCTGTAGTGCAGACCTGCCCTTGGACAGACTATAGCAAGTACCTTCCACTACAATTTCCTGCCCTGGGAGTCTGCCTGAGGTTGTCTTGTTTGGGGGGCTGGCCTTCTAAGGAAGTGCAGCTGATACCCCACATCCAGGCCCCTGTCAGAGGTGCCCCACAAACACTTGATCCATATTATGCTGAAGGGCCACTACCAATCATTTGGGGCCGCATCAAGGAGTGAGGCAATGCGAGAGGCTGCCAGCTCAGCAAGCAAAACACTGAACTGGAACAATTCTGCCCCTGCCAGGATGGAGCCCGCAGGCCATCACGATATGGAGTCAGGAGAAAGTCAAATGAGGAGTCAGAAATGTAGGAGGGCTCCGTCACATCTATCCATCCATCATGACCCAAACCCAGAAGAAGTCTGTGCAAATATGGGCTGGTTTTGTACTGAGGGGATGGCATTGAGTTCTATGGGATAAAATCAACAGGCTGCAGGGTGGAAGAGCAAGTGTAGCCCTACCAGGATGCAGGGTGAGGAGGCTGGCTGAGGAAGCAGATGCTGGAAGTGGGGGCAGGGAATGGCCGTGAGGCATTGGAGGGCAGAGCGGTGCGTGCCATGCGGCCACCTTGCACCCCCTGCACTAGTTTGCTGCTCTCGGGTGTAGTGGAGGCACTTTCTCCTCACCAAAGTTGAAGTAAGGAGCAGCTGACAGTCTGGTCGCCTTTTCTACATGGAATCCTTCACCTCAGGCAGCAAAATGTGTTGGTTAAAGTCAATTTAGTCCTACTTACAGTAATTCTGTTGAAATGGATGGGACTTAAGTTAGACATAGAAGGAACACAGTTACACACAATAGAAAGGGCACATCCTGTTTGTTTTTACCCTACAGGTAGGGGCAGGAATCCGGTTTAGCCCTCCCTATCCAAGTTAAGCCCAAGTGCTTTCCTATACTATCTCCCATAGAAGTGAATGGCTACCATTCATTTGTTGGGCCAGGAGGAGAGGAGCTGCACGCAGGAACATCACGGGCAAAACCTGCCTCTTTATTTCCCCAATTCCACCCCAAATCCAGCTTCTGCCTTGGGGCAGAAAAAAACTTTCCTGAACTCGGCTACAGAATCCAGGTTTGATTTGGAAAAATAGAAGGAAGGCGTTATTTCTGGAGCTGAAATGTTGACCAGGAACCCACAAGCAGGGCACAAGTGCAACAGCACCCTCCCACCCATATTCCCCACCAACTGGTGTACATAGGCATACTGTCTCTGCTACTGGAGGTTGAACACTGGTACTGAAGGTGGTGGAGAGCTGGACTGGAAGGTCTGCATTATTTCTGGAGCTGAAATGAAGTGTTGAAATACTCCTAGGAATGTGATATATAAACAGGTATATTCTGAATATGAATTAGTAATAAGCCAAAGAACTGGCAGAACTGGAGGTGCTAAGAAGAGACATTGGAATGGAAAGGTGGCTTTTAAAAGCTTCCACAGCAATGGGTGACAGCAATGGGTGGAAGAAGCCTGGGAGAGCTGGCAAACTGGAGCAAGTCAAACGAACTGTGTGATGAGCCTCCACCCACCCCGCTGCCCCAGTGGCAAAAGGCTTCCAGGAATGAGGATGTTTGCAGGTGCCACGCAGACACTGGGCTATTTGCCCACCTTTTTGGAGGCAAGAGCAGACTCCTGAAAGGCAGTCAGGTCTCACAAACTGTTCCCAGAGATTGAAAGATTTGGAGGAAGGAAAACTATCATCTGTCTGTCTGTCTGTCTGTCTATCTAATCTATCTACCTACCTATCTACCTACCTATCTATCTACTGAAACAATTTAAAATCACAAAAACCTATAATCCATCTGTGAAATGAAGGGATAGCGTAGGTAAGGACAAGAGGTAGGTAAGGACAAGAGGCTGCTCAGGTTGTACACCAACCCAGCAGAGTAGGCTGCTCCCCCTTACTTCCGCGTGAGCCAGGTGACTCTCAGAGCATACATGACACCCCTCATAGGCATGCGCAGCACATTTCATTAGGGTGTGCATCCAGGGATTTTTTTAAAAGGTGTACTTTATTGAATATTCAGTCATAAAGGACATTATTCTTATTCATTTCTTTATTAAACACGACTCTGCATTCGGCTTGTCTGACGAGAGGAGGGCTGTTGCGGGTCAGGGGGGCAATGAGGAGGCGCACGCTCCTCAAGCCCCAACATTGGTGGTGGGGCTTTGTGGTGACACTGGCCAGAGGAGGGGCTTAAGAGACTATAGTAACCTTTGGAGCCCTTCGTCCTGGCTTCTTTGAACCATGGCTCCTGGCAGAGAAGCTCCCAGCAGAGCAATTCCTTTTCACTCCTGCTGCCAAAACCAACAGCACACTGTTGGGGACAGCACAGCAGCCAGAGCGCAGCCAGAGGACTGTTCCTGCTGCATCTGGATCCCCCTCTGGATCTCTACTCAATGCCCCCCTCCAATTCTGTCCTTATTGCTTGAGACATTAGGGTGTGCCTGGGCACCCCCAGCACACCCCTTGTGTACACCTATCACACTCCTAGGGCTTCAAAAGTAAGGGCATGAACCAGCAGAACAGTAGCAATAACCAAGCAGAAGGTTTTGGACTTAGTACCAAGGTTTAATTGGAATGAAGCACACACATTCAATTATAATAGGTGGTAAATTGACTTACAAAAGGGGAAGGGGACAGGGATAACAGTCAGCAAAACAGAAAAGTCTCTGGAAACAATACTTCAAGGCAATGGTGGGTTTTCATCATGGGTGGTCACAGAGTGGCTTAGCATGACATCTCAATCCAGAGCGGTTTTCTCATTGTGGGTAGTTTTACATAAAGAAGCCATCCTGAAACCCCATAGCTTGTAGTAGGGTTGTTTAGGGTGGCTTGTTCCAAACCCAGCAGGGCAATTTTTTCATGGGTTGTCAGGAATGGCTAGAGCTGGCTGGCAAGAGCGGCGAAAATCCTGTTAAGTGCCACCGCCATTCCCCTTCATCACTACTCAGCATCAGGATTTTTTTATTATTTATTTCTAGGAAACATGAAAGACACCAATGAGTGTCCCAAATGTGTTTGCAAGTGCACAGGAGTGAATGAACCCTGCTAGGAATTTTGTGCAAGTTTCCTTTCCATTTTACTGTTGCGCCATGAGACTTGTGCAAATTCCCCCCATTCTGCTGTTCTGCCATGAGATGTGTGTAATTTTTGCAATCCCACTCAGTGCTCTGTAACCCTCATGCACATTTGACAGCAAGGAATAAAGCTGGTGGCTGCGGGACTGAAGGCAGGATGAAATTTACAAAGCATTGACATGTTTTGTTTCAAGCAGGAAGTTAATTCAGTGTAACATGAAGCAGCCTATATATATGTGTGTGCATGCATGCGTGCGTGTGTGTGTGTTCGCTAGCAAGGAAAGATGCTGCAGAAGAGAAGATGCTTTGGGGCAGGTGTGCTTACTTCAGTGTAACAATGGGGTTCCTCAGACAAGCATTTTATCACACACTTGCTACTGCCCGCTCACATATTTCCGTGCATCCTTTAGACGATGACGTCCACTTTCCGCAGGCTCCTTCTTGCCTTCTGTCCCAAAGTAGACCCCCCAAAATACGACATTTTGGGGCAGGAATGGAATGTGCTGTCATTTCCTGCTGTGTGCAGGAAAAGCGGCATGATTTTAAAAAAACAGCCCCTGAATGGGCCACGGGGTCTCTTTTTACTTGTTCTTTCTTCTCCGGGAAGAGGAAGTATTGTGGGATGGGGGGCGGAGAAGCAACGGTAGGGAACCATGATCCCCCCCACCCTGTTCTGATGTTGCTCAATACATTGGCATTTTTTTTAGAAAAAAAAGTGTTCGCTAGCAAGGGAGGCACCACAATCCAGTTCTCTTTTCATCCACTGAGGGTTTCTTGTATGTTTATGCTTGTTTTGATTCATGATCCCTCTGCCAAATTCGTTTCCCCAATCAGCATGCATTTAAAATTCTTTCTTGTGTTTAATGAATTCCCGTTCTTAAAGAAGCGTGTGTGTGTGTGTGTGTGTGTGTGTGTGTGAGAGAGAGAGAGAGAGAGAGAGAGAGAGAGAGAGAGAGAGCGTGCACATGTGTCTGGAGAGGCACATTCAGTAACAATACCAGAAACCTGACAGCACTCACTCAAGACCTAGGTCCCCTCTAGAAGAATTCGGCTTGGCGCCTGGTTGCCCAATTATGCGCATCTTCACAGAAGCGCATTTACATCTAATAACTACACACGACAGGCGGTGAAGCGCATTACCACCTACATGAAATGCGCTTTAAAGTTGTTGACATGCAGAGAATCGCATGTTTACATGGCCAAAAGGCGCTTCAACTCCCGCGGCAAATTAAAACTCGCTATTTAACGCGCATTCAATAATATGCATAATTGGACAGAAAAAGCGCCTCAACTCCCGATTTACGCTCCGCTGTTGTAGAGGTAAATTTTTTAATGCAGCTTGAAAGAGTTTTAAATCGCTCTTGTAGACGCACCTCTAGTCCTAGTCAGTGCAATGGTCAACACTGTGCTACCCCAACCTTTTTGTTTGTGGTTATGTCTCATGTATTCCTCCTTTTCTTTGTGAGGCCGTAAAATATGTTGAAAACTAAGAAAAATATACTCATTTGTTTTAAAGGAGGTCAATCGCTTTGGGTGCCCCACCTCTTGAGGGTGCACCTCTCCCTCTTGTCTTAACAGGAAAGCACGCGTAATCACAGGGGCCACGTTCGTGTAAATTAAAGGCAGACAGCAAAGTAGGATAAAAATAGTCTGGTTTTATAGAAAGGAACTGCTTCAGCATACAAGTGGGGGAAGAAACACTCCTAGAAAAGTTCTGTCTTTTCTACTGTTACAAAAACTTTGAAAGGTTCATAGTGTTTTCTCCCATGTAAGAAGAAATACAGTCTTAACTTTTCTTTTCTTTTTACCGTCAATACAATTTGGTCTGTGTTACTAACGTCACCTGAGAAAGTTATTATGGAAAGAGGAGACCAAGGAGAGTCAGATGTGCCTTTTGCTTTACTGAGGCAGCTTACTTGCGTGAGGTATTTGGGGACTTCAAGGGAAGCAAATACTGTAAGGGTGGAAGTAGATGTAATGGGAGCAGACCTAGGCCTTCTGTCAAAAGCCACCAAAGATCACTTATAAAGTGTGTTTGTGTGTGAGATTTCAAGTGGAGAAGCCAAGGGTGGGAGGGCAGCGTTGAATCCTTTCTTCATCCCTCTCCCACCGCTGCCCTGCCCCCAGATGTCTCCACTGGACTCATTTTCAGCCTCTGAAAGATCTGGGAGTAAAGCAGCTAGGGGGGAAAACTGGGTGTAGGGAGTATCCTAGCCCCCCACTTCGTTTCCCCATCAGCAGCCACCTCACCCCACTGCAGAAGCGTTTGATGGCAACTTGCAGCACGTGGAGTTCCCCAACAACAGGTGTAAACACAATGCCGGGTGGGCAAAAAGCACATACCCATGCAAGGTTTCATACAGCACACTATCATGTTTAAAGGGTCTTTAGCCTATACATTGGCATGTTGTAATCCATGGTCCAGATTGGGGGGGGGGGTGGACTTATATTGGCCTGCTAAGGTTGGAGGCAAGGACAGCAACCTTTTAGAAGTGATAGCTGGCCACATGAAACCCTGCATGAGGTGTACTGCCCTGTATCCCAGTCAGTTTGGCTCTATGTTTGGAATAACAAGAGCTGGAGCTCTTACTGGGCCACATCTCTTTTCAACCATGGCCGGTGGTAACTCTTAACATTGCTCATTTACCAGAGGGCGGGACCCTAACCTCCATGTCTGTATGTGTCTGGAACACAGCGCAGAATCACAAGGCAAAAGTCCTCCCCACCCCCACCCCACCGTTTGTGAAACCTGGTAGAGAGAAGGATGGTTTTATGGGAATGCTGGAACGTTCAGGCTTGGAGCTACAGCTAACCAAGAGGTTGCAACCGTAATAATGAGACATATTTAAAATACTGTGTTTGGAAAGGGAAAGATACCGACTCTCCTAGCCTCTGCTGAACATTTCTCAACATGATATTGACGATATAAAATAGAATGTGCCCGATATTCTCTGTCGTGCTCAGTACATATCAAAGAAACTAAAAGCGGGCAACCAGCTTTGGGGAGATGATGAATGAAAGAGGAATTGCCTCTGCCCCTCAACCTGGAATTGTCTGATGTGTAAGGTTTCAGCGAGCTTTGATTAGTAAATCAACTGCATTACTTCCCCCTATCCAATGCAACCCACAATAAAACAACAGGTCAAACTTGGCTGGCGACTCTTCTTCCTTCTCTGTCACACCCTTCAGCTCTCTACAGAAGAGAGGAAGCTTTTGCCATGCTACCCTTGCCTGTATCACATCCCATAGTCCCAGCTGAAATGCCTCTTCGTGTCCTCTTGCCATATCTAGGGCAAAGGCATGGATTTCCTTCTTAGAAAACTTCCTCTGAGCCTTTACTCAGAAGTAAGGATGCAATTCCTTCAAGATTTCAGTGTAAACACAAAAAGGCCTGTGAGCCTCTTTTGGCCCACCAAGATTTCTGCCAGACCAACTGGTCTAACTATGTAGCCATATATTGCCTACCCTTGGATTAGATTGCCCAGTATTGCTAGTTAACAAAACCCGGACAATATTGAGAAACAATCAGTGATTCTGATCAGATATTATTTTTCCCTGGGATTATTCCAAGGAGAGATCAGGAACAAGTTGAGGGTTTGCTGCCCCCACCCCCGGTCTCTTCAGCATGGGAGAGAAACGGGTGAATGAACTGAGACATCCTGTAGTTACTTGAATGCAGAATCTCTTGTTCCCGAAACACTAAATCCTCTTTAAAAGGAGGGTGTGCTATTCTCTCCTCTTTCAATCCCAGGGAGAAATCAGTGTATGACCAGGTCCAGCAGTTATGTGTGGGACTGAGCTTCTCCACATATTAGTAAATAAAAAGAATATGAAAATTGCTGCAGGAATAAGCAAATGCACATCACAGGAATGATGGAATAATAAAATTCCTTCTGATTTAAGAAATGCATCGAAGAGAAAATATCCATGAGGTTTTTCAGAAGCACAAACCACTAGTTCTTGGTTCTTTGGATTTTGGTGCTACATTCTTAGCAAAATCACCCTCCAATGTAAACTCATATACTGCTTTTCTATGGGTCAGCTTCTCAAGCAGTATAAACCATCACACAAATTCAATTAAAGTCAACAGTAGTTACCTAGACAAACAGCAGGAGTGTTTGCTTTCTTAACTTGAGGTGTCTAACAGTCCCCATATCTTTCCACACATTTAAAATACGACTGCTTTTCAAATATATATACAACACATTTTTTAAAAAAAGTTCTCCACCACTTCGAGATTATCTTCATAGGAATTCTACGCCTGAGGACCACCACCACCACCAGATCCGAATTTAAAGTAACACTATTTATGGCTGCAAGATAGCAACACAAGAATGCTCAGTGTTTCAATGGAGTAGCCCATTCCAGTTCCTATCACAGAGTTTCTGACACCAGCTGTGCAATCAATTCCCGCGTGTCTTTCAAGCTAGAAGAGATTTCAAAGCCATCTTTTGCCACATGTGTACCAATCAGAAACATCTTCCTTTCATCTCCAAGTTCAGATAATGCCAAAGCATCATGGATGTCGGTGATGCAGTATGCACCTTCAAGATCCTATCCAAGAAAAATGGAAAAGGTGTTATTATAATCTAATTGATTTGTACCTATTTTTCCATAGTATTATCAACCTACCTAGGAAGGTTGTAGCCTACATGGTAGAGCTGCAAAATGTGGTACATATTGTGACACAGTAACATGTTATGTGTGTCAGAACATTTACAGTACTTTTTAGCTATATTAGCCTTGTAACGTATAAAAGTTGATCTTGCAGTTAATGGTGCATCTCATCTTCAAAAGGAACACGACATTTTAAAACAACAAAAAATAAACAGTTCCATAAAATAAGGAGCAGGTGAGAAGCCTACTACCAACAGCCTTACAAGGAAATAAGCCCCTGCCAAAGGAAGTGAGGCAGGTGGCTACCAGGAGGAAGGCCTTTTCTGCTGTGGCACCCCAGGTATGGAATGAGCTCCTTAGAGATGTTTGCCTGGCACCTAAGCTGTATTCTTTCTGGCACCAGTTGAAGACCTCTTTATTTTCCAAGTATTTTAGCATTTTACCAACCTAGTCTTTTAACTCTGCTGTTTTAAATCTGTATTTTAAATCTGTATTTTAAATCTCTACATTGCTTCTCAGTTTTATTCTGGTTGTACTTTTATATTGTGGTTTAAGTTTCCATATTTTACACTTTAAGTTGTACTTTATGGTCTTAATTTTTGTGAACCACCCAGAGAGCTTTGGCTATTGGGCAGTCTAGAAATTAAATAACTAAATAAATGTAAAGAAATAACTGGAAATGCTATACATTAAGAGAAATGCTTTCAAGAAGGACTGATCAGCTTTAGAAGTAATAGGCCACAATGTACAATACATTCATTTTGTAAAGAAGCAAGGCTGCAATATTTAACTGTATAATTGGTTGTGTTCTTCAATTAAAAAGCTTTTACTCAATGAAAAAGGTGTTCCAGATTGATAAGGCCTTCTTTTTTCTTAAGGGCTTACAAAACCTAGGGTTAGGCACCTTCTCAGAGAAGGAGATTTCCCGTCTCCTTTCACACATGGCAGGGAATCGTATGGGAAAAAATACCACGAGAGAGTGTGCCACCCTGCCACCCTGACCCACAATCCCCAGTTAATGTAATAATGGCCCTAGTTCACTCCATGCGATTAGAACTATCACTTGGAGAGGGACAGCAGCCCAGCCCTTGTGTTGGCTCCAGCCCTCCGCCATCCATGCAGCGATGCCTTCTGGAGGCAGACGTTCAGCAAAAGAAGCGGGGGGGGCACACAGTAGAGACAGCTTGCCACATTTTTGAGAAATGAGAAAGGCAGGGTGTGGGGAGACCCACCCATGAAGCTCAGAGCCTAAAACAGGGGTGCAGAACCTCAGTCTCTCCTGTGGTCCCAATCCAGCCTCTGGGATTCCCCAGAAGGCCACACCCCCTTCCCGTAGCCCCATCCCCTTTCTCCCAGCCACTTGACGTTGGGCCTGCCTTCCATCTCGATTTCACCCAATCCTGTCATGGTGAATATAGCAAGGAGCACACTCAACCAACAAAATAAATAAAGAGGGCAGGGAAAGGAAGGAAGATGGCTTGCTGAAGAAGATATACAGAACAAGGTTCCACAGTATCAGCCCCTCTTCCACATGCCTGGTTGTGAAACAACGGGCCTGGTTGTGAAACAACGGGCCTGTTTGGATGACATGCTAAACCATCCTTAGGCTGCTAACCCTTTTGCAACAAATGGTTCACACAACCCACTAAGTCATAGTTCTCATGACACGCTAAGCCATAACGTTTAACTCAAAATGTGTAACAACTGTGGCTTAGTGTGTCATCTGAACAGGGTCAGTATAAGCTTTGCTTGGGGACTTTCTTTTGTTCTGTGCAGGAACTCCACACGGAGGCAGAGGGTTCCTTTGTCAGCTTGGCCATAGATGCATTACAGTTTCTTCTGTCTCAAGACCACTCGAACGTTAGATGCCAAAATGAAGACCTGATCATTATTCCCTCCAATGGAAAGGAACAACCTACAAAAAGACCAGCTTAGAAATGGCCCCTTTAGGAATCCAAATATGTTCCACAAGGGCTCAACCTCTCATTGCAAAAGCCTATCCGCTGCGAATGCCGCCCCAAATTCTGTAGCCTACATTTACCTGCTTATTGGCAAGAATCATAACAGGCAAAGTAGAGTTACTCTGGACCAGCTGATGAAGAAGCTTCTTAGCAACAGGCAAGCGTACATGATCTACTGAATCCACGACATAGATTAGGAGCAGGACTCGCGGCAGGTACATCTTCCAGTAGTCCCGTAAATGCTCGCTGCCCCCAACTGCACAGGAAGACAAGGAGTCAGCAAAATTATAAACTAAAGCCTCATTGTTTGATAATATCTCTTCTCTGCATGAGACCTGGGGCCAATTTCCAAACTGATTGAGGTTCCTTGGAAAGAGGTTAGTAATGAGCGTGGAAAGATCCACAAAAGCAAGAAAGTATTGGGCAGTTTATGGTACTTGGGACCTATAGTAGCCTTGAAGCTGATCATATCCTCTCCCTTGACCATTTTGTTCTTGGGTTTCTGACCCCAAGCATCACCTTACTTTTCATGTTACCATTTCATGCCTTTAAATACAAAAACAGAAGTGCAGGAAACAGTACCCAAACAGTTTTCCATATCCTTGCCATGCAAAGACAGCTATAATATAATAATTACATAAGGGTCAAGTATTATTTATCATAATAGTTCCTATGTACTTAAACAACATCCCCGTTGTTTTGGCCCAATGGGGAGGAGCCGTTGTTCGGCGGTAGAACACGTACTTTACATGAAGACCCTTGCAGGTTCAAAATCGGACACCTCCTGTTAAATTTTAATTACAACCAGAAGGATCTCAGGAGGGGATGAACCTTGTCTCAATTATCCATGAACTCATGACAACCCAGCTGAACTACTGTAATGTGCTCCACGTGGGGCTGCCTTTAATGGTTTGGAAATTTCAGATGCTGCAGAATGAAGCTGCCCAAATGTTGGTGAGGTTGAAGTGCCTGGATCATGTGACAACTCTCCTGCACTGGGTCCATTGGTTACCAGTACATTTCTGAGACCAATTTAAAATGCTGGTTTTAATCTCTGAAGCTTTACATTGTTTGGGACGAAGTTCCTTGAAGGCTTGCCTTCAGCCATATCAGTCTGCCCACACCCTTGAGAACAGCCACAGAAGCCCTACCAGTGAGAAGGACCAGGCTGGCAAGCACAACGGAGGGGGCTTTCTCAGCCACTGTCACACCCACTGCGGTGCACTGGGACCAGTTATTAAAGGCCTTTTGAAGAGCCCTTAAGGCACATTTGTTTTCTCCGTTTTTTTCTTCAGATTCATTCATTTCTTACATTTTTATATCACACCAATAGCCAAAGCTCTCTGGGCAGTTTGCAAAGATTAAAACCTTAAAAATGCATTATAAAGACCGTTTACATACAAACATGTAATCAGACAGCACACACAGAGACACATATATATCTAAAAGCATTTTAAACAATCAACAATAAGAAGATGGGTTTGCGGGATGCCAAATTAAAATAGAACCTTTGCTTCACTACACTGACTAGCTCTGATGGCAATGGAAGGATTTGAGACCCATTGCACAGGACTTGTAGGTATGAATTGTCTTACAATAGTCAACTTACAGGCTGGAGGGTGATGTGGGTCTAGGATCACTCTACAATTTGCTTTGATTTCTTTCTTAAACTATTTATATTGTTTTTCTGTTTCATTCTTTGCTTATTATTTATGACCTCTAATAATTTATAATATTTTCTAAATACTAATGGTTTCAAGTTGATAATATATTCTATATGAAGATAACATTATTTTAGGCACTGTGTATCAAGATACTAATTGATTTGTTTCCATTAAAATCTTGAGCCTGTGGTCTTTTATTCTGGTTGTGCTTCACCCTCTGACCCTCTCGGTGCCAAATGTACAAATTCAAACTTGGATTAGACCGCCGAATTATCAAAAGCCAGTCTATAAATATTTTAAATAAATGAATAACATGGCTAGAAAAAGCTGTTCCCTGAGATCTATTGCTAGGGAGTAAGCAATACTGGACTAGATAGTATAAGATAGTGTCAGATACTCGTAGCTTCCATTTTACACATCTTCTCACTTGACAGTTCCTTGACTTGCCAAGAATGCCATGTAGACTACTAGAGCATCAGCACGGACTATGCATAGATACCACGTCATTTACAGGGATTGCAAGTTCCCAGTTTTTGACCATCTCTTGATTATGCTGCAGCTTGGCCAAAAGATAATTAGAATTCAATAGAAATGCCACCTTAACTATTCAGCAGCTGCTGCTGCTGCTGCTGCTGCTAAGAAATATCTACTTATGGTTCCCCCATCCAGCAATAATGTGCAATTTTGAAGTGTAGGATTACAATCCAGCCCATGTTTTTATATATAACTTTGGCTGGATATATATTGAAATTTATATCCTGCACCTTCAATGTCAACTGGCATTCCCAGGGTGACTACCAAGCCCAATGTCTAAATCTCACCAATTTAAGTATGTCCTGAGCATATTTTAATTTTCCTAATGAAATTAATGGGCCTTAAAGATATCTTTTCAACGCCAGATCAAGACTTTTCTCTTTTCCCAGGCATTTGGCAGCATGTTATGAGTTTAAATAAATCCTGGATTAGTTTTACGTTTTGGCTGATTGCTCAAAACCATCTTTGGTTTTTAGCTATATGTTGTCTGTATACGCTGTCTGTTGAGTGTTTTTTATGCTTTAAAATTCTGCATATTGGTTTTAAGGTTTTAAATCTTTGTAAACTGCCCAGAGGGCTTTGGCTACGGGGCAGTACAGAAATGTAGTAGTAGTAGTAGTAGTAGTAATAATAATTTAAGTTCAATCGTAATACTCCTTGTTCAAACAACAAAGACAATTGTGCCTGCAGGTTTGCAGCTGAAAAGCACGTTGTGACGATACCCCACATTTCTGTCTCCTTAAGTATGTCTGGATTAGTGTGTTTGGAGAGTGTGGAATGTTGGACTGAGTGGTTGTGGCTGATGATGCTGGGAAAGGGAGGGGGGAAGAGTATATATAATGTGAGAGAGTGGTTTGTAGACGATTATTGTGTTGGTTGGGTGGAGGGTAGTTAGGTGGAAGATAGCTGTGTGTGTTCTGGTCGGGAGCGTATGAAGAGAAATTAAATAGAATATTTTAAGGATTTAGGATTATTAGTAAGATTATTAGAAGTATTAAGAATAGGCAGGTTTGAAATTGATTTGAAAGAACTGTAAACAACAATAAACATTTTCTTTTATTTTTGCTACCTCGAACCACGTGTCAGCTTGGCTTTGTAACCTGCTCTATTATTTTATAAAGAAACACATAACATTACACCTTCAGCCAACATACTCACAGGAGAACCTTATTCAAAACCCTTAACACCCTTTTCTCCTCTGCTATAAGGGAAAAGGTAGTGTTATTTTCCCCTTCCCTCAGGCTTATTCAAGTGGTGGCGCTTGTCCTGAGAAGGGGTGCTCACGACAGGGCCTAATATATATAATATATAGGTGGTGTGGTGGCACACACATACTCTTTGGTATGTCTGCAATTTTCAAGGCGGAGAAAAATATGAAGCCATACCGTTCCTTATGGCTCATACTAAAGGGGGCAACTTCAGAGGGGGGCATTCCTTCCCCACACCCCAGGAACTCTCTAGGAGCTGGCCATCCACTGCCACAAGTGGCTACATGCCGGAATCCCAGCAGAATTGCTGCAACATGAGGCCAGAGATGTTCAATGGCTCCAACCGGGGGGGTGGGGTTGACCACAAACACCCTTCGCAGAGTGCATGTGGCCCACTCCTGGTCTACGTACCACCTCAAGGATTGTTATCATGACTGCCCATATCTTGATATGGAGGGACGGGGAAGATTCCTATCATTGATGCCTCCTTAAGCAAAACTTAAAATCGAAGATTTTCTCTAGAGTTTCTCATTAGAAACCTATGCTTACTTTCTAGAAATTCCATCTTGGTTTCCTCTGTGCTGACACACACAGCGTTGAAGCCTTCCGTGGGAGCCGTGCTGTGCTTTACTTGACTAGTTGCTAGAGAGTAGAGAACGCTGGTTTTTCCAGCCCCATCCAAGCCCAGAACCAAGATCTGCTTGCTGGGTGGTTTATCCTATAAGGTATAAGGCAGAACAACCATAATGAGTATAGGTATTCAGGGCTAGAAAAAGTCAGGCCAGAAAAACAAACCTTTGTGAAGCATTTTTTTTTATGAATAGCCACAACAAAACATTAACAAAGTAATGTCATGGTCACCTTATGAGTCAAGGCATTGCATCTGTATAAGTGAAGTTTAATTGCCCTATAGCAGAGATGACGAACCTTTAAAGCCCGAGGAACAAATTCCATTTCAGAGAAACTCTCAGGGGCTGTAGCTTGAAAACAAGCTAATTTTGACCCTTTTGGCACTCCATAGATGCTCTGGACACAGGGTTTTTTTATTTTTGGCCACTGCAAGGATGGGGGGGGCAGGGGGAGCCTGCATGGGCATTTGGGGACCCTCCTGAAGTTACCGATCCCTTATCTAGAACCACACCTACTTGATGCAGGCTGACAGTGAGGCCCAGCCAGCTTTGGCAGTGTCCTGTGTCAATAGGGTATGTACCCTAAAACATGGAGCAGAATTCTCTGCCGCGTGCAGGCTTTCCATAGCAGGTGCTTTTCCTGAAGACAGACCAGTCACTATCTCTCTCAGTTTAACCTATTCAAAAACCATTCTCTCCCCCAGACCCAATATTGATTCTCAAAAAGCAAAAACAAAAATCAATCAGGAATTGCCAGCCAGGTGAGCGCTTTTCACAAAATGGGCTTTACCAATTTCTATTTGGCCACTTTATGACATGGTTTGACACACACACCTAAACCATCACCTATTCATCAATGCTTATGAAACAAGAAGCCGCCTTATACTTTAAAGGAACCCAACCCCTGAGATGTTTTACCAAGGGAAACTGCCCAAGGGTGAAAGCATGTTTTCTAGCAATGCTTTTGCCCACCAGCTGTCGCACAGGCTGCATCTAAGAAACTCAGTTACTACAGATCAGGGATTTCAGGCCCTTTCCGCACCAGCCATTTTTTGAGGGGCTGCCCCTGCATGCTCGTGGAGAGTCCGCATGATGCACAGAGCATCCCGCAAGCAGGCAGGGGCCAGCCCTCCATTTTCCCAGGAGTTCAGGGAACGCTATTATCCCGGTTTGTTCCCTGTTGGGAAGCGAGTTGGGTGCCTGGCGTGGCCGCCCATCCCAGGTGCAGCCACGCTTACCCGCGAGGCTCCGAGGCCATCAGGAGGGGGGGACAGCGAAATCGCCATCCCCAGGATGGCAGGGGGGAGGGATGAACTATCACTCGCGGGTTTTCTTTTAAATAAATGAACCTTTTGCATACGAGTGCTCGTGCGCACCTCCGCGGATCTTTCCCCGCTTCCCACCCTCTCTGCCCCTATGGTGCGGAAAGGGCCTCAGAGAAAAATGGCCTTCTTGTCACTGTTGAATAATTGGGAGTCCGAACCCCTTGTTGATTTGCTCCAAATACTGATAGATCCCAATATAACTTCTGCCCATCTTTGAACTATACCAGTAGTTCTTTTGTTCCAGTTGGCCATGGCTGCATTGATTTTACTGGCTTGAGAACAAAGTGGTGGGCACTTGGCATTTATTTTATTTAAAAATCATGTCATTGAGATTATTTTAAAAAAACTAACAACCCAATCTATGCATACATATTCAGAAGGAAGTCTCACTGAGTTCAATGGGACCCTCTACCAAATAAAAGTGTATGGGATTTCACCTTAAATAACCTTAATTTAAATGTATTAGACCACATTTATATATTTTTTCTCTTTTGCGCTTATTATTACTTATTACTAAATGTACATCTAGCCTGTCCAATAAAATTTTCCTGGTTAAACAATGTTTAAAAAAACTATCAACAATTTAAAATAAAGTCAAACAACAACGAGATTTAAAACAGCAGGTTAAAACTACCCACGTCATAGATATAAAAATGTTTCAAAGGCATGGGAAAATAAAACAGGCATCCAGCACCACAAAGATAGCAGTGTATGAACCACGTGAGCTGCTCTGAAAAGAGCATTCCACCACTGAAAAAACTCTTAGGCCTCACCACCAGAGGGTTTAAGGGTAAAGGCTTGCTGGCTGTGGCAAACTACCCTTCCTTGCCACATTTTTCACGAGGCAAGAAGTAGTCTGTGGATGCAGCCCTGAACATTGTTTTGCAGTCACTACACCAAAAATCAAAGTGGACAAAAAAGCTGAAATGTGCCACTGCGTGCCCAAAAGTCATGACTTTCACTGCCCTTTATTCTACTGCATGTGGATAGCTGCAAAGTGTTCCATGCTTTCTTAAGCAAGAGAACAGGTCACATTGCTGTAAATACACACCTATGTGCCGGAGAGTCACATTTTATGCAAGGAGCCATCTTGACATCTTGCCCAAACTGTGTTATTCTGGGCCCTAAGCTGATTGGCCTGTTTGTGGCACCTGTTGTGTGTGTGTGTGTGTGTGTGTGTGTGTGTGCATGTAAGCGGATGTATAGCTCCTTCTAGATGGATAGGTGCAATGTGTGCTGGTTTCCTAGAGGGAGATCAACTTGTCCAAGAGGACGCTTGTTCAAGTGACCACTTCCATTCCACTACTGCTGCCAAAGGTGGCAGCAAGCCAAGTGCAAGGTGCACTAACTTGGAGAAGGAATTCATTTTTTTTAATTTTTACATAAGATGGCAGAATGTCTTCCGGGCAACTTTCAATAACAACAGCACATGTAACCTCATGAGGCACTTCGATTTCTTCAACCAAGATGAGTAAAAATAAAGTCTTGCTTCCATAACTAATGAAGAGAAATAGTCAGGTTCTCACAGACTGAAAAGGGAGAAAATCTTTAAAAGGGCAAAAATTGGTAAAAGATGGTTTAAAAAATAATGTCACTGAAAGGTCAATTAGGCGGCATGGAAGGCTTTGAGGTTTCATTCTAAGAAAAGGGACGGCACCCTTTAACTAGGTAACCCCCTGGTGACTCAATTACTAAACCAAGTTCAACCTTCTGAAAGTTCATATCATTAGGTCAGCTCTTTAATCCCATCGTAAGAACATTAGTTGCCAAAGGAAGAATAGGGAATGAGCACACAACTGGCACAGAAGAAAACTGCTGAAAATGACTCACTACAAAGGCAGCTCTCCATTCCGTCCACCCTGAATTGGTAAAACAAGCCAAGGTAAAACAAAGGGGGAAGTGCCGCCCTCAGGGGATTTTCTATTCTAATCTCTTTCCGCTCTGACATTAATAGGATCCCGTCTTACTGGTTTTAGTCTAATCCATCCCTGGCCTCAAAGTGTTGTCGGAGCCTACAGAGCACAAGACTTATGTCTCAGTACCAGAACAACACTGAAGATAACCAAAAAGGACAGAGAGTATGGAAAATATGAAGATAGCCCCCCCCCCCCAATATTATAATGCTGGCCGTTTTTTCCTCCATGTGTATATGGCCAAAGCTGGCTTTATAACAGCCTTGTAAGGACGGCAACAAAAAGTACTAGGGGGTATCTTGACATTGGCCTCGTGAGCCCTGAAACCCCCACGTTTTCGCTTCTTCGCATTGCCCCCCCCCAGCAAAGGAGCTAACGTGGGGTTTACAGGGGAGGGAGCAGGGAACCTTCACCACCTTGCTCCATTTTTTAAAAAAAAACGTTGCGTTCAACTGCGAAGCTTTGCAGTAATAGGAAGGCAAGGAGGTGGACTGCCCTCTCCCTGCGCCCGGCTTTATTAATTTTTTTAACTGGTTTTTTCTTTTCGTGTGCAGGTTCGGCAGCCCAGACAGACAGAGGCCCACTGGATCGCCCTCTCCCCACTTTACTTTTTAAAAAACATTTTTCTTTTAATGGGAAGCTCCAGGGAGCCACACTCGCTAGGCCGCCCCCACTCCCTGTCCAGCCGATGTAGCCAATCAGGGGTTGGCATCGGCTGGGGCACACCCCTGACGCAGCTCCGGATCAAGGCAACAGATGCTGTCATCACCTCGCCACAAGTGGAAAAAGTTGGGGTACCTCCCTGACTTTTTTAAACCGGAGCTTTAGGGGAAAACCCTGGGATGGCTCCGCAATGGCTGCTGCATCATATAAATGACCTGACGCCACTGCGGATCCACCCCAGGGCTTTCCCCTCATCAAGATATTTTTACTAGCCCACTCTAAACTCAGGTGAAGAGTGCCACCAGCTCTGTAGCCAAAACAGGGCTACTGGGAAACAAGAAGGGAGTATCAAGATGCTCAGGAGAACACTGAGTTTTGCATTAGTATTTTTTTGTTCCAAAAAACCCTAAGAGGGCATCCCCTCAAAAACACCAACCCAACATGCTCAGAAGTAATACAATGTAAAGTGTCCATTGGGGAAAATAAACAGAAAGCTGAGGTGGAGATGGAATTCTGTTTCAGGATAATATTCTGGAGACTGAGCTGCTTGGCTGGCACACCTGTTAGGGACGGTGATACAATGCAGTGCTTTTTATATCAGGTATGTCAAACATACATTGTATATCTTTGTTAGTCAGTTGAGTCACCTTGATGGCCGAAGAACAACCAATTCTGGCCTGATAACAAATAATTCTATCAGCTTGCATTCAAGAGGCAGCTGGACCACCATCTGTCAGGTGTGCTTTAAGGTGGATTCCTGCATTGAGCAGGGGGTTGGACTTGATGGCCTTATAGGTCCCTTCCAACTCTTCCATTCTGTGATTCTATGATTCCGTTCCTGGTCATTTCAAGTGATGCTGAGACAAAGGCAAGTGTCTGTTTACAAGTTTAATTTATAAAACAGTGGCTTGTTTTGTGTTCCCATATTACCCCTCTTTGTGGCCTCACTTCCATTCATACTGCAGGGTGCTTGCACAGCTGCTCTTTTGGAGCTACAAATAGGAAACGGCACCAAAACAGTATACAGCAGAAATCTCCAATGCGGTGTCCAATGACGCCCACAAAGATCTTCGCTTGCCACAAACTTCAAACCCCCCCCCACCACATTTTTAAAAAATAAAAACCTTGGAAACTGTTAGCATACCAGGTACTCCTTCCTGTTCCTGAACCTGCTGCAGATAAGCTGTTTGGTGGAGAGGCAGAAAAGCAAAACTTTGCCTTGCTCCGTTCATTCTTCCACCCACACGTATCTTTCCCTTCCACTTTGCACTCTCTCTCCTCAGTTTCTGGCCTCGTTATTTCTCTCCCTTCCCCATCCCTAGCCGCCTTCTTTCTTTCCCACTACCCCTTTGCCTTGATATTTCTCCCTCCCAGCTCTAGCCTCACAATTCCTCCACCCACCCAGCACTCTGTAACTCTCTTTTGACTAGCCAGGCCCCCATGGCAGCCATTATGTAACTAGCCGCATCCTCCATAGGAGTCATTTTGTGGTAGCGCCCACTGCAGTTTCTCAAATTCCCAAATGTGCCATGGGTCCAAAAGGTTTGGGAATCTCTGGCAAACAGGAAGGTGGTTCAGACAACAAGATAATCAACGGGGGGAGGGGGGAACAATCGCCAGTTGTGTTGCTTATTGTGTCGTGTGGAGGGCAACACACAACACACACACAACTGACAGTATGCTATTTGGGGCACTTAAACAACGGAGAAAAACAATGGGCTTGCACGTTGTTTATCCCGAACACCATTGTTTAAAGTGTCGCGTGGAGGGAACCCCCGTCTCTCCATGTACTATTCCGTTTGGCCATAGTGTTCACCGCCCGGAGCAGCCAAAAACTCCCCGGCTGCTCTGATACAGCCAGCAGAACTTGTGGTGCATGCTGGGATACAGCCAGAAGACTGAGGGAAGTGGGAGGGGCAACATATTGTGTGGAGAGTACTGGCAGAATAACGCATGGTGAGTGTGCTATTAACTCCTCCGTTGTCTAAAGTGTCGTCCGAAACGAGCCAAAGAGGCACAACAAACCCCACAAGGGCTTTGAACAACCATTTGGTAATTTTGTAAAACACAAATAAGCTTTCATGCAAGTGCAGAAAAATAAGACTTTTTTTTCCCTTGGCAGTAGTTGCAAGGAAGTATGAAGCCTGATCCGATGAGTGTTTATTCAGCAATAAATTCCAGTATGAGTTCAAGAAGGATTACTCTGATGGATTCAATCACAGCGCCACATTTTAGATGAGAGATATCCAATTTCTATAACTTTTGCCACACCTCCCAGAAAACATGCACTGTCTTGATCTGGTATCTCAAATGCCCTCTTTCTCAGCTAGGTGAGCTAAAGCAGAGCTGGGAGAGAAATAGCAAGGCAGGGTAATGAAATTACACAGATACCCCACCCCCGACAGAATAAGATTAAACATTATCTTTCAAAATCAGGATGGACTTCCTCTTCCAATTTTGGGGGAAAAGCCAGTAGCAGATGTTTTACAGGTAATAAAGGAAAAATATAACTACCAGCCGGAAAGGAAAGGAAATGGGCATGTATAAAAATTACGCACGTTTTAAGGCTGCGTTTTGTTTAACATTATCCATCCACCCTATCCATATTTACTTGAAAGTAAATCCACAGTTGAGAGCCACTGCTCACAAACACAAGACGGCAAAGTTCTGTTCGGTTTGCAATAGTTCAGGCTGCAGGTGGCACCTCACGTGATGGAATACGTAGTAATATTATAATAATAACAATAATAATAATAATAATATATTTATTTATTTCTTATCCGCCTCTCCCTCCGGATCAAGGCGGGGAACAACATCAATACAAACAATATAAAATACATAAAACTGATTAAAAACATATAAAATTAATACATTATTAAAATCAACCAAGTCTTAAAATTCGACTGGGTAGGCCTGCAGGAAGAGATCAGTCTTTACAACTCTCTCGAATTCTAGAAGACTGGTAAGTTGGTTATCTACTAAGTTGGTTGTCAGCTAACATGACAAACGGAAGATGAGACTTGACGGGGTTAGGGTGACCATATGGAAAGGAGGACAGGGCTCCTGTGTCTTTATAAGTTGTAGAGAAAAGGGAATTTCAGCCAGTGTCATTTGTATGCATGCAGCACCTGGTAAAACTCCCTTTTCATTACAACAGTTAAAGCTGCAGGAGCTATACTACAGTGACCAGATACAAAAGAGGGCAGGGCTCCTGCAGCTTTAACTGTTGCCACGAAGAGGGAATTTCACCAGGTGCTGCATGCATATAAATGACACTTGCTGAAATTCCCCTTTCAATTCAGCTGTTAAAGATACACGAATCCTATCCTCCTTTCCGTATGGTCACTCCAGACCGGATCCGCTTCTCCCTCGGATGCTAGCTTTCTACGTGCGGGGGGGATTCGTTTCTCCGAGATAAGAGAAGCGTTCGATCGTGCGAGTCCTGCTTGCCTGCCGTCTGAACGTGGCACAACCAGAGGCGAGTATATATATATCGCTTCGCCTGCAGCTTTGGAGGGCTGGGCCCCACACCCAAAGAGATCAACTCCCGCCGTTATCAGGCTGTGTGGGGTTGTAGCTGACTCCGTTAACCCCGTCGCCCCTTACCTGGCTCTCCGGAGGCCCTGTGCAGCCCGAGCCGCCTCTTTCTTGCGCGCTGAGCAAGGGCTGTTGTTGCTGCCGCCGCTCAGGCCCCAGCGGAACCGGGGGCGCAAAATAGTTCCTCCAAACGGCATAGGCGACGCCTCCGGTGACGGCCACGGCGGTGCCCACCAGGGCAATCGGCCGCAGGTAGCCCGCCATGGCCCGCAGGAGGAAGGGAGCTCAGGGCGCGCCCTGCACCTCCACCGCGGCTGGCGGCATCTCATCCAGCAAAAAGGAGCGAGCGAAGGCGTCCCGGCTGCGAGTGCGCGCGTTCAGGGAGCCCTTCCCTTCTCCCTCTGCTCCGCCCCGCTCCGGATTAGCCCAGCCCGAGTCCTCGGGCCCGCCAGCCTGCCTGCCTGCCTGATCCGCCGCCAGAGGGCCCGATCCCGTCTGTCTTCACTGAGAAGGCCCATACTGGCTGCCGTGTCGTCACTGCCTTCGCTTGCAGGCCTGGGCACCTTTACGCAGAGCCCTGCAGAGCTGGTCATAAGCCCAGGCCAGATGGGAAGTGTGTGTTGCCCCCACCCCCCATTTCAAACTGCTCATTAAGTATTTTTTTAAAAAAATTAATGCCCACCAACATGTCCGTTCTACAGAACACTTTCCTATTAAACCTGTTCTACAACACCTCAAGGTTGAATCAGAAATTAACATTTATTTTTAGTTGCTGTACAAATAGAAGCAACAACAATAGAACAGTCCATCATTATCAAACATCATATCATCACATTATTATCATTAATAACTATCATATCATTACCTCACCCTCTGCTCCAGAGGTTATATGCCATGGAGAAGACTGAGGAAAGAGACGCAGTAAGGACAACCATAGCGCATGTGGCATATGGCCCTCTGGAGTTTGCAGTCTGACGTGGTATTCACCATGGACGGCTCCTGCACTGTTTCCGCAAGGCGGGCTCCTCGCTTCTTGATGGGCCACTGACGCTACGGAAGCAGTAGCGTAAGCTAGGGGGGACCTCCTCGTCGGAGGGCCCCCTCAAAATCGTGGGCCCCAGGCCAACTGGCCCCACTGCCCCACCCTGCGTTTACATAACAGTAGCCTCCCATTGGGGACAGTGGGACTTACTTCAGAGTAAACAAAAAAAGGATAAGCCTCCACCCCACCGACTTCTGGAGCAAGGTAGAATCAGGGTTACAATCGTTGACAGCTGCTGTCTTTGCAGTTGCTGGCGCTGTCGTTTTTCTTGCTTTGGCATCTAACACACAATGGGATTAAAGAGCTGCCCCAATGAAACAGGACTCCCAGAAGAGGGCTCCTTCCTGAGCATGAGTGAACATACAGCACTCCAAGGCTCCACTATCAGAATACGTGAAAAGTGACTCTGGACATGTTTAAGAGCGCTGTTTCCTGCCTCACAAGTCAAATAAAAATGTTCCTGCAAGATTTTCCCTCTCCAACAATAAATGCATGTGTTTCCCATTGGCTATGCAGTGGTTGCTGGGTGCACCTATGGCTCAGGTGCTTATTGGCTAGTGTCCATCACTTCCCTATGGATAAGGAACTGCCTCTCCTTAAGCACATACCACTCTTACAGTTTAAGAGACTCCCTTTCTTATTGTTAGGGAACCCAATAAATAACTAGAAAACATGGTATTTCTGTCTAACCAAAATTGAACCTGCAAGCCAAAGGAGCCAGGGTGTTTTTTGTTCTCATGTGTCAAGGGGCTCAGGATTTGAGGCAAGGGTTTCTTGTTTAAACTTGGATTTCCTATTTAAACTTGGATTTCCTATTAGACTGTTGGGCTGCGACCAGTCACTGGCTCTCATCCTAACATATCTCACAGGGTTGCTGCAGGGATAAAATGGAGAGGAAGAAGATCACATATACCACCTTGGGCTCTTTGGAGGAAAGGCAGGATACAAGTGTAACAAAAAAATAAAGCAGGTATGAAGTCTTTGAGGTTTGTTGCCTTTTCATGCAGTTTTCACAGGTTTTAGAAACAAGATCATCTTCAGACCTTGCAGTGGATGACCAGAAGCAAAGTCCAGAAGATAGCCTGCTTTGCATTTTTTAAAGCCCTGGTATACTTACACAGATACTGTTGATGTGCAGGGATTACATGAAATCTATTAACTTTTTTTGAAAGATTCTCCCTGAAAACCAATTAGGAAGCAGAAGACAGCTTAATAGAAAAGCCAACAGGGCTTGCAAAATAAGAGCAAATGTGTATGTTCACTTTTTGTGTGTGTGTTTAAGCAATGGAATGATTTAATTCATGCTTTTGCTCTGCAAAAAGTGAAATACTGCATTAGAAATGCTAGCATTCTGACCAATATGTGAAAAAATGGGAATTTAAACAGAAATCAAGCCTCAGAAAACCTTATCACATATGAAAGGGTCCCTCCTGCAGATATATCTAGTAAAAAAATCTCAAAGTAGCTTTAACCATGACCATGTGCAACTAACTTAGACAGGAGATTGGTCCTTCTTTCTTTCAGAGTTGATGGTTACATGAATGTTCCATACTCGTGACTTGGAGATCTGTACTGGGTTATCCAGATATCTTACTTCCATCAGTTGCCCCTACAGTTTACTCTGTGGAGACTACTATTAATTCTTTGAAATAGGTAGGTATTGAGGGATGGAGTGAGAAAACCAAGATATAATAGGTAACCCTATGCATACAAGGAGTAAAATCCAAACGTAAGTCCTACTTAGAGTAGAACCAATGAAATGAATGGATATTTTCTTCCAACTGTCTCTTTCCTTCTAATAGTCAGTGGCAGCTTTGGTGTGTGTGTTTTATACTTCAGTATCTCAAAAAACATCTATACGGAGGTTTTGGTAAAATGTAAAATATTAAATTATTTTTTTACCAAATCAGTGGATAACATTTCTTACAAGTAGCACATTTACCAGTGTTGTAGTGAAAAACATTGCCTTAAGGTCTGGCTCTAGTGACAGATGATAATGGACACTAGTACAACGAGTAAAAGCAGAAGAAACATCCCCTTTGTCACTATGGAGGGCAAACTTTTTTTAAAAAAAACACATCCACCTTGCTTTTTGTTTGACCTTTATTAAGCTCTTAGCAATTACAGCTGCTCCACAATTCCTATTTGAACAGCCTGCTTGCTGCGATCACCATCCTCCTTTCCCACCTTTCTTTTTCTTCTGCTGCTGTTTCTTCTTCGTTGCTGCTGCACCAACAGGCTTCTGGTGCCTTGGGGGAATCATATTGCTTGTTGATGCAGACGGGACTGCTGTTATGGTGCCAGGTCTTGGGGATGTAGGTGGGCTACTTGCAGTCTTGCTAGCATCCCTGAAGACAAGGTGATACAAGTAGGATAGTTGTCAGCGTTCAGATGTACAGTATGTTTTTTGTTCTCTGGCCAACAACCATCAAAAAGTTTAAACCTCTTCTTGCAAAGACCCCACACCCATTAATCTTCTATATAAGATACAAACATCATATATGAATTTTAGTTTTTACTGGCAGTGGCCTGAGGATTGAGTCATTGCCAACTGATATTCTGCAAATGCTAAAATTCGTACAGCTGCATTCCATCCACAAATGAAGCTCTTTGGTAATGTTTTGTCTTTATCTGTACCTGAATCCAAAGCATCATCCAAGCAAATTTGGCTTAAGTGGTATCCTGATAAAATATTGGCAAATATGACTAAATTAAAGAATGGGAAACTATATAGAGTAGATGTGATGGTTTGTTGCTCACTTTTCTATGTCAGGTTCATTATTGACCCTTTGGTCTCAGGTCACTTGAATGTAACAATCTTTGCCCCATTTCCCAGGATGGGGAACATTTAATTGCGAGTGATCAGTTCAATGTAGGCCAATGTCTCAAAGGTTCCCTAATGCAGGAGAAAGTGATATTCCCCTATGCAGTTCCCTAGGGTGATTGCAGATTCCCCAAATGCAGGCTTTTAACTTATCCCCCCTCCTAGCGTTGACAAAATGGTTCAATAGAAGGCAAACGGAGACCTGGACAGAAGCGGAGACACACGAGACATTAGAATAAAAGATTTATACCTCCAAAAACATTTCCATCCACAAGCTAAAAATGCTTCCTAAGCCTGGTTCTTTGCACCCTGCTTCCCAGGCCAATGCGTTGGGGCTATTCTACAAGGACTTGCTCCAAAGTCAAAATTTTCTTTCAGCTTCCCCTTGTTCTGAAGTTGCAAAAAGGATGCGTGAGCCCACCTGCCTCACCTCCCTGGTTATTTGCATTTAAAGACAAAATAGTCCAAAGACAAGCCACACCCAGGCGACTTATAACCCTTAGCAGCACCCACCCAAGCAGGGCAAAGGAAGTGCTAGTCCTGTAGAGCTTTGTCAACAGCTTTTATTCTACATATTGTCCATGGGCTTTTAGGGCTAAAAAACAAACCCTTTTACCCGCCTCCCTTCTTTTAAGAACCCTGGGCCTGAAGCAAATTGTGGCGCAAGATCCTTTTGGACATGTAGTAGGAAACTAAATGCTGTAGAAACACTTCATAGCAAACTGGAGCTGGGGATCACTTGCAACAGCTGGCTTCTGCTCTCCCCTCCTACACCATTCAGATATCAGTGACCACTTCAGCCAGATTTATTGCCCCTTCTGAGTCCATTGTGTATGGGCAGCTACAGAAGGATCCCCCTTCTTCACCTAGCTCGTTGGGAGCCTCAGTCGGTTTGCCAGGCTCTCTGCCTGTTCTCCAAGATCGTGCATAACAACAGCCACTTGCCTCTTAATGGGAAGTAGCTGCTTCCCTTTGATTCTCCATTACTTGCCATTGGGCATGGGTAGGACTGGAATCAAAGCCCGCCAGGCTGGATTCAGTTACTCACAATTCAGAGGAAGCTGTTGTCATTGCTCCCTGGGTCCCTTTCCCAATCTGGTCCTTCTTCTTGCCTTTCTTCCTCCCACGATAGTAGGAGCGTTCCCGCATTGGAAGCCAGCGTTCAGGATCAGGGGTCACTTTAGGATCATAGTTCTTTGGCAGTTTTCCTATGCGGTATTGAGCAAAAGACAGCCATTGATACATGCTGATTAAGGAACAGCTGCATTGCCAGTAAACTCCTACTAGTCCAAAGCTGTACATCATTCCCACGGTCAAGGACAGACAACTCTCCCATTGTGTGAAAGCCACATCAAATAACATTTTTAAAATTTTCTTTCAGCAGTAAAGTTATGTCACAATTAACATACTATACCCAGGATTAAATACTGGCTTATGCAGAATTGGTTTTGCTTGAAAAACCTATTTAAAAGTTCACAACAAACGTAAGAAAGGCCCTGCTAGTTCAGTCCCAAAAGGTCCATCTGTTCCAGCATCTTGACTCCAACAGTTGTCAGCCAGATGCTTCTGGGAAACCCAGAGCCGTCCCACAGTATTTCCTTCAAGCAACTGTTATTCAAAAGCATACTGTCTCTAAACAGAACCTACGCCAAGGATACTACTGTCAATGTGGCACTAAGCCTGAGAGTTTCTAACTCCTACTAAAAATCAACGTGATTTGAATTTAATTTTTGAAAATTCTGCCTTAGGCTGGTAATGTTTAGATCAAGGATCAGGAGCCAAGTCCCACCCCTTGGAGGAATCTTATCTCACGGATCAGAGGCATTTGGTGTGTGTGGGGGGGGGGGGGAGATTGGAGTTAATGGGGGGATTCCTTGCACACAGCTCCCCCTTCCAACTAGAAAGGCAAGTGATGCAGGGGAATCCCCCATTATTTCTGTAGATAACAAGGGGGAATGCTGGGGCACACAATGCTGGAGACGCTGCTAGCACTCCTCCAAGCACAGGCCTAGTCTTCCTTTGCAACCCTCTCACTGTCCCTGATGGGGACGGCAAGAGGCATGTGAAGGGGGCAGCCAACTCAGCAGAGGAGATGCTTCCCCAGGGCCAACTGAATCTCTTTCTCTGTGCTCTCACTACAGAGAAAGGCAAAATGGACAGGGGCCATGATGTCAATGTTCACAGCCATACCCACTGACATCATCTGGCCTGCAGGGGACCCAGTGAGGGGCAATTTGGCCTCTGCTTTAAAGTAGTTCCCCACCTCTGGTTTAAATCCTTCTAGCCAACATGCCCAAGAGCCCTTTTTTATGCAAAACCAATGTCAGCCAATGCCAGCAGGGCACTCACCCTTTTTCTTCTTCTTCTTCTTCTTGATATCCCCTTGCCTAAAAAAGAAACCACACAATGACCACACATGAACCTGCTTGAAATGAGAAGCAACGGAAAGAACAGAGATAATGGATTCCAAGGAAAGAAATTTTAGGGCTGTGTTTTAGAGTTAGTGAGAAAAAATAGGAAAGTTTGTAAGTGGAAGGTAAGCGATTTTGGTTCTACTTATCAACATTGCTTGAAATGATCAAGCATTTGAAAAAGCTCTTTTACCCTTGTTCTTTTTCCTGACTTTCAGTCGTAGGTTTCCCTCCTTTCTTCCGAATGTATGTAGCTCCAGGCGAGTTTTCAAGTGCATCCACATCTACTTTCAAAGACATTGTATCCGAGGAGGGCAAGTGTTTGCTAAGACTATTGTACGGGAGGAGTTTAGGAACAACAATATGCATGAATTAAGTAAGAGCAAAAAGGAGGATTCTTTTCAAGTATATGATATCACGGGACAAAAATGAAGAGCATGAAGTCAGGAAATCTGAAGAATTCCTTGACGTGCAGGAAGATGGGGTGACAGGTGACAGGTTTACAGCTGGAAGGGCAGGTTTACAGTGGAAGGCCAGAGTGTCCATGAGGGCCGAGCTTCTAAAATGGAAGGGAAGTGCTTGGTGAAGACATTTCAGGACCAAATATGTAGAACAGTGGTATACATACCCGTGTGTGGTGGAAAACAGAGGTTGAAAGACAAACCCACTTACCCACCTCTGCTGATGTTATTCTGCAATATACGGCTGGAGGTGTGTGTTATATAAACTAAGAATGTGACCTATGAGCCAAAGTGAGGCTCAAAAGGCTCAGCCAGTGTCCAGCAAGAAGTGTGAATCCTAAAGCACACCCTAGTATCCTTTAGAATGCTCAAGACAGACACTTAAGAACATAAGAAGTGCCATACTGGATCTGACCACGGGCTCATCTAGTTCAGCACTCTGTTCCCACAGTGGCCAACCAGCTGTTGACAGGAAACCCACAAACAGGACATGAGTACAACAGCACCTTCCCACCTATGTTCCCCAGCAACTGGTGTACATAGTCTTACTGCTTCTGATTACTGGAGCTACAACATAGCCATCAGGGCTAGCAGCCATTGATAGCCTTCTTCTCCAGGAATTTGTCTAGCCCCCTTTTAAAGCCATCCAAATTGGTGGTCATCTCTACGTCTTGTGATAGCAAACTCCATAGTTTGGCTATGCACTGTGTGAAGTACTTCCTTTTATCAGTCCTGAATCTCCCACCAATCAGCTTCATGAGATGATCCCAGTTTCTAGTATTATGAAAGAGGGAGAAAAACGTCTCCCTATCCACTTTCTTGACACCATGCATAATTGTGTACACCTCTATCATGTCTCCCCCCTTAGCTTCTTTTCCCCCAAGCTGAACAGTCCCAGCTGTTGTCATCATCCCTCATAGGGGAGATGCTCCAGCCCCTTGATCATTTGAGTTGTCCTTTTCTGCCATACTGACCTAACTTTCTTCAGTAATTAAGTCAATATGGCATTTACTCCCAAAAGGTGGAAACTCTGACAAGCATCACCGTAGTGAACATGCTACACCTTGTGAGAGTGGCCAGGGAATGCCTCCTACTCCCACCTCCCTCAGTCACATGATGAAGGATACACTTTTGCTTTCTCACCATCAACCAGAGAGTATGCAGAAATGAGCTGGGCCAAGGTATGGACATCATCTGGATTTTGTCTACAAAAGTAAAGAGATGCAACCGTCAAACAGCTTCTTCTAGAGATAAAAAACAGCCCAGTGCTGTGTTCCAGAGGAAGACTTCCTGCATAGTAGCAAACAAGTGAGGCATCCCATCTCCCATATATTTTTTTAGTATATTTACTCCACAAAGATACTTCTGATACTATTGAAGTAACTGTCAGAAATCTCTTTCAGAAGTTAGAGAGCCCACTTATTTCTCTTTCCCCAGGACTCCCTTTTCAGCTCTCAGGAAATCACTTACTTCCACAGCTCTTCCAAATCACTGATGGCTTCCTTCTTCCTGCCGTGCTTTAGCTTGAAGTTAGCAGCTTCCCTGATTAGTGACAAATGAACTGGAGACTTTGGCTGAAAAAGTGACATTTGCTTCACGTTAAGTTTGAAAGTAAACAACATATTGACATGAGTGAACATCTTTTCACATGGCTGAAGAGACTGATTCGTGCTTGGAGCCTTCAGAATTCAGGAATCCTCTATAAGTCGATGTCTGAGCTGCAAAGCTGCAATCACACCATAAAGATCAGAATACAGCCTTTTTATTAAAAACTGTTGTGTTATACTTCTTTTTATTTAGCTTCTTACATGTTGGCACTGAGTTGGCATGGTCTGTTTTGCTATATGCAAAAAAAACCACCTATGATTCCCAATCCTCATATTCCAAGAAAAGACGCAAAAGTAGGTGGGCTGTTTTACTAATGTCAAAACCAGATGGCTCAGGGCATCTTATAATCCAGTGGGTACAAGGATTTTGTTTAACACAGATTTCCAGGTCTTCCCCATTGTCACTACTGCCTATTCTTCTCCAGCCTCTATCTTCTTCATCAGGTTTTGGCCAAATAAAGAGAGGGGGAAATGTTCCGTAAAACCATCTCACAGCTGTCAGACAATCAGTCCACATGAGATTTCTACTCCAACAGAGTCCTCTATCAAGGCTATTTTTAGGCTACGGAACAGACTTCTGATATCTGAAGCATACTTTTTTCCTCAATTAAAACCAGAAGCACGTTTCAACTCCCTCACACGCAAAGGTCTACATCAGAATGTATAAAAGTAAGACTAATCCACACTACAGGAATCCTCCCTCTGTATTTCTGTGTGCACCCTTCTGAGGGCAGGTAATTCTGATGTCTCTCTGCCTTAGGAGCAATTAAATTATCCTAATCACATCCACTGTAGGTATGGGGCATAATTACTACATATTACTCAGTGAAGGGTGATTGGAAGGAGACAAGGCCAGAACAGTCAATCATGCAGAGATGCAACAGGCAGCCTCCTTTGTGTGCATACTTTGGGTTCATGGAAGATTTTCAATTAATCTTTCATTCAGTCTTTCTTGCAGCACAGCAGTTCTTTCATGGCTCCCAATTTGGGAATTATCAGTACTTGACTATTTAAGATTGCATGACATCAGCAGATTCAGAAGATGATAAATATTCTTTTAAATTACAGGATACAGAATGACTACTTCTCTTTCCCCCTTTATTACTACAATTCTGGTTTTTGCAGGAAATAGTGAAAGCTGAACACAAATCTTTCACTCTCACATGCTGGAAAGTTTGTCTACTTCCAACATATCAGCATTCTAATACTTGCCTGGAATTCTTGATACCATTCGATAGCTTGTGCCAAGACCTCTATGGCACTATCAATATCTTCTTCATGGCTGTACATCGTCACTAATGCTGACACCTGTAACATTCAGAATACATCATAAAATTTAGAGATGGAAGACAGATTTACTGAATAATAAATACTGGAACCAATTAATATGATGGTGAAACCCTTTTTTAAAAATAATAATAATGGTAACTTTAATATTGTAAGTTGAATTTTATAAGGCAATTTTTAAAAACAACAAGACTGATGAAGCAGGAGTAGCTCATGTGCAACATCCAAGAGTAATGGAATCAAATGGCAGGACTTAGGAGATGAAGCAGCCTCGAGTACTACTAAAAAGGAAGAATGTTTGTTTTATAAACAAGAAGAACCAACCTTATTGTTAAGTGCTTTGTTCCCATGAACAAATAATGGGTTGGATTTAGTAACAACTAACTGAAGTCCCATTGATTTAAATGGGTCTTTTCTAAGTGTGACAAAACATGGATCCAACCCAATCCAACATCTAAACCTGGACACTCTGGGTTGTTCATGGATTAAACATTGCAGGCTTTACCTATAATTTGTTCTTGGATTAAGCCTGAGTTGCTTAACCCATAAATGACCCAAAGTGTCCAGGTTCAGACATCACACTAACAATCTATGAATGGGGCATTCATAGGTTGTGTTTTAAAACCACAAGCGGATTCTGCACTTTGTGTGTCGCTGCAAATTGCCATCATGACATGGGAACAGGCTCAATATTTATATTTTTCTTAGTGCTCAAGCATTCTACTTACATTTTATCAATATTCTTACAACCACACTTGAAGGTAAGTCAGTATCATACCTTAGGGACCACTACCACACAGGCCTGCCCAGGAATTTCAGTTCGCTCATAAAATTCAATGGTGTCAATCCACCACTGCCTGAATAGATTCCCCCTTCCCCTATGCATCCCCAAAATCTGCTCTGGAAGGTTGGAAGATCCACTGGAGTAGAACTGGAGGATGTGTAGGGAATGCAGGGGAGAGGAGAGGAAGAGGAAATAACGTTGAGTGAGCAGAGGTCCGTTTGCACAACATAGGATGCCACCAAATGTCAAAAGACTTGTTCTTGGTGCCATCTCAGGAGATTTGGCAACTGAGCACCAGAGACAGTTATTAGTTCTTGTTCCAAAGGCATTTGTAATGAATACATTCCAAGCCGCTTTGAAGTTAAGATGCGGACATATGCTTGGCATTCATAATGTAACCTACCCTGTATTTCAGAAGTCAAATCATGTTAAAAGATCCCATTCGCATAATAAAATGGTTCTGTAAGAGGGGGAGGAGGAGGACCATAGTGTTCATGCAAGCTAGAAATGAAGCAAGTTATTAAATCATGATGTACAAGATCACAATACTTGGGGTATTTGGGGGGAGAATTTTAGTTGTTTATAACATTTGTTTCAGACCAGTTCACAATCACTGCTGGATTACAGCCAGAAGTTCTTCCGGTTCTTGGCTTACGCACCTCTAGCATGCGCAGACCAGAGAGCCCAAGAGGTCTGTTACTGCTAAGTCCTGTGGATCAAATACATTGCTGACCAAGAGTCCAAAACGAACTTGAATATATGTCACCTAGACAAATATGAATGCATCTGAGCTATTTGTAATGGGGGAAAGTATCCAAAGGAGGCATAAAGCTCTGCATGTGTTTAGATTTAGCTGCAACTCACCATGCCTGGCTTGTGCCTTAGCTCTTCTATAGTCCTCAGGATCATACATGCTTTGGTGACACTGCCTTTGAGAGAGAACAAGAAGTATAGACATCAGTAATTTTCTCCAGTCCTCTACTAAGACATCAGTTATAACATCTAAGAACCCCTTTTCTCTTGGATAGGTAGGAAGAGGCAGGGATTATAGAAACCTTCAATCAGGGTTGTGTGTATCCTATAATTCTACAGGAACCAGCATCCTGACTACAAATCGCTCAGTTACATTCATGGGCAACACCTGAAATGTCTCAGAAGCCCAAGGGACAGCTGAATAAGAATTACAGTAGCCACACATTAGTGTCTTGTATAATTCCTTATCCTTTCCCATGATTAGCAAAACCAGAATGATCCAAAATATTTAAAATTACAGAACTATAACATCTGAGAATTATACAACATGTTCAACTTGCAAACTTTACATAGGATGAGGAATTCAGACTTTTCTAGGTGCAGAATTTCAATTTCTTTAGTAAAGAGTATGCACCTCCCTGCCTTTAATCTAAGCATCTCCCAAAAGGCTGTCTCCTTTTGAGAAAAAAAGAATTAAGAATGAGTGCAGCAGAACTAGAAATTATGAGGAAACGGCATAAAGCTGCAGTTGAATGTACATTATGTTTTTTTCCAAAGGCAGCTAACCTACAGGAACTAAGGAAACAACCCATAGTCAGTGCTAACTATGATTAAGAATTGGTATGCTACAGTACCTTGAGCAACTTTCAACTGTGCCATGGTCAACTTAATCTCCACTGCTTTCTCAGGGTGCTGATCGGCAAACTCCTAGGAGGCACAAACAGGAACAGAAATTGGGAGGCTTTTAAACAAGATCTGCTTCATAATTGCAATGAATGGCTATTGCCTTGTGGAATCTTATGTCACCTGACTTCCCTGTAACAAACTCAGGTGTGAATACACGGAGACACACTCCAACAATGTGTGTATTCCAGTGAGATGTTTTTACTAAGCAATTAAAGACCTGTTAACAGTAGCCCGAGGGAAACAAATTTTAACTTTGGTTAAGCATCTTTCCTGCACTGGTGCAATACCGCCCGACCTAACTATGATTCTGACTGCTTTGCAGGTTCATGCACTCCTTTCCTCCCCACCCCCCTTCTCTAAGTCTCACTCTCAAACTCCACTCCACTCTATCTACTCCTCAGTTTTTAGGATAACCAAAGTGCAACTTCTATACTGGCATTACTGCCAGCTATGGCTGGCCCAGTTTATAAACTTACTTCAAGCTAGGATTAAATAAAGCTAACCATGTTTTTTTTAAAAAACCACTGCAGAAATAGCGCTGCACCATACTTTAGCTTTGAGATGAATGGTAGAAAGCAGGAGGAAGAGTGAGAAGAGGTCCACTGCATTACATCTGCACTGGATCTTTTGAACTAAGGAAACAACCCATAGTCAGTGCTAACCATGATCAAGAATTCTGTCTGCACGGGGCCGATGCGCAACAGAGAATGGAGATCTATGTGCAGTCATGGGGCTAAGGTGAAAAATAAAAGGAAAAGAATGGAGATCAATCTGAATCCAGTTTTTACAGAAATGCATCCAGATAAACAATGCTGGTGGAGAGTTCTGTCATCGCCTTTGGGGAAATCTGCTGCTTATTTCCTGCAGCAGCCAACGACAGCCTACCTGTAGGAGCTCTATTGCCTTGGCATGCTGCTTCTCTCGACACAGCTGAGCTGCTTGGATTAACACAGGGAGGAGGTGCTCAGGACTCTGTGACTGTAAACTTGACGAGAGTTTGCGGCACTGATCTGCCTAAGGAACAACAGAAAAAAGAATCCAGGTAGTTAGGAATATGGACTCTGTAGGAGGAAGGCAAGATATAGAAGTATCAGGCAACAAACGATCATCTTGAAAATTAGAGGAATAGCAGGTCCAGCTTGTGGCAGCTCCTTCCCGCCCTGCTCAGGAAAAGCCCACAGATACAATATGCACAAATGTTGTACCAAAGGATTTAGTGAATTCTATGGGGGCTACTCATTATAATTTCAAAAACTAGCACATTAACAGACTTCATATCACCCCTGTTGTCATCACTATTATCTGCAAACACTGCACTAGCTACAGCAATGGCTTTCAAGCTGTGTTCCAGAGAACCTTGGGATTCTTTGGAAGCTTAGCAGGAATTCCTCAACGAGAAGGTTACTTATGGCAAAAAACGCTTTTCTGAAAGCCATCTTTCTCACCACTACTGATCTTCCCCTGCAAAGCAATCTCAGGCTCGGGGGCCAAATCCAGCCTTTCCAGGGATCCCAATCTGGGTCTTTGGGGTTCCCAGGTAGCCACACCACATTCCCCTGGTCACCAATAATTTGGTGGTTTCCCAACTGGTTGAAATGCATTTCCTAACGATTAGGTTCTGGCAGTAAGAGCTTTAAGATACACAATATGCTGGCATGTTTGATATTTTAACCCTGCCCTTTTTGTCTTTGGCCCTGCTCACCGCTGGAAGCCCAAGACCTTCTCCAAAAAGGAATTTGTCTCTCAGGCTGAAAAAGGTTTAATAGATCGACAGCAAAGTACTGAGTGTCTTCTGGAGAACACACTCAGTTCACAATGGTCAACCGTGAGGAAGGACAATGTGGAAAGGACTCCCTGGGTGTAAAATATTTGACATTCAATACATTAGAAGAACAGATGCACTTAGTCCCAGAAAAGGCAATGCAATAGCATAACTGAAGTTAACGTAAACACATTTTTAGGGTGAGATTACATATATATTTCCTAAATGATGTAGAGATCAATGAACATAAAAATTAGAATTCATTGACTGGGTTTGCACAATCACTATGAGCTAAACAAGGTATGGTTAAGCCATGGCATGTGCCGGGTACTATTTGCCTAATTCTCTATCAGGGTGTGGCTTGTCATGTCATCCAAACCTGGATGGCGTAGCTTGTTGGAGGGGAAAACTACCGTCAGATAACCTGCCTAGGTGATTTGGCGAATAGTGCCCAGCATGCACCGCAGCTTAAACAAGTCATCGTAACATTTTGGAAAGTTTACAGAAAAATGGCCGCTCTGGCTGCGTGTGGAAAATTGCTGCAACCTCTCAGAACACCCACATATTTATACTCCAAACAAGGGCCTAACACTTGCTGAAATCAAAGGCAGAACAGGTCCCCCTTAAAACTTACTTCTCTAAATTTGTGGGACCACACTGACAAATCTGTAAGACTAAAGACCTGTATGATTGTGATGATCTAGATTCAAAAAGCTGAAGTAAGGGGTTGATCTACATGTTCAAGAGAATGTTATGCCACAACCCTCCTAGGATTGTACCACTTCAGAATTGGGGTAGGTGGGGATAGATCGCATGAGTAAATGCTCCTTTGTGTCACAAACTCCCTTCTGTGAAATGCTTGCCTGTCAGGCATAATAATTCCTGCCTAGCCTTCCCTTAATGTGCTAGTTTTCTATGTACTTGACATTTAGGATTGAACATTGTGAAATGAGTAGCTTAGTTCTAGGATTAGGCAGACCATGTTAAACTGGGATAACATTACCTGGTTGGTGTACATAGCCAGCAAAGCTTTATTAAATTCTATTGCTTGGACCTGTTTCTTGGAGAGTTTATGCTCAACACCTTCTGCATTGGTTAGCTTCACCTTTTTCTTTGAGTCAAATACATTTTGGTCCTGAGGAAGGCAACAACACAAGATACATTGCTCCATCAATATGAATGTGGCATTTCTCAAGTTCTTTGCTACAATCTTTACACACCACACTCCTTTTTAAGTGTGGTATAAACATTTTAAAAGGTAGTGTGTGATGTACATGTTCGAAGTAATATCAAACTACAAACACGTGCAAGGAATTATTAGGATAATTCTATACCTTGTTAATAGTAATGATGTTATTGGCAATGACAGCAAGCAATCCCACGTCTGTTGGCCTGTAGAAAATAGGATATATGCACTTTTTAAAGTTTATGTTGTTTTTAAAATATGCTGAGACGCCCACCACAGTTTAGGGAAGCACTTACTTCAATTTGATTATTTGATTGTAAAGTTGCAGACCTTCCTCTGTGTGACCTTGGAGTTGCAAAATGTAAGCCATCTGACCATGAATAATGGCCAGTTCAGCCTCAATGTCTTCTTCGGTCACATCCTAAAGGAAAACATTTTTAAACATTGTTCATTCACTCGCAGTTTAAAAGCACCACATATTTTATCTACAAATCAATAACTACAAATACACTTACTAAGACATCCCACTGAACACAGTTGGACTTACCTCTGAGTAAACATGCACATGATTACACTTGAGCCCATTTATCTCAATCAAAGTGCAATACAAGCATTTGTTTCTTACCTATTGAAATCAATTAGATTTAAAACTGCTTTACATTGGCTGCACCACGCCTAATGCAACTATCAATATTTAAATACCTGTTTAGCTTTAAGCAGACAACCAAAGTTCTAGATTTGTTATCGTTAGACTGGCAGCAAGGGCCATTGCTGATACTATCTAGTGGATTCTCCACTGTCACATTTTTGGTGAAGGAAACACACTGATATTTATAATACACAAGGCAAGAAGAGCTGGTTTAGAGTACTGAACTTTTGCCACATGACAGAAAAACAAGCAAACCTAACATAACCCGAGTGGATTCATACAATTAGCATACACATACAGTGTAAATATTCACATTCATTTAGCACAAGTAGTGTAACAACAGCAACTTACCGAGTCTTCTGACAGAGACTGACGGCACAAATCTACAGGGAAAGTGTGACAAATAAATTTTAACATAGACAAGAAACACTGTTCATGAGGTTCTACATGTCTATAGAATCCTCATTTTCAATTTCATCACAAAAGTGCAAGTCTGCTAGCTTTTCAAAATATCTTGTAAAATAAAAATATATACTCATTTTACAAAAAACGAAAAGAAAATATACATACTAAGAAAATTCAAGTGCAAAAGTTGCATGGAACAACAACACACAACAACTTTTAAGACAATGGCCACATTCATGTGCAACAATAAAACAGAATTCCAGAGAACCTGACTTATTCAGCTATGTGTCAGAAGACAAAGGCCGTTTGCTCCTGCTTTGCTCCTCTCTGCTAGCAAGACACTAAACAATCCAGGAAAGCTTTCTTTAGTGGATCGTTCAAACCAGAAATAGTAAGCCAAGAACAAACCCTCGCTTGCAATTCTGGCTTATAAGGGATAATTCCTAGTTCATTTAGCAGTTCCAATAGTGGGGAGGAGCAAAGCAGGAAAGAATGGGCTGCAAACACCAGCACGCTACTTGTTCACAATCAGCCAGGGTGTGAGCATATGATTGCATGCAAACACAGACCATGATTATATCTTAATCTAACATCCTATAATCTTACTGCATCATGCAGTCATTCTCCAGACCTAATATTTAATTTGCCCTTAATATATTTTATAAGGGTAGTTGTAAAATAATTCTTAAACAGATGCATTAATAGATGCCTAGAATGAATTTAGCCCTCTTTCCTTGTTCCATTCCCTCCACTTCATTTTCTAGAGGAATCAGACATGTGTGGTTTCTTCCACAAAGCAGAGGGGAAGTTTATAGGGAAAGGACAAATTCAATTTACCAGTCATTACCTTCTGCTTTCTTTAGGCTTTTCATTGCCTCATTCAGCCTGCCTTGCCCAACCAAAGCACAAGCAGCGTTGTAACACAGCTCATAGGTGGCTTCCTGAAGGCCCAGATCTTCCTAGATAAAATAAAAATAACTGAATTATGAGAAACCTAGTTCACAATTACAATGTAAACCAATTTGCACAAATGCTTAGAGTAAGATGGCTAGACACACAGCAAACAACTTTCCCAAAACATCAGTTCTTACATGAACAATATGCAATACATAAAAAAACCTCACAATCCACATGCCGACTGTAAGCTACATGAACAATCTCCCTTCTAATTTTATGCTAGTAAAAATGCACAAGCAAATCAAATTATTCTAAAAGTTAAAATTCCTTTCTTAGTATTTGCAGCAAAGGTCTAATAAATCCTTAGTACACATCAGCAGCATGCAACAGGAAGTTGCAGTATCATCCAGGTTTGTGCACATATACTGGCTAATCATTTAAGTGTGCTATTTATTTTCACCATTTCTGTCCCATCTGTCTGTGAAAACATACTCAAGGCACCCCAGAGAATAACAGCCCTCCAACATCCAAAACTAACAATTTACAATCAAATGAATAGAACAATAAAATTCACAATCACGATATTAATATAAAAAAGCAAGTGTCAACATCTAATAAACTACACCTAAAAGAACCTGTTAAAAGGGTAAGTTTTACCTGCTCGCCAAAAGGTCAGCAACAGTGAGGTTGGGTGAATTTTCTAGGGTAGCACATTCCGTTTTCTTAGTGCAATGACAAGAAAAGGTCCTGTTACCTGTGCCAAGGGTGGGATGGGGCTGGAAGAATGTATCAGGACCTCAGTAGATGACCTTAAGGGCTGGACAACTTTATATAGGTGGAAATCAGAACCAGCACTTTGAATTGAGCCCAGAAACAAGTAATTGGTGCTGATGGTGTAACACTGACGTTTTGACAGCTGCACTTAAGATCCTGCAAGTACGTTCTATATCAAGTGAATCTTCCAAGCTGCCTTCAAAGGGAGCTCTCTATACAGCACATGCCAGCAATCTAACCTGCAAGTGACTAGCTTTTAGGCATGTGCTATGGGCAGAACTACAAAGAGACACAGCTTAAAATATTGAGAAAATCTCAATTTCTGTTTCATGTCTATGAAGCTTTCTAAGCAGTGAACACTCAAGTAGAATAGAGCAGCTTAATAATATTCTTGAAGACAGCTGTTTACATGTGACCTAATAAAAAACAAAGGCAAATGCAAAATGCACTTTTTCTGAGACCTGGTTAACACAAAGAGAAAGAAAGCTAGAATCCTGATAAGTGAATTATCAGAGATTGAGCAACCCTTATTAACAAATACCACTACAGAGCATCAACCAATTGGCCAAAATGAGGAGAGCAAATGTTCTCCAACAAATCACTCCCCACCCTCTATTCAACATTGCAATATGACAGATCCCAGTATTTTTATAGCGTTTATGCTATCCGTCCTTGCAGAGTCAAAATAAGGAGAGGTGAAAGGAGGAGACACTTACACACACCCGCATGCACATATACACACCACCACCACAAACTTACTTACTGGCACCACTTTTTCCCAGGTGCTCTGTGCAGCAACAACTGCAGAAAGGTTTGTTTTCCGTTCTTCTTCATAGTCATCCTGTGAGTTGCGGATGAGATCCCGATACACAGCTTGACAGTCATCGTATCGCTCTAATCTGTACAACTAAAAGGGAAAAGCCAAATAGCTTATTAAACCAGACATATAAAGTAAACATGCAAAGTATGAGACAAATATGTTTTTTCTCCAATGCGCTTTATGCATCATAATATAGCCATCTCGGGAAATTTTCAAAACATCTAGAAGCTGTTCCACAATTGTTAGAGTAGAGTTAGCTTTCAAATGCCGAGCCCAGACAATTCTAGCTGCTATCAGAAACTTCTGTACTAAATTTTACCACTCATTGATCTTCAGCCTATATTGTAGAAATTTAAATTATATTCTTTGCTCTATTGTTCAAAAAATAATTTGAGTCCAATAGGTTTGTACATATGCATAATGCCATTATATATGAAAAAAAAACCTCATTGTTATATGAACTTTTCATATTTAAACATGCTGGATTTTAAAATCCCGTTCCATTTAGGTGGAGTTAAATACCAGTGAAATATCATTTTCAATTCTGAAATTCTTAAGTAGTACACAAAGATGAAATGGAATAGCATTTTCTGTTTAAAAACATCTCCCATTTCATAGCAGCTGCCCATAAAAAAGGAAGATGTAAAAAAAAAAAAGCCTGCTCAGTTAACAAAAAAACACTGTATTTTGTTGCTGATATTCAATACACCCTTGTTAGATAAGCTAACCACTTCAGCATCAACTATTACAGGACAAGACTGTGACTGAACCATTTATAGGACTGCTGCCCTGCCCTGAAAGAGCACACAATTACCTTAGGAAAACTTCAATTAATAAAGCTACTTTTTAAATTGATGGTAATCTCATACTATATCACACTATAGGTCTAGCCCAGTATTATCTACAAGGGTTGGGGTGGTGGCAACTTCTTTTGGTCTGGGGGCTGGGTTGTCCTGTGGACCAAGTTTGGGGAACTGGATGGTGTCAAGGGGGCGGGGACCATCCAAAGCCCCTCCCCTCCCCTAACATCATCAGCACCAAGACATCCTTTTTTCCTCATCCAGAAAGAGGTCCTACTCTGACTAGCAGTGGCTCTTCATGCCTCAGAAGGAGTCTTTTCCAAACCTGTTACCTATGAGCTTAAGTTCTGTTTGTAAAAAAAAAAAAGAAGAAAAAGTCAAACAAAGAACAAAACAACAACCAGGTCAAGGACATTGAAAGAGACGGAAATACATCTGTCTAGCCAATTGTCAATAAGTATATGTTATTGTAAGTAATTAATGTTGTATGTTGTTTTCCCCTCCCCATTGCCACTGATAACATTCCCACTACACACCTGTGAGTGTTTTATTGGTATTTTAATGATGTATTGGCTTTATGTGCTTTTAATCGGTTTTGTGTATTTTATGTTTGATGTTGTTCCTCGCCTCGATCCAGAGGGAGAGGCGGGCAATAAATAAATAAATTATTATTATTATTATTACTGGACATTCCCACGACATAACTGTACTACCACACCCCTGCCAACATATTGGCAAGCCTGAACCTGTTATACAGGACAACTTACAACTTGCTTTTCAGTTGGATTTCTGTTATCAGTTTATTTTGTGTGAAAAATCCTTTAGCCTAGAGCAGGAGTAACCAACTTGTGGCATTCTAGATGTTTTGCCTACAACTTCCATCAGCCCTAGCCAGCCAAGTCAATGTTGGGGAATCCTAGATGATGGCCAAAACATCTGCAGGGCCACATGTTGCCCATCCCTGGACTAGAGAAACCCATTTCCCCCAAATTTTTGAATTGCTGGTGCCCCAGTTTTAAAAATCAAGATTTATTACACAATGAAGCATTTTCAAAGCAGTAATTACCACTTGTCCATAGAGCTCCTTTAGCTTGTCTGTCTGCTGACTGGCTCCTTGAATGGTCTTCAGAGCATTTTCAATCCTGTTCAACCTGTACTCACAATAAGCCTTTTCAAAGGCTATCAGATCACTGCAACACATAAGCCAGAAATGGGATGGTATTTCTCAGTATCTATTCCGCAAAAAGCATCTTTATTTTTAAGACTTGTTTATCTTGTTGGAGCACTGGCATTTCATTGAACAAACTACACAAAGAAGGAGTACAAGCAGTTTAAATTCAGGAGACATTTTTGGAGATGTCTCAAGGCTGTAAGCTTCAGCAGATCAAACAAACATTCATGTCTCAATCTATCTGAGTTGGAAAAAATGCACAGTATTAAGCATATTACTTCAATGTGATATTATCATAAGATGCTAAAGTTATCACAGAATATTAAATTGAGGAAACCAAGACATGGGCTGGTTTCGGACGCCATGATAATCAACGGGGGTGGGGGAAACAGTCGTCTGTTGTGTTGCTGATCAGCAGCATTCGGACAACATTTTAGGCAACGGAGGGGAAGAGGCAACGGACAGTAAGTTACTGGCAGCATTTGGACAACACGATAATCAACACATCTGACGACTGTTTCTCTCCCCCCCCCCCCCCCCGGTTGATTATCGTGTCATCCGAATGCTGTCATACTCATGCATAAAGGGAAGCATGTTAAGTTAACAAACAAAAGGCACAGCTGCTTTTCTCTTGAACACTAACAAAATGTATGCAACAAGTGCAAAGGATGAGTTAAATAATATGAAGTAGGTGGGAGTGCAGCAAGCTGGCATGCATTTCCCAGGACTCAGCTCCATGTTTAACAAAACCAGGGTTTAGGGCTTGCCAGCACGCATCTCTCTGCTCTCCGTGCTCAAGGCCAGCAACTGGCTTGTTAATGATGAAAGTAAGGGTCTGAGAGAAAGGGCTCAGTACTTAAAGCAGGGAAGGAGAGCCTCCGGCCCATAGGTCAAATTTGGCTGCCTAGCCCAGCGATCATGAGGTTCCTCCCCAAATTCCTGCCACTAGTGGGCTAGTGGGTTCAAGGCACCAGGTGGGGGGAGTTAGCTGGGGTTTGAATGGTGTCAGCAGGCATGACCCTGCCCCCTGACCTCACTGGCTGCCTGTTCACTACTGCCCAGGTTTAAGTTCTAGCGCTAGTGTACAAAGCCCTAAACAACTTGAGGCCAGGATACCTGAGAGTGCGCCTTCTCCCTTACCAACCTGCCCAGTCCCTGAGGTCATCAGGGAACATACTCCTGGTAGCTCAACATGGACCTATGGCCCAACTAGACTCCACCAGGAGCAGAGCCTTCAGTGTGATAGTCCCCATTCTATGGAATCCCCTGCCTTTGGAGATCAGGCAGGTGTGAACATTTTGTTGCTTCCAGCGGCTCCTGAAAACACTGTTCCTTCAGGAAGCCTTCGTTGAGTGACTGGTCACGGTTTTACCAGAACTTGGTTTTATTGGAACTTTGTCAGTTTCAAAAATTGTGATTTTTTTTTTAACATGGTGTTTTTATTCTTGTATCCTATGTGCTGTTCACCACTCCAAAATCTTCTGGATGTGGAGTAGCATACATATATTTTAAATAAATAAATGAAATAATATGGCCTGCAGGAGGATTAGATGTTGGGGGGAGGGGTCATCCAGCCCCCCACCCAACAAAAACAGTTCCCCACCCCTGACCTACATGGCTAGGCTTGTTTTAAAAATTAAAATAAATTAAAGGAACCAATGACTTCAATGGGCTTCAGCATGCCTCTGTTGGATTTAGGCCACCATCCTGAAGACATAGCTCTCTTGGAAATTCCCATTCTCACAGAAGGAACATAGGCCAACACTGAGCAAAGAATAGGAAGAAGATTCCCTTTCAAGATCTAGGGACTTTTTATATGGTTAGTTTTGTCTTATGATTAAACATTCATTTTGAAGATTAATAACTGGAGCGCCAGTATGGGGTAGTGGTTAAAGTGGAGGACTGGGGAGACCCAGGTTAAGTCCCCAAGATTTAAAAGACAGAAATAACTTGAAAGGTGCGCTGCCTAGACGATATATAACATATTCTAGGATTTAACCAGCCAGCAAGAAATGAACTGAAAGAGTGGAGAAATATTGAGGAAGGCAAAGGGATATTTATTTATACATTTCTTAGCTGCCTTTCAGGGCAGAAGCTCTCCCAAGGCGGCTCACAACCATATATAAAAACAGTATACATATTAAAAGCAATAAAAACATAAAAGTAAAATATCAATTAAAACAATAAAAGCTAACATTCAAAACTAGTAATAAAACAGCAATTGTAAAAGCAGCAAAACAGTATTTAAGAGAAGGCCATAGTAAAATAAAACATTTTAAGGCCTTCGTAAAAGCCTGTAAGGATGGTCCATGGCGGATCATTGGTGGGAGTTTGTTCCACAGGTGTGGGGCCACTGCTGAGAAAGCCCTCCCCTGTGTGGAAACCCACCTAATATCTCTCACTGGTGGACAGGTGAGAAGGGCCTCTCTTTTTTATCTTAAAGTGCGGGCAGGCTGATATGGGTGAAGGTGGTCCTTCAAGTAACTTGGTCCCAAACTGTTTAGGGCTTTAAAGGTCAAAACCAGAACTCTGAATTGGGCTTGGAAACACACAGGTAGCCAGTGCAGCTGGCGCAGTATATGCGTTATACGGTCAAATCGCCTCACCTCCAGCAATACTCGGGCGGCCGCATTCTGCACCAGCTGAAGTTTCCGAATCGTCTTCAAAGGCAGCCCCATGTACAGCGCATTACAGTAGTCCAGCCTGGATGTAACTAGTGTGTGGATAACTAAGGCAAGGTCCGTCCTCTCCAGATAGGGCCACAGCTGGCGTACCAGCCTAAACAGATAGAATGCTCTGGACATCGCAGCCACCTGGGCTTCCCCAGTTAGCTCAGAATCCAGAAAGACTCTCAAACTGTGTACTTGGCCTTTTAGGGGGAACGCAACCCCATCTAAGACCAGTTGTAAACCTCTATCCGAAGTAGTTGGTTTCCCCACCCACAGTACCTCTGTCTTGTCTGGATTTTCAGCTTGTTCACCCTAATCCATCCCAAAACAGCCTCCAGACACTAGTTCAAGAGTTCCACAGCCTCCCTGGGATGTGCTGCTGGAAACGAGGTAGAGCTGAGTATCATCCGCATACTGGTGACACTTCAGCCCAAACCTCCTGATGACTTCCCCCAGCGGTTTCATGTAGATGTTAAAAAGCGTGGGGGACAGGATAGAACCTTGCGGCACCCCACAGACTAATGACCAAGGGGTGGAATAGAAGCCCCCAGCACCACTCCTGAGACCATTCCGCCAGAAAGGACTGGAACCACTTTAAAGCTGTGCCTCCCAAGTCCAATCAAGATAAACGATCCAAAAGAATACCATGGACAATGGTACTGATAGCCGCTGAGAGGTCCAGGAGAACCAACAGGGTTGCACTCCCCCCATCCCCCAGCGTAAGTCATCAACCAGGGCAACCAAGGCTGTTTCCGTCCCATAACCAGGCCTGAAACCTGATTGGAATGGATCTAGGTAATCAGCTTCAGCCAAAACAGCTTGGAATTGTGAGGCCACCACACGCTCCATCACCTTGCCCAAGAATGGTAAATTTGAGACAGGGCAGTAGTTATCCAAAACGGTAGGATCTAAATTTGGTTTTTTCAATAAGGGCCTCACCACAGCTTATTTTAAGGCTGTGGGGACCTCACCAGACCTCAAGGAGGCATTTACCATCACAGAAGTCCAGATATCCAGCCCAGCTCTGGCAGATTTCAAAAACCAGGATGGGCAAGGTCTAAGGACATACAGATTTATTCATAGAAAATATATAAACATAGCCAAAAGCCATTATAAATTTATAATGCAATAGCAAAACATCCCATAGAAAGTTAGGGAGATCTATAGGCAGGCAGATGGGACATGATGGAAGTAGCTTCAAATGTAAGTGGCTTCAAAAAGAACCAAAAAATACATGGCTTTTTAAGGTGTGGCAGACTCTTAAGGTTCGGAAAGTAACATCATAGATTACCCACTTTGAATTACAGGACAGGATGGTCTCATAGCAATCCTATGTATGTTTATCAGAAGTAAGCCCTAGTGTGTTCAATGGGAATTATTCCCTACTACAAGATGCACCATAACTTCATACATTTTTATATTCACTATAGAGTGGCAAGACCTTGCAAATAAGGATTTGAGAGCAGTGTTATAGTATAAAAATGTTCATTGTTATGCTGTGTGCCATTCTGCAACACTGCTTAATTTTGTGTGTTTTGGAAAACTGACTTTAAAAAGCCTTTAAAAAGAGGTGTCTGATAAGCATCCAGTATTGCTCTCTTACCTAGTTAATACTTTGGTGTGGGTATGAATCACACTGAGGGCTTCTTTAAAACTTCCATTTTGAATAAGACATACCACTTTGCAGTGTAGAGCAGTCACATCATCCTTGCTGATCTGCAATACTAAAAGAAGCAAATGCAATGCATTACACTACTACAAGAACCTAGTCACTGCTGTTCAATGTCTTGCAGCCTTCCCCCATCTGGAAGGAACCCTCCAGATTTTTTGAATTGCAATTCTCATCTCCCCTGACCTTTAGGCATGCTCGCCAAGAGTCATAGAAGTTGTAATCCAAAATGATGCTGGGATTGAATAAAAATGTTATTAAAAATATCAGCTTTGATTTGTAGAACAAAGAAGTATGTTAAATGGTCTGCCAAGCTCCCCTGAAATTTTCAAGTGCTCTGCAAAAAGAAAAAAAGACCTAGCACTGCTGCCCTAGAACATGCCTCAGGTTTTCTCTTCTGAAGGCCTCTTATTTCTGTAAGTCATTTGGAAAGAGTTAAAGGCAGTTGGTGTGGGTTAGTTTTGAAATGTTTTAGGTAGGTACTTTATAAAACAGATACCACAATCTTTACCAATGACAGCTTTTATTGTTCCAATTTTGATCTTGGCTGTTATTACTTTTATTACATAGTTTGCTTTTATTCTATTTTATATTTTTATTATAAGTCTCATTGAAAGCATGAATAGAGTGGAAATACAATATATACTATTAAAAATATGAATAAATACAGATGAGATCAAGAAAGCTTTGTCATCATACACCCAAACTCATATATTTGGAAACCCAAGCTTCTAATTTCAACACAGTTTACTTTTGAAGTATGAACTGCATCACACCTTGTGAATCTTCCACATAAAGGAAAGAGTAAACAACCTACCTGCAGATGTTTCAGTAGGCAGACACAAGATAGGAAGTAGCAATTTGACAGTTTCCCAGCATGTATGCAATGCAGAAAAAAACTCCACATGTCCAGGTGTCACCAGTGATAACATGCAACCTGTGAGTAGCTTATTTGCCATATAAAAGTGCCTTCTATGTAGGAATTTTGTGATGTGAAAAAGCTATAAATGTTCTTGAGATTACAGGTTTGTTGGCTTTTACTAGCTGTTAGGGTATGAAACAATTCTCTGTGACATGAGGTTTTGTAGAAGACAATATCAGAACACCAACTATTCAAATAAAACAAGGTGCTCAGATAACAAGGACAAGAGTCCTGTAATTGTCATGCAGAAGAGAGTTTTTGGCAGGTAGACGCTTGAATAAGCCCGTCCAACCACATGTAAGCTTGACCCTTGCCCATCTTGGCTAATACGATCTAGAAGAGGTAGACTGATTGGGTGGGTCCAGGGGATGGTAAATGCCTCACTTTGCTGGGGGGGGGGGGTGCCTGCTGCCTTGAAAGGGGCTGTAGTGCACCCTCTCCTGAACGTATGTGAGAACTGCCGTCCCATCCCTAATATCCCCTTCTGGGGCAAGGTGCTTGAGCATGTGGTGGCTGGGCAGCTTCAGACGTTATTGGAGGAAACTGATTATCTGGACCCATTTCAGTCAGGCCAGGGCACAGCACTGAAACAGCCTTGGATACTCTGACCAATGACCTACTCCGGGTGAAAGACAGGGGGAATGCTACCCTGTTGATCTTTCCTGGATCTCTCATCATGGTATCATACTGGATCAGCTCAAGTCAGTAAGTACCTTTCCTTTATTAAAATCAATAGACCATAGTCCAAGAGATATACATATACAATATTATCAGTTCATAAACAGTACAGATCGTACACATCAAATACCCACCAATTGAGCTCTATAACAAATGGTAAGATGTAAGAACTTTGCAACTTGAGTTGTAACTATTTTATCTTTGGCCTGTAAAAGCATGATTGTCAGAAACACTTTAGAACGGCCAGGGAAACCCTGGAGAATTGGTCGCAACAAGTCATCTCTGATACCTTTGTAGAAATCACAACAAAGAAGCACGTGTGTAACTGTTTCTACCTCGGAATTGTTGCAAGGGCAGCATCTATTCTCCACTGGTACTTTTTTATATCTACCTTCCAGCAATTTGGATGGGAGGGCAACTGGATCAGCTCTGTGACATGGAAGTAGGAGGCACTGTGTTACAGTGGTTCCATTCCTACTTGAAGGGCTGATTCCAGAGAGTGGTATTGGGGGATTCCTGTTCTATCCCATGGCTATTAAGCTGTGAGGTGCCACAAGGCTCTACTCTCTCCCCCATGCTGTTTAACATCTATATGAAGCCACTGGGTGAAGCCATTAGGGGTTTGGGGGTTGGGTGCCATCAGTATGCTGATAATACTCAGCTCTATTTCTCCTTGTCCTCAGAGTCAGCTGGGGCAGTGAAGGTGCTGGACCAGTGCCTGGAGGCTGCAACGGGCTGGATGAGGGCCAATAACCTGAAGCTAAATCCTGATAAGACAGAAGCTCTGTGGATTGGCGGTTCCCGAATCCAGGAATTGGGTAAGCAACCTGTTCTGTATAGGGTTGCACTGAAGGAGCAAGTGTATAGCTTGGGAGTACTCCTCAATCCATCCTTGTCACTGGAAGCCTAGGTGGACTCTCTCGTCCAGCTATGGGCTTTCCTGGACAGGGACAACCTAGCCACAGTAGTGTGTGCGCTGGTAACTTCCCAATTAGACTACTGCACAGCACTCTACCTGGGGTTGCCCTTGAAGACAACTCGGAAGTTGCAGCTAGTGCAAAATGAAGCAGCTAGACTGCTGACTGGTATATCCCACAAAGATCATATAACACCAGTCTTAAAGGAATTGCACTGGCTTCCTATACGCTTCCAGTCAGAATTCAAAGTGTTGGTAGGCTTGGGACCTCGATACCTGAGAGAAAGCCTCTCCCTATATATGCCTGCCAGAGACCAGAGATCTCTTGGAGGAGCCCTTCTCCACGTCCCACCAACACGAGACATAGGCAGCATTCGGATGACACTTTAGGCAATGAAGGGGAAAAGAGGCAACGGACGGTACGTTATTTTTGGAGTGCCCTCCCCCTCCCCCGTCGCGAGGCTGAAAGTTGGGGCCTCATAATAAGCAACGGGGCTCCGAAAAAAAAGGAGCAGCCCGTTGTTTTCCCCGTTGCTTAATAACGTACCTTCAGTTGTGTGTGCGTTGAGGGTCGCCCTCCACACGACACGATAATCAGCACAAGTGACGGTTGTTCCCCGTGTCGTCCGAATGCTGCCATACATTACGGCGGGGCATGGGAGGGGGCTTTCTCTGTGGGGTCACCCCAGCTGTGGAAAGCCCTCCTCCCCTTGGAGGCCCGACTTGCCTCGTTTGGCTGGCCTCAGGCAAGCCAATATGGCCTCAGCCCCATACCTCACCTGCACTATGGCCCTCATACTACAGGCGTACCGTAAGGACCCCACACTGAAGAAATTGCACGTGAAACCCCGGGCTGTCTGGCCATTCCTACTAGCGCAGCTACCGATCTACCTCACGAGAGAAAAGGGAACAAGGGGAAGCTCTGCAAGCCCCAGGTCGGTCCACCTCGCCGGGGAAGTAAAGTGCAGCCTGAAGCGGGAACAGAAAGCCGCCCGGGATGTGCCTATCTACACTACTGCTTCAAACCTGTTACAAACCGGTTTAAAGCAGTAGTGTCGTTAGATAAAGGGCTCCCTTTCCCCCCCACTTCACTCACTCTTATGGATCGACTTCAGGGCTCGCCCGAAGTCGCCGTTCTGGCCGCAGCGGTTCACTTCGCTCCAGAGCGAGGCGACGGAAGAGGCAGCCCCGGCCGCGCCAGCACCGCTCCCGCTCCCCGCGCCCGCCGCCATCTTGGCAGAGGAGTCATGGGGGGGGGAGAAAAAAAAGATCTACTTTCGACCCGGAAGTAGATCTACGTGGCCCATTCAGTCTACGGCGCGTCTTGGGGTAATACTCAATCACCTCCCTGCGGTGGAAGCCCCAACTTACGTAGTACGCGTCGATTCAGGCGCGTGCGCCATCGGGGGGAGGGGGGGAGGAGAAGCAGCGAGAAGCAGTAGCGCGTGCGTGCGCGCGCACGGTGGGGAGAGTTTGGCTTGATGGGCGTGGTCTCACTCGTTGATGGACGTGTGTTGCTTTGCAGGTCTCTCCCGATGGAGGATGGCCACCTTTTCTTTATAAAGCCTCTGGGCACGTGCAAAGTCCCAGCCACCCACCCACGCTCCAAACGGTCAATGGAACTGCAGCCCCATCATCTCCCTCTTTCGCCTGACCTTAGTCCAGAGCTGATCTTTGCCACCTTTTCTTTATAAAACCTCTGAGCTCGTGCAAATTCCCCACCCCACCCCCCAAAACGGTAAATGGAACTGCAGCCCCATCATCTCCCTCCCTCGCCTGACCTCAGTCCAGAGCTGATCTTCGCCCAAAGCAACTGCTGCTACTGCTTGCATCTGTACTGTTATGTACACCTATTTCTGCTGCCAAAAAGAAAGAATGGGCAACTTTGTTTCCAATTGTTTTCGCAGATTTGCTGTTGCATTTTCAAGCAGCTCTCAAGTTCTAGCAAACAAAACATCTTTTGTCCGCGCATTCACCGGCTTTGATGTGAGAGAGGACTAGTTGAAGGACCTGTTATCTTCATCATCCCAGCTGTATCACCCATATCGCCTTGGGGGGGGGGGGGAACCCTTTACCTGTATTGCCATCCCCAGTCTTCAGCTTCTCCTGTGCCATTTCTGTGCATCTTCACAGCCTCCCAACATTTCCAAACAGTCAAGACACTCTCTTGTGACCTTGTCAAAGTGCTTCTGGCCACCTGCCCTTACGCATTACAAGTTATACACTGTATTCATTTACTTTGACCTATTTATGTTCTCTGAATTTGCTTATGGCAGGGAAGATGTTTGAAAGTGGGTCCGCAATATCTGCTGGAATGGCTCAGATGAATAGCCGAATGGGATTTGGGGGGGGGGGGGGGTAGGACCAGCAGAACCCGTTGTTCTCTAGGACTTGCAAGGTGAATTATTTGGTAAAGAAAATGCAGAATACAGTACACAAAATACAAAAAATTGGGCAAATTCATTTGACTATCATCTTTTAGCAGTGATTTCACCTGGCTGAAGCAGAGGAAGATGACTCTGCTGAGAAACAAGCTCCCTTTGATTCCTCCTCTCCACGAACTATTTTCATGCAAATTTCATTCAGCCACAGGAACTTCAAAGCTCATTACAAAAACTTTGTAACCTTAAAAGCTGGTGACTGAGTTTGCTTGCTCCATTTCCTTTTATGTTGTTTCTTATAGACTGTAAACATGTAGGCAGGAACTATTTTCTTTGCTATTGATCTTGTAAAATCTGCTTTGGGAGCCTTTTCAGTTGAACAGCAGGTAAACATTCTTAAAATAAATAATTTGCATAGGTGGAAGAATTTGGGCTATCTGAGTGCAGAACTTTAATCTTTAAATGGATATATATGGATAGACACACCCTATATTCCTTTTTACAACAATTCTAGGTTATTTGAGCTGATGCCACAGCCTTTAGACACAGGCCATTTATCTAATAATAGGCTGACCATATGAAAACGAGGACAGGGCTCATGTAACTTTAACAGTTGTAGAGAAAAGGGGATTTCAGCCAGTGTCATTTGTATGCAATTAGTTCCTGGTGAAATTCCCTCTTCATCACAACTGTTAAAGTTGCAGGGGCCCTGCCTTCTTTTGTATATGGTCACTCTAGTATATTGCTTGCAACTTTAACTGTTGTGATGAAGAGGGAATTTCACCAGGAACTCATTGCATACAAATGACACTGGCTGAAATTCCCTTTGCTCTACAACTGTTAAAGTTACATGAGCCCTGTCCTCCTTTTCATATGGTCAGCCTATCTAATAAGGCATAATCATATCCATTTTTAAACAGAAAAAAGGTCTAAAACTCCCAGTATTCCCCATCCAGCCATGACTGTCTGAACCAATTTCAACGTGCCTTTGGGACATAACAGCCCAATAGATCCCCACAGAAAGCCTAGACAAATGACTTCCTGCTATTCAAACACAGAAATGTACTTTACACATTGCCTGGAACGAAGTAGGTTTTTCTATCTTTTTATTAACAGAAGATGCTCATTAAAAAGCCAAAACAATCTGGTATTTAATTTTTTTATTGTTTTCTCATCAAAATTTCTTTGTAGGATGGCAATGCTTCTCAGTGCATATTACATGGAAAAAAAGGACATACCTCTCAAATGTCTAACCTGATAATCGGCGACAGCACTATGTCTAAAAATGAGCAAAATCGCCACCACAATGCTGTCCGCACAATTAATACACAGAAAATACACTACTATTAAATATAATAGAGTTGGCACCCAATTGAGGAGTAGCCAGTCATTTCACAAATAAAAGCAACAAGTACTACAGGAAAGAAGAGAACCCATTTTGCTATAGTACATGATTGGGAGGATCACAAAGAGTTTGTATCTATCTATGATGGCTATTCCATCATCAGTGCAGGAAGTTTCCAAAGGAGCTTCAGGGATTTGAAAGCATAAATCTCAGTGTCATGCAGTAAAAGTTGTGCTTCCAAATCCTAAAGACAGATGGGAAAATGTTGAGATATTTCAAACTTGGGCTAGGATCCAAAAAAAACAGTGCAGCTGCTTTAAAGCCCACTTCTACAGGTCTATTCGCTGCTCTTGACTCTCAGGGAAAAAAATGTTTTTGAGGTTAGAATATGGATGTAACTGTCATGATCACTGGGCTTCAGGATGAGTTTTGTATTTTAAGTCAGTATCACATCTTTTAAAATTACACAAACATGGCATCACCTACATGTGCACTACTAACTACAGTCTGTTAAACAACGCCTTACACCTACAAAGGTAAGGCATGATCCAGCCTCACTTCCATGGACGGAGTTCTGTCAGTAAAAAGGGGATCAGTAAAGGGCTCCATTCTTCCTTTCCACTCTTTCTCCATACGCCCTATATTGCAGCGTACCAGGCATTAATTGTAACGGAATACCGGTGCACGCCGCTGTTATATCCAGTTGTCCCTCACCTGCCCAAGATCCTTGTGAGGTGAGTAATGGATAAATGGGTTTACAGGTGCAATGTGAAGTGGATGGATCATGCTCATATAGTTTGATAATTGTCTTTTGAAAGGGAATATGTTTAGATGACTGCATCAAGTAGTCAGACTTGGCTAGTTTACAATAATGTACAGTGTTAGCACAGACAGAGATTAAGTAGCAAAGCACCACTCTAAAAGAATGTCTAGAAAATATGGTAATTTATGGTTAATGGAAATGACAATTAAGAGGTATGCAACAAATATTAAATATGCAAATTACATGTGATATACTCTAACAGAACTACAATTATGATCTAACATTTAATACATTAATACATAAACTGAAACATTGACAGAATCGCTATAAAACCTTCACAGTCAAAGAACTGCCAAGTAGCCAAGCTCTGACTGTATATTAATAAAGTAACTGATCTGTCAGGTAACGTATTACCAACAATGACAGTTTTAATCTACATTTGAAAAGCCTTTCTATACCATGTATAACTTAACTTAAAAAAGGGAAGCAGAAGTTATTTTATCCTTTGCAAACATAGTGGGTGCAATCCCCTGTGCAGTTCTCCTGTGCAATGAAAAAGAGCTGGACATGAGCACTCCTTTTCATTTCCATCTGGCTCGTGCAGAACGTCCTGCTGGGTTGTGCCCATAATCACTAGTTCCATGGGTGTTCCCTTAACCTCCCCTTTGGTAAAACATAAAGAGTTGGCGTAGAATGTCAAATCATACCATGCTGATAAAACAGAAGCATTTCAAAATGAGCTTTCATGAAGTGGATTTTAAAAGTCAGCTGCCTTTCACTCCCCACCGAGAGATCCGTTTCCTCCTCCTCCTCCTCCTCCTCCTCCCCCCCCCCCACCCCCACCCCCACTTTAGAGTATCAGCAAAGTAAAACTGTCAAAAGGTGTACAATGCACACACACTTTCAAAATAATTAAAGGAATCCCCTTACTATCCAAAGCTATTTCAACCCCATACCAATAGCATTATCATGTTTTCAACAGCATATAGGAATAGGCAATGCACTAATCAGCCACTGGGTATTTTTCTCTTCATCACTACCAAAATCCCACAACCATGTAGACATTTGCTAATTAATGACACAATTCAGCTGTTTTAAGTCCTATTTATTTCAAAAAGGGCTAAGAGTGTTGAAAACATGCTTAACTCCCCCCTCTGAGATCAATAGGACTTGTACATGATTATATGCACACTTACTTGGGAGTAAGCCCCATTGAACTCAGTGAGACTTATATCCAAATACCCATGCCTAGGAGGGGGCTTCAAAACCCACTTACCTTTCACTGGATTGTGTCCTCAGCTCGTTGCCAGTTTGGTTATACGTGCACATTATAGCTTAAAAATAACCCGTGGTCAAAAGATAAATTTTATATTTAAACACAGTTTGATGTTCTTCCAAAAAAAAAAGAAAAGAGAGAAACATTTAAACATTACATTTAAGCATTCTGGTTCCCACATCAAAATAAAGCCTTAAAAGAAAACAGCATCCGCAATTTAAAAAGTTTAAATCAAGCAAAATGCTAAAGTTGTATGTAAAAGGAGAGAAGTTACTGCAGAGTGTCCTACACCTAGGGTCCCTCTGTGGAAACAGTACATTCACTTTATTGCCCGTTCTTTCTGTTGTATGGATGGCCACTGAATGACAAAAGATGCTGATAGTTCTCTTTCCAACTCTTTTCACCACTGTTGCCAGCTGAAGTCATCATTGCTGCCGAAAACCAAGAAAAACCCTAGGATGGTAGCAAATATAACTGTGTTTCCTGTGAGGACAAGCGCACAGGCTCCCCAGTAAATCTACAGACAGGGGAAAGAAAAGAGTTACATATACAAAGAAATAAACACATCTGCAGAAGTTATACGACTTGCTAGGTTGCATCCAATGTAACTGCTAAGTAAACAAAGGATGCTCCATCAACTCACAGAGCAATTACACTGGATTCAGCCCACTTTTAAAATATGTATTATTTATTTACATTTAGTTGATGTACCTTCAGACCATTCCCTGGGCTATTCATCTGCAATCTGTTCGGTCACACAAGGACAGATTAGCAGTTTCCAATTGGCAAAATATATGAAAGAGGTCAAATCTCCCAAACATAGCCCATGGAACAAAGATAGCAGTTAAGTACACTTTTTGAGTGTTCAAAGTAGCTTCACATTATCACCTCAGGAATCCCCACAATAATTATGTTAAGTAGAACTGCATCATTGTCAACATCATCATCCCCATATTGCTGCTGATGGAGACTAACAATAGCTTGTCTATGACCACCTGCTAAATTCATGATATTTGAACCAGTTAGTTCCTGGCTCACTGCTCACTCAAGGGGGTGGGTCTTAACTTTTAGGAGGCACCTGGGAGCATTATGGGGGCTAAAGTATTATGGATGCTTTAAGAACCCTTAATGAACACACAGAATCTCTGCATGGCCTTTAGTATTCTGGCCCCAAGTTCACTACTTGGATAAGACCTAACTATCTGCAAAATACAGTGCAATCCTATAGATGTCTATTCAGAGTAAGCCCCCTGGCTTACTTTCAGGAAAGCAGGAGTAGGCTTGTAACAACATAATCATGACTTCCAATGTTCTCAAAAAAGAAGAGTATCACTTTTGAGTGCTCCAAACACTTCGCAGGTGTTCTCAATAATACTTTCAACAGCCCTGTGAGTAAGTCTGAATTATTATTGAGTGCATGGGATGAGGGTGTAAACCCGGGGACCATTCAGTCTTTAGTTCATTCTTAGGCACTACATTTTAACATGTAACAAAATCTTGTTCATTTCTGCTCTGAAGACCTATTCTTAATGAACTTGCAGGCAGGGTTACCTCTAGCATGCAGACAAATAAGGGAGTTGCTTGGGACAGCACAATTCAAGGGTCGTCAGCCATGCTGGAAGTTAGCATGCCACATCTCCACATAAAATGGCTGTGATCCAGAATCCTCTCCAGTATTGGAGCACACCTGGATGCACATTCGGTTTATGGGGAGAGTCAGCCGTGATGGAAGAAATGCTCAAATCTGAGTTCTCTGCTGGCTCCCCAGAAGCATGGAAAGTTGCCTGGGGAACTTCAGCAACAACCCAGGAGGTTCCAGTTCACAGTTCCCACAGGGGTATCTGTGATGATCTAATGGTTGAAACTGTAAATATGTTGCAAAGTTTATTATTATGAGATGCATTTAGTTATATATCTTTAAAAAGTAAGGATTATAACTAGTAAAGTGAATGGCTAGGCCAGAGTGTACTCACTATTTGAAGTTGCAGGTCTGGATAAGTATGGAATGAGTGGTAAATGAGTGCTGATCGGCTAGTTGTTTAGAGTGCCTGGATTGGTGAGATGTGGGAGAGTGGGAGGAGCTGGAGAGCGAGTGAAGTATATATGTGTCAAGACGGACAGAGAGCTGACGGGTTGATTTGAGAGGGTTGTTGAGAGGGTGGATTGAGAGAGTTGAGAGAAAGAATCTGATGAGGTGTTTGAATGATTTAATATTTAGAGAGAGTGAAGTATAGCTTTAAGTACAGTTAGTTACAGAAGAAACAGTTTAAAACGTGTAAGAACTGTGACAGAAACCATTAAGCTTTGTACCTGAAACCATTACACAATTGTCTGAGGAAACCAATAAGCTTGTGCATGCAATATACTTATGTTAATAAATCTTGTTGAATTATACCAACTGGTGTGGTCTTTAGGTGTAGCTGAGGAAGGTACTGGTGGCAGCGGGAACAATAAGGGCTTGTCTGAGGCCAGGTTGCTGGGCTGTGGAGCTGTTGGGCCTAATGGTAAAGGCTAGTCAGGGGCAGCAACAGCAAGGGGCTACGATAAAATGTCACAGTATCCTTCCTATGGTCACAAATAATCAGCCCTATGAGTTTTTTAAACCAACCACCATATTTTTACCTGTTCTATACCTCTTGTTTTTGAAGCAAACATGGAATGCCATAGCAAAAAAAAAAATGTTCCAAGGAAGAATTACTAACCAGCTGTGCTCTGGCAAATACAATTGGAAGCCCAAATGCTGAGACAACAATGCCCGTCGTAAGAAATATGGCAAGTTCCTTGCAGGCGTTACTTGTAGCATCTGTGTCTTCAACTACTCTTCTGGATATGCAGTATGGAATTGGAGAGAGAGTGTAGAAGAACAGAACGAACAGGGGCCAATATTGACTAGGAGTAAAGAAAAAAAGTTAACAGTTTGCTATTTAACATTCTTCTTCTTGTATTCTTTTCAGATTAAACCACACTATCCTTACGCAAATTGACTTGTTTTCAGCAGCATTCCTATTTATTCACTGGATGCAGTGTAAGCAGAACACTCAAGGCTTTCCCTGTTTTAGATGTTTAGCTTTCAACAGCATTCCCTAAATGCTTTCACTGTGGCAGTCAAAAAAGAACTGAGCAGGAAGGCAAGAGCCATGGCCCCTAGACTGTGCAACTAAATGGTGGGGGTGACTCACCCACTAAAAAGTCTAATTATAGAAGCTTCCCAATATAGGCTCTACTCAAATGCATAACTCAGAGACCCTGAAAATGAAGCTGGTGAGTGGGGGAGGTGTGGGGAAAGTGTGTAGTACACTGGAATTAGATTGTAAAGGTAGAACCGGAGACCCTACTAATAGCCTCTTCCCCTATTAAAATAAGGAAAGCTTGAAGTGTGGTTTCTGAGTATCGGCTGAGTGGGGAGTTCGGTCCTCCAGCCCATTGAGTTTGATGCTTGAAACTAATATGACAGTTTTAGAAACAACCTGTTAACAGAGATATCTTCACTTTAATAAGAGCAAATTGCTTAAGCATAAAGAACTGTTGTTCAACCATAACAAAACTGGTTCACTGAAGATAGTGGAACTAAAATGACATATTCCTAAGTACTTCAATTAACTGTATTATGGATCACCCTGGAAGCCACAACTCATATTACAAATAGACTGAAGCTCCGTTGGTCATTCAGTTTTACCGTTCTGTGTCTCTTCTGAAGTATACACCTGGTGGATTACAACTTGAGAGACTTTTTATCTATGAGTTTTAGTAGCAGCAAAGTACAGTAACAATTTCAGCACACAGCTCAGAAGTGGCTGTGCTCAGCCAACAGCAAGAATTGCTGGCTTCTTTCTCCCTCTCCAAGCCTCAAAGGGCTACTGGTTCTTTGCTAGAATCAGTATTGATTTTGTTTATTTAAACCAGGGGGTTCCTTCCAGATGTTTTGACCCATCACTCCCATTTGCCCTGGGCAGCATAGCCAATGATGAAGGATGATAGGAATTGTAAGTCAAAACATCTGGAGTGCCACATGTTGCCCACCCTTGATTTAAACACACTAGATAAAGAGGATAAAAGAGAGCCAGGAATTAAAAGGAAACTAAGCAGCAAACAAGGATATATAAAAATATACATTACTTGTACTGCGGAAGTGCACAACCAAGCATAAGGAACATTAGTCCAATAGCTCCCCCAAAGGACAGGCTAATCAAAGCTGTAAAGACAGACATAAAACCATATCAGTCTACCAAAATATCGCTTCACGTTTTTCTTCCTACAGAGAAGAACTACAAGCAGAAGAGAGACTAGAGTACTGCTTCTCTTCTCCTCACCCACAACCTTCCAATTCAGCCACTTTGAATTCCAAAGATGTAGAACACTGAAGGCAGTTTTTAACATAGCAACTCCAGCTTGATAGAAGGAAGAGGACTGCCTGCTGTATTTATTTATTGCTGGTGATAACTGGATATTAGCTGGGTTGCTGTTTATTTTATGGTGTCTTATTATTGCTGTGGATTTTCAAATGTAAATGTAGGACATCATTAAGTAATTTACTGATATTGCATTAAGTGTCATAAATGCAAAAGCTTTTCTAGCCTAATAACTTTAGAATTTCTATAGCACCTTCACTGTTCAAAGTATTTCACATGCATCACCTCAGTCATTATTACAATATTCCTGTAAGGTAGGTTAATATTAATTTCCTCATATTGCGGGGGGGGGGAGCTGGGAGAAAGTGGCTTGCTCAAGGCATACAGAGAATTTATGGCAGAAGTGAAAGCCTATATACACAGCTGGGAGTAGGGCTCATCAAATGGTACTTACTTTTGGGTAGACATGTACAGTTGTAGTTTAAACGTCCTCCGGATGTTTAAACTACAACTCCAATAATCACCAGCCAGCATGGCAAATGGCCATTGTGGCAGGGAATGATAGGAGTTGTAGTCCGATACAAAATTGCCTAAGCCAATTAGGAATGGGAATCCAGCTAGAGCAAAATGAATGGTGTTACTGCAGGGGTTCCCTTTTATGTAGCTCTGTCCACAGTGCCATATGATGCATGTCTAAAGATCTAGCGGAAGCAGGTCTGTTAAAACAGCCGTGCTTTCTTTGGGTTGGAAACTCCAGATGGGAGACATCACATGACACAATTGCCATGACATTCTCTATGGCATCTCTCATAAAGATACCCCACTGTCTTATAGTCTTGCCTATTTATCATACTTAGCCCAACTTTCTTTCAGCCAGACAGAAGCATACACTGCTGTGGGCATTGATTTATAAGATTAATATTGTGAGCCATTTCAGGATGAGAGAAAGGGGGAAATGTATTTAAACAAATAAATACACATTAAATGCACAGGAACTGTTTGTTTCCTTTGGATCTTTTATTCACATTTCAGTAAGCCAGAGGGTAATTGAAGAACTCTAACTGGAACAGATATGCAGTTCAATCCTATACATGTTTACTCAGAAATAAATCCAACTGAGTTCAACTCTTTCCAGAGGAGTAGCTCTATTATTCTGTAGCAGCAAAAAGAGCAAAGAGTCCTGGGCAACTTACAGATTTATTGTTTCTGGGGCTTTTTGTGAAAGCGTCTACTTGTACAAAAGCTTATCCCGCAATTAAGTGCCATGAGTATGGGATGAGTTCAGCTGGGCCCACTTCTACATTTTAGGAGTGAAGCTTAAACTTCATCTTGTCTAAGATTTCATTCTGTTTCCAGCAGCTGCTACTCGCGATGCCTCTGGGAAGAGGATAAGCAGGGCATAAAAGCAGCAGCAATCCTCTACCCCAGTATCTGGCAATCTCTCCCCATATCACGCCTCTCTCCACATGGAGGATCTTTTTAGGTGTCATGCCAAATAAAGTGCTGATAAATATTTGCACCATTATTCGAATAATGGGAGGGGGTTGTTATTGTTCCCCGCCTCGATCTGGATGGAGAGGTGGGTTAGAAATAAAATAATAAATAAATAAAATAAAATCTAGCGCTGCAAACCACTCAAGCTTACACGATTGAAAGTTTGCTTATTTATTTATTGCATTTTTATACCGCCCTATAGCCGAAACTCTCTGGGCAGTTCACAAAAATTAAAACCATGAAGTCATGTTAAGAAATATAAGACATCGACAACAATATAGAAAACAACCAGGATTAAAAACCAAGCGGCAAAGATGAATACAGAAAAAGTTAACGTCCTGTTAAAACCAACGGGCCTTTTGCTTTCCAGGTAAACCTTGCTGCGAGGGGTGGGGGAGACACGGGAAGAGAGGGGGCGCGTGGGGGGGGGGGGGAGACCATAGGGCGCTCTCGGCCTTGCGCGCTTTCCTCGCCAAGCGGCCTCACACCCAGGCCGGCGCCCGTTGCTATGGAAACAAAGCTCCCCCCCCACCCCAACGCCGTCGGGGTACGTCACCGCCAGGATGGAGGGGCGACGTCCTTCCCCGAGACTAGCCTGAGAAACCCCCCTCCGCCCGCCCCTCCCTGCCTTGCTTCATCCCTCCCCATTCCACCTCTCCAAACCGCCCCGGCTAGGCTACCTTTGATGCCGGCCATGATGCTGCTATTATTGTCGCACAGGCCGCTCCCAGCCAACCACAAAGTGGCAGGAAGGCGGCCAGACGGACCCCGGAAGTGCGCGCTCTCAGAGCACAGAACCCGCTGGAGGTCACGGAGACCATAGACTCAAGAATTAGACTGACAAACGAACTCACAGCCTTTGGGTTACGTACATTCCCCCCCCCCCCCGCCAGAGGCGGGAGTGAGAGATACTGCTAGATATCAATCCGAAATTTTTAGCGCATCTGTGTTTGGACACCTGTAACATATACCTGTGATTATCAAAGTATGTGTTTCTGTTGTAAAATATGACCCAGGTAAGTTAGGGTTAACAGAATATAGGCTGACCATATGAAAAGGAGGACAAGGCTCCTGTATCTTTAACAGTTGAATTGAAAAGGGAATTTCAGCAGGTGTCATTTGTATGCATGCAGGACCTTGTGAAATTCCTTCTTCATCACAACAGTTAAAGCTGCAGGAGCCCTGCCTAGCATGACATAAGAGAACAGGGCTGCTGCAGCTTTAACTGTTGTGATGAAAAGGGAATTTCACCTGGTGCTGCATGCATACAAATGACGCCTGCTGAAATTCCCCTTTCAATACAACTGTTAAAGATACAGGAGCCCGGTCCAACTTTCCATATGGTCACCCTAGAAACTTTAGAGAGTGAGTGAAAGGTAGGAAGGGCGTGTGTGTGAGGATTCTGAGGTTTTAAAAGGGGGAACTGACAGAAGTCAGATAGGGATTGAAGAAAATACATCTAGTGAGTGGGATTTTAAGAACAGGATTTAGAAGGGGGTAGAGTAGGTAGGAATAATAAGTCCAACTATAGTTTAATTAATAATATATAACTCTTCTTGTATTGAATACATTTTATTTGTTTATTTATAAATACAAAATCCAGTGTCTTGGATAACAAAACCTTATCTTGTTACTTCTCTTGTATTGGGTAGAGGAAACCAATTAATCATATTGGGTGTCTCTTTTGACCTTGAGTAAAAAGGGCTGAAGCTTTGTGTGTCAATGAGGAGGACGGACCAAAGTGGACGCAGATGTCCTGTGGGGTTTCTCAGTTTCAACAGGTGGAAACCAGAGAAGGTATAACCTGTCGGCAAAGCGGTGAGGACTGAAATAAAGGGATCCAAAATAAAGGGGCTTTATTTCATCATAAACTGCTGAATAAAAAAAGAGGACAGAGACTTCTATAGTAACAGGAGAAACCTATCTCAAGAAAACCCAAGTAATAAGATTGTTTGGGTGAGAGAAACTCTGAGAATGGAATTTTTAATCATGAAAAAGGATGGACTCTTGGAGAGATGTAAGAGTCCGATTCTTTGGAAACACAGACAAAGTTTGCTATAACTGTGGTTTAATTAGTTATACTAAACCTAATTGTCCATGACAGGGTGAGAAGAAAGAAAAATCCACCTCAGTCAGGCATGTTCAAATTCAGAGGAACATAGAAAGGGAGCCTTACTTTGTTATAAGTTGAAGGGAGACCAAGTAGATGAATTTGATGACACTATCAGGCAGAAAGTGACCCTAAATGGAAATGAATTTATAGCTGTACTTGACACTGGTGCTGAAATTTCTTGATACATTCAGATCTAGTTAATCCTGAGAATATTTGCATAAGAGGAAAATGTGTTCAAATACCTTTGGCAAAAGTCAGAGTAGCCTGGAGAGCTTCTGAGGTTTGAAGTAGTAGAGGTTAACTCTAAACAAAGTGAATCATTTGTTTTTGGAAAAGAGATTATATCTCATGAGGGGCAACTATACATTGTAACCAGGTCCCAAAAAGGAGTGAGGGACAATGATTCTCTGGTAACAGAGGGAGGAGGCGTTCAGGACACAGTGTCAGGGACAGGCTTGTGGGTGAAGCTGATGCCGAGCAACCAAGTGAAATGGCAGGCAGTGAGACAGTGGAGTTAGTTATTTTAATTGATTCAGCTCAAGCTGACTGTGAAATGCTATTGAGAGTGATAGGGGGTTAGAAATACTAAAAACACAGGATCCCCTTTGGTGAAGCCCAAAAAGAACAAATCTTTTGGGAGAATGGTCTGTTTACACGGGAAATGATTGTCAGAAAATAGAGGGCAGAACTGTGAGGCTGAAAAGCAGTTGATTGTTCCTCAGCCATACAGACAACAATTGTTGAGATGAGCCCATGACTTGGTCTCAGACAAAGGGACTGTGTTTTTGTCAGAACTAATTAAATGTTTGCGGAGGTATTGTGGTACAAAACACCTACCTTCAACAAATGGGTTGGTTGAAAAATATAATGGGACCCTTAAATATATGATTAAACCTATGTAACTCATCATCCTTATTATTGGGATAAGAGACTTCCTTGTATGCTGTTTGCATATCATTAAGTGCCCCTGATTTCAACAGGTTGAAATTGATGTTTGAACTGATGTTTGGTAGAAAAGTGAGGGGGCCTCTGAATATCATGAGAGAAAGTTGAGAAAGTCTTTTATCAGGAAAAGGTATTGATAGTACAATATATTATGGATTTCCAAAAAAACGGAAAGAAATGGTGGAACTGGCACAGACAGACTTAGCCACTGCTCAGCAAAAACAACAGCAATACTATGATAGAAAAGCTAGATAAGTGAGAAGGTTATGGTCTTCCAACCAATGAACCATAACAAATTAGAAGCTAGAAGGGAAGGACCTTATGTGGTTAAGGACAAATATGATCTAACCATTTATATTGTTAACAAATCTAATGGAGGAAAGGATAAGGTTGTGCATATCACCATGCTTAAACCTTATTATTGTCATGAGGGCCCAGTGTACCATCTGACTATGTTGACAGCTAATGAAAATAAATTAGATCAAGATCATTTACAAGAAAGGAAGGAAGGAGGAGGTCTTCATCAGATAAGGTGGCAGAAGGACACTCCAACAAAACTCCAGGTAGCCATCTTGAAAATTCTGCAGCAGTTTTCACATCTTTTAGTTCTAAGCCTGGTAGAACTAATGTCATTAGTCATGTGATTAATACTGGAGACCATCCACCCATCTGAAAAGCTACTTATACAGTGAATGGGAAAGTGTTTCCAGAAATAAGACATTGATCCAGGAGTTGGGAGTAATTACAGAGTCATCTAGTCCTTGGGCCTCACCCATAGTGTTGGTAGCTAAACCAGATGGATCTATTCATTTCTGTATGTATTACAGAAGGTTAAACAAAATAACTGTCGTAGATGCCTATCCCATGCCTAGAATAAATGCTTTGTTGAACATCACCATCATCATCAAATTTCATTTCTATACCACCCAATAGCCAAAGATCTCTGGACAGTTTACAACAGTTCATAAGAGAAAACACAGCATAAAAATAGGACTATACAAAATTTAAAACAATTTAGACAACTAAAACAGTTTTAATAGAATACTAGACCTGTTTAGATGGCTAGCATAAGTGCTCCATCATATACTGTTAAATACCTAAGAGTAGAGGACAGTTTTAACCTGGCACCAAAAAGATGATAGTGTTGGCTGCATGTTAAGCTCTGCATCCATAATGTCTACCATTGATTTTGGCAAATGAATTTGGAAGAAAAATCCAGGGGAAATCTGCTTTTCTAACACTGGATGGACTATATGAGTTTACAGCCGTCCGTTTTGGATTAATGAACAGTCCATCTTCATTTCAAATTCTAGTTAATAAAGTGCTCAGAGGCATGTCTGATTTCACAAGTAAAAATTTTACTTGAGCATCTCAAGCAGCCATTTGAGAAGGCTGGTCTTACAATCAAACCCTCTAAATGCCAGTTTGGAAGAAGTGAAGTTGTATATTTGGAACATCAGGTGAGGAATGAACTGAATGGTTTCTCAGTTTCAACAGATAGAAACTGGAGGGGGTATAACCCAGGGCAGGAGCATCATAATACCACTGTGTCTGCCTAAAAACAAAAGGTAACAGCAAAGACAGGAATGTTCTGTGTGACACAGGCTTGTTTTGGGGGGGGTACTTTTTGGAATTTTAAAAACATGGACAGTGCAATCCTATATGTGTCTACGTAGAAGTCCAATTTATGTCAAGTAGGCTAACGATTGCAGCCGTAAAAACATATGGCAGTGGAGGCTGGTGGCTCTGACTTCTGATGAGCTGTGAATCCATTTTGGGTTTCAGTCAGAACCAGCCAGAACTCTAAAGGAGGTATCCAAGGTGCTGAATCTATTTGGGATCTAGGGTTCAGCACCTTGGATAGCTCCTTTAGAGTTCTGGCTGGTTCTGACTGAAACCCGGAATGGATTCACAGCCCATCAGAAGTCAGAGCCACCAACCTGGTTGTTGTGAGGATAAAATAGAGAGGAGAAGGTCCATATAAACTGGGTTCCTTGCAAGAGGGGAAAAGGCGGGATATAAATGTAATAATAATAAATTATCTTATGAATCTTTTCTAAAAAAACACACACACATTCCAATTGACCAATCACTGAAGTTTATTTATTATTATTATTATTATTATTATTATTATTAAACAGTCCAATAATTTTAAAGCTTTATTTTCTGGCTTTTTTTCATTGCAAAATCATGAATTAATGATGTTACTGTCTGATGCTATTACTTAACTACCTTTTGAAAGCATTTGATAGGAGTTGCATGATATGTCTGGTAACTTTTTCTCATTGTCAGTTACTACATGAAAGACACCGTTTCTGTACGGATGACCTTATCATTTTTTCTTCATCTACTTCCCTAGTTAATTTATAGTCTCAGCCAGACTACAGAAAGGCTATTTCTGTTTTCAAAGACCTGGATGACTCACCGGTGTCCTTTAGCTTCTTTTTAGTTCTCTTTGTTGAATCTCCTGGCTGCTTGAATTGTATTTATAGCCAGACATAGCAGTGTGGCATGTGAACTAATCTTTTACTCATATATATTTTGGGCCTATAAATCTTACCAGCAGCACTAGCTCCCACTGTCCCTCAGATGAATGTCCCTAATTATGATGGTGCTTTGTCCCTCCCACCACCTGTCCCTGCCTGCCTGCTTGCCTATGCACAAGGATTACTGAAACTGGAACGTCATGAGAGAGCAAGTCACATAGAGAAATTTGTGCTTCCCTGCCTCTCAAACTGCAAGCAATAGTTTAATTGCACAAATACATTCTCTACTACTAACTGTTCAGAATGATGCTTGATCTGCTTGAACACTGCTTCTGATTGGCTCCAGCAAATCTCAGAAGATCTGGACAAGACATATGTAGCTACGTGGAAATAAGTTTCCATAAATATCCTCAAGCATGATCTGCAATTTAGCTTCATTTTCCCTCTGCCCTCCCCACATATGATAGGATGCCCCCCTCAGTTTTTGGACCATGGAAATTGTACCCTTCCCCCACCCCCACCCCCACCCCCATACTAGGGTCCTGTTTGTAGTTGCATTGGAATTGGCAGAATATCTTTAAACACATTGATATAAATATATATTTATTTATGTTATTTAATAGTTTCAATATAATTTCAAAATAGTTTCAAATTTAAAAACAAACAATTAAATTATTTTTGTTCGGGTAACCTCCCTGTGGGAATGTGGATATAGTATATCTTGACTTCAGCAAAGCTTTTGACAAAGTGCCCCATGACATTCTGACTCACAAACTAGTGAAAAGTGGGCTAGATGGAACAACTATTAGGTGGATCCACAGTTGACTACAGAATCGGACTCAAATAATGCTTATCAATGGTACCTTTTCACACTGGGGGGAGGTAACGAGCAGGGTACCATAGGGCTCAGTCCTGGGCCCAGTGCTCTTCAAATTTTTTATTAATGATTTGGATGAGGAGGTGCAGGGAATGCTTATCAAATTTGCAGATGATACAAAATTGGGTGGGATCACTAATACCCTGGGAAGACAGAACTAAACTCCAAAGTGATCATGATAGACTGGAGTGCTGGGCTGAAAACAACAGAATGAAATTTAATAGGGATAAATGCCAAGTTCTACACCTAGGAAAAAGAAACCAAATGCAGAGTTACAAGATGGGGGATACTTGGCTAAGCAATACGACAAGCAAGAAGGATCTTGGAATTGCTGTAGATCAGAAGCTGAACATGAGCCAACAGTGTGACATGGCTGCAAAAAAAGCAAATGCTATTTTGGGCTGCACTAATAGAAGTATAGCTTCCAAATCGTGTGAGGTACTGGTTCCCCTCTATTCAGTACTGGTTAGGCCTCATCATGAACATTGTGTCCAGTTCTGGGCACCACACTTCAAGCAGGATGCAGACAATCTGGAGCGTGTTCAGAGGTGGGCAACAAGGATGATTAGGGGTCTGGAAACAAAGCCCTATGAGGAGAGATTGAAAGAACTAGGCGTGTTTAGCCTGGAGAAGAGAAGATTGAGGGGAGACATGATAGCACTCTTCAAATACTTGAAAGGTTGTCACACAGAGGAGGGCCAGGATCTCTTCTCGATTAACCCAGAGTCCAGGACACGGAATAATGAGCTCAAGTTACAGGAAGCCAGATTCTGGCTGGACATCAGGAAAAACTTCCTGACTGTTAGAGCAATACGACAATGGAACCAATGACCTAGGGAAGTGGTGGGCTCTCCCACACTAGAGGCATTCAACAGGCAGCTGGACAACCATCTGTCAGGGATGCTTTAAGGTAGATTCCTGCATTGAGCAGGGGGTTGGACTTGATGGCCTTATAGGCCCCTTCCAACTCTATTATTCTATGATTCTATGAAATTACTCAAGTTAGAAAGAACAGGAACTCCTATCTTTAAAGCTATCTTTTATTTCTGGGGGGAACCACTACTGCCCAATCACTACTACACTAAAATCCCAAATTTCTCCATTGAGTTCTACAGGCAGCTGTCATTTCTGCTCTTCAGGAGATTTTTAAATAGCTTCGCCCATTGACCTGGATGTTCCCTATCCAGACAATAGATAACTGAAATATTTTCTTATTTCTGCGATTCCTGATAGGCACTAAATCTGAATATTAGCAGATTGGTAGCTCCTAAACTTTGTGTAATGGGGAACTACATAGATAGAGATGACAGGAACTGCACATGTAACTTGTTGGGGCACTATAGGAGTATGTTGGAATTTATACAAGCTTTGAACCTTCCTTTCCACACCCATTCCCAGTTCACCAACCCTCATTACTTCATCATGTAAATACCACTCAAAATGGTCCTGTGAATCACTCCCAACATTCTTCTTACTAGTGTGATGTGGTTGGGGAAGTATTCTTGTAGAACATGTGGAAATACTCCTATTCCCCCACCTGTTTACCTCACAAATTAAAATATTCCAAGGAAAAGCAATTCAGTGGATTTCAAACTGAATTCCAGGGAACTTGGGAGTTCCTCAGAATCTAATGAAGCAAAGTTAATTAATGATGGGCAAGTTTCCCTGAAAAAAACAAACCCAGCTTGTTCAACACTGGCAAAAAGTTATCATTTTATCTATTTTCTATATCTCAAAGCAACACAGATTACTTCCATGTCTGGAACTCCATCATCCAAGAGAAATGTGCTAAACGAAATTAGCACTTCTGTCAGTGCTTGGAACTATTTTTGGGAAATAACCCAGGATTATTCCAGGAAGATTATCTATCCACCAAGTCCAGTATATATTCAGAAATTTCCCTGGGATGTACACAACAGCCTTTAATAAATACCTTTATGTACTTTTTGTTTTTAGTGTGTACACCCTATAAATAAAGCATCCAGAAGGGCACTGTAAATCAATACTACTGAATATACAAAGTGGAAAAAAGAGCTAAAAAATGTATTCTTTAACCACCATAATTTGATCATGTTTTAAACCTGCAATATTATGGACACTTTCTTGGAAGAAAGTCCCATTGAACAAAATGAGTAAAAATGCACAGGACTGTGCAGTGCTACAGTTATTTCCATCCTGATTTGTAATGCATTTATTCTGAAGTAATCCCATTTTATTTCCATGGTGTTTACTTCCTAGTGTTTGGGATTGCAGCCCTACTTGAAAGTAAGTCCTACTGTGATATATATAAGGTAAACTTGGCTAGGTTCGGCTGTTACAGCCCAATCCCTTGCATGTTTGCTTGAAAATAAACCCCACAATGGGGTTTACTTCCAAGTGAGCATAGGATTGTAATTTAGGCTGATAACAAGTGCAACCCAATCCCATACAACAGAGTTTAACACTTACATCCAAGTGTATATAGGATCGTTGCATTAAAATGTCATCCTAGCCTCTTTACTCAGAAGTAAATCTGATTTTTTGGTAGGATTTTTAATGCTTAGGATTTCAGCCTTCCTAGGAACCCAGTACCACTGGATCTGGGGTTGCTATTTTTTTTAAATTGGCTCCTGTGCCTTTCACAACAGCTTCAGCTACTGAAATCAAACTGCTGTTAAAAGTTCGGGAGCAGGCAAAGGTGTTCCCCTCCCCTTTGTCATAGTTAGACAGTTTGCAACCTTATTTAGATCATATATTGCGCAGTTGGATGATTTATTGCATCATACATATTCAGCAACGTCACTAGCCAAGTCATGGATTTTGACCAAGGGAGCTCTGGCTTACGAAATCTCATACCAACAATGCATTATGAATTTAATGAAGGTGCCAAAAAGGCTCTTTGTGTTCCGAGCGATTAAAACAGCTCTTTGGGAATTCGTCCATTGTTCGAAATAACCAACAAAGCTCTAAGGATTCTAATCGTTCTTAGGCCTTTGTTTACCAACAATTAATCACCCAAACAGGTCACAGGCTCCATGTACACGTCACGCAATCCCATTGGTTCTAGTTTGTCGTTTGATCCCCCTCACTTTTTTTTTTTTTTTGTCTGTCCCGCCTTTCGTACAGGCAGAGCCACTGACGGGAGAGAGGCCAATCAATTGTACGTGAGGGGAGGGACAGCTAGCGACATCCGACCAATCCGCGGCCCTGCCGGACAAACCCCTATCCGCTCATTGGCTCCGCGTGCGCGAGAAGCGGGCATCGAGACGACGATGACGCGCCCGACTTGAAGATGGCGCCGGCCGCCTGCTCCGCCCACTGACGCCCGAGTTTGGCTCGGCCTCAGGAGGGGGAGGAGGCAGCCATTCGGCGGGCCAATCGGAGGCGCCGAGGGCATCGACGCGTTCACCGTCGCCACGGTCCGAAGGCGAAGATTTCGGGCTGGACTGGCTCGCTGAGGTGCCGCAATGGCGTCGTCGTCGTGGAGCCTGCCGCTGTTGGTGGTGCTGACAGGAACCGGGCTGGCGTGGAGCTGGGCGCCGCAGGGTGAGTCCGAGTCGAGTGGGAACCGCCAGCAGCCAGCCGCTTTCCCGCGTCCCTGGCCTGCGGGAGGGCGGCGACTGGCCCTCGCCGTCCCCGCCGCCGTTATTACAATTTAGGATGTGTTTTTTAGGATGTTTTATTGCTATTTTAATAATGTGCGCCATGTTTTTAATCAGTTTTATGTATTTTTTAAATCATATTTTATATTCACTGCTGTTCCCTGCCTCGATCCAAACGGAGAGGCGGGTAAGAAATTATTATTATTATATTATTATTATTATTATTTATTCCATTTATATACCTCCCCATAGCTGAAGCTTTCTGGACAGTTTACAAAAATTAAAAACATTGAACATTAAAAAAATATATATATATACAAAATTTAAAACCATAAACAGCATAAAAACAAGTTATAAATACAAATAATAAATATAATAATAATAACAACAACACTCTATTAGCCATGAAAGCCGAATAGGCCTTCCAGGTTCAGAAGCAGTTTAGGGTTCTAGTCCCCACTTGGCCATGAAGGTCGCTGGGCGACTTTGGGCGGGTCACTGACTCCCAGCCTAACCTACCACGCAGGGTTGTTGTAGGATAAAGTGGAGAGGGAGGAAGACCATGGAGGCCACCTTGGGTTCCTTGGAGGAAAGTCAGGATATATACATGAACTAAAGAAAGAAAGGAAATAAACCTCTGGGCAACCAGGGCAGTACCAGGGGCTGGGGCTGGAGAGACAATACCTATTACTGTAGGCACAATAAACAGGAGAGAGCTGTTAATAATAATAATTATAATAATATATTTATTTCTTGCCTACCTCTCCCTCCAGATTGAGGCAGGGAACAAGGCCTTCATGCCTTTCTTGTAAAGCTCCCACAGGCACCTGGCTAGTCACTAGATGATCAGCTGGCCTGATTTAGCAGAACTCCTCTGATTTTTCTCTAGTAACCATAGTGACTAAAGGGAAAACTCCTTGATTTATTATTGCATTTCTAATCCGCCCAATAATTGTTATTTTCAGTACACCTCTGAACACCAAGTACTCAGCAGACTAGAGGATGACTTGTAGTTTTTATGGCCTCTTGGGAGCTTCAGAGGCACTTTAGAAAAACAAATCTTGGACTAGATGGGCTTTCGGTCAGATCTAGTAGAGAAGTCTTAAAACTATTTTGAGCCATAATAGCCAACAACTAAATTCTGTGACTTACTCGGAAGTTAGACTCGCTTTGTTCAGTGGGCTTCAAGTAAGTGTGGAGAGATGGAATCACCATGTTCAGACAGAAAAATCCCATGATTACATGCTGGGCAAACAACACGGGGTTTGGCTACACCTTGATTGTAGAGATTCCAGAAGCATCTAGCTGACTGCTATTATTATTATCATTATTATGATTAATTACATTTATATACCTCCCCATAGCTGAAGCTCTCTGGGTAGTTTACAAAAATTAAAAGATTGAACATTAAAAAGTCAATATACAAAATTTAAAACTGTAAAACATAAAACAGCTGATATTTAAAACATTTTAAACTTTTAAGCCTGGCCACAAAGTCAGTTAAAACCTCAACTTAAGCTGTTAAAATGCCTGGGAGAAAAGAAAAGTTTTGACCTGGCGCCGAAAAGATCATAGTGTTGGTGCTAGGTGGGCCTCATCGGGGAGATCATTCCATAATTGGGGGGGCCACCACAGAGAAGACGCCCTCCCTTGTTGCCATCCTTCGAGCTTCCCTCGGAGTAGGCACCCGGAGGAGGACCTTAGATGTTGAGCGTAGTGTACGGGTAGGTTCATGTCTGGAAAGGCGTTCCATCAGGTATTGTGGTCCCAAACTGTGTAAGGCTTTATAGGTTAAAACCAGCACCTTGAATCGGGCTCGGAAACATACAGCCAATGCAAGCGGGCCAGAATTTTGGAAAAGAATCCTTTACTACATGAGCACATTAGCCTGATCCAGCAAACCAGTACTTACTTACCAATTACGCCGTAGCATTTATGTATATAGTAGAACATACATATTTTTTTTAACAAAAGATCCTATGCTAAATTTTCAGACAGTGGAGAGCCGTGTGTATGTGTATTAAATTAGGTAAACTTACTAAATCAGCATTTGGGAATTATTCTAAGAAATTCTTTGTTGGTTTTTAATGCTTTATTCTGGAAAAATGTTTATTCTCCTTAAAAAAAAACCTTAAGATATGCATTGCCAACTTTGTATAGTGTTCCTCTACCTGTTATGTAACCCAAACTTGCATGTATTCCTTCAGAGAAAATCTTGCTGCGAGATATCCAAGTCCTGACACTCTATCCAGGCAAGTACACAAATTATCGGCGGACGTCTCCAGTCCCTCAGTTGCAGTGCACTGGAGGCTCAGCTGGATGTAGTGCATACACCCCTGAGGTTGTCCAGTGTTACAACAAAGGCTGGGATGGCTATGATGTACAGGTATGTTTAAAACCTTGCATGGAGGATATAGCCCTGGCCTTAGGATGAGGAAACTCTGTATATCTTCTGGGAGTGTTTTCTTGATAACTTAAAAAAGACTAGATGACAAGATATTGGGGTTGGGATGGGGGAATAAGCTTGTTTGATGGACTCTGGTGATATCACTTGTTTGGAATAAAGGAACTGTATACAAATCCTGGAAGGCACAAGAAAAAACTAGTACAATATATAATGTCTTATTTTTAAAAAAATTGACTATTTTGATCCAAATGTTAGATGTGTAGATCCGTAAGAGTAATTCCTTGGTCTATAGCATTCCTTAAAATAGAGAAGAACAGGTGTGGGTTTTTTTTTTGGTATGTTTGTTTTTTAACTATTACTTCTGGCGTATGGTAAATTTAGATAGGTTATTTGTAGTTGTGCTGAGTTGTTAGGAAAGTAAGGGCAAAATCCTATGCATGTTTGGACAGAAAAAGTCCTATACCTCCCAGCATCTGCCAGCCAGTCATGCTTAAGACAAGCTGATTTTTTTTCAGGCAGGTGTGGAGCTAGGTAGACTACATGTGATGCTTGCTAGTTGACTTTGAACAACGTTTTTGACACTTCCTTTGCCAAATAATTTGAAACTCAATAAACTCAATCAATATGTAAAATTAAGGGTACAATCCTATGCATGTTGGATGGGGAACGCTAGGGCTGGTAGGACTTTTTTCTGTCTAAACATGCACTGACTTGCACCCCAAGTCAGTGTTTGGATGTTACAAAGTTTAAACCTTACAAAAGCATTACAACGCTACAAATCGTAAATGGGGTGCAATCCAAATTTTTCAAAGTTTTTTTTCTTGTGAACTGGACTGAAATTGCAGAGTATACAAATACTGTTAACTGCTTATTTTTGAACTAGTTATTTTTAAAAAATCATGTGGTTAATTTTATTGTAAAAATTACAAATGATGTTTCCCTTTTTTAGTGGGAGTGCAAAGCACACTTGGATGTTTCATACCGCTTTGGAAAAATCGAAGTAAGCTGTGAAGGCTATGATTACGCAGATGACCCTTACATATTAAAAGGATCATGTGGCTTGGAGTACACATTAGAGTTAACAAAGGATGGACAGCAAAAGTCTAATGCCTTTGGTGGGAACTACTATTCCACAACTTCTCATGATTCATTAGGTTCAGGTGCTGGACTGGTCCTGATAATAGTATTTGTGGTCCTTGTTTATGGCGTCTACAAGCTGTTCCTCTGTGATAACCGTCCACAACATGGTTTCTGTAACGATGATGGGAATTCAGGAACCAATTGGCAGGATTATCGGAGCCCACCTCCGCCAGGATTTAAATCAGATAGGCAGGATTATCAAAGCCCACCTCCACCAGGATTTAAATCACACTTTGCAGGTAAAGTTTTCGCTTATTTGGCAGCAGGAACATACAAGCATTGGGATATCATGCCCAAAGGTGGAAAGTAATAAACAAGCCACTGGAATTGTGTACAATTCTTCATTAGTCATGCCCGAGCCCAACTCAGGTCCATAATTCACTATTGTAGTCTAAACCAGAAGTGCAGGCAACAATGCCCACTAAAAGGATTATGAGGTGGAAAGAATGTAAGAAAAAGCCCTGCTGGATCAGGTCAAAGTTCTGTCTAGTCCAGCATTCTGTTCCTAAAGTGACCAACCAGATGCCCCTGGGAAGGCCATGAATGAATGCAATAGCACCTTTCTGTTTGCTTCTCCTAGCATCTGGTGTACAGAAGTATATTGCCTCTGATACCGAAGATAATATATACTTGGTGCCATAGTGATGTAGACTGCACCGCCTGTGCTGAGCCTTGACTCTAATCTAGTCCTTCTGCACTGCAGATTGGTGGGAGATCATGTGTACTTTATGACTTGTTTTCTGTAGATAAATCCTCTTCTACCGTTAGTTACTACTTATGTATTTATTATTCAGGGAAAGGCCCAGGGGAAGATTGTGGCAGTGTCGCAGGTGCATGTGTATTACTGCTGTATTATTAAGATGATCTTTCTATGCCTTTCAAACCTCAGTCTCTGAAAAGAGAACAGTAACGTCAAAACTTAAGCATAACCGTGTTTCCCCTGAAATATACAAATACAGGGTTTCTAATGGCAGATCCAGAGTCAATGCAAAGGCAAATTGGAATGCTTGTTGATTGTACCCTTTCCATTAACACTGCAGTTCCTCTGTGCTGCAATCCTAACCTGTTTATTAGGAAGTAAGTCCCACTGACTTCACTGAATTTTATGAGATTTTCTTTTGGGAACCGCCCAGACAGCTTCAGCTATTGGATGTTATAGAAATTAAATAAATAAATAAATGAACAAATTTAGGTTAAGGCTATTACATCTTAAATTGTTTAGGTTTCTAGCAAAGAATATGCTACCTTGCCTGCACTGCAGTGATATTCTTCTTTTTGGGGGCTAATTCACATCAGCTGATGATTTGAATGTGTAAATGAACATCACAGGCTTTCATATCACGTCACCTCAAACTATGTTTTGAGTGGAGCACTCAACATAATGGATATGCATGTGTCAACCAGCCTATTTCCCCTCAGAATCATTCCTCAGAGTTCTTCAACAGGGCTTGGTTCAAAGCCTGAAATCATTGGAGAGCATGCCAGGCTTTTGAGTGGTATGCTGAGGCAATTCGGCTATATATTTATTTTTAATTTAAAGAAAATGTGAAAGAGCTTTGATTTCAAAGACTTTTTCCCCATCTAAATCTATGTCTCCTTATTTGAATTAAGGAGGTGCTCGTAGTTCCAGTTATGATTCAAATTCAGGACCAGGTTTCTGGACTGGATTAGGTGCCGGAGGACTACTGGGATACTTGGCTGGCAACCGAAGGTAATCAATCTTATTTTCTCTCCATCCTATTTTCTCTTGGTAACAATCCTTCCTGTGCCTAATGGACAATATATTTACATAAAATATAGGTAGAAGGTGAAGGGAATGGAATCCTTACCGCCAAAAATTTTAGCACTACCCAATTTTAATCATGGTATTTTTTTTGCTTATAGATTCACTTCTAAACAAAAGGAAAACTTTGATTTTCAATTTTTTAAAAAAAAATATCCCACATTTTAATGTTGCTTTCCTTAAGGCAGGGGTGGGGAACCTTTTTCCTATGAAGGGCTATTGACCCAAAGGAAAAGTCAACCAAGCGCATACTGCAGTCAGTGGTGTACAGAGCCAGAGGTTGGCAGAGCCAAAGACAAAAGTGGGTGGATGGTGTAGTATTTTTTCTCTCTGTGACATCGAGCGTGAAATTTGGCTGAGGGCAGCAGGTTTCCCAATCCTAAGGTTGTAAATATATAGTGCTCGAATCAGTAATTACTGGGAGACGTTATCCTGGTGCCTGACCACTTATGAAGGAGTTGGCTTATGTACAGGTACAGCTAGGAATTTGGTGGTGGATTTGGTGGAGGAGGGCTCCTCCCTCCATTGTCACCACCAGCAGCTTTTCCAGCAGGCTCCATGGAGAGAGATGAGAGTGAGATCAGGGCTTCCTATATGTCGTGTATTTTTTAAAAAATATTGTAAGCCTGTGTCCAGGGACCGGCTTGTTTAATTGATTGTGCGTTAGTCACTGTGGGGTGCTGCAGAGGGGGGAGAGAAGGAGGCTGGAGAGTCCTGTGGATTCTGCCTAAGCCGGTCTCTCCAGTCTCCTCCCTCTCCACAGAAATGCCCCTTTTACCTCCTCTCTGCTTTTGTGACCTCAGAGAGGCAGCTGGTATTGGTTGTCTCCATTCCAGCTGCGAGGAGGAGGGCTGGGGAGTGTGAATTCCTGGGTCTGAGGTCGGAGCACTGTCTCTAACCCTGGATCTAGGAATCCAAAATATCCCTATGCTTCCCAGATGCTGTCTAGTGGCCATAGGATTGCTCCCCCTTGCCTTTTTTAGGTTCTTTGCAAATATTATTTACACAACTTGTGCGGTTTTAGTTTTGCACTGAATTTCTGTGTACATCTAAATGACTTTTAAGTGACATAATTTCTTTGGGATGCTCTTAGCTACCTTCACAACCTATTTTAATTGCTCTGCATCAGTTAATTAACCTATAAGGGACCAGATAAAATCTCAAGCTATTCTATGGAGAAGTGCTGCTTCAGTATTTCCTTTTTGAAATGATGACTATCTTCTGTGCAGCCAACCTTTCTCACGGTTAAGCGAAAGCTTGGCTTTTTAAATTGTTGTTGTGTCTTTGAAAAGTTTTTTTTAAAATGTCTGACTATGTTTTTATTTGATTACAATTTTTATTTTCCAGAATATTGTAAACTGCCTTAGTTGGCTTCAGAAGGATGGAACAGAAATACAACAAATACTTAATAAATAAGCTTCATTTGTTTCTGTGGGCAGCCTTTCTGAGAGTTACACTGGTGGTTTTAGGCATGTTCATTATCTTCCTGTGTTTGAAAATCTTGATATAATTTGTTCCCAATTATGAGGCATGGATTAATGGCAAATAGGTCACTGTGTTGGTTCACAATATTACTCTTTGTTAAATTGAAATTCATTATTTTAATGGAACTACAGGGAGGTTCACCTCCCATTTGTTGTGATTATTGAATATGTATGGATATGTATAAATGTGCTTTTCCTATGATGGTTTGTTTGTTTACTGGAGGGGCTTTACAGTAAATGACTTTCCACTAACTTTCTAAATTATTTGGCTCTTTAAATGTTACATTAATATACAGAGGAAAATATTGACACTTACCATTTATGGTTTTTTAATGGTTTAAACTATTTTCCCTCCAGATCACCTTCATATCATTCATATTCTCCTTACAATACATGGGCTGGCCCAAGTGCTCCACCTCCTGCATTTGGCACTTCAAATAGCTCTTCAGCATCTCATAATTTAGGGACAAGGTCCACCTCTGGTAAGTTATAAGCCATATTTATTTTGATTTTTCTGGCTAACCACAGACAGTGTGATATCAAACCTTTAGCTTCAGTCCAGAGAAATAAATTCTATTTAATTTCTGTTAAAATCAACAGGACTTAGGTTAGTGACAAATAATTTATCCCATAGCTTTCAATAGGACTTAGGCCTAGTTCTCACCGAGGTGGAATATCTGTCTCTGGATTGGAGAACTTCAAAATGCAGGAATGGGTTTACATTGTTTAATGCTTTGCACCAAAACAAATCACTGCATATAGAAAACTATTACGTTGGGGAGAAGGCTAGGGTAGAGCTGATTTCTGTCTATTTTCTAAAGTTCTTACATGTATTTACTTAAAAGAAGCTTGATTGAACACAGTGACTTCCTTCTGAGAAAACCTGTTGTCTGGTCTTCTTTTCCCCCCTTGCTGATGAACCTTTTGCTGTCTATTGAACTGCATGTACCCCCGTGTTCCTGTAGCTTGAGTTCCACCTTGTGCTTATGTCCTACAACTGGGAAAAGAAAAGAACCAATGGGAGACAATTTGATTTTTGAGGTCAAGCATTTCTGAGCCCAAACGAAATAGGCCATTTATTAATATGGCACATCATGAATATTTCTGACTATAAACCAAACAGTGTATATATCTACTTTCCATTTCATGGAGAACCACTGTTCTGCCCAGTAATTATAAAATCTTGCCTCTGGAGAGTTCTGGGTCCGCAATAGAGTGAGTTAAGCATGCTTCAACTCACTGGACTCAGTTGACTTAAGTGCATCTAACTCTGTTAGAAGACTCTTGTCTTCAATAAGTGGTCTTGCTTACTGTTCTTGAAATGTCTACATAGAGAGCCAAACAAAAAAAAACCACTAATTTCATCATAGCTGTTTTTGTTTGGCTCTCTATGTAGAAATTTAAGAACAGTAAGCAAGACCACTTATTGGAGACGAGAGTGAGAGTATAGTGCAGAGTTAGATGCACTTAAGTCAACTGGGTTATTTCAGAAAGCAGAAGTGGTGAGTGAGACGGAGGCTCACTTCCATGCGGCCATGCCAGTTCCTGGGTTTTTAAACCCAGGAATTTGAATTGGCTGTTCTATCCGACACAAGTCAATGAGCCATTTCACATATAGTGCTAAACCATGGTTTCACTTTATAAGGATGAGCAGCAATGAGTTTCAGGCTCATGCATTTCCCCTTCTCCTCTGGCTCAGTGATGAGGAAGCTTTTGGTTCAGATTTTGATTAACAATGACTTGTGTTGATTGAATCCAACAAATGTATTAATCTGAACTCTGTCTAGTTATGAAGCTGGCTTGTTTCCATTAATGGTAGTTAAGATTAGTCACAGTTTTAGGATGTGGATGACAGGCTGAGCTACATGTCAATCTAAAACAGAAGTGGAAGTTTCCAGTCTCATTTTAAGCATACTGGAGGGAGAAGAGGGAGCATGTGAGCCTGACACTAGCTGTGGTTCAACCCCCTCATACTAAATCATGGTCGTAGATATAGATAAATACATAAATCTACTCACCCCAGCAATTAGCTATTGACTAATAATATTTTTTTCTTTTCCCAACCTCGTAGGTTTTGGAGGCACAAAAAGAAGATGAAGCTCAGCTTCTGATTTGCCTGAACAAGTGAATAAAAGCAACATTCCACCAGTTCTGAAAACGGTTTTAAGTCTGTTTGCAGTTTTGGATTCAGTTGCACATATTTGTATTTCAGTTTTTAAAACAATGTAGTTAAAATTTAAGCTTAAAGAGATGCTGTTTTTGGTAATTGTATGGAAAGGAAAATGGAGAAAAAGGCAGATACAGAAATTCAGTCTGAAATCATTAAGACATATTTTTCTCTTTGGAATAGGGTGGCCAAGTAAAACTTGCATAACAATTTATACCTGTTAAAATTCCCTCTTCTCCACAACTATTAAAGGTGCAGGAGCCTGTCCTCTTTTGTAGCTGGCTGTCCTAGTCATGCACCACTAACTGTGCATACTAACCTGCATCCCAGTTTCCATCAAATAACACATCCAGCCGGTTCAAAAGACCTGGATGGGCATTATAACATGCATTACATCCTGATGCACAAAATAGTTTTCCTGCAAGATTCTCTCTTGCTAGATCAGGGTGTTACCTTCTTGGCGTGGCAGGATATTGGTGACATAATATTCTTTGGACACTTCTAATTGGTAAACCACCTTTTCATTTAGACAACCTTCCTTCCCAGTCTTAATGAAAGTGAAAATTGTGGATGTTGTCTTGGCTTCCCTCCCTCCTCCCCTCTAGGAAAAAACTAATCCCCAATTGTTTAGGTTCTAAAATAAAGTCACGTTTCATGTTAACACTGTCAAAGCAAGTGTGATTTCTTCACTGAGCAACTCTTTAATACTAATGCAGCCTTCCCCAACCTGGTACCCTTCAGACGCTTTTAACTGCAACTCTCATACCTGACCATTCACCATGCTAGCTGGGGGTGATGTGAACTGAAGTCTAAAACATGTGGAGGGCACCAGGCTGGGGAATGCTAGACTTACGGAACAGGTATACAAAGAGACTCGCTCCTAGCAGCTGCACAAATATAATTGAAAAATCCTGTGTTCCTTGTATTACACTGGTGGCTGTTTTGGGGAAGTAAAATTACAAGATCTATACAAAACTTTGTAAAAATACTGATATTTTTATACAGTTGTGCTCTTCTGGACAGTGGTTTGCTTTCCTGTATGCTGAATAGTGCAGTGTGGTGAAGGAAGGCAGTGGAACACTATCTGAGATCTTTAAATTGACCGAGTGTTGTTTCTAACAGGCATAACAATGAAGAGAGCATGGACTTGGAACTGTGCCCTTTATTCAGCAATTGCCATGCTCCATTTTAACTGTGTTTTAACATAGCATCAGACTAGTTTTAAGCAGCACATATCTCAACAAAATGCAGAAATAAGATGAATTTGTGCAAAACTAAAATTGAGCGATGAGAGGAATATTTTTTCATTATACAATTCTGAACATTCAGAAAGTGCACATCGCTGAGACAGCCAGAACCTCACATGGCTTCTTTGACTACTGTCTTCTGTAACGTGGGAATTAACTTTTTTAAAACGAAAAGGTTGATTTGCTACTTCACTTCAATCAGAATGTATAATACTATGTTCTCTTAACAGGACTACTTCAAGTTGTTCCTGGCTAAGTGGATTATCAAAATTAGTGTGGGGTGGGTGAAGGTATATATAACTATCCTGCCCTGTCTGCTACTTTTCTTCTGCAGCTCTTCCCCGTCTGGATCACTTTTTCTCCAAGCCTGGCTGCAAGAGCAGGTTTCCCAGTCAAGTAGGGAAAGCAGGAAGGAGAGGACGGTTGCAAAGAAAAAGCAGGAGATGTAGCACTCCCTCTCTTACCCGCTGCTTCTCCCCTGCAAATCCGTTTCTCCCCTATTTTGGTCTTTTGAGGCAGAGGCAAGATTGGGAGTTCCATGTTCACTAGCAAATATCTAGTTCTGACCTTGACTGTAAGCCAGCTTTCCCCAGATGTTTTAAACTAGAACTCCCACCAGCTGCAGCTGGAGTTTCCACTTGAGAGCATTCGGATAGATTGTGTCTCACGCTAGTGGATATGATTTTCTACCTCAGGCACCAACATATTTTGAGCCAGCTGTTTCTGTTGTAGAATCTGAGGCTATGGTCCTAAGCATCCTTGCTAGAGAGTACAATTCATTGTACATCCCACTGAGGCTTTGGAAGTAAATATGCCTAGGATGGTACTGTGTAAACAACTGCTATTAATATAATAGCAGTTTTTTTTTCCTCATGGGTGCTTTAAAGCCCATAATCAAAGAACTTGAAAATTCCCAATTCCATCTATTATCAAAGTCAGTGGTATTAAACCCAAGCTACTTAATTGCTAAAAATATCACAAGACCTTTAAATGTGTGCAGTGGTTACATCTCATGTGGGCTGTACTTCTAGCATCAGAATTTACCATTTCTTGAAGAAGACACATGATTTTGTGACATTTTAGTTCAAGGGTGGGCAACCTGTGGCCCTCTGATGTTGTTGGACTGTAATTTGTTGTTGGACAGCCCTAGAAAACATAACTAATGAAGGATGATGGGACTTGCAGTCCAACATATCTGGAGGGCCACAAGTTACCCACCCTGGTGTAATACCTTTATTAGGCTAAGTCAAAGGTACTCAGAACTATGCAATCTTCTGAAATCTTCAGATCAAAGAGATCTTTGGCCCTGAACAGGGAACTCTCAGAACAACACAGTGCAGGAGGAGAAGGGGCAACCCTGCTGAAGGAAACCCCCATGGGCTAGAGGTTCTCTATCCCTGGATTATATATTGTGGATTTATTTGTTTCAAGCCGTCTTGGGAGGATCTGACCCTTAAAGACAGCCTATAAAGATTTTAAATAAATAAACCAAAAAAAATGGCTTGCTGTTGAGCCATGCACCTGCAGTTCTCCCCATACAGTTCTCCACATGACAGTGGCCTGCAATTGGCTGCACTCAACATGGAAGCCCTATTTGTGTGAACTGGCATCTCCATAGAGGTGTTGTAATTTCCAGAATGGTGGCACTTTTTGGAGTTGCTGCCGTCTTGGAAAAGGCAACTGCCACCCATAGAGCACCCATATAGAGGCACTGGTTCATGCAGATTGCCTGGCATTTTTGATTTGTCACAGCTCAGCTGGAAGGCTGACAGAAGGTCCCCATGCACTTCTGAGGCAATTGTGTAAGACAGGTGGGGAACCTGCAGCTCTACAAATGTTGGCCTAAAACTCCCATCACCCTTGACCATAGGTTGTGCTGGCAAGGGCTTATGTGACTAGGAGCCCAGCATCAACTGGAGGCTCACAAGCACTCCATCCCTGGTGTAAGCTTGCTGTCAAGTGCTATTAGATGGCCTTAGAGAAGCCATGCCTCCTCATCTATAATACGAAGATAATCATACTCTTCAACCTTTGAGAGCTGTTGTAAGGATTAGTGAGATAAAGTACCGGTATGTGAAACACTTAGACAATTTCATGGTTTTTTAAAAACAACAACACATCTAGTAATGGATTTTTATTTTATTTTTTTGCAACCCATATTTGCTACAATTGATATCAGTATGCAAATACAGTTTGCAGCGTTAGACTGAAGCGTATGTCCAATTTTAATTCAGACATAAAAATTGTTTCAGGTGTCAGAGTTTGAGAAACACTGATCTAACTGCAGGAATCCTTCAAATCCTGCACACACGAGGTGTCAAACAAGTTCCATATGAGAGACACTGTATATCAATAGACACTGTAAGGTTTATCTCACTGAAATGCATAACGTTAAATGACCATTTATCTCTGGGCAGTATACATGGCCCACGTTATCTACACAACAATGCTGCAACATAGGTTAGGCTAAGAGAGGGAGTCACCGGCTCAAGGTCATCAAGTGAGCTTCATACCCCGGTTCCCAAGAGATCTCTGGATTTGTGAGGTATAATGGGAAAAACAAGTTGTAAAATTCAAATGATTGTAAACAGCCTATCTTCATTGCCTCTGGCCCTTGCTTCAGCCCATGCTCAAAATGTGCAAACTGGGGTTGTCTTTGTGAAAGGCAAGAGTTTAGGAAGTGATCAAGCAATGCTTTGAAATGCTAATCCTCTCTGAGTCATGCCTTATATTTGCCCCATCTAAAGTGAGGCCAAACTGGTCAAAGTCAGACTAAAATAACCAGATTTAAAAGATCAGTAAAGGCTTCCAAATTATCAGGAAATTCCAACCCATGGATCCAGCAATCTATTCATTCCAGTTTCCAATGTTCTATCCCAATGCTTATGCTAGTGTGGGCAGTAGAACATAAGATGGGTTTCCGCAGATAGGAAAAGGTTTCACTCCAACTATTACACTAGGGATATCTGTCAGACTCTCATCTCTCATATGAACCTGCCCACTTATTGAGCTCATCTACCTCTTAAAACAAAATTTAAAATTTATATAATGAAAAGAAGATCTACAACTTGTAAGTTACAAACCTATTTGGGTTTGGAATAAGGGAAATAAATCCTATTCTGTTCGCACATGCAGGTTTTGGATATCCCTACCTAGCAAGGTTTGTTCGTGCCCCCTCTTTTTCGGCTTTTGAGGCCTGGATGTTATTGCTTGCCTGCCTCAACGATATGCAACTCTTTGGCTTTTTAACTCTGGGTTTTTATTATGTTTTAGAACGTTTCTTATTTTGGTTGTTCAGAATTTGTTTTATCACTGGCTTTTACTTTAGCTTGTTGTTTTGGTATATTCCTGTTTTTTACTAGATTTGATTATTTTTGTAAGCGGCCATGCACTGTTTGATGAAAGGTGAGCTATATTTTCAACTGAATATATAAAGGTTTTCCTGAGTGCACCTCTTTATTTTATCCTTCTATATGTGAAAGGTTGCCATTCATTCCGATGGGTAAAAACAAAACCCCGCACTTGGGGTCAATATTTTTGCAAGAGAAAACCTGCCATCACCCTTGACAGGGATAGGGAGAGCATGGGTGGGAAACAGTGCCCCTCTTGACCCTTTTTTTGAAAGCAACTCCAGAATTATGGACAAGGGGGCAATATGTTTCTGTTATTTCCCTGCCACCCCCATGCCCAAGAAGCTGAAGAAAAAACTCTGGAGGAGAGCTGTTGTTGTGTGGGGTTCAGAATCTTCTGGTTAGCTTCTGTAGGGACATATGGGGTGATGGGCTGGTGGCCTCACATACATGCACACACACACATACGCCTCTGCTCTCCCTGCACGCCACCCTCATGTGCACCGGGATTACTGCCATTACATGCCCCGTTTCCAAGCATTTCCCCTAATTTGCCTGGAAGATAGGGCGCCTACAACTGGCCATACACGGTCTGCCCACTCCTGGACACAATGAACCATTCATCTGTTCATGCCAGGGTGGATAAAAATCAATGATTTTTAAAAAAAAATCATTTTTTTAAATTTAAATTGGATTTTTAAAATTTAAATCGGATTTTTTAAAATTTAAATCAGATTTTTTAAAATTTAAATTGGATTTTTAAAAATAAAATGCTTTTATTAAAATCTATCTAAAATAGTTTTCTATTTAAGACACATTATAGTCCAAAAGTTATTTCATCATGAAATCAGGATTAGTTTTTAATTATGTAACATAGGGCTGTATATTCATGCAATGTTTAAATTTTTTGGTAAGTTAATTCCATTAATCCATTCACAATGTCATGCTCTTCCAGAGGTTTCTGTAAGATTATTGGGCAATTTTTCTATCTAGAAGATATTATCACAGCTGCTTGGTTTTACAGTTCTCAAAACTGTGAATTTGTGTCTGCAAAGATCACAATCCCATTGTTCCTTTGCAAATCAACCCCTTACCTCTTAAGTGCTAAATTTCAAAAATCAATGAATAGATTGTTGGGAGTGGAATACATCTGCACAAGAAGCTAAAAATGAAACCTGCATCTACTTGTAAATATTAAGATTATACCAGCAAGAATGAGTCTTTGGTAACTCTGAGTTGTGTAAAATATGTATTAAGCTTATAGCGAGGAAGAGTGCACTTTTGGAGGGGAAGTCACATGATTAAATCGAGTCTTTCTGAGTAGTGATTTAAATCAAATTGATTTAAATCAAATCCACGCTGGTTCACGCAGGGCTTTTCTCATGTTCTGATCGTGGAGGTGTCGGGGGGGGGGATAGTTGCTCAATTAAAGTATCAATTCAGGCTGCAATGGTGATGGAAAAGACACTGTTCATATTGGGCATTATTAGGAAAGGGATTGAATATAAAATGGCAAGTATCATAATGTTTCTGCCTTTATATAAATGGATAGTGCTGACATATTTAGAATAATATGTATAATTCCACCAAGCTCCCTGTGGGAGGAACTGCTTGGCCCTGATCTCCTGACCTGGACATTGTTATCTATCTCCTCCATTCCCAGATTGGGGACTGCTTTTAGGAGGCCTTGTTGTCCTGCTGTCACAGTTGAGGAAGTGCTAGAGGGCAATGCCTGAGGGTACTGGCCTTCCAGAGAACCTAGTGGTTGGAGGGAAGGTAACCCCCAAAGGTGAAAGACCCATCTTCTAGATAACACTACCCAGTTTGGCTTCTATTGATTTTTTTCCTAGTGCACCCCTGAAAATTAATCACTACCTTTGCTATTATATAAATCTCTATGCTTCTCTTTACTTTTGTTCTCTGTGCATGTTTTGTGTAAGGTTGGAGACAAATCCAAGTGACAACAGGGTTATTTTTTCAAAGACGGGGCTATCGAACATTATGTGTTAGTCTCAACAGTCTTAGGCGTAGTTTGAAACCTGCACTGAGCCTAATCCATTTACGTCTGGGCCTCCCCCTCCACTCTACCTTAAGACTCTGACCATGCAGACATCATGGCTTAAATTCAAGTCAGCCTCCCCCTCCCTGTACCCTAACCCCACCCTCTTTTTGTAGCATCTTGCCTGATGAAGAGATCTGGAGATCTTAAAAGTTTGCTCACAATTTTGTGTGTTCAGTTGGTCCTAACAAAGGTCATGCTTGACTATGAATTTTGGAATTAACAAGATTAGACAGTTCTAGACACAAAACAATTTCAAGAGGCAGAAACTGCTGGAACAAAGGAACAACTATGGCTGTTCTTCTGTGTTCTGAAAATATAAAATGCTGCTACATAATTCTATTATGTCAATTTTGACAGGTCTGTTCATAGAAAACTCTAAGCAAAACTCCACAGTACTGTATTTAGTATTTGTCAGGGGAGGGTGTTCCTACTGTCTATCAACCGTGCATGTGCTGTGATACAAAATAAATTCGATTGCCAAATCTGTATTCCCAAATCTGCATTTGCCAAGATAATGCAAATACTCTGTATTTTCCATGATAGGGTAGAGAGGGAGTTTTATGGCAGAATGATGGGGAAATGATGCCCACTTATTAACTCTTGGAAATATCGCACCCCAAGGACAGGTCTCTTGATTTTCATCTGATTTCAAATGCTGACAGAAGGAAAAAAGTAGCCCCAGGGATATTTGGGGGGGGGGGAACTGGTGGGTGACTAAGCACCCCCTCATGCCCCCCATTCTCCCCTGCAAATACACACCCTATTCCCACATTTGCTGTACCCACAAATGCTCCACACTTGTTGCACCATAGTTCCCTCCAAAAAGGAAAAGCTGCAAGAAATGTGCAAGTGGAACACCGCCAATCTTCTAACCATGGCTAGGAAATCAAGAACACTCCATCTGCATTGGGCCTTAATCACCACTAACTTTGTATCTTTCCGTGCTAAGAATTATTTTGTTTCCATGCTAACTTTTAATTTATTTCACTTTTTTTCCCCACACAAAATACCTTCCACACAACGCTTAACGTTCATCTCTGTAGTAGAATGTCACATTTTGCAAAATTGTTATGCATACTATACACAACTTCCAATGCTAACAGAATCTTTTATTACACATATTATTATGGATTATTTATTCTGTACTCTTTATCTCATAACATCGCAACAGAGTAGTGGAATGCTGAAGAGCGTGGAAACACATGATTCACATTATTCATAACTCCCATTAGCCATACATACAAGTTATATGCATATCATTGTTTCATGCTCCTCCTTTCCCAAATAGAGTAGTACAAGTATCTTAATACTTGATTTGAACTGAAGTACAAATAAAAAAACCCCAATTTAAATAAAATGAAAATGCCCTTTATAAAACTGATATTAGTTATTCAAAGCACTTACAATCAAATAATAAAATGTAAACATAGCAGCATGGACAGTGTAAGAGGCTGATTTGACTACTGTGTGCAAAAGTTAAAAAGTCAGGTTAGACTGGTTTCTAAGGGGGGATTCCTTGTGTGCCAAAGAAAAAACAATTTAAAAGAATGCCAAAACAATAAAACAATAAAACCTAAGAGATTCTGATATGTTTAAAAACTGCAAACGACATATAAAGAGCAAATGAGCTTTTTTTTGGTAGAATAAAATAGATAATATCCATTAAACTGAATAGAAACCTATAATTCCTCACACTACAGCAAACTGTCTTAAGAATGTTAAACTTCTTCTCTGAGGGCCAACCCTCTACAGGACATATCACAAACATTTTGAAAGAACCCCAGGGGTGGAACTCTTACTCAAGAAAAAAGGTAGGCCCCCAGAGGATATATGAACACAGCTATCAATCTACCAGAATCCAGACAAGTACCATGTGCCACAAGCACAAAACTAGAATATGAGCAGAGCTAATAACATAAGCACACATCAGATCACAAAATATATGGCATTCATATATGAAGCATATTATCAAGGAATTAAGCATTACTTCCTTGTGTAGTGTACCCTGTCATCTCATGTGCGGAAGATACATTCTACATATTGGTCTTTATTTTTATGATCATGTACACCACTTTGAAATCTTTAGATGGCAGCGTTTTATAAATACAAGTAAGTAAATAAATAAATTGTAACATGGGGACTGGCCAGGGAAAAAACACACATTTTACAGATGGAGTATTAGTGAAGTTTAATTTTCTAAATTCTTCTCTTTTTTTCCCTGTTAACCTAACACAAGTAAAAGGTTAAATTCTGAGATCCCAAGATATAAATAATCAGGTCAGCTGGGCCTACCCATTAACTAGATAGAGCAGTCCCCATAAATTCCATCCATGAAATACCCATGATTAAAAGAAATCAGGTTTTGGAAGAAAAAGCAAGAAAGCCCACTATGCAAGGGCAATTCAAACCCTGCAAAAGTGTCAGAGATGGGACACAGAATACAATAAGTAGAAACCTAATGGACTTGGCAAATTTATCTGCAGCTGAAGCGAGCAACAGCAACAGTTTGTCCCTTCGCCCCCTTTTCTGCCATAGAAGGCCTTCCCACTGTAGAACATTGTGAAATCGACATCCTGCAGACTGCATTTCTCTAGTGAAAGCACAGCAAAAAGCCAGCTGAGAGGAAAGAGCCTGAGGGCTAGGCTGTGAGGAGGAAAGCCACAGGTGGGGCCGGGGTTTAACCCCTCAGTCACATACCCCACTCCTGCTCTTAAAACTGGACCACCAGGCCACACTTTATATATGGTTGGGCAGAGGCAGACGTCAGATAGTGGCAATGCTTGGTTTTTCCTTTCTAAAGAGCAGCGGGGAGGAGCAATCTGGATCATGACCATGGGATAGTGGGAGGGAGATTTTAACTATTCGCCCCTAAGCCAACACAGTCCTGATCCAGGTCCCTCCTACATATAATTTTAATTGGGAGGGAAGCTTCCATTGGCGTCAGTGAACTGTATCATTTCCAAGAGTTGTAGCTCTTCTCTTTGTGCAGCACAGTCTTAAATATTTTTATGCACACCCAACTTCTCTGAGCGGTGAAGTTCCAGGGGCATACGGCTTACACAGGTTTGGTTTCCTGCGGAAGGAGATCACTGGGGCTTTGGGGCATTTTGTAATATTTACAAATACACAGGTTGAGTATAGGTGGAGGCATAGTTTAAACGCTCTCATAGACAGCCAAAGTCCACTGCTCCCACACCAGTTCGCTAGGGAGACAGCCAGCACCCCAAACAGCGGTTAGGTGACAGATTTCAAACTCATCTCTTTCTTTTTATCTGTGTTTCATCAGGTCTGATGCACTCAAGCTGCAGTTCATTGTTCCTTTCACACACAGGCACTGCACTCTCTCCCCCTAGCTAGTGGGGTGGGGAAGATATATGGATGAGTCATCTCCAACCATCACCTAGCCTTCTCAGACCACCTTAGTTCCCATGGAGACACATTTCGTGAACATTACAGGCTTATCAACTCTCTTTTGTCAATGCTGGCCAGGTATTGCCCCAGGCGTTACCACACTTATAGCCTTATTCATAGAAATCTGATAGGGAACCCACAACAATATGGTTAGAATCAAGTTTCACCATGTTCGGTGGAGTACTGTACTCCCAGGTAAGTGTGAAAAAGATGACAACCTGGGAATTTGTATGACTTAGGAGATGAGACTGTGTGAATATCTTTTAATGGGAACTGCAGAGGCTCGACGTTTTGAGGGGAAAGTCTTATTGGGATGGGAGTACAAAGGATAACTCTTGAACTTCTGGGGCAGTTGGAGCTCTAGGGCGTTGAGGTTGGGCCCTAAAACATCAAAAGGCCCATCACCTCAGCAGGACTGCTGTTCTCCTTTTACTGGAGCATCCAAGGTCAGAGGTAACACAAGGGAACGTTGAGTTTGCAGCCCTGAATTATTCTAAGAGAAATGGGCCCACAGAGACTTCCTTGCTAGTATCCCTGATTTCTGGATCCAGCAGCACTGGGCAGTTTTGAACCTGTATGAATTATGAAGGTTCTTCTGAGGTGGTGGCTGGGGAGGGTTCGTGAAGCAGGAATGGTGGGAGCGAAGCAGCCGCTGTGTACATAGGAGGTAAATCTTGGGCAGGGCCATGCAGAGGGGGGCCAGTGGGCCTGGGACCCATGATTTTGAGGGGGGCACTCCGACAAGGAGGTCCCCCCTAGCTTAGGCTACTGCTTCCATAGCGTAAGCGGCCCATCGAGAAGCGAGGAGCCTGCCTTGCGGAAACAGCGCAGAAGCCGTCCGCCGTGAAATTCCGAATGTGAAGAAGGGATGTCTTACATCTTGAATAAAAGCGCTTCCCATTACCTTTTTTATATAAATCCTTCTATTTCATCTATGTATTTAGCACTGAATCAGGGCCACTGATTTTAAAAAAATGCTTAATGAGCAGTTTGAAATGGGGGTGGGGAACACACTTTCCACCTAAGCTGGGCCTATGACCAGCTCTGCATGGCCCTGATCTTGGGTAAAGAATGAAAGAGGGCGGAGGTCGCCTAACTCAGGATTGCACGACTTTGTGACCCGCCATCCTGAACGCCCCCAGCGAGAGGCTCGATGAACCTGTTCCTGCTGCTTACCTGGGCCTGTAAAAACAGGATAGGGGGTGGGGGTGGGGATGGGGGGGGGGAGAGAAGCCATCAGGCATCTGGCTGGGCAACCAGACGCTGCTGCTGCTGCTGCTCTTGCACTCAAGAGCCGTGCAGGCCCTGCTGGTGAGCCAGACTAAACCCAACCTGGCATGCGGGGAGGAGGGGAGGGGGAAGCCACGAGAAAGGGGGCGGGGCGAGGCAGGGCCGGGCCGTCATTGGACCGCGCTGGGGTGGGCGGGGCCCCCTCCCTCCCTCCCTCCTCCCCTCGCGGCGGCGGCTGCCGTTGCCGCTGCTGCCACGCGCGTGGTGAGTGCTGGAATGCGCGCCTCCGCCTCGCCTCGCCAGGGCCGCCTCAGCCGCCGTCCGAGGAGGACTCGCCGCCGCCGCCGCCCCGCCGCCCCTTGACTCCCCCTTTTCCGTTGCGCGAGGGGCCGCGGCCGACGGGCGGGAAGGAAGGAAGGAAAGGCGAGTGTTTCGCCGCCGCCGCCGCCGCCGCGCGTGGGTGGAGGGAGGGAGGGAGGGAGCGAGCGGGCTTGTGGCGCTGTCCAGGGCTGATCTGAAGGCGGCGGCTGCTCCTGCTGCTGCTGCGCATGGGACGGCGGCGGAGGGCGGGTGGAGTAAGTGGGTGGGGGAAGCGCGGACGGCGGGGAGGGCTGGCTGGCTGGCGACGGGGCCCTCTCAGGAAGGAAGTCCCTGGCGGAGCGCCCCCACCCCCGAGGAAGGAGACCCCCCCTCCTGGGAGACGCCCCCCCCCCCCGGCGACGGGGCCGTTAGTTGCCTACAGCAAACAGGAAGAAAGGAAGTTCGGTAGGGAGAAGCCTCCGCCTCCTCCCGGGCTGAGAGCGGCGGTGGAGGCCTCAGCAGCAGCAGCAGCGGCCGCCCTGGTTGGAGCTGGACAGCGATTTCTCGCCGTCCCCTCCCCGCTTGTGGGCCCCGTCGCAAGTGAGTCCGACGCCGGGGAGGGGGGTGACCTTGGGCTCGGTGGGGGGTGGGGGGTGCTGAAGGGATGGCGGGGGCTGAACGAGGTTCTCCCGACCCTCCTACAAGTGGGTCGGAGGTGTGAGTGGGCCTCGACTTTCTCCCGCTCCCCGTTTTCCTTGGAAGGGGGAAACAGGCCTCTCTTTCCCCCCACCCAAAGCACATATGTATCCCTTTCCTGGTCCCTAGTCGGGGGGGGGGGGTCCTACCGCCACCCCATCTCTTTCCCTCCCCCCATCCCAGGCCTCGTGTATGTTTCGAACGGCTGAAGGAGATTCTTTGCTGGAAACTAGGCGTGGGGGGGGGGGAGCGTAACGTGTGTAGGGGTTTTGGAGGTGGGGGAGATTGCAGAAGCAGCCAGCAACCATCTCTCTCGCCCCTCCCCCCATCGTTTTCTTGGATGGGGGGTGGAGGGGTGGGGAGGCTGCCTCGGGAGAGAAAGGAAACGTCCCCACCCCGCCTTCTCTACCGCCTTGGGGGGGGCGGGGGGGGGAGAAAGTTGGGTAAATCTTCGCCCTCGCTGACTTTTTTGGGAGCCCGATAAGGGGAAAGTTGTTGGGAAGCTGCAACTTTGGGGAGGGGGGGCAAAGGGAGAAAAAGCGGGAGGCTAAAGGGGGGTGACGAGACGAGGAGCTTTGAGCAGCCGAAGAACCGACTCCAGTGAGTTTGTTTGCGTGTGCTGCAAGGCAAGAGTTTTTGCAAAGAGCTGCTTTGTGCTTCTACTTGGTATTTGAGAAAATGGCCGAATGCCTATTTCTGGAATGCAGCAGCAGCAGCAGCCGCCGATGGTGGCTGAGCTGATGGTACACGCTAATGTAATCGGGGGCTTTTTTTAATTGCAAAGTTTTCGGCGGATATCTATGGCCTTAAGCTTGCCATTCCTTTGCATACTTACTTGGGAGTAAAAACTCAGCGAGATTGAATTTCCTAGTAAACATGCGTCTAGGATCAGACTGCAAGCCTCCAAGCGCCCCAAGAGTGCGTTGACTTGATAAAAAAGACTTCATTCAGCGTTTGAAAATTCCCAAACTTTATAACTGAGTCGATTTGCCTTGTTTCCCCGTCTTGATAGTGAGTTCAGAGTTATGTATGTACATTATTAGGCTTTGTTTGCATTTAGGCCAAAACAAGACCTGCTTATTATTTTAAGTAAAATCTCTCCTGACCCCTGCTCTTGGTTGGCTAATTTCAAGCTCAAATAATCTGGCCAACGCAGTTTTTTTTGAGTCTTCAGTACCTGAGGAGAGGAAGTCTGTGTTGTTATGATCACATAAGAATGCGCATCATGGATAACCACCCATTTGGTTATGAATCCCTGCCTAGTAAGGGTATATTTGGTCTGGAAGTAGTTACATTGAATTAATTCAGGGTATGTCTGTTTCCTTTTTAATTTACCATAGAGAGCTTCAGTTCCCTGTATTTTACCTGTGCAGTGTAAGTAATTACTTTAGAATAAGAATAGTTGATATGGACAGGATTTTCAGACATCTGCCTTCTGAAAATCATTTTGTAGCGACACTGAAATGTTAAGCAGTAAAACAGGAAGTAATGCCCAATGCAGCCTTCTAAAATGTTTGTGAACAGCATACTACAAGCAGATCTTATTCAGTAGCTGTTCAAACATCAAGAGGGCTAGAGCTTCCCAGAGGCTTCTGTCTGACCATTGTTGGACACACAGTGGTGGACCCTTTGTTCTGATACTATGAAGCAGTTCTTCTATTCTTAAATATATGGAACATCCCCTAATTTCCTCTCCCAAGAATGTATGATCAAGATTACTCAACATAGGCTAGTCAGCCTTTAGTACACTTTAATCATCTTTTCTTATGCGCAGTGTGAGTAGTTAGTAGTAAAAGTATGTTTTTTCCAAAAATAAGTGTATGCTTATGAAATGGGAATTTTAATCCATATTAATAAGTGTGATAAACTCAGGAGTCATAGTTCTTTGGAGGGAGAGTTAGTTTGCCTTTGCCTTCTGGCAATTGGCAACTTATTTCCATTAGTTATATATACAGGCAGATGTGCACAGACACCCCATTCACACCAGCAGCACATAGTCTGTCTGTGACATCCCCTGTTAATTTGTATGTACATGCATACCTACACACTCAGCCCTGCTCTGTGACCTCTACTCAGCCGTGACCTTAGGTTTTCTGTTAATTCCAACCCCTCCTCCCACTCCCCAGTTCCTTCTGTGAATTGTACTAAGAGGCCCACTTAACTCCTTGCCTGGTAGAACCAGGTGCATTATAGCAAGCTGTGACCAGTGACTGGTGTTCTGGCTTAGGTTTTGGTGCTGAGAAATTAGGTATACTGGGCAGCTCATAAGTAGAAGTATTCTTTGTCTTGGCCATTATTGATTGGTTACTCTTTTTCTTAATGTTTGGTGCTGAAAGTCGGGCCTTTCGTACATAAAGGAGCAGTGGCAAGCAACTAATTACTGCTGCTTAGTGTACAAAGATAAAATGAGTGGCCAGCCTTTTTGCTGAATTATTAGACATGTGATCCTGTATATATATTTTACCTTGTGATACCCTTGAAAAGGCAAAATTAAAACATTGTTCAACTGTTATCAATGAGTAAAATATCCCTTGTATTGGTTTTTTGCTTCAAGACTTTCAGATAATTTTAACCATTCTGTTCCAGACACACTTTAAAAGTTTGTATTGGTCACTTAAGTGATCCAATAGTGATAATATTTTTAAAACGTTAATCTGACAGAATTGTAAAGAGGATTCTGTGGTATTTATGATAAAACCTTGTCCCAAAGTGAAATATATTTTTATGAGACAATGAAATTAAATTCCAAGTAAATTATAAAGAATAATTTATAATGAATAACATATTAATAAATAATGTAATATAAAGTATTTATAATAAATAGCATATAATGTAAATCTAAAATGAAAGTGAAATATATTCAAAAGATTAAACAGTTCTCCTTGGATTTTAGTCAGAAACTAAGTGATAGCAAAGCAACTGCAAAACTTAAAAAGAAAGCTTTTAAAATAAAGTTATGGCTATAGTACAGGGCTTGCTCTTAAGTGTACTTCCATATGTCGGAGGGAGGGAAGGTCTCCAACTGTGGCAGGGCTGGGAAGCTTTGAGTATTCAATTCTGTTCTGGTTTTATTATTTATTTATTTAAAGTATTTTTATCCCACTTCTCTGCCAAAAAAAGGTTCCTGAAGCAGCTTACAATCAATCAGCAAAAAAGACAGCCCCTTTCTGCAGGCTTACAATCTAAAAAGACACACCACACCAGCAAAATGAGATGGGAAGGGAAGAGGGGGTGGGGAAATAGAGTAAACCGCCAGGAAAAAAATTGGGTAGGCTCGTGGAATGGCCCTGCCATCTCCTGGGGGAGGGACAGCCCAACTAGAACCTATTCCTGTTGCCTGTTCCTGTCTACCTTGCTCCTTCTTCTTTTCCAAGGGCACTTGATATTAGTTAACAATGTGGAGGAGTTGGGAATCCAATGGAGACAACTATATTATGCAATTAAAAAGTTTGGCTTGATTAAACTGTCACTATTATCTGAAGTGGCCTCAGTTTTTTCATAGGAGTGCAACTTTTAAAAACTTTTCCTTTTCTTTAACAGAATTGTTATAATGGCAATGCAAGTTCTGGGGCAGTCTGGAGGCAGCAGTCTGTTTCCTGGTAATGCTAACCTTGGCATGCCATTGTCAAACGACATGTATGACTTTCCTGAACTTTCCAAAGCTGAGCTGGCAGCTCCTCAGCTTATTATGTTGGCAAATGTGGCCCTGACAGGAGAAGTTAATGGCAACTGCTGTGATTACGTGGTTGGTGAAGAGAGACAGATGGCTGAACTGACAACTGTAGGCAACACCAACTTTTCAGACAGTGATGGAGAAGGAGTAGATGATGCACAGGGCATGGAGACCGACCGTGAAGGCCTGGAAGATATCGATATGGGAGCCCTTGGAGCTCCTGAGGTTCGTAACGTGGAGACCGCAGGACTGGCAGTGTCTTCTATTCCTCATGTGTCTATTCCTCGTGCCAGCCCAGACAAGGGCTACCCATTGGAACTGTCAGTTGTTCCAGAGAGCGTAGATGACAAATGTAAGAGTTTGAAGAATAAGCCATTTCGTTGTAAGCCGTGTCAATATGAGGCAGAGTCGGAGCAGGAGTTTGTTCATCACATTCGTGTACACAGTGCCAAGAGATTCATCGTAGAAGAAAATTCTGAGAAACATGGCCAAGTTAAAGAAATTGACTCTAACACTACAGATGAGGTTGATTTCTCCAAAGGTCCCATAAGATGTGATCGCTGTGGCTACAACACTAACAGATACGATCACTATCTGGCTCACTTAAAACACCACAACAAAGCAGGAGAAAATGAGAAGGTCTACAAATGCACAATCTGCACATATACAACCGTCAGTGAATATCATTGGAAAAAGCATCTAAGAAATCATTTTCCACGGAAAGTGTACACATGTTCACAGTGCTCCTACTTTTCAGACCGGAAGAACAACTATGTGCAGCATATTCGAACTCATACAGGTGAGTGTTGTGCTTCCTTTTCTTAAGTCAGGATGTATTACAAGTCTGAACTTACAAGTCTGGATGGCCTTGTAAGTACTGAATTTGGTTATATTTGTACTTCTGCACCATCATATTTGAAATTGTTCCACGTTGATAAGCTTGACTATACTTATTGTATTAGCAAGTTCACCTCCTGGGCAGAAACTCATTCTTGAAATAAACTTTTTTTTTTTAATTGAAGGAATGATTTTAAAAAGAAAAAAAATGGTTTTCTTGGCAACATTAAGAGTGCTGTGTTTGTTTTACTGATCTGTACAGCAATTTATTATGAATAAAGTAGGGAAGATATATTTTTATTTTGGTACACTTTGAATATTTGGGTGCACAATGTTGGAAAACTACCTGACTTGATTTCTCCATGGCTTCATGCTATGGTTGTCTTTACTTAGGAGAAATTAAAGTGTGCACATATGTTTTGCACACATAGATTTGAATGAAAACCTTAGGCTTCAGTCTGAATCACTTTATTATGGAACAATGTTTAACTTTAATAGAATTACTCTGGATCAAATTGTTTGCAGAATACAGACCTGAAGTAGATACATTGGCTCACATTTTGAGTTAGTTTTCATAGATGTAGTAAAGATCTCTAAATTAGGTGGTGTTTTTTTTAAAGAGGATCAGACCAATCTATATAAGAATACAGTAGTGTAAGGCATATTGCTCAAGATCTACCAGACTAATTTCGCTCATTTCTGTTTTAAACTGAAGCTTGAGCAGTGTAGACATGCAGAAAATTTTGAAAGTTTGAAAAAGTTCAAAGCTTCAGATTTAACAGCAATTCATTTCCTCCATGTCAAGCATCCAGTGGGTGGGATGATGGACAGCCCTGCTCAACCAATCAGTGTGATGCGAAGGTGGGCCCTGGGTGCAGCCATGAGGTTAGGTTGTCATTGCCAGTGGGGAGGGGAAGGGAACAGAGGTGGCGGATTGGAACATGCGGGAGAGGGGGAAGGTCATGCAGCATGCATATTTCAGAGGGGAAGGATTCACTATGCGTGAGCCATATTTGCGTTACTCATGAGCCCCTCTGTGGTGAGGAGATTGAGGGACAAAAAAGCAGGAAAGGAGCAGCACTACTAGCGCATATGGCAACATGGGCTTTTCAACAGTTTGAGAAGGATAGGTTTGTCAACAGCCATTAGCTGTGACAGCAAATTGGATTCTTTCTGTTCAAAGACACTCTGAGTACCAGATGTTGGGAACAGATAACAGGAATGCCTATTGCCATAATGCTTTGATTGTGAGCTTCCAGAGGTATCCCTCTGACCAGTGTTGGAAATGGAATGCTGGACTTGTTGAGCTTTGGTGCTGATCCAGCAAAGCAGTACATGTTCTTATAGGGTTTCCTCCATTATTAAATAGAGTTTATAGCAAAGTTAAACTGCCTCTAATTTTAACTGAAGTTTATAGAAGAAAATCTCTTTTCCTATCATGTTGACATCAATATAACTTAAACCTGAGAGTTTTAGAACATTTCAAAGGGTGAAAATGCATAGTTAATCAGTGTTCCTTTGGAATCTAATTGAAAATAAACTTCTGTTGTCTATCTTGCATATTCTGTTGGAATTGTATTAATGCTGTTATTATAAACGCTTTGTACAGACTCTGCTTTATTTTCTGCCTTAGTGTTTATTCACAGTAGAAAGTAGAGCTGCATTCTGTTACATTTTAGGTCAATTTTAAAGAAGGCTGAGTGATTTACTCCAATCAAATATAGTTATATTCTGAAAATTAACCCTAATAAGGGAACAATAATGGTTTGTGCTTTTAAAAATACTTTGCACTGTCAGCTAATTTGTTTTTCTCTACTCAGCTTTTTTCTTGTTTGTGTAAATCCCTCACAAAACATTTGGGAGAAAAATATTTTTCTAAGCAAATGCAGGAAAGGAAAATAACAGAATTGCCAGAAACCACCAGAAATAGATTTGGTTCTTGAAGCTAATTGCTATCTTGAAATGCAGTCAAATCATTTTTCTCATGGCTAAACGACACAATACACTAAATGTGTATTAGGCAGCTTACCCTCTCCTCCTTTTTTACTTGTAAGTAAGAATGTGGGCCTGTACTGTGTGCAGTAGGGGAGGCTTGAGCCTTTTCCTCCTAGTTTCTCCCCATCACACACACTCTCTGTAGGAGCTACAGAAAGAAAAGAAGCCTCCATTGATGCCAGTGATAGCTTTTTGTGTTAGTCCTGGGATGTGGGGGAGAGGGGGAAAGTGAATTTAGGAAAACAAGCCACTTCAAAGCATAAACCTTTCTTACCTATGTGCAGTGGTCTCAATCCAGATCACAACCCACACAATTCCTTGTAAGTAGATAAAAAAGGGTCAGCCACATATTTGTAGTTTAGTTCTGAGTTAATTGGAACAAAGATAGCTGGGATCATTTAAAGGTTTTCCCCCTTTCTCATAATACTAGAATCTGGAGTCATCCAATGAAACAGAATGGTTGGAGATTCAGGACTGACAAAAAGACATTCCTCTTCACATAGCACATAGTTAAACTATTGAATTTGATACCACAAGATGTAGTGATGGTAGCCAACTTGGATGGTTTTAAAAGGGAACTAGACAAAAACTGGGTTTGCATGATAACTGCAACCCATAGTAATAATAATAATGCCACAGTAGGTTGCTGTGTGTGCTGGTGGCCATTTTGAATATTCAATCCCCAGAGGGGGTTGTCATGATTTGTCATGAATGATTAATCCTCAAACAAACCTTGCTGCCCAGGTTTTGATGACATGACAAACCATGGCACACACCAAAATGTCCCAGGCACAGTGGCCTGTAGTCATTATGGGAACTGACCCAAATATTGGAGGATAAGGCCATGGGTTGTCTTTACGTGCAGACCAGGCCAGTGAGGCAAAGGAGCAACACTGGAAAGTAAAAGAAAAGACAAAATTGTTCAGTTTGCACCTTCCTATATTTCTATTCTAAGGCTGCAATCCTATACCCACTTACATGGGAGTAAGCCCAATTAAATTTAATGCAGATTATTTCTGTATAGGATTATGCTGTTAACCTCAAACGGTCATGTGTGCTGGTCATAAGAAATACCCTATATGGGAATATTTTAAAGGATGTAAAGTCTGCTGTAAGAATGAGACAATGTAAATAATTCTTTATTTAGTTGCAAATTAACATGGCTCGGTGGTCAGTTTTACACCATTGTTCAAGAACAGTATGAAAACTTTTTAATGGGAAACTTGATTTAAATTTAAAAAAATCTTGACTTAAATTAGGGATTTAAACTGCCTTCATTTAAATCAATTCACCCTGCTGTTAGGCATCTGGTTGGCCACTGTGGGAACAGAATGCATGCCTAAATAGGCCAGTATTGGCCATAGTGACTTGAATGATGGAAGTTGTAGTTGGGGAAACGCAATAAGGTCTCTGTCTGATCTAGTATGTCTCTTTTTATGTTCTTTTGTTCATTTGCTAATGAATATTCCAAACTGATGAGTTATAACAGCTTTTAGAATTGGGCTGAAGGAATCTAGCACCAGTGGAAGATCAGTGTTTAATTATGCATTTCCTAAATAGTCAGCACCCCCCCAAAAAAACACTCAAAATCCAGCTTTATGTGAAGCCTTTGGCTTATTCTCTTAATTCTTATTCTCAGTCAAAACAAACCCTAAATATGTTTTAACTGCATTCGCTTATATTCATCCTTAAGTTGCCATTGCACCCCTCAAAATTTAGTTTGTAAGCCCATTGAAACAGGGACCTATGTGTTTTGTTTATGAAACTCTGTAAATCACAATGTACACTGATTTATTAAACATTGCTAGTTGATGTTTCCCTTGCCACTGGGACCAAGTCCTGCTGTTGAACTGGTGATGAATTCCAGTCCTGCCCTGAACTGGTACATATGCTCTACAGAGATAGTGTTTAGGGCAGGTCTAGCATTGCTAATTGAAGTGGCATTCAAAGGGGTATTGGGACCATCCAGATGTCGCATAGTTTTTGCAGCGCTGTGGCTGTTGTGAGGGTTCTTTTGGCAAGTAAAGAAGCTGATTAGTGGTAACAATAACAGTGACACAGCAACTTAATTGTAGAATCAGGCAGAATGTGGACAGTTTGTGGGTAGGGATTTCCACCTGCTATTGGCAATAAGTAGTCTTTCTGTTCTGTGGATCAAGAGAATGCAGGCCAGCGCTAACTACAGATAACATGTTGGTTCTTAGGAATGGCAGCTTCATATTGTGCAGTGTTGCCCTGCGTTCTCCTTCCATTTTTGTTCCGGTTCTGTAACAAAACAGACACAGCTGCCAATGGTGAGGTGCAAAGCCTTTTCACAATGGCAGACATGAATATATCTTAGCTGCCGTTACGTTGCAGTGATTTTTCTTGAATATGTTCAGAAACGGTGCCCGTCCTACTATTGCTACCAGAGCTGGCAGATAGGATTCAATAGGAGCAGCAGAAAAGCATTTCCCCCTTTACTTGAATTCTGTTTACAGTGGGGGTAAGGTTGCTGACAGTTGAACCTTATAACTGTATGTGTATTACCAAGTTGACTTGCAGAAATTAGCAAGTGATATTGTTGTCAAGAAAAGCATCAGCTCCTGATGTATAAAAAATCTATTAAAAGCACAGGAGCAGGCTAGTTATTATTTTCCTCACTATTTGACAAGTTTAGTAAGGAGTGGAGGAAAACATGCAGTGGAGTGAGCAATCCAGGCACAATAATAATAATAATAATTTATAACACGCCTCTCCCTACGGATCGAGGTGGGGAACACAATGCAAATACAAGCATAACAAAGTAAAAAAATTTAAAACAAGAGAAATTCCTGACCCTGAGGAGGAATGCTTGAAGTTTGGAAGCATGTTATAGTGTTTTTAGAAAAGGTATTTTTGCGCTAGCTTCTGTCTTTCCCTCTAAGAGACTTAAGAAACAATCTTCCTCTAGGTTGGATATATTCCCCCTGTGTATAAGTAAAATGCCTATTAGAAGGCGAGAAGGAGTTGAGTTAAATGTGGAGATCTGCTCCTCATTGTGATATTTTTTCCTTGTGTTGGCTGAACTCCTAAAATGAAAATCACAATGAGCATTAAAAATAAAACCACAACCCTACATGAAGGATACCCCAAATGAGCATGAACACTAAAAGCAAGACCCATAGGCGGGGCGGGGGGGAGTGAGACCCCCCATGCCATTATATAAACCAGCGTGATGTCCTCCAGATGTTTGGGGGTACAATTTCTGGCCATGCTATGCCTGATGGGAGTTGTAATCCAATCATCTGGAGGGTGTCACATTGAAGAAGACGGATGCAAACGATAGGAGTAGTCAGTTGGGTTCCTTGATGTGATGAAACTGATAGACTGGGCTGCCAAACTACATGTGACTTTAATCAGGATTTTTCTTTCAGAAACTGTCACTGCGGAGCCCAGTCTGGATCTGAATCCTAGCAGAGGAGTGGGGGGCTTTAGCCCTTTACTTGTGGGCAAAGTGGGAAGGCTTTAGTCCTCCCATTGCAGTCCAGGTCAGCAGTCTCTCACCTGCAATTTGCATGGGGGGAAACTCTCACTGGCGTGAACAGGAACTTTTGAAATCAGTGTTTTGTTTTTGCAAATTGCACACATAGGGCTTCCAGTCCAGATTGCAACCGCAGCAGGAGGCAAATCCCCTGTTAAAAGTGCCGATCTGGAATCTGGAGGACCTGCACTTGCTATTTCAGAAAGAAATACCCTGTACACAAGGGCAAACCACATTATTAATGTCACTTGTTGTTTGGTCCTGTGTTAAAACTATGTATCAGCAGAAGGAGTTTTAAAGTAAGGATGGTGGGAAGTGTTTTTGGGGTTTGTTTGTTTTCAACATTACAGAGCATATGTGTATGGATTCGCATTAGAAGTAGTAGTGTTGAGAACTACAGTAGTGTGGAGTACAGTAGTGTGGAGTAGTGTGAACCGCCCAGAGAGCTTCGGCTATGGGGCGGTATAAAAATGCAATAAATAAATAAAAGTGCAAGACATGATACTGCAGTCTGATCCATGAACCAATATTGAAGTAAATGTTCATAGTTTGTTTTGAATTGCTGGCAGTTTAAATTGCTCAACATTTCTAAACTGAATAGAAAATACAACTTTTAAAAAACCGTTTTGGTCCAGTTTTCCTGCCAGTTGGTGGTTCCTGGGGTGAAAAGCCTTTAAAAAAGTGTAATTTTTCACATAGCTTTTAATGTATGCAGCTTTAAGCAGTCATAAAATCTACTTTGAATATTGAAGTATGTTGAATGCTTTCATTTCTGCAGGGCATGGTAAAGGGGACTGGAATTAAACTAGCTAGGGCATGACTCAGACAAGCACATTAGTTCCAAGCACATGCATAGCCCTCTCTCATTGAAGTAAATAATGGCATTTATAATGTTCTCTGGATTGTGTCCTTAGTTATGAATGAGGTACAGTTTATTTGCTTTACCTCAGTTGCTACAAAACACATCTTGGTTTCAATTTTCATTTCTCTTTTATGATGGACCTTGAAATTTAAAATCTATTTACGCCAGAAACCCCCAGTTGACTTTATAATTTGGGATAAATGGGGCATGGCCAGCATTGTGGCTAAAACAGGGGCCCACAAATATTGTCTTAAGTTATTAGTGAGCTTTGTTTGTTCTTTCTACCAACTCCACCCCCTACTCCCAAGTACTCCGGTATATGCAGAGAAATTGCAGGAGAGGCAGAGATTTCTCTAATTTGTACTGGAATTTGGAGAAATCAAGAAACAATGGAAGAGACTTCTGATATATATATATTTTTTACCAAACTTCAACAATTCTGCTTGCCACAGTGAGTATAGCGTCAGGTTCTGGTGAGCATGCTGAGCAGGGAGCCTTCCTCCCAACTTTTCTTTGCCCAAACATAGTTTTTCCAGAAAGAAAAAAAGTGCTATCTCCAGTATCAGAGGCAGTAAGCCTATATATACACCAGTTGCTGGGGAACATAGGTGGGATGGTGCTGTTGTGCCATGTCCTGCTTGTGGGTCTCTGGTCAACAGCTGGTTGCTGAGCCTTCCTTTTGGGAAAGGCCGGTGTGGGGAAGCTTGCCTGGAGACAAGGGCTTGCAGTGGGCTGGCAACCAGAAATTTTGGCTTGGCCAGGCAAAAATGGCAGATTCTTGTTTTTCTAATGTCCCCAAACCTCATTACAGTGCTGGGAGAACTCACTCCCCCCCCCCCCCAAGTCTTCTGATCTTGCTGGGGGGCTCGATGGAGAATTGGAGTTTTCTGTTATTTGTGCTGCAGTTTGGAGAAGGTCGGAAACACTGGGGGAGAATACTGCTGTTTCTTACCTTCTCTAGACTGCGCCACAAATTAGAGGCTGTGAGAGACTGGTGGGTGGCCTTGTCAGATAACCAAAGGTATTTGCTCCTGACGATTGGAATTTGTGGGTGCCTGCTAAGAATATGAGCCAAGAATTCCCCGATTTATATTTTGCATCAAGTTATAATTTCACTAAGCAGCTTTAGTCATGCTACTATTTCTCAGCCACAGTACCCTGACCCCTCATTGGCAAAATGCCGATAATAATTTTGACTTGGTTTACAGGGTTGTTGTAAAGTTTACCAACATAATGGGTATGACTCACTTTAAACTCTCAAGCACTTTATAAATGCATATTATTATTATTGTTATTATTATTGGTATTGTTATTATTATTAAAGTGGTGGTTATATTTCCTGTTTATGAATAATCTGAACCTTTTTTTCTTTTCAGACTGTAAGATAGTGCCCCAGTTTGCACGTTTGAAACAACCCATATCTTTTTCTTGGGTTATATCTCTGTGGTTCTCATTCAACAACCCAGAATGCCAGGTTCACATGTAATGAGGTGTCCCTGGATTGTTTAGCACACCGAAAATGGGAAAGTGGTTAGGAGCCAGCACACTTTCTTCCACACACTCCCAAACAACTCATGATTTGTTAACCATGGGTTGTTCATTATATGCAAACCAGATCAGTCGCTGCACTACCAAAGAAAAATATTTTTAATGGAAAAAAATCTAGGTTGGATCCAGAAGTAGTCATGCTTAGAGTAGATCCATTGAAATCAATAAGATATGTTAGTCATGATTATTTTAACTCCTATTGATTTTTTGGCTTCATTTAATCACATATGTCTGGCAACAGCCATAATTACAGAGGAAGAGAGTTAGTCTTTAGATGAAAGAAGTCAGTTATTTTTAGAATAATTTATTTGCCAGATACATTGGATTGGGGGAATAAGACATTTAGAGTAAAATTCTTAGTCCTGTTCTAATATGAAACCATATGTTTCCGCCACGCTTCTCATAAAATTGTCGTTCCCAGTTATTTGTTTGGAGTATGACAGAAAATGTGATCTTCTGAGCAGCTTAAAGATTTTTAACTTATCATATTTTGCGTTTAATGTAATGCTCTCTCTATTTTCATAGGAGAACGTCCTTATCGGTGTTCCATGTGTCCTTATTCAAGTTCTCAGAAGACTCATTTAACCAGGCACATGCGTACTCACTCAGGTTGGTAAAAAGGCAATTCTAGAGTGTTCTAGTAATCAAGATAGTGGCGATATATGTTGCATGCCTAATATACCAGCGCATGGTATAAAGTCTGCAGGCCACATATGGTCTCCACAGTTGCTAAATGGTAGCAGGGTAGGGATACATGGGCCCCCTCCAAAAATAAAAGCCTTGGCAGGTTGTGTTGCTAATCCCTGCTATGTGTTAAATACATTTAGTAGTGGACTCATATCAACTAATATTACTAGAAAGGTAAACTAAGTTTCAACAACGTTTGAATTTTTTGTGAAGCTTCCAGTGCTGGCCCAAATCAATTTATCTCACATTATTTTAATATGTCTAAAAAGGCACATTGCAGTTATATAACAGACCACCACTCACTGAAATTGACCCTGTAGGTAGGAATGGAACCCCTGAAGTACAGTGCCCTTGATTTCCAGCCCACGGAGCTTATCTAAGAGGATACCATGGTTGATAATATCAAAACCTTTAGAGAGAGTGAGCAAAAGAAGCAAGGTTCCATTCCTTCTCTTGATAAAAGTTTATCCAACAGGGCAACCAAAGTCAATTCAGTCAAAAATCAAGCCTGAACCCAGACTGGAATGGGTCTAGATACTTCTCAGTTGCCAGATTCCTAAATTATGCCCAATCTGGCTGGCTGTATACTACTGCTTAATTGTTGCATGCTGTGTTCTCTTGCCCATATCTTCTCTGACCCAAGCTGTCAAATTCGCAGAATGCCCATGAGCCTCAGTGCTTTGTGGGCTCTTGCCCTGAGTGGAGCCTGCATCAGGCAGCAGTTTAGGGATTAGGCACAAGAGCAATCTGAAGGGATGCTGCTGCTGGTATGTGAGCAATATTTTCCTTTGAATATCCTTTAAACTGTCTCTTACCTAATCTCCAAATTATTTTTTGAGCGACTACTGAAAGCACAGTTTAGAACCAGAGGGAGAGGAGGCAACGTCTGAAAAGAAAAACCTGGGCAGAAAATTGAGGCGTGCGGAAATAACTGGTCTGCATTCTCCTTTGGGTCTCAACAGTTAAGCCCATGGTTTGTTGTTGGGTTAACCTCCGTGTTGTTTAGTTCCTAAACAACCCAGTGGTCCGGGTTCAGATGTCAGTTGTCCAACCGGCAAAGGAACCGATCATGGGTTGTGTGCTAAAGCGGAAGAGGCGTGTGTGCTGCAAGCAGTGTGCCTGCTTGTGTATGACAGTCCGTTGTTTTTTAAAAAACTGATAGGTTGTTGTTATGGGCAAATGGCCATTTTATTGATGGCATCCTTTGTTTTCGACAAAAATGAAAAGTCAGAATTCAGCAAAAATATGTCTCTTAAGTAATCTGCTTGCTGGACTACTTATCGGAATAAATTAGTTTTAATTGTAAAACTTTTTCCAGGCACTGCTTATTTAGTTTGTTTAACTAGATAATTTTGTAAGAGCTTCAAAACATCAGCAGGAGTCAACTTGTGGCCCTCCAGATGTTTTGACCTACAATTCTCATCATCCCGTACCATTTGCAATGCTGGCTAGGGCTGATGGAAATACGGGACAAACATCTGGAGGGCCACAAGTTGGCCACCCCTGATTTGAAGCTGAATTATTGCAGTAAACATGAATATAATTGACTTCTGTTTTTATGGGTGTTTTACATTCAAGTTTAATGTTATGAACGACCATTGATCACATCAGTAGTTCATATTTTCCTTCTGGAACTATGTATTATGTCGGGGTGGAGGTAGGGTAGCACCACAGAAATGTTTTATCTTTGTGAGAATATAATTGATTATGGAGAATGGGGGTGCGGTATAATATTTGTGTACAACAACGATTCATCTGTAATTTCCATTTTTCTACACTGCCTTCAATGGACCAGTTTGGTTTGGATTCCAATTGCTAATATTACTGTAGAGTGATCTCTCCTGGTATGTATTTATCATAGACGGAATGTGTGGTTTAGTTATTGCTTGCATGTTTGTTTCTGTTCTTTTTTTTTTGTATTTTGTTGGTGTCTTGTGAATGTGCTCAGTGTAAAATCAATTAATTTTTAAATTCAAGAAATAGAAAAGCATGAACTGTATATCTCTGTAGCTATGCAAATAAGCTGAGTTGCTTTTTGTAACGTAATCAATCACTGGTAATTTCCCCCTTCCTTACCTCAGGTGAGAAGCCATTTAAATGTGAGCAGTGCAGCTATGTGGCATCAAACCAGCATGAAGTGACTCGGCATGCAAGGCAGGTTCATGATGGGCCCAAACCGCTGGCCTGCCCCCACTGTGACTACAAAACAGCTGACCGAAGCAACTTCAAGAAGCATGTTGAGCTTCATATTAGTCCACGACAGTTCCTTTGTCCAGTCTGCGAATATGCTGCATCCAAGAAGTGTAACTTGCAGTATCACATCAAATCCAGGCATCCTGACTGTTGTGACATCACAATGGATGTCTCAAAAGTAAGACTACGGACTAAAAAGAGTGAAGTAAACGCTTCTGAAAACATGAGTAGTGATAACAATAAAGTGGAGCAAGAACAAATGAAGAAAGAGTTGACTGAAAAGAAAAGTGAGAGAGCTGTAAAAGAAGAGAAAAAAGAGAACCTGTCAAAAGAAAAGAAACCGGCCGTTAGTGTTGGTGCAGGCCAGGTGACAACTCGAAGTCGCAAAACAGTGGCCGACAGCAAAGAAGTAGACGTGAAAAGTGAGAAAACTAGTAAAACGAAGAAGGCAAAAAGAAAAGCAGAGGCCAACTCTATTCCCTTGACAAAAGATTCTGCAGCAGACACTGATGTTATAGTGAGAAAGAAAAAGAAAATGGAGAAAAAGTCCCCCAAATGTCAGAACTCCCAAAAGGGTGAAAGCAAATTGGAGGTCATCAAAAAGCAAAATTCTGGCCTTAAGAAAAACAAAAAAAAGAAGCTTCTGAAGAGTAAGCCTGAGAACAACAACAAAAAGCTTAATTGTGAGAAGGTCACAGGTGAGGAGGAGCCTGTTCCTAAAGAATCTCCTGCTATGCAAGAGGTAGAAAGTAAGATGTCTGGTTCTTGCAATGAGCAGCAGCCTGTTTCGCCAGATGATAGTGGGAGTCAGTGTGTCCCTGGGGAGAACAGACAGGCTCAAGAGCCACTGCCTGCACAGCAGGTGGCCAAAAACACAGAGCTAGAGACAAGAGACCAAGAAATGCCCATGGCAGAAGAGGAGACTGTAAAAGCTGTTTCTCAGAATGAAATTGCAATAGAACTGGAAATTGTGCCTGGGATCAGCTCTGAGAATTCTAATACCACCTTGGAAAAAGAGATAGATGTGCTAAAAGACACACCATCAGATTTGGCCCAAGATACTCAGACATCACAAACTTGTGAGATGGAAGTGGTGAATCCAGATTTCATGCAAAAGGTTCAACCAATGCAAACATGTGAAATAGAAACTCATAGTCCAAACCCAGAAGATGACAGTTGTACAAACAAACTGCAGGCTGAAGACCCAGCAGGAGCTCCATCATCAGAGTTGCCAGAAAAACTAGAGCAAAGTGCTAAAGCAAACCTGGTTTCAGCATCGCCGAGTGGCGCGGTAGTGAATGAAAACCAGGAAATGGAAGAGGACGAGGGTATCCACAGTCATGATGGCAGTGATATAAGTGACAACATATCAGAAGGCAGTGATGATTCTGGGTTGAATGGTGCTCGGATGGCACAAGAGAAAACAAGTCAGAAACCATCCCAAGAAGTGGCAGAAGCCAAGGCCACAAAGGAGAACTATGTGTGTATATTCTGCGATCGTTCATTTAAAAAAGAAGGCGAGTACAGTAAGCACCTGAACCGTCATTTGGTTAATGTGTACTATCTTGAAAAAGCAACAAAGGGGCAAGATTAACCAAACTGCAGTTTAATGATAGCTTATTCTTCCTCTGTAAGACCTTCTAGAGCTTAGGTACAGTTCTTGTAGAATCTTTGCTTAAGCTCAGTTTGCTCATACTTTTTAAGTTGTTGGTTGCTGTTTTTCCCGACCTTTGATGAAATGTTGAACTAATTAAGTATTTGTATCTCTATGATTAGAGAGGGCAAGTAGAGTGTGTAACGCTATGGCTTGTTAAGTTGGCATACATCCCTGGGATGGAGCCCTGGAATCACTTGAGTATTTCTGTTGACTTACAACAGAACTATACGCAAGTTAGTAGGTTTAGGAATGATAACCTCAGGACACTCTTCTCTGCACAAACTCTTTCGAAATGAATGGATGTGTGCAAAAGCACTGTCATGCTGTTGCAGAGCCGTTAATTTCTATAGGGCTTGAGCAGGAGATGTTACCAGTTGACTGATCCCACAATCTGGGCCTGTCTGCTCATTACATTCCGGTGAGACATTTTCAACTTGGAATGAGTCTCAGGCATATTGTGCGCCTCTCCTCCTCTTTACTACTTGGAGAAAGTCAAATGTTAACCAGGGTTTATTTGAATGTAGTATCTTCCTGATCACCCAGTTTGCGCCCCCCTTTCTTTGGCCTGTTTATACGCATGTACCACAGTGTGGGGCTACTTTACTGTGGTAGATTACACGTTGTTGCAGTATGTATGTGAACAGTGGAACCACACGGACAGGATTAGTTGTGTGACTCTTTCCCAATAATTAGGACAGACCCATGTGACTGGCTCTGTCTATGTGATTCTGATATTCAGCATACTCAGCATTATGTGAATGGGGTCTTTCTGAGGACAGATTGGGTGCTCAGGGAGATAACATGTTCAATAAACATAGCACAGCCTGGTTCACTTCCAACTTTCTCTGTTGAAGGAGGGGAGGGTATGAGTCTTGGGTGTGAAATCCTGAGGCTAGGCTCGTGCATGGTTATTATGTCCTTGGAAGGTGCACAAGGCTATCTGTGCTTATTAAACAAAGTGTTATTTCAACAGAATCTTAGAAATGGGAATGATATTGTTCCATTGCTTCTAGAAGAATCTGTTTTGGTTCTTCTTCATCTTAAGGTGTTGGTATGGTGAGGGCTTAAAGAACTCATTAGCTGAACAGGAAGAAATACGGTGGCTTATTTTGTAAAAAGAGCACTTTGGGCAAAATGTTGAGGCTGGCTAGCAGTAAACATTATCTCATGATCATATTTTTAATTTGCATATACATTTCAGGTCCCCCAATCATGATCAGCAAGCCAAAATCTTGAAGTTCTTTCCATCTATTGATTGGCGAATCCATTATTTGGTAAATACTACTTTGAGACAAGGTCATTTCCTTTTGTGCTTTAAGAGAAGAGAAATATTGCACATAATTTTTTATTTTTACCTATGCAGTTTAAGCCTTTAGCAGTTTAGTGTTTGTGTTGTATATGTACATTTTATATATGCATGTTTGGTTTTGTTAATGGGTTTCCTTCCCTTAATGTTGATGTTTTCAGGTTTGTTGCTTATCATGGCCAGTGGTCTCAGCTCCTTTTGGCTACAATGTTTGGTTCGGTATTGGTTGTATGTGCTTTTTTAAAAAGGTTGTAGACTCACCTTAGTAGCTTTAATTATTAGTTGAACAAATGATAGTGTGTGCAGTCTGCAGAGATGTTGTCCTGCGTAGACCCCATTTTATTGAATGGGAGCTGTGTAAAAAACTGGGAAGGGTTTATGCATAGCTCCTGCTCATTTCAGTAAGGTTTGTGCAAGGGGAACTTCCCTGTAGAATTATACCTGCTAATGAGAGTTGGGAACTTCCCCCAAGAAGGCTGTTCGTACATATCTTCATACATATGGTTGGATTCTAGATCTAACCCATAATATTTTTATATAGCCTGTGATTTCATGCAGATAATATTTCTGCTCTTCTACTGCATTTTGTTATTGCGTTGGAAATGCTGTTATTGGGTTGGGGAGGAATCTTTCACACGCCCCATTAATATGAATAGGAGATGCACAGAAACAGTTTGTTTTTATCTCCCGTTCCTTTTAAAGGGGAGTTGTATGAGAGAAGTTTCCAAGGGGAACGTATTGATGGGTGATGCTTGCTAAGTTTTAAAACATCACTAAATAGCTTTATAAATGAAATATCCAAATTAGTGCAAAATAATATCATTTTCTAATTCCCCTGAGTTGGAGCACAATCCACAGTTTGCATTTATCTCAGTGGGTCATGTGCAAAAGAATTTCCAAGTGGAATTCTGCTCCTTGTCTGCTTGAGTTTGCATTGAAATAACCCTGTTGCTCATCTAAAATTCCATGCATCAGAAAAATCCTGGTAAGTAACAAATCTTGAATTAAGGCAGATGTAGAAATTCCTGTTCTTTATTCAATCAAGTTTTAATTAAATTAATTACCCTTGTCCTTTTATAGTTGCCATAAAGAGAAATTGAAATGATTGGGTATTTGAATTATGAATTGCAAACTGAAAACTGGGAGAACAGTCACAAGTAACTTCCAAACTGGTTTATTCACAGTTAAGAATTGCTTGAACATTTTAGAATACACCAGCAATGACAAACCTGCAGTTGAATTAGCAAAATTGAACAAGCTACCCCCATCCCCTTTCAAACCATTTTTGTTTTCCCTAGGTATCTGGATAGAAAAGTTTGTTGTTGTACAGCAAAGCAGACATGGAAACTTTGCATTGTCAAAGGGCACAATTTGCTGAGAAGTTTTCCAGCCCAAGCCCAATTTCTGTGGTTTTGCACTGCTCTGGCTCATTTCTTGGAGCTTGTGCAGGAGAACATCCTGATCAATTGTGCCCGCAAATGGGCACCAATACAATTTTATGTCTTACTGCGAACATATTAATGCAAACTATAATATTAATTTTCCCCCCTTAGGGACTGCTGAGCTTGCATTCATTTTGGTTGTATTTAGTCTCCCCCTGCACCCCTCCCTTTCTGCTGGAATCTTTTGTGGTTCCATTTCAACATAACTTGACTGAATAGAGGAAACTGATACTTCTGTGTAGGGGTGGGGGTGGGAGATATGTAATAGGAGGCCAAAGATCTGAGGGAGAAAAATCCCTTTAGGGCAGAAATAAATTGTATAACATTAGTTATTTGTGTGTTCAAGACTTACCTTCGCTGTGACAATCATTGTCAACTGAGAATCAAGTTGCAATTATATTTATGTTGAACCATTAAACACTGCTGAAATGTCTTCCTAATCAATTAGCTGGAAAAGTATTAGACACAACTTTATTGTTGGATGTAAAAATATTGTTGTTTTATAAAGAGGTTTGGACAGAGGTTGAAACTCCAGAACTGTGTAGACAGATGTTTTGGAACTCTTCTTGTTTTTAAAGAACTGCTTCCATTTTGTAAGAGCCTTCATAGCCTTAAGCTACATTTTTGATGAATCTTTTTTTAAAACGAAGTTGGATGAAAAGATACGGCAAACAGGTGGCAATAGTGACATTAGATGACATTACATAAAAAGGCTGTTATGTTACTCAGAATACGCTACTAGCAAATGATCAGGACTAAAAATGTCACACTTGGAAAGACTGTAGAAGACAGTGCCCATGTTGGGCAGTATTCTTGCGCATTAGAGTGCAAAACACTTAAGTATTAAAAGAACAAATTTTCCAGTGATGTGATGGTTGTGTCCCAAGATATGTTGGATATTGTGACTGATTCGAGATTCCAATACATTCTCACCATGTTGTCTATTTTGAATAGAGGGAGCTAAATATATCAATTGGATGGTTTTAAGTCAAACCAATAAAAGGTGGAATGTCATTCCTGTCTGAATGTTATACATTGCTAATGGATAAGCAAAATTAGGGTTAAAGTGTAGATAATGTGCTGTGTTTCTGCCTAAAGTAGATATTTCTTAAATTGAACATAGGGGTCACAGGAATTTTGGATACACCTTTCCAGCTTCTTCCTTACTAAAGGATTTCTCTCAACAGCAATCCCAATCTGACCCCATTCTGCAGTATCTCATGTTGTTGGTCCCGTTTAGGTAGTGTGGCTAGAAGAACTTTTAGTATTTGTGGAAACAAACACTAAAACTCATGCCACAAGCCACCTAAAGAATGGATAACTAGGAGCTTGCAACACATCTTAATATTGCTGCTATTTGGGTGTTGATTGACCTAAGGGCTGGAACTTTAAATCCTTTTCACAGAACAAACTGACAGGTCAGTTTACTCATAACATTGTTAATTTCAGTATGTTATGTTTTGCTGATGAATTGTGAACACAGGTTCAGTTAGATGTATTGAATCTTGTCTTTGTAGCTAACACACTGAGTTACAATATTAATTACATCCAGGTAGCTTAAGGAATTGTTTCACATATGTGTATATACTTTTTCTTTCCCTAAAAAGAAAATCACACTAGCTAAAGAACTTTTTGTAAGCTGGCACTGAAACATTTTATGTTTGGTTGCACCGTGTTTGAAGCTTTTTACAGTGCAATACTTGTATTATTCTCTCAATTTAAACCAAAGGTAATTTTTTCATGCTTTCTATCTACTGTAGTGCATGAAGAGCTTTTATACAGTTGTAATAGATGTAAAATCAGAACACATCACATGTCCTGGGTTTTTTATTTACCTAAACTATGTACAAGCCTTTGTCCAAAATGTAAGGTGTTAAACTAAATTGCATATTAACCCTTGAGTGTATTTTCCTAAGCATAGTTATAAGTCAATAAACTTTATTAAGGAATGTGTGTAGCTTTAATCTGTATTTTATTAATATGCAGCAAATGACAACATGGGCTATGGCCACTGGATGTATGCTCCAAGATCTACATAGGCTTAGTGGGGGAAGCGGGGATGCTCTCATATGCCTCAAGGCATAGGAAAGTCAAGAGTAGTTGCAAAGTCAATTTCATGCCCTTGCTTGTTTTTTCATGGTCCTTGTGTCATAGATCCATTCCAGAGTGAATACATTCCTATAGACTTCTCTTCCCTTCAGATGGCCTGTACCAAGTGAAGAAGCAGGTTGCAATCCACTTGCCTTAGACTTAGAAAGTATACAACTAGCACAACCATTTAGGCTGAACTTCCCAGGTTCTTCGGTAACAAAGGCGTTAAGCCACATTATTGCATATGTTATGCTGTGTTTGTTTGTTTTTACCGATACACATTTTGGTTATTGTTGAGCTCTCTAAAACAACCTCAGGTAAGAAAATATATAATATCAGTGAGGCTTGAATATTCAAGAAAAACGTTGAGCTTAAGACATTACAGCGAAGACAATGGATCAATTCAGACGACACGATAGTCAATGGTGGGTTGACTAACCCTAACCCTAGGGGGCACTCCCCACACAACATGGTAATAAATAATCAACTGTGGTGTGTATGAGGATCAGCGCTGAGTTGACTATGGCAGCATTCGGATGACACAATAGTCAAAACAACTGACGATTGTTTCCCCCACACCAGTTGTTTATTTTGTCGTCCGAATTGAGCCTGGTGTATACTAAATATCTTCCAAGAGAAGATGTTGTAAACATGGAACATGATAGCAGCCAAAGTTACAACTTTAAGCCCCATTTATTAAAATGAGAGTTAGCGGATATTTAAACAGAACTTACAGCACAGACTCTGAAGTCCTATTCAGTCCAATGCTTCTTACTCCCTGGTAAATAGCTATATGATTGTAGCTACACTGTGGGTTGCTTCCAATTAGTGGTCACTTATTTGTGTTTAATGATTAATGGTGTATTTTCTTCATCATGATGCTATAGTTCTCTGATCAGTAATGGTTTTTATTTGATTTTTAGGCCTATGTGTTGAAAGCGTGTTCAGTCTCCTCTTGCTTATTTATTTTATTACATCCAAGGAACCCAAGACAGCATACATAATTCTCATCTCTCCATTTTATCCTCATAACAATAACCCTGTGAGGTAGGTTGGGCTGAGAGTCTGTGACTGGCCCAAAGTCACCCAGTGAGCTTCCATAGCTGAGTGGGGACTGGAACCTGGATCTCCCAACTCCCAGTCCAACACTCTAGCCACTATACTACACTGGCTGTCACTGATGATTGTTGAATCTTGTTGATAATTGTTGGATCTCCTCAGACCCATAGCTTGTGGGTCAGTAGGTGGCTGAAGCACACTTTTTAGAGGTCTGTGAAGAGAAATTTGTGGACCTTTGAGGCTCTTCCACCCTCTTGACTACTTAACTAGAGGAGGATACAACAACAATGCTGAAGCAGGAGAACATTTCTGTAGCTTTCTTGATGTTTCATGCCCACCCAGAAGTAACAAACTGAACCATACCAGTTTCATATAGTCTTCCTACTCCCCTAACCTGAGCATTGTCTGCAGTTGGCAGCTGGCAATGAGCAGGAGTAAATCGAAGATCCTTGAAAACACTGTAAGTTACAGTGAACGTTAGTTGTAAGGCAATGCCATCAAATTGTCTGGTTTAACATCCCCAACCAAAATACAAAGCAACGTTACATGGAGCTACATGGGGCTTGTTTTCTAACATGTTTTGGATCAAGCTTGTAAGACCTTTGAACAAAGTGCCAAATAAGCAAATGAAGGTATATTTTGGTTCGTCTGGTGTCTCTAGTAAGTTGGTGTTTACAGCAAAAGTTAAATGAAGAATTTTAGCACTGGAATATATTGCAGATCACCAGACAATCCTGTTCAAAATTTCCTGTTGTGAATGCCTAAAATAGCCTACCAAAACATCCAGTATATCTACTAGGAGTTGAAAAGCTAAGATCTTGGCAGTTAGGAACAGTAACTGAAAGGAAGGGGGCAATCTTAAGGGGTTGCCACTCTGTAGATATGCTTCCAATATCAAAGCCCTCTGTCTATCCTATGCCCTCTTGGTCCATCCAGCTTGCTAGCTAGCCTAAGGGTGTGTGGCTGGGAACAGGGAGGTTTATGGCTCCTGCAGACCCATGTGCTTTCCATTCCCTCCCCGTCCACCAACATGCCCCCTCAAAAGAGCTTACCATGGCAGCTGGGAGGGGGAGGAATACCATTTTGGATTGTTGTACCAGTGTCTATGGCCTGAGGAGGGGAACTCCACTATATCCTATGGTTCCTGATGTGCTCTCCCATGGACCATAGGATTGCTCTGTAAGATGTGTTCATGGAAAGCTGGAAACTGCTGCTTTCCATGAAGTTGCTCTTTTTGTGTTTTCAGCAATACAATTCTATTCTTCCCCCATTTACTCCCTAATTTGGGAGTCTTGAGTATTTGCCTTTTACTTGCTCCCCAGTCATGCAGTTTTCAGAGAGTACTGCCTACTGGAATTACAAACCCTTGTGTGGAGGACTGAGCAAGACTTGATTTCATACGTTGGGGGGAAATTGAGCCATGAGCCATAATCTTTCCAAGCCAGCAACTACACAATGACCTGGTTCGCATGACACAATAAGCCACTATGTGTCAGGTTCAAGCCTGTTCTTCCTAGTGTGAGGGAAGGGGTTTCGAGGGGTCAATCAGACTCAGAAGAAGAACCAAGAATTTATCAGCCAACACTGGGAGCAGGGGAGGATATTCTTCAACTCTGTAGGAGGATGAAACTTCCCACAAGCTTATTGTGGAGAATGCAGGTGGCTCAGAGACCAGTTCTCTCCCCTCTACACACCTGAGAACTCAACTTCTGAGGAGAAGGCATCAGAGTAGACAGATTCCAGAGTCCATTGCAGTCAAGCGGGCAGTGTTGAGGTGGGAGGTGGTCCCTGAGGATAGCAGCTCACAAGAGGCTCCTCTTGAAAGATTGTCCATGAGCTAAAGTCCCGGTTTTAGTTGAAGGCAATTGTCTAGATTTCATAGCCATATTAGGCTTAGAAGATAGCTCTTAACATTCACACTCCCTTCAGGTGTGAAGAGATGTTTATTTGTTGAATAAAGCTTTGTCGATTACATAGCAGACATCTTTATTATCTTGCATCAGCAGGAGGGCTTAGAAGCATGACACTGTGGGTTGTTTTGGGGTAGCTTGTGATATCTGAACCAAGAATGTTTCCCCCCCCCCCCACCATGAGATGTTTTCCATGAACAAGCCACCCCGAGAATCCGCGATTTGTTGTTGGGTTGTTCAGGGTGACTTGTGACATCTGAACTCAGCACGGAAACTTCATTGTGGGTTGTTGGGAGCAGCTAGTGAGCTGCCTTGCTGCTCCTCATGATCTCACTAGTGCCGCCACCATCCCCCCTCAGGGCCCTCTGGCCCATGCTCCTAAAACTTGAGAAAGGCACCAGAGAGTGCCCCAAACACATTCTCAACCTTTAAAAAATTGTTATTACTGGATTTGTGCAAGTGTGCATTCAAATGTCCGCTGCTGTGAAATTTGGGTAATTTTTCCTTGTGCATACCTTTACCGATCCACCTTACCACTCTGCTTGACAATTCCATTTTTTTAAATCAATCCCCATCATTACTCTATAACCCATATGTATATTTGACAGCTAACAATGGAGAGCAGTGGAAGGAAGTGACAACCATGAAGTTGTGGGCCGGCAGCTGCTGAAGGAATTTTTTGAGCTGGTGTAATTACTTCAGTAGTATGGGAAGAAGCCTTTTTAAAAAAAATTCACTGTCAAGACAAACTGGAGAAAGTGGCAGATGAAATGGATAAGAACATTGACAAGAGGGGGGGGGTATCAGTACTGTGTTCAAAAAAGGACAGGTGATCTTGCACATTTGCACAAGACTCCATTATTTTTTTTAAATGAACATGTTCAGAAAATTATATGCATTTGGTGATCTGATGCGGGAGTAGGGAGAGTCTCCTTCATGAGCCAGCAACCCCAGGTAATCACAAAAAGTTTGCTGGAGTAGGGAATGCGGAAACAGGGATTTCTGCTGCAAAGGTCCCTGGAATATGTGCTGGGGGCAGATGGGAGCACTATGGGAAAAACAACCCATGGCAAGCTGCAGTGCACCTGATCATCTGGGTTATCGAGTGAATAAGCAACCCATGGTGGCTTATCTTTAGGATGGCTTAGCATGATGTGCAAATGCCTAATGACTATCCATGAAATTACATGTACTATCAGTGAAAGTTTGAAATAAAAAATCTGTTTGATAAGATATCACAAGATTACCTTTTGTGTTTTGCTATGACAGACAACACCCATACAGAATTTACAAATAAAGAGTTATGCCCTAAAAGGTATCTCACTAACAAGCTGTATTTATTGATATCCTGGACTCTGTATTCAAAGCTTTGTTATAATAATAACTGATTAAAATATTTGAGGTGAGTAGTCCAAATTTGGTGGTCTGTTTAAATTATTCAACTTGAGTACATTTCCATAATTTCTTATTTTGCAGGGTGCTGAAGACCTGCCTCCTTAAAATCCTATTCAATAACTTCCCTGTCTTCTGAGATTTCCCTGGGCATTTCCCAGGGCATTATCTACACACCTTCAAGCATATCTTCACAACCTTGTGGACTAGATAGAATGTTTCATTTTTTAAAAAAGTTGGGACTTACTGACCACAGAACACATAGAATCCTGCTGATGTCCTAGACACTCTGGTGCACAGTGCTGAATACCATAAAATCACAGGGAACTCAGTCCAATTCCTGCCTTGTCAGGCAGAACATGCTTTCCTAGTCAGCAGAAAGATCGATTTATTTGTTTAGTGTGAGTCAACAATGTTAATTTGGTCCTGCTTAGCTTCAGGACCTATACCGGTTGATGAATTTCAGACCCCACGATGGGGAAGCAAGGCAGATTCAAATAGGCAAACATCGCCACATACCCAGAAGTAAACCAAAATGGATTAATGGTTTAAGAAAATTAGCTTGGTGGTTACATGACCATAGTAATTGTAAAGCTGGACCTACAAATGTAGCAAACAATATAGAAACAATTTCCAGCCCTACTTGGGACTGGCTGCATGCAAACCAGGTCTCTACCACTTAGCTATGACCCACCCACTAAACAAACTTTTGAGCCTGTGGGCACACCTGGAAATTTGAGAAACTCCTGGGCACAACCATAAAAGTGGCTGCCATAGGTGGGCACAGCTAGTCACAAGAGACAAGCAAATGCACAGAGGCAACCATTGGAAATTAAAATGGCAGCAGCCAAAGGCTCCCAACTTTGCTTTAAAGCAATCCCAGTTGCCAGTAAGAAAATATTAAAAGATTTAAAAAATAACATTTGGGAGAAGTGTGTCTCAGTGGGCAACAAGAAAGGTGTCTGGGGGTACATTGGTGCCTGTGGGCACCGTGTTTCCTATCCCTGCTCTAAAATAATCCATGAAGATGGTGACTTGCATCTGCTTTATGTGGAGTTGTAGAACACGGGGGCTAACCCAGTTCAGTTCCCCTGCGTGTTACAGCCGCTGACAATCCAGCCCATTCTTATCTGTATAACCCTTATCCTTATCTTAGCTGCACTAGACTAGAATATGTCAGAATATCAAGCGCTCACTTGCTATCTAGCTGATTAATAAAAAACTTAGCATTTAAATAGCACTTTCATTTTTAAAGTGCTTCAGATATTTTATTCTTATCACATGTAGAGTAAGGCAGTCTTTTTACCTCCCATACTACAGGTGAGGGCCCGAGGTCTGACTAGGACTACCTAGGGAATTCACAAGAGGGCAGTTAATAGTTGAACATAGCGTCATAGCTCAGTCTCTTCCTGAATATAATACAGAGCTCAGATTCTGTATTTTGATGTAAACTGTGAACTTGACTGCAGAGGTGGTAGGTGGAAACTATTATCCTAGAGCAAGAGTGGGCAACTTGGGGCCCGCCCTCAAGATGTTTTGGCCTACAACTTCCATCAACCCCAACATAGCCAATGGCAAAGGATCATGAAAGTTGTAGGCTCAAACATTGGAGGGTTGAAGATCTCCCCTCCTTTCTAGAGAATCAAAATGATTTTCCAAATAGGAAATTTGGGAGAAGTTACAAATCCATTCTCAAACTTTTAGGACAGAAGCCTTTATCTGAACACATTCTAGATGCAACAGGAGGCCATGTATGGATGTGTTTATGCTTTAAAATCATCTGCACTATCGTTCTTTGGTTCAACATACAAGTCAAAGGCACACAGATAATAGCACATCAAGAGTAAAAGCATTTATACTTTGCCTTGTTTTCAAACGTTTAATTAGGATATTGAAATTCAGTTTCCCACTGTCTTTTCAGCTTTGCTCTTAATCTTTGTTTAAATAATGGTTTTAATGCACAATTATTTTGTTTTAGTGTATTGTAAGCTGCTTTGGGGGGGCATTGTGTCGGCTCAAAACATAGTGTAGAAATGGTCTCATAAATGAAACAAGTGCTCCCTTCCCAGGTGCATTATGCAACTTCCAGCTACACAAGATGCTGGAAAATGAGAAACAGGCACGGTATTAAGATTAATCTTTTCCCTCATTTCTCAGGACAGAAAAAGTTAAAAGCTTTTAGACCAGCAGCAGCTCATCCCAAGCCTTTTATAATTAGAAGCATGTACACAGCAATTATTTGTAACCGGTTTCGAAGCTTTCAATCAGCAGATTTAAGACTATAGGGGAGGGATAACTGTTCATCTATGGGTAATAGTGCTCGAGTTAGGCAAAATCCATAGGGCACCAGAGAGGGTTATGTGATCTGTTTGACCCCAGTACTATAAAATTCCAGTCTGTTTTTGTGGGAGGGTGAGATACCTTAATTCACTTTGTGTTCCATAGTAGCTGGTTAGAGTATACTACAAATATATATACTAGTAAAATTGCTTTAAAATTCAAGTATGAGTAGATAATCAAAAGTAGAATTCAAAATACATTCTTTTTTGAAGACAGTTTTTATTAGACCCTAATAACTGAAGGATCGCTTTCAATATAAAAAAAGCCAAATATAGCAGCTCAATTTTTTACCTTTTGTCACAAAGTAAAAACTGGTAAGAGTTTACCCACCTGGCTGACAATTCTTCATTTGCTGATTCATATTATTAACACAACACTGCTCAACACTTTTTACTTCAGTAGTAATAGATAATCACAAGTGGCTGGGAGTTCTCCAACTTGAAGGTCTCACACAAGCCGAGTGGCTTTAATGTAACTAATTCAAATGTGAAACAGAAGCCCTTCTGGTATATTGTACTGCAGTCCTTCCTGTCCTTGGATTTCCCTCCTGTTAGTCCACTTTTAAGTAGAATACCAGATTCCATTCCACAGCTGCCTAAAATGTTCTTTTTATTTTGGCTGTCTGCAGGTGGCAGCAAGCGGTGAGGTCTGGCATATTAGAAGGCACTTGAATGTCAAAGCATAGTATTTAAAGCCATTTATTTAACAGCACCTGGTTTCGCACGACACATTAGGCAACAGAGGGGGGAAAGCAACCGTCAGTTGTGTTGCTTATTGTGTCGTGTGGAAGCTTACACACCACGCACACACAACTGACGATACGCTATTCCGCCCAATTAAGCAATGGAGAAAAACAACGGGCTTGCACGTTGTTTAGCTCGAAGCCCGTTGTTTAAAGTGTTGTCCGAAACCTCTCCATGCACTATTCCATATGGGCATAGAGTTCTGCCAGCCGGAGCAGCCGCCTCCCCCCCGCCCCCCGCCTGTCTGATACAGGCAGCAGAACTTGCGGTGCATGCTGGGATACGGCTGGAGGTCTGAGGGAGGGGGGAGGGAGGAGATGCTGCAACCAAGATGGATGCCGGAACTTTCTGCCGCTCAACGTACGGGGTAGCAACATGTTGTGTGGGAAACACCGCCTACCTAATGCATGGTCAGTACCCTATTTCCCCCTCCGTTGCGTAATGAGTTGTGCGAAACCAGCCAGCATTTCACTGTTATTACAAGTAATACCTCATGGGAGAGTCAAAGTTGCTGATCTCTATAAACTTTCATAGAACCAACAAATATAGCCTGCATTATTTTCAAGATGAGCTTGCACAGCAACAAACAGAAATTTCTCTGTATCTTACAAGCATTGATAGGTTGCTCTGCTAAGGCTCAGTATACACTGGAACTGTAACAGATCACCCTTCCTTTTTTGACAACATTAATTGAATAAACAAAGAAATCAATCAGAAAAGACTCCACACTAGTCTGCCAAAAAGAGGGCATGGGAAACATAATAGTACTGCAGACTGCAGCACAATATTCCAGTTTTCAATGCTACACGGCCATTATAACTTCAAATCTCAAAATTTATTTTTTAAAAAAGTGTACAATAAAAACTGGTTTGGGGCAGACAACAGTCTCTTGTTTTTGAGTAAATGTTACATTGGGAACTTCCATTATTTACAACTTCTTACACTGCAGGCCTTTTTTCTGGTTTCCATTTGCTTTTAAATTCTCCACAAAGGCAGGAGGTCTTTTAGTCTGATAGGCTGAACTTCCTTTCATACGGCGCCCTTTGATTTGAATGATGTATGGCAACAGAGGTGGTTTACGTACGGTCAGCATTGTCCCTTCAGGAGTATAGCATCTAAGATGCATCTTGTTGCTTGAATGAGCTGTAACTGCAACCCAACCTGTACAGAAGAAATACTTGATCACATAACATCTAAACAAAACAAAATCAGAACACAGGAATTACTGTGAACTGCTGCTTGGAAGCAGGACCATGTCAAGTTAATTTTCTTTTTCAGTGTTAAACTAAGATGACATCTTCAGAAAATGCTCTTTAGTGCCTGTCTAAAAGTCTTCACATTCAGTAAAATCAACTTGCTAATAGAGTTTGACTAGGGGTGGACGTCAACCTAGAGATATGAAGGCTCAGAAAAAATCCAACAAAAATGTTTGTCTCTAAGGATTCCCATGCCCTCACCCCTAAAAAATATAAGAACATTGTATTACAAAATATTTAACTTCACATGAAACAATAAGACAAGGTGTTAATTTATTGCTACCCAGGCTTTATACCTCCAAAATGATTTCTAAGAATTACGTAAGGCTAGAGATGTAAGATTTCTAGAAATGGTATGTACCAATGATATGTTTAAACCATGGCTTGTTTTGTGCGAACCCAGAACCATGGGTTGTTTCGTCAAGCTACAGAGGTGGCAGGCAACAGTGGTTAAAAAAATGGTACTACAGTGGTGCAAAGGCAAATGGGATAAACAAAAGGAAGTGGCGAAGAAGGACGGAAACCAACCAACCATGGTTTGTTCAATCATCTGCCACATAAAGCATAGCATAAATAAACCACGGGTTAGCATTATGTGTGAACCAGGCCATTGTATGTTAAACTGAAAAGGTGCTGCAATATATACTTGAACTACCTGCTCCAAACCACTGGGATTGGATAGCCCTGACAAAACCATTCACTCTGATTAGAACCTGGAGCTACCACATCCCTCTCCCCACCCTTGCATTTCTTTTATATATATGGAGAGCTTATATCATTTTTTGCAGGCACACTGCCTGGGTCCTTCTGAATTACTAAGAAAGCTTCAGGAGGATTCAGAGGAGCCCCACATCAATTTTGACATCTCAAATCAGCCCAATTCAGTTTGGGACTCAGCCAAGTCTGTAGCACACCCCAAATTTTGAGCAATCATGGCCCACTTTTCCAAAAAGGTTACTGCACTGCGACAAAAGAAGGAAGTGCCTTCATTCCAGTACACATTGCTACCCTACACAAGAGAGCATCTCAGAAGATTTGCGAAATTACCAGCCGATGAAAGCTTTATGTCAGCCACTGCCTCGGCTTCACCAATTCCTTCCAACACCATATCCTGTGGAACAAGTGATGGGAAAACTTTCATTCGTTCTTCGCCTCCCATAGGAACCTGGTGGTGCAAGTCAGAAATACAATCTTTAAACAGGAAAAATAACAAATACTTGGAAGATTTGTCTGGTGAAGCTAATTAGTAAATTACAAAATAACCGACAACACTTCCAAATATTTTCTCAATAGTTATCAAGCAATAACGTACAATCTAGAATAGACACAAAACATGAGAAAAATGAAGAAAGGGGAGAGGGCAAAGAGACATTGAAAAGAGAGGAGGGTTAGAAATAAGCTTCAATGGTTGGGAAGAAACTCCAGTTGATAAAAACACACGAGAACAGGTAAATATTAAGGAGTCTTTGAAGGCATATATAGGTGGAGCAGTGGAGAATTTGGGGGGAATTTCATGAGTAACGAGAATATGGATGGATATTGGAAAGAACAAAGAAGATAGGACTGAACAAGAAGAATCGCATAAACAAAACAGGTGTAGCAAGAACGCAGAAAGTGGGAGTGTTATTTGGAAGTAGCAGCTTAAGAGAATAAGCAAAGTGAAGGCGGAGAAAGAAGGTGACGTGGTTGAAACAGAAAAAAACTAGCTGAGTGACAGAACGAAGAGAAATGAGAAGCTGAAGATAAACAGATAAACCAGTGAGAAGAAAATTGCAAACCAGACAGGTAATAAGATACCCTTAGTACAAATTGTCAAATATTGGAGGGAAAAGTGGTTATACATATTTTAAACAGAAACTATTTAAAGCAATGTCTTGTCCAGACTATTACAGTGATGGAGAGATTGCCTGAATTCTGATCCTCAATGAACCAGCCCAAGCCTCCATTTACTGCTCTACAGTTTGCACTAACATGCGTCTTAGTGCAAGTAACAGATGATTCTGAGACAGAGAGATGATCACAACATGAATGCCCTTGTAGTCAAAAGCCAGGGTGCAGTGTTACAGAAAAATACCTAAGCCACAAAGTCTATAGATATTTGGGACTGAAATAATCACATAGTTTCTTCCACTTATCAATCAAAAAGGCTGGACCGCATCAGTGTCTTGTACAGTGGAGAGAGAATTAGGTTTTGACATACAGGACCTTGGTTTCGATAGCCCTACTGTATGGCTATGACTCAGTCCTTATTTCTTAGCACTATTTCTCAGATGTATCAAGCCAAAATAAGACCTAGTTTATGCTTTGTACATTTGAAGTTTATATAAATTAATAACACTAAATTTAAATTTAGTATGGATTTAACAGAGAATATAATCTTTTTGCACTAGAACTCACAGATAGCTATTTAATTCTACTATCTCATTCCCAGAGATTGGATAGAAGCAAAACAATGTAAAGTATTATTTTCTCCTTGCATAAAGTGGAAGACCACCAAGATAGGGAGAACTCGTCCAAGACAATGCAGTCATGGTGTTGGCTAAGAGCAGGACAAAGCCTCCCTTGTGCTAGGCCCAAGAGGCAAAATAATGAATGCCTGTGGAATGAGAGAGATCACAAGGCATCAGCCCTCATAGATTCTCCAACCGTGTACAGTCAGTACTGGCTTACCTTCAGTAATGTTTGACCCGCATGCTTTTGATAGACAGCATCTGCTTTTTCTACTGTAGTGATGTGCACAGGCAGCAAATTAGACGCCACAACAGAAAACCAGGAGGGCCAGTCCCCCTAAAGAGTAAAATTAAAAGAAATTCTACCAAGTTTAAAAGGCAGCTTCATTAACAAATTTCAAGCAAGTTAAACTAGCAAGTAATTCTCTATGGTGAACAGTAGCTTAGCTTCTGACTGCTACTACTCGAATATAGAAAATTGAACAAACTTCCCATTCTTAGAAGTATTCCTAGACCCACAGTTCCTGAAAAGGGGTTAAAGAAACCAGATTTTCACTTTGATAGTATTCTTTATGTAATTATTTAATCCTTGCTTTTGATGAAAAATTCAAAATCCTTTATCCAGTCCCTAGTTTGGGAAGTAATATCACACAAAATACAGCAAAGAAGAATAACTGTTTTCAAAGCAATTTCTCTAAAGGAACAATCCTAGACAGCATCTGAGGGGCCATAGGATAATTCAGATTCGCAGATCTGAGGTTGGAGACAGCGCTCTGACCTGGGAATCAGAGCTCTAACCTGCCCCGCCCCCCACAACCAGCATGGAAACATCTACACCAGCTGCTCTCCAAGGTTGGGATCTTGACCTTGGAGGGTGAGGAAAGGGGGCATATTTCAATGGGAAGGGGAGGAAAGTGGAGAGGCCAGAAAATCAGAGTGCACAAGGGGGAAAGGAGGGGGAAATGTGCAAGCCTGAGATTCCTTCATGTAACACCAAAGTATGGCTGGCCATCACATCTGAATCACAAGTTGGATCCAGAGGTCCACCCTCTCCCTATCAGCCTCCAGTGCCCTGTGAAAAAGTTCCTCCAAGCATTGGGGGGACAGGACACTGAATGGAATGGGTTGTGGCACACCTTCTGTCAACCTTTGAGGGAGCATCTGAGGTATGGCTCTAGGGATGGGAGAAGTGAACAGCAATTATTCGTCTTGTCCTCTTCCCTGGGTAGAATTCTAGATCCAACTCCGTATTTCCACCTCTTGTTATTTTAAGTCCTGTTTGTCAGAATACTAGTGGAGGGCCTGAGAAACTCAATGGAAAAAATATTGGGTTCTAGAATGTATATAATAGATGGAATCAAGAAAAAGCTAAGGAGGTGTGCTAAGGCCATTGTTAGAGGAGACAAATATACACAGACAACCAAAAGAGACTAGCTTGCAAGAACTTTAGTCTGGAAGGAGAGGAGGAAGGTTTGCCATGCACTCCCAAAATCCACCCATGGATAGAAAGTAATCCATAACTTTACAACATTTTAACGTATTGTGCCTGTCTGAAAGGCCACCCACTAGAACAAGTTAAAAGACCCAGGGAAATATGATTGTCTCTATAGCTTACGCTATTTTCTCTCTGCGCTCACATGTATAATTTTAAATCTTTCTCCCAACTATCTCATAAGATCTTGATATTTTTAAAACATACTTTTTCTTATTCCAGGTGGAAATAGGGTTTCGGCTAACCTGAAAAAAATAATACTTGCTTAGATTCAAGCAGACCAAACTAAGAGGGCAGGGAGTTAACCTTAGTTTCTTTCTTCTGTTAGCCTAGAAGGACTCCGGAAAACTGGATCTCTGCCCAAACTAAGTTGGGGGAAGAAGAATCAGGGGAGAATAGCAGGCCCAAGCAATTTGAATGGACCTGAAGAAGGGAGTAACTCTTATGAGCAAAGGCATTAAACTAGTAACTCCCTGTCAACCTCAGGTGGCAATGTCTCTGAAGCACAAATTGTTCATCAACAGTGAGGGAATAAGACAGGGAAAAGGGAAATGTCTCTTTTAGAGTTAATAACTTGAGCTCTCAATCTGTGGAATATACCTGACCCAGACCAGTTACACCTTGTAACACATACCATAAATAAGATCTTGATATCAAGCTCAGAATAGCCTTGGCCTCTCTTACCTGTAAATAATCGATGCGCCCCAACGCGCCCAAAAACAGGGTCATCCCAGGCTTAAGTATAAATGTCCTTGGAACAATGGCACAGGTTGGCAAGACAAGTTTGATTTCTTTTTCATTGAGGAGGTTTAAAACCTAAAAGCAAACCAAAGGATGATGATGATGATGATGATGATGATGATGATGATGATGATGATCTTTTCTATACAGCCCCATAGCCAAAGTTCTCTTGGCAGTTTACAAAACATAACATAGAAGACAAATATACCAACTTTCATATTTCACCCTTTTTATAGCAGAGTAGGTAACTGCAGATCTTGCATAGCTATATAGCAGTTTAAAATTAGCAGAGAGGGATGACGATACAAATAACACGTCTTAGGCCACTGATGGCAAGACAGCTCTTGTCATGTAAATGCTATTCAGGTACAGGAATAACTAGCTAACTGTGGCTGAATTAACGAGACGATGGCCTTAATCCAAAAGAGTGAATGTGCATACAATGGATTTGCAACTCTCTACAGACATACAAAGAGCCAAATAGCTTTAAAACTATTTCCTTGCAAAATACTGTGCAGCTAAGTTCAGTATGCACATGGACGCTTTGTGTTTGTGCTTCTTGAACAGCACATTCCCAATAATGCACAGCAGACAGGGTGTTTGTTTGTTTGTTTAACTTGGGGGTTTCACAAAGTTTTTGATGATATGGGGACTTATTCTTCAGAGAGAGAAAGGGAGGGAGGGGGGAAATCTAAACATCACCACGTTGACCTGAACCCTTGAGTGTGTGTAAAGTAACACTTTGGAAAGCAGCTCGCATTTGTATCCTCCACCCTTCCAAGGAGCTCAGTGATATTTTATCTGTTCATCCATCCTGCCAGGTTAGTTAAACAGAGACCATTACTGCCTAAGGCCACCCATTGAGTGTCCTACTTGAGCAGGAATTAGCTCAACTTGGTTGGTCTGGGAACCGACGGGGGTGGGATGGGAAAGAAAGCCCTAGTTGCAAGCCTGGTTCCCTTCCACTTGTTTAGACAGTGGCCAATATCTTCAAAACTACATGGAAATTTTCAGCAAGCTTAGTATCAAGTGAAATCTTAGAAATGTTAACTTTTTCCCAAAGAGCTGTGATTTAAATCTTGAAAAAGTGATGACTTCAGAATATGGAAATGTTGATACTCAGGATTTTATTATAGAAAGCCTCACAGGAGTGTACCCACCCACCCAAGTTACTGATACTCACAAATAAGGACACTGCTGGTACTGACATGAAACAACAGACTAATCTGGTTTGCACATAATGACAACCCAGAGTTTGGATTGCCTATGGGTTGTTGAATCCTGGATTGTTATTACATGTTATTGTCATTACTTATGGGCTAACTCTAGGTTATTCACCATGAACAACCCAGGAACAGAACTAATGACCTGTTGTTGGGTTGTTAACTCTGGGTTGTTTCAGCTATGGGTTGTCATGTGTGTAAACCCAGAGCCATGGGTTGTTTTGCCAGGCTACAGAAGCGGTAAAACAGCAGCCACGCTACAGGCCAGTACTACAGTATCACAAAGGCATTTGGGATACAGGAAGGGAGCAAGTAAAGGAGGGAATCTAAAAACCCATAAACTGAAGGAAACCCCCCCTGCATTTTGCACAATCATCTGGCAGACAAATCTGGGTACTCTGGGTTGTTGTTACATGCAAACCAGGTCACTGTGTTAAAAGAATCCCATTATGAACCAACACTACACCTTAGAGTAGTGACATGAGATGGCTATAAAGTGGAAGTCATTTCTAGCTCTATATAGTAAAGGTAACATGTAAATAGACTAACTTTTGGGGTGAACCATACAAGTTGAAGCACAAACTGTATTCACAGAATCATAGAATAGTAGAGTTCGAAGGGGACTATAAGGCCATTGAGTCCAGCCCCCTGCTCATCAAAGCATCCCTGACAGATGGCTGTCCAGCTGCATCTTGAATGCCTCTAGTATGGGAGAACCCACTACTTCTCCCTAGGCAATTGGTTACATTGTCATACTGTTCTAACAGTCAGGAAGTTTTTCCTGATGTCCAGCCGGAATCTGGCTTCCTGTAACTTCAGCCCATTATTTCTTGTCCTGCACTCTGGGTTGACCAAGAAGAGATCCTGGCCCCACTCCGTGTGACAACCTTTCAAGTATTTGAAGAGTGCTATCGTGTCTCCCCTCAATCTTCTCTTCTCCAAGCTAAATATGCCCAGTTCTTTCAATCTCTCCTCATAGGGCTTTGTTTCCAGACCCCTGATCATCCTTGTTGCCCTACTCTGAACACGCTCCAGCTCGTCTGCATCCTTCTTGAAGTGTGGTGCCCAGAACTGGACGCAATACTCAAGATGGGGCTTAACCAGTGCCGAATAGAGGGGAACCAGTACCTCGAGCGATTTGAAAGCTATACTTCTATTAATGAAGCCTAAAATAGCATTTGCTTTTTTTGCAGCCACATCACACTGTTGGCTCATATTCAGCTTGCGATCTACAACAATTCCAAGATCCTTCTCGCTTGTCGTATTGATTAGCCAAGAATCCCCCATCTTGTAACTGTGCATTTGGTTTCTTTTTCCTAGGTGTAGAACTTGGCATTTATCCCTATTAAATTTCATTCTGTTGTTTTCAGTCCAGAACTCCAGCCTATCAAAATCGCTTTGGAGTTTGTTTCTGTCTTCTAGGGTATTAGTGATCCCACTCAATTTTGTGTCGTCTGCAAATATCCATTCATATGAACATTGTTCTAATCATAGAAGAATCCAATTTATTTTTCATAGAACAATTATACTGTGGCTTTATGTATATATTCATACTGTTGCTGTGCCTATGGTATGCTCCTTTCTCCAGGACCAGATCATCTTTGAGCAAGAAAATACCATCGTTAAATAGTTACGTCCCAAATATGTTATAGCTCATTTTACTACACGAATATATGTGGATTTTGCAAAGACAAAGGATCAGAAACGCAGATACGCCGTCTCTCCAACCAGAAGTAACATCTCTGGAAGTATAATGAATGCCGAAGTGCACCCTGGCATGTCATCTCTCTTTTGCTCAACACACATTCCAAATTAAAATCATACACAGGTAAAGTTATGGAAAATGACTGAAGCAAACTCTAGTCACTCAACTTCTGGCCCTTTCTGAAAGCTTCAAACAACAGTACTCTGTAATCAATAGTTACTCCCCGTAAAGTAATTCAAAGCCAACAATTTGCTTCACAGAGAGCATTAAGCAACAATCAATTAGTCATTACTAGATCCAACAGAGCACTGTGGGAAGCTTCTGCTAAATTCTATGAGAATTTCTTTATAAAAGGTGCCCAGCTTTGAACTAAGCAGATGTGCTTTGTACTAACAAGCAGCTCATTAACTAGTCTTAATTAAAAAATCCACTCCGTTATTTCAGACCTCTCCCTATTTTCTTGTGATCTTTCGTTTTCCAGAGTGACTTTTCTTTTCTACATTTTTAGGTGGATGCATGTGCACTGCACCCCCACCACCAAATATAGCATTTAATGGAAGAAACATCACAAATGGAAGAATACTATCAGAATGCCATGATTGGTTCTATGACTATTTTGTTACTTTATTGTTAAGCTGTTTTGAATTTCTGAAAGAAAAGTAGGACATAAAATTGTAAAATAAAAGGAGAAATGTGAAAGAGGCAAATGAGATAAGCAATTGTACTTGCACTCCGATCTGGGAGGGGGACTGGTGCACACAGGAATCCCCACTGTTATCTCTGATCAATTATCAGAAATAACAGCAGGGATTCAACTTTCCACTTGCCTTGAGGGGGCGGGGCTTGTAGAGCAGACAGAGCTTGCAGGAGGGGCCTCAATCAAGGCCTATGGGCTGGTCTGGTGGGCCAAACTGGCCCATGGGCCAGAGGTTCCCCATCTTGACTCTAGTGTGAGGTATTAAGCCAGCCTTTCTGTGAATGGAAGGCACCTTCAGATCCAACCTAAAGCTTGAAACAAAAGGGCACCACTAGCTAGTGAAGTACTGCCCTCTTTTCTGCCCCACACATCAAACTTCTTAAAAGTAGAAAAGATTACTTACACAGCCATCTTTTACAATCCCTGGAGTGTCATAAAACCAGCGAGCATCTTTCACTTCATTGTATGTGAGTTCCACTTTCTTGGTAGCAGTTTTGGATGGAAGGGAAGGTTCTTCCTCCATACCAAAAGACAACGCTTCAGCATCAAACTCTACTTCATAATTTTTTTCTAGCTTTTTGGGTTGCTGAAACGTTCTTCCAATTCTGCCTGCATCAACAGGGGAAAAATTAGTGTTTTTCTTCAATTGGTAATATTTTGTTCCTTACATACATATCATGATACAATGTTCCACAGACAGCAGCTGCAAGCAGCATCCAAACTGAGGTTCAATATTTAAAGTCAAAATCTCACTCTAAAAAATCTTACTCGAGTGAACAATCACCCCTCACGGTCTATGCTTTGATGTCTGAATTAAACAATATTTACTGCACCCTCCCTTAGGGCGCAAACCTATGCAAGATTAGACAGAAAACGGTCCTACAATTCTCAGCCAGCAACGCTGGGAGTTATAAGATATCCTTCTCTCTACACATGTATAGAATTGTACCCTTAATATGTTAAATCTATTCTTTAATCTACTAATCTGGCACACTACTAATACAATGGCCAGGATTCCAAGTTACCTGGATTTAGTTCCATAAGCCCAAGGAGTTTTAGACATTTTCCCCTTAAATCGAATTCCTCCAAGTATAAATCAAATTCCTCCAAATATATGTCAAACTATTACTAGAAATGAGGGGAGTTTCAAAAATAATTTGTGATATTGCATGGGGGTTATCCATTCAAAGAAAAACATGACTGTGCTAACACAAGACCTTTGTGTTAAACCTGACAGCAAGATGGATCCTCGCTATGATGATAACACTTGACTTTAGTGTGGCCTGAATCAAATGCCACCTTTACAGCATAACCCTATGCATGCTCATGTGTTATGGTGCTCATGCATGCACCATAGCACCCACCCACACTATTAACAACAGGAAATTAGTGATCCTGGCAGCATCAGTTCTGGAGAAGGCTTCCCTCCTCCCCCAAATCCTGATTGGGATCATTGCTAACAGCAGCACAAGAACAGCAATCAGCAGAGCGGTGCATACAGCCCTGGGTTGGGCAGTCTGGTAAGGCCATACTATAGTAAACACAAGAAGCTATTTGTTCATAAAAATCCACACAAACGTGTCAATTTTAGCTGTGATCTCTAAGAACATCTCACTGAATGTGTGTGTGACCTTACAATATGAGATTCAGGTACTAGAAACTAAACATGTGCACTATCCCCGCTTTGACTCAGACTCAAGTTTGGGGCTTCAGAAAATGGCCTACTTCTCCTTGGGCCAGTTTGGAGTCGGTTCTCTTCAACTTGGTACTGAGCCTAAGCAGAGATTGGTCTGAGCAGGAACAGGTCAGAACTGGATGTGAGCTGAGATTCAGAAAGATATCAAGCTATCTCCCTTGCTTTGTTTCCCCCCCCCCCCCCCGATAGCTGATTGTGTAGCTACTATACCACATAGTTGAGTACATTGCATATGCTCTGAGATACAGTTCAGGACACCTGGAAAAGAGTGCCTTGCTGGATTAGGCGGCTAGCCATCGCCACTGCTGGAGCTGTCCGACTCCCCTGGAACGGGCAGTATTGATATTGGTCTTCACCACCCCCCAGTTTCGACATGGACTGTGGTTCAGTGCTTTGGAAAATAGCGCTCTTTTGCTTGGATCGATTTGGAGTCAGTCTGCTTTAATATGGTACTGAGTCCAAGCAGATATTTGGAAAACTGAGCCTTGACCTTTTGAGGGGACAAACTTATCCTCCTGTGTTTCTTATGAGCTACTGCTCTCAAAATGGCAGCTTAGGAATGTCCCTACATAAGAAACCTGCAAAGTTTCAGAAGGATAGGTGCAGGTCACATGGAAGGGAGTCCTCACTTTTGGAGGGAGGAGAATTGATTTGCTCCCCATTCCGTGGTTTTCAGGGTGGATAAAAAACAATGGTTTTTTAAAAATAAAAAAATGGATTTTTAAAATTTAAATCATATTTTTTATTTAAATCAGATTTTTTTTATTAAATGCTTTTTGAGGAAAAATATATCTAAAAATAGTTTTCTATTTAAGATACATTATTGTTCAAAGGTTATTCATCATGAAATAAAGATTTTTTTTAATTATGTAGCATGAGGCTGTATATTCATGCGATGTTTACATTTTTTGGTAAATGAATTTCATTAATCCGTTCACAATGTCATGCCCTTCCAGAGGTTTCTGTAAGATTATTGGGCAATTTTTCTATCTAGAAGATATTATCACAGATGCTTGGCTTTACAGTTCTCAAAACTGTGAATTTGTGTCTGCAGAGATCACAATCCCATTGTTCCTTTGCAAATATATGTACACAGAATCAACCCCTTACCTCTTAAGTGCTAAGTTTCAAAAAAATCAATTAATAGATTGTTGGGAGTGAAACAGATCTGCATAAGACGCCAAAAATGAAACCTGCATCTGCTTGTAAATATTAAGATTATACCAGCAAGAATGAGTCTTTGGTAACTCTGAGTTGTGTAAAATATGTATTAAGCTTATAGCGAGGAAGAGTGCACTTTTGGGGGGGAAGTCACATGATTAAATCGAGTATTTTGAGTAGTGATTAAAATAGTGATTTAAATCAAATCCACCCTGGTAGTGATTTAAATCGTAATTTAAATCAAATCCACCCTGGTAGTTTTTGGGCGATTTGTATGAAATTTATTTATTTATTTATTTATTGCATTTGTATTCTGCCCCATAGCTGAAGCTCTCTGGGCGGTTTACATTGGATTAAAAACAATTAAAAACAATATACAAAAATTAAAACAGCAAAAACATACAACATACACACAATCTGTACATTTAAAAACCACTTCAACACTTCAAAAAGCTACAAAAACAGAACAAAACAAACCCAGGCTCCTCAGATATTGCCAAATGCCTGAGAGAAAAGTCTTGACCTGACGCCAAAAAGATAACAATGTTGGCGCCAGGCGGGCCTCGTCGGGGAGATCAGAGGTATTTCCAGGCATGAAACCTGAAAAGTTCCAGAAAGATATGTGTAGGGGCTAGGGAGTTATGATTGAAAACCAGTTTAAGTCATTTTTCATAGTGAAAATGGTAACATTTATAGAACATTCATTTCAAGGTCCCATCTTTGGCTTCCCTGAAAGCACAGTGATTGGAGAGGCCCTGGTAAAATGTGCCCTATGGTTAGAAGGAAGACCTGTCAGTCACTCAATCCCACTTCCCCCATATCAGTGTTTAGAAAAATGAAAGCAAAAGATGCTATGTTTGGAGAGGCACTGTCTGGCTTTCTGAAGGCAAACTATGAACAAAGCCTCGAGGAGGATCCAGCTTCAGTTCTGATCATTATGGAGGGAAGCCTGCTTCACCCCAGAAAACCCTAGAAATGGTCCGAAAGAGCCTAATTCAGCTTGGGCTTTGGCCAAGTCCAATGCACATCCCTACTAAAAACTGTTAACAGAAATTATAAAATAAAGGCCAGTCAAATATTTGTGTGCTGCAGTGGTTGCAAAAAGTACGTACCTACTAAGTAGCTTTGCTTTTTAAGCACATTAAGCAGTTTCTGTTCAGATTCACTAAAGTCTTCTTCTGTTTTCGCTGCATCTGCCATTAATCTTGTTTCCCTCCGGAATATTCTGTAAGGCGTAGGATTAATAATTGGAAATTTCAGAAGGTTCAGGGTAGTTCCTAGGAGGGGCAAACCCACATGTCCATGGTTAGAACTATATGAAACCAACTGAGAATTAAGATTCTGAAATAGGTTCTATTATATGAGGCTCAAAGCTTCTGCTAGCATCCCAAAAATCTTTAGGCCAGACAGCTGTAGAGAGATTATTTATTTATTTACAGCATTCTTAGCCTGCACTTCAGCTAAACAAGACTCCTAAAGCAGTTTACAAAGATTAATAATGAGACAGTCCCTCAAGTGTACAAGCAAAAAGACACAACTCAAAAGCAAAAAGGATTGAGCGTGGGAAGGAAAAAAACAAAACTCAAACACCAGTTCTTAGTTTCGAAGTTCTTATGGGTGTTTTTTCTGGCAGGAAAAAGTGAAACAAGCTCCCTGCAGCTGTTTCTTCTATGGCCAATGTATGGGGCTAGGTTGGTCTCCTCCTTGCTGTGATGTTCTTGGCAGGAAGGGGGTTCAGCCTCCCACTGACCCTTTGTTCCCAATGGACGATGCCAGAGCCTGCAATCCCAAAGAAATGTCAGTTGGAGCCTTAGATAGCGCGGTGATTTGATGGCAAAATCTTGTTCCAATATTTATCACTTTTGGATATTCCATGTTCTCTAGAACTAGTATAACAACCATGAACCAAGAGGTTCCTAGTTCAAATCTCTCCTCAATCAGGACCTTATGAGTTGCCTCAGGCAAGCCACTATGTATCAGACTCATTCCACCATATTGCAGCACCAGTTTAATATTGACTTACTTTACATTGGCCAGATGTAATTTCAAAATATGTTTATCATTCATTAACTGCAGCAAGTTTTGGGCTCACATACTCCAACTTCCCTTGCTCCATCCTTCATGCACAAGGGAAAGAAATGTAAAGCTTCCAGTTGTGGTTTGTAATGAACAGCACTTTACTATTTCGCCCAATTACAGAAAACTGATTTGTACAAATCATAATTAACTAACCGTTACATCTGAATCATGCAATTTAAGAATTGAAAGAAACAAATAAGTGTCAGCTCATATTTATCAAAGGCTTACCTATATATGTTTAAGTCTGAGATAGATGAATTGACTGCTACATTTGTAGAAAGAAAATAATTTTGATGTGACCATTAAACTAATAAGTGAATTCATATGCCTGTGGAAACCACCCAGTTCAAACCTCACTGAACCGTGTGACCTTATGAGGTGGCCTTAGACAAGTTACTAAAAGGGATCAGAATGATCTTCGTACAAAAGCCTTTTCATATCTAATTGTGACTTTACTGCAGTACTTAATACAGTTATGTCTGCATTATAACTGGAATAGGCTCATTCAGTCTTTACATAACCCTTTCGTCCTCTTTAGATATTAGAACTTAAGTACCATGTTAATGTTACAATTTGGATGGTGCTGTCACATTATAGTTCTATTGCCCAACCCTTAGACTTTACACATGCCGATACATGAGTTTAGGATGGAGCATACTACAGGTTGTATCCAATATTAGTCCTATTTAGAGTAGACCCACTGAAATGGATGGGAATCCCATTCATTTCAAAGGGTCTACTGTAAGTAGAACTAACATCGGATGCAACGCTATGTCAGTGAACTATCCAAAAAATGTGACGCATCATACTTTATAGGGTCTAGCCTCCTGCAATATGTACAGGAATTCACACACACTTTATAACAGCACTCTGAAAACATGAGACAAAGCAGCTCAAAGAAATCCTCAGAAGTTACCTGCCACCCCAAATTATGCATGTCATTTGACAGTATGAAGATTATTTTTTTTTACTGTCTTGTAATTTACAGAACATTTCCTGTCTGCTTGTCTGGAGGCAAACCTTTACTCGCAACAGATAACTAGACAATTATTATCATTTATTTATTTATTTACATAGCGCCATGTGGCACTGTACAAAATAAAAATAAAACATCCAGTTCCTGCCATAATAAAATCTCAAACCAAACCAAAGGGAAGTGAAAGGAATAACAAGTGGTTATTTATAAGCTAGACTTCAGGTATGTCTAGAAGGCCTTTAAGAGCTGGTGTAGCATAGTAGCTAAGAGACTGAGCTAGAAATTAAGATGTCTGTTGTCTGTGGTTTGTATCTCACCTCTGCCATGAAGATGAGATAGTCTCACTCCCACTTGCAACATGGGGATAACAATATTGGCCACTGGATTGTTTGACGGGCAACGAAATAATACATGTTAAGTACTTTAAACACTTTAAAGTGCTATATAAAATTTAAATATTGACATGTCAGAGCTTAAGCCTCCCGTGGTCTTCCAGTAACATGGCAGATAAAGGCAGTGTGACCAGTTCTCATCAAATATGCCTTCCTACAAAAGCCTATGCCATGCATTTGTTGGTCTTTACCTGCCATGTGTCAACGTGAAAGCTGCATCTAGGCAAGGTACATGGCCAGCTCCCAGCCCTATGCATGCTTCGAATAGTACTAGCCTTTGCTGGTTCACCTTCAGCATCCCTGACTTCAGAACTCAAACATAAGCACAAAGACACACTCCCATATGGGTTTCCCCAGCATGCCTCAAAGTGCAAATGAGCATTTAGCAAAATCCCCCAAGTCCCCTCTGACCTGGCCAAGGAGAGATTGTTGCCCTGTTGATTGCATCAGAGGCTCTAGACTTGCAGTAGTCTGAGTGCAAGAGGGTATTGAAGAGGGTAGACTTTCCAGTGTTGGTGGCTCCCACCAGGTACACATCCCCATTGAATTTCCAGGAGCGTTGCAACTTGGAGATCAGCTCTTCCACCCCATAGCCTGTCTTGGCACTGATGAGGTGCACATCAACCACGCGCCTGCTGCTGGGCTTGGGCTGGCTCATGTCTAGGAGGCCAGCACGGGCGCAGGTCTCCCGCAGCAGCTCTTGGAGGTGCTTCAGGTACCTGACGGAGTCTGCGGGCAGCATATCCACCTTGTTGCCCAGCACGAAGATGTGGGCCTGGCTGCCCACCAGCTCGGGCAAGTCGGGCACGATCGAGTCAGGCAGGTCCAGCACGTCCACCATGCAGAGCACCAGGGGCGGCCGGCCGTGGCGAGGAGGGCCGCGCAGAGCGTCGCTCACCAGGCTGCGATAGTCTTCCCGGGACATTTGCACTCGCAGGGCCCGCTGGTGATGCACGAGGAGCCAACACCGCTGGCACACGGCTCCTTCCAGCGCTTGATGCTGCTCGGGGCTCGGCCGCTCCTTGCCGGGGTCCCGCTGCCACCCACCCTTCAGCCCGTCGCCGCCTTCCTCCTCCTCCTGCAGCGGCGGCGGCTCTTTAGGCCCGACCAGGCTGAGGTATTTCTCGCTGGGCAGGTACCCGGGCACGGCAGGGTCCCGGCAATGCAACTCCGCGCCGCAGCCCGAGCAGCTCACGCCGCTCGACGGCACCGACGGGTCCGGCCGCCCCGACGCCTTGTGCTCCTGCCGCGAGGGCTTCCCGCGCCGTTCTTGGAGCTGCTGCCGTCGCCGCGGGTCGCTCCGGGCCCGCTCCGCCTCGAGCCCGCCCTCGGCTCTCCGGGGCGGCGCGTTTTCCTCCTCGGGCGCCGGCGGCTTCGTGGCGGCGGCGGGCGGCTCCTCAGGGAGGTACTCGGGAAAGACGAACTCCTCCTTCTCCTCATGCGGCGCCGCCGCTGCCCAGCGCCGTAGTCCGCCGGCTGCGCGCCGCCCAGGCATCGCGCTGCCGCTCCTCCCGCACGCGGACCCTGGGAACGGCCGGCCCCAAAGGCGAGGCGAGGCCAGCAGCACCGCACGCCGGAGACCGTTCATGGCCTTCAAGAGGCGAAGCGGCCCCCCAGAGGTTAAGGGAGTGCGTGAGGCAAAGGGACCGAGCGAGCCGGCCAGAGCGGCGCCGGGTCAGCAGTCCTCCAGGCACCCGCGCCCCCTGTCGGAGGAGTGCGGGCACGGGCAGAACGGGGGCGCGGCGCTCTTCCTGCTTCAGCTCCATCCGAGCGTGAAACGAGGTTTATTTCAACGGGAGCTGGTGGCTCCGCTTTCAGTGGGGCAGCGAAAACGCTCTGGGCTGCAGCCAGAGCTCTAGCGGAGCTATCCTACTTGCTGAACTCTTCTAGGCTTCTGACTGGTTCTGCCTGAAACCCACAGCCCCACTGAATAGCGGAGCAACCAGCCTCCACTGGTTTTTTTTTTCCTTTGAAGGTTAAAGCTACATTCGCGTGTGCTTTACCTGGGAGTAAGCCCCATCGGACGCAGTGGGGTTTGCTTATCAGTAAACGCTCTAGGGTCGGAAGGCACGCCCCCTCTGAATTCCGTGGGACTTCGAGCGTCATCACACTGGAGGTTTAACACACATCTGCCGCGACTTTGATCCACTTTTTCAGCGCAGGACTGGAATGACGTGGTCCCCGTCGTGTGAGAACAGCACAGCGTCATGCCAGTCCAGCGCTGAAAAAGTGGATCAAAGTCGCGGCAGATGTGCGTTAAACCTCCCGGGTGATGACGCTCTTCCGAAGGTGGCTTAGTAGAAGCGATGGAGTAGCCCTGCTTCGATTCTGTTCAAATAGCTGAGATCGACAGTGGCTTGAACAGCCGACCTCTACTCAATCTGTACAGCGTCTCAGATACAGGTCTCCGGTACAATGCCCTACTGTGCACGCATTAAGATACAGATAGGCAACGGAACAATTGCATAGTAGAATATAAGTTATTTTTCAAGCGCACGCATTTCACTCTTGCTGGCCACGTGTCTAAACTCTTTGACATCACGTTCATGTTGAAAATCACCAAAGTAAAGGAAATCCCACACAACATACTTCGAATTCCAGTCAACCCCCTGAAAAGCGTGCTGGGGCACAATCCTAAGCATTTGTAGACTGCTGGAAGACTTAGGGCTTCTTTTTACGTCGAAACAGGCGTAAAATTGCGCTCTTAGTCTAGCTCCATTTCTATGCGCTGCTACGCACAAAGGCTGGAGAAAGGGAGGGGGCTGCGGCGTTTGCGCAATACGTGCTCAGAAGACAGCTTGGGGCCTGATCGCTCGCCGTAATCCAGCCCGCGACCGGGGTTGCCATACACTCGCTTTGACTAACTGCGCAGGCGTGAACGTCCGACCTCGCGCAAATCAGGAAACACCCCAGCCTTATCTCTATGGGGGCAACCAGCCGCCTTTGCACCACCGTAGTGTGAACGGAAGTGACGTTTCGAAGGGAAAGGAAGTGGCTGGAAAACGTGAGCTGTTCGCAGGCGCGGAGTCTGCTTCGGTGGTCCTGCCTCAGAGCGGTGTTGTCTGTCTGCGTTCCTAGCGAGCGGAGAGTCCGCGCGGGTTTCCGACGTTGGGAGTGTGTGAGCTGCCGTGAGGCCCCTTTGCCAAGATGTACGATGCGGATGAAGGTGAGCCCCCCCCCCCCCGCTTAAGGAAGCCGAACGGAGAGGCGCATGAAGCCTCGTCAGCCTGCTTCATAGTGCTATTACTTCTTGAGGGCTCAAAGCTTTTCAGCTACACGGCCTCAGTCGTCCTTATAACGTCTCTGTAAGGATACTGGGCACAAAAAGGTTTGCAATGTTGAGGGCTGTGAATATATATATATATATATATATATAGCAAACACGTCAGATGGATTTGACCCTCATAATGCTGTATGAACCTTGAACTGTGTGCAGTTTTCATCTCAACCATAGGCTGACCATATGGTAAGTTGGACAGGGCTCCTGTATTATTATTATTTATTATTATTATTATTATTATTACCTTTAGCAGTTGTATAGAGAAGGGAATTTCAGTAGGTGTCGTTTGTATGCATGCTGCACCTGGTGAAATTCCCTCTTCGTCACAACAGTTAAAGCTGCAGGAGCCCTGTCCTCTTCTGTATCTGGTCAAGAGGGCAGGGCTCCTGCAGCTTTAACTGTTGTGATGACGAGGGAATTTCACCAGGTGCTGCATGCATACAAATGACACCTGCTGAAATTCCCTTCTCTATACAACTGTTAAAGATCAAGGACCCCTGTCCTCTTCTGTATCTGATCAAGAGGGCAGACACCTGCTGAAATTCCCTTTTCTATACAACTGGTAAAGATGCAGGAGCCCTGTCCTCCTTTCCATACCAGCATACAGCAGAACTGGGAAAGAGACTCCAGTCTTCCTGTTGAACTATTTAATCTTTCTGTAAGACCCTCTTCTGACGACATGCTAAGCCATGGTGGCCAAGCATTTTGAGCTAAAATTATGGCTTAGCATGTAGTGTGAGCCATTCCTAACCATGGTGGCTGCATAACCATGGTTTTAACGCACTCACTAACCATTTGCTGCAAAAGGGGTAGTGGCCTAATCATAGCTTAGTGTGTTGTCTGAACATGCCCTAGGTTATTGGTCTGCTTTAGACACAGCTGTCTCACAGAGCAATCCGATGCATGTTTCCTGGGAAGTATGTTTCACTGTGCCCAATGGGGCTTACTTTTAGGTAAGTGTCTGTAGGATTGTGTTAAATATTGTGGTAGTATCACAATGAAAGAGATGAATCATCTTCCTATGAAAGTTAACTGATGCCATGGCTTAGTGGTAGAACACAGGGACAAATCTTGTGCATGCAGGAACTTGCAGGTTCAGTCTCCCCGAAGATCTTGAATAGTAGGGCTGGGAAAGACCTCTGTCAGAGACTTTGGAGTGCTACTGTCATTCGCGATTTATTGGCTGGAGAGCTTATGAATAAATACTTATCAGAAATAAGCCACGTAAATGGATTTTGTGCAAATCTTTTCATGGTAAGGGTTAAAGAAGCTACCATTGCAATTATTGATCTTTCCCTTTTCGTCAGATATGCAATATGATGAGGACGATGATGAAATCACTCCAGATTTGTGGCAGGAAGCATGCTGGATTGTCATCAGGTAACGTTCTAAATTTGTTCTGATCCAGCCAAAGTTGAGTTTATGTATTTTTACGCAAAACTAATCTCACTAAGATCAGTAGGAATTACTCCTGAGTAGATGTGCATAGGATTATAGCTTTAAGGCGCTTAACCTGGGCTGTGTACATTGTTTCTTATCTTAGTATTGACTATATGAATGAGATTGAGATAATAGGGTAGCATACAATATTATGAGATTCTAAGTTTGCAAATACAACATTTATTTATTTACAAAATTTATATACTGCTCCCCATTCAAGAATTTCAGAGTGGTGGAAAATAGTGGTTTCCAAATGGTTATGCTCAAGAGTAAAACAGTTTACTTATACTGTGATGCCACAGTCTGTACGCTACTTAAAATGACATTAATGCCTAGAATTACTTTATTCTGTTCTATAAAATCGGTACAACGCTAGATCTACCATATTTCACCGAATCTAAGACGCCATCGATTCTAAGACGCACCTTAATTTTAGGGCCACCATCTGGAAAAAAGTGTTGCATCAATTCTAAGATGCACCTCATTTTCAGACACATTAATATTGGGGATAAGTGCATCTTAGAGTTGAAGAAATATGGTAGACCTGTGCATGCCCCCCCTCGACTTACCACCCAGGGACCTGCTGGCCAGTCCAGGCATGAGTCTCCCTCCTCCCTTGCCCACTCACCGCCGCCCCGGAAATACGGTAGTATGAAAGGTTAGCCTTTCACTGTACATTTGAGGTGAATGTACTCAATTTCAGATGCTTATAGCAGGAGGCAAAAAAATTATATCTGAACCTTCTTAATGGTTTTGCACTTCTGCATGATAACTTTAATTTTTAAAAATTCATTACTATGACTCTGTGTTCTTGTACATTTCCCATCATCACCATGCTTTTACTAAGGCTGCTGCACCTAAATCTCTTGATTTTTTATCTACTGGTGAGGCACCACTGCTTACTTGCCACGTGGTATGAATGGGCAAGAGCCACTTGCAGAATGCATTGGGATTACTTATCTATAAGCGTAGTTTTTCAGGTGGACCTTTCTGGTCATATTCTTTTCTCTTCCATCACTTGGCTTATTCTGCTAGAAGCACATGAGGAGAAAAATCAAACTTTCCCCATTGCTCAGCAGTTGAACATGGAATGAATGCTTTACATGGAGGCAGCCTTTTGACTGATCAATTATGTGATTTGATTTAAAACTTTTTGGTCAATTAAAAAGGTTACTCAATAGCAGCTGATCAGAAAGAAGTAATTCAACTACCTATAAAAATATCAATGGCAATTGCTATACATTTCCTCATCTGTCTTATACAGGAGGGAATGCTTCTTCTTTGGTTATACTTACTACAATACACATGTGAACCTAAAAATGAAGATAGTGTGCTTTTCCCTATGGAGCTCTTGGTTTTACCCATATGCAAATTCAATCGATTGATGTATGAATTTTATTCAGTCAAGTGACATCTTTTAGTAACAATCTTTGAAGTACCTATATTTTGAATGCATTGGTATCGTTTGGATTGGTAATTTTTATTATTTAACTCTCTCTAAACTATTTCTCAAAGCTCATATTTTGATGAAAAAGGCCTGGTCCGACAGCAGCTGGATTCTTTTGATGAATTTATTCAGATGTCTGTGCAGAGAATTGTCGAAGATGCTCCACCAATTGATCTACAAGCAGAAGCTCAACATGCTACAGGAGAAGTGGAAGAGCCGGTAAGAGGCAGTCTTACCAAATTGTATTTTGGTCAAAGAAAGGTGCAGGTTTTGCTTATGCACAAGTCATAGAAATGTGTATCCTGCTAATGAGGGCAGTAATGTACTCTGTAGTAAAAAGAAAAAAAATTAAAGTCGGTGCTCAAGCAATCCATATCGTATACTAAGTAAAGGTGAATTCTGTTGTCTGTATAAATTATCCAAATTGAACATAACTATTGTCTTTATGCAAAAGACAAAAATAATTTGTCTTTTGTGTAATTCTATTTTTTTCGCAATTTATTCTGATTTTCCTGATTAGGCAGAATATGCCATGCAAGGCACTGAAGTTCATTTATTTATTGACAATATTTATGGTGGATGTTTCTATTTTTGTTAAAAAATTAGCCATGGTTGCTTACAACATGTAAATCAGTTGCAAAAAAACAAGCAATATAAAAATAGCAATAAAAACTGACTAAATAAATAAAATTGCAGATAAAGATGCTTTAAACACGTTCTAGGTAGTGTAATGTCCCAGGGGCTTCCAACTATTGGGAATTTTATTCATCCTCCCCTCTAGCTTCTAGGATTTCAGCAGGAGTTGTGTGCACGCTTTCAATTATTGTTGCAACCATGGAGGCTAGAAACGTCTAAACAGAAGTTGGTATTCTCTACTGAATTCTGGATTCAACACTGTGATTTGTGCTTTTGCTGCACTCTTACAGCATTTTGGCATACAACTAGTCTTGCTAATAACCAAGAAATAAAATGAAGACTCATCCAATTCACATGTTATAGAAAATGTCTAATTGAAGCCATATGTTTTGATTATTTTTCAGCCACGCTACCTTTTGAAATTTGAACAAATTTATCTGTCTAAGCCTACCCATTGGGAAAGAGATGGTGCCCCTTCACCTATGATGCCAAATGAAGCCAGGCTGAGAAACCTTACGTAAGAAATATCAATTTCTATAACTAACAACGTTCTGTGAAACCTCACCAGTGAAGTACAATATCGTAGTACAAAAGACCCTTGGTTATATTGATATTGTGTAAATTGCCAAATACTTGTTTAATATTTAATTAAAAGTTTAATTATTCCTCTGAAATGCATGTTAATTTCTCTTTCAAAGGTATTCTGCTCCATTGTATGTGGACATAACTAAGACAGTTATTAAGGAAGGAGAGGACCAGTTGCAGACACAGCATCAAAAAACATTCATAGGAAAAATTCCTATCATGCTGCGATCCACATATTGCCTACTAAATGGTTTAACTGACCGTGATCTTTGTGAATTGAATGAATGCCCCCTCGACCCTGGTGGCTATTTTATTATTAACGGATCAGAAAAGGTAAGGGTCAAGAATTCTCAGGAAGAAATTAGAGTCCATGTGTTTGCTACATGGCGGTTTCAGTGTGCTTAGTATGCCTATCTTCACTTTTAAGGTTATATCATACTTATGTGATGTATATTGATAGGGAAACATTTCCCCCCTCTCCCATAATACTAGAACCCAGGGCCATCCCATGAAGCTGATTGGTGGGCGATTTAGGACAGATGAAAGGAAGTACTTCTTCACACAGTGCATAGTTAAACTATGAAATTCACTACCACAAGATGTAGTGATGGCCATCAATTTGGATGGCTTTAAAAAGGGGTTGGATAAGTTAATGGAGGAAAAGGCTATCAATGGCTACTAGACCTGCAGGCTATGTGCTCCCTCCAGTATCAGAGGCAGTAAGCCTATATACACCAGTTGCTGGGGAACATGGGGGGAGGGTGCTGTTGCACCTGTGTTCTGCTTGTGGGTCCCTGGTCGACAGCTGGTTGGTCACTGTGTAAACAGAGTGCTGGACTAGATGGACCCTCGGTCTGATCCAGCATGGCTCTTCTTGCGTTCTTATTAAAGGAGATGCGAAGAATGGAGTCTCACAATTCTCCCTACTTCCCACCATCCAGCGATCCAAAACACTGGGTTGTTCATTCAAGGTTTCCAAGGTGGCATAATTTGTGTGGGTGCGTTGTGTTTTCCCACAACCATTTTATGTTTATAACAAACCTGGAAGGGAGGTTAGGCTGGAAGAAAGTGATTGCGTAAGGCCCACAGTGACTGCTTCGTTGCAGAGTGGGGATTTGAATCCAGGCTTCCTTGTGCAAGTGCTGATCTTGGACCAACACTTACTCTACTGTAACACCTTCCATTAGTCTCCAGCTGAGCTATCCCTAATGGCCTGTTTGCTATATTTTAGAAAACCAAAGTTCATCAGTGTCTTTAACGTTGTAAAAATGAACTCTAAAACAAACGTTTTCTTTATGCTTGCTTATATTCCCTAAATAGGTTCTGATTGCTCAAGAGAAGATGGCTACAAACACCGTGTATGTGTTTGCAAAGAAAGATTCTAAATATGCATACACAGGAGAGTGCCGTTCTTGCCTGGAGAATTCTTCTCGGCCAACAAGTACTATATGGGTTAGCATGCTGGCCAGAGGTGGGCAGGTGAGCATTTTTCAATAAATAGCTAAAATCTGGAGATTGGTACAGGGTAAGAAATCGGCTTAAAGTCTGTGATTCTAAAAGTGAACCCCTTAAGAAGACCTAATCAATTGTAAAGTGACAGATGATTGCCTTTCTTACTTCCTCCCTTCCTGTATTATATTTCGTGATTTGGGAGGGCAATGGATTTCTTCCCCATTCTGTTTTCCTCCCAGTCAGTCGAATATCAGCACTAATTCCCCTCTGAACTGCTTGGGGGGGGGGGGGGTGCTAATTTTCTGAACTTGTAGTGTTTTGACTGTTTGACCCAAATATTTAATCATTTGATCCTTATTTGTTTTCAAATTTTTCCTTTTTGTTGTGAATATCAATAAAACAGAACTAAAAAAAACCTGTGAGAACAAAAAGAAAACACATTACATATACAGGAATATCCTCATTTTTTATCAGGTATACCATTAATTTAAAAAACAGGGTGGGGGAGATTTATGCATAGGTTTCAAGAAAAGCAGACCAAATATCCATAATCATATCCAGTCGCAGCTGGATATGTATATGAGAGCATTGTTAAGTCTTCAGTCTGTTGCATTATGGGAGGTGAGCATTTATCCTTCCAATGTGATAACATAAGACTTTTAGCTTTTATAAAGGCTCTGAAAATCCATTAGCGCTGACCATGTGTTAGCTTCCAAGAAACCGGTAGGTAGTTTAGGAGGATATGCACAACCTTCCATATTAAAGATTGTTTCAGTACAAAGTTTATCATTATTATAACCTCCTCCCAAAAGGGGGCAACTCCTGGGCATTGCCAAAACATGTGAATTAAAGAAGCATTAGTTACATTACATCTCCAGCAATTTCGTAAGTTAGACAGACCTTTATTGCAAAGGCGTTGCAGAGTCCAATAAACCCAAAACAAGATTTTTTGCTGAATGAGACATAGCCTAAGATCCATAGAAGCTTCAGATACAGGCGCTAAGGCAACAATCCAGTGATTAGGCAAAATAGGACACTCCAGTTATCTATTCCAACATGGGTACCATATATATATATATATATGTATGTATGTATATATATATAATCTCGTAGGTCAGTGTGTCAGTTCAGCTGCTATAAGTGTTTCTAACAATAATGGAGGCTCTGCAGCTGTAAAAGCAGCCAGAGCAAACCTAGATTCGAGCAAGTGTCGCAATGGTGATATTACCATTCAGCTGTAGTAGGTAAATTATAGTTAGCACGTAAATCAGAAAATGACAGAAACTCGTAGCCTGGGCCTATTAACTGATCTAAAGTAAAAATAATATCCATCCATGTCTCCCACATTTTCTTTCCAATTCTTAAATCCGAATTTCCCCATAAAGTCAATTTTGCATGAGAGAATGGATCAAACTGTAATTGACATACTATATGGCATACCTCTCTAGCAGCCAAGATTGTAAGAGGGGGGTTATTTATTCTAATATGTCGAGAACCGAGTGCCATCCATTTAGAAAGAGGTTCTAACCATAAGGATTCCAAAACTGACCAGGCTGGCAGATCTGAGCGAACTGGAAAAGACCAGAACTTGGTACAGGCCAATAGGTAGGCCTGATGATACAAAGCAAGGTCTGGAAATCCAAACCCACCTTCTTTAATTAGAAGTTGCATCTGCTTCAAAGATACTCAAGGTGAGGAAGAACCCCAGAAGAATTTACGAAATAAAGCATTAAGTTCTTGAAAATAATTGCCAGGTATAAGTAAACTAACCCCATGTATAATGTAGAGAATTCAAGGTAAAATATTCATCTTCAGTGTGTTGAATAGCACCTCGCCCAGGCACAAAACAAGCCAACAACCAACCATTAGTCATAATTCCTGTGGTCGAATATAAAATTCTAACCCACTTCAAAAATTATTTTGGAAAACCAAAATTACTCAGTGTAGCAAGCATAAACTTCCAATGAATTTTGTCGAAAGCCTTCTCAGCATCCAAAGAGACAATGGCCGCCTGATCACTTCTTTCTCTATTTAAAGCTATTAAATCCACAACTAATCTCAAATTATCAGCTCCCTGCCTATTTTTAATAAATCCCACTTGATCTGGTCTGACTAGTGTTATAATGATTTCTTGCAGTCTATCAGCTAAAATTGCCGTTAATATCTTACTATCAACATTTATTAGTGAGATCGGTCGGTAGTTAGCACAGCATGATTCTTGCCAGCTTTAGGGATGAGTGTGATATAAGCATCATTTAATGATGGAGAAAGCGAACCCTCTTCAAATATATACTTGTAAAGTTGGTAAAGTTTTGGAGCTAGAAAAGGAGAAAAGGTTTTATACCACTCAATTGGAAACCCATGTGGGGATCTCCCATTGTTCATATTCAAAATTGCTTTTGTAATCTCTTCAAATCTTATATTCAAATCTTGCAAGGAATCTAAGCAAGGGAGCTTAATCTGAGCAAAAGAAGTATTCATATCCTGCTCCGATATCTCGCTATCCTTACTGTACAACGCCATATAAAATCTTAAAAATTGTAGGTTTATATCCATAGGAGAAGTGTATATCATATTATTCTCATCTTTAATAGCAGAAATAACATTTCAGTGGTTTTGGTGCTTAAGGCAATGTGCCAAAATTTTACTAGGACGTTGCCCATTTTCCCAATATGTCGCAAGCAAGTTAAGGCAAATTCCACCTGCTGAGAAAGAATATTGTTTAGGTCGTATTTAACTTTTTGCAATTCCTGATACAGTTGTGCTGATGGGGAACTGGCAAATTGAGTTATCAGAGATTTCAGCTTCTTATTTAAAAGCTCTTGTTGTGCTCTTCTAATTTTTTTTTTTTTTGGTATGAAGCCTAGGCAATGATTCGGTCCTAATAAAGGCTTTTTTGGCCTCCCATTCCATGGTGCAGGAACCCTCAATACCCTCGTTGATATTAAAATATTCAGACAATTCAGCAAAGATCTGAGATTTAAACATCTCATCATATAAAAGAGAAACATTAAGGCACCAAAGGCCCGAGGGTCTTTGCAAATCTGAAAGCTATAGCTCCAAGCATACTGGGGCATGGTCTGAAATTACCAATGTATCAATCCTGCAAGCCTTCATTTGCTGCAGTAAAGAAGAAGAAACCAGAAAATAATCTAATTGAAAATAATTACGATGTACTGGTGAAATAAAGGTGTACTCTCTATCATCGGGGTGCAATATTCTCCAAACATCAATCAAACCAAGTTCCACCATATAGGCCTGAAGCGTACTTCTCACCACTGTTTGGGTCTTAGGGGTGGGTGTATTTCTATCCAATGAGGGATCTAAGATCTCATTAAAATCCCCACCAGCAATCAAATAATCATAGGTCATATCAACCAATTTACTGAAACATTCGTGAAATGTAGCAGGAGAGTCCGTATTTGGCCCATATACATTAATCATAGCAAAAGAATTATCCATATATTTCCCAGCCAAGATTAAAAAGTGACCATCAGGATCAGTGATCACCTGTTGCAGAGAAAAAGAAAGTTATTTATGAATTAAAATCGCCACCCCTTTGGAACTTGTTGAAGTATCTGTTACATATACTTCACCAACCCAATCCTTGTTTAACAAGTGGGCATCTTCAGCGATCAGGTGGGTTTCATGTAAAAAACGCCACATCAACGTTGAGCTGTTTTAGCTTAGAGAGCACACTTTTCTGCTTGTTAGCATTACGGAGCCCCTTGACATTCCATGAAGTCACATTAAGCATTGAACAGTAAGAAGCGTGTTATTTGCCCCTCCACATAAACAAATCATACCAATGTTGCAATGTTTCTTACATTCAAGTCACAATTGAACCGTGATATCATATATATTGGTCTTCAGAGATAAAAAGATTGCGTGCTAATATTTGTCTCTCCCAAAATAATAATAATAAAATAAAATAAAAATTTAAAAAACTCCCAACAAAACCAAAAACAATTGAAAACCAACCTAAAACAAAGTCCTGACTTCTGTTAGAGACTACGGTGCACTCCCTCATCCTGCCCTCCCCCTATAGATTAATCTATATACGATCAAAACAATAATCAAAATTTAAGTATTAGCTAACTGCCTTGAGAAAGTGAAGATGAGAGGGATAAAAGGACAGAGGCAACCTAGGTTAAATGTATTACTAGTAATTAACAAAAGGAATTGATTAATGCATGTGTAAGTTGTATAGTAAGTAACAGCAGCAACTAAAAGAGAAAAAAATATTGGAAGTACTTATAAGATAGTTAAAAAGAATATTCACCAGTGTTTAAAAAGTACTTAAAATACATTAAATACATTGAAATCTGTTAAAATATATTAAAATGGTGCAATATGGAGACAAAAGGGGGAAAAAAACATATGAAGATAGGATCTGGTAAATATAACAGCTCGGCAGAATGCCCAGGAGCTCTTATCGCAGTTTGGGCCTGCCCAGAAACTTTTGAAGAGAAACATAAACCAACAGATACAGGCTGGCGGATAACACAGCACAACTTCAAAGACACTGTTATGGCGTGGAGTTTTTGGCTTTGAACCCACAAGGAATGATTCTGCTGATTCAGGAATATGAAATTTCTTAATTTGGCCTTCATATTTAATACAGAGAATGGCGGGAAGCTCAGGTAGTATTGTAAATTTTCCTCCTGGCAAAGAATTCTTGCTTTGGTGAATTTTCTTCTCTGATCAGACACTGCTTTTGAATAATCAGGCTAAACCATTATTTTTGTCTTGTTTGGCCTCTCTTTTGACAAGCCATACGAAGAAGAAATTATTTGGTCGAAGCTTTTAGAAACTGGATAATAACAGGCCCCTTTCTAGATCTACGCATAGGCCACCAGATATACGATAAGCTCTTTCGATATCTAGTTGAAGGCCCTCTGGGAGTGCTAACAGCTCACGCAGAAACTTCTCCATAAAATCTGCTAGTCTTGTCTGTGCAGGCTGCTTGGGAATTCAAAGAATACGCAGATTGCATCTGCAGGAGTTGTTTGCCAGCTGCGCAATTCTAGAAGATAGCACGTTATGTGATGCAGATGTTGCAATTTCGTGAGCTATAAACCGATATTCCAGCTTGCTGACTTTAGATTCCTCTCAGAAGACAAGTATCGATAGAGTCCACAGTCCCCTGTAGCGTATTTATGGAATCCAAAATCGACTGGAGCTGGTCCAAGCATGCCAGTTGTTCCATTTAGTCAAAGCGTGCCAATTGTTTTGATTGCTGAGACAGCTGTAGTGATACATTTTTCAATAAAGGGCTCACCTCCTCCATCTGTTATCCAACGAGTTTTGGCAGATTTAGCTGTGGGAGATTCCGGGGGGGATGGACGACATTCCTACTGCTTTTTAAATTTTCAGTGGAGCCAGCCTCTCTCAGAATGTAACAGGCAATTATATGAAGACTAGAAACAAAACGAAGTCCATGCGACCCTGCCACCCCACCTCAGGTTAAAGAGCTAGATAACAAGCTGGTCTGAAGGCTTTTAGAAGCAGATAATTGGGAACAAAGCAGGAATGATCTGACTACGCCGCCATCTCTTAATTCTGAAAGATGAATTGAAAACTATGTAAATGTAGTGTCATAGCAATTGCTTGTACTGAGACCCTTGGAGTAAAGATTTGTTTTTAAAAGTTATCTCAACTAGAATGTATGGGATATAATATTTGCTTAAACAACAATATAGTTAAAATGAATAAACTAATATGTGCTACTTGAAGGCAAAAGAGTTGAAATTTTGTTTTGTTTTATCTTTAGGGTGCAAAGAAGAGTGCCATAGGTCAGCGCATTGTGGCAACTTTGCCATATATCAAGCAAGAAGTGCCCATCATTATTGTCTTCCGTGCATTAGGGTTTGTCTCTGACAGAGACATACTGGAGCATATAATTTATGACTTTGAAGACCCTGAGATGATGGAAATGGTAATGTGCATTGACTTTGCAATGATTCATGACTTAAAACGATGTATATTTTTAGAAACATTTTTCTTATATTATGAAACCCAAAAACTAGTTGCAGACCATTTTTGCAAGACTTATATGTTCATTTCCACTCTCTAACTTCTAAAGTTTTCAGAAAACTCCTCAAATCTGATAATGTCATATTTTCTTTGTCCATGTGATAGGTTAAACCTTCTTTGGATGAAGCATTTGTCATCCAGGAACAGAATGTTGCATTGAATTTCATTGGCTCAAGAGGTGCAAAGCCTGGGGTCACTAAAGAGAAAAGAATAAAGTATGCGAAAGAAGTTTTGCAGAAAGAGATGCTTCCACACGTTGGTGTCAGCGACTTCTGTGAAACCAAAAAGGCTTATTTTCTTGGGTATGTAAAGATAAATAATATTGTACATGGAGAAACATATTTGTCCATGATTCAGATTAGTGTTAAAATGTGACACCAGAAGCCTGTAGAAACACTCTCAATTAAAAAAATATGAGACAATTCTGTTGCAGTTTGCAAGGCAACATTTACAGGTATAGGGGATCCAAACAATTTTATTTATAAAAAAACATGGGTTGCTTTTCCAGTACTTGCTCACGGCAATGCAATTGCACGATCTAATAAAAATTCCACTCTTAGGGTGCAATCTGACGGGGCTGTCCGTAAGCCTCCAAACTCAGAGGCTTCTAGCCATCCAGTGTAGACCAGGAGAAACATGGAGGCAATCTTTGTCTCCATGTTCCTCCAGCTCTGCATTTTGCTAGATGGGCTTTTTTTTGCCTGTCTAGCTGGAGCTCTGCAGAGCAGAAGTGAAGGAGGCTGGAGGATTTTTTGTAAGTTGGCTTCCCCAGTCTCCTACCCTCCCTGCCCTCAGAACCTCTCCCCTTTTCCTCTTCTCGGAGGTCGTCTTTATGACCTCAGACAGGCAGCCAGCACAGTTCTTTCCAAGCTGACTGTGACCTTGGATCCAGGAATCCAACTTATCCTATGGCTTCCCCAGTTGCTGTCTAGAAGCCATAGGATTGCTTTCCCTGTCTCTTAGAAAGGAAAACTGACTTTCCCCTCCCTAAAAGTTAATTTGGTAGTGTAAGTTACTGAAAGTTCATTGCAAGCAAGTGAGCGGTTCTTTATTCTTTACACATTTCTGCCACTCTTTAATCGCTAACAACATTTTGAATACATATGCCAGAAGTAGTGTCCCCAATTTGCTTAAATTACTATGTAATATGACTGTACAATAGTAGTCACGCCAGGGGGAATGCCCATCAGGGTAGACAGCATGAAGGTTTCAGTCCTGTAGCCAGAGATGCCACCATCCTACACCAGAATAAGTTTTAGCGTGGTGAAGCATCTTGATGAACATAGAAAACTAACTTGCTCTGGCTGAGTTGCAGGCATGAATCCTAAATCTGCTTACAGAGATAAGGCAAATAGAGGGTCAAGGTTTGGCATGTATAGGCTGGGAGCAGCAATGATCCCACAGGCAAAAAGAGTTAAGTATATTGCCAGTTATATGAGGGATAGCAACAGGCTGGAAAATCACCTTCCAAACATGTGACTGAGATTGTGCTCTATTAGAACCAGGGGGCTTTTGATAGCGACATTTCATGTAATGTAATGGCATGCATGTTCAGAGAGGTCTATTTGGGATATTTGCCTTCATTTGGGATATTTTGCTGATCTGTATGTGTTGTAGAAATGTGAATGTCCAACTGCCTTTAAATAAACTGCCTTTGTTTGTTAGGTACATGGTTCATAGGTTATTGCTGGCAGCCTTGGGGAGAAGAGAGTTGGATGACAGAGATCACTATGGTAACAAACGGCTCGACCTTGCAGGACCATTACTGGCTTTCCTGTTCAGAGGGTGAGTGAAGCAAGATGATACGGCTCCTTAATTGTGGCCAGTGCTGGCTTGGATCCTGAGTAGCATCTCCAGAAGGGGATGGGAGGGAGGGAGCTTTCATTGCTCTCCCTCCCCATGGCAAATCTCCCCCTCCCCATACTTCTCCCAAATGGAGTGGGCTGTGGTGCAGTAGGTCATGCAGGGATCAACAAAAATCAGGTGGGATATGGAGAGCATCATGCCTGAATTACTTGGTTGATTTAATGGATGTGTAGGTGAAGGTTAAGCCTGTTCTGATACTTCTGAGTTCCTGGAAGTGTTGCTGCAGGGCCTGTTGGCTTTACTGCCATTGAACTCTGAAACTGTTGAGTGACCTGAGCTGTGCCATGATTATCTGAATATAGTGTCATTCTGGGTCACCTGATGGAATCCTCATCCCTTCTTTTCATGGACCAATTAGGTGGTCTAGGTCCAGTTTATTTCTTGCTTACAACCTGCGGGGGGAGAGCCATGAAAGAGCCTGCATTCATAGTGGCTGAGAGTTCTTCCTCGAATATAACTACTGGGCTCAATGTTTGTTTGTTTTTTGTTTTAAACGAAAATCATATTTTTATGATACTGAGATGTTTGCTTTCATTGCTATTGTAAACTCTTTCTCAGGCTCCACGCCTAAGAATTAGTCAAATTGAAATCAGTGTAGTTGAATGCGGCTAGGGTTTTTTTCTGGGTTTTGGCCTTTTATGTTCAGTACTTTATGAGGGGCTTTGCGATGAAAGATGGAGAGCTGTACTCGTCTAAATACATTTTTTTCCAACTTCTTCAACAGAATGTTTAAGAACTTGCTGAAAGAAGTTAGAATATATGCACAGAAGTTTATTGACAGAGGGAAAGATTTTAACTTGGAGCTAGCCATCAAAACTAGGATTATATCAGATGGTTTGAAATACTCATTAGCTACAGGGAACTGGGGAGACCAGAAGAAAGCTCATCAGGCCAGAGCTGGAGTATCACAAGTAAGTGTTCATAGGTCTCATGAGTTGTATGTTTTTCAGGTAATTATGATATTTGAATTTAGGCTCTCTAAATATGGTTTTCTTAGAATCCTATGACAGAGCTAAACCAACTAGAGAGTGATATGGAGGGGGAGTTGGTTGTAATCCACAGCAACGGTTCTCTTTCCTTGAGCTCCCCTTCCAGGGGCCTCAGCTTCTCAGCCCTTGGCGCTCCCCCTTCCCTTTGCCAGCAGCTCAGTCCCTCCTGTTCTTAAGCATTTGTTTCCCCAATCCAAACTGACCTTTCAGCTAAACTTTCCTTGGTAGCAGCTGCACACTGTGTCTTTTCCTTCCCCCTCAGTAGTTTCAATTAGCATTTTATAATATCACAGAAGTTCAGCCAATTTAGGGGTGGGAGGGCACAGGACACAACCAGTTTTTCATCCCATTGGGCAGAGCCATTAGGTTAAGAGAGGCTCAGATTGCCTTAGATGTTCCTTTGATACCTCCATGTTGCATCTCATGGTTGAGGCTACCAGGATTGTTTTAATTTCTTTATTGATGCCCAAGGAATTTGTTCAGAATATTTCTTTTAAAGTTTATGATCACGATGGAACTTACCTGGCAGAGTGAAACATATCTGGGCAGTGAGAACTTAATTTAATCGGAGAACTGAAGCATTCTTATATGTGGTGTCCAAATATTTCCCATTCCGGGAACTAATTAGATCTACACTTGCTTAGCTGCACCACCAGTTGCTTCCTAACCATTCGCTGGGTCCGGATTGAACTCATTTTATCTTAGTAAAATGTAACGCTCAAGTTACCTCTGGTAGATGTTGCATGTGTATGTACATTAATTGTAAGCTAATTCTTGCTTTAAGTAACTGAATATTTAGTTCTTGGTGGTATTGTCAAAATCTAGATGATATATCTCATGAGCAAGCCTAAATATATTTTGCTGCATCTCTTGAAGGTATTGAACCGTCTCACTTTTGCATCTACGCTTTCCCACTTGCGTCGCTTGAATTCCCCTATTGGTAGAGATGGTAAATTAGCAAAGCCCAGGCAACTGCACAACACCTTGTGGGGAATGGTCTGTCCTGCAGAAACTCCAGAGGTAATGCACTGATTGCATTGAAATAAGTGTACAGTGTATGTAAATGCTTCTGTATTTTTCATCCATATCCTGTTCTCTTTGCAATGGCAGTTCCTTTCTGTTTTAGACTTTATAATAAAATGTGATAATTTGAAAACAACCGATTTAGGGAAATGTATTCCATTCTTGAAAACTTACTGGGGTTCTTCAGTGTGAAGATCAGTAATGGCAGATAAGCGTCCATGAAAAACACCTTGCCTATCGCTTCCTTTGTTCCCCTGTGATAGACTGTGGAATACTGGGCAGGGTTTAGGATATATTTCCAGTTTAAGCAGGCTCTGGCCAGTACTGCCTGTGTACTTAGTGTATATCCTAGAACAGGGATGGACAGACGGTAGATCACCAGATGTTGGGATCTTTATCTTCCAGAAGCCTTTACCAATATGACCAATGATCAGGAATGCTGAGAGTGGAAGTCGAAAATATCTAGAGATCTACTTTTTGACCATCTCTGTCCTAGAACATGCCCCAGAATCCTTTGCCAGTCATGGAGCCACTGCATGTGCAGAATTCTTTAGCAGAAAGGTCAACATGGGCATTCCATAAAGACAGAAGGTTTGCAAGCTTTTCCTAAACAATGCTTTGTCTTGGATACCTTATGAATCTCGTAGTCTGTGCCGAATCTTGAAGAGATGCAGATGTGAAAAATAAATGATCCCATGTGTTCTTAGGGTCATGCCGTAGGGCTTGTGAAGAATCTAGCTCTAATGGCCTACATTTCTGTGGGGTCTCAGCCATCCCCAATTCTGGAATTTTTAGAAGAATGGAGTATGGAAAACCTGGAAGAAATCTCTCCAGCAGCAATTGCCGAGTAAGTATAAAAGGAGGTTGAAACTTGGTAACTTTCACATAGCTCAATCTGGGACAACTTTCTCACAACTTCTTCTTTTTCTGAAGTGCCACAAAGATCTTTGTGAATGGTTGCTGGGTTGGAATACACAAAGACCCAGAACAGCTTATGAACACGCTGAGGAAACTGCGGCGTCAGATGGACATCATTGTGTCAGAGGTAAGTATTGGATTATAATTCTATCTCTGCAAGTGAAATGCAGTAAATGCAATCATATGGCCCCTGGGCAAGCACCCTCAGAAGGGAGAGTAAGAAATCTGTGTACCCTTCCCCCCCTTGCAGCCGACGCAGAGAGAACTGTGCCAGCTGCCCCTCCAAGGTCACAGAAACAATCTCAGAGAGGGGGAAGGGTGGATATTCCAGTGGGTGGGGACAGAAGGAGAGCAGAGAGGCCAGGCTATGATTTATCCTAAGCATCCTTCCCTCTCCCTCTGAAGTGCCCTTGCTAGACAGACTAAAATGCCCACCTAACAAAAATTCAAAGATCAGAGGACCAGGAGGCAAGAATCTTCTCTGCCACTCATCCCACCCTACAGGCACAGGAATCTCGGAAGCCTCTGATTTCTGGGACTTCGAAGCAGCAAGGGCACAGTCCATAGGATTGCGACCTCACTGCATTTGAAGTAGAGATCGTTGATCTCGGGTCACATTGGCTGAATCCATTTACTAATAATAAGTGGTCAGTTTAAGCACTTTCTGTTGCATACACTAAAGGTTTGCTGCTAGGAAATTTATATCAGTCTCTAGCTTCACTGCTGTTTCTGAGATGGTATTTGCTCATGCAGGTGTCCATGATTAGGGATATCAGGGAGCGAGAAATCCGCATTTATACTGATGCTGGCAGGATTTGTCGCCCACTTTTAATCGTGGAAAAACAAAAGTTGCTACTCAAGAAGAGGCATATTGACCAACTGAAAGAGCGTGAATATAACAACTACAGGTAGGTGACTCTCTAAACTGTTTCCATTCCCATTCTATTTCTTTTGAGAGAATATGTGTATGTCTCTTTCCTACTTCTCTTTCAGCATTGGGGGAAAGTAATCTTCACGGCAGAGGAGGCACTTGATACATCACAAACTGGAAAGATTACGTGCCAGTGAAAGTGCATTGCCAAACAAATGCTCTTCCTGCAGACAACTGTGTGCTGCTGTAGCGTATACAAATGCACAATGGCTTAAAAACCAGGACAATGTTCTTCTTTGTGGTCTCTGTGCATCACACATTATGGGCTCGCGCCGGCGCCGAGCCTCTCTCGGAAGCTTCTAGAGCTTAGACTTTTTTGGCGGGAACCCCTCCCCCCACCGTCCTATCGCGCCTGCGTTGGGTTCCCGCCTACCTCAGTTCTTTTTCGACCGCCGTGCAGTTAGCCTTGCGGAAGTCTTCTCTCTCTAATTACTCTTCAAATCGTTCGTATAGTGTTTTTCTTCTTTTCTTCTCGTTAGCTTAGACTTCTCTCAGTATTTCTTACTTTCTCTTCGTCTATCTAAAAAAAAAAAAAAAAATTCTTTACTATTTTTCTATCTATATTAGTATTGTTTGCGAGGCGGCTCGCCGCCTGCTGGGGAGGCACCCCCCCCCCCTCAACAGAGGAAATTATCGAGAAAAATGGCGCAGAACGCCTTGTTTAAAACCTGTGCTTCTTGTAGCGCAAAACTAACATTATCTGATGGCCACTCTTTTTGTCTGCTGTGCCTGGGGGAGACTCACGTAGTGGACGCATGCAGCCATTGCAGGGGATTCTCGCGCCAGACGAGAAAAAATAGGGCTGATCGTCTACGTGCTCTCTTATGGAAACAAGCCCTTGAGACGGTGGATCCGCCGACCTCGGTCGTGCCGGCCCCGGCTCCGATAAAACCCCGTGAAAAGACTCTAAAAAGAGGTCAGCAGTTGCTACCTCTTTGAGTGTGGAGGCTCCCCGGGCCAAGAAGCCGAAGGAATCAAGGCCCTCGACAGATCTCCCACGAAAACATAGGGAAAAATCTAAGTACAAGAAACCGTCGAAGGACAAGCGGTACCGCGCCGGTCAACCTCAGCGTTGGTATCGGGAAAATCCCCATACCGACCAACGGCTACGTCGGTACCGAGCAGATCACCGGTACCGATGGCCCCGGAATTGTCCTCACCGGCTGCTTCGATCTCCCTCCCGCCGGTGCCACGCCCATCGGTACCAAAGAAGAAGAAATCGCAGCCACCCACGCCGGTGTCGCAGTATACTTCGGTACCGCACCCGCGGATACAGAGCCGACAAAAGACATCGACTCAATGCAGGTCCCCTTTGAGGCAAGGGTCCCCATGCTCGCTGCTCGCCACGGTACCGAGCGCTGTTCTACAGGAAATGCGACATCAGCCCAGCTCTCCGACACCATCCCAGGATTGGGATTGTCTGTCACAACAATCACTCCGTTCCTGGGGCTCCAGATCGAGCCAATGTACGAGCGGACGACATAAGCCAGCATATATCTTTGACCCGTATACGGGTAAGCGTCTTCGGGAGGTACCTGACTTTATTCCACCGTTACCTCCACGATTGCCTCCGTCTTCCACGCTCACAGCGCCGCTGGTGGTAGTTCCGACATCGATTACAGCCACCACGGTACCGGCCTTGGACCCGCTGGAAGTCCCAACTCCAGCATCACCGAGGTCCAATGATGACTACGCCTCGGACTCCTCGTCTTCGGTAGCGGCCCCACCATCAATGCCATCACCGGACGAGGCAGTCGGTACCGGGGCTAGAACATCCCCATCTCAAGAGGCTGGGACATTTACGGAGCAGATGGTGCTAATGGCCGATTCCTTGGGCATCGAGTTGAAACAACCACAGGAAACCTGCGCTGATAATATCTACGATGTCATGTATCTGGAGGTACAGGCCACCCCGGCCTTTCCATTTATTCAAACGCTGCCACAGACGATCCAGGATTCATGGAAAAATCCGGCCACGACGGGTTCGGTCTCGAAGCGAGTGGACGCTCTCTATAAAACCTTAGACAAGGACGTTGGGTTTCTTTTCCATCACCCGAAACCCAATTCTATCATAGTTGAGTCGGCGCAGGGGAAGTCCTCCAAGTCTCATTCCACGCCAATTGACAAGGAGGGACGTAAGCTTGACTCTTTTGGTCGCCGTATCTACTCGTCGGCCGCACTATCCCTTAAAATTTCGAACTACCAAGCCATGATGGCGAGGTATCATTTGTTCATATGGGACAAGGTTGCTGCTTTGCATGCACACCTGCCAGAGGGCATTAGACACGCAGCACAAATTTTTCAAGGCGAAGCGGTGGCCTTAGCGAGACAACAACTCACCACGGCACGGCACCAGGTGGAGTCGGTATCAAAATCACTTATGGGAGCCGTAGCGCTACGACGCCACGCCTGGCTTCGGGCCTCGAACTTGCCGCTGGAATCTAAGGCAAGGATTGAAGATTTGCCATTCGATGGCGAGGGACTATTCCATACTTCTACAGATGAGAAGATGGATACCATTTACAAGGCCAAGACAACTGCCAAGAAAATGGGTTTTTATGCACCACCTCTTCCGTACACTTCGCGCCCCCGCAGATGGGGGAGACAACAATTTTATCCTCCTCGTCAGTCGTTTGGTCGCCAGCAGCAGCCGCAGCAGCAGCCCCAACGTTACCAACCAGCACTCCAATCTTCTTACCAGCCACGGAAGGGATACCAGACCGGTCGGTTTCGCCAGGGCCGCTCAAGGAATGAGGCGCCCCAAAAACAGCGCCTTTGACTGCCTAATGCCCATCTTCTGTCATTGCCTACTGCACTTCCTTCCAGCCTGGACTCAGATAACATCGGACCGGTGGGTCCTCAACATCATACGCCACGGTTATCGCCTGGAATTCACCGAACCCCCCCCCCCCCCGACAGGACATCTGAAGATTACACCGCCTTCAGACATCCTGCATCAGGAGGTCTCGACCCTTCTGCTGAAGGGGGCGATTGTACCAGTAAACCCATCTGCTCTGAGAAGGGGCTTCTATTCCAGATATTTCACCATCCCGAAGCGTGGCGGGGGTCTTCGCCCCATCATGGACCTGAGGGCCCTCAACAAATTCATAGTTACCAAAAAGTTCAGGATGGTTACTTTAGGCCTCATCCTTCCCCTTCTTCGCCGTCGTCAGTGGTTCGCACTCATCGACTTGAAGGATGCGTACTTCCACGTCTCCATACACAGGTTGCATCAACGCTTCCTTCGATTTCTGGTGGGCGGACGGGCGTATCAGTTTACCGTCCTTCCCTTTGGACTCAAAACCGCGCCACGCGTGTTTACAAAGTGCATGGCTGCGGTATGCGCTTTTCTAAGAATGTCAGGCATCGAGCTCTACCCATATCTCGACGACTGGCTGATCGTCTCCCCTACACAAGATCAGGCAACAAAAGACGTAGACACCACAATATCCCTGCTTCACAGTCTAGGGCTCGTGGTCAACTACGACAAGTCGCATCTTACACCAACAAGGACTATTCAATTCATTGGGGTGTGTCTAGATTCGATGAGAGAACGAGCTACTCTCCCACACGACCGTCTACAAGCGATTTGCAGCCTGGCTCAAGTTCTAAGCAGCTCCGCCACAGTCCCAATTCGACTAATCCAACGGATGTTAGGCCTAATGGCGTCTTCAGTGTATGTAGTGCGCTGGGCACGTCTTCACATGCGCCCACTCCAACACTTCCTCCTCCAGTTTTGCGATCCCTGCGAAACCTCGCGGTACAAGAGGGTTTGCCTTCCACGCACCATCGCTGCATCTCTGCGATGGTGGATGTTACCAAGCAACCTGGACGGCGGCCTGCCATTCAGGGAAACAAACCCAACGAGAACCCTCACGTCCGATGCATCAATGGAAGGCTGGGGCGCACATTGCGACCACCTGACAATCCAAGGGCGATGGTCCACCAGAAACCAGACTCGCCACATCAATGTACTAGAACTCCTTGCAGTTCTCAAGGCACTCAACGCGTTCGCAAGGTACCTCGAAGGTCATCATGTTCAGGTGGAAACAGACAACACCACGGTGGTTTGGTACCTGAACAAAGAAGGAGGGACCCGATCTCCAGAGTTACTGCATCTCACGCTTCGGATCTTCCACTGGGCGATCCGACATCACATATCCCTCTCGGCCATTCACATTGCCGGGAAAGACAACGCTCAGGCAGATCTCCTCAGTCGTCAGTTCCGGGACTCTCACGAATGGTCTCTGTCGAGGGAAGTACTGGACCTCCTCTTCAGCAAGTGGGGAACACCGGACATAGACTTATTCGCGACACCACAGAATGCGGTCTGCCCCCAATTCTGCACCCGGGCGGGCATCGGAGAACATTCTCTGGGAGATGCGTTCAACACATCATGGGACAACGGCATGGTGTATGCGTTTCCCCCGTTTCCGATGCTGACAAGAGTAATAGCCAGACTAGCTTACGGGGTGACAAACGCCATTATAATAGCGCCATGGTGGCCTCGTCAGACTTGGTTTACCCTGCTACACCGGTTATCCAGAGGGGAGTTCCTTCGACTCCCAGCAACTCCAGACCTGATCCACAAGGAGCAAGGGTTGATCCTGCACCCGGACTTACCACAGCTCAATCTAACAGCATGGAGAATCCGGCATGCTGGCGGCATTTGACTCTTCCTACGCCTGTGCAAACAATCTTGGTGGAGGCTAGAACACCTTCCACAAGGAAATCTTACCGTACAAAATGGGCAAAATTCGTAACATTTGTGGTCCAAGCGCAGCAGAGTCCGAGACGGTGCGATATTACGCATATCCTCTCTTTCCTGCACCACTTGCATATGAAAGGCCTTAAACCTTCATCAGTTAAGGTCTATTTAGCAGCAATCTCGAATTCACATGATTACATACAGGGCTATTCTGTATTCACCCACCCCCTGTCTAAACAATTCCTCAAGGGCCTCGTCAATGTCAGACCTCCGATCCGTTCAGTTATTCCCCAATGGAGTATCTCGGTCATCCTTACAGCGCTAACGGAACAACCGTTTGAACCGCTGGCCTCTGTTTCTACGAGATTGTTATCTTTCAAAGTCGCCTTCCTTGTCGCTATAACTTCAGCAAGGAGAGCCTCGGAGCTGTGTGCGCTAATGGTGGATCCTCCGTATACGCAATTTTTCCGAGACAAGGTGGTCCTGCGACCAGGACCCACTTTTAGACCCAAAATAAACTCGGATTTTCATATTAATCAGAGCATTGTGCTCCCGGCGTTTTTCCAGGAGCCATCAGACCCTCTCGCTTCACGTCTCCACCTACTGGACGTTCGGAGAGCACTGGCGTTTTATAAATCCAGAACCGCACAGTTCCGAACGTCGGACAGACTGTTCATCTGTTACGGAGGCAGAACTAAGGGACAGAAGGTATCCCCCCAGCGTTTCGCAAAATGGGTCATTCAAACTATTTCAATCGCTTATTTGCTGGCAGGCAAAGAACCCCCAGAGGGGTTAAAAGCACATTCAACTAGGGCGCTCTCTACATCTACAGCGCTGACTCACGGAGCGACCATCCCGGACCTCTGCAGAGCAGCCACTTGGTCCAATGCATCGACTTTTGTGTCGCACTATAGACTGGATGTCCGGGCCAGGGCAGATTGCTCCTTCGGCAGGAAAGTCTTGTCTTCGATCCTACAATGAGCCAAATATGCGAGTCTACCCTCCACCGGTAAGTGGTTTGCTGATTACTCGCCCATAATGTGTGATGCACAGAGACCACGAAGAAGAAATGCAGGTTGCTTACCTGTAACTGTAGTTCTTCGAGTGGTCATCTGTGCAGTCACACAACCCTCCCACCGTCCCCGCTAGGTCTCGCTATTGGCCTACTGAAGGGTACTATCGCCATGCGTCTAGATTACAAGGCCTATAGGTTACAGGCCAGTTCTAACCTATCTCGGTCGCGAGGCAATGCGGTCTCATAGAACTGAGGTAGGCGGGAACCCAACGCAGGCGCGATAGGACGGTGGGGGGAGGGGGGAGGGGTTCCCGCCAAAAAAGTCTAAGCTCTAGAAGCTTCCGAGAGAGGCTCGGCGCCGGCGCGAGCCCATAATGTGTGACTGCACAGATGACCACTCGAAGAACTACAGTTACAGGTAAGCAACCTGCATTTATTGGTTGCCTAAGCCAGGATCAGCCCAGTCATATGAGAGGCTGAAGAACCCTCACTTGAAGTGTGATTTAAGGGATGGCAAACATGTCCTGAACATTTTGCCCTGAGTTTAACCTGAACAGGTTGTCTGTTGCAATGGCAGCAAAGCACCTCCCAAAGTGGCATTGGGCATGTCCTAGAGTAACTTCTGTGGCACAGCCTGAGTACTATTTTGTCAAAATGGCATACCTTAAGCAGTTCCTGCCACCATCTTGGAGGTGCTTCCCCTGTTTGTGGCAGAAGTGGGATCACTAGATATGCTGTAGAGGAGGAGGCTAACGAGGGGGAAATGCGTCATGCAGCCCTTGGCTTAAAAACCAAGCTTAAGCTTGGCAAGCTTAAGGGCTAAGGCTGGCCCTAGTATTGCTCTGTTGAATTGTTTGCTGTATTAGCTATCCCTTTTATTCTTATCCACTATTCAGCTGCCCAATGAATAGCCAAATCAAAATGTATTGATTCACTAATCACCCTGTTATGAAGTGAACTAAGTACTGCAAGGTATTTGCCCTATCCCAGGCATTGCCCTTGAGTTTGAAGCTATGTTTCTGGAAGGGCTGATTCCTTTATCCAGATCGTCCAGGGATAAATATACACAATCTTAAAAATGCAAATTACCAAAGGCTCTCTAGTCCTAAATACAGCGTTTATTCTATTTTTGCTATGTGAAGTCAGCATCTCCTATCTATAGTCCAAAGTTGTTTCAGTGTTAGGTTTCTTTTGGACATCTGGATATTTTTAAGGCGAGAAGGGTGGATTTCAAGGAGAAATGGCGGACGCAAAGCTTACTCAAATAGGTCAGAAGGAACCCACACAATGATTTCCATTTTCTCAAGCCTAACCTGTGAGATAACACCAGAGAACATCTAAAGGCCACTTGTTAAATGAATAAGATTGGTAGTTTTGTCTGAGAACAAAATGTCTGTCAGCTTCCTCTTCTGCTGCTTTAGGAGAGAGGCTTTAGCTTGGAACAAGTACACTTAATTTGCATGCAGAAGGTCTTGTGTTCAATCTCTGGCATTTCCAGTTAAATGGATCAGATTGCAGGTGTCAGGGAAGACCTGCTCGGTCCAAGAGCCTGGAGAGCTGCTTCCTCCCCTCCCCCCCCCCCTTGGGTAGACAGTGCGGAACTCAATGCACAAATAATCTGACCTAGTATAAGGCAACGTCCTGTGTTCCCTCTTCTGGTTGTTTAAGAATAAATGTTTGAGTCAATGACTCGCAGGGAGACTGAACACAGAAGAAATGGATTCAGGATTCAGGCTCCTGTACTTATTTTGAACTTGCTACTTAATTTGTTACCTGCTATGGAGCATTTAACTTAATGGGGAGGATTATCAGGCTACACAAGTCGGTTTCAGAAAATGGAGTAGGGGTGGGGGCGAGGGGGGAGTTCCAGGAAGGAAGAGTATCCTGCACCAGGCAGAGATAACAGACTTTTCTCCTAGCAGCAGAGGTATAGTGTTTCAGCCATCAATGCCGCTATGTGCTAACCCTGGAAGTTCTGGATACAGCAGCTCTTCTCCTTTCTGCTTCCTTCCCTGGCTAGTTTTGGGAGGGATGCTGAGATGCCCCGTCCCAGTGCTGCTGTGACAATGGTGTTGGATGAATGCCCCAATCCACATCTTATGTTCATAGAAGTTGGCTGTATGCAAGGATTCCATGTACCAGCCTGCCAAAAGAAATAAGAACAAGAAGATTCATACTGGATCAGGCCAAGGGTCTATCTATTCCAGCCTTCTGTTCACACAGTGGCTAACCAGTTGTTTGTAGGAACCCCACAAGCAGAACATGAGTGCAATAGAACACACCTGCTTGTGTTCCCCAGCCAGTGATATTGAGAGGCGTACTGCCTCTGTTAGTGGAGGTAGCGTAGAGCCATCATAAGTGGTATCCATTCATAGCTTATTTTCCATGAATTTGTCCAGTCCCCTTTTAAAGCCATCCAAATTGGTGTCCATTAGTATATTTTGTAGTATCAAATTCCACAGCTGAACTATATGTTGTGTGAAGAAGGTGGCTGCCAATGGATTGGAGGACTCAGGAGGCAGAGCAAGTTTAGAAAGGGCCCCAAATTGTAAAAGTTGGAGGTTCCCTAGTCTCTGCATTCGAATGAGATAAACATAAAAGATAAAGTATTGAGGGGCTGGGTTACATAAGTAAATACAATTAATTAAGAGAGAGGCAAAACATGTGTAGTTTCATCTCAGTATGTTTTTATGCATGATGTGCACAAAATTCAATATTCCTTTTTTTTTTCTTAAAACTCAATTATATGCAGCTTCTCAGCACTCCGCATGAGACACAATCTGTCAAATTTGTTCTAGGATTTCTGAACAGTTTGCAGTTGCATTAATAAAAAACAGGTTCAAATGAACAATGCATGCTTGATATCAAATCAGTTTTTGGGACCTGAAATAATTGTGGTGTTTTATTTAGCTGGCAGGATCTGGTAGCCAGTGGTGTAGTAGAATATATTGACACCCTAGAAGAGGAGACTGTTATGCTTGCTATGACTCCAGATGACTTGCAGGAGAAAGGTGTTGCATACTGTTCAACTTACACGCACTGTGAAATACACCCATCTATGATCCTAGGAGTCTGTGCATCTATTATCCCATTTCCAGATCACAACCAGGTTTGGAGGATTTTGTTTTATGGCTGATGTAAAAGCTTATAATAGCACTCTGATAAGAGTATGTCATCTTTTAGTTATACATATGTTTTAAAATGCATGAAGTTTTTTCTTCCTAATGCTGTTTCTTTTACCTTCATAGTCTCCTAGGAATACATACCAGTCTGCTATGGGCAAGCAGGCTATGGGAGTCTACATCACCAACTTCCATGTTCGTATGGACACACTGGCCCATGTGCTATATTATCCTCAGAAACCCCTTGTGACTACGCGCTCTATGGAATACCTGAGATTCAGAGAATTGCCAGCAGGTATGTTTGCAAGTTGCTAAGCAGAAACCTGGTCAGCAGGAGTGCTGCTGCTCTGAGAAGTAAGTCTCAGCCCTCACCTCTTAAAGTGACCTGCAGGCAGATCTTTTGGTGAACACACACCATTTTCCCCAGACCTCTTTAGTTTTGGGATTGGCAGTAAGGGGGCTGAGTGCGCCTTTGAAGGCCCAGGCCCTCCAGTTATTCATCTGAAGTGTTAAAGCTTCAAAAGTACCAATGGCAAATGATCACTGATAAGTTTTATGTGATGCTGTGGGTGAGATATAGGCAATAATAGCTGGAGTTACTTAGCTGGTGTTTTGATTACAGCAATTTTAAGATCTTTACCTTTGGTAGTGGGAGAAAGTTTATTTTGAATCTGCAGTTTTGAATCTCAGCAAGATTGGCTATCAAGAGTGTTCCTCTTTTTGCTTTAATTTTAGTTTTATCACTTGTCTCAAGCTTCCACCATGGCAGGAATTACAGACACTGAGTAGGTTTACCATGAACCATAAATCAAGCTTTTATTACGATAGTTATTTAAACAAAAGCATAACTGTAGTCAGTGCAGGTTAGAGAGAAAATGTGTTACAATTATGCTTTACCAGCTCCTTTTGGTATGGTGATGAGCAGGTTTTGTTCCACCTGGGGAATAGTGACATCTGTGGGCTCCCAGAATTCATTGCCGCGCAGCAGAACATACCTCAGCCAGTGCAAAAGGGCAGATCTTCAAGGGAATGTATTTTGAAGTACTGGTAGTTTTTCTGTTTCTCAACACGTCCCTGTCTATCTGTTCTGGCACAAGAACTGTGTCATCTTCACCTATATTCCAGATAGCACGAAATATATAAAATGTGTCTTTGCAATCTGTTCCATAGGTGCGGTGTGATTGTTTGATATCCAGTATATGTGTTGGGGCAGAGTGCTCTTCTGGCATACAACTATAGTGTAGTTGTGATTACCAACTGGAATCAGTGTTCCTTAGGGACATTCCTGATTGTCCTTATCCATCTTCTGAGCTTTTGTTACTGGTTGTACTTGGGTGTGAACTTCCTTATCATATTTTGCTAAGCTATTACTGGTTGTTTTTCAGCATTTAGCAAGCCTAAGGTATTTCTAGAGTTCAAGTTGTGACCTAATTATCCAGAACAGAAATGTGGTTTATTAGCTCAGGATGGTCTATTAAAGATGGACCATCTCCTAACAAGAGCACAGTCATATCATTTAGTCATTTGCTCGGAGTGTGGTAACAGAAAGCCAGTGTTTGAGGAACATTTGAGTTGGGAGGAACATTTGAGTTGGGAGGAACATGTGACATTGCAAAGAATGTCCCTGGCAGCTCCACACTGGGATTATGAGGTTCAGCTTCAACAGTGATGCTGCCAGGATCTTCCACAAGGGGTCACTGCATGTGTTTGCAAAAGGATTTCAGTATAACTGCATACATATGTCCAATTGTAAGTATAATCCATGCAAGAGTCAGGCATGTGTGTCTGTTATGCTTGATGCATGTTCTTGAATCCCTTCTAGGCATCAACTCTATTGTGGCCATAGCTTCATATACTGGATATAATCAAGAGGACTCTGTCATTATGAACCGTTCTGCTGTTGATAGGGGCTTTTTCAGGTCTGGCTTTCTAAATTCTTCATCTTGTATGTGCAAAATCCTTAAAATTTCATTAAAATGCTTTAGATGTTGCCTTGAATTCTGCCTTGCAGTTTCATGCAAAGGAAGTTCATTGTTGTAGGCCAGTGGCTTTCAAGTTTTCTCCCTTCCTGACACACTCCTTGCACTGTGTCTGCTAAGAAACTGCCCTGTATGTTGCGGATGGGGTATGGGGTGTATTCTAGGAGGCACTCTCTGCATATATGCAGGCTGCTGGCTAGGCCTGTTAGGCCTCCTCATTGCAAACTGAGAGCACATCCTAGACAATGATCAGCTCTTTCCTGCAACCTGGTAACATCCAGATATATTGGACCGACTCCCATCAGGCCCAGCCAGCATGCACAATGGGAGTTGTAGTCCAAAACATCTGCAGGGCACCAGGCTGATGAAGGCTGTGGTAGAGGACGATCAGCAATTGCACACAAGCAGAATATTTGTCTGCTATTAGTGCTTTTTCCTGATACACTTCTGAGGAAGCCAAAGTGACCCAAATCATGCTTCAGAAACCATTGTTGTAGGTGAAAAAAAAACTAACTTGAGAGCAAAAGAATGTGAACATAGTTGCTAAAGTTTCATCTTCTTGACTTTCTGCTTGGATGGTATTATGTGAGCGTATGACTGGGTTCGGACAATACAATAGTCAACAGTTGATTAAATAGTCCACCGTTGACTATTGTGCCATCCGTCGAGCCTTTTCTATACAATGGTTGGTTATTTCCCAGAAATGACCAATGCAAATAATCAATGGTGTGCAGAGCTGACTAACTGCATAACTCTTTCACGTGCCTACAGAGTCACAAGGCAAGAGCGGCAGAAACCCCTGCCGCTCTTGCCCAGCGGGGCTCTATAGGCATGAGTCAGCCGTCACAGTTGCACGTGTGGAGCTACCAATCATGTCATCCCTGGATGAGGTACTGTGATATGCGGCTCCCCCCCCCTCCCCCCGTGTTCCCGGTCCCTGGATGGGGCGGGGCAACAGAAGTATCTCTCCTGCTTCTGACAGCTGCAGGAGATCCTTGCGCCGCCACCTGCCCCTTCTCCACAAAGAATGGGCAATTGGCGGTGCAAGGATTTCTGCTGCAGCTGTCGCAAACAGGAGAGATTCTTCCTGCTTGCAACAAGGGAAGGGGGACAGGACGCGCAAGCATCCCTCCTGCTGCTGCAAAGGATCTTTCCCTATTATATGGGTAGTTTTTTTGCTAGATGAATATAAGCATTGTGACAAAAATGTACTTGCTGTACAAGGTTGAGGAGACCAGTGCAGTTGGCCTTCCCAATTCTCAGCAGACAAGTTGTTCCCATCCCATTGCAGGTACATGCAAATGAGGCCTTTGGATGTTATTTGTAACCCCCCTGGCAGCTCGGGGGCAGGAACGTATTTACATATGTGGTGATCTTGCCCAAAGGTGAATCTTTGAGTACATCCATCCCCACATTTAGCTTTATTAAACTTATATAAAGGATTAGATAATAAACTTGTGGATAAGGGTTTAATCTGCCACCTATTATTGGCGGCAAGATGGTTGAGAGCCAAGCATTGGAAAGATGTCAAAGGGCTCCATGTTGAAAACTGGTACCAAAGGGTTTGGCAAATTGCTCTTATGGAAAAACTGACAGAGAAAATGAGGAAAGTGCGACGGCGTCTAAGTAAAGAGACATTTTAGAAGATATGGTGCAAGTTTATTAATTTTATGAACAAAGATGAAGGGGGGAGACTGACCCCCTCTAACATATATAGATATCTGGTGTAGTTAATGAGGCAGCTATTGTCTGGTAATCATTTTCCAACCCCTATAGATATTGGTACAATAAATTTGTAACACTGTTCTAGATTGTCACGGTTCGTGTTCGTTTTTGTGTATAAATATGTGTGTGTGTGATATATACACACACACACACATATTGTAAATATAACTCTCAACCTATGTAACCAGAAATAACAAAATAAATAAATAATTTTAAAAAAATTGTAAACCTCCCTGATCAGCAGCTGTTTTTCCTGAAAGACCTATTTGAGAAGGCTAGGCCAGTGCTGCACCTTCTAGCCCCTAAAGTTCTGTTGCCATAAATGCCATTTTCTGCATGTTATTTTAGCCTATAGTTTGGCTGTGGGAGTGGATTTAACCCAGGGCTTCCAGTTGCTGACTTCTAATATGAATAATTTAGCACTTATTTTCCACTTACTTTAATGTCAACATTGCATCCTTTCCCCACCCCCCTCGCTTCTTAGCTGTACTGAGGCATGTTAGCTTATGTCTAATTGTATCATCTAAAGTTGGAAGAATGCTGTTGGACTTGGAGCTAATGGTACCTCAATTTTTCCCTCAACAGATCTGTGTTCTATCGTTCTTACAAAGAGCAGGAGTCCAAGAAAGGAGTCCAAGAAGAAGTGTTTGAGAAGCCTACTCGTGAAACATGTCAAGGTAAGAATAAACCAAAGTTGCCTAGGTGGCTGCTCAGTAATAAAACATTGCAAGTTCCTTTATGCTCTTATAAGTTGGAGAGAACATCGTAACTTCCCACTCTGTTCCTACACATTAGATACATTCAGACCATCACATCTTGGCTTGTTATCCCAGTGCAGCTGCTTTGCACAAACCCACAAGCAAGCCAAGAGCTCTTCAGTTAAACTAGAGTTTCCCATTATATCCAAACTAGGAAATAACAGCCAACAGCTTCTGAACAAGCCAGGATATGAAGTCTTCTTGAAACCATGACTTCAACAACATGCTCAACTTGTGTTTGTGTTTAAAAGTTTCCTTACCTAGCTAGTCAGGAACACAAGCATTGCAGTGGATGTAATAAGCCTCTGATTTGGTTCTTTCCCATGCATGCATGCATCCATCCATCCAGCTTTGCTAGATCGTGATTATAAAGGATGTGCAGAACCAGGATTTGAATTCAAAACCTTCCACAGAGTAGCTTTAAGAAATGTGGATGTCTTCAGTACAACCTTGTTTAAGGACTGTGTTTGCTAGATTCTTTGAAGAGTGGAGAATCTAAATCCAGCTTGCACTGTTTTTGACGTAGCCTGCTAGTTTTAGGAGGACACCACATTTTCCTTCTCAAATCCCAGACAGGAATCAAAGACAGGGTTTCTTACCCCTTTTGGGTTGACATGGTTTTCTTCAGTTTGGTGAATCACAAGTTGTGCAGGTCTGATCTGGATGCACTTTCTGTTTCTATTCATTTTCCTCAGGGATGAGGCATGCCATCTATGACAAACTGGACGATGATGGCTTGATTGCACCTGGTGTGCGTGTCTCTGGGGACGACGTCATAATTGGCAAGACAGTAACTCTGCCAGAGAATGAAGACGAACTGGAGAGCACCAATCGCCGTTACACCAAGAGAGATTGCAGCACTTTCTTGCGGACCAGTGAAACTGGCATTGTTGATCAGGTCATGGTTACCTTGAACCAGGAAGGATACAAGTTTTGCAAAATTAGGGTATGCATAAGAGTTATGCGTGATTTTTTTAAGCAAAAATAAAGTCGGTATTCTTGAATAGCTTGAGCAATTGACTGTCTTCTCTCACCTCTAGGTTCGGTCCGTAAGAATCCCACAAATTGGAGATAAGTTTGCCAGCAGACATGGTCAGAAAGGTACCTGTGGTATCCAGTATAGACAAGAGGTAAAAGCCTCCAGTTCTGGTTTTGTGACATAAAGGAGAGAATCCTCCTTGTATTTGAAGCAACTTCTCCACCTGTAGATTGTTTAGAATATAGGCTCTGCCTTTCAAACATGGTGGGGTCAAGCAGCCTCAAAAAAGCCAATAAACCCATATGAAAAATAGCAGTAGTGCCTTTCAAAATTCCAGCCCCAGCATGATGTCAAAAGCTTGTTCTTCACAGGCCACCTAAATCTGGCCAATGGGTGAAGTTCATGGGTGTTCTGTAGCTGTGGCCCGACTCGGAAGGCCACACTATGAGTGTTCTGCCACTCAGAGAAGGGCCTTCAGAGCCAGGAAGGCCTGCACAGAAGGAGAGGCATTGCTGCAGAGACATTGGCTCAGGCCAGCTGTCCCCAACCTTTTCTTCAAAATCAATTTTTAATTGTAGATTTTAGCAAAATAAAAACCATAAAAGAAAGTAAGGGCAGGAAATGGACGTAGGCAACTGCATACTTGAAAAGCCTCAGTTTCAAATACCACAACGTTCTAAATGAAAAAAGAATGAGAAAGTAGCATAAATTACATATAAATGTCCGTGAAAGCAGACCAAATGTCTGAATATAAGTCCATTCGTAAATGGCGCCTGTATACCGCTCTTTCAAATGTGGCAAACGTTGTTAAGCCTTCATTCCATTGCATTATAGGCAGTGAGGTTTAATTTTTCTAATGTTGCAATATCAAATGTTTTTGCTGAATAAGACGTAACCGGAGACCCACTGACATTTCAGATACTGTTAAGGAAATTTCCCTAATCCTCGAGTTGAAGAATCACCAGGAACAGGCAAAGTCCGATCCAACAGGTTTATTCAATACAACGTACACAGGAGAGAGATGTGGCACATGGGTAGTACCAAAGCTCTCTGAATCACAAAGGCAAAACTGTTTCATTTTATCTCTGTTTCAGGCTTTCAGGATTTTTGACCTGGGCATTGATATAAAATAAAAAAATCTGAACTCTGGTTTCCCTCAAGCCTCAAAGAAATGTTTAAGAGGAAGCAGAGACACTTAACACTATACCAGGCTAAAGTTCACACACCTCACATTTTAGCATTTCAATGAAAGAACACAACACCATAACCTAAAACATGCTTTTCTGATAACAATTCTCACAAGCTAGTGTTGAACACTATTCTCCCACATAGTGTTGAAAATTAAACATGACTCAGCGGCCCTCAAACACAATGTTACAGACAAGATAGCACCTATAATGTAAACATTTTCAGATTCTTCCCAAGAAAAACTGGCCATTAGATGAAACCAAACACCACCAAGTATCAGTAATCGAAGGTTATCAGGATGCAACAAATTACATTGAGGCGTCAAATGCCTGGGATATTGTTTTATTATGGATTAAGAAATAGTTTAGTTGAATCATTATTGACATGTAGTCCTTCACAGGAGGGAGAGGGTGAGTGTTATGTGACATCAGAGCCTGAAACAGAGATAAAATGAAACAGTTTTGCCTTTGTTATTCAGAGAGCTTAGGTACTACCGATGTGCCACATCTCTCTCCTACGTACGTTGTATTGAATAAATCTGTTGGATCGGACTTTGCCTGTTCCTGGTGATTCTTCAACTCGAGGATTAGGGAAATTTCCTTAACAATACTGAGGTCAAAACAGCAGTCCATTGCTTCAATAAAATAGGACATTCCAATTCCCTTTCCATTTCTGCTGAAGCACCAATGTCTCAGGAGCTGTTGTCCAAAACATATGGAGGGCACCATGTTGGGGAAGGTTGACCTTTGATGGATATAACCACCTTCTCTAAAAATGGACCTGGTAACACTAGACTCCAGTGCAATTGAAATAAAAGGATTGATTTAATGCTCTTCCTGCATTCAGTCCCTGTTAAAGGAGTTGGACTGAAGAATGTTTAGCTAGCTGAAAACATCTGGATTATGTTCAAGAGCAGCCCCATGTAGAGTGATTACCAAATACAAGAAAAACAGTGTGTTAAAATGGAATCAACACCATCAGCAGGGGGAATTCTGACCGACCAAATGCCTGGTGGAACAAAAACATTTTATGGCCCCCTTAAAGCTCCCAATAACTTGCAGTATACGAAGAAATAGTAAAGTTGATTAGCCTCAAGTAATCTGTAATCAAGGTTAGACTTGCTGTTTTGAAGATAAGAGGTATAACTGTATCTTCCTTTGCTGTCTTTAGGACATGCCTTTCACCTGTGAAGGCATCACCCCTGATATCATCATCAATCCCCATGCTATCCCTTCACGTATGACCATTGGTCACTTGATTGAATGTCTGCAAGGGAAGGTAAGAATATGTTGTGGCTTGGAGTTGAGCCCCCCCTTTATTTTGCTCTGCTTGTGAGCATGGGGTGTGTGGTTAGCCACTGCTTGCAACAGAATTCTAGACTAGATGTGGCCTTGGCCTGGATCCAGCATAGACTGTCTTTCTGCTGAGATTTTGCTTGTCTTTATCTCTTGTAATCAGACAATTTTTATTTTGTGGAAAAAAAGTTTCGGCCACAGTCCAAAAAGCTAATCTAAACACAGGATTGAATGCATCCTGTGGGAACCGTGACTTGAATTGCAAACCCCTGTAGCGTGTCCCAAGCTTGTCTTACATTTACACTGCGCTTTAATCATGTCCTTCCTGTAAGGAGCTCAGGGCAGTGTACATGGTCTGGTTTTTTCACTTTTATCCTCACAGCAGCCCTTCAGTGTAGGGTAGATGATCCACTGAGCTTTCATGCCTGGGAAGGGAGTTGAACCTGCGTATTCCCAGTCATGGCCCAATACTTTATCCACTACATCAATCTGTATTTTGTACTGCAATAATGAGGTAGAATTCTATTCTGTCTTATTTTGCAAGTGCTTGTGCTATTCAGTAAAATGATTTCCCTTTGCTTTAGGTATCTGCAAATAAGGGAGAAATAGGTGACGCCACACCTTTCAATGATGCAGTCAATGTGCAGAAGATTTCGAATTTACTGTCTGACTATGGCTACCATCTGAGAGGAAATGAGGTATCTTATATTCATAGTGGCAATTGTGAGACTGATTGTGCCTGTTCCTTGCGTTGGCATGTCACTATGATTTGGGGTTCATGGAGTGTTTTCCTTTCTCTAGGTTTTGTACAATGGCTTCACTGGTCGCAAAATCACATCACAGATCTTTATCGGCCCTACATATTACCAGCGGTTAAAACATATGGTAGACGACAAAATTCATTCCCGTGCTCGAGGGCCAATCCAGATCCTTAATAGGCAACCCATGGAAGGTCGATCTCGGTAAGAAATATATGCATGCTTACAAGCTTCCTTCAGCTACTTGTCATGGCCAAAAGCAAGAACTGTAGGGCAGCCGTGGAAATCATACTCAGCAATGACTCTGGCTGCTCAGATTTCCAGAAAACTTTCAAGCATATACTTACAATCATTTTTATAATCTTTTTTATTCTAAATTTTAACAAAATAAAACAATAAAACAAAAAACAAGAAAATGCAAGGAATATCACAATGTTCTAAATGAAAAAAGAAAAGCCCTTACCTTTCCAATGTTGTAGTTTCAGCTTTTTACTAGGGTACAAAAAATCCATTTACGCTGACCATGTGTTACAGTCCAAGAAGCAGGTACATAATTTAAGATAACATGTACCTTAGAAAATATTAAAGAGCTTTCCAATACAAAGTTTATGCATTTGATGATTTCCTCCAAAATGAGGCAATTATTGGGCATTTCCAGAACATACATACAAAAGAAACGTTATACATATGACATCTCCAACAATTAGCCAACTTAGACAAACCTTTGTTAAAGAGAAGTTGTGGCATCCAATAGACTCAAAACAAAAGTTTTTTGCTGAATAAGTTGTAAACTGGAGGTCCATAAACATATCAGGTCCCAACACCAAAATGTCAGTCCGTTGATTAGATAAAATGGGACGTTCCAATTCCCTGTTCCATTCCTGCTGAAGACCCTATGTAATCATATTTATTCACTGACAAGTATTTATAAACATGAATTGTGGGTTGATACACCTGGTCAGCTTCAATAAGCGTTTCCAATAGCAAAGGAGACTCCAAGGCAGTAAAAACTGCGGGGCCAAATCTAGATTCTAACAAATGTTGCAATTGTGAGTACTGCCATTCAGCTGTAGCAGGCAATTCAAATTTATCTCGCGAAGCTGAAAATAGCAAAAAGTCATCATCAGCACCAAATAATTGATCCAGGGTAAAAATCATTCTGTCTGTTCAGGTCCAGCACAAAAACATAATCTTTCCAATTTTTATACCCAGGTTTCCCCATTAAGTCAATTTAGCATGGGAAAATGGGTTAAATTGTAATTGGTGTGACATTATACGCCACAATCTCTAACTGCCGAAATTGTGGGAGAAGCTCTTTTCACCTTAATATGCCGAGAGCCTAATGCCATCCATTCAGAAAGAGGCTCCAGACAGGAAGATTCCAAAACTGACCAAGGTAGAAAATCAAATCTAACTGGAAAAGACCTAAGTTTGGTACAGGTGAGCAGGTAAACCCAATGGTATATTGCAAGATCCGGAAAGTCAAACCCACCTTCTTTAATGGGAAGTTGCATCCTTTTCAGGGATATTGTTGGTGGAGAGGAACCCCTAAAGAATTTGTGAAACAAAGCATTAAGTTTTAAATTTTTTTTGCCAGGTATAAGGTACAACCTTAAGGACTAGAAAATGTATAGCTTCTCCACCCCCACCCCCACTTTTGTTTTAAATAAAAACTAGAAAATGTATTTAAAACAAAAGTGTGTGTGCGTGGGTGGGTGGGGGAGCTATCAAGCAACTAGACGCTTTGTCTTTTCTACACTTTCTGGCTTACGCAATGCCATAATTTGAATGTAAAAGTACATTACAGAAGTTGTCCCTTTGATTCTCTCCCATGCTGGATCCTTCGTTGGCAGCACTGACACATAGCACAACTGGATTTAAGCGTTATGTTAAAAAAAATCCAATATCCTGTGTAAAAAATACTTCTGCATGCAACCTTGATTCTGCTCCAGTGCTTTATTAAAAGGGTGGGGGTGGGCATGGAGCGGTCAGTACTGTTGTTCTCCTCCTAGCTTGGTAAAATATGGAAGTCAACAAACTTGTGTTTTTTTTCCTCCAGTGATGGTGGCCTTCGTTTTGGAGAAATGGAACGAGACTGTCAGATTGCTCATGGAGCAGCGCAGTTCTTGAGGGAAAGATTGTTTGAAGCATCAGACCCGTATCAGGTTCACGTGTGCAACCTGTGTGGCTTAATGGCAATAGCAAACACCAGGACGCACACCTATGAGTGCAGGGGCTGCCGTAATAAAACACAGGTATGCAAAGAAATGGGGAAAATGTTCAGTGTACTAATGGTTCCTCTCTTATCCTTTGATTTCCATCTTGGTCCCACTTTCAGGTGTTCTGTCATGGCACTTATTTCCTTTTAAAGCCCTCTGCAAAACCCATTTCATCTGCCACTTCTGAGTAATCATAGTCTTGTCTCTTATGCTACCTGCTATCCAGAATGAAGCCAATGTAGGCATGGTGTTCAATTTTGCTTCTGCCACGAACTTTCTGATGGCCTTGGGCAAATCACCAATTCGGTTTCAGCCCCATCTGCGATATGGAGAGCTTAATAATTACCAATATTTTAGAGCTGTCACAAGGTTAATTGGAATAATATACGTGGAGCTTTAAAAGTCGCTAAAATGCTATATACAAGTAAGTACTCTTAACGTACTAGGCTAAATTATAAAACATAGCTACCTTGTGACACTTTTCGCTAAATTGGGTAGGTTTGCATAATAGATAGTAGGCTCATGGCACCCAGCTCTATTTCTCATCAGATAAGGCAGTGGAGGTGCTCAAGCAGTGTATTGGGCCATTAGTGGACTGGGTGAGGGCTAATAAACTAAAGCTCTGTCGAGACAAGTTGGACATTCTGATAGTGGATGGTTTGTTGGACAAGGGAGATGGTGTTCAACCTCTTCTGGATGGGACTGACTGTCCCTAAAGGATCAGGCTTGCGGTTTGGGGGTACTAATCTATTAAACACTCACTGGAGGTCCAAGTGGCATGTGTGACATATACAGCTAAGGCTGCTACACTTGCTGCAACTCATCTTGGACAGTCATGGTTATCTATGCATGCCTTGGTAACACCAGATAAGATGACAATATGTTGCATGTGGACTCCACATGCAAGATTCCTTGAAAATCCTAAATAGCTTAGAAGTCTGGTACCTCTAAGACCACACAAACCTGCTGAAACATTGCGTTCATCATCATCGGAGGTCCTCCTCTGAGTCCCTCACTCTGTAGAAGTTAGGCAGATGGTGACTGAGCAGGGGAAGGCTTTTTCAGATAAGACATCCTGTATGAAAAATGCCCTCCACAAGGAAGCTTGCCCAGTGCTGATTTTGCTATTCTGATACCAGGCAAATACATTTTTGTCTGTCCACGCTTCCCTTTTATTTCTTTGGTCCATTCCTAACTCACCCAGTAATTTAACGTTCTCTGGGCAGATTACAATCAATGATCATGTCATTGAAGCTGATTTTAATTGATGGTTTTATTGGTTCTACTAGAATGTATAACTCCATAGCTTCCTGCAGATTTTAACTTTGATTTTGTATTTGTTTTGAGTGGTAGGAGCCACTCTGCATTTTTAAAAACTGAATAGTGCAATAAAGGTATTTTGAATAAAATATTTTTGTTAATATTTGTTAAACCCTTTTCAGATTTCTCTGGTGAGAATGCCGTACGCCTGCAAACTCCTCTTCCAGGAACTGATGTCAATGAGTATCGCACCTCGAATGATGAGTGTCTAGCCTTCAAAAGGTTCCCCTTCTCTTAGCCGCTACCTGGTTTTTACCTTGAGTTTTTAGTTGCATGGTCTTCTTTAAATGTTTTTAAATCCCATCTATTTGTATTTCATGGCTGAGGCTTTCAAATTCTTTAATGTGTGAGCTTTTTTTGTTTTTGTAAATAGAAATAAAAGCTTTTCAGTCATGTATTCACTTGTCAGATACTTTATTGGTATTTCAACGAACACTGTACAGGAATGAGTGACTAGAGAGGCATGGCTGGTTTAGGAAAGAACAGCAACTTTCTAGAAGATTAACATAAATTTGGCATAGATGAGAGAGCCTCTACCTCTCTATAGCAATATACTATTTTCACCTTTCACAGCTCAGCACTTTCACCTGCAAAGAAAATGGTTACAATGCCATGAATTCAAGAGGCTTACGTCTTCCTCAAAAAACAGGCTAGAGAATTAAGCAGCTCTATGAATAGTTCAGTGTATTTCCTTAAATAATGCAAAAACGTTTAATATAAGGATTATCAGTAAGAAACACATATACATCTCCACCCTCTGGTAATATTTGAACAAGATATGTAGGCTGCTTTTATGAAGGTAGGATTTCCTGCCTTTACTTGGAAGCAATACTGAACCTCAGGAATGTCGAAGCTCATGCATACTTCTCCGTAACAGGCTCCTGACAGCTCCTCCTCTTTTGAGTGTAAAACCATGTGATCTCCTGGGTGACTGCAAACACAAAGGCACATGGGAGCTATTCCCCTGCTTGCCTTTCCTTGTCTTGTTGAATTAGCTGACAAGGGAAGAAAGGAGATGGCTGCTTTCAGATGAAAGCATGTGACTCAGTCCCATCCTCTTGTTGCCTCTGTTGTGTGTCTATTAAAATCCCTTCTATTGCTATGGACACATACAAATTTTATGCATATATTTTCAAAAAAACTTAACAAATAAAAAGATCCCTCCTATTCACAATCATCTGCCATTAAAAACATCTGTTTTAACACCAGATAAGATATTGGGCCTGTTGCACAGCCCACTGTGGCTTAATTTACCTGCGGGAGCTATTGCGTTGCGCTGGGTGCCCATTTTTACATCATGCCCAGCACCCAGCTTACCATGTTGTGCAAACCCAGGCAGCAGGGGTTGTTTGAGGGTGAAACAATGCTCAAATATCCCTAAAACAAGCCAGGGGTTATTTGAGGATTGTTTGCACGCCACAGCAAGCTGGATACCCGCAGATGCCATGCAAAAATGGTGCCTGTGAGCACCCAGCATGATGTGAAAGCCCCTGTGGGTAAATTAAGCCAAGGTGGACTGTCGTGTGCGAACCAGGTGATTGAGTTCTTGCTCACAAATTTTCTGAATGCTTGTTCATGATATACTGACATCACTAATAAGTTAACAGGCCCATCTTTTGCATCTAGTCATATGTTTACTTTCCATATCAGTCTTACAGCAGCAAAATGTTTCCTCCTTACCTTTTGTTGTGGGTATTTCATGTAAAGAATTAACCACTGTAATTCTTGCAGAGGCTGTGGCCTCTCCTTTAGAGTTTGAAGCATGACACTCATATTCTCCAGCATCATCTTTGGTCAAAGGGGATATCTGTCAAAATAGAACCGTAGCCCAGTCTGAACATTTTTAGGTAATCTAGCTTGCAACGCATGGAAAGCATTCTGAAACAAATATCCTCTCCAGTTTTTCAAATTCAGACCTATTCCTTATTTTTGTGGTACAGGGGAAGATTGAACATGGCAACGTCTTATGGTAACCATTGACCATACTGCCTGGGACTGATGAGAGTTGCAGTCCAACATCTGGAGGGCCACAAGTTCCCCATCCCTGTCTTAAGATATGGAAAGATATGTTGCATTTGCCTCTTTTTTGTTTGTTTTTTTAGAGAAGATGTGTAGCAAACCAGTGGGAGCCATTAAACAAGATGGAAAACATATGGTATGACTCCAAAGCGCTGTGAATGGCTGCGTCAGTGATCCCCCCCATAAACACATCCATGCCACTCTTCATGATTTGCTGAGCCTCACACAAAGCTTTGGGAGGAAGCCATTCAGGGCTGGGCCAAGCAAGTCCAAGTGCATACCTGGAATCCCTATATATAGCTCCTTGGAGCCAATCTATAGTTTATAGTCTATCATTCTACACTCCAGGGCTTTTAATGAATTCCTAGTATATAATAATCATAAATCAATACCACATATTGTTTATATCTGCAATCAGTAGTAAAAAAAGATAACAGTGGCAGGCATCCAAAATATAGTCTGTCAGAAGGGCAAGTTTGTGGGGTTTTTTAGGATTCTTCCAATGGGTTCCTTCCTAGAGCTGACTCGGTGAGCCTCTCTGTGAAGGAAACCCTCTGGGAACAGCACCACTACTCACAATGCTTTGTTCCTTGTCAGAAGGCAGTCATCCAAAGCAAGGTCGCAGCTGAAAAATCTTAGTATGTATAGGAGGAATCTGTGTTCATTTGGGAGAAAGTGAACCCTAAGATAGCAAGATGACAGACTCATTCAAAAGATCACCTATTTTTAAACTTTCTGCTGCGATGATCTTCTGGGATACTTCTCTATATTGTGGAGGACTTGCATGGGGGGCGGGAAGGGAACGTTTTAATGCACCGACTCAATTTATATAGTGCACCAGACATAACTGATCAGCCTCGCCATCACCCAGTGTGAACTGAAAGTGTATCTTAGAACACATTCAACATTCTCCGGCTCTACGTTGCTGCGTGAGATTGGGTGTGAACGGGCCTCTGTTGTACATAACTTATTTACTTATAGACCACTCTTCTGCAGTTGCATTCAGAGTAGCTAACGACAAAATAAGCAGATACATTCCTAAAATACAACTAAAAACACCTGATCATATTACAAAGAAAAAAGTCAAATATACTATCGAAACAGCTGTAGCAAAAAAGGCAATACATTTCTAAAGCGTTCATACATTTCAAAAAAAGCCAGTTCACCAAAGAGATTAATGCATGTTGGGAAGATGAGATCATGCCTCCCTTCCTGTTCCCTGTGTGCTCTTGTCCAACCAGTAGGCTTGCTGGATGTCCACATGTGCCTGCAACACATGCATAGGGGCCGCTACATAAAATTCAATGTGTATAATAAGCTTGGACTGCAGAATTGTTAACTCTACAGTCTTATGCATATTTTATGACATCAAAGCAACCCCTAGACAAAGGTTACACCATCCAGCAGGCCTAGACAAAAAGTCATTCCCACCCATCATGATGCCTATATAATGCCTCCAATATCAGAGGCAGGGTACCTATGTATGCCAGTTGCTGGGGAACATGAGGGGCAGATACTACCCGTGAGCAACTGGTTGGCCACTATATGAACAGAAAGCTGGAGTAGATGGACCCTTGGTCTGATCCAATATGCCGCTTCTTGTGTTCACTGTACGTCATCTCCATGGGCCACGATGCATCCCAACCAGTCTGTGAGTCTGCAAAGCCTATTTCTTTGCTAAAAACGTGCTGCCGTTCTATAAAAATTATGCAGAATTACTTCCGATTGTAAGAAAACTGGTACTTACCAACACCCATCCAGTCACTTCATGTTTTTCAGGACCGCCACGAGTCTGGATGGCTAAATTGTCCCGATCTCCTGGCAGAAGTTCCATTCTTTGGACACTGTATTGTCCCCTGGTTATCTGACATGTGAGAGGAAAGGGTTAGGGTTAAAGGCAAGATTTTTGCTATCTCAGTTTCCCAGTACCCTAAGGTTGCAGCCTAAATAGACACATTTAAAATAGTTCTAGTCATATACGCTGTGAGAACTTTATTAATGTTGGCCTCCCCTGCAGATCTTAGGGCTTGTGCAGGCCTGTACAAAAGGGCATGGTTTTTCAGGTAGCCTGGGTGCAAACCATTTAGGTCTTTAAAAGTGGTAACTAGCATTTTGTACTGTGCCCAGAAGCAGAGAGTACTGCAACGGTTGTAAAAATCAAAGTGTCCCATGCTCCCAAAGATGAGATCTATCAACACCCTTGCTGCAGCATTCTGGAGCAGTTTCCAAAGATCCTCTAAAGACAGCTGCATATAGAGTACATTGCAATAATCCAACCTAAAGGTAACTGAGGCATGTGTCCCCCTGGCCGTGGCTGTTCCCTGAGCATCCTGGAGCACAGCTACATCCAAGTGTACTCCCAAGCCTGCGAACCTGTTTCAAGTGCAGAACTACCCCACCCCAAACAGGCTGGATGCCTATTCTTGGCTAGGGGAAAGCCAGAAACAAAGGAGGCTGGGGGGAAATTGGGAACCAAGGCCTTTCCAACACAACACCCAGACTTTTAGCCACTACAATACAACCTAAGGCCACTTATGTTACCCTTCCTCTCTCTCTCTCTCTCTTTGCCCTCCTCTTTGCACCCACAGAATCACAGACAACGGAATGGTGCAAGATCACTAGCAGCCGTGCATACTGAAATGTTTTCAAAGCCTCCAGAACTCGGTTGAGCTCACAGAGAGACATTCCTTAATACTTGCTCTTCTTCCATACAGTGGCCTAATATGGTAAAGTATAACAGAGAATGTTTTATAAGGAGAAACAGAAGCGAAACTAGGACTTGTGGGGGGGGGGGGGGAAGTAACTGAAAAGAAAAAAGATACTGGTTCTGAGAAGCAAGGAAAAAGCTTCATAATAACTTTTATTCAGAGACATTGGCTTTACTTTTGCAATTGACTGTTTTTTAGGGCCTCTCCTAATAATTTAAGTTATGCTTGCAAAGCTCTGATGGAGTGTTTGGCTTGGCAAAGCACTTAGGATTCCACAGACACCCCCCTTCATTCTTGGTTTATAATGTTTTCTTTCAATCCTCTCCCCTTGTGCATCTGGCATACCTTTAGGGTACCTTTTAACTGTGATTAATTGCTTAAGTATTTTTGAGCTACCTAATTCCTCCTATTCTCCTTTACCTATTAGGCTATTACTAGCACAAAAAGTACTGCTGCCAATCCACCAAGAACTACTGCACAAGACTCACTGAACTTTATGGGAGAATTTGGAAATGTTCTTGTGGGGATCCCATTTAATTCCACAGGATTGCATAGCAGAGCATGGCAGCATTCTGTCATGGTGCCCATTTATTTCAAGGGGGGCTTTAAAGAGAACCTGCTGGTGGATCATTTCCACAATTTGCACCAAAGGTCACCTACCTTGTTCCAGGTGAGTACTGGGGTTGGAACTCCAATGACCTCACAACTCAGGTAAATCTGAGCCCCGGTGACATTCCAGATGTCTTTAGGGGGTGTCGCAATGGATGGCCCTAGAAGCAAGAGCAAATCCTTTTAGAAGGTTAAGCAAATTATGCATGAATAGGGCAAAGTATAAGAGGTTGTTTTAAATTAACAAGTAAACAATATGCAATCTGGTTAAACTTGAAATATAACAATATCATTTCATTACTGACCTAGTGACCCTAATGGACACCTAAGTTTCCCCTGATGGTATCGGTTATGAACAGGGCTGCCCAATAGTAACAGATATTTTATTTGATGCTCAGTCAAATCTGTCATTTGCTCAAATGTAACAGGTTCCTTTTTGAGGCACTGCAGGAGGCCCATCCACTGGCCAAAGAACAAGAGCCACCAATTGCTATTCAAGCAAGAACACCAGCAAGGAAAGATCAGCCTGACCTGAACAGGATATGTTGCTTGTAGCTCACCACCTTGTTCTGGCCTTGAAAACCTGATCCCCCCCCCCTCTTCTTCCTTGTTTTTCCACACCCCTTCCTTGTGTGTCCTGACATTTTAGTTTGCAAGCCTGATGCCAGGGCCTGTCTCTCCCTTTTACTGAGGTGAACCACTTTGGGAGACAAGAATTATCTGAAAAGTAGGGTTAAAATAAATCAAATAATGAAATAAATAAATGCTAAATGACCTAATAAAGAATAATTTTCTAAACTCACATAGTATTGTGCTGGGGGGGGGGGGAAATATGATGTTCCCCTTAAAGCATGAGTCTCTAAAGGTCTAAATTCTTCCATTCAGTTTGATGATAGACGGCTCCACTTGCCCCTTCCATAGTCTTAGAGTGTCATCACATGGGGGGAAATCACGTTTCCTGACATTCGCCTCTCCGCCCCCGCTTCTGTTCCTTATTACTTTCTCATTCTTCCTGACCGGGAAAGAGGAGGTAAACAAATGCCATGTGGCCCCATTCAGGAACCGTTTTTATCCTGTTGCTTTTCCTGCACACAGCAGGAGATTGCGGCACATTCCATTTGAAAAAAATGTCAGATTTTTTGGGGTCTATTTTGCGACGGAACAATGAGCGGGAGGTGCGCGAGTGGCAGATGTTGTCCACAAGTGGGCAGTAGCGAGCGTACAATAAAACACTTATCTGATGACGCTCTTATTCGTGAGCATGCATTTATCACAAATTCCAGTAACACCTCTTCGCTCAGTTTAATAACTACTGACAGGCAACACTCCGTACCTCACAGTCACTCATCCCAGCAAGCTTTGTTAGATAATTCGAACAGTAAAGATGCAGCCTTCAAACCAACTGAACCGTAGGTCTTGTTTTCAACAATAAGCAGCTGCTCCAGTAATATCCTAGACTTGCTTAGTAACTGATCTTCTTTTGCTGGACAATCCCTGGAATGTTTACTGTAGAGCATTGCAGACCAGTTATTGCTCAGTCTTGGGTGGCTGGTTGTCCAGCTTCTTAGAGACATTCAGCTGCACTATGTGCAATGGTCATATCGCTTTCTATGCCCTGAGGGAAGGAAAAAATATATCACGCCTCCAATCTAAAGTATCAACTTCATCCAAGCACCAGAGTTGAGAGAAACAGCTGTTTCCTGTTTTTGAGCACTGCTGTGCCATTGATGTAATCTGCGATACAGTCTCCCTCCGCACCATCACTTTTGGTGCACAGGGAGAGCCCAAAACGGCTTCAGAAACAACCAGACAACACAGGATGTATGTGTGTGTGTTTATGACTGTGTATACACATATAAATATATATTTAAAGGTATGGAAACTGAAGTTTCCCATTAAGAAATGTTTGCCTTGCTTTTAAGTTCCATTCCTGGGAAAAAGGAGGCCCTTCCCATTCTAAGTTGCTGTGATATCAATGAACAATATAAAACGATTGCCCTAGGATTTCAAGTAAAAAATGTAAACAAGTCTCAGGAATAAGAATGTCCTATTAATACCCATGTGCTGCTCCAAAATCTTATGTAGCATAAAACACTCTGCTGCTCTTTAGATCTCTGACTAGAATTACAAGCTTCTTTCTTTGGCTAGCTGAAGTTGGATCGGGTTGTGACCCTTTGTTCTATTTTGCTCGGATCGGTTTCAGCGCTGGAGAGGAAGCATGTCCCTAGGGGTGCATAACTGCCATGGGAAGAGACAGACCCTCAGACTCAGCTACAACTCTCTCCATGAGGAAGCATTAGCCAACTCAAAGCATCCAAAAATCATGAGTCAGACAGCCTCAGACTAAAAGCCTGAATTAAATATACAAGATATTCATACACACGAAATATGACTTAGGGTTGGAATTTCTGTTTGCTTTGTTCATTTTGTAGGCTCTTAGGGGCAGATATTCAACACTGACATGTACTTGGTCAGATTATCCTCAGTGCAATTACACTTAGGAAAAGAGCTTCCTCCTTCACCTGATACTGCAGACAGGACTAGCCCAAAACATTTTGTTGCTTCAAGAAAATATAGATGGCACCATCCCACAACAACAACAACAACAACAACAACAACAACACACACACACACACACACACACACACACACACATTAACAAAGGGGACAATCCACAACTGTGCTCTTCATTAACTCCATTTCACATGAATGAGGCATGTGGAGGATCCCCCAGTGGATTTTACCTGCCATGTCAGAGACATTTACCTCCTATTCTGCCATCTGAGGTTGTTCCCTCACTTTGTCTCTTGCAGAGCTGGCTGTAATTCTTGGGTCAGTTAGAGTTCAACCTTAATGAGTTTCCATTCCTGCTCCATCATGTGTACAAATATTTATGAGAAGCCTGATGCTCTACTGTAAATGTTTCGTGTTTTTATCCAAAATCACACATCACAGACATAAGAAGGACCCACGCTTGTATCACAGGCAGAAGAAGGTTCCCAGGTGAACCATGCTTGTGGAGTCAGCTGACAAATACTCAGGTAGGCTGGTGCCCTTGCCCCACAAAGCAGTTTGCCAGGTTTGCAGAGGAAGCACAGTCCCTAGATCCTGACTGCTTGGAGCCTAGTTCAAGACACACATACATCACCACCCTAGTGTCTTACAGATGCTCTGTTAAAATTATGTTACACTGAATTGCTAGAACTGCCATTGTTCAGAGTTCAATGTCCTCTTCAGAGTCTCTAGAAGTGAAATCATTAATGATGCAATCCTTTGCATGTTCAGGCAGGAAAATGTCCTACAACTCCCATATGCATAAGACTGCTCTAAAGGGGTGGGTGGGAAAAGGATGTATATTGACTCTAGTACGTATGCATGTAAATGCATGCCCATGGATACAATGGCATCACGGAGTGCATAGGCTATCATTTCTCACACTGCAGTTGGTGAGGTTAACTGTTGTGTGCTATATTATAGGAGAATCAGGGTGTCACAAATGCACAAGATGTCCCTGTTTTCATCCATGAAGTGCTGGAGGAGATATGCAAGTCACGGGTGCATGTTACATTTGCTTCACAAATTGGAACAGCCATATTCCAAAGAATTATTATATTATTATTATTATTTAGATTTATATACTGCTTACTATATATATATATATATATATATATATATATATACACACAAAGAGGGATTCAGGAAAGAGACTGATAGCTTCTTAGAATGGGAGTTCTTCAGATCAGGCCAGCCCAACTGTCAATGGCCATTATAAGTCTAAGGGGCCAGGATAATCAGCAAAACCCTACAGGGCACACCATCTCTTTCCCAGTCCCAGATCCTTTAGACTACAGGGTCTCAGATGTGCAGGCAACTTGACACAACTCCATTTTCCTAATGGCAGTCCTGTTTGCTTTACTCCATAGTAGTGGCGCAAAAGTGCTGTTCTCTGTTGCATCTACTTGTGCTACCATTGTAAATTATCCTTCCTTTGCCTTGTGTTTAAGTGTTGGTTTTGGGGGAAACTGGACACAGGATTCTAATGAATACTGCGAAAGAGCTGATGAAGGCAGCATGCTCTCATTATCTTTCAAATGCTTTTGGTTTAATGCAACTTGGAGCACTTGTAGAATATTTCAGACAGCTGAGGATGTCTCTTTAAAGACCACTGGCCTTTGTCCCCTTGTATGATCATGAGGAAGTCCATGATCCACTGAACAGCCTTCCCAAGGCAGAAAGGAATTCAGACCTGCTGGGACCCTCTGGGAAATTCAAATACACAAAGTCTGGGAAACCAAGAAATTCTCAGGGTTCTGCACTGGAAATAAGTGACTTTTGCACGACAAACACTATACCCTCTTTAGTCCTAGATTTTCTGTGTTTTCCCTAGTTTTCCTGTGTTCTTCTCAAACCCTGTGTAGCACATATTTTAGCTAAAAAGTTGCTGATGGTGGATGAACAACTGTGATGCTTTGGTAAACTGGGGCTACAGTAACTTTGATTCACAAATACTTGCTAAACTAATTCTCACTTGGACACATGCTTGCAAATTAACTCTCCAAACAGGGATTTGCCCCACACAGAGAACCCCATAGCCTACCCTTTGCCAACAGACGATTTACTGGTAGGATGAAGCAAAAGTAAAGGGATAATTCATAAGTTTATTAGATATAATGGAGGACAGGGTACATCCATCATCCATGGGATGAGAGAACCCCTTTTATTCTACATCTGCTGGAATTGCCACTCCAATAAAACTCCCCAAAGTGCAATTCTTTTTTATTATTGTTATCATTATTATTTAGGAATTTTTAAAAAAGAATTCTACTTGCATATCTTGTTTCCAAATTTGCTGCAGCAAATTTGCTGGTGGGGGGTGGGTGGGGGTGGGCCCTGGTAGGTTCAGAGACGTCAATGCAGGCAATGCAATTCTTCTGCAGTACTTCTGCATACATCAAAGTTGTTCTGGACACCTGACATGACAGCAAGTTCAGGTGTAAGTGAAGCTCAGGATCTGGCTGTGTCTCTGAGCCTTCACGTCGGAACCAGGTATTTAGGAGAAACAGCTAAATCATCAGTCGATTTGTGCCTGAGACTTGAGACAGCAAAAATAATTATCTGTATACCCATTACTCTCCTATGACTAAATTTTTCTGCTGAATTAAATTTTAGCTACACTCATCAGTAACTCTGAATTGCTGGGGATGTGGTAAAAGCAGGAGTAATCTCACTTTCATTTTATGAACCTGCAGAGTCATGAGAAAGTTTTGATCTGAAGTAATTAAGCAAATTAATTTTTATCATGAGCTTATTGACTATTATTCCAAAAGTGTGGCCATTGGCTGGCTCTTCGCAAGAGTGGTTTCAATGCGCTCTGCATTTTGCCCAATGTCCGGTACTAAAAGTTGTTAAGCCAAGGGTTCCTCAGAAATCCAAATGACTTCTAAAACAGACAAGCTTTACAATCAGGTGGGGGGGAAATCTGGAATCCATTCAGAATGCTGAAACCAATGTTTGGCTGCCTTAAGCCACAACTATTCTCTCCCGCCTTGTGTTTTCCTCTGTGGGTGGGTGGTGGTTACACTGGGATGAGAGAATGGCACTCTGCATGTGATCAAATCCACTCTGAGACTGAGATCTGGACTTGATAACAGGTTTGGAGACCTAGCTCTAGGGGGCTGGTAGATTGTCATCTAGCAAATAGTAACTCAGGCCTGTTAGCTACCTTGGCATGATCCTAGAGCACAGAGGAACCCATTCCCTATGAGACTATTTATTTGACATAGTCGTATTTCGGAGGTGTTGTCCCCAAAGCATGGTAACTACGACAGAGAAGAATGTTTTCCAAGCTTAATTAGGACTACTGATGATAAATATAGTAAGATCTGCCATTTTTGTTCTCAGAAAGATTTAAATAATCTATCAAACGTCAACTTTTTCTTTCAATAGTTCAGAGAAGGGATTCATGCCAAGATGAAGAACAGACAACTGGCCTGTGTTCTTCTTACATTGCTCCTTTCATTACATAAAATTGAGCACAGACTGTCAATTTCAGCAGGAAGTAGAAAGGCAAAAGTACATTCTTCAAATAAATTTTGAATCTTCATAAATTGGAAGCTAATTTTGAATAGCACAACTGTTTGCTGGGCTTTCCTGCATTTTTTTAAAAAAAATGTTTAATACACCTTGCAAAAAGTATGCTTGTTTAAATTGCCCTCACTAGCCCTCACTCTCAACTGCCCTCAGCGGTAGTAATCATTTAGACCTAGCTCCAGGAGTCCTCACTGGGTGGGATTTTCAATGTGACTAAGGGGAAGAAGAAATAGAATGGAAGAAAAGAGGAAACAAGAGCAACAGCACTCAGGAGAAACAATGATGATTATTTACATAATCAAAGTATTTTGTTAAAAGAATTTTCTACCATGCCAAAATCGCCAGTTTCAACCCAGAAATTAAGTTTGTTAAATATTTGGTGAAAAGCATGTAAACAATAACATGTTCTAATGAAAAGGACATGCAGATTGAACAAAGTTCTGCAGCTACATTTGACCCATGTAAAGAAAATCTCATGTTTATAAAGTTGCTACATCATGGAAATTGAGCAGGCATGATTGGAAATCATGTACTAAACCTCCATTATACTTCTTAGAAGTTCTTTCCAGAAGACCTCAACTATTATTTTCAGTTTGCTATATTATTTTCTCCATTCCCAACAAATCCACTTATTTGGCTTACTTAATCTGCAATGAAGTTTCATGGGAAAGCTTCATTGTTTTCATTCCAGAATCACACCCACCCATTGCAGCATGTGAGCCACAGATAATAAACAGCAAGATTAACATGGAGGGCCTCATTATTGTAAAATTATGTTTTGGAACCTGGGAGGTTGAGTCAATCAGAGCACTCATTTCAGGCAAGAAACAGGGCTCTGTAGGGAGATTCCTTCATCGGCAGCTGATTATGAAGTAGTTTGTGTGAAACTAACATCAGGTAGATTTACAGAAAACGTATAATTTTTCTTAAATACTTTTTTCTATTTTACTAGATGTTTAGTCCCAACAGAAATGCAACATGGATTGAGGAAAACAATGGATGACCTAATCATAACCCCAAGGGGTTGTGCACTCAGCATCATTCCAAAATCCTGATTCAACAAAGGTCATGTGAATGCTTTTCTGAAAATATTTGGAATTAAAGCACCTATTTAGAGGATTATTGGAACCAAAGTCCTGTTGCTCTGAGTGACAAAGCATTAGTAGCATTATAGAACAGCAAGGAGCCTTTAAAGGGTTATAATTTTGTCCTCCTCCTCCCATAGACTAAAACCACTGAGTTTCATTAAAGAAGTTAAGGGCAGAAATAGATGGGTTCAATGAAAATAGCAACCCTCTACCAAATCTCTCTCCCTATTCCACCTGCTGCCCCGATTTAAACACAGTTCACAAGCCAACAACAAACCATGGGTTCTCTTTCTGGGTTGTTCATGATTAACAACCCATAGTTAACTCACAGTTCCAGGTTCACATGTAACAACACATGACTCAACAAGCCATGGTTAATTAAAACATAGTTTGCCATTATCTGCAACCCTGCTCATTCACTCAGCATAATGAACTAATGCAATCTGATGAGCTAGCACTGCTGACATACCTACTTGCTTTCTATCTGCCTATACACTTGTAAATAAGCAGATATTTCAAAAACTCTAAAAAGTATTTCATAAAAGAAAACCGATCCTGCGATTTTTACTGCCAAGAGAAATTGAGAGGTAAAACATTTCATACATCCCCTAGACTAGGCTGACCAGATAAAATCCAGGTCAGGGCTCATGTAACTTTAACAGTTGTAGAGAAAAGGGAATTTCAGCCAGTGTCATTTGTATGCAATTAGGTCCTGGTGAAATTCCCTCTTCATCACAACAGTTAAAGGTACATGCACTATACTAGAGTGACCATATACAAAAGAAGGCAGGGCCCCTGCTACTTTAACTGTTGTGATGAAGAGGGAATATCACCAGGAACTAATTGCATACAAATGACACTGGCTGAAATTCCTTTTTTCTCTACAACTGTTAAAGTTACATGAGCCCTGACCTGGATTTTATCTGGTCACCCTACCCTAGACACAAGCCTAAAAAAAGCTCAAATAACTGATTTCTTAAGTCCCTACTCAAAACATTTTTCATCCCTCTTATGGCGGCTTACAGTGGCTTCTGGTGCCTAGGAATTTGAAACTGGCTTTGAGCACTGCCTTGCCAGTTAATGTTTCATGAATACGATTATATCTTTGCTAAGTATGGTGCAATGATGGATTTATCTTAAAATGGGATGTAAAAGCAATTTCAGATTCTCTAAACAGGGGTAATCTCATATTTGCAGCTTCAGCTTTGTAAATTGAACCCACGCATAAGACAAATTTTAACTAGCATTTACTTTAATTAACTCTTACTAAAACTAAATTTGTGAATGGCTGATAATCTCAGTTTCAATTTGCGTTAAAGATAGAAAGATTAAAGTCATACGTAACAACTGGCTTCCAATGTAACTTGAAATAGACATTTCAATAAATGGAAGATAAAATAGAGAGGGGGAGGAGCATGTAAGCTGTGGGTGGGTTCAGACAACACACTAGTCAACCGTCAGTAGAGTGGTCAATGGTTGGTTATTGTGTTGTCCGTCAGATAAAAACCACCCCATGGTTGACTATTTCCTGTTTTCTTGGATGAGTTTCAGTTGGCACAGCTCGATGACATGGACAAGGTGCTTGGATGGGTTCGTGCAGCCACCTCTGTACTGGATCCTTGCCCCTCTTGGCTTATAAAAGCTAGCAGGGATGGAACAGCCGGCTGGGCCAGGGAAGTGATTAATGCCTTTCTATGAGACGGAGTGGTCCCAGACCATCTGAAAGAGGCAGTAGTGAGACCACTCCTGAAGAAAGCTTCCCTGGACCCAGAAAATCTTAATAACTTTAGGCCGGTGGCAAACGTTCCATTCCTGGGCAAGGTTCTTGAGCGGGTGGTTGCTGGCCAGCTCCAGACACTCTTGGATGAGACTGATTATCTGGATCCATTTCAGTCGGGTTTCAGGCCTGGCTTTGGCACGGAAACAGCCTTGGTCACCCTGTATGATGACCTATGTTGGGAGAAGGACAGGGGGAGTGTGACTCTGTTGATTCTCCTTGATCTCTCAGCGGCTTTCGATACCATCGATCATGGTATCCTTCTGGCACGACTGGCTGAGTTGGGAGTGGGAGGTACTGCATTGCAGTGGTTCCGCTCCTACTTGACAGGTCAGCTCCAGAAAGTGATGCTTGGGGGACATTGCTCGGCCCCATGGATTCTCCAGTATGGGTTCCACATGGGTCAGTCTTGTCCCCCATGCTGTTCAACATCTACATGAAACCGTTGGGTGTGGTCATCCAGAGTTTTGGAGTGTGTTGTCATCAGTACGCTGATGACACGCAACTCTGCTTCTCCTTTTCATCTTCATCAGGTGAGGCTGTGGATGCGTTGAACCGGTGTTTGGCAGCAACAATGGACTGGATGAGAGCTAATAAACTGAAACTCAATCCAGACAAGACTGAGATGCTGCTAGTGTGGGGTTCCTCTGACCGGATGGAGGGTGTTCAACCTGTTCTGGATGGGGTTGCACTCCCCCTGAAGGAGCAGGTTCATAGCTTGGGGGTTCTCCTAGAACCATCTCTGTCACTTGAGGCTCAGGTGGCCTTGGTGGCATGGAATGCTTTCTACCAACTTTGGCTGGTGGCCCAGCTACACCCCTATCTGGACAGGGATAACCTGGCTTCAGTTGTCTATGCTCTGGTAACCTCCAAGTTAGATTACTGCAATGCGCTCTATGTGGGGCTGCCTTTGAAGACTGTTCAGAAGCTGCAGCTTGTGCAAAATGCAGCTCCCAGGTTGATAACAGGGACCAGAAGGTTTGAACATATAAGACCAATTCTGGCCCGCTTGCATTGGCTGCCTGTATGTTTCCGAGCCCGATTCAAGGTGCTGGTTTTAACCTATAAAGCCTTACACGGTTTGGGACCACAATACCTGATGGAACGCCTTTCCAGACATGAACCTACCCGTACACTACGCTCAACATCAAAGGTCCTCCTCTGGGTGCCTACTCCAAGGGACGCTCGGAGGATGGCAACAACGGAGAGGGCCTTCTCTGTGGTGGCCCCCCAATTGTGGAATGATCTCCCTGATGAGGCCCGCCTGGTGCCAACACTGTTATCTTTTTGGCGCCAGGTCAAAACTTTTCTTTTCTCCCAGGCATTTTAACAGCTTAAATTGAGGTTTTAACTGACTTTGTGGCCAGGCTTAACAGTTTAAAATGTTTTAAATGTCAGCTGTTTTATGTTTATGGTTTTAAATTTTGTATATTGCCTTTTTAGTGTTCAATCTTTTAATTTTTGTAAACCGCCCAGAGAGCTTCAGCTATGTAATAAATAAATTTATAAATGTAATAATAATAATAATAATAATAATAATAATAATAATAATTTATTTCTTACCCGCCTCTCCGTCTGGATAGAGGCGGGGAACAACAATATGATAAAATACATAAAACTGATTAAAACATGACACATATTATTAAAACTGCATTAAAACATCCTAAAACATCCTTAAAACATTCTAAAATTCCACAGGATATGCCCGCTGGAAGAGAACAGTCTTTATGGCTTTCTTAAATTCTAGAAGACTGTTAAGTTGACGAGTCTCCTCCGGCAGGTCATTCCACAGTCTGGGAGCGGCAGAAGAAAAGGTCCTCTGGGTAACGGATGTCAGCCTAGTCTTGGCTGACTGCAGTAAGTAAAGAAATAAATATTTCCCCAAAATAACCGAGTTGTGCAGACTATCTGCACAACCTTTGGTTAGTGTGTTGTCTGTCATGCTCAGTGGACTATTTTGGCTGGCTACAGAGTTCCCGGGCAAGAGCGACAAAAGCAGTGGCTGCCACTCTAGTCCAGCCAGCAGAACTTGCAATGGCTGCTGGGATAGTACGGGGAGGACTGAAGGAAGAGAGGAGGGGGAGGGGACTAGGGAGGAGAGGGGCTTGGAGGGGACTATGTCAGTCAAATGCCGGGTTAACTATTAGTCCACTCAACAACAGCCCCAGCTGATCCACAGTTGTGTAGGAATATGTGGGTGACCACTGCTGACCTACCTCCAGGAATACAATCTGCAATTGCTCTAAGCCGTTTCCTTTTTTGGCAATTTTAAAGGACATCTCCATCCTGTGTGGCCTTGTCTTCCCCTTGCTTTAATCTGTATGGTCCCAGCCCATGCATAAAACTGAGCACAGCAAAATAACCAGTAAGTCTTTGATTTTATTTTGTTACACTTTGAAAAGTACAAATTTCATTTTCAAGAGTTATAAGTGACTCACCATAACAAACAAGCCCAACAAACAAGTCAGAGCAGGGTATCCTCAAGGACTATCTCATGCTCTTGGAGAGAAGCTCAGATGCCCAGACTTATTAGCTGGTACAACTACATTTTCATGAAGGCAGCGATTGGGTGGCCATATGGCAAGGAGGACAGAACTCCTGTATCTTTAACAGTTGTACAGAAAAGCCCTGCCTTCTTTTATATCTGGTCAAGAGGGAAGGGCTCCTGCAGCTTTAACTATTGCGATGAAGAGGGAATTTCACCAGGTGCCACATGCATACAAATGATACCTTCTGAAATTCCCTTTTCTATACAACTGTTAAAGATGCAGGAGCCTCCTTGATTGAAGTTGGTTAAAGGACAGATAATGAATTAACTAAACGTTCTCTAACAGGTGGTCAGCCTGAAGTACTGTGTTCCAAGAGTTCAATGACATCGTTCCAGCATGGGCTGCTTTTTCAAATCCATGGCATGACTAACAACTGATCCTGAACAAAGCAGATTGTTTGTCTCTTGTCTAATTCCTTTTGTCACACTTCCTGTGGAAAATATTCACAGCAACAGAGGTTCCGAAATATCATGTGAACTCTGTCCTAAAAAGAAGGCCTTTGTCTGACATAAAGGCTTCAACTGCACAGAAATGCTCAACCTGCCCTGTACTGTGGTTGGGCTTTCGCCTGTGGGACCTGCCACTGCAGAGGCAACCCTTGAGATAACTTTCAAACTTCATACCCTCACATATGTACCATTCTTTATGTGCAAGGCAAATGTGGAAAAACATAGACTTACGTCGCCCAAAACCAGGATTTCAATAAACAAGGAAGGGTAAGAAACACGGGGCTTGGGGACACATTGCTTGGACTAGTCAGCCACCAGAAGCAAAATTCTCACCATGTGAGAATTGCTGCCACAGCAGCACTACTGAATTTCTGAGTTTTGCACATCAGTCTGATGTTCTCTTTCCCAAAAATCACACAGTAGTCACTATCCCCTTGCTGTTTTCCATTGTTAGGCTCCCCATAAACCCCAAAGCTATTATCCTCTTTGAGAAATGCCCTTTAAGTTCTGATCCTAAGCAAGTTTTACTTGCAAGTTAAAAGCACAGTCCTACTCACGTTGACTCAGATTTAGTACCTTTATATCCAATGGGACATATTCACTAGTAAGTACGTTTAGGACTGCAACCTAAGAGCCACTGATTGCAGCAGAATTCACTTTCAAGTACATCTCTTTAAAATTGCAGCCACTGAACACCCAGCACTCCATATTACGCATGGGACTGAGCAAGGTAGACCAAATTAGCAGAGCAGCCTTGCTCAAACAGGTGCCCTCCAGACACAGGATTACATTTCCCACCATCCCCATCTAATACCACCATGCTAGTTGAGGGTTAAGGGAATCGTAGTTCAGCACACTTGAAGGGTACTGGGTTAAAATTACTGAACCTTGCTGATTCTGCTTATCGTAAGCAGCCAGCGTCCCTACCAGACAATGGGATAACAGCAACACTAGTCTTTTTAAAGACTTCAAAACCAGTCCTGAAAATGGTAAGGCTGGCTGGCCGGCTGAATTCAGGGCTGGGAAAAATCAAAAAGACCTATACTCACACAGACATGAGGTGTCAGAGCAGATTCTCCAAAGAAAAATATGCCACTTAAGTGAGGCGGATGTGTATTCTTAACGGAGATATTTAATACTATTTTGCTGTTCTGGAAATTTGGCTGTTCTTAATCCCCTGACATTATTATGAATGTTCTGCTAACTGAACTTTTCTCTTTGCTTCTAGCCTCATTAGTGCCAAGTCATGGGAAAGATATCAGCTATTTTGACATTTTAAAACCAGGATGGCTGGACAGCTGGAATTCAAGTACAAAAGGAAGTACTTTATTACATAACACATAATTAAATTAGGGAATTCACTGCCACAAGAAGTGGTGATGTTCACTAGCTTAGAGGGTTTTAAAAAGGTTTAAATGCATTCACGGAGGATGGCTCTATGAATTACTATTAACCACAACAGCTGAATCAAGCTTCCATGGTCTCTGAAGCAATAAAAAAAGAATGGTTGCAAGAATGGTTGGTCTTGTAGCTTCCCTCCTTGTCCTCTAAGTATGAACTCCATCACACCAGCGATTTAACGCACTCTCGCCATGCCTGGTGTGTGGATTTGCAGCACGGTACTCACATGATGCCGTGCCTGTCCTGCTGACACCCAGCCTCTTCCCCAGCCTTTCCTAGAACGCTAAAAGTCTGGATTATTTTCCCTAAATGCAATTAATTCACTCTAAGCCTCCGTGTAGTTTTAAAGGAACTGGGGGCTTGAATGGATTGCATCAGGTCCTGGCAGGGAAAAGCAGCTGGCTCCAAGCCTCAATATAATACCCAAACCTTGCATCCCAGGCTCAAAAATATTTTTTTAAATCATACAATGCCTGAATCCCTGCAGAGACAGGATTGTATTCCCTTGATGCCCCCAAAGAGCCAGACTAAAGGGTCCTTCCATTTTTGCCCTGGTTGAAGTACTCATCTGACAGGACCTGACTGGGGGGAGAAAGAGAAGGGGAGGGGTGGAGTGGAGTAGAAGAGCAAACGAGTGAAGGAGCGAAAGAGCAGCTATTCAGGTGAAAGGGATCATAAGCTTTACGTGCTTCTGCATCAGAGGTAAAAAAATGCGGAGGCAAACCAGGGGAGGAATTAGGTGTGATGAAGGTCTATATCCCTTGATCTCCATTTCCTCCCATCTATGGCCATCATTTTCTTTAACGAAAGAGACATGAAGTCATATTGCTTAGTTGTTGTTTTTAAAAAGGTACCTCTGTGTTTTTCCTTCACCATGGAGCAACTACAGTCTCTCAGCAAAGGTGTAGAATTAAGGAACAAGACTTCCTTCCAGGAGAGACAGTAGGGCTCCATGCAGGCCTAAGCCCCCACACCCACCTTGACAATGTTCTAAGAACATAGTCCAGCATTTAAACGTTTAAAGGTTACAGCTTATGTCTGTACTTTGTACCTGATCTTCCCTGCTCACTTTCATCACTGCTCTGAGAGCCAAACTAGAAATAATGGTGGTAGATTGTATGTTGAAAATTCAGACTTATCCTAATCACATAATGCTGGATCCACATCTGTTTTCCGTGACAGAAAGGAACCTTCTGTGAGAAGAAGGCCTCTGCTCGCAAAAGGTTCCTCTGTGTGATTTTGGGGGATCTCCCCTCCCACATCAGAGCTCATCCCATTCAGCAGGGTCTCCCAACTCTCTACGTAGCATTTTCATGGGGCTGAAGGTGCTGTGGTGGGAAGGAGGGCAGTCCACTTCTGCCAGCGCAGTTGATCCAGCATACATCTGGATCCATCCCAATGAACAGGCCGGTCCATTTATAACATCAAAAGGGGAGTATGCATCAGGCAACCTCATCCTGCCTGCAGTTCAAACTCCATCATTCCCCATCACTCTTCAAGGCCCTTTCTCCTCAGTTGAGCTCTTGATACTGGACATGTGCTTAGCTGAGAGAAAAGGCCTCCATCATCCCCACCCCACCCCCTCTTTCTAGATATTTGGGGCAGATCCATGTCAGAGCACACCAAGCAGAATACTGGACCAGGAGGCTCTTTGATCTGACCTAGTAAGGTAATTTTTATATCATGAGCTAAAAATCCTCCGTTGTGTCACACAAGGTTGTCATGTTTGGGAGTACTGATCTGCCCCCACAATGATGAGCGAACCATACTTTAATTTGAGAACACACAACCTATTCATCCAACATTAGATGTGCTCCAATGTATTGATTTAAATTCTGCATAGGATCGGGCTGTTTATTGCACATCCCATTCCAAGAGCTCTCAGGGTAAGTCACAAAATCTATTAATTGCCCTACCCTATTCGTGGCTGCCAAAAGATATACAGGCTCAGGCAAATCTCAAGTGGAACGCAAGGTTGAAGGGCAGCCACTGACAAAACCCGTCTGCACACACTTGCTGTCCTGACTTGGAGCATGGGCAGTATAATTAAGAAAGTATTCATAGGCAGCTGGTAACAAACTAACAGTGACTCTGAGAATGTGCAGAATGCCCTAACCCCTCAAAGAATTATCACAGTCCACTAATGCACATTTAATAGTCATGTTTCCTTTTAGAAACAAGTGGCTAGGGTTGGCTGCTACTCCAGCTTTCAAAGTTGGCAAGAGCATCATGGAAAATTGAATTGATGCCAACAGGTGCCAGGACAGCCATCAACAGAGGGCCCCACTGGCTGAGAATGCTGGTGCCAGGTGTAAAGTTCAATCCCAGGCATGTGCCTAGGATTGCAGCCCAGCTCAAAATCCTTGCTCAGCCATGAAAATCAGTCCGTGATCTCGGGCAAGTCATTTTCTCTCAAGCTAGCCTTCAGCATGGGGTTGTGAGGAAGAAATAGAATAACCTCAGGTGGGCAGCCCTGAGCTTCTTATCCAGATAGTAAAATGTGTTTGAGCTGGAGGTTGTTGTGAGGATCACATGGAGAGGAGCAGGACCAAGTAAGCCGCCTTGGGTACTTTGCAAGCGGGAAAAAATGGCTTATAAATGCAATGAATAAACAAACAAAAATAATGATCGACGTGCTTCAAAAGCCAGTCTGGGACAGGCTAGGCAAGTGCAAGTTATGCTGCGGTTATGCACTTGATCCTATGCAGTTTCCTCTGAGTCAGAACCAAAGCCCATCAAGTCCGGGGAGCCTGAGGCCAGGTTCAAGCGGGACCCCTCAGCCACCTCAGGCTGCTCGCGGTCTGCGCTGCGCCCTTCCACCACCGCCCTTCCTCGGCGGCACCCCGTGCGCAGGCCCTACCTTGCTCGCAAGGCCCCTTGTTGCGCTGCCCGACGGGGCGCTCGCCTCGGCTCTCGGCGCGTAGGCTGGCCGCCCGCAGCTGGCAAGGGCTGGGGTACGTGAGGCCGTCGCTGCCGCACACCGGGTAGCGGCTCTTGCAGACGCACGCGCCGGCAGCCCGGCCTTTGGCTCGACGGCGGCACTCCAGGCCGGGCGCGCAGCGTCCCCAGGCGCCGGTGCCCTCGCCCGAGGCGCCGGTGCCGCAGGCCTCGCCTTCGCCGCGGGCACAGCGCCAGCAGCAGCCGCAGCTGTCGCGCACCTTGCCCAGCGGGCAGCCCCGGGGCGGCAGCGCGGGGCACTCGGCGAGCGCGCAAAGCGGGCAGACGGCGGCAGGGGCGGCCGGCTGCCCGAGAGACGCGGAGAAGCAAGAGCTGAGCAGAAGCAGGCAAGAGGAGCCGAACCGGAGACCCGGCATCGCGCGAAGAGGTTGGGAGGTGAAGGGGGTTGCTGTTGCCGCCGGGGCAGGAGGAGGAGGATCTGAAATGGTTGCTTAAGACGGCCGAACAAGACCCTGGACTGTAGAGACTCCACCCCCGCTCCCCGCCCGCCAGCCTGGAAGCAAGACTCGGCCCAAACCGATATTATGACTGGTGTGGAGGGAGAGAGAGAGAGAGAGAGAGAGGGGAGCAAAAGTGCAAAAGTGAGGAGAATGTGCGAGAGAGAGAGAGGCGCAAAAGTGAGGAGAATGAGGCACACACACACACACACACAGAGGCGCAAAAGTGAGGAGAATGAGAGACAGAGAGAATTAGAGAATGAGAGAGAGAGAGAGAATTCGGGGTCATCCAGAGAAATGCATTGGCAGGAAGTTCAGGAGGGACAAAGGACGTACGTTTTCGCACAAGGCACAATTCCACTTGTGGAAATTCGTCCTGATTTACCCTACTGTTTTAAAACGGTTTATAACAGTAGCGACAACTGTTGGAGCCCAGGACATACACCATATACAGTTTTCAAACCATTTTCAAAGTGCCATATCCTGCTTGGTGTAGATCTTATGTGTTTTGTTTTTCTACCCTCGAACCTTTGGAAAGGCAGCATTGGACTGGGACAGTCTAGTGCACAATTGTTCCAGGACACTCACTGGCAATCAAGAACCTGGAAAGCTTTGTTTGCAGGTTCATTAGGCTATTATTTTTTATTATTATATTTGTAAACCGCCCAGAGAGCTTCGGCTATGGAGCAGTATATAAGTATAAATAATAATAATAATAATTAATAATAATAATAATAATGAAGTTGCAGCCGGAATGGATTTTGCATCACGTCAAGACACTTTTTTTTCTTATTAATTTTTAAATTGTGAAATATCAACAAAACAAAAGAGAAAAAGCAAAAAAAAAGTAGCTACATAAATTTGAATATATCGATTACAATGCATGCATAGGAAACATGAATGTATGAAAATATGGCTTTTTAAGGATTATACATAAAAAGCAGACCAAATATCCACATAAGTATCAAAAGGTATCCGTTCTACTCACCACCCAATCGAAAGCGTTGTAAAGTCTTCAATCCTTTGCATTATAGGAGGTGAGAGTTTATCTTTCCAGAGTTGTAATATTGGTCTTTTAGCTGTCAAAAGGGTGCAGAGAATCCATTTGCTCTCACCATTTCCAAGAAGGAGGTAGATAATTCAAAAGGACATGTACACCAGTAAATATTAAACAGTGTTCCAATACAAAGTTTATCTGTTTAATATCCTCCTCCAAAAAAGACAACTATTGGGCATTGCCAAAGCATATATCAAACAGGATTTGCCCTCTCAGCTGCATGTAACTGTGTTCCTTCCACGACTAACTAAAGTCCCATTCGTTTCAATGGGACTACTGTAAGTGGTACTAAAATTGAATGCAACCCCACACATTTTGCTGCCTGAGGTGAAGGATACCATGTACAAAAGTCGACCGGACTGGCAGCTGCTTCTTACTTCAACACTGGTGAGGAGACAGTGGCTGAATTCGGACAACACATTAACCAACGGGGGGGGGGGGAACAATCGTCAGTTGTATTGACTATCGTGTCATCAGCGCTGATCCTAATCCACACCACGGTTGATTCTTTATTACCATGTTGTGTGGGGAGTACCCCCTAGATGAACAACTGGAAAGTTGATTATTACCCCACCACTGACTATCGTGTTGTCTGAATTCAGCCAGTGCCTCCACCACAAGAGCATCAAACTAGCGTAAGGGGTGCTGGTCTTTGCCCTCTAATGTCTCACTGCCATTTGGGACCACTATAAGTATCAGCTGCACTTCCTTAGGTCAGTCCCATCCCATGGCAACCTCAGGCAGACTGCCAGGGCTGGAAGTTGTAAAAGGTACTTGCTATAGTCTGTCCACGGGCAGGTCTGCACTACAGATTTAAACTGGTGGCCCTGTTTAACTAAGAGGGCTCCGAACAAAGGAGCCCTGGGGATTATTTAAATCCTGCAGGACCAAGGAAATTCACATTGGCTTTGACATTTTTTTAAAAAAAGTACGTTGTGTAAATGGGCCTCCCTGTCCAGCAGGTGTCGCTATGAACGAAGCCAGAAACGTCCTCTGTCACAGGGCTTGAAGTCCTGGAGTTTTGCAGAAAGATTATTCTGTTGCAAGAGCAGCTCTACTAAATGAGGGGAAAGGAGAGGAGGGAAATGCCACAGCACTCCATCGAGGGTGGGAAGCCAGCTCAGGAACAGGACAAGCCACACACACTCAACACCCGGGTGCTTGAGAAGCTGCCCTCTCTGCTCCGTTCCACTTCAGCCATGAACTCCCACCGCTCCCCACTCTGTCCCCTTCCCTAATCCCGCCCCCATGGATTATTTAATATCCCTCTTCTGGCACCTTCCCCATCAGCACCTGGGCACTGCATACAGCAGCCATCTCAGCCTCCCAGCTTCTTGTGCTAAGGGCGTTTAGAACAGGTGTGGAAGAAGTCCCACAACCTATGGGCCTTACTCCTCCCACCATTACTGTCTCACATGCCAACTTGTGAGGGGTGTGATTAGCATAACACTCATCAAGATCCACTCCTGACTTGAAAGATGAGTTACCAGTTTACAAGGGAGGCAAAAAATCTGCCCATCCCCAGCCAATCAGGAGGCATGAAAAAAACCCATTCCTAGCCTATCCTAGGGTGACCAGCTAAAGCCTGGGGCAACCCCACATTATCAAGGGCAGTAGGTTGCACTGTCTGTTGCTCACCACTTTGGGTGGGCCACCCAAGGAGAACCCCCAACTCTCACCCACTCCTGATCTTGCGATAGTTGGGAAATCCTGGCCATCCTGAGATTTCCTTCCTGCAAAACTCACGCTCTCTGGGAAGCCTCACAGAGTTGACTGCCTTTCAGGAGCCTGCTCTTGCCTCCAAAAGAGGTGGGTAAATGGCAGAGTATCTGGACAGCATCGACAATCCTCAAAGGGGCAGGCATTGGCCATGGGGGCAGCAGGGGGAGGTGCTCATCCCACAACACCTTTGCTCTCCCTCATTTGCCAACTCCACAACCCTGTCCCACCCATTGCTGTCACACACCCCAAGATCCTTCCCCTTCACTGCGCCCACCCCAAAGCCCCTCCTATTTACTTTGCCCACTTCTATCACCCACCCCAAGACTGCCTGTTGCCCACCACTGAGGTAGGGCAACCAACTCACCACCCCTTCATAGAATCATAGAATAGTAGAGATGGAACGGGCCTATCAGGCCATCGAGTCCAACCCCCTGCTCAATGCAGGAATCCACCTTAAAGCATCCCCAACAGATGGTTGTCCAGCTGCCTCTTGAAGGCCTCTAGTGTGGGAGAGCTCACCACAACCTCCCTAGGTCATTGGTTCCATTGTCGTACTGCTCTAAGAGTCAGGGAGTTTTTCCTGATGTCCAACCGGAATCTGGCTTCCTGTAACTAGAGCCCATTATTCCGTGTCCTGCACTCTGGGTTGATCGGGAAGAGATCCTGGCCCTCCTCTGTGTGACAACCTTTCAGATCTCCCCCTGCTGCTGCCCATCCCAAAATACTTGTGCTTTTGCCTTTGGATGGGAGGAGACCTTCAGCAAAGACCTGAATAAAGGTTTTAATTTGTCCCTATCATAAAATGATGGGTGGCACTAAAATGGAATGACTGGTGAGGGTGCAGTAGACAATATTCTTCCATACCAACCTAGAGGTATTTTTTAAAAGGGTGGTCTGTGAGTATTGTCTTTCCCCAAATACAAGGCCTCCCTGGCAAGCCTCGTGCTGCAGCGACTGTGGCTGCCCTTAGCTCCACGTCTATCCATGAACTAGTTTTGTTTGTTTCAGGGTTTGAATTAACTTTCTTAGCTGGTATACCTCAAAGTAAATATGGAGAATAGGAATTCCCACTCCTCCCATTTTTAGATGTCCGAATAAAGAGTTACGTGGCAGTCTCTCTCTCTCTCTCTCTCTCTCTTACTAGTGTTTATAAAGTTCTTCAGTTATTTTCTTCTAGGTGTACTGGCAGAACATTTCTGGAATATAAATGTAATTTTGTGGAGAATTAAGAGTTTCATAGCTGCTGTTCTACTAACTAAGTAAGTTTTCCCAATGTTTGAGTGTGTTGGTTATGTTATTAAATGAAAGTTTACAGCTCAATTTAATAATGTTATTCTGTCGAGATGGAATGTGTACCCATAGGTACGTAAGAAGTTTCTTGCTCACTGGAATATTATATAATTGAGTGGTATTGTTCCTATCCTGCACAAATACTTTATGGGTTAACTAAGGTAAGGACACTGGGTTGGGGAGGGCGGCTTTAGTAACGTCAAATAAAATTATCATTATATTTTAAAACTGTTAAAAGTAAACTCAGTTAGTAAATTTGTAATTATTTTCTGAATAGATCAGGAATACATTCAATGACTACTACAGCATCAGAAACACAGGACCCTATAGTCAGTCATCTTTATTTGCAGTCAACAGACCATTAGTACAGCATACGGCACAATTTTATAAAATTTAACTAAATTTAAAAACATAATATATGTTTGGCACAAGGAACAATTTGCAATATTTACTACATAGTTTAGTACAATTAAAAGTAAACAGAAGGATTTTCATTTGCATAATGCAGGACCCTATAGAACAAGACCCAAACTACCAAGAATGCCCATTTACTGTCTTATTCGTACGTTTATTGCTTTTAGCCGTAGGCCATTGCAAAAGAACAAAGCACAAAAGCGTCCATCAGGATAAAGAAAGATATAGACAAGATGGGAGAAATTACACATTCCATTTAAAAACATTCACAGTTAGGAATATACCGTAAAACATTTGCATTTAACATACACCATAATAAAACTGCTCACTGAATCTGACAGTGAAATTACTGCCAGTACGACCACTGGAACAGGAATAAGATAAGGTTATACATTCAGTTTAAAATCATTAAAGTTTTAAAAGAACCGTAAAACTCAGTAAAATTACTCTGAAAGTAAATCCTTTCAAACCATTGAATCCCTCTTACAGCCTACTGCCATGTCATTCAAGGTTCTCGTTCTAATTTTATTTGCTGCGATTGCATCCAATGTGACTTGGGGTACCTCTTTACAGCTTATTTGGGTCGCCTTTACTTCGTTCTGATGGCATTTTGTACACTTGAGCAGAGCGCAGATCAGACGTGTATGCGACTTATAGCATCCATTAACGCGCATTTCCAAGGTGTTGATTAAACGCGACTTTTAATGTTTCTCCGTTGTTTGTTGCATTTTGGTTGTGTAACCCTCCGCTGCCCTTTCGGATCAATGCTAATCATGGGCGTAGTTTGGTGGGCAGGGCTTGTGATGTCATGAGTGAATGCCTGCCCCTTCTCTGGCTATTCCTCCCAAGTTGTGGACAAGGTGGGAGGGGATTAACCCAATGCTTGCTTTTTCATTTCCTGTCTCCTCCCTCCTACTTCCTTCTTCTTCTTCCCTTGACTGGACTGTTCAGTAATGGCTGACCTTAAGTTACCGGTACTTAAAGTAAAGTTTCTTTTAAATCCCCACTGGAATCTTTCTTTCGTCGAGACGCGCAGCTACTCACATGGAGCTGGTTCTACAGGAAGCAAGGGGATTGGAATACAGATGTGCATTGCTCATTTTGAGTATAATTTGAGGTCCGCTAAGGCTTCCCTCCCCCCACTCTCTTGCTGGGATCGTGTCTGGAAAAAGGAAGGGAAACTTCTGTACATGCAAGCCAGTTCCTGCCATTGAGCGATGTTACTTGGGAGTAAGGAGCATTGAGTAGGTGGAGGGGACTTTCTCCCCAGGAACCTTAGCGCCTGAGTGTGTATAGGGCTTCGTATCTTCTCTCCCTTCTTTCATTGATTTTCCTGGAAGTTATGTGTGTGTGTGTGTGTGTGTGTGTATTGCAACAAAAAGAACACTTATTTTATTATCATAAAGCAATGCAATACCTTTATTTTAGAAATGGTTACATGTGGGTACAAGCCCATTGCAAAGTGTGGGCGGAGTAATCCGAAAGGCATGCCGCAGGGAGGAATGGGGGGGGGCGGATGCTCCGCGGGCGGGTGCTCCCCATGGCCGTCCAGAATATGGAAAAATGTTGCTTTTATGGTTTTACAATATGGTTACATGTGGCCAAAATCCCATTGAAAAGTGTGGCCGGAGCAATCTGAAAGGCACAGCACAAGTGGGGAAAACACAGGGGATTGGGCGGAACGCGCCGAACAAATGAAACGTCCGAGCCGACTCGCCCATGTTGTGGTGTACCCTGCCGGGCCATTCATTCAAATGGCACTGGCAGTTGCCAGAGTGGAACCAGAGAGCGTGCACGCCACAGTATACGCTCCATTCTCCTCATTCTGCACAGAAGGCGACGTAATTGGTAGAATATCAAGTGGACTGGGGGGAGGGGGAAGAGAGGACATCAGTGCCATCCAGTTTTTTTTGTTGTGGCCATTGTTCACCCCTCCCCCCACTCCCTCATTACCAGTCGCCCACCTCTGTGACGCATAGACCAGGTTATGGGATGGCGAGATTTCCCTCTAGACCGCTCAGTGTTGGGCATTCTGGCACCGTACTGTGCTGGCATCTTGGTGTCTGGAGACAGACAGAATAATGGGAAGTTTGTATGGAACTGGGACATCAGTGCGAAATGCAACATTGTAATGGAAAGGCAACACAACAATTTGCCCTTAAAGCAGCACATTTCCGCAGGCATGGTGAGGTGGGAGTGTACAGCGGCGGATTCTTGGCGGGAGGAATAGGGGGGCAGAAATCGTTTAGAAATCGTACCCACATGCAAAGTCACATGCGATTGTGATTGGACAGGCAACGGCGAGGAAGTCAGGTGGGCAGAATTAACGAACGACGGGAAAGTCCGGGGGAGGTACCATCAGGAGACAGGCCGATGCTTTCGTCAAATTTTCCACATTCAGCCATACCCCCCTGAACCAATTCTGCAGCGAAACTCTGCATATAAACAATTGTAAAGTGCATTTTATGATGCCTGTAATTTGCCTTAACGGCTCTCTTCTACCACTATTAGACGTAAATACGGATATAGGAAAAAGTGCATATTATCATAAACAGGCACCCAAGAGACATCGTGTAGACCCCCCCAACCCCCATAAGAAACATTCTCCTGCTTGTCAGCAGATTATTATATTCTGAGCTGACCGCCAGCTACATTGCAACACAAGATGTGACAGAAAACGCTCTCTGGACAGCACAAGAAAGAGAGCACTAGATCCGGCACACAACCATTTCCACAAATGCAGAATCTTACTAGAGCAAGTAGAAGGGATAACAATGAGCATTCATGTTTTGTTCCCTCAGTAAAGGGAATGGTAATATCATTGGTTCTAATTATCGCTTGATTGGAATGGAGAAATGTATGTCCTAGTCTCACTGACTCCTGTAGTCCCACTACGAAAGGCCATTCCAATCGGTCAAATGCCTTGGTGGCATCAAGGGAGACACTGGAGTATGGCACTTCGTTTTCTTTTGATCCCTGTTGTATTATATTGAGAAGCTTTCAGATTGGGTCTGCCATCTGCTTTCCTAGGCCGTTTAAGCGGCTCTAGTTAACCCCCATGCCCCAGATATGCAATGATTATCCTAGATTTAACAGTCATGAAGGGAGCAAGTTGGGACTCAAAAGCATCGTAAAAGCAGCCAGAGAAGCCATCTGTAACCGGGGTCTTGTATTTTTTTAGTTTCTTAATCATATGATTAGGGGTGTAATTTCCTAATTCAAATTTTGGATGTTTCCATGTTGGCTCCTTTTAGGAATTTCATGATATGCTCAGGTTTAAGATGAATGGAAGTATATATGTTATTAAAATATTTGCAAAATAATTCATGTATTGTTTTATGATTAAAAAGTCTCTGATTTCTTATTGAATAAATATGATTGGCATTTTTTCTTTTCTAAATGTAGTTGACCAACAATTTAGAACATGACCAAATTTTTACTATTTCTAGTTTGTAGAATTTAATTGCATTGTAATATCCATATTATCTAAGGTTTGAAATTCACTCTTGTTAATTTTTGTAGGATTTGTGGGGGTTTTCTTGCTTTATATAAACTTTCTAGTTCATGAATCTCCAGTAGTATAACCTCTTCTTCTATGTATGTATATATATCATTTCCTTAAAAGAGTATCCCCACAAAATGGTTTTCATTTAGTCCCAGGCAATATGTAAAGGTGTTTCAGGAGTGATATGTTGTTGAAGTTTATCTCTTATGTCTACTCTTAAGAATTAAAAATGGACGGAATGTCAAACTAATGCTTCACACTTCATTGTTCTGTATTATTATTGGTATGGGGACAAGGTCAAAGACAATTATAGACACAATATTTGCCTCCATTGCAATTATTCAATATTAATAGCTGATCAATATGGGAATGTGAATTGTGCCTATTTGAATACAAGGTGTAATCCCTTTCAAAGGGTTGTAGGAGGCAGCCAGTGTCACTGACGCCGTGTTTCTGTAGCAAATGAAAGAGGGGTGATGGAACATTCATACTTCTAGGACCACTTGGGCTGCTTCTCTCCAGGTGTTTATAGAGCATTCCATTAAAATCTCCTCCTGCTATAAGAGGATATACTTTCCTTCCCTGAAAGTTTCAAGGAGTGATAAGGTTGTTCTTAAAAATTGCATTTGTTTTGAAACTCAGTCGATCATTACTTTTTTTAGTCCCTGCTAAGCAGGTCTTCCAGTGTTTCAGTTATAACTAAGGGATGTCTATAGGGTTTATTAACCCCATGGTGGCTGAGCAGGGGCACCGCATTATTTATATGATGCAGCCACCAACTCGCAGCCACATCAGGCTTTTGTTCCCAAAACTGCGCTTTTTCATGGTGGTATTTTACCACGATTTTCCCAATTGCTCCAATGCCACCATGTTGTTTCTTTTGCCTGTTTCTGTGGCTTCTGTTCAGGGGCGTTCCTAGTGGCAGATCCCAGTGCAGGGTAAGGGGCAGGGGGAGGGCTTGGGAACGCAAGGCAAAGGGTGGGCTTGGTAAGCTGAATGGATGCCGCTGCTGAAGCTTTTCTTGCCTGGATAGCCCGTACTCCCTCCTGCTGTGTAGCTTTCTCAACTCCACTTAGCAGCAGCGATGCTGCAGGGTTTTGAGGGAATCAGTGTACAAAGTGGCGGTGTATAGATGCCCTCCGTGTCACACTTCTTGGCAAGAGCTATCAGGACCCTCTAGATTTAATGGGTCCCACCGCTGCATGTATGTTACCCAGTCCTGGATACTTTAAGAGCAAGTCTTCCCTTTTTTGTTATGTGTTTCTTGAGGATGTGCCATGCCAGGATTTTCTTTCCCGAGCAGGGCTTGTACTTGTTTGCACTTCATGGGAGATCGTACAACTCTTACATTCCAGGAGAGGATCTCCAACCCAGACATTGAACTTCTTGCCTCATGGCTTTCGAAATCCCTGCTTGCTTATTCATTTCCCAGTGTTGTCATTTAGCATTCCTTCTGTGAATAATGCTTTGCACTCTCTCAGATAACACAACAAGATAACACAACAAGATCAAAGGAACCAACTCCCCGCCTTGCCGATGCCCAGGGGTCTGCCGCTTGCCTTCCCTGTACCACATCTACACACCAGTGTGTCTATTTGGGGAGAATATTGGACATTCCAATTCAAGAGAACTAAAACAAGAAAAGACAGTTTTAAAAAGGACTGTCAACTAGCACAATCCCTCCATCTCTAGCATATTTTCAAGAGCAATTCAGAAAACAAGCATGAGACATATTTAAATTTACAACTTCAGGCTATTGTGAACTGAAGCCTCCCCCCGACATAAATATAGTTACTATTGTAAGTTATGCAGGGCCTCCCAAAAGTTCTTCAGACACTAATTAAAACAGAATTAGCTGCTTGGACCTGGATAGAATCTGATGGTTTCTCCCACTCAGCATGGCCCCTTTTTTCTTCCTCTGTTTTGTGGTATGTTCAGTCCACTCTGCTCCATCGGCCTCCTGATTCGTATCTGAAAAGTGGATGTAAAGAATTTGTGGTCAAGGAGGCAAAGATAGCTCCGCAATGGAGGCATCACAAGATTTAATTTTAAACACTGCAAAAGAGAACACAATTCTGAAGCAATGCATACCTAAAACATGCCTGCATAACTAGTGGCCCATCAAGCCCAAATGTGGCTCCCCTGCCATATTCTGGGTAGGTCCTACCAGGGGTTTTACAAACAGCACTGAAAATCAACATCAATGGGGTTATTGAGTGTCTGGTGATCCTCTCCTGCAAGACTAGTGGGCTGCCTTTGACTTGGTAAGTCACAAGTTCTGCAGGCCTGACTTAAAGTCTGTGAGTGAGTGTGATGCAAGACTCTTGCTCCTACAGTACATCAGTGCCAGGATTCACCTTGCTTGTGCAGTCCGCCTTGACCCAACTGAGCACTACAGCTGCATCATTGCCAGGGATTCTGTTTTAAAGTGAACTAATTGAATATGCTGCTTTAGTTTTTTTTAAAAAAAACCTTTTTACTGTTTTATATTTATGTTCACAGCTCCGGACTCTATTTTGGATACGGTGCAGTATATAAATATTGTAAATAAATAAATAAAAATGATAATTTCAACTACTTTTAACATAATGTTTCTGCATTTTTCTGTAAGAGTCCTTCCAAAATCCCTGATATTGCCTTTGGAAGATCAAGCAACATCAACAACCCTCGAGACAACTAGGGCTGAGTTGAAATGCACCCCCTCCTCTCTTCATCCCACTTTGCCATTTCTTTGGACCATGGGCCAAATGTGAATCGGAGTGATAAGATTTCATGAAACATCAGTCCCCCAAATGTGAGCAGGAAAAGTTTTCCAAGGTACTTTCAGGTCTACAACTTCATTCATGGTTATGCAAAAACTTAGGCCAGCACATAATCTGGCATACAAAATACAAATGTGCTGTTGACCTTGCCCCTACAAGATAGAGACGGCAGACTGAATGAATTAGGGCTTTTGTACTTGAGGCATTTATCATGTGCTCATCATTCCTTACTCATGGTTATTTACAAGTTCCTTGGATTCAGAAAGGGCTTCTAAAGTGACCACCTCTCTTTGGTAGCCAACTGTTTAAAGAGCCTGCACTGCTTGTCCTACGTCAAGCAACCCCCTAACAAATCCCCCTGACGGGTGGCACAAAGGTGCAGCCACCACATATAGGCTGACCATATGGAAAGGAGGACAGGGCTCCTGTATCTTTAACAATTGTCTAGAAAAGGGAATTTCAGCAGGTGTCATTTATATGCATGCAGCACCTGATGTAATTCCTTCTTCATCACAGCAGTTCAAGTCGCAGGAGCCTTGCCCTCTTTTGTATCTGGTCACTCTAGTATAGCTCCTGCAGCTTTAACGGTTGTGATTGATGAAGAAGGAATTTCACCAGGTGCTGCATGCCTACAAATGACACCTGCTGAAATTCCCTTTTCTGTGCAGCTGTTAAAGATACAGGAGCCCTGTCCTCCTTTTCCATATGGTCACCCTAACCACATACACAACCAAAGTGTCCTGTTCTAGCGTTGTGCATCCTCGTCGGTCCTGGGTTGCCCATCTTTGCAAACCATGCCCAATCAAAACCATGATAGAATAATAAACATAAAAACGACCCCCGCCCCCATGGCAGCCTACTCCCAAGCCCATCTGCACATGAACTGCAGCTCTGGAGCCGACTTGACCGTGTGCCTAATAGTCTTTACCCTTCCGGAGGACGGCGGCGGCACCAAATCTTCCGTTCTTATTCTAAAACCGGCGCCCTCCAGAAGGGGCGGACTATAACTCCCATCATCCTACGGCTAGGGAAATGGGGGTTGTAGTCCCACACCTCCGGAGAGCGCCGGCTTCGGACAGGTCAGTCGAAAGGCTGCGGTCCCTCCCTGCGACACACACCCGAGAAAAGCCATCATCCTAAACCGTACTCTCCGCGGCGCCTCGTCGCAACTCCTCTGGCGGCTGTCCGGGCGCAGGGCAGCTCGTGCGGAAGCCCCGGAGGGGAGGGGCGCGGGGAGCCGCGGCTCGTTGCCCGGGCGACCGGAACAAACAGCCGCCTGCCTTTCTCTCCAGTCGGAGAGATCTGAAGGGGCAGGAGGGGGGGGGGGCGGAGGAGGAACATCTCTCTGGCCGTTTTGCCCCCCGGCAAAGCGCGGGATGGGAGAATCACGAACAACAGGTGCGTCGAACGAAGACCCTCCCCCCGTCGTGTGATCAAAAATCGGGCGCCCCGAGAAGGGTGGGGCCGAGCATGTGCAGAATGCGTATCCTCCAAAGAAGAAGGCAACTTTTTAAAAATCTGTTTTTTAAAGGGGGTGATTTTTATTTTATTGATATCCCGCCTCCCCCCTCTCTCTTGCAGGGAACCCAAGGCTGCTTACATGATTCATTAGGCTGACCATATGAAAAGGAGGACAGGGCTCATGTAACTTTAACAGTTGCAGAGAAAACGGAATTTCAGCCCGTAATTAGTTCCTGGTGAAATTCCATCTTCATCACAACAATTAAAGATGCAGGTACTATACTAGAGTGATCAGATACACAAGAGGGCAGTGCCCCTGCAGCTTTAACTGTTGTAATGAAGAAGGAATTTCACCAGGTACGAATTGCATACAAATGACACCGGCTGAAATTCCCTGTTCTCTACAACTGTTAAAGTTACATCAGCCCTGTCCTCCTTTTCATATGGTCAGCCTATAACATGGTCCTCCATTTTATCCCCCTCACATGGTCGTCCTCCTCCATTTTATCCTCACAACAACCCTGTGAGGTAGGTTAGGTTGAGAGTCAGTGACTGGGCCAAAATCACCCAAATGAACTTTGTGGAGCGGAGAAGGTGGTCATCTGCCTTTCCGCTTCTGTCCCGGGTATTATTTCAAGATGTTTGGGGAGGGAAGAATATCCAACAAGCTCTAAAGGCCTGCTCTTGGATACTGTTCATGTCACCCACTTTAAGAAATCACAGACAGTTAATTTATTAGTTTTCATTGACCAGATCTGTAAATGAGTAAAAACAATTCTGGAAAAAAAAGCATCTGTGATGTATGACGATATCACAGCAGACTCCATTGTGTAAATGAGGCTTTTATTCCTGCATGTGAAAGAAAGAGGGATTTTTTTTGTAAGTACACGGCTGACATTTGATAACCTCCAACCGACTCCACCCACCAATGGCAAGTAGTATTATGCAGTAAAAGAAAAACCTGCAATGAAAAAGAATCGATTTAAATCCTGCAAAGAGTCCGGAAGCAGAAGCCTTGTGTAGAAAAGCTCATTGTCACTTCGCAACAGAATGCTAGTCAGGCCTATGGTCTTGTGGTTGCCTTGCATGAACTGAAAGTACCCCCCAGAAAACACCCAACACCCTTCTGTAACTGTGCATTGCAGGGCAAATTTTGTTATGATTGGCAAGTTGTCTTTCAGGGAAGCTTGCTGCCATTACTGATCTTGTAATCAAACAGCCCTTAATAAACTTCCAAGATATCCTTGAATTCTTTAGAACACAGTTTGAAAATGATAGCTTTACAGTGCATCTGGGAATTTTCCTCTGATCAGAAATAGTTCCTGGGGTTGATGAGGTATTTAATCTTGAAACGTAGGACTGTGGTGCTGAATTGGCACACCAATTTTCATTCTAATATCTCAGTGTTCAGGGGAGATATTTTATGCTATAAGCGAACAAGCACAAAGAAAATGCCAACATGCAAGTTAAATCAAAGTCATCACATCACTCAAACAAATATGTAATGCCCATATGAATTAACTGTTAATTAGGCAGAGAAAACAGTACATAGAGAGTACTTTTTTCTGTAATTATAGGTAATTTGTAATTTGTCACAGAACACACAGGTTTCAGGCTGTTAAAACCTACCTACTCTTTTTTGCTTCCTTTGCAGGTTCTTCCTATGTATTTCACCGATATGAAAGGTAAGAGAAGGCTCCCAGGGGGAAGTGGGGGCATTTCCAGGGAGCCGCATGATTAATGGATCAAATTCTGGAAACCTTGTTTTTCCTTGGTTGCAGCTCCTGATACAACTGTGAGAAGGGCAAGAGGCATACGTTACCGCCCCGCCCTTAAATCCCACATTTAAATGACATTTGATACTAATCATTATATTAGTAACGAGCTCACTTTTGTCTTCTCTAATGAAATACTCTTGGGGCCAATCCTATGGACTGCCCTCACTGCTCGGAAGCCCCCAGACTCATAAGCTTCTGAGATTCCTACGCCCTGCCAGGTTGAAGCCAGTAGCATGGGGGGAGCGGCAGAAGGGATCTTTGCCTCAGCATCCTCCAAACTTCTTTATTTCAGTTAGGCTGCTCTTCAGCCTGTTTATCAAGGGCGCTTTGGAGGGAGACAGAAGGAGACTGGAAGAAGCTCAGGATAAATTGTATCCTGGCCTCTCCAGTCTCCTCCCCTGTCCATCAGAAAGACCCCATTTCCCCCCTCTCTGATGTCAGTTTTCCAATCTCAGAGGGCAGCTGGTGTGGTTCTCTCCACACCAACTGCAAAGGATGGGGGGGGGGGGAGATCGCCAACTGCCACTTCCGAGGTTGGAACATTGTCTCCAATCTCAGAAGGGGGAATTCGAGCCATTCTATGCTCGCCAAGGGACCATAGGATTGCTTTCTTAGGTGAGGCTCTCCAGATGTTGTCGAACTCTAACTCCTATTAGCCGCTGGCAGTACGGCCAAGAATGGTGGGAGTTGTAGTCCAAAAACATCTGGATGGCCACAGCTTCCCGCTTCCAAATGGTTCTTTCCCCCTTTTTATCCTCACAACAATCCTGTGAGGTCAGTTAGCCTGAGAGATGGTGTCTGAAGTTACCCAGGCAATTTCATGGCTGAGTGGGGGTTTCTCCAGTCCTACTCTGACATTCTAACCACTACTCCACAAACAGAACAACATATTTATTGTTTGATTTATCCAGAGCTAGTGCTGGTATCATGGAGAGTGTCAGATCAGGACTGGGGAGACTTGGGTTCAAACCCTGGCTTGGCCATGATGCTCCTTGGATGACTGTATGGCCATCATTGGCTACCTCCACAAGAGAGGTTTAATGCTCTTTGAAGGCTCATTATAAATTTTACCTCCACACCAGCGGAGCGCAAAACGGGCGTAGAGGCGCGTTATCTCCCGGATTATGCGCATTATCGAATGCACGTTAAATAGCGACTTTTATTTTGCTCCGGCCGTTAAAGCGCATTTTCGCCGTGTGAACAAGCGATTATGCGCATTAACTTCTTGTAAAGCGCTTTTTGGACATCAATTAATGCACTTCGCCGCCTCTCGCCGCCTCCCGTGCAGAGGGATTAGGAGTAAATGCGCCTCCGTGATAATGCGCATAATCGCCGAACCGGGCGCAAAAGCGCATCCTTGTGGAGGGGGCCATTGTCTCTCAGCTAGGGTGACCATATGGAAAAGGAGGACAGGACTCCTGTATCTCTAAAAGTTGTCTAGAAAAGGAAATTTCAGCAGGTGTCATTTGTATGCATGCAGCACCTGGTGAAATTCCTTCTTCATCACAACAGTTAAAGCTGCAGGAGCTATACTAGAGTGACCAGATACAAAAGAGGGCAAGGCTCCTGCAACTTGAACTGCTGTGATGAAGAAGGAATTTCACCAGGTGCTGCATGCATATAAATGACACCTGCTGAAATTCCCTTTTCTAGACAACTGTTAAAGATACAGGAGCCCTGTCCTCCTTTCCATATGGTCAGCCTATGTGTCAGCCCAACATACTTCACAGGGTTGTTGTAACAGTAAAATGGGGGAGGGTGTGCTGGAGCATGTATACTCCTCTTGAACTTCTCAGAGGAAGGGTGGGAGGAAAAAATGGAGTTGTGGCAAAAGCTTCTGTGGAGAGGAGCCTACTGCACTACTCAGCTCTTACCTGCAACAGTTCATGCCACAATATGGTCATTAAAGTAGGCTGACCATCTGAAAAGGAGGACAGGGCTCAGGTAACTTTAACAGTTGTAGAGAAAAGGGAATTTCAGCCAGTGTCATTTGTATGCAATTAGTCCCTGGTGAAATTCCCTCTTCATCACAGCTGTTAAAGTTGCAGGGGCCCTACCTTCTTTTGTATCTGGTCACTCTAGTATAGTGCCTGCAACTTTAACTGTTGTGATGAAGAGGGAATTTCACCAGGAACTAATTGCATACAAATGACACCGGCTGAAATGCCCTTTTCTCTACAACTGTTAAAGTTACATGAGCCCTGACCTGGATTTTATCTGGTCACCCTACTATAGAACTGCTGGCCGCTTTTCTCCATCTGTTAATTATCCATGCTTATTGACGTTTACCTCTCCTTTAGCAGCTAATTCTCCATGGGGGAGGGCAGTTGTAGGAGGAGGGGGAGGGACAAAGTTATGTGACCATCTTGTCAGTTATTGTTTTTTAATTAGGGTGTGGCACTGGGGGAATGTGCATATTACAAATTGCAAAGGCTGTGCATAGGAGAGAATTTTACAGCATTAAAGAATTCTCCAGTCAGAGTAATTATTTGATAATAAGTTTGGATTTAACTTGGTATTCTCCTTGATAACATACTGGGGCCAACTCTACCCAATGACATTGCTCTATGTAAGAACACCAAAGCCGACCTTGCTAGGTCAGACAAAGGCCCATCTAGTCCAGCGTTCCGTGTCCAAGAATAGCCAGCGAGATGCCTCTGGGAAGCTCAGGGCTTCTTCTAGGCTTTCCTCTTCTTAAGATTGTTTGAATTACTGGGAACAAGTTGCTGACAAAAGACATGTCTACTGCATTTACCACAACACTAATGTGTGATGCAATTTGACTTAGTTGCGGCCACTTTGCCATAAATGTGAATATAACTACCTGGGAAGCTTATAATGAGGGCATAAATTGGCCTCAACGTCTGGTATTGGTAGCTTATGCTCACCCTGATCACAAAAGTTTCATCAGGTTGTCATAACTAATAGCTTTTGATAGACCTACCCTCCATGAATATGCTTTTAAAAAGCAAAATAAGCCAGTGGTCATTACCACACCTTGTGACAATAAATTAATTATGTGAAAAAAGTTATATCAAGACATATAGTTGTCTGTCTTGAACCTCCTGCAAGTCAACTTCATTGGGTGACATTCCCATCCTCCGCCCCAGGTCTATTATTGTAACAGGGGGAAAGGAATCTTCGCTTTCTCTACACCTCTTATAATTCTGTACACTTCTATCATGTCTCCCCACCATTTTTTTTTAACCTGAAAAGCTTCAACTCTTTAGGCATGCCTCATAGAGAAGGTGCTCCGATCCAGCCTCTTCATCATTTTAGCTTTCCGTAACGTTTGAGTTAGGCTAGTCTTTGGTAACTTTGAGGAGTTACCTCTACCCAGTCACACTGTTCCACACATTAGCTTCTTGTTTGTACTGCTTTCATATCTTCCAGCTTCCAGATGTTGGCTTCCCAAACCAAACCTTGAAGCAAACAGGAAGTAATGGAAGAGGTACCTGTTATTACACAGAGTTTTGGAACTACTTTTGCCATGTTGGCATTCAGTAGTACATCTGGTCTATCAGCAATCAGTACCAGGATCACCACACACATATTTGATGTCTGGCTTCAGGGTGCCTAGGAAACTGAACCTACATATTGGTCACTTGCAAATCCAGGATGCACCCCTCATTTTGCTTGAATGTGTTAGAGACAGAATCAAGACCATCATATGCCATAGTCTAGTGAACTACCTCTCCATGCACAGAAGGTAATGGGGATGTGTAACATTGGCTCCTGTCATGGAGAAACCGCCCAAAGCAGCTGGATTGGCCCGGTTTGCTAGGAGCCTGATTTTCTGGACTTACAGGCTGCATTCAGACAAACACATTAGTCAATGATGGGTTGAGTAGCCAACTCACAGTTGGTTATTTTGTGGGTACTCCCCACACAACATATTCCTACACAACTGTGGTTGGTTGGAGCTGGTGTTGAGTAGACTAATAGTCAACCCAGCATTTGACTATTGACCCCACCCTCCCTCCTCCCTCAGTCCTCCCAGTTCTATCCCAGCAGCCTCTGCAAGTTGCACCAGTTGTAGCACAGTGGCAGCCGCTGCTTTGGTCGCTCTTGCCACCTGCCTCTATGGGCTTGTGTTTTAACCCACTCACCCCTCCACACAACACTTTAAACAACTGGCTTTGAGCTAAACAACTTGCAAGCCCATTGTTTCTCTCAGTTGTTTATTTGGGCGGAATAGCATACTGCCAGTAGTTTGTGAGCGGCGTGTTACCCTCCACATAACAGAATAAGCAACACAACTGATGATTGTTCCCCCCCCAGTTGCTTAATGTGTTGTCCGAATGCAGCCACAGAGTCAACAGAGAGGCACCCTCAGCAGCCAGACTTCCCTAGCAGTGCTCCACTTGCTTGCTTCTTCAACCAACTACTGGAAGAAGAAGACGGGATGCAGAGAGGTCTCTCTCACTCCCCCAGCACTTCTGGCTTTAGTGTCTGGGAGAGAGATTCCTCCGGCTCTTGTGATGTTTACTCTCACGCTCCTGTCTGTCAAGAAAACGTCATTATAAATGTAACTTGAATGGGAGGCTCTTGTCTCATAAAAAGTGTTCTGTACCTGAACATGTCCTGGCTTGAAAAAAAGGCTGACGGCCCCAGGTGCATAGGTGCCTCTCAATGAAGCCTTTACCTGGGAGCAAGTTTTGTACATGATGGAATGACTTCAGAGCTTAAGTGTAATTAGCCAAGTCCATTATCTGGGATTTTGCATCAAATGAACATATAATCTGTCATCTTCTTGTCAGTTCCCTCTTGGTGCTCCCAGGGCAGATCAGGAGGAACAGACATGTGCAGAAAGGCCTTTAAGCCCTTTCTGAAGAAAACCTGACTTTAAAGTTCATTTCATACATTATGCAGCAGCAAACCTGGATTTTGCTACCAAGTGTATATTCGCCAAGGAGTCATAGTCAATTCTAGCTCCCTGGTAAATACAGTTTGTATCATATTCATTGGTGCAAACACTTGGTTTGTTGCATTTGCATGTTTAAATGTACACTTGAAACACCTTCCCCATCTTGGTGAACTTCAAACATGTTGGACTTCGACTCCCATTATTCCCAGCCAGCATGGCCAATAGAGGAGGCTGCCTTAGGTATACACCTACCAATGTAACATTTGAAGTGACACTATGAAATCAGCGATGTTCCTCAAGCTGGAGAATTTTCAGGGCTAGTTTACATTTTATTCAGACAGGATTTTAACTGCAGATATTTTCATTGCTTGAATACACCTGCAAATGCTGTGTGGACTAGATAATAATAAGAGCAAGCTGAGAATCCATGAACTGCACCAGCAGAATGTTCAGTGTTTGTTTTTAATGGTTTGACTTCACATGGCTATATATTGATTTCAACAAATGGGATATATTTATAACAAATTCCTATAGTTAACCAGTGTTTCATCCTAAGGTTCCTGATGTATTTTGAATATTTTGAATTTTTTAGGATATGTCTTTGGAACCTTTGGATATATTTTGCATTACTACATGGGACACATATAAATTTGTTTGGGTCCTGCTAACTTTGGGATGCTTCCCTCTTGCTGTAGATCAGGGGAAGGGAACCTTTTTCAGTCCAAGGTCTTGGAGGTCACATTCCATCTGTGGGCATGGACAAAGGCAAAGTGATAATGGCTAGGGCTCAGATCCAGGAACAGTGGGCACTCGTGGCCAGATTGGTAGTCCAGCCTTTACTAGCAGAGAGAATAAGCGGGGGACTCTCAGGAGAAGCAGGCGGCAGCGGGGCACTTGCAAAATGTGTGGCGACCCATCCAGGGACTTGCGTGGCCAGAATTGTGCGGGTGGTGGTGAGGCCATGGGTACCAGCTGTTCCTGGACCCTGGTAAATCTGTACCTCCCTAGCAATGCATGCTGGGAGTTGTATGCTCTTTTCCTCCTTCTGACTAGGGTTGTGCAATAAAAGGCGGATTCTTCATAAAATGGCTGCCGAAGCTTCAGAAATCCGAAGCTTGCACAGCCCTAATAGTGACTACAGTCAGAATGGGCAGGGCCAAAATGTGATCCTTACCTAGTTTAAGCCTACTCAGAAGTCAGCAGGACTGGATCACATAGACCCTGTTCAGATGACACTCTAAGCCACAGTGGTTAAGCATTTTGAGCTAAACATTATGGCTTAGCGTGTCATGTGAACCGTTCCTAACCATAGTGGCTGCATAACCATGGTTTAAACATGCTCACTAACCATTTATTGCAAAAGGGTTAGTGGCCTCACCATGGTTTAGCATGTTGTCTGAACAGGCCCACTGCAGAGTTTTCAAATAGCTTCCCAAATACACGGCCTCTGCATCTCTACTCAGAAGTACAATGAGCTGCATGTCACAAGTAAGCAGGGCAAGCCTCAGATGTAGGGCTTCTCCACATCAGGTTTTTTGTCCCCCAACCTTACCTGGTCTTCCACTCCTGGATTCTTTGCAGGATTAATATCGTCTCCTTCACACACTTCCTGTTATTTTTTGGGCCTTATCTGCAAGTTCTATATGTTTCATCATACACCCACTAGATGGTGCTGTTATCATAGTGTTCCTTCCAAATTCAAACAGCTTCTTTTTATTACCTCATTATTTCCATTTTGAATTAACCTGCGGAAATCGTCAGAAAGCACAGGAGAGGCACTGGAGGTTGACAATGCCATGTAAAGGACCACAAACTTCTGTGAGTAACCAATCTCAATCGCAGGGTAAAAGCCCCATGTGGAGAAGCCCATAAGTAGGACTGAATCACTCAGCAGCTTCATCCCTAGGCCCTGCTCCCTCTCCCCAGCAAGGAGATCAACAGCTGATGGGAGATAAGTCCTTTTCTAGGCTGACCATCTGAAAAGGAGGACAGGGCTCATATAACTTTAACAGTTGTAGAGAAAAAGGAATTTCAGCCAGTGTCATTTGTATGCAATTAGTTCCTGATGAAATTCCCTCTTCATCACAACAGTTAAAGGTGCAGACACTATACTGGAGTGACCATATACAAAAGAAGGCAGGGCCCCTGCAACTTTAACAGCTGTGATGAAGAGGGAATTTCATCAGATACTAATTGCATACAAATGACACTGGCTGAAATTCCCTTTTCTCTACAACTCTTAAAGTTACATGAGCCCTGTCCTCCTTTTCATATGGTCAGCCTACCTTTTCCATGCTGGGAGAGGGGGCAGGGCTTGGGGAGGAAGCTGGTAGACTGGATGGAGAACCCCCATGGACTATATCTGGCCTGCGGGTTGAGGTTCCTCATGCCTTTTGTAGAGTGTACAAGTGACCATAGAAGAAATGCCACCTTGTGGTGATATTTCCCTGATCATATGAACTCACATTTAGGGCTTTATCACACCTACTGTTTTCCCCTCGGGTTGCTTCTGCGGGTTCCCCCTCCATTTCCTATCCGAGTCTAGCGTTTTGAATCATACGTGGGTCGGTATAGCTGTGATACCTCAGCTTGGCCTGTTGAACTTTGCCAGGTTACCTGCGGGATCGCCTTCTCCCATACAATCCGCCCCGCACGCTCAGGTCCTCTGGGAAGAACTTATTAAAGTCAGTCAAGATTTGGCTGACAACCGTTACCCAGAGGACCTTCTGCCACTCCCAGACTGTGGAATGACCTGCTGGAGGAGACTTGTCAACTTAACAGTCTTTTAGAATTTAAGAAAGCCATAAAGACTGTTCTCTTCCGGCAGGCATATCCAGTGGAATTTTAGAATGTTTTTAGGATGTTTTTCGGATGTTTTAATGTGTGTCATGTTTTAATCAGTTTTATGTATTTTATGATATTGTTGTTCCCCGCCTCAATCCAAACGGAGAGGCGGGTAAGAAGTATATTATTATTATTATTATTAAATCGAAACAGAAACTAAAAACTGCAACCTCAGGGCAGGAGAGCAAATTTCCTAATCCTCCAGTTGAAGAATCAACCAGGAACAGGCAAATTCCGATCCAACAGGTTTATTCAATACAACGTACGCAGGAGAGAGATGTGGCACATGGGTAGTACCAAAGCTCTCTGAATCACAAAAGGCAGAACTGTTTCATTTTATCTCTGTTTTAGGCTTTGATGTCACATACCACTCACCCCCTCCCTCCTGTGATGGACTACATGTCAATAAATGTTTCAACTAAACTATTTCCTAAACCATAATAAAACAATATCCCGGGCATTTGACGCCTCAATGTAATTTCTTGCTTCCTGATAACCTTCGATTACTGATACTTGGTGGTGTTTGGTTTCATCTAATGGCTAGCTTTTCTTGGGTAGAATCTGAAAATGTTTACATTATAAGTGCCATCTTGTCTGTAAGATTGTGTTTGAGGGCCGTTGAGTCATGTTTAATTTACACCACCATTTGGGGGATGAGCTTGTGAGACTTGTGTTGCCAATACCTTGTCATGTAATGCAGTCGTCCTGGGGTCATGCGGAGTCAGATTCCTCGCCCATTAGAGAGTACATGATTTGGCATTCATTCAGAAAATAAAAACCTTGATTTCATTCATTCCAGCCAGAATCTTCACTCCCCTCTACCCAACCTAACAAAGTGGTTCCCCTATTTCCCTGAAAGAGAGTCTGAGAGTCTGGCTGCTAGTCAGCCACTTTGGTACTTACTGTCTCGGAGGGTGGTTGCTGATATGCAGGGTCCAAGAGAGGAAAACAGAGAGGAAAAATGGCAAAATTACTAAGGCGCTTTATTTCGTCTACTGGGGCCGGCTGGAAAGCAAAAGACCCTTCGAGATGTCCACTGTATCCGAGTCACGGCACCAAAATCGTCGCGGGAATTTGAGTCCCCCAGGGAGGCCTATGACTCCCTCTTATGAGAAAGGGGTCATTTATTGTCACAGATCTCTTATGAGAAAGATCTTTACTCTAATTCTTTATAATGCTTTGATACAGTAACTGGCCTAAATGTAGACTAGGGATGAATAACCCTAAGATGGGAAGGGACCTCCCATAGATCAGTGACTTCCCACCCAATAACTCAAAGGAGTTATGTTCATGCAAGCAACTAGACTCAGTTTACAGTGGAGACCAAAGATACTCAGGTATGGTTTCTTAAAGGTAGGTTTATTGAAGAAGACACATCAGCTGAGGGAGCCAGAGATAGACCTCTGACTGAATTAAGTATATAGAGTATCACTCTTATATAGGAAACTGGAAACATCAGAATTAGCATATCTAGCTCTTTGTACAGAATCACTTTTGTACTAAGGGAAAGTTTACAATAATACAGGGTAGCACATAGGAATGATGTAACTTGTCTCTAGGTCAAAACAGAGAAAGGCGCCACATATGAATGATGGAGGTCAAGATAAACTAAAACAATACAGAATGCATATAGTTGCTAGTGGACCAAAGTTCATTATGGTGAGGCTTAACACATCTAGCTAGTACATTGCTGGTTCTATCTTACAGGAGAACAGATACATGTATTTATTAGAAGCATGAAATCAATATTAGTTTCTCAGTTATTTGAATGTTCTTATTACAAGCTATTGGTATGATCATATCTGAAATATTCCTGCAACAACTTGTTATCAGGAAAGGATGTTTTAGGTTATCGTGTTCTGTGTAATTTCATTGAAATGCTAGAATGTGAGGTGTGTGAACTTTAGCCTGGTATAGTGTTAAGTGTCTCTGCATCCTCTTGAAACGTTTCTTTGAGACTTGAGGGAAACCAGAATTTAGGTTTTGATTTTATATCAATGCCCAGATCAAAAAAATCTTCATCAGCAGCAGGAGGGGGACGACGTCATGAGAGTCCAGCGCTAAAGAAGTGGAGCAAAGTCACGGCGGGTGTGCTTAAAACCGCCAGTGTGATAATGGCCCCAGTCCAACCACTGCATTTTAACGCATATCCATATGCAGGAATTAGATGCAGCAAAAATACCCCCCCCCCAAAAAAAAGGGAGGGGGATGATGTGGTACATCTTTTTTTCCTGGAATCCAATGACTACCTAGAGTCTCTTTCTCTCAGTAAAGCATCTTCTCTATACAAACAATAATGTACAAGGTTTGAGAATATAAGCTCTTTGGAGACCCTCCCTCTCTCATTTATTCATTTATATTCTCGTTCTCTCTCTCTCGTTCTCTTTCTCTCTCTTCTTAGGCTATACAGCACCATGCACGCTGATGGCACTGTATAAATAATATAAACCATACAGAATCATTTTCTCCCCACAGTGAGGAAGTGACATGCATGAACCCAAGACTTGTAGGAAGTTCAACATCCTTCCTGAGATGCAACAACTGAAGGGGCCCTTAGGTTTTGGTTCTAATGGAAACATTCTTATAGACCCTTTGGTGTTCTGACTTCAAACATTGACACTGGCATATCAGTTTGCAGACACCGAGATTGCATCCCTGCACTGGTAGGACATGCCATTATTTGTGACATTGTGTTCACCTGATAGGCTGCATGCCCCATGCTTATTCTAGAGCAGCAAGTTTAAGGATTTTTCTGCTAGATTTGTCTAGAGGAACTTAGGTTCTTTGCACACTGGTCTTCTGTATCTTGCGAATGTAAACATTTTGCACTTTTCAGACTTTACGAGCTCGCAAAACCAAAGGAGACAAAAGATGTATGGAACTTTACCCGGTAAGTTTGTGCAGTTTAATAAAATATGTGAATTCTACTAAGAATATTTAGCATTTATTCAGTGCTTTGGAGTTTAGAGCACTTTATCTTAGTGGTCTCACCATCTCACTTACAACAGTCTTTTACAGAAGGCTAATATTATTTCCCTATTTGTAAACCAAATAGGAAGTTGAGAGAGAGTTCACTGCAAGTTCACTGCAGAGGCAAGGTTTGCACTGGGGGCTTTGCAGCTCAACTCATAACCATTTCTCTATGCCAGCCTTCCCCAACCTGGTGCCTTCCAGATGTGTTGGTCTACAACTACCAGTTGGCTGGGGGATGCTGGGAGTTGTAGTCCAACACATTTGGAGGGCACCAGGTTGCGGAAGACTGCTCTACACCAACACTTATTCAGATGTCATTTTGCATAGTATTAATTTATTAATTTATTTATATCCCACCTTCCTTACTTTTTGTATCTTAAGTTGATGTTCATATGGATCCCTGGCAGCCTCCCATCCAGGCACTTACCAGGACTTTAGCAAGGGTGCTTCCGTATGAATATTTAGCTATGCTTGCTTGTGTCTGTATCCGTTGTCTCTGCTGTGACAGCTAGATCTACCTCTTGAAAGTCGTTGCTGAACACCTGCAGTTTCAGTGATCCGAAATAAGAGATATTCTTTAAAATAATGAACATCATGAAATATCACTCAGACAACAGATTATAAATTCTAGGAAGTCTTTTACAAAGGTATGAACTGAAGACCTCTATGTGATGAGTGTGTGTGTCTGTACTGTGTGACAATTGTGTTGTATATAATTGCCTCCTTTCAGTAATTTAAAAGATTATTTTTAAAAAAATACAGAACATTTGACAATTCTACCATTCTGTGCTACATGGGTCAAGGAAGCTGTCACAGCTCATGGTCTGCTTTAGGAACTGAGCAGGCAGGTGGTTGAGCTGGAAAACAGGTAGATAGGTACAGAGCAGTCCCAGGGTAGTGTAGTCTGTACCTGAATGGTGTGTTGCCCAGACTGGGGAACTAGGTTGAACCCCATTGGGCCTTTGTATCACCGGACCTTGGCTGAGCTATTAGCTGTCTTACTTGCTTATGGCTATCTGCTGCAGTGGCATTGAAGACCAGCAGAGAGCAGACAAGCTATCACCGTGGTCCAGAGAGTAAGGCAGCTGAGACTTGCTGCTAGAATGCCTGACTCTTAGGCTGACCATATGAAAAGGAGGACAGGGCTCATGTAACTAACAGTTGTAGAGAAAAGGGAATTTCAGCCGGCATCGGTTGTATGCAATTCATACCTGGTGAAATCACCTCTTCATCACCACAGTTAAAGTTGCAGGGACCCTGCCTTCTTTTGTATCTGGTTACTCTAGTATAGTGCCTGCAACTTTAACTGTGGTGATGAAGAGGGAATTTCACCAGGGACTAATTGCATACAAATGACAGTGGCTGAAATTCCCTTTTCTCTACAATTGTTAAAGTTACATGAGCCCTGTCCTCCTTTTCAGATGGTCAGCCTACTGACTCTCAACTCGGCCTCTTGCCACTATTTGTAAAAGCTGGGGAATTATGGTTTCAGTATTTAGACATTTGACTTTGGAACAATTCTACCCCTTTTCAGTGCATTTTAAATGTTAGCTTGCTCCAAGGTAAGCCTATGAAGAACTATAGGGTTAATCATACAATGCTACTGGTCACTGACACCAGTGCCCAAATCACGTCCAGACTGAATTATTGCAGTATGGTCTATGCGGGCTGCCTTTGTAACGTATTCAGAAATCCCAGCTGGTACAAATTGCCACAACAAGAGTCTTGTCTGGTGCTTGACTGGATTATCTGACTTTGTTGCTGCTCTAGCTTTTATTGGCTTCTAAACTGTTCCCAAGCCCAATTCAATGTCTTGGCCATGCTGGCTAGCAATTATGAGTGTTGTTGTCCATCACATCTGGAGGGCACCAGGTTGGGGAAGCTTGGCTTAAAGTGGGGGGGGAACCTACAGCAGTATATATGTGCGTGTGGTATACCTGATATGATATGTTCTCGATGTTTTGGTTGGCACTTATTTTCTTTATTCATAACAGTAAGTTAATATGGGGAAACCAAGAGATGATATGGCCTCTTTCCTCATGTACTCTGACGAGTCGACCAAGCACAAGAATCCTAGCTCTGGCAAAACCCAAGACGAAATCTGATGGAAATCTACAGAACAGGTTTGTCTTCCTGTCCATTTTGCTCTCGTTTAAAACCCTTCTTGAACTGACTGACAGAACCTTGGGTTCAAAGGATTGTGCAACTGGTTCCATGTGGCAAAGGGGCTTTGGACTCACGTTTCTTGAACAGTAGCTCCCTATGCTGCATAGCAGCGGCTTTTGAAACTAAGAAGAGTCTCTCAAATGTAGCTTGTGAGATGGCATGGGCGTCTCTGCAAAGAAGAAATGTGGCAGAAGCAATTTTTCACTCTGGTTCCTCTCCAAGTCTGCCCCCTCCCTCTTCTTCTTCATGGTCTCTGTGCATCACACATATGGGCTCGCGCCGGCGCCAAGCCTCATTCGGGAAACTTCCATAGCTTACACTTTTGGCGGGAACCCCTCCCCCCACCGTCCTATTGCACATGCTCGGGTTCCCGCCTACCTCAGTTCTTTTTCAACCGCTCTGCTGTTTGCCTCACGGGAGACTTCTCTTCGAACTCCGTTCGTATTCTTTCTCTAAAAATTATAGAGTGATAGTTAGTTTAGCTTAGATTATTAGTTATTTATTAGGATAGTGTTGTTATATTTTTTAAAAAATGTTTTCTGAAAGGTCTGCGCAACATTCATCCTCCGTTTCGTTCAGTTGTTCCTCAATGGAGCCTCTCTGTTGTACTAGCAGCATTGACTGCAAAGCCATTTAAGCCGTTGGCTACTATTGACATGAGACTGTTAACGTTAAAGGTTGCGTTTTTGGTCGCTATTACCTCTGCAAGAAGAGCTTCTGAACTTTGTGCCCTTCTTATTGACCCCCCTTATACTCAGTTTTTTTGAGATAAGGTAGTTTTAAGACCTGGTCCAACTTTTCTTCCAAAAGTTGTTTCCGAGTTTCATGTTAATCAGGATATTGTGTTACCTACCTTTTTTCAAGCATCCTTGGACCCTCTGAGTTCCAAGCTCCATTTGTTGGACGTAAGATGAGCACTAGCTTTCTACAAGTCCAGATCGAGCAGATTTCGTAAATCAAACCAATTGTTTGTATGTTATGGTGGAAAGAAAAAAGGTCAACCAGTTTCATCTCAAAGATTCGCTCGATGGATTGTGCAAACTATTTTGTTAGCCTACCAGCTAGCAGGGAAAGAGCCACCAGACTCTTTGAAGGCACATTCTACTCGGGCACTGTCTACCTCCACTGCGTTAAATCTTGGAGTTGCTATTCCGGATTTGTGTAGGGTTGCTACTTGGTCCAACAATTCCACCTTTATCACCCATTATAAGCTGGATGTCAGAGCCAGGAAAGACTATACTTTTGGTCGAGCTGTGCTCTCTTCGATTCTTCAGTGATATTCCAGTGAGCCTACCCTCCTCTGGTAAGTTTTTGCTGGTTATTCGCCCATATGTGTGATGTACAGAGACCACGAAGAAGAAATGCAGGTTGCTTACCTGTAACTGTAGTTCTTCGAGTGGTCATCTGTGCAGTCACACAACCCACCCACCGTCCCGTCTTGGCATCGCTGTAGTCGGCCTGGTCAAGAGAGTGCTTGTTATGCATGCAAACTATTATTTTTACATTTCCTTTGTAAATATCATATCTCGTTCATGAGGCAAATCGGTCTCATAGAACTGAGGTAGGCGGGAACCCAAGCATGCGCAATAGGATGGTGGGGGGAGGGGTTCCCGCCAAAAGTCTAAGCTATGGAAGTTTCCCGAATGAGGCTCGGCGCCAGCGCGAGCCCATATGTGTGACTGCACCGATGACCACTCGAAGAACTACAGTTACAGGTAAGCAACCTGCATATCCCACAGTGGCAAACAAGACTCTAGATGTGCCATGAAGCAAACAGGGAGGGAGCCAGACAACCGGACCAGGGAGGGAACAGGCAGATGAGGGCCACAGCAGCCTTGGGGCTGTTTATACGTCTTCTAAGCCCCACAGTGGCTGTGCAGTGGGGCTGCATTGGTTATATGACACAGCCACTGACCCACAGCCACCATGGGGCTCTTACACAAAGCTGCCCTTTAAAAAAAGTCAGGGACCAAAGCCATAATTGAAATGAAGTTAAGAAAAAGGCTGGTATGTGATTTCCAATGGGCTTTTCAATCCTGCATTTTATTCAGACCTCACCATTGCTCACAATAGGTACTGGCTGATCATTCTTTTGTTAGGTGGAGTGCTAGCTAATAGCTGAGAATGCCCAACTAATGTTTCATCTATAGAAGCTAATGGTTAGGAGATGTTTGTGGTTAGTTGGGAGATCTTTTGAGTGAGATACTGAAAAGTTCCTCTAGACACAAGTTCCTCCAGAGAGTAATCATAGCTGGGTGACCAAAGCAGGATCCAGATTCCAGACCAAGAATGTCTCTACATTAAGAGAAATTGTGTTGTTTACCCAGGGCTGTTGTGTTTCCTGTTTCTTTGGCATGATTGTTATGAGCTGCATTACACAGGAGGAGGAGAGGGGCAACACAGCAGAAGATCCTGCTGTTTCCTGGGGCTCCTTTAAATGGCACACACATTTGGATCGAGGGAGCCCCTTCTGCCCTCCTTGGCGTGTGTGTAAAGCAACAAGGTGGAGGAAGTTTTCATCCGCTGTAAGTCAGCAACCCTTGGAAAACTTACTTGGGAATAAGCCCCATTGAACACGTTAGCAACAAGGAAAAGGGCCTTCTCAGTGGTGGCCCCCCAATTTTGGAATGATCTCCCCGATGAGGCTTGCCTGGCGCCAACATTGTTATATTTTTGGCGCCAGGTCAAGACTTTTCTCCCAGGCATTTAACAGCATATACTGAGTTTTTAGTTGGCCCCAGAACTATATTTAGGCCTGGCTGAGAGCTCACAGTTGTTTTAAATGTATACTGTTTTCATACGTCATCTGTTTTTATGCTTTTATGGTTTAAAATTTTGAATATTGATTTTTAATGTCCAACGTTTTAATTTTTGTAAACTGCCCAGAGAGCTTTGGCTATGGGGCGGTATATAAATGTAAATAATAATAATAATTGGGACTAACTTCTGACTGGACACATGGGGAACTACTAGCACAAACCAATAGAAAAAAGAAAAAAAACATTAAAAAGAATCACATTGGATTTAAATTTAACACAACTATATTCTTGCATAATGAAGGAGTTTTTTTCTTGTGGTCTTATAGAACCTTCTATGTGCCTGCGTCACATGTACTTAGGAGTAATTAAGCCCAATTGCACTTAAAGGGTTGCTTTTGGTGGGGTGGTGGATCAGATCTGTCTCCCTTTGTTGCAGGGAGGCATTTTACCGTCTTCTCCCTCCAATAGCCGGAAAGTCCTTCTTCAGCAAGTTCATCATGCAATGCCAGCTTTACACACGGCCGACTTCATGTCATTAAGGGTTTATTCCAGCTTATCTCTGATCTTTTTTAAAATAGAAAGGGGGGGGAACTACGGGAGGCATCCTGTCTGTTGACAACTTCATGAAATCAACCCGCAAATGTCTGTGAGTGGCCACACACGAGCGTGCTATAAATAATTCGTTTAGAGAAGTCCCACTACTGACAAGAATTTCAGCACTTGCTTAATTCTCTCATTCAAATAGGTTGCACTTAAACAAAAAACATTGGGCATGCATGATCCCACTGAAGTCCCATTGATTTCTGTGGAAGAGAAAATTAAGCATGAACATAACCACTCTCCCACTGAAATCAATAGTTGGCTGGATGGTGTCCACTATTTTTTACCTTATCAGTGCATTCATTTTTGTTCTGTAAAATGGAGATGCTATTGTAATCATCTTGGTAGCTTCCTATATTGTTTCTACTGCTGCTGTTCAATAAATATCAGATTTGGCCATAAGCAATAGCTGAGGCTGCTGGTTTGGGCACTGCTCACATAAGCTCTGAGGGCATATGCACACCACCAATTTAAACTCCTTCAATAGTAATTTCCTCTTCCCAAAAGTCCCAGCAACCTCGCCAGATTAGAATTTCTGGGATTCTTTGGGAAAAGTCTTGAAAGCTAGTGGTATAAACCCTCAAATATAAGCTGGTAATATAGATGTGTCCTATATAGGACGGTGATGATTGTTTGCCTCCAAATGTTGGCTTCCCATTAATCCCTGCAGTGATTTTGGCCTTCACATTTTTTTAAAGTCCCTGTAGGTAAAGTAGAGGAATCTCAGTGGCTGGTTTCGCACAACACATTAGGCAACGGAGGGGGAAATAGCGTACTGACCGTGCGTTAGGTAGGCAGTGCTCCCCACACGACACATTGCTACCCCGTCCGTTGAGCGGCTGAAAGTTCCAACGACTATCTTGGCTGCAGCGTCTCCTCCCTCCCCCTCCCTCAGTCCTCCAGCCGTATCCCAGCATGCACCGCAAGTTCTGCTGGCTGTATCAGAGCAGCCGGGGGTTCTCAGTTGCTCCGGCCGGCAGAAATATATTCCCAAACAGAACAGTCCACGGAGAGAGGGGGGTTGGTTTTGGCCGACACTTTAAACAACGGGGCTTCGTTGTTTCTCTCTGTTGCTTAATTGGGCGGAATAGCGTACTGTCAGTTGTGTGTGCATGGTGTGTAACCCTCCACACGACACGATAAGCAACACAACTGACGATTGTTTTCCCCCCTCCATCCGAAACCAGCCACTGTTTATTATTAATGTAATGGTCAACATGCTTTGAGAACAGTGACTGGAGGCAAGATGGAGAGTAGTGAAAGGGGTGTAACATTACTCTTACTTGCCAAGAGGTCTGAGTCATGCATTGAGCAGTTGTTTGTGCTGGAGCGGAAGGATGTTTTAATTTGAATTCCAGTCCTGACATTAGAACCTTTTAAGAGCCAGCTCATAAAGCAGAGTGGAACAATTCCTGGAATGATTTTTGCACAGCTCTGTATTGTGTGAATTCTCTGCCTTGGATTTCCCCATAGGTCTTCTATTTATGATTGGGGGCAGAATTACCAAATATAAGTACATATGTGTATGCATACAGTAGAAATGCTATATCTGTAACAGTGTATATGCCACAATTTGGAAAGGTGGAGAAAAAGGCAGCATCTGGTAATGGGCACAGAATTCCGCTGCCTTATGATCTCAAATCTTAGGAGCCAGCAGGACGGCTGAATAAGGGACAAACTAGACATTCTGGCTGCACAACTCAATTTGGGCTTTTCCAAATTCCTATAAAGCAGGATCTGGAAGTGCTGATTAAAGTGCAGCATTTTATTTTAAACTATGGTTGATTTTTTTTATAAAAATAGGTGTTTATTATATTTTTAAAAAAATATGATTTAAACTTAGAAAACCTTTTTTTTTTTTGATATTTTAAAAAAATCATATATTTCTTCTATTTAGCCTGATGGGATGGAAAGGAGTTGGCTATAACCCTTCTCCTGGTTGGTGCATTTGCTTATATTCATCATCAAGAAACCATAAATACGGCCCAGATGAACTAAGTAAGGTGGTCTTCACACTTTGGACTTGATGTTGGAATAGCACACCTCTGCTTTTTCTGCACTGATACCTTGTGATTTCTCCGAAGGCCCATCTTTTTGTACAGCTGTGGTCGGGTATCTGAGATTTGGCGTCGTCCCCCAGGACTGTATTCTATAATGCCATCTAAACGCATACTGCAGCTAGCAGAACCTAGACAATACTCAACAACCTACTTGAAACAAAGGTGAGACCTTCACACTGTTCGCTGTGTTCTTACTGTGTTCCAGTTGGGATTTCAACACAGAATTTGTAAGAGATAAGCCCTTTGGAGAGCCCTCACATTCTAACATAGGTTCAATTCACACTTATTTCCATGGTGTGGTTCTATGGTACACCAATAATGTGTTTATTAGGGTACTGTGTGGGAGATGCCACTAATGTCGCTCCTTCACACACAAATTAAAGACTCCTTTTCATCTGTGCAATGTTTACATGGGAAGGAATAACAGACCTGGCCTTCCCACATGGCATTTGCACCATAGTAATGGGTCCCATGCCACTGCCTGTTTGTGAACAGGTTCATACAAAGACATTGATCTTTGACTGAAGAATTAGTCTCCCTATCAAAATCAAAAGTCAATGGTCAGGGTATTGGTAATGCAAGGAAGATACTGGAAATGAACAGCTGGCTGCACAGATGTCATAGAAAAATATTTCTTAGGCCACGTATGCTACCAAAATGAAGGACCTCTGGCAGGAGAAATGTAATTAATGAAATGAAGGAGATGGGGTGCACTTGACAACAGCATGGTTGGCAGGAACCTTGCAAGACTGATCAAGAGGACTTTAAACTAGATCCTGCAGGGGAGGATGGAAAGAGCCACAGACTAAGTACTGAGCCAAGGGGTAGGACAAGAACATGTGTGGCAAAGGAAGACTGTTAAGAGGGGCTGCATCTAACTGCACAAACCCTAAAGTTAAGTTCAGAGCTCCATCCATTCTTATGCTTTCCACACCTGCACATCCAGCTGTGCAAACTTTTGAAAGGTTGGTGTTACAGGACCAAGAAAATAAAGAGATAACAGCTCCACGCCCTTGGCACAATAAGAGTGGGAAAGAACAACAGATTCTTAGAGAAGTATCTGATGATGCTTCAATTGTTATGAAAGAAGCAGATACACTCGGGAACCATAGTCATTTGGAATAGCCACGATTATAAAAACGAGGTCCTTTGTCAACAGATAGATCTGCATATATGCCATGTCCTCTAACAACCTGAATAATGATATTGTGAGAGAGATCTTGCTTGTTCTGGAAGAAAGTATAAGCCTGGGCTATATAGCATCTAATGAATACAGATTTTAATTTCAGCAGGTGCAGCTTTTTCATGACAAGCTGTATCTGCCAAGACTCATCAGAACATAAGAAGGACCATGCTGGATCAGACCAAAGCTCCATCTCGTCCAGCATTCTGTTCACGCAGTGGCCAACCAGCTGCCCATGGGAAACCCACAAGGAGGACATGAGTGCAACAGCACCCTCCCTCTCAGGTTCCCTACCAATTGGGTGTACATAGTCATACTGACTCTGATACCACAGGTAGCACATTGCCATCAAGACTAGTAGCCATTGATAGCCTTCTCCTCCAGGAATTTATTTAATACCATTTTAAAGCCACCCAAATGGGTGGCCATCATTACATCTTACGGTAGTTTAACCTAGGCACCATGTGAAAGCATATTTTGCTCTTTATGCAAGTATTAAATGAACAGGAATGCGGACATGTTGTTTGTAGTAAAGATGGTCCCTGGACCTGTGAAGGTAGAAGATTACTGCCCTAGATCATCCTGCCTTGAACTTGATCTCCTCCAATTTCCCACAGCTGCAACTAAAAACATAGGGGAAGGAGGCAAGAAGGAGCAGCAGGAGGAGTAAAAATATGATGTCATGGGAAAAAATGAAAAAGGGACAAGGCTCTAAGAGGACAGAAATATGAAAGGCTATAAATAGAAACCAACAGTCACCTCTCTCTCTCACACACACACGCACGCACGCACGCACACACACACACACTGCAAAGCCTGAGCCCCCTGGAAGGATTGCAAAGGACTCTGACACAGACATATATCACACACACACCCCTCCATAGAATCCAATCAGTAGAGGTCAGAGGACCTATTGTTGGAAGTGAGCAGGTGGACATCTTTTGGCTGGAGATAAAAGAAGAGCAAAGCTCTGGTGCTATGTAAAAATATATTTCTCATTATTTCTTATGTATTCTCTGTATGCTCGACGCGTTTCGGTGGTGAAACCTTCGTCAGGAGCTAAACAGAAATTAAAATACAAAAATAAAAATCATTACAGATTGTCTTAAGCTGGCATGAAAACAACACCCCTACATCAACTGAAGCCTATCTTAGTATACATTCTTTTGCTATCCAAGAAGAACACCAGAAATATTCAACATTTGCACATTCATGTAAGAGGTTTTTAGAAAAAAACTGACCTGGAGCACTTCTTTACAAATTGTTGTTATTATCCTAACGGAGAACGGTTTAAAGTTTTTACTCATATGCCATCCCGATGGGCTCATTCGTCTCAAGATTCTGATCTGAGGGTCAGTTGGGAAGCAATTTTAAATCATTTAGGGTGCCTCCACAAGAGAGGTTTAATGCTCTTTGAAGGCTCATTATAAATTTTACCTCCACACCAGCGGAGCGCAAAACGGGCGTAAAGGCGTGTTATCTCCCGGATTATGCGCATTATCGAATGCGCATTAAATAGTGACTTTTATTTTGCTCCGGCCGTTAAAGTGCATTTTCGCCGTGTGAACAAGCGATTATGCGCATTAACTTCTTGTAAAGCGCTTTTTGGACATCAATTAATGCGCTTCGCCGCCTCTCGCCGCCTCCCGTGCAGAGGGATTAGGAGTAAATGCGCCTCCGCGATAATGCGCATAATCCCCGAACCGGGCGCAAAAGCGCATCCTTGTGGAGGGGGCCTTAGTTCTGCAGCTGGCAGTCCTAATTGCCTTGTGACTCAGTGATCCTGTCAACACTCTGTTAGCAGTTTGGGAGGTTTTTTTTTTATCAACCTGCTACTTTTTTTATTCAGGCTTTACTATAACGCCTTGCTATTGTTTGTAAGAAGATAAATCTAACGAGTCATTTAACCCACTGGGTTCCAGGCTTTTTAAGGATAGAATCCAGTAAAGTTCTCTTTTACTGAGTGCTGTCTCACCCCCTCTTACCTTTTCTATCCCCCAAAAAACCAAAGAATCTGGCCCATGTTTTTTATCTATAAAATGCTTGACCAGAGGTGCCCCTGGCCTTTGATGTCTTAAACTAGACAAATGCTCACCTATCCTGATCTTCAATGGTCTTGTCGTCTTTCCTACATACACCTTATTGCATGGACAGATAATCATATAAACCACCCCTGCAGTGTTGCAGTTCAAAAAGTCTGCAATCTGTATTGCTTTGCCACTGATGGGGTGGCTAAAGGAGTGCATTTTTTTGGTCATTCTGCAATACACACAATGTCCACATGGGTGGTGTCCTTGAGGTCTGGGTAGGTTTAATACAGTCTGCTGGACCATGGTTTTTTTATGATCATACTTGGTATGATCAGTGTGGATTAGCCAATCCTTCAAATTTCTTGTTCTTTTAAATGTCACCATTGGTTTCATAGACAGACCTGGCAGATCCTGAAGCAGATGCCAATTTGAGCAAATATGCTTTTTTAGATCTTTTGTGACAGGATCAAAAGTGGACATTGTGTAATGATTTTTATTTTTGTATTTTAATTTCTGTTTAGCTCCTGACGAAGGTTTCACCACCGAAACGCGTCGAGCATACAGAGAATACATAAGAAATAAAGAGAAATATATTTTTACATAGCACCAGAGCTTTGCTCTTCTTTTATCTCCAGCCTGTTGGTGCTTCCTTCCCTCTTTGTTCCATGGACATCTTTTGGCTCCACTTTAATTTTGGGTGGAAACTACGTGTGGCATTAAACGTGTCAGACTTGTGTGGATCTTTTAAAAATTATGAGCCTTTCTACCAGAGGCATTTATTGTGAGCTCATGATTCCTCTCTCATGGTAGTTTGTGGGTGCTTTAAATGATATTGTCATCCTCTATGGCCTCTCCTGTCCTTTGCAACTATTGTAGCAGGCAGTTTTCTAACTAAAAAGGTCTGATATTTTTGTGAATGGTAGCATGAAACCCTGGTGTATTTGCACAGTTGCACCATACCACAGTGCCACCTAGTGTTTGTGTAATGGAATATATAGAAAGACAGAGAAAGAAAACCCCTGGAAAAAAACATGTGTCAAGAAGTCAATCTTAATCCCACAAAGAATCTGGAAGTAAACGTCTTGGTAAAGTGAGGGTTGAAATCCTTATGAGGCAAAGCTTTAAATAGCAGTTTCTCCCCACCCCTTAGATCAGGATCAGATGCATGAAGAGGATGAGGGTTAACCCTTTTGTTCCCACACTACAGTCCTGATGGAACTCAAGCCTGCACACCCCCAACTCCTATTTTGCACTGGAGGGAAGCCCAATAGATGCTTCCCTCCCAGGACTAATTACATCTTCCTGGAGGAGTTTTCTTATTGTTGTTTTTGTCAGGATTGGGGTGGGGGGTGGGTAAGGATTTAATTCCCTATGCACCACAGCCCTGATCCTGATTGCCTCCTCACTCCTAATTGCTGCTATTTACAGCTTTTAAAGAAGTCATACAATTCCAAATGATGTTTTTAATGGTACATATATTTTGTCCCTTTGTCTAGGTTGAAGCATTATTTGTCTGTGACAAGATTTTAAAGCCATCAGCTGTAGGAAGTTGTCTGATATCCTCATGTCAAGCAATGACACAGGGGTTGTCTAAACGCACGGAAAGCCATGGGGCGGGTGCATGGTGCTGCTATGTTGATTATATGATGCAGCACCCACCACACACACACCCTGGGGCTTTCCAGCAAAGCTGTGGAGGAAAAAAGTTGGGAACTTACCCCAACATTTTCCCTCCAGAGTGAGGCAAGTATGGTGTATTGATCTAGCCTCGCTGCGGATTCATGGTGGAGTTGAGGCTGGGTGGATGGCGACCCCTGATTGGTTGCCATCTGTCCGGGCAGAGGGCAGGGGTCGGGGCAGCAAGTCTAATGGCTACCAGAAAGCCGGCTCTGCCTTCCTTCATCTGTATTGCTCACCACCACCCCACACCAGTGATACTGTGGTGTTTGACAGCGGAACCCCCCCCCCCCCCCGGCTGAATGCATTGACATACAGGCTCAGTTCGGATGACATATTAAGCAACAGAGGGGTAAATAACGTACTGACCATGCATTAGGCAGGAGGAGCTCCACAGACGACACACTGCAGCTGGAGCTGCTCAGAACCGGCGAACGCCCCGGCTGCAAGGAGCTTGCGGCAGCCATTTTGGTTGCAGCTTCTCCTCCGTGTGTCCCCCAGCCGTATCCCAGCATGCACCATGAGTTCTGCCGGCTGCATAGAGCGGCTGGGGTTTTTTGGCTGTTCTAGGCAGCAGAACTCTATTCCGAAACGGAATAGTCCACGGAGAGAGGGGGGGCTGAATTCGGCCGACACTTTAAACAACGGGGCTTCGGGCTAAACAACGTGCAAGCCCGTTGTTTCGCTCCGTTGTTTAAAGTGCCTGATTAACATACTGTCAGTTGTGTGTGTGTTGTGTGCTGCCCTCCAGACGACACAATAAGCAACACAACTGATGATTGTTCTCCCCTCCTCCGTTGCCTAATGTGTCGTCTGAACTGAGCCATTGTCTGTGTTTGCATGATTTAGTGCAAAACAGACAAGCCTCTGTGAGCGTCCCCCCTCTCTCTCCTATGTGGCTGGAAAGAGGAATTGATCAGGATTCAGGTTCTACAATTCCTGGCTTGATGTTACATACAAACCAAGAATCATGGTTTAAAACGAACTCTAGTCTATTACTAAACAAGGTATCCTAAACCATGAATTATTTAGCTGGCTTATTAAACAAAAGCAAGAGTTTGTTTTAAACCATGAATTGTAGTTCATATGTAGCAACAACAGGAGTGGTAGGAACTGAAACTGAGGCTGCCTCTACACGAGACGTTTAAAGCTCTTTGAAGTCTCATTAAAATTTTTACCTCTACAAGAGCGGAGCGTAAATCGGGAGTTGAGGCGCTTTATCTCTCCGATTATGTGCATTATCGAATGCGCGTTAAATAGCGAGTTTTATTTTCCTCCGGCCGTTAAAGCGCATTTTGCCTATGTGAACAAGCGATTCTCCGCATTAACTACTTGTAAAGCGCATTTCAAACAACCGGTAAGACCATCAGTTGTGTGCTCAATTACCTCTTGTGTACAAGCATTTACGATAAAGCGCTTCAGCGATTATGCGCATAATCGGCTAACCAGGCGTCAAACAGAATCCATCTAGAGGGGGTCTGAATCTTGATTCAGTCCCCTTGCTGGTCACATGGGAGATAGGGGAGGAGAGAGCGTGCAAAAGCCCAAGGCTGTGCTTGGGATCACAGAGCCTTGTCCATGTTGTGTGAAATCCTGGAGTTTTTGTGTTATGTGCTAAGTGGGCCAACCAGACGAACTGTATTGAGAAATAAGGAATGATTACAAAAGGGAAACCACTGCCCCGTGATAACACCCAATCCTCTTGGTCCTTGGCTGTCAGTACATCTCATTATTTCATGCTCTTCCCTTTCCTTGAGCAGCAGGACATTCCAGAAGTCAGTCTTTTGCAGGGCCAGTTCCTTTGGGAGGAGAATATTTCAAGCATTATAGTGGGTTTTTTGGTCATTTTTTAAAAAAAATTACAAACATGCAGTTCAGTGGGGTGGAGCATATAAGCACGGGAAGCAATATCAGTTTGCCAAAAGCTACAGCTTACAATACCCCACTGGCTACATTCAAAACACCATAAATTTTGGTCCTCATTTCACTGGACAAATGCTATAACATTCAGTTGTTTGGCTGCCTCTTATACTTTCCGCTGTTCTGTTGGCAGTTGAACAGGATATTGTCTGCTCCCCTTTTTCCACCAGCTGGAAAACTTGAGGGTGAGGCTTCAGAAAATAACAGAAACAGAACAGGAGAAATTATAGAAGAAAGCTAGAAATAATTACGCCTGTGCACGGATCTGGATCCGGATCCCGAATCCGAAGCAGATCAGGGTGATCCAGACCTCCCAGAACAGGGAAGTCCAGATTGGATCAATCCAGGGCCCATTGCCCTTCCAGGTCCCGGGGTGCTGGTTGTGCAGCCGGCACCCAGGGACGCCAGGCCAGCAGTGAGTCCATTGGACTCACCACCCTCCCTCCGCTCTCCCTGCTTACCTGCTGCCTCCTCCTCATCACTGCCGCTGCCCACTGCTGCCATCTGCTGGCCGCCACTGCTTCCTCTCTACTGAGAACCAGGCCGTGAAGCCTGGTTCTCAGTAGAGAGGAAGCAACAGCGGGCAGCGGCGGTGGCGAGGAGGCAGCAGGTAAGCAGGGAGAGTGGGGGGAGGGCAGTGAGGCCTTTCCCCCATAGACTTGCAAGTCAATGGGGAAAAGGAGGTTATCTGGATCTCGATCCGGTTTCAGACCGGATCGGGGGAGGTCCGGATCGGATCAAGCCCGATCCGGATCATCCAGATCCGGACCAGATCGGGGGGGAGGGTGCTGTGCACAGCCCTAGAAATAATAAGATATATGCTGCTAAGCTTTATACAGTGAAATCTCAGTCTCTGGCTGCCTCTACAAGAGAGGTTTAATGCTCTTTCAAGGCACTTTAAAAAATTTACCTCTACAAGAACGGAGCACAAATCGGGCGTAGAGGCGCGTTATCTCTCCGATTATGCGCATTATCGAATGCGCATTAAACAGCGAGTTTTATTTTGCTCCGGACGTTAAAGCGCATTTTGCCTATGTGAACAAGCACTTATGCGCATTAACTACTTGTAAAGTGCATTTTGGTCATCTGTTAATGCGCTTCGCCACCTCTCGCCGTCTCTCATGCAGAGGTATTAGGCGTAAATGCGCTTCAGCGATTATGCGCATAATCGCCTAACCAGGCGCAAAAGCGAATCCTTGTAGAGGGGACCTTTGTCTTCTTTTTTAAGGAAAGAGGCTAAGGCCTAGTTCTTACAAAAAAGCAGATGAGGAGGGAACCTGTTTGTGGACTGAAGCACTTGAAGGGGGTTCACATGATTTAATTATGACAACCATGAAAAAAATCCCTGCACAGAGAAAACAAGCATGTTAAGGAACTTAAGTTAGAACATTTCTCCATTTGCATGGAGTAGCATTTAGTTATATGAACCCCAACTAAGGGCTTTTCTACCTGAGGCTTTAACCCACCACTTTACCAAGGCTCCTATTTCTGGTTTCTTTGCTGGATTAAGAACTGCTTCTTGGCATGGTTCCCCCCCCCCCCGGTTCCCCCCCCTCTTCTTTTCTTTATGTTCCATTAGGCACTGTGGCATAGTGGAATTGTGCAGTTACACTAGGCTTTATCCTGCCATTCACAAATAATACCAGACTTTCATCATTAGGAAAAAACTCGCTCAAATGCTTCCAAAGCGTGGGAAAGGCCCTGGAGGATGCCGCCTTGCAAGCTACCATGAGAAATCACAATCGCACAATAAATGCCTCGTAAATCTGCTTCTAACAGGCCAGAAGCAGATTTACAACATCATAGGCAATGCTCTTTGTGAGAACTAGGCCTCTGGAGCTGCTTGATGATCTAATACAGAAGTACATACTGGACACCAGAAACCCATCCAGGAGAGGAAGGGAGAATGACCAGAAGGCAACACTGTGCTGTCTCAGCATAATTGCCACTAATATCTGTAAATTGCAGCTCTGATAGGTCTCTATACAATTCCTGGTTAGAAAGTCATGTAATTCCATGCTTGTAGGAATGGGGTGGGATGAGCCAGGGCAGGACAGGGCGGGGGCGATGGGGATGCTTAGACAGTGGCTAAGGCCCCCTGCTTGTGTTTGTTTGCAGGCCACGAACTTGCCCCCAGTGGGCTGTCAGCAACTCAGCACTTAGTTGTAAAGCTTCCCAGCACATTCTGAGCCTTGCCCAACCAAGATCCCTGCATCCGTGCTTCACCCTTCCAAGAGAGGTAATGATGATCTTAAACCAGAGACCCACCAGCAACTGTTTGAACTCATTTTTCTGTATGCAGCTCCATCATGCACCTGTCTCTCAGCTCTGCAAAGGAGGCACAACGTTCTGTAACTGCTTTTGGAAGAAGCTTTCCCGAGCAGCTCAATTGTTTTAAAATAGCTGAGTCCAGCAAGTAGTATTATCATGTCTGGTTGCTTCATTTAAAAAGTTAAAAATAACCAGCTAAAAATAATAATAAATCTGGTGGATTTGGCTATGTGCCATGTGATCAAAATAGAAAGGGATGATTCGTAGCATTCCATCCTCTGTTGTTTAGATAATGTGAAAATAAGGAGATTGTTTGGGGCTGAATCAGCATCTGACATGCAAAGCAGGAGTAAGAAGGAATGAAGAGATGGAAAAAGCAGTGACAGTATTCCTGAATGCATTTGCGTAGGAAATCGTATTTTGCCAGTGGTGCCTTAACTCCATCGTAATTACTGGTTCCCAAGATGAAGAGTTTTAGATAAATCTGCTGAGAACTTATAACTTTGGCTCAGTTCAGACGACATATTAAGCAATGGAGGAGGGGGGAACAATCGTCAGTTGTGTTGCTTATTGTGTCGTCTGGAGGGCAGCACACAATGCACACACAACTGACAGTACGTTAATCAGGCACTTTAAACAACGGAGCAAAACAACGGGCTTGCACGTAGTTTAGCCCGAAGCCCCATTGTTTAAAGTGTCGTCCGAATTCAGCCCCCCCTCTCTCCGTGGACTATTCCATTTCAGAATAGAGTTCTGCTGCCTAGAGCAGCCAAAAAACCCCAGCCGCTCTATGCAGCCGGCAGAACTCACGGTGCATGCTGGGATACGGCTGGGAGACACACGGAGGAGAAGCTGCAACCAAAATGGCCGCCGCAAGTTCCTTGCAGCCGGGGCGTTTACCGGTTCTGAGCAGCGCCGGCTGCAGTGTGTCGTCTGTGGAGCTCCTCCTGCCTAACGCACGGTCAGTACGTTATTTACCCCTCCGTTGCTTAATATGTCATCCGAACTGAGCCTTTGTCACATCTTCTTGCAACCTTGCTCTATGGCCCTTTTCCAGTTGTGGTAGTGGACAAGCAGTCACCATGCAGAACAATGACTGGTGCCTGGTATCAATGCCTTGTCTGCTTGAAAAGGTGCATCCTGCCAGTCCAGTAGGGCTCTCGTGACCCATGAGATAGGGATGGGAATGTGCATCCAAATGCAGATCTGCAGTGTGTGTGGAAAGCGACTTCCTCACGCTGATCTCTTTTGCTTCTAGACGAGGCTTTTATCATGCCATCACCCTGCCTCATTCACTGCACTTTTGAGTTCTCCAGGAAATGTTGTCTTCTGCTCATACCCCTCTCTAGTCCCCATCACTTCTTCCATCATTTTCCTTATTACAAAAAAACCCATTCAGGAATAAAAGACAGATAGTTACACAATGCCTTCTGGTTGGTAGTGCTGGGATCCTTTTGTCCGGAATCACACTCATTTTTTCTGTCACTCGGCTCCTATCTGCTTTTGCTCCCACGTCCTATTTCCCCAGTCTCACTGCATATTCTCAGCTCACAATTCCCCTAGAAGTTGCCTTTTTACTCAGAGTAGGAGTGCGTTGCAGCAAGAAGGGATTATGAGCCAAAGAATAAAGCTGGACATGTTTGTGAAGATTGTATGTGGGAAATAGATTGTGTGGGTTCTTTCACACTAGGGCCCCTTAACGTTGCTGAAGCACTGCGTTTGGCAAACAGCTGGAAGCAAAATGAGAATGGGGCCACCACCCAAGTAAGACAGAGTTCTTTTGAGTGTATATATGCATGCGTAAGCATCCGCCTGCAGATGTGTGTATTTGTGTGTGACTGGACGGGGTGTGGGGGCTGCATCTGCATGAGAAAGAGAGCGAGTGGGCATGTGCGTGCGTAGATGGATGGATGGTGATCAAGGGTGGGGGGAGGAAAGGTACACAGGTGGGTGCCCGACGGCTGATGGCCAGTGGGCGGGCGAAAAGAAGAGATCAGGGGGATGAGTTGGTTGGCAGAGTTCATTGATTGAGAGTTAATTAAACAAATAGATTTGGGTAATGAATCTGGGGGAAGTGGATTTGTGGGGAATTTATGTAGCGGTGATTGGGGAGATGAATGGTTTGCCTTCTGTGAAATGGATGTTTTGTTGAGCAAACAGGGCTTGGCATTTGGGTATTGGCCTACGCTGTCCTTTGTACTCCATTTCTTGAGTCAGCGATTTGTCTCTGAGCCTCTTCAGTTCACCTCCTTATCCCTTCTGTGAAATTAGTATTTTGTTGTGTTTGGTGGGATCAAATACAATTTGGTATTTAGGGCTCAAACCCAGCCTCTGCAAAATACTGTTTCTTGAGCAGGTTGTTCATCTTTTGTGACTAGCCAGGCCCCCATGGCAGCCATTTTATGACTAGGCATGATTCCATGACAGCGATGTTATAGTAGCATTCACATCTGTTTGTCAGATTTCCAAATGGGCCCATGGGCCCGAAAAGGTTGGGCATCTCAGACCTAGAAGATAACATTTGAGCTTAAAAATGCAGTGAGACTGAGGAGGTGGAAAATGGGAACAAAAGTAGGCAGGAGAGTCTAGGGAGCAAACAGCATCCTTTCTTGCTCCATTCTGCAGTTCTAGTCTGTTCATCTACAATGGCTGGCTAATATCCAGCTACTTAAGGTTTGGCACACTATGCTGAAATTACTTCGCCGGACATAATTTGTTTTTTGTTGTTTTTTTTAGCAATTCCAATGTGTAGAATATTATGAAACTATAATAGGATGGATTGCCAAAGCACCTTCCTTTCTATGAAGTTATGTGGGTAGAAGCAACTTACACTATAGTTCTTTCATAAAAGTCAAGAATGGTGTGCCATTTTCCCAAGGTGTATGTACTGAGTGCCGGGGTGGGTGGATGGTAGTACCAGGTCTACCAACAGGCAAAGTGTGGTAGCCTCCTCAGGCGATGGATGCTGGGAGTCAGGTGGGGGCGGTGAGGTGTTGGGAGGCAGGAATGTGGGTGCTACGTGGCTTGTTCTGTGCCTCCGAAGCTAGCTTTACCATCTCAGATGTGGTGGAAGATGCTATGCCATTGCCACTATTGAAGTAAGCTTCAACTGCTTCTCTGGTTGGTTTAAGCATTCCTGAATGGGAGCAGGGACTATTTTGTCCTTCTCAGGCAGCAAAGTGTCTTGAGCTAGAGCTAGGGCCCGGGAGGGCGGGGGGGGGGGGAGGGGAGACAGATCTTGAGGCACAAAGTAGTTGCCAAGGCAGCTATTTTCTCCTCTGTGACAGGGAACAAGGAGTCCATGATTCACACTCCTCCACCCACCACCCTGGGAACTGGGGGAAGATCTGCTCCTGAGGCACAGGCCAATTGTCAAAATGTCTTTCTTCTTCACACCCCCTCCACTCCACACTCCGTGATGCAGAATAAGCAAGGCCTTAGGTGAAAATGGTAGGCAGGCTCGCTTGCCCTGCCCTGCCCTGAGCAGGGAAAGACAAGGCTGAAAAGGCAACTAGTTGGACCAGCTTACGCATCACTTCAGCAGCCACAAAACCGCCAGGAATTGGGGAAGGGGTTGCAATTATCCCTTGGCGGAAATGTTTCGGGCAGCTGTGTAGGTACGTTTGCCTACAACCTGCTGCTCATTGGAGACACGCTGGTGCTGACATTGTCTTTGCAACTGCCTCCCCTGGGCACCTCAGAAGAAATGGAAATTTCGGTCACCTGTACATTTCTATTTTCAGAGGTGGAGGGGGAAGGCAGTTGACTTTCTCAACCATGCAATTCTGAGATCCAGAAGATTAGAAAGTCTCAGCAGCCAAGTATTCTATCACATCCTCCTCAATATTTCCTCCTAGCTATTTTATTCTAGAATTGGTTTGTGCTTGATACTTTTAAGAGGTTTGAGGAGCTTTAAATTGCTGGGCTTATTATGGGAGGCTAGGTAGCCCTTTCCCTTGGTATTCTAGCATCTTGACCTTTTCCTGTACCCAAGAGGGAAAGCTGTCTGAGAAGTGAGCTGTGCCTCCCTTGGTACCTCCCAAAATAACATATAGACAAGCAAAAGTTCCCATGTACCACCTGTGGCATTGTCCCTGCCCCCTTACTCTTACCTTGTCTGCAGCTAATGGAGGATCAGTTTGGGCTTAAACTGGGTAGAGCATAGACCTTTTCTATATGAAGCTGTTAATCTGCTATATTTCCTTTCAGTTTCTTTGCAGGATTGAGATCTTAAGTACTACACAAGGAGCACTTCCTTCCCTGCTTTTCTGCAATATAACCTTTAGGTGGCACTGTGGTGTAGTAGAATAGCACAAATACACAAGTAAAAAGTGTTTTCTTTCGCTTTCACGAATAGCACCACATTTCGTCTACTCTAAAAAGAAATTCTCCGAAATTGTTTACAAATAGAAGCAAAACTAGAGGGTCATGATGTTGTCTAAAGAACCTGTAAACAACTGTGAGTAGGGAATGAGGAGTGCACAATAAATGCCTTGTATACAAAAGCCCATAGAAAGTATGTATCCAGACGCTGATGTAATTGCTGTTTCCTCTTCCCAGAGATCCTTGGGAACTGTAGTTTGGGGAGGGGGAACCTCTAAGAAAGGAGTCTTAGCACTATCACCAAATTGTAATTTGCAGGAGGGCTTTCAAATGGAGAAGGTTGTGCAGGTACATTGTGCAGCTATTCCGTCTTTTCCTCCTTATTTTTGTGGAAAGAAAAACAATGAAAAACAAAGTCAAGTAGAAGCAAAACAAGAAACAAAACAAGTAGAAGACGTCATTGTCTGGACCCCCTTTAAAATTCCATGGATGAGGCTGTGTGATTAAATTGACGTGAAACCGACAACAGTGGTTTGTAGTTTAGGCAGGCACAAGTTGCTTGATTAAAGAGGAGTACTTTACTTCAGCAAGACTGGCCTCATTTCCTGAAAAAAACGCTTTTGTGACTTCCGCAGAAAATGAGGCCAGTCTGGCTGAAATACTCAGTGAAGCAATTCTGTGAAAATGAACCACAAGTAGAAAAGTTGTATACTCTGCCCAGTCTATGGGCTTTTCGACATAAGTCAGGTTGTTCCTTACACAATGTGTTTGAGAGGTTTGTCTTTGATCTGCCTTGTAAAAGTCTATTCTAAAATGTCTGTTTTAAAATTCATTGGTTTATCTGTCCTGTGTAGTCTGAAACTCACATTTCGAGGGCTGCATTGAGGGCAACATTAACCCCAAGGATAGAGCGTCTTTCCCAGCCGACATTTAAGAAGCGTATCCTGTGCTCCGACAACAGATTCAAGGAGGCCCCAATTCAAGAAGTAATTCTATTACTTTGGTAGTTTTGGTATTGGAGCGATTCTTAATGTCTGGATTATCCAGGGGCAGATTTTCATCAGTATACTTGTTTCTGCTAGTTGTACATAAAACAGGCCAGGCATTGGCTGTTGCAGGCATTGGTGAGTGGCTGTGATGTCCTGGGGGTGTCTTGACTATGGTGCATTGGTGCCGTGAACCCCCAAAACCCTGCGCTTGTGCTGCTGGGCGTGGTCCCCACACCAAGGAGTGAGCATGGGGTTTGTATCAATGAGAGGGGGGAGGAGCTGCTGCTTCCATCCCGTGCACCACTGTTCTGCTGCGCCACCGCACCAGCACCACTGTGCATCGGCACGTCCCTCCCTGGTTCCCTCCCCCCCCCTACCTCATGCAGCTTTCAAGCTGTCCTCCTTTTCCCCACACTGGAGGAGGCGCAGAGGCGTTTCAGTGGCCATTCGGCTTGCTGGCCCATCCCCTCCCCCCTGTCCGGGCCAATGGCAACCACTCAAGGGTCGCCATCAGCCCAGCCACGCCTCCACTGCAATTCTGGAGCAAGACGACAGATGCAAATGCGCCGTTGTCGCCTTGCTCCACAGAAAAAAGTCGGGGTAAGTCCCTGATTTTTTTTAATCCGGAGCTTCGTGGGAAAGCCCTGACACAGCACCCCTGCGGAGCCACCCCAAGGGTTTCCCCACATATAGACAGCCCCCTAGAAAGTCAGGCATTCTGCCGAAAGGGAAACTGCCAACAATTCTATAAGGGGAGTAAAAGCCTGATTTGAACAGGAGGCAAGCTTCACATAGGATGTAGGAATGGGGGAAGCTGCACACCTAAGCTGGGAATGGGGGAGGGAAGGGAAGGGAACAGAGACAAGGGTTCTAAGGAAGATGAGCCATTTCAGGTCTGCTGCTTCAAAGCTTCCATCCCCCACAGTCCAGGTGATTGAGGTGTAGCATCCTGAGATGGCCGTTTGCCAGTCTGTTTGGCTACCACAAGGCCAATGCAGGCTGTGTAGTATACCAGCGTCATCAGATTGGGGGGGGGGGGAATCACGTTTCCCTACGGTCACTCCCCCCCCCCCGCTTCTGTCCCACAATACTTCTCTTTCTTCACACGGGGAAAGAAGAGGAAATAAACCATGACCGCATGGCCCATTCAGTGGGCTTTTTTATTGTGCTGCTTTTCCTGCACACAACAGGAAACTGCAGCACGTTTGGCTTCAACCCAAAAAAGTCAGATTTTCCGGGTCTTTTTTTTGTCATGGAAAAAAGACCAGAAGGAGTGGAAATGCATGAGAGGCGAGCATCGTCATCAAAAGGACCTGCAAACATCCATAAGTGGCCAGTAACGAGCATACTATAACGAGCGTCTGATGACACTCTAAATATGTGGCCTCCTTCATGCGACGTCTTAACTCAGCATGCTGGCTGGGAATTATGAGAGTTGCAGTCCAACTCATCCGGAGGGCACCAGGGCCGTTATCACACACGCACGGTTTTAAGCACACCCACCGCGACTTTGATCCACTTCTTCAGCGCAGGACTCGCATGGCGTTGTCTCCCTCGCGCTGTTCTTGCGCCCTGAGTGCTCCGTTTTTAGTTTCTGTTTCGATTTAATCCCGAACGGGCAAAGTCCGTTTCAGGCAAGTTCAACAGGCTGAGCTGAGGTATCGGAGCAAAACCGACTGCATGTGATTCAAAATGCTAGACTCGAATAGGAAATGGAGGGGGAACCCGCAGAAGCAACCGAGGGCGGGGGGGAATGGTACGTGTGATAAAGGCCTAGATTGGGGAAGGCTGGTCTAACTACACATGCTGCTAATAGTGTTTCTTTATATAATTACAGGTGGGGCAGGGGGCCATTCTATCAGGGTCATATTGGGTGGGGAGATTTAGCCCCTCCACAATCACAACAAAATTCCCCACCCCCACCTCATGCATGTACATACTGAAGTTAGACTTGAGGGGAGGGGGAAATCTCCTATTGGCATCCTTGGGGAAAAGAAACCTGGGACACTTTCCCTGTGATATTTGCTACGCTCTCCAGCTGTATTGCTTAATGCTGCCATCTGAAATGCCCACTTACTTCATTGCGCACATTACGCTTAAACTGTACCCCTTTCTGTCTGAGAACCTAGGGTCTGGGGGATTGCAGACAACTATTTACTATGTGGTAACTTGCTGTGAAGTGTATAGAGATGATAATTGCCTCACCCACGTGGCAAAGATAATTTTGCCTTACTTTTCCCACCCTTCCCTTCTTAGTCCCCTCTCCTTGTTTAATTCTCTCTGAGATCATCACAGCACCCCAGCCAATGGCAGGTAAAGACTCTTTTGCCTGACCGACATCCCTGCAACTATTAAACAGCTCAGCCAATCACCGGAACCACCACACAAAAAGAGGCCCATTCTCTTAATGCAAGATTTGGATGATTACCTAGCTGTTTAGATCTGTGGGGGAACTTTAGCCACTGCCTTTTTTCAGGGTTGTTTGTGGTGGGGGTGGAGGAGTTAAGCTGTCCTACTCCTTTGGTGCTGGGTCTTTATATTCTCCTGCTTTGTTGGAAATACATCAGATGTAATCCAATGTATGTTGTTCAAAAACAAACGTTCCTGTTTTGTCCTGCAGGTAAGCCTGGCTGCCCAGCAAGCGGTGGCAAGTCCAAGGATAGCAGAGCTTGCTAAAGCAAAAATGCTCCCTGCCAACTGTTCCCCTGACCGTTCTGCTGAGTGGCCCGTGTCAGTGGCAGCAAAGCATGCAGCGGCTACTCCTAGACTTGAGGAACTTGCTCAGCCGCCCAAAAGGTGGGGTTCCCTGGGATGACTTGATGGATATGTTCTTGCAGTCAGGGTCTGACTGATCCTTATATCGGGGATCAGGAAGGAAGAGATCTGTGTGTGTGTCTTCCTTCAAAATGCATGTTTTTTGCTTAAGCCATCTGGGGAAGTTTGCACTGGAAGTACCTTTCTGCAATATCCCAGTTCTTTGGTTCTTATTTACATTTATGCGTCACTTCTCACTACAAAAAGCATTTTCGAAGCAACTTACACACATACAGGAATCCATAATTAATAAAACAGAAAAACCCAAATCGATATAAATCCTAATCAGCATAATCATACAAATAAAAGTCAACACGATAAAAACATGTTCTAAAAACAAAACAATACAAAAAAGTATGTCTTTGCCTGGCAAGGAAAAGATGACAGTGTCAGTGCCAAGCAAGATCCCTTGGGGAGAGTATTCCATAAATGGGAGGGGGGGAAATGCAGGAAAGGCCCATCCCCAAACTGCCACACCATGAGTGAGTCTCAGGTTATGTTGAGAAATATGGTGAATCTTGAGACACCGTATTTCTTTGATTCTAAGACGCCATCGATTTTAAGACGCACCTTAATTTCAGTACCACCAACAGAAAAAAAGCTTTGATTCTAAGTGTGGGGAAATCGCCATCAATTCTAAGACGTACCCCATTTTTAGAGACGTTTATATGGGGTGAAAGTGTGTCTTAGAATCGAAGAAATAGGGTATGTTTCATAGAAAGACCCTTCCAGCTCAACGATATCTATCCATCCATCCATCCATCCATCTATCTATATCTATACAGATAGGTCACATTCCATAACTAAAGGAATAGGCCTTGCACGTAGAACCCTTCTATAACTCCTCTGAAAATCTTGGAGCATTGGCAGCATTCTGGCTTCAGAATGAAACTGAGAATGCCTGACATAACCCAGGCGAGGCAATGGCTTCTCTGAATCAGTGCCTGGGCATGGTAATGGACTGGAACTGAGACTCAATCCAGACAAGATGGAGCTACTGTTAGCAGGTGGTTCATCTGTCCAGCTAAGTGATGTTCAACCTGTTCTGGAAGGATTTTCACTCCCCCTAAAGGATTGGGTTTGTAGTTTGAGGGTGCTCTTGGATCGAGAACTGTCACTTGAGGCACAGGTGGACTCAGTGGCAAGAAGCACCTTTTATCAGTTTAGGCTGATACACTAACTATGCCCTTATCTGGACAGAGATAGCTTAGCTACAGTTATTCATGCTCTGATAACCTCTCATCTGGATTCCTGCAATGCGTTCTATTTGGGGCTGCCTTTGAAATTGGTCCGGAACCTTCAGCTGGTACAAAACAGGGAAGCAGATCGTTAACATTGCTGCTCAGTTTTATTCTGGTTGTACTTTTATATTGTGTTTTTATATTGTGCTTTACGTTTTATACTTTAAATTGTACTTTATGATTTTAATTTTTGTGAACTGCCCAGAGAGCTTTGGTTATTGGGCAGTATAGATAGATGGATGGATGGATGGATGGATAGATAGATAGATAGATAGATAGATAGATAGATAGAAAGAGTAGCTGCTATGGGTTTTCATGGGGCAGAAACGTCTGCTCAGAATGTCACCAGACAGATGAATCATGCAGTCCTCAATAAGCTTGAATAACTTATATCAGTAGTTTTCACCAAAATATCTGATATGCCAAACTTAAAAGTAAAAGTTAAATATATCTATTTTCAGGACTTCTTGACAAGCTGTACCTGTGGCAATTGGTATTAGATTGATTTGAAATTTTGCACAATTGTAGATCTCATCAGATAGAACATGGAAGCCAAGTTTCAAGTTATTAGCTCAACAGGTGTCATTCTTATAAGCAGCAGACATTTGAGGCGGAAGCATTTTTTTAATTTTATTTTTTGGCGACTCTAATTTATTCTGTTAGATGTAGAAGCATACTTGGTTGGATCCACACTAAGTTAGTTGAACTTAGCTCCCTTTAAAACCAATGGGGTTTACATCATGATTTCAATGGGAACTAAGTTCAACTATTTTAGACTGCAATCCTCATATATACACTTATCTGGAAATCAATCTCATTGGACACAATTGGGTTTACTTCTGAGTAGACATGAATAGGATTGCACTGTCTGTCTGGATCCAAACTTCTGTTTCAAACTTTTCTATTAATCAGGATATCTCGGATCATGTGTTTAGAAAATTTCAGCTAGCTGTCTATTATGGAAATACCCTAACAATATTGATATTCCCTGAGCATGAGAGAATGATACTTTATATGTGTTATAGAGCAAGATAGGATTGCAGCAGATAAACAATATAGAGATATAGAGATCAAGTGCCATGAATGAAAATAAAAGTACTCCTCATAGTGTTTAACAAAGCCAGGAAAGGTAGAGTTCATCTCATTCTAACATTGGCTTAAATCCACCACTGTGCGAGTGGACTTCCCCATGTCTCTTTTCCCCTGCAATCAGCAAGCCATCTTCCAGAGTGTCGTGGGAATTTGAGTCCCCCAGGGAGGCCTATGACTCTCTCTTATGAGAAAGGGGTCATTTATTGTCACAGATCCCTTATGAGAAAGATCTTTACTCTAATTCTTTATAATGCGTTGATACAGTAACTGGCCTAAATGTAGACTAGGGATGAATAACCCTAAGTGGGGAAGGGACCTCCCATAGATCAGTGATTTCCCACCCAATAACTCAAAGGAGTTATATTCATGCAAGCAACTAGACTCGGTTTTACAGTGGAGACCAAAGATACTCACATATGTTTTCTTAGAGGCAGATTTATTGAAGAAGACACATCAGCTGATGAAGCCAGAGATAGACCTCTGACTGAATTTAGGATATAGGGTATCACTCTTATATAGGAAACTGGAAACATCAGAATTAGCATATCTAGCTCTTTGTACAGAATCACTTTTGTACTAAGGGAAAATTTACAATAATACAGGGTAGCACATAGGAATGATGTAACTTGTCTCTAAGTCAAAATAAAGAAGGGCGCCATATAAGAATGATGGAGGTCAAGATAAACTAAAACAATACAGAATGCATATAGTTGCTAGTGGACCAAAGTTCATTATGGTGAGGGCTTAACACATCTAGCTAGTACATTGCTGGTTCTATCTTACAGGAGAACAGATACATGTATTTATTAGAAAAATGAAATCAATATTAGTTTCTCAGTTATTTGAATATTCTTATTACAAGCTATTGGTATGATCATACCTGAAATATTCCCGCAACACAGAGCTACGCCAGAGGTTCCCCCAACTACAGGGGAAAGCGGGGAAATGATTCCACAAGAGGTTTCTGTTCCTCTGGCAAACAGTCAGGATTGGATACAGCCCTCAAACAGCTTACAGTACAATCATGACAGTATTACCACAGTGTTATATCACAAGAAGCCAGCCTCAATCTAGAAAAGCCATTGAAAATGTTTCTATGATTGCTTTGAATGACTCTTGTGAAAACTGGCATGCAATGTTATCCTATAAGTACATAGGAACATAAGAGAAGTCTAGCATTCTGTTCACACAGCAGGAATCCACAGGCAGCACGTGAGTGCAATAGCACCCTCCCACCCATGTTCCCCAGCAAAGGCAGTAAACCTGGGTGTATGTAAGCTTACTACCTCTGCTACTGGAGGTAGCACATAGCTATCAGGACTAGTAGCCTTCTCCTCCAGCAATTTATCTAACTCCCCTTTAAAGCCCATCTAAATTGGTGGCCATCACTACATCTTGTGATAGCATAGTTTAACTATGAGCTGTGTGAAGAAGTACTTCCTTTCATCTGTCCTGAATCTCCCACTAATTAGTTTCATGGGATGACTCTGGGTTTTAGTATTTCAAAATACTAGATCCTATGCATGTAGATTCCACAATCAGTTCTATCCGTGGACTCCAATAGAACTGTTTTTACGTTGGCTAGCAGGCGTAATTATGTTGTTGCTGCCATGGTAGGACTGACTCTGTGTGAAAATGTTATCTGAACTAAGCCTCATTCCTCCTCAGACACAAACCCAGATTTTCCCCAGATTTTCCCATTAGCATAAATTTACATTGTTTGGTCTTATTGGTGGCACAGCAGTGGGGCAGCACCAGCATAAATTCATAACACTGGCTCAGTTCGGACGACACATTAAGCAACGGAAGAGGGGGGGAACAATCGTCAGTTGTGTTGCTTATTGTGTCGTCTGGAGGGCAACACACAACGCACACACAACTGTCAGTACGTTTATCAGGCACTTTAAACAACGGAGCGAAACAACGGGCTTGCACGTTATTTAGCCCGAAGCCCCGTTGTTTAAAGTGTCGTCCAAATTCAGCCCCCCCTCTCTCCATGGACTATTCTGTTTCGGAATAGAGTTCTGCTGCCTAGAGCAGCCAAAAAACCCCAGCCGCTCTATGCAGCCGGCAGAACTCACGGTGCATGCTGGTATACAGCTGGAGGACACACGGAGGAGAGGCTGCAACCAAAATGGCCGCCGCAAGTTTCTTGCAGCCGGGGCGTTTGCTGGTTCCAAGCAGCGCCAGCTGCAGAGTGACATCTGTGGAGCTCCTCCTGCCTAACGCATGGTCAGTACGTTATTTACCCCTCCGTTACTTAATATGTCGTCTGAACTGAGCCAGCGTCTTTCCACTGGCACAACAGAACTTAGTAGCAATCCTATCTCTGCCCAGTGGGCCTATGTTTAGGGTAGGATTGTTCTGTTAGTCCTGCAGATCAACTTGGTAAAAAGGAATATTGATTAAATTGACAGATGCTTTTTTCCCCTTTGTACTTGCAGGGCCCCAACCAACTTTGTCCAATTTAACCCAGAAGCCTTTACTGTAAAGATGTCCGCTAAGAAGGCATTCTGTTCAGAAAGAATCAAGGTGCTCGCACAGCCAATTAACCGCTGATCTAACTCACTAGTTGCGTCTAACTCCCCCTGGCACCTAATTTTTAATAAATTAAGAAAAGAACTATACTTGCCTTCTCTGCTTCTTTCCGCACCATCCTTTACCTTCCACAAATACTTAGGCCACCTCGACTTTGCTCCACATCTTCAGTACTGGACTCTCGTGACATCATCCCCCTCATGCTGTTCTCTCGCCATGAAGTCACTGTTTTTAGTTTCTGTTTCAATGTATCCCTGAACGGGCAAAGTCCAAAAGGCACAGGCAGGTATTGCAGGTACTACAGGTATCGCAGCAATACCAGACATGGGTAAATCAAAATGCTAGACTCGCATAGGAAACGGAGGGGGAACCTGCAGAAGCAAACTGGGGGGGAAATGTAGGTGTGATAAAGCTCCTAGAAACATTTGAAGGTAGGCTGAGTACTGAGTTGAACCAGCCATTCAGCAACACATAATTATTCTTCATGTTAAAAGGATAGGATCCTGCCATTTTAAAAAGTATATTAATTTTTTATTTAGGTAAAATGATTTTTAGGCCACTTTTAAGGTTGAATTCATCTTTTTTGTTCTCCAATGCTAATATTTATTTTTTATATGGCTTTCAAGACACTTTACCACAAAATATTAAAATCCGTTTGAAGAATAAATCTAACAAAAATGGAGTAATAGTCAAAAATAAAGTAGCAATAAATATAATAAAAACAGCCAAATTCCCTAAGAACATAACTTTATAACAGAATTAATGAAAAAGCAGAATAAAACATTATTTAAACTAAAGCAAATAGAGCCCTTGGCAAGATATTCTGTAATGCAGCCTTCCCCAATTTTGCAAATGTGTTGGACTGCAAATCCCGTTGGCCATGCTAGTTGGGGATTGGAGTTATCATGCAACACATCTGGAGAGTACCAAGTTGGGGAAGGTTCTTGCAATGACTTCCCATGCTACAAGCCTACACTTTTGGGGAACAACCTAACATATTCTGCTCCTTGATGACGCGCCGTATTGTACGATATTTGTAAATGCCTGTTTCAATCCAAAGTGTAGAGTTCCATAATCCCTGGGTGCTGAATACTACTAATTTGGCATGCTTGCAATGCTCAACTGAAGAGCTTGAGACTTGTATCCAGATCCACTTGAACGAATTTAGCAATTCTTTTTACTGAATAATGTTGTGTTAGTATTCTTAGAGTGCAGTCCTGTGGTCTCACTACACCAGCAGCCCCTAATACCTGCATATTATCAACGTAGAGTAGTCAGCATGCTATACACCGCCTACACATTCGCTTCCTGCTCCCAGCGGTGCTTGGATGCCAGCCTCACATACAAGACACATGGGAGAACTGTCTGAAGTCTTTGAGTCCCGTAATCCCTGGGCACTGCATGCTAATTTGGAATGCTTGTAATTCAAGCCTGTTTTCTGAACCACACCCTCTCTCCCCGTAGAGTGGTTGCTCCCTCCCATCGACACCCAGTGAAATGGTGGGTTCTCTTCCATCGGAGGTGTTTAAGCAGAACCTGGGGGATAAGCTGTAGGGATGCTATAGTTGCATCTTCCACTGCAGATCGTGCATTGAGTAGGTGGTTTGACTAGATGATCTCTAAGGGACTTTCCAACTCAATGATTCTGTGTTTCTGCTGTGGGATACTCTCCCAAAAACTGTGCTAGAATATTCATGTAAATGATTTTAAGACAGGGCTCCTGAAGACTACCTGGACTGCCCGGCTAATGTGGTTGGGTCTCTTTTTTCCCAGTCAAGAACTCACATAACTTTACCATTCAAGTAATATTTTTCCCCCAGATCATGTGACCTTAAATAATTCTTCTCCTTCACCAAATATGTTTCTATAATAATGGTATTCATATAGGTTTTTTACAAGGCAGGACTTTCAAAAACTCAGTGCTGTCCAGTATGTAAAAGAAAAAATCAGATTTAAAGTTTCAAAACAAGAGTACCTCACAAAAATCTTACAGAGAGCTGCAAACTAGCTCAAAATATGCAACAGTTTTCCAAAGCTCATGACATGCAGATTGGTAGCTGATTAGGCCAGGAAACTGATGTTCTTCGTGGTCTCTCTACATTACACATACGGGGCCTGTGTGGAGCCTCAGTTCAGGACCTTTTTATAGCTGAGGCCTTTTGGTGGGAATTCCTCCCCATCTAGGCTGACCATATGAAAAGGAGGACAGGGCTCATGTAACTTTAACAGTTGTAGAGAAAAGGGAATTTCAGCCAGAGTCATTTGTATGCAATTAGTTCCTGGTGAAATTCCCTCTTCATCACCACAGTTAAAGTTGCAGGCACTATACTAGAGTAACCAGATACAAAAGAAGGCAGGGTCCCTGCAACTTTAACTGTGGTGATGAAGAGGTGATTTCACCAGGAACTAATTGCATACAAATGACACTGGCTGAAATTCCCTTTTCTCTACAACTGTTAAAGTTACATGAGCCCTGTCCTCCTTTTCATACGGTCAGCCTTTCCCCATCCATCCCAATGCACATACCCTTATCAGGTTCCCAGCAAAAGCCTAAGTTCTTTTTTTGACTCCCATTATGGTCTTTTAGACTGCAATTTTGGCTGAGGATTCACTTCAACCTATTCCTTCTCTTCTGTCATTTATCTATATGTTATATTTTATTTATTTTATTTGGTTACGATCTTCACGGTTGTCAGACGCCCCGGGGCATGTGGCCCTGAAGGTGCCCTTTCACAAGTGTGTCTAGTGCAGCACTAACGCCTGCAGTTGAGGCTGGTGCTGCCAGGCCTTTACCAAACACTCGTCGCAACAGGTCTAACAGACTGAAGGTGGTGCCTGTGCCACCACATCACCTATATACTAGGCCCAGTCGTGAGCACCCCATCTCAAGACAAGCGCCACCACTTGAATAAGCCTGAGGAAAGGGCAAAAAACCCGCTACGTTTCCCCTCTCTGTGAGGGAACAAGGCGAAGACTTTGGGAAATAGGTTCTGCTTGTGGATTTTGTGAGCGAACGTTTTGTTTAGGTGTATCTCATTAACACCTATGTTGAAGCAGGTGAGTAATCCGAGCAAACAGGTGGTTTTACGGTAACAAACCAAAGAAAAGTTTATTGTACATGAACAGAACTTGGTTATTGTCAATGTAAACCAAACCTGCTTATTTCATTTAATATCACAACCAGTCTAGTCCCCTAGTAATATAATTCCTTTCACTCTACATAATAACTCCTGACAAACAACTACCCTTTTCTCTCCACACTCTCCTCCAACGAACTCCCCTCACCCTCCCTACCAACTGCTTTTATCCCTTTTTTAACTCCTCCCCCACTTTCCCCCCAGCATCATCAGCCACACCCAACTAGGCACTCTCTAGACCCACGCAGGACATACTTAGGCAACAGAACGTGGAGTAGCGCCACAGTGCCCTTTGGGAAAAAGCCTTGAAGGCTGTTGAAGCACCTGGGAGAGCCGTGGCCCAATCACACCCTCACTTGCAGCCTGAGGTGACTTTCCCTGCTCCATCAGAGCTGAGGATAGTCAAGTCTCCTCCTCCAGTTAAAAGTGCAGGCTATGCAGACCCCTGTGAAGAAAAGAAATCCCTTTTCTTCCCAGGCCAGCACGGAACTCTCAGCCAAGTTCCCCCACGCACCCACCTCCCGGTTCCCCGGCCAAGTAGCCCCAAGCCAGCCACTGGAAATAACCACACACAATTAAGGGCTGAAGAGTTTATTTAAAATCTATTCTATATAGGGCTCCAAGTTGTAAAATGCAAGCTAGGAAGAAAGGGGGGGGGGGAATAGGATGGAATTTGAGGTAGAAGTTAGCAGCAAAGCCATAAAACAATAAAACCATTAACCCACTCTAAATCACACTCCAGGGTGACAAGTCGTTTCCCTGGAACGTGCCAGGCCTGGAAAATAGAAACTCTATTTCCCCAGCATCTCTTTGCTGGAAGGGATCTCTCCATTCTCGCACCAGTCCAGGAAAAGATGACCTTCCCTCGGTGGGTAGTCCCTTTATCCCTTTTTGGGTAAGCTGGTACTGTGACCAACCCGAACCAATCCTCAACTGACCAGCTCACACCACCAGCCCCCTCCTTTCGGAGGGCCGTTTCCCACAGCGAAAACTCTCACAGCTTCATCCAATTATCTCTGGCCTTGAGGTTCGTCCCTGGATGGCCCTCCCAAGATAACAGCAAGAGGCCCAGGTGGGAAGCACTGGGAACCAGCAACTCAAAGTCTTGTAACAACTCTCCTTCGAATTCCCCCCTCCTAACTCAGAGGCTGCAGTCCTCCTGCAAGGTTCCTGCAAGGCAGGCCACCAGGTCCCATCCCAACCAGCCCCTTTCTTCACACACCCCAACACTGAAAAGAACAGAATGAAGAACCTCGGCAGTGGGCCTTCTCTTTAGCAGCACCCACCTTCTGGAAAACCCTCGTGTGATTTGGGAGGTAGAAAAACTCCTCCTGAAAACATACCTTTTTACACAAGCTTTCCCTGGTTTTTAACTTAGCTGGTTTTCATATTGCTTTTTCAACTTTTAATGTTTTAAATTTATACTTGTTTTATGGTTTTTAATTGTGCACTGCCCAGAGATCTTCAGCTGATTGGCAGCATAAAAATGTAATAAAGGATTGACCTATTTATTTATTTAGTCAATCCTTGGTGAATTTAGATAGCAAACAATATGTCAAAAAAGTCAAGGACACTGAGAACTTCTGATCCATGGAAGAAAAAGAAGGAATTCAAGAGATCACAGGGCTTGCCAAAAAAGAGATCCCTGGTGATCCCTGCTCCTCTGCCTTTCTTAGACTCGTCCATTCTGATGGCACTGTCAATACCGATCCAATGCTTCTATGATTAAGGATCCCATTTCACCTTGGAATCGAAAGAGGTGGGGTTCATCCAGACATTCTCCATACTGTAGTCCATGTCAAAAGGACTATCGGTATCAACAATACTCACTGGTTTCCATCACATCTGATACCTACCTGTTAGAATACAAGGACAAAGTTTGTAGACTGAATCCATTACGAGAATGATCTCAATCATCTGTGGGAGCAGTGTGCAGAGTGGTCGTGTCTTGCATCATACACCTTATTGGGAGGATTGGCATAGTAGATACGACCAGGGCTACTATGACTGCATGTGATACCTTGGTGCTGTCTCCCTCAGTACCAGACTGCACCATCTGCTCCAGCTTCTAAGTAGACCCTTGATACATTCTTCCTGCCTTTACCACCACCAGTGCAAAGACTGCTAGTGCCTATTCCACATGGCTGAAACTTTTGGCCACATCCCAACATGATTCTATCTCCACTTCGCCATGATCCTCCAGTGACCTCAACATTGCGTTTACTGCAAATGGTACCCACCTCACTGGACTTAGTCTTTTTACCCAACATGATTTCCAAGTTCCATCTGAATCAGGATATAGTACTGCCAGCGTTTATTCAATCTCTGTCCTTGCCTTTGGAATTGACACTCCATACCCTCGATGTCCATAGGGCATTTGCTTTCTGCAAGGTCAGAATGGAGCCATTCCATCAGCCCCGAAGGCCTTCATATGGTACGGTGGCTCCCAGAAGGGATCACTGGTATCATCCCAGCATTTGGCATTGTGGGTGGTACAGACTCCAGGACTGGCATATGAGCTTGTCCACCTACAAAGAGTTTCAGCCACCTCATTCAGTAATGTGATATGCATCCGCAAACTTCCATCCCTAATGCAAAGATCTGAATAAAACAATTCAGAAGATCTCTCATTCAGAGACGAGCAAATATCCCAACAGTTTTTGAATTGAAAAAGCAGTCGTTACCCCTTTTAAGGACAAATCTTGTGCCAGCCTGGCCAGTATTTCCACACAATACTGCAGGGGTGTGCCAGATCCTCCGTCTCATCCAACGGCCTCCTGACGCATGTGGACAATCTCATGGAAGGACTCCCTTTCTTTTGGTCCGACCCGTCTCAAGTTGTTACGATGGATGTATCACTGTTCAGGTAGGGAGCTCACTGAGACAGACTGCAAGTCCACAGATTATATTACTGTAGAAGGGCCACCTACTCTCTCTTACCGCCCTTAGCACTAGTCTGGAATTTGTTAGTACAGTCACTACACACTCAACTTGAGGGCAAGCTACACCTGTCGTCTTTGAGGGAGGGGTACCCTTGCTGGGTTGCAGCCATCTACCTTTATCAGGCACTACCAACTTCATGTATGAGCACGCGAGGATTGCACCTTTGGATCAGCGTCCCTATTCACACGACTACAATAAGACACTGACCCTCCTCAAGTAAGACAACTTGTTACCCATATGTGTGATGCACAGAGACCACAAAGAAGAAAGACAGTTTGCTTACTTGTAGCTGTAGTTCTTCAATTGGTTATCTGTGCATTCACAAAAACAACCCATCATCCCCACTTCAGTGTCATGCTCAAGTTCAATTTGGGGTATTGAAACTATTTATCCTTGGTTCTGAGGCCAAATGTCGATCTCAATGAACTGAGGGAATAAGCAAGAACCTAATAAAGACATGTGCCAAAAGCCTCAGCTATAGAAAATCCCCAAATTGAGGCTCCATGCAGGCGCAAAGCCCATATGGGTGGATGCACAAATGACCACTCAATGAACTACAGTTACAGGTAAGCAACCTGCTTTTATCTACCCCAAGATTCATCACATGTTAGAAACAAACCTGTGAGACTAGTGAAAAAGTGAAAAGTTAGTCCTACAGCAAGTGATAGCAGAAGTTCACATACTAAAGGTCACCTCAGTGATCAGCATCTTCAGATCATGTGGCTTCATGATATCTGGCAATTAGTATTTCGTTCTGTACAAGGACTATCTCCCAATACTTGCTAATGCCGTTTTTCACATATCTCCTAACATACAGAGGGGTTTCCCCCCATTTAAAAAATAATAATTTGTGTTTATTTTAAATATAACAGAAAATAAATCAGTCCCCTAACAATTGGGGTTTAAGCAGCTGTTACAGTTTTTGTGTGTGTGTGTTTTTAAATTTTTGATTTTATTTTAAATAACTTACAGAGTTACCTGTCATACCATTTAATCTCATGTTTTCAGGATCTCAAAACCTTTGTGTAGGGATGTGTCACCAGTTGCATACTGCATCAATGCTCCAGCATGCCCTATTTTCTTCCTATAGGGCACGGGAGGGGAACCTTTTTCCAGTCAAGGGCTGCATTATCTCAGGCGGAACATGTCAGGGGTCTCCTTTCCAGCAGTGAAGTGACCAGCCAAAGAGAGTGGGGACAGAATGTGAGTGGGGCCAAAGCAAAAGCTGCTTGGGATGAGCAATTCGCATGGACTAGACCTAACGGTACACAAAGACTCATCCATCCATAGGCACACACATATCCACACAGGCCCACGTAGATGCAGGCTGCTTGCTTACGGGCACACAAACGCAGGTGCTCAGAAAGCTGATGCCTTCTAGCTGCCAAATTCCTTGGTCATCTTTCTGAGCTCCTACATTTGCCTGCTTGCCTCCCTCCCTCCCTCTGTGTGTGTGTGTCATTCTCACTTTTGCAGGGGAGAACAAGAGACGAGAAGCAGGCTGGCAGACACAAGTGGGGACATCCTGCAGCTAGAGTGTGTGTCAGGTAGGAGGCGCGGCCTGGAGACAGCCCTGCAAGCCACATTCAGAGGCTGGGTAGCCTGCATTTGGGCAGCAGTCCAAGAGGTAACCCACCCAGCTTATAGGATTCAATGGTTCCGACTTTTAACGCATAAAGCCCTAAATGCGCAAATCATTCCAAAATGTAACTCCCCATGGTAAAAGTTAATATAGCCCCCAAATAAGCCTTTCCCCAGTCATGAAGATCCATCTTGGCAGCAGTAAGACTTGCTTTGACTGTGAACTGCCTCTCACTTTGCCAAGACTTGGAGCTTATCCTGCTTGTGACATCATCCATGACATCAGAATCTTGTGCTTGCATCCATCCTAGACTGTCACCATGCCAACAGCAGTGGCCAGTAAACCTCTGCAACTAGGTAACCATCAGCCTGACTCACCAGCAACTTTGAGGTTTAATTGCATAACCTAAGGCTGAAGTAAACTTTTGTGGATTAAATCCAATGTCACCTGAGTAGACTTCCCTTTCTGCAATGGGAACAAAATGCCAAAAATCCCAACTATACCAACAACACCTTTTATCAACTCAGGTTGATATACCAGCTGTAACCCGATTTGGGCAGAGATAGTCTGGTGACATTGATCCATGCTCTAGCAACCTCCCAGTTAGATTACTGAAACGCATTGTACTTGGGGCTACCTTTGAAGACGGTTCAAAAACGTGAGTTAGTTCAAAACAGAGCTGCTAGTTTAATAACTGGGACTGGCCAATATGATCATATAATGCCAGTGCTGTTAGCTGTACTGTCTTCCAGTTTGTTTCCAAGTTAAATTCAAGGTGTTGGTGTTGACCTTTAAAGCCCTAAACAGCCTGGGACCACTGTATCTAAAACTGACTCCTGTACCTGTTCAGATACTTTGGTCGCCTTGGAGGGTCTCTTCTGGGTGCTCCCACCAAAGGAATCTAGATGGGTAGCTATGAGAGAGAGGGCCTTCTAAGCAGTGCCCCCCCTTATGGAATGAATTGCCCAAAGAGGTTCACTTGGTACCCATGGTGTTATCTTTTTGGTGCCAGGCAAAGACATTTCTTTTCTCCCAGGCATTTTAGATACCATTTTTATGGCTATTTTATCCATTCCTGTGCTGTTTATTGTTTTGTATTATGTTGTATTTTGTTCTTTTAAATACTTGTATTGCGTTTATAGGTTTTTAACTGTTTGTAATCTGCCTAGAGAACATTAGTTATTGGGCAGATTAGAAATGTAATTAATGAATTAAATAAACCTAACTGTGCATATCTTCGGCTGGATCTGAGAGGGTCAAACACCAACACTGATTTCAAAACATCGTTCTTCCGATTATCATCAAAGTTTACATTGCGGGTTTTAAAATTTCAGTAAATTTTAAACTTTTTTGAATTCCCCCCAAATTAGATGAATAGCGGCATATTTGCTGCCCATGGTTTGGTTGGATGGGTCAATATTATACAGAACTGGATACAACATGCAACAGTTATAAAGTCACATTTTGGGTTCTGTTTCTTGCGCATATGAGAGGGTGATAGAATGCTGGGATTTGGCAGGCAGACATACAACAAGTCAATCAGAGGCACACACATCCAGTTTGAATACAATGTTTGATTTTATTAACATATTTGGGGGGAAATATTCCTTATTTAGTGGAATGCCTTTTGGAGAAAAAATAAGAAATGTAGCCATTGTATAAGCATACACAAATTTTCACTTAGATGTGTTGACATCCAATTAACTATGGCATGATCCAATCCTTATATGGGGGAAGGAGGGGGGGGGCGGGTAGCATACCTGAATGCTGGGTGCTTTGTGCCAGACCAACGAAGAAGTTGTCCTCTCTTAATAATACAGCATCCACCAAATTAAAATCAGAAAACTGAGGGTGGGGGAAGAGGAAGAAGCTAGATACATTGGCGCATTCTGGATCCAGTCATTACTGAATGTACTGGCATGTTCTGGCCAGTTGTGTCTTCACATGATTCAGCTGCAAGCAGCCTCCATTGGCTGCTGGGTACCTGCTGGGGGGTGCAGAGGGATTTTTCCTTGGGTGCATTGGTGCACCTGGCATGGTGTAATTTCTCTGCATCCAGAGGTACTAGAAGCTATTGTTAACCACATCCAGCCTCCAAGCCACTACAAAAGTAGCTGTAGTCAGTGGGATTTAATTTATCTCTTCTGTAAAATATTACATTATAACCAGTATATATGATTTTATACAGTTATTCCACTTATCAGGTTATGTACATTTTAAATAAGGCAGCAGGTTGAATAACAAGGAAAAAATGAGTTTGATAGCAACATGATGTTCCGCAGCAAAAGTAATCACTGGTTTTCCAGGGTCATCTCCCGAAGGAAAGTTCAAGTCAGTCTCTGACAGACCCGCTCTCTGAAGGGAGCCCTTCTGATTTCCTCCACTCTGCCAGGCGCTTCTTGAACCATTTCTGGAAAAACAAAGAAACATGGCAAGATAAATACAGAGAACTGGAGATGTCTAGCCCTATACATTGGGATGAAGGCATAGGATGATAAAATCAGCCAGGTAAGCTCATATTGGGGAAGGCTGGTGTAGAATGTCTCCCCACCCAAAGTCATCTTTGCTCATTGCAGCTGCTAGCAAAGTTACAAAAACTCACTAAACAACATGGCTGGGGTTGGGAAACATACTCACCACAAGAGTACCAAATCCAGTCAGGCCAGCTCTGTGTTGCTCAAAATCTCATTGTGTGATTGCCCCAAACTGTATGTGCAAATTTACTCCATTGAAATAAAACGAAACCAAATGACCTGATTCACGCATAATGACAGTGCAGGGTTTAGATGTAATGACAACCCATGATTCAATGACAACTCATGATTCAATGACAACTCATGCTCAATCCATAATATGGATTGAACATGAGTTGTTATTGAATTATGGGTTGTTGTTACATCTGAACTTGATTTAACTATGGGTTGTTTACCACAAACAACTCAGAGTTCACAACTCAACAACAAACCATGTGTTGTCTGCCTGGGTTGTTTGTGGTTAACAACAAATAGTTAAACCATAATGCAGGGCTCGCACATTAACAACAACCCACAATTCAACTACACACCATACTCTGGGTTGTCATTACGTCTGAACCAGGCCATAGATGCCATAATGAGGCAGCCACATTATTTCATTCACATATTTCCGCTATTCATGTATATTCTATAAGGGTAGGGTAGGATGGGGGTGCAGCAGGTCCAATTTTAATATGAAGGGGCCTGGAATTTCTTCCCTTGTCCTCTTTACCTTCCTATGGGCCTGTTCAGATGACATGCTAAGCCATGGTGAGGTCGCTAAACCTTTTGCAGCAAATGATTAGTGAACACGTTTAAACCATGGTCATGTAGCTACCATGGTTAGGAATGGTCACGTGCTAAGTCATGGTTCACATGACGTTAGGCTGACCATATGAAAAGGAGGACAGAGCTCATGTAACTTTAACAGTTGTAGAGAAGAGGGAATTTCAGCTGGTGTCATTTGTATGCAATTTGTACCTGGTGAAATTCCCTCTTCATTACAACAGTTAAAGCTGCAGGGGCCCTGCCCTCTTTTGTATCTGGTCACTCTAGTATAGTGCATGCACCTTTAATTGCTTTGATGAAGAGGTGATTTCACCAGGTACTAATTGCATACAAATGACGCCAGCTGAAATTCCCTTTTCTCTGCAACTGTTAAAGTTACATGGGTCCTGTCCTCCTTTTCATATGGTCAGCCTACATGACGTGCTAAGCCATAATGTTTTGCTCAAAGTGCTTAACCACCATGGCTTAGCATGTCGTCTGAACAGGGCCAATAATTCATCACTACAGGCACTTAACCCCCCAGCCTATTTGCAATAACAGAAATTAGCCCAGGCTGGGAAGAAAACTCCTGTTAGCAATGGAGACAGAAATCATGGGTCAGGCATTAACAAACGCAACAGCCCTTGCTTGCCACATCTTGTTTGGCCCTGAGGCCACATGGGGCAATGTAAAAGTTCTCTCTGTGGAGCCTGGTAAAGTTCCATTCACATGTACAAGTCACCACCTGCTGCTGTAGCTATCGAGTGGTGAACATGCCTATCTGGACCAGCCTATAGTAAATGAATGGCAAACACACTGGGTGCATATACTGTGGGGAAGAAAGGAAAGAAGTTCTGCAAGTCCTGAGCCTAATGAAGAGGCGCCTCCTGCAGGCCTGGATTCTGGGGCTGGGGCAGGCCTTCCTGCTCTGTCACTCAGGCGCTCACCAGCGTCTCTTCCTCCGTCAGCCCTGCCTCAGCAGCAATAAGGCAAAGGGTGGCTGGGTCAGGGTGCTTGTTCACTTTGTTGAAGTTATACTCCAAAATCTCCAACTGTTCCTCTGTGGGGCTGGCAGCATTTTGCGTGGACATCTTCTCCTTGCACGAGTTTGATGGCAACAGCGAGCTAGAGAGAAAGGCACACAGGCGCTAGAGTTAGACCCTGCCCAAAGTTTAACACCTGACTCTTCCTTTTGATACAGCAGACAAAGATTATGGACAAATACTCCTTTTGCCATTCAGCATTTAAACGTGAAACGCTGAATCTGAAATTTGCATTTTGAATGTAAACTCCCCTCCATATAGTTCAATGTTTGAGTGCTTGAGTCTCACTGGCAACTCTTTATTGTTTTGAATTTTGCATGGGTCTAATATGAAATCTCATAAGCTGTCAACTTTAAAATGCTAGCCAATATTGCATGTTAATGATCAACTGAAGTCATTTTACATTTTATCTCTGCTCTAAGGCACCATCAAATCCTAAATACTATTACATGACAACTATAAAAAAGCGGACAATTATCAACTGTTCAAATATTAATACTGAAATTAAGTACAGCTGGATGCAAACACAAATATAAAATATTCTGTAAATATTCGCCATCTAGTGAATATTCATTAAAATTAGCTCAGGGGAATTTTGTACAAGATTCTGAGGAAAGTTTATCCTGTGAATGACCATAATATCAGAAGAATATAGCTCTGGCATCTACACATGATACTGGAGAACTCTAAAAGGTGTTGCTTGATTACAAGATTATTTCTGTAAACCCCTAAACCTGATATTTCCATTAAAACCATGATTTCTGAAAATCAAGACATTGTTTCAAACTGCAAAGATTAAAATATGTCGATCAATAAGTCCTTGTTTCACTTGAGGCAGATCTATGTCATATTTTATATTTACTGTTGTTCCCTGCCTCGATCCAAACGGAGAGGCGGGTAAGAAATATTATTATTATTATTTATTATTATTATTATTATTACATCACAGACTTAACCTGGTTGGGCCGTCATTCAAGAAATCCCGGGAACTGTAGTTGTGTGAAGGGGACAAGGAATCCCTAACACAGAATTCTCTGTGCTCTCACTAAGCTACAATTCCCAGGTGTCTTTGAGGAAAGTCATGAAAGTAAAACTGGTGTATAACTGCTTACATTTGTATGATATAAGCATTTCCCAGATGGAGGGCTCCTAGTACTACAAGCCCTGCCCTTCCACTGTGAGCTACAAGCGGAATTTCAATTGACTGTCAACACCAGGGGTCTAGAGTATTTTTTTTAAGGTGCGTTCATCTCACAATGGTCTGTCCAAATGGTGGCCATGACGTTGCCATGTGGGCAGAGTTGTACCCTCCCCTTTCTCCACCCCTCTCTGCTAACCACACACACCCATCTCCCTACAGTTTGAAGCAGGTGCTTTTCAGTACCATTTTAGCTGCATATTTTATGTGTGCATGTGCATTTTACAGTTTTTGAAGTAGCATAAAGATTAAAAGGTTTTTTCAAAATACTGCCTGCAGCACAGGGTTATGGGATTGAAGCCAAGCTTACTTCCAAGTATATATGGTTATGGATCAGGTTATAAGTCTAGCCAATTTCAACTGAGAAAATCCCATCTCTATTCTAGTCAATTTCACAGCGTGATCTAACCAGACAACCCTATCTAGTCAATTTCACAAAGATACTAGGCTTGATTTTCCCTGCTTGTTAGTTTGCTCTGAAATTGGAATTGTACTGCCAGCACTAGAGAAAGTAGGGGAATCCCTAACACATCATCCACCTTCTCCAGGGACAACTCCTTCCACTGTGCTTCAATTGCTTATTTTTCTATCTAGAAATTGTGCTACTATTCTGCTCAATGGATTTTCTGTGGTAAGAAAAAAAGCTGGAAAAAGCAGTGGGAAAACATGGGAGGATTACAACTGGTTGATTACGAACTTTTGTACATGAGGCTGTTAGTCGATTGTATTTACTTTTGGTTTTATCACAGAATTATGATCCAAGCACTATATGAAGAGCATTTTCTTTCCTGCTTTTCTGCTACATAAGCTCTAGGTGGCATTGTGGTATAACAGACTAGTGCAAATGCGTACGTGGAAAAAGCAATTTCTTTCGCTTTCACAATTAAATGCTGCATTTTCCATGTTCTAAAAAAACCCTCTCTCTGAAACTGTTATTTAGACAAAGAAGTGAAACTGGAGGGTCATGACTTTGTCTAAAGAAACCATAAACAACTGTGGGTAGGTAATGATGAGCACATGATAAATGCCTTGTGTAGAAAACCTCAGTAGAATTGCAAGAAGGAGGCATGGAATCATAGAATCATAGAATAGTAGAGTTGGAAGGGGCCTATAAGGCCATCGAGTCCAACCCCTTGTTCAATGCAGGAATCTACCTTAAAACATCCCTGTCAGATGGTTGTCCAGCTGCCTCTTGCATGCCTCTAATGTGGGAGAGCCCACCACCTCCCTAGGTAATGGGTTCCATTGTTGTATTGCTCTAACAGTCAGGAAGTTTTTCCTGATGTCCAGCCGGAATCTGGCTTCCTGTAATTTGAGCACATAATTCCGTGTCCTGCATTCTGGGTTGATCGAGAAGAGATCCTGGCCCTCCTCTGTGTGACAACCTTTCAGTATTTGAAGAGTGCTATCATGTCTCCCCTCAATCTTCTCTGCTCCAGGCTAAACATGCCTAGTTCTTTCAATCTCTAAACACCTGAAACTACTGGTAGATAGGCAAAGGGATATCACACAATTCAGATATTTGGGAAAGGACATCTGACCAGAGGGGGCTGTTTCCAGACCCACAGCAAATGTCTCCTTCTCAGTATCTTTTAAAATACAGCAATCTCTATAGCAGTAGCTCCTGCAGATGGGATGAAATTTGTTAGTAAAATAAGCAATCAAATATTCGGTGTGGTTATCAACAGATCTGTGCTTTAGTCGTTCAGTACCCACCTGCAACTGGCTCAATCATTGTGAAACTACTTACTGTAAAACATGTTGCTTGAAAGGCTTGATTCTATTAGCAATTAGCTAGGTAATTTCATTTAGCATTTCCTACTTCAGCTTTAGAAATTAGAATGACTGAAAGAATCAATCGACAAATATATAAATACCTTGCTGATATGACCTATAATCCTACTACGCCAGCAGCTGGTATGTCAGGGCAAACTCCGACATGAGGTAGTCACAATCCTCTGCACTCTCAACAGCAAAGTAGAAAGCACAGGACTAGCTGTAGAAGCAACACGCAACAGTGACAGCTACTCCCATAGATCCCCCGGCAATGCCTCAACCACCCACCAGTGACAACATTGTGCATCACTTCTGGCAGGAATGACACCAATCAACATGTGGCAACAGCATGATGCCATCATTATGTCACCCTAGCCATAGGTCTACGCCATCTGTGTATGTGCATTTGTGCAGACACACATTGCTCCCTCCCCAACAGAGTATCTGTCAGAGGCCTGAGACCAGATCACTCTCCGTCAGGCTCTGCTTCCTAGTTTGGTGCTAGAGTGAGATAGAAGCTTGAGCTTCTGATGATGTGATAAAGAGAGAGAATGTTAGGAAGTGGGTGTTCTATTTATAGATATGCTGTGCTAATTTTATGCATGTCAATCTGCATTTGAAACAGAATCCAAGAGTGTTGTTTATTATTTCCCCATTTATCTAAAAGGCTCTTGTGAAACAGGAATGTTTAACTCAAGAAGTAATTCACTAGGACAGAGAGAACATCTGTAGGGTTACCGGACTTCATGATTCCCTGAAGGCCTGCAATGTCTCATGTTTGTCTGCATATTTTATAGATCTATACCCCAGCTTTTGATCAAATGGCCTCCAAGACAGCTTACAGCATGTCAGAACAATACCGTTTGCTATCCGGAGAACAACAACTTTCTTTGCTCTTTCTGGACCAATGGGATTTGGCATCGTAGATTTGTTGGAGACAGAGGGCTTGTTTAGATTCATCTTCTGTTGAATCCATCAAGGCAATTCTTAGGTGAGAAGTTTTAGCTCAATGGTTAGAGTACATACTTTTGCACCCATTCAGCCTCCGGTGCTTCCAGTTAAAAGACCAGACATTCAGGTTGATAGGAAAGAGCCTTTTCTGCCTGAGCCCCTGGAAAACTGCTGCCGGTCATAGGAAACAATACTGAGCTGAGAGAATAGTCTGATCAGGCTTAAGGCATCTTCCTATGTTCTTAGGATTTAATTGCACAAGAGCTGCCAACTGCAGATGTCAGACAAATCCATACAGGGGATGGAGTTCAATTGGTTTTCCAAGGTTCAGCCCCACCCCGCCCCGCCCCAGACTTCATTCTGATTCCTGCTCTGGCGCCCTGCTCCATGTGCAGTGGGTCAGGCCAGTTTGTCGATTTTCTAGGCATTTTGTGCATCCCCCGCCCCACCCTACAGGTCCTGCAATTTGTGCAAATTTCTGATGAATTTGTGCCAATTCAGCCATAATTGGCACAAATTGCTCAGAAATGTCTGCAAATTGCAGAACCTGCAGGGGGGGGGGGAAATGTGCAAAAATGTTCCCGGGGTTTGGGGAAAAGCCCACAGTGGGGTTCACAAATGCAAATCAAATCCTTCATGCCACAGAATTCCATTGAGTCCAAAAGGAAACAGATTTCCCAATGTTGGACATTGCTCCCCCAACACTTTTTTTTTAAAGGAAAAGAGAGAGAGAGAGAGAGAGAGAGAGAGGTCCCCTCCACAGGATTCGCTTTTGCGCCCGGTTAGGAGATTATGCGCACTATCGCTGAAGTGCATTTACGCCTAATACCTCTGCACGAGAGGCGGCGACAAAAGGCGCTTCCCTCCCCTCCCCTTCCCTCCCCGCCGCTCCCCAGCTGGCTGGCTGGTAGGCTGTGGGCAGCAGGCGAGTGATCCTCCTCCTCCTCGCCTTCCTTTACCCCCTCTTCTTCCTCCTCCTCCTCCCGCCAGGCCCCCCGCCGCGGGTGCCGAGCAGGAGGCACCCCTCTTGCGGGGAAGGAGTTGCAGGCGGGCGGGCGGGTGCGGCTGCTTCGTCTCTGGGCGCCCGCCCGCCCGCCTGCGACTCCTTCCCCGCAAGCGCCTTGTGACAGCCTGATCCCCTCAGCAGGAGCCGGAGGACAGTGGAGAGAGAGGGGTGCGTGAGAGCTACTGGACGCTGCCAGGCACCTTTGGCTGCCTTGGAAATGTGGCTGCTTTCGTGACTGGAGGGAAACTGGCTGGCGACTGGGGGCTGAGGCGGTGGAGGAGGAGATGCAAATGGCAATACCACTCGAGAGGGGATGGGAAGCTGCTGCCGCCGCCGCTGCTCCTCGCGAGTCACGGCAGGCTCGAGCTGCCGAACTGTCCCTTCCGCTCACCGGAGCAGCAGCCCCCTCCTCATGCTGCTCCGGCGAGCGGAAGGGACAGTTCGGCAGCTCGAGCCCGCCGCGACTCACGAGGAGTGGCGACGGCGGCAGCAGCTTCCCATCAAAATGCGCTTTAATGGACGGAGCAAAAAAAAATTCGCTATTTAACGCGCATTCGATAATGCGCACAATCGGGGAGATAACACGCCTCTACGCCCCATTTGCGCTCCGCTGGTGTAGAGGTAAATTTTTTAATGAGACTTCAAAGAGCATTAAACCTCTCTTGTAGAGGCACAGAGTGATGGCTTCAGGAGGGGAAAATTTAGAGCAGTGAAAAGGTGTGGGGATAGGGCTGTTTAACCATTTCCTTGCCATCCTAAATCACCTTCCCAAATGCTATTTCTTCCATGGGGTTCAAAACAGATATTTGGGATTATCTTGATTTTTGCTAGGAGGAAAGGTCATTGGGGATCATTTGGTCTGGAGAACCTGAGGGAAGGTTAAGGATCCTCTCCCCATTGCGCTTGTCTCTGCTGCAAATCCTTCTCCCCCTCCCCCCAGCATTATAGGCCAGGCCAGCAGGTTTCCTAACCTCTGGAACCTACCTGAGTGCTTCTAGGCTGCTCTCCAAAAGTCATGATCCATTATTTGCAATTTCAATGTGACATACAAAAGTAAATGGGGTTCTCTATACACATTTTGTTCATCTCTAGCACCTGCTCCCTGTCACTGGGCAGCAGCTGTTTCATTAGGCTGCAGAGCAGGGAGAGATGGGAAGCAGCGTCATTGCATCAACCTTGCTGAAAGTCCAGCTCTGTTAGACTCCTTCCTCAACTCTCACCAGGCAGCAGCAGAAGTAGGGCAACATATAGCCATCATGACCAGGAGCCACAGATTGCCTTATCCTCCATGCATTTGTCTAATCCCCTTTTAAAGTTGTCCAAGCTGATGGCCATCTCTCCACCTTGTGGTGCTGAGGTCCATAGTTTAACTATGCGGCGAATCATCTATTTCAATGGGAATTCAGTAATATCAGTCTGTTCACATCAAGTGGTTCCTGCTGGCATAATTTGAAAATAGAATTGCTAAAGTGTATCATTACTAACAGTCTCTCTCTCTCTCTCTCTCTCTCTCTCTCTTCCCTGCCACTTTCCATTTTTCCCTCCCTCCCTAATAGTTTACTTTAATTGACTGAGAAGCTTTTCGCCCAGAGTACCTAAAGGATTTTGAAATTGTAGGCAAGCTACAGAACTACTGTATCAGGACTATTGCATCAGCTTTTCAGAAACAGCCCAATTGCAGCACGGAAAAACAAAGAAACTTTTTCAAGGTTAACCAAGAGGAACAAAACCACAAAAAGAAATCAATTCCATCTCCAAATCATCGGACGTGATGCTCTGTGGCAATATTTAAACCTCTGCACAGAGAGTGATACAGAAATAACACTGTGGAAACGTTCTGTGATCTTTAAAAGTGCTTTCTTTCTAATATACGTTACAAACAAAGCACCGAGTGGCACAATTGTGGTAGAAAGTCTGGCTTTGAGGTGCTTACTGCATGATTCATGCTCGATTTGGCCACAACAAAGGATGCAACGAAATGTGGACAGCAGGCCCCAATCCAGGCCCTGCTGATTCTTCTCTGTGTGCAGGAAATTTAAAGTAAAGCATGGTCAGGTAGAACAACCCACACACGCAATGCTGCCCTGCTGGAACTGTTAGTGTGTGCTTAGCTATTTACTTACAATATTTCTAGGCCATCTTTCAGAGCAAAAGCACCCCCCCCCACCAGCCCCTATTTTTCTTAAGCCATTTCCTCCCAGCAAGTGTTGCTTCTGGTGTCAGAGCCCCACCTGGAGAAGCAGTGGCTTTAAAAAAGCAGTTTGGAGAGGTGAAGGGCACACCTGGTAAGGTTTAGCTTTCTCCTCCTGCACTTTTAATCGACTGCACTTTTAATTGACCTCATGCCAGTTTGTCGGGATGTGGCAGTCTTCTGCACACAGGTAGATTGGCAGCATATCTCGTTTGGTTGGCAGCGCAGGCAGGCTCATGTCAATAAATGGTGACATCAGCCATTATGCATTCCCTATATAGAACCTGCAAAAATCAATACTGAAACCGCTGCAGCAAAGAACTCCATGGGGACCCTATAGAAGAGGTAGCATTTTAGAGATTGCCAGTAAAGAGCTGTGATTACCAAAGCATCAGTTGCTAAACAGTTTGATCACCAAGTCCAGTTCCCAGCTGATTGTATGTCTTTTTGGAAACAAATAGGGTGTTGCCCTCTATCTGCGTCCCCAGCCTGGTGCCCTCCAGAAATGTTGGATGATGGTTTCCAAAGGTCTTCTCTGCAGTGGCCCCGCACCTTTGGAACAAGCTCCCATGGGAGGTCCGCCATGCTCCATCATTGCAGGCTTTTAAGAAGGCATCGAAAATACATTATTTTACTGTGGCCTTCTCTTGATATGGCTACTGTTTCTGTTGCTATTGCCTTGTTGCTGGTGGCTTTATAGTTGGATTTTTATTGTTTTATTGCTATTTTATTGTGTTGGTTTTTCGGCTTTTAATCTTTTAGATGTTTTCATGTATTTTATTGTGGCAAGCTGCCTTGTGACGGCTTCTGCCCTGAAAGGTGGGCAAGAAATGTTTTAAATGAATAAAATAAAAATCACCTAGTCACCCCCATATTTGTGTTATAATCCGGCCACTCCAATGGTGGCTTTGAAATGGGTTCAGGAAAGGAGGGCTACGTGAGGACTCTTATCTTCCCTGCTCCCATCTCTATGGTATCTTCTTCCTCTTCCTTGAACTTGACAGGAAGCAGAAGGGGGTGCTATAATAACATCACTTCTGTATGTTTAATTGATTGGAAGTACCTTCTGTTTGAGACCAGAAGTGTTTTTTTTCCCAGAAGTGGCCAGATACTAAAGAAGGCGGTGCTGCTGCAGATTTAATTGTTGTGCTGAAGAGGGAATTTCACCAGGTGCTACACGCATACAAATGACACCCACTGAAATTCCCTTTTCTCTACAGCTGTTAAAGATACAGGAGTTCCGTCCTCCTTTTCATATGGTCACCCTACTCAGGGCAGTCTTTGTTTCTAACAGGCAAAGTTTTAAAACCAAAAGAGCTGACATTTTTAAAAATGCAAATACTAACACTGGGGTGGGTTGGTGGGGGATCCTGATAATAGGGATAAATGCCAAGTTCTACACCTAGGAAAAAGAAACCAAATGCACAGTTACAAGATGGGGGATACTTGGCTCAGCAATACAACAAGCGAGAAGGATCTTGGAATTGTTGTAGGTCACAAGCTGAATATGAGGCAACAGTGTGATGTGGCTGCAAAAAAAGCAAATGCTATTTTGGGCTGCACTAATAGAAGTATAGCTTCCAAATCACATGAGGTACTGGTCCCCCTCTATTTGGTCCTGGTTAGGCCTCATCTTGAGTTTTGCATGCAGTTCTGGGCACCACACTTCAAGAAGGATGCAGACAAGCTGGAGGAGGGCAACAGGGATGATCAGGGGTCTGGAAACAAAGCCCTATGAGGAGAGACTGAAAGAACTGGGCATGTTTAGCCTGGAGAAGAGAAGATTGAGGGGAGACATGATAGCACTCTTCAAATACTTGAAAGGTTGTCACACGGAGGAGGGCCAGGATCTCTTCTCAATCCAGAGTGCAGGACACGGAATAATGGGCTCAAGTTACAGGAAGCCAGATTCCGTCTGGACATCAGGAAAAGCTTCCTGATTGTTAGAGCAATATGACAATTGGAACAAATGACTTAGGGAGGTGGTGGGCTCTCCCACATTAGGGGCATTCAAGAGACAGCTGGACAACCATCTGTCAGGGATGCTTTGAGGCAGATTCCTGCACTGAGCAGGGAGTTGGATCCAATGGCTTATAGGCCCCTTCCAACTCTAGTTGTCTATGATTCTATGAATTATCCAAATTGCAGCATGGGTGGAGAGGGGAATTTAATTCTTTCCTCTACTGTTGCAATCTTGAAGAACCTTGGAATTGCTGTTTGCATTGGGAGGAAATTCCCCCATTGGCACTAATGGAGGATTTCCATCCCCACCCCCAGTTATATAAGAGGGATTTTCCACATGACTCCAGCAGGGGAAGAAAGGGTTAAGTTCCCCCTCCACACCTGCTGCAATACCAATAACACCACACACCCTAATGATGCTCTTTGCATTTTTAAAAAAACCTACATGTTAAATGCAAAGAAGCATTTAATGTCATGTCTAATTTGGCCCTTAGCTTTAAAACACGAAACTAAAGTTTTGCATAACAAAAATAAATAAATAAATAAATAAATGCAAATCCGAATGCTAAAAAATACAGAATAGAAGGATTTTTTTTCTCCTTGCCTGGAGATGACCCCCCCCCTTCATTTTCTGTTCCAATGCTTGCCCTAAAAAATATAGATTTATATAATTTCCGTAACCCATCGTATTCAAGCCAATGGTCATTAGCTACCTGCTAACAGTAACTGGTTGACCTGGCACTCTTGAGGATGAAACGGCTGAGGACACTGGGCCCATTCACCAAAAGTTGTTTAGGGGTTGTTCTGTCCCAGTTTTGAATAGAAACTTAATCTCCATTCTCCCTCCCTTCCAGGGAACACGGCTTTGTTACTTGCCCTTCTCTGTCAACACGATGCTCGCTCAGCTCCCCGCTTTGGCAGACCTTGTGTCCTGAGGAGAGAAGCGTTGTGCTGGGATACGAAGCCTTCCCCTTGCCCTTAAAGTAGGAGGAGGCCAAGTTCAGCTCTGCATGTTAATTTGCTGAATGGTGCCTGCAAAGAGGGCTGCGGCCACAGTGTCTTCTTCCAGGAAAGCCAAACTAGAGATGTGCTTAACTAGAGCTGTGTTTAACAGGGAAATGGTGGCCACTGAGTGGTTATCTGTATTAGAGTGACCAGATAAAATCCAGGTCAGGGCTCATGTAACTTTAACAGTTGTAGAGAAAAGGGAATTTCAGCCAGTGTCATTTGTATGTAATTAGTTCCTGGTGATATTCCCTCTTCATCACAACAGTTCAAGGTGCAGGCACTATACTAAAGTGACCATATACAAAAGAAGGCAGGGCCCCTGAAACTTTAACAGTTGTGATGAAGAGGGGATTTCACCAGGAACTAATTGCATACAAATGACACTGGCTGAAATTCCCTTTTCTCTACAACTGTTAAAGTTACATGAGCCCTGACCTGGATTTTATCTGGTCACCCTAGGTACCATAGCGGCCCTCTTCGTTCATTAATTCCTCACGCAAAGGGACACTGCGTGATTAAAAGCACTGCTGGCCCCACCCCTGGCGATACACAGCTCTCCCTGACTTGAGGTTGAGAAGCCTACAAAGCAAAAAGCCAGACCGGGAGGGGGCGATTTCAAATGGAGGTGTTGGTGGGTTGGGGAAAGGGTTAAGCCTCCCCTCTCCTCGCTGCTTCTCTGCTCCAAATCGCCCTCTCCCGAAACTGTTTTTCTGTGGCCTAAGAAGCTTGTCACACATCTCTGAAGGTATAGTGTACTTAGGCCCGAAAACTGATTTAATCATCATCCCAGTTTACATCATTTCCTTAGCGAGTAGAGCACTGGACACTTTCACGCCTGAGCGTTGTTGCGCTCATGTATCTTTCCACCTGTATCGCTACTATGCCAGTGGAATCTCCCTGCTGAAATTCCTGCTTTATCACAACAGTTAAAGTTGCAGGAGCTATACTAGAGTGACCAGATACAAATGAGGGCAGGGCTCCTGCAGCTTTAACTGTTATGATGAAGCAGGAATTTTGCCAGGTGCTGCATGCATGCAAATAACACCTGCTGAAATTCCCTTTTCTACACAACTGAGAAAGATACAGGAGCCCGATCCTCCTTTCCGTGTGGTCACCCTAAACAGGTAATGAAATGAGAGTACGTTCTAGGCGCACACGTCAAAGGCACAGATCTCTTTGCTTAAAAAGGGCAATACTTTGACCAATTTTGAAAACATTGCAAGGGTGACTTGGCAAAAAGACACCACCACAAATGCTCTTGAAATACCTTGGTGTGTAGTTTTGATCATTTGGTTTTGAATAGCTCCAAGAATGTGCCACTAAACCTTGCTGAGTATCCTGCGCCACCCCAACTGAAATCTGAAAAGGTGTGCCAGCGCATGTAGACAGCAGAGTTTAGTAGTTCTGAAATAGGATGCCTGGTCCCTTAAATTAGACCCACGTAGACGTCCCTACGAGCTTTTCTTACACAAGGCTGTTAATCAGTTGCTAATTTGCTGTACCTACTTTCGGTTTCTTCGCAGACCTGAAATCCGAGCACTAAACGAGGCACATTTCCTTTCCTGCTTTTCTACTACATAATCTCTAGGTGGCACTGTAATGTAGCAGAATGGCACAAATACCCAAGAGAGAATCGTGCTTTCTTTCTCTTTCACAATTAAATGCTGTATTTTCCTTGCTCTAAAAAAGCTTGCTGAAAGTGCTGTTTAGACACAGAAGCGAAAGTGGAGTTCACATTGTCGTCTAAAGAACAACAGCAAAACAACAACAACCATGACTAGGGCATGATGAGCACACGATAAATGCCTCGTGCAGAAACGTTCTACTAGGCCACCCTGGTACCTGCCTCAGCAAGCTTCCTCTGGAGGTTGACCTTGCTCTTAGCTTTTGTGCAGGCTGCCTAGGGAACAGTACCAGGGACATCAAACAAATATTACAGATCCAATGGCTTGTTTCAATGGCAGGCGTTTGGTGGGTGGTTGTTTTGTGGAAACAATGGCAGGCTTCTCATTATGCCGGGAAGAGAACCCTTTCGGTTAGGCTCTCTTTTCTTTCACCCTCTGTCATGATTTGACAAGTGTATACCTAAATAATGCATGCTTCTCCAGAATCCACCACCCTGCTGTGTCCGCACAGCCGTTCAATGGTCCATGGAACATGCTCCCTGCAACTCAGTGCTCAAGTTGCTGTTCTTAGCCTCTGTTTATTTCCTGCTCCTTCCATCCTCCACAGAACAAACTGTTGGCAAGCCCTATCCTTATGGAAAGGCGCACAGGGAACCTTCATAGGGAAACACATCCGTTCCCTCCACAGGAAACTACCACATGGGGTCTCATGCGACATAGCACCATATTTCACAGCGGTTCCCTGTGCTTTTACTCAATGCCTGGAAACAGCATAGGGACACCAGCAGAATGAGCCAGGGTGACAACAATAAACAAGCTGGATCCATCCGAAAGCATTGCTCCAAGCATGGCCTTTATATATGCAAGAGGAGGACCTCCTCTCAAGGTTTCTGTAGCTGACACCTGGTGGCTCCTTGGGAATGAAATATGTGCCACACCATGGCTACTTGGGTGAGGACTGAAGCTCTCACATTTGGAGGAACTCACACTGCTTCAAGATGAGCTTCGTCCTTTGTGGTGTGCACCTGCTCCCTCCTGCTCAGTTTGTATGCAGCCAATGAAACTTTTTCACAGAAGGTACTGTGCATGTTCCATATGCTCTTCTCACAAGGATGAATGGCTCCTCTGGAACTTCCAACGACTCAGGGTAGAGGGAGGCACAAAATAGTATTATGGAACACTCACAATACTTGATGTTTGGCAGGTTTCCCAAATTTGCCATTCATCTTTTGAATAGGTAAGAGAAATTTTAAATTCAACATTCCAGTTTCTATGTTGAATGTGAAATGGCATCTCCAAATTTGAAATGGGAACTTTTGGGACCTGTTGGCATCGCTCGGTTGCTTTTGAATGCATCAAATACGAATTCTCACACACTGTCAGGAGTCATAATTTCAATACCATTTCGTGCCAGCCATCTCATGCCTTTAGATAACAAATGCCATTACATGTCCCCTGTCCAAAGGCAGTAGAGAAATATTTGACTAACCATTATCAACATGGCGTGCTCCCATCAGTACATTTATGAAAATGTCCACAGGTGACCCTTACCTTTCCCCTCTCTGCTGTTTGTTACCCTTCCCTCGTCCTTTGAGTTTCTTGCTACTCTATGAGTGACATGCATTCGGCAGTGCTTTATAAAATAATCACAATAAGCACAATGTCAACAACAACAAGAACAACAGCAGCAGCAGCAGCAAAAGATAAGAGGAAAAAGCTCCCTGTCTTGGAACATGCCGTTTGGAAATACTTGTCACTCCTCCTGGGAGCTGTTTCCAAAAGATGCCCTGGCTTCCCTGCATGCTCCTAAGCCCTTGCCTTCTACTTCCATCAGAGCAGAAGCATCCCTGAGAGAACCATGAAGTTTAGTCTGGGCTTTAGGTCACAACAGTGCCTTGAGTTCAGTCTTGCACTTACCTGGGAAGCAACCGGATCTTCTTTAAGTAGCTGAGATCCCGGGTGAATGCTTAAGTACCTGTGCAGGCGGTTACCTCAAACAGCACTTTTATGCATGTGTGTGTGTGAATGAGTGTGTGTGTATGAATGAATGTGTGTGTGTCCGACAGGCAGGTATGTGTGACTTGAAAAACCTGCACCACAGGCAGGCTGAAACTCACGGCAGCTGCTTAGCTGTTCAGTCACTCTCCCTGCTGGCAATTCAGGTTTGGCAGTCAGTTTGCTTATGCAGGGAAATGTCTCCAAATATATCTGCTAAAGTCTTCTGGGTTGCAATTACCCCCCCCCCCCACTCTTCCCATAAAACGAAGCAGGGTGCCTTCTGAGCCGATGAAAGAGCAGGAGTAGAGGGTGCGGGTTCTTGGCTGTCCTCACTGACGACAGCCTATTGGGGAGAGAGGGAGAGTCTGACGAACAGAGAGAGTTGAAATGCTGCCTGCAGCCCTTCCAAGAATACCCTGCAGCTGAAGTAGCTTTCATGAATTCTGCTGGACTTTTGCCACTGCAAGTGTCATTCTGCCAGTTGCCCAATTAACCACAAGTTGTTTCCCTTTGGGGAAATGTGTATGTGAAGGGGAGACGGGTCTGTTGCAATTTCAGCTCCTCCACGAAAGCTGTTCACTCACTTGGCATCTGCACACCCTGACATCTCAGCTGAGCACGCCGGAACTTGGGAAGGTGTGTGCTCCGTGCCTGAATGCTGTCACATGTCGAGCGGAGGGAAACACGTGGGGTGACTTACCTGATTGGTACTTCAGGAACACACCTAGTGTGGGAGGAAAGGACCACTCCCTTGACATCGCTGCATGAGATACATGTAGCAGAAGCGGCGGTGAAAATCAACTGGTGCCAGCTGGCTTGGAAAAGGAATGGAGAGCAACGCCGTCAGCCAGAGTGCTTTTAAAAAGTCATTTGAAGATGCAGACTGGAGTAATTTTCTGGACACCTGAGAAATTGTTTCCTCCACACTGTATCTGGAAGGGTCATAGGATCATCAGAAGCTGCTTTATACTGAGTCAGACCATTGGTCCATCTAGCTCAGTATTGTCCAGTCTGAGTGCACAGACCCTTCAGGGTTTCAGGCAGGGGTCTTTCGCAGCCCTACCTGGAGAAGCCAGAGGTTGAACTTGGGACCGTCTGCATGCAAAGCGAATGTTCCTCCTCTCATGGAACTATAGCCCTTAGGGCTGGGCATCCGGTCAACCGAACAATTCCATATCATTAATTGGCAGGCTGATGGTTGTTAAATATGGCTTATAGTCAAGACAGCCCTTGTATTCTCTTTTTTAGTTTATCATAGTGATGCCCAATGATGCCACCAAGGCAGTCTTTGAGGTAGATGGCCAGGGCTCCCTCAGCAGGCAGCCCTCCAAACACATCAGGGCAAAAGTAAGTGAAGTAATACATGTTACCATTGAAAGGAGTATTAATTCCAGAGTCTAATGATAGGAACCACAACTCCCATCACTCCTAGCCAGCATAGCCAATGTTGAGGGATGATGGGAGTTGTAGGTCAAAACATCTGGAGGGCCACAAGTTGCCCCAGTCTAAAATGACCTAACTGCATCCCTGGTATTGTCTGATTGAGGGCCGTTATCACACAGGCGGTTTTAAGCACACCCACCTCTGCTTTGCTCCACTTCTTCAGCGCTGGGTTTGCATGACGTCGTCCCCTTCCTGCTGCTCTCTTGCCCTGAGATCACAGATTTTAGTTTCTGTTTCGATGTATCCCTCAAAGGGCAAAGTCCGTTTCAGGCAAATTCAACAGGCTGAGCTGAGGTATCGGAGCAAAACCGACCACGTGTGATTCAAAACACTAGATTTGCATAGGAAATGGAGGGGGAACCCACAGAAGCAATCCGGGGGGGGGGGATGGTGTGTGTGATAAAGGCCTTAATGGGGAACATATGAACCCCTTCTTCCCCAATCCTGCAGAATCACACAGGCACACCTGAGTTTTAGAGGCAGCCCCCCCTCTGCCCAGTATTTCTCTCCAGAGTTTCTGCCTGCACCCTTCCCAGTTAAGCCACATGCCAGAAGCCCTCCTGCTGACCGTGTGTGTAACTCCATCTTTGAAAGGAACAGGAAGACAAGGGGTCCAGGAAGGAAAGACACAGAAGCTGATGTCACAATGTGATGGCAGCAAGAACTTTTGTATTTACGGTGGGAAGCAGGAGCCTCCAAGTCATCATGGCTGGGGCTCTATACAGCTTCTGGGAAACACTAGAGAAGGCAGTCATTTTATAGGTAGTTGCATATGTTTATGCCTTTTGTTGCCCTTCTCATGTATCTCTTTCAGCCAGAGGCACAAACTCAATTTTGGATCTCCTCTCAGGGCCAACATTCCAGTGGTGGGCAGGGCCGAAAGCAAAAGGGCCACGGCTAAGATGCATAAATAAATAAATAAATAAATACCAGCAGTAACTAAGTACTACTAACTAAGTACTGGTAGCTCTTGCTACCAGTAACTAAACCTTAGGAGCGGCATTTCAACCTTTTAGAATGAGATAAAATGGCACAAAAGCTGACAAACCAACTATGATTAGTGATTGGGAGAAAGGGTGAGGCCAGGGAAAAGGGGATGTGGTCATGCAGAGAAGCCTGGGGAGCCAGATTTGGTCCCCAGGAGTGCCAGATTTGGCCCCTGGGCCTGAGGTTCCCCATCCCTGTCACAAAAGAATGCTGAATCCAGCCATTAGCAGTGCACATTGCACACAGAACTTGGAAGATCCACGAGGCCCTTTTGAAGCAGCTCTAGATTTTTTATTCTTGGAGTGATGTGGTGTGGTGCGGTGCAATGCAATTGCACTGAACTGAACTGGCATAACCATGAAAGCTTGGGTTGCATCTATCTGCAATGCAGAACACATCAGTCAGGCTGCCTCTACATGAGAGGTTTAAAGCTCTTTCAAGTCTCATTAAAAAATTTGCCTCTACATGAGCGGAGCGCAAATCGGGAGTTGAGGCGTGTTATCTATTCGATTATGTGCATTATCGAATGCGCGTTAAATAGTGAGTGTTATTTTGCTGCGGCCCGTTAAAGCGCATTTTGACTATGTGAACAAGCGATTCTCCGCATTAACTACTTCTAAAGCCCATTTCAAACAACCGGTAAGGCCACCAGTTGTGCACTCAATTACCTCCTGCGTACAGTCATTTACCATAAAGCACTTCTGAGAAGATGCGCATAATCGGAGAACCAGGCGTCAAACCGAATTCTTGTAGAGGGGGTCTACGTTAATATCAGAATGCATTGAATGTGCAAGCAACCTATTGCTCAGCACAGATTCTGCAGTCCAGGGATGCGTTGGCCCACATCTCATGGGTACTAACCTGGTGGGTACATGCTAGCTCAGATGTTTATTTGTATTGATTGATTGATTCATTTACTGCATTTCTATACCGCCCAATGGCCAAAGCTCTCTGGGCGGTTTACAAAAATTTAAACCATAAAAACCATTCAAATATAAAATGACAGTATAAAAACTTAATATAAAATACAGAATGAAAGCACAACTGTTGTAAATCACCGGCGTTAAACTTGATAAGCAGGAGGGAAACGTCAATAAAGAGTCCGTGGTCGAAAGCCGAAGTATCCGTAAGAAGCCAGGTCAAACAATACTGGGTTCAGGAAAGCGTCAAAGAGTAGTCGGGGTCTGGTCAAAGTCAGGCTAGGTCCAGGCAAGATCACGGAGCTGGTATGCAAGCAACGAAGATGAGGCACCAAGAAAAATAGTTGCTTCCAGCCTTGCTTCTGAGTTCTGGCATGTCTTTTATGGAGATGGTGGTAATTGGGAATTGTTGTCAGCTGCATTGTCCTTCAGCTAGCTTCTGCCTGTTCCCGTGAAGGGCCACTCCCCAAACACTCCCAGGCTCAGCTGTTCCTCCTTTCTGTTTAATTCCTCAAACTGAAGCACAACAACAACCAGGATAAAACCGAGCAGCCATGCAGAAATTAATACAGATTTTAAATACAAATTTAAACAAGGTTAAAAACCAAACTGAAGAACTGTTTAAATACTGAGAAAATAAGAAGGTCTTCACCTGGCGTTTAAAGGAGTATAATGTAGATGCCAGGCGAACCTCTCTAGGGAGCTCATTCCACAGCCAGGGTGCCACAGCAGAGAAGGCCCTCCTCCTGGTAGTCACCTGTCTCACTTCCTTTCGCAGGGGCTCATGGAGAAGGACCCCTGAAGATGATCTTAGGGTCCAGGCAGGTACATATGGGAGGAAGCATTCCTTCAGATAAACTGGCTTTGAATGTTAATATCAGCACTTTGAATCGGACCAGGACCTGGACCGGCAGCCAGTGAAGCTGGAAAAGGACTGACGTAATGGGTCTCATTGGCCAGTCCCCGTTAACAATTTGGCTGCTCTGTTTTGTACCAGTTGAAGTTTCCGGATCATTTTCAAAGGCAGCCCCATGTCTAAAGCATTGCAGTAATCCAAACGAGCATGGATAACTGTAGCTAGACTATCGCTGTCCAAATACAGGCACAGATGGTATATCAGCCTAAACTGATAAAAGGTGCTCATTGCCACCGAGTTCACCTGTGCCTTGAGTGACAGTTCTGGATCCAGGGGCACTCCCAAACTATGGAACTGATCCTTTAAGGGGAGTGCAACCCCCTCCAGAACAGGTTGAACATCACCTAGCTGGACAGACGAACCACCCACAAACAGTACCTCCATCTTGTCTTATTGGCCCTCATCCAGCCTATTATAGTGCCTAGGCACTGATTCAGAACAGCCACTGCCTCACCTGGTTTGATGAAAAGGAGAGGTAGAGCTGGGTGTCATCCGCATATTGATGACACCTCAGCCCACATCTCCGGATAACCTCTCCCAGCGGTTTCATGTAAATGTTGAACAGCATAGGAGATAAAATAGAACCCTGTGGAACCCCATGGCCAAGGTGCCATGGCACAGAGCAATAATCCCCCAGCACCACCTTCTGGAATCAGTTATCCAAGTAGGAGTGGAACCACTGCAACACAGTGCCTCCAACTCCCAGCCCAGACAACCTATCCAGAAGGATACCATGGTCGGTGGTATCGAACGCCGCTAAGAGGTCCAAGAGAATCAACAGGGTCGCACTCCCCATGTCCCTCTCCCAGCAAAGGTCATCCCACAGGGCGACCAAGGCAGTTTCCATTCCAAAACCAGGCCTGAAGCCTGACTGAAATGGATCTAGATAATCCATTTCATTCAAGATTGCCTGGAGTTGTCCTGCAACCACCCGCTCAAGCATCTTGCCCAGGAAGGGGATGTTAGCCACTTGTGATGTGAGCTGGTGGCAGGTGTCAACAACTGTTCAGATGCATGTGGGATTTTGTGCAACATAAATGTTTGCTACTCTGTGGACACCATTGCTAGAATAAAAACTCACCTTTGAATCCTGGATCCTGTCAGTCTTTTTTTTTTTTAAATCACTCTTGCATTTCTCCACAAAATGCAGGAGAAATGGCCCCCAGCACATACTGGCTGAAATTCAGGAGATGCTTTAAAATTCAGTAACGTATTGGTCAAAGTGTTAAACTGTTCTCCAGAATGGTTAAGATTTAGGAATGGATTTGCTCTCCAGGCAGAGTACTGGCTTTGATGGAGGAGATTTCTTCCAGTCCTCCTATAGCCTTGGTTCTAGATTGGTTTAAATGCTCCGATATTTACTCTGTTGAAGTAGTGTGAAAGCAACAGTTTTTTGGGTAGATGTTTTTGCAGATCTGAATCAAGCTCTTCCTTCAAGCAAATGCTCAGTCAGATTTGCCATTCACAGTTGATTTGGGGCCAGCTGCACTGCTAGTTTATCCCATCTCTGGCAGCCGAATGGATCCAGGGGTATTTTAGCAGTGAGATAAAAAGGGTGCAGTAAATGTCAGGGAAATGCTAAACTCTCTTTTCCCAGCCTCCCAAAACCCTTCCAGACTTGAGATCTGACCCTTGGGGCTGAAGGAATTCAGAGACTAATTTAATAGACTAGACTGGACTTATGTCTGGTTTTTATTACTGTACATTTCACTTTCGTCCCATTTTTCTCCCAAGCGTGTCACTGTGAGCCAAGTGTTTCCAGAGTAATTTTTGTGTGCTAACACTTTTACTGTACTGGAACCAATCTTGAGATAGTTCCTTTCTTCTTAATAGTGAAAGCAAAAATACATTTTGCCACTTCTCTAGTTTTAGGGATACTTACTGAAGCACCTTTCCTTTTTTTCTTTTTGCCTCCCCCAAGAACACCTAAAACCTGCCTACCTTTGCAATGCGTGCTTTGTCTGAGTTGTTGTTGTTTTTTAAGTGCTTCAGACTGGACTGTTTTCTATCAGTGTGGAGCACTGTAATTTAAAGGAAGAGGGCATCATTCTCTGGGCTTGCTTAAGAATCCCCTTCCTGCTGGATTCGACTAGAGGTCAATCTAGTCCTCATAAAAGTAACAAATGACCCCTGAGGTACACACTGCCACTATGGAGGTTCTAATCGGCTAACTTGGCTAATAGCCATAGATTGACCTCCGCTCTACAAATTCAAGGGATTGCTTCATGTGTGCCTTCTCCCTAAAGCAGAAGCATGGGCCATCCTCCCGGTGCTCCATTGGCACATGGCTTCAGATGAGGGCATGTGCCTCCATGTCTTCATAAGTAACGTGGGACGCAGTCCTTCAACAAAATTCCAATGCCATGACGCCTGTTTAGGAGCAGTGCTAGGCAACCGGAACAACGTCCCCTCCCCGTGGGGAAATTTTCCGGTGGAGTTACCCGATGGCTATAGGAAGTGTTGCATGAAGGAATAATGCTTTCAGTATGGGTGCAGTAAAGTTTGTTCAGAATAGTGCTAGGAGAACTCAAAGCATCAAAATTATGCCATTTGCTGGTTTTAACCTTTAGAACCCACCATGGCCTTGCAGCAACACATCTTCAAGGCCACTTTCCTCTCCCTCATCTTCTGGTACTGAGAGCAGAGCCCAGAGCAGGGATGTGGGTGGAGACAGGCAGCTGAGCTCAGGGGGTGTCCAACAATGGAGCTCAGCACTAAAGCTGCCTATTCACATGAAGAAGTACAGCTTTAAAAACAAAAGGCTGATGGCAAATCCCCAATCCTGCACCATGCTTTACTGGCAAGTTTTATAACAGCTTTTCCCAACACAGCGCCCCTCCAAGTAGGCCTCATAGGGGAGCAAGTCAGGGGGCCACCACTGAGAAGGCCCTCTCCCTTATTGCCATCCTCCGAGTCATAATGTTGTTTTATTTGTAAAGTGGCTCAAACAAACTGTATATGTTAATTTGTGTGTATATTTATGTATTATATTTTTAATTCACACAATAACAATTATAAGAAGGGTAGATGCCAAACATCTCACCATAGTGGGGAAGACTGTGACCAGGGGGCTGTCTATATATATACTCTGGAATCCCTAGGGTGGCTCCAAATCTGCGCTACATTGGTTATATGATGCAGCTCCCGATTCAAAGCCACCCCAGGCCAAAGAGCCAAAGATCCGCAGCAGAAAAGTCAGAGACTTACCCTGACTTTTCCTACCCAAGCAAGGTCAGTATGGCTCTTCTGCCATCTGTCCTTGCTCCGGCACTGCTCCGGGGGTGTTCCCGGGCAGAAGGCAACCATCCAATTGGTCACTGGAAGTTGCGGGAGGGGGAGGGGGTGAGCCTGGCGAGCCAAATGGCTGCCGGAAGGCCTGAGCTGCTGCCTCACCCAGTGGGGATTATTCGCCACCAACCCGTAGCAGTGATATCGTGGGTTTGGAGCAGCACCAACTCAGTGCCGTGAAGACAGCCCCCAGCAAGTGCTTTTTAATCAGTATTGAAGTGTTCTGATAACTGCTGGGGCACATTACATATTCCATATACCGCTTTTCTAGCATTATTTCCCACTTTTAATTCCGTATTATGAACAACACCACAACAGACGTCATTGTGTGCGCTACAGGGATCTATCCTCACCATGACAGGATCGTCTTGCTATGACACAAGGTGTAGATCTGGCCCCGCGAGCCATTTGCCTGCTCAGTCTACTGTCCAGGTGCTAACTGTGGATGGGCAACCTCAAGGCCCCTGCTGTTCTCCCTGCTTATGAACTTGACATAGACTGCTCTTCAAATTGAGGACTGCCCTCTGTAAAGCAGGTCATATGGTCACCCTATCGGTTTTGTTTTTGATTGCTGCTAGTCATTTAGCATACCGGAATACCCCGCCTCGATGGGCTCTCCCACACAAGAGGCATTCAGGAGGCAGCAGGACAGCCATCTGTCAGCTATGCTTTAAGATGGATTCCTGCATTGAGCAGGGGGTTGGACTCAATGGACTTATAGGCCCCTTCCAACTCTACTATTCTATGATTCTATGATTCTATGAAAGCATAGGTTCTACCACTGAGCTATGGTCCTTCCCCCAAGCAACTCTTGACAAATTTCACAAAGGGCACTTGCATTCAGAGATATTTTGAGAGATGGATGTTCTAACCCTGCACAGGGTTCAAGGACCCTGGCAAAGTGACATCAGGAGTCCCGTCATCTCTGTTGCCATGTTCATGGGGAACTTACTTCTGTGTTGATCTGGCAACTTCTGGTGGTGGCCATTTTCTCCAGGTGACCCTAGAAATTGAGTGGACTTCCAGGGCATTGTGGGTAACAACACCCATGCCACAAAAACATGACAGTCATTAAGTTGTTGTGGAAGTGATGATTTTTCCCATCACAGCTTTTAGGTCATTGTTGAAAGCAAAGTTGGCAACAGCCAGGAGTTAGTAACAGTGTTTTGTTTTGTTAAAAGAGAAGCTAGGACGGGTATCAGTGGTGAGTCCTGTCAAAGTGTTGGTGCTGGCAGCTGCTCAAGGATACCAAATGCTGACCCTACATATCCTGCCAGGCTACTCTAGTCCTCAGCTGAGCCTGGGTTGGTCTTTCACTCTTGGTACATCTCAGGCATGGACCATCATAATGCTGGCATGGGCTCTATTCTAAATGCACCGGTAACCAAAGTGGATGCTTAGGGCAGCAATATTTTTAGAGCACCAGTCAAGCAGTCTGTAATCTGAGAGGTGTGCTCTGGGAACCTTTACAATGCCTCATAGGGAACTTGAGCACAGCTTGTGGATGTGCCCAAGATTGAGGAGCCTGAGCAAGAGGGTGCTATTACACATGTGTCCTACTTGTGGTTGCAGGTTTCCCACAGACAGCTGGTTGGCTACTGTAGGAACAGAATGCTGGACGAAATGGACCTTTGGTCTGTCCAGAATGGCTCTTCTTATGCTCTTATGATGTTGGGGTACAGGTCATTCATGCAATGCAACATGAAGTGTTTGCATGGAATTCTCCTCTTTACAGCAAGTTCTGCTGACTAGGGCTATGGTGTTTAAAAAGCAGGCTCAAGTCCATGGAAAACATTCCTCAAGTGGTGAGTTAAGGTCTAGCTGGTGGTTCACCCTTGGAAACAGAATCCTTGATGAGATGTGTCCTTGATCTGATCCGGCAATGCTTCATTTCTCTTCTTGAAACCATTATATTCAGAAAGAGAATATGATTTATTCTGGGAGTACCAGATTCATTCATTCATTCATTCATTCATTCATTCATTCATTCATGACATTTATATTTTACCCAACACCACAAATTCTTTGGATAGCTTACAGAGTTGGAACAAACCACAGAGGCTGCCATTACCTTTAAGCCCTGCTTGTCTAAATTCCTTGGAGGTTTCTCGCTGGCCCCAAAGCCTCACCAAAAAGAGAGAGGAAATGCATCAAACCCCCCCCCCCACAAAAGAGGACACAGATTTGCATAATTTATATGTAGAGATACACATTTAGAAATAATTACTATAACTGAAATAGAAATGCAACACATCTCACCATAGTGGAGAAGGCTGTGACCAGGTGACCTGTGTGCTTGCTCTGCCTACTGCCCCAATACTAATGCTGATGGCCATCCAATGAAGCTGAATGGTGGGAGATCCAACACAGACAAACGGAAGAACTACTTTACATGATGTATAGTTAAACTATGACATCAATATACATGACCAGAGCAACGTCCTGGGCTGCTCGTGGGCCATCGCACCTGCCATTTTTTTAAAATAGAGAAGAGCATGGGGTCCTTTCCCCCACCATCCTGGGGATGGCAGCCATCCTTTCTGCCTTCCCCTGATGGGTCCGGAGCCACGCGGTGCAGCTCCAGGCCCATTTTGCTGCTGCGCTTATTTGTGTGTAAGCGTGGCAGCACCAGGGCGGGCAGGCACAACCTTAATTTTACATTCTTTTAAAATATTATCATCATGATTATTTCTCTTTCCTCGCTCGTGGCATTTTTTCTAGACAGACATGACGGGCTTTGCCAAGTCATGCTGTCCTGTACTACTACTACTATTATTATTATTATTATATTATTATTATATTATTATTATTATTATTATATTATTATTATTATTATCTTTGATTCTCTGAAGCGATGGTAAAAGCAATTTATGTGCACATCAAAGGCTTGCAAGCTTTACTGCCCTCGCCTCTGGCCGCTGCGAGATGGAGACTTTTCTCACTCCACCTTTTTACTACCTTCTAATGTAAAAAGAAGGAACCTTCTGGGAAGGGGAAATTCTTTCAAAGGCAACCAAAACTCTTTATAACAGCTACAGTTACAGATGTTTGGATGGGTCTTGTAGATCAGTAGCCCCCACAAGGAATCATCATCCTCATGGTTTATGGTAGTGTATACAACCAGCAGAATGCTTTTCTAGCTAGTACCACTTCAGCTGCAGATTAAGGGCTGCATGTTTCAAGGCTTCCTCTCCCCACCCTTGATAAATGGGCTGAGATTTGAACTAGGGATGTCCTAGCTCAAAGCTCAGTCTCTTACCTGTGACACTAGCTCACCAGTAGAACAACCTTGCCGCCCTTTAGCTGGTCCTCTAAATCCTCACAGCCTTCAAAGCTCTAAAGCTGCTGTCCTGGGGGGTGTTTGCATGGTGCTGCTTTGGTCCAGCATTCCCTTAAAACCCCGTGACATCGCAGTTGCGGAGAGGGGATAGTTATTCCCAGTGGCAGGAGGGAGCGCGGGCTTTCCAGCGGCTATTCGGCGTGCCAGTCTTGCTTCCTGCCCTCTGCCTGGCCTTCCCACACTTCTGGCAACCTATTAGTGGTTGTGATCTGCCTCCGAACATCTCCAACCCAAAGCCAAAGCAAGATCACCACCAACAGATTTTGGAAAGAAGGTGGTAACCTCGCAGCAAAGCAAAAAGTCACAGTAAGTTCCTGACTTTTTAAATCCACAGCTTTGGGGAAAAGCCCTGCGGTGACTGTGTGTTGGCAGCTGCGTCGTATAACCACCGCAGCACCTTGGGGTAAATAGGGTGCATACACAGCCCTCCAAGGCCTGCAGCAGTCAAGAAACGTGAGCTCAGAGAAACAGACTCCTGCACTTCTGGCAAACAATTACATCACAGAGCCAGATCTAAATCTTTGTTGTGCGGAATATATAACCCTCCCAGGGGCCAGGTCAAAACTGAGAACCAAATTCCAGCACTGACCTCAGACTTTCATTCTGGGCAATAGAAGTCTTCACTTTTCTCTAATCCTCTCTCTCTTAGCAGCAAGCTAAATAAAACAGAACAAAACATTCTTGACAAAAACACGTGCCAAACATGCTCTGCTACCGAAGCAAGCCTTATGCTAACTGGCCACATGTGGTGAAGTGGCTGGAACTTACCCCTGTGGATATGGGAGATCCAAACTCTAATAATCTGCAACTGCAACAAGATGGAGCAGCCATACAATGTGGCAGCCAGGTTCCAAGTGCGACACCATGTGATAAGCGCATAAACTGTGAAGAGCAGCATGTATTTCCAAATAGGGACACACACTGGAAGCTGCAATCGGCCACAGCTTCCTGGCATGAGTCCACTGCATGTTTAAGGATAAGTATCACCTGTTTATTTACTGGGGGAAACAATGGTGGGACCTGGCTGCCACAAACAGTGTGAAGCAACTCTAATCAGATGGACTTGGGTGCTCTCATGTTGTTAAATGGGCAAATAAGGGTTTTGAAGCACTATGCATGTCAAAAAGGGATATAAATGCAATTCTTAATATTATAGTTTTGGGGATGTATATTAACAGTTCATTTTGCCCTCGTTTCTTATGACATTATGTGCTCAAAAGCTTGCAGTCTTTTAAAAGACAAATTAATCCAGTTAAATGTAACATTGCGCCTACTTTGGATCATTCTGTAGATCCAACAGGGCTACACACACTGCTCGATGGTACACTCATTTTAAAATTATAATTTTGCTTAAAAAACAAAAATCTGAATAAAATTAAAGGAATGATTATTACAAAGGAGGAAAACAATGAATCTGTTTTGACATCATCTCCAGATTTTCAGCACGAAAACTTTCCGGTTTCCCACAAACCTATTACCTGCTTGTCTTCCTTGCTATGCTCTTACAAAATCAATGTTTTATCATGAATGGTCCATATAACCATTCAGGTAGTATTATTCTTCCACCTGGAGAGTCTACTCAGTATGTCTGCTGATAATGACTTCAATATTCACTCTAGATCTGATCTGTTAATTGCTTCTTTTAGATATCCTAACAGGGGAATTTGGAATTTGTGAGAGATGTCTAATCCAGTCATGTCTTTGATGATATTTAAGACTGCTTTCCACTATGTTTAAATCTTTGGACAGTTACACCTCTATTTTACTGCGTTGGAGATAATGGGCCATAGGACAATTCGTACAGGGAGGAGCAGAAGAGACATACACTTGGGTGATATCAGAGGAAAAATTCACAAATGATGCCAAAGCAAGGCCAAACTAGATGTAAGGGGACAGCCGTGGGGGGCGGGGGGCGGGAGGAGTCTGGGGTGTGTGTCTATTTTTTACATAAAAGAAGTGGATAGATGAGGGGAGAAAAGCATCTCTTCTGCCCCACTTACCTTGCTGTGATCCTTTGCTTGAAGCATGTTTTTCCTAGTCTAGTTGTGCTACTGGAGCTAAGGAGGCTGGACTAGGGAGAAAAGTGTGTGAAGCGATAGAATGCAGCAAAGTAAAGTGGCGGGGGGGGGGGTTGCTCCCCTCACCTGCACACGCCTTTTCTTGTACAAAATGGACCAGCCTTCCCACTCTATAGATGAACGGGGCAGACATGTGCATAAATAAACACGGCTACCTCATTGTGTCTAGTTTGGCCCTTAGAATCGCCTTGAACCGCCATAACAACAGGACTGCGAGCATCTTAGAGGTTAACAAGATATGTGCATGTGGCAATACTCTACTGCATCAGGTACATCTTAGACCTTGCTGTACTTCTGTGGCTCCAATACAAACCACTCCCAATAATGAAAGAATATATGAACCACAATGGGAAGGGTGTTACTGCGTAGAAAGAACCACACTAGCATCAGAGGCCAGATTGGGGGAGTGGTATTAGCGTGGCTCTTCCCAGTTGATCCTGTCCCTCCCATGGGGTTTCAATATTCTTTCATTAAGAAGAACAGAGGGAGATGAGACCACAGGGAAACAAAAGCCATCTCCCCCCAACACACCCACCCACAATGCAAGAATTGGGATGAGACACATTTTCACAAGGACCTTAGAAATGTCTTGCTCAACAATTATTGATCCACTCAGACCTCTCTTCTGTTGCATATAATATATGGTTTATTACTCACTCAGCGCCTTTAGGACGGTGAGCCACTTCCACAGGGCTTCTGCAGTTGACTTCAGTAGCCCCACCCAAGCTATTCTCTGTAATAACTGTGAGGATTGGATCACCAGTAGTATAACTAGGGTGGAGCAATAAAGGCGTAGGTGCCAAGTGGGCATCAGTGATCAAGAAATAGCCTGTTACATTATGTAATACATTATGTAGGAAATAATTGCCTATTTTTTTCAAAATGATGGACAAAAAGTCAAATATCAGATTGTCCAGACGCTTAGTGAGGGCAGCAGGCCCTGCAGCCTAACAAGTACGGTAAGCACCTCCCAGCCATTAAATACTGCTGTTGGTGAGAAGATGGGGAACATGTGACCTCAGACAGTAGCAGCCAGCACAGCTTCCTCATAACATCTTCTAAGCAGGGACAGTCTGTTTGAGCAGTGAGGACTTCAAATTTCAGGAGCAGCAATCCTTAACGACTCACAACTATTTCTTAACTCATCCCAGCGCCAGTTCCTGGGAAGGCAGAGAAATAGGAGCCTGCCCTGGGGATAGACGTAACTATTCCTCAGTAAATATCCTGGGTGGAGATTCTGTCAGAGATTTGTGCTCCTCTTTTTCTAGAAGGGCCTGTGTCTGTAGATCGAGGCAGTTAAGTATGCCAAAAATCACATACATTCAATTTCCCATTTCAGCTGGCACAGAAGAACATGAACTCCATCTTCAGTAATGAGAATTCCAGAAGCAACCTTTCTTTTAAAAGAACAAAGGTATACCTGATCCTGAAGTATTGTTCCCAAGGAGGTACATGTTCTGTTCCTCCGTGGGACATAAGGGAATACTCCATTTAGTTACCAAGAGCGCAATCAACAGGGGCGGAGGCTATAGTCCATTGTAGCTCTCTGATTCGTAAACTAAGAAGCAATGGCTGACCCTTATTTCTGAAAACATAAAGGCTAGCTGTACGTAATTCAGCTCTGCTTCTTGCCCTGGCCAGGACACATAGGTCCTGGAGTGGGCAGAGAGTAGACATAAAGAGAAACAAAGCCAGAATTTATGTTTTAAGAAATGGGGTCATCATTGCTTCTTTGTCCCAGAATGCTAGGTGTTATCCGATACCCGCAACATCTACCACTGGCTCATTCTGTTTGCAGTGACCATTTTGGAACTGAGCCTACTCTGCAGATTTCATGGATACAAGACCTGGCCTAAGTTTTGAACTTTCCTGTTGCATCCCTCATCCACCTAGCTTTGATGAAGAGTCCTGGAGTGCTTGAAATCTTGAACAACTTTTGGTGGCATCTTGGTTGGTCCTAATAAAGGCATTGCTTAACTGTGGTTTGGGGGTATCCCCTCCCCACAAATGTTGGATGTTTTAGTCATGGACTAGGCTGACCATATGAAAAGGAGGACAGGGCTCATGTAACTTTAACAGTTGTAGAGAAATGGGAATTTCAGCCGGTCTCATTTGTATGCAATTAATTCCTGGTGAAATTCCCTCATCATCACAGCAGTTAAACTTGCAGGGGCCCTGCCTTCTTTGTATATGGTAACTCTAGTATAGTGCCTGCAACTTTAACTATTGTGATGAAGAGGGAATTTCACCAGGAACTAATTGCATACAAATGATACCGGCTGAAATTCCCTTTTCTCTACAACTGTTAAAGTTACATGAGACTTGTCCTCCTTTTCATATGGTCAGCCTAACATAGCTATCTTTGTTTTTTTTATACAACTAAGGGCACAAGTCTATGGATGTCTAAACAGAAAAGAGTCCCGCAACTCCTAGTATTCTCAGCCAGCTGGTGGGGGAGTGCTGGGAGTTGTAGGGCTTTTTCTTGTTTAAATGTGCCTTAAATGTAACAGGTGAAGTGACCCAAGATACTGTGGGGGATAACCCTGGATCCATAGCATTCCCATCCCTGTCAAACCTTACAATGCATGGTCAGCAGGTATACTCAATGAAAGCTCCAGCTCTGCCTCCTGGTGGGCTTTGACACAGATTACAGAGCGCTTGTTTACCATGTTTTACAAGACCTGCTTCGGTTGCTGCTAGAGGCAGACAAAAAGCAAAGTTTGCAGTTAGTTCAAGCTGAAGATTTGTTATCACCATGGAGTATCATTAAAGCATTCGTTAGCTAGCATGTCCTGGTATTTGGTTTAACTTGGAAATATTGGTAACCAGATTAAGTGGGACATTAATCTCCTCTGTAAGGGAATCACAAAGCTATTTAACATGCAGGAAGCGATTCAGAGATCTATAGCAGGAAAAAGACTTCTCTGGATGAAAGAGCAAACAACCTTTCTTGGTTTACAGAACTTTCCCATTAGGCAGATTGGAGCTAGCTATACTTCTGTCCTAACAAAGAATTCTATGAATTCTCAAATAATAATAATAATAATAATAATAATAATAATAATAATAATAATAATAAATAAACCTGTACCACCTATAAAAGCTTAGCTTCCTGTCCAAGTTGGTTCAGTAAAATATATCACTATACTTGATGGATAAATCTCATTACTACCTCTCCTTTTCAATGTATCATTCCCTCTAATAGCAAATTTGGATGGTTGGGTGCCAATCATTTTGGAAGTTAAATAGGGCTGCCCCAAAATAAGTGGTTTATACATATTGAGAAATGTATCCCTTTTGTAAATTAAAAGAAAAAAAATGTGTGAATTTCTAGGACTTACAAATTGTTGATACCAGTTGAACCAACAGATATAAGGAAATTTAAAATAACTCACCCATTGCCTGGAGAGGAAACTTCCTGACTCATTTCCCCCCCTCTTCTCTTAGGAGCTGAGGATACACTGCAAATTTTTGTTGCAGGTCCCAACTTGTATCAGAATAGTTCCTGCAGTCCCATCATACCTAAGGGTCATGGCAGAAGATTTATGCCTCCTAACATAATGGTGTCCTTAAGTGCTGTTTAACATTCTCCCATGTCATGCCATGCAAACCTGAGCAGTGGGGTGAGTGTGAGGGTTAAAGGATGTCTGTTCTAAGGTTTAGCAAGGGTTATTTAAGCCTCACACAACCCCACTGCCCGGGTTCACACATAACAAGCTACTACAGCAACCATCGACTGGGGCTTGCATATTCAATATGTTGGCCAACACATGTTGTGGTACTCTGCAGGTTCATTAACCCACAGCAGCATGTGATGATGTGTGAACAGACCCAGTGAAGAGTTTTGGAGCCACTGATTTAAGTAAGGCCCACATAGATCTTATCCACTCTGCATTTTTCCTTTTTCTCCTGAAGGCAGGGCTGTGTTGTTCTTGGTCTCCGCATTGCATAGTTCAGAAGTGGGAGTTAACTTCATTGTGGAATGTCGAAAAGCAGCTTTCCTCACGTGGCTGAAGAAACATCTTTCAAATTGTGGTGAAGAAGGGTGGTTCAGCCTATCCAGCTGTTGTCAGTTGCAAGGTGCTTCTTGCACTAGGAAAGGCTCCTTGGCGTCTTTCCATGGGTGTAAATGTTTTGCTGTGGGTTTTGTGCATATTCTTTAACTTCTGATATTGATGGTTTCTGTCAAACCTGTTTGGGAGGGAGGCAGGCAAGCAGGCACTCTCCTTAATAGTCTAAGATAGTTATGATAGGGTGACCAGATAAAATCCAGGTCAGGGCTCACGTAACTTTAACAGTTGTAGAGAAAAGGGAATTTCAGCCAGTATCATTTGTATGCAATTAGTTCCTGGTGAAATTCCCTCTTCATCGCAACAGTTAAAGTTGCAGGGGCCCTGCCTTCTTTTGTATATGGTCACTATAGTATAGTGCCTGCAACTTTAACTGTTGTGATGAAGAGGGAATATCACCAGGTACTAATTGCATACAAAAGACACTGGCTGAAATTCCCCTTTCTCTACAACTGTTAAAGTTACATGAGCCCTGACCTGGATTTTATCTGGTCAGCCTAAGTTATGAACAATATTCTACTGTAGAACCCTGGGAGGGAAGGTAAAGGTCTACGAACTCCATATGCTAACATTGTTTTTGTGTGTGTTTCGAATTACCCTGCAGAAAATGCATGTATGTGTGAAGGCCTATATTGTAAAGAAAGCCTATGTCAAGCAGTGGGCAGTGAGTCGCAGCCAATTTCCCTCATGGAAAACGTTTCTTCCCCACTCCTTAATGTGCTCACCCATCCACCAGCAGTTCTCCTGGTTGTCCTACCCCAGCTATAGCCCTGCAAAGACAAACTCCAAGGGCCAGTGTATACTTCACACACAGACTGTGCTTCTTACCTGAACACGCCTACCTGCTGAGCTGAAGCCAGTAAAGAAAGAAGACATGTGCTGAAAAAATGGTGGTGCCCTGACTTTAGAGTGCTCTCCCCAGGGAGGCTCACTTTATGCTAGGGTGACCGGATAAAATCCAGGTCAGGGCTCATGTAACTTTAACAGTTGTAGAGAAAAGGGAATTTCAGCCAGTGTCATTTGTATGCAATTAGTTCCTGGTGAAATTCCCTCTTCATCACAACTGTTAAAGTTGCAGGGGCCCTGCATTCCTTTGTATATGGTCACTCTAGTATAGTGCCTGCAACTTTAACTGTTTTGATGAAGAGGGAATTTCACCAGGAACGAATTGCATACAAATGACACTGGCTGAAATTCCCTTTGCTCTACAATTGTTAAAGTTACAGGAGCCCTGACCTGGATTTTATCTGGTCAGCCTACTTTTATGCTCACCCACATATCTTCCCAGTGCCAGGTAAACACCTTCATTATTTTCCCAGGCTGGATTATTTTAAAATTATATTTATGCTGGTTTTAAAAGTATGCTGTCTTTAACTTTTATTTATTTATTTATTTATTTATTTAGTACATTTATATACCGCCCCATATCCAAAGCTGTCTGAGCGGTTTACAAAATTTTAAAAGACTGAACATTATAAAGTCAATATACAAAATTTTAAAATATAAAACATAAAAACAGTTGATATTTTAAACATTTTAAACTGCTACGCCTGGCCAAAAATTCAGTTAAAAACCTCAACTTAAGCTGTTAAAATGCCTGGGAGAAAAGCTTTGACTTGACGCCGAAAGGATAACAGTGTTGGCGCCAGGCGGGCCTCATCGGGGGGATCATTCCAAAATTGGGGGCCACCACAGAGAAGGCCCTCTCCCTTGCTGCCATCCTCCGAGCTTCCCTCGGAGTAGGCACCCGGAGGAGGACCTTAGATGTTGAGCGTAGTGTACGGGTTGGTTCATGTCGGGAGAGGCGTTCCATCAGGTATTGTAGTCCCAAACCATGTCAGGATTTATAGGTTAAAACCAGAACCTTGAATCAGGCTCAGAAACATACAGGCAGCCAATGCAAGCGGGCCAGAATTGGTCTTATATGTTCGAACCTTCTGGTTCCTGTTACCAATCTGGCAGCTGCATTTTGCACAAGCTGCAGCTTCTGAACCGTCTTCAAAGGCAGCCCCACATAGAGTGCACTGCAGTAATCTAACTTGGAGGTTACCAGAGCATGGACAACTGAAGCCAGATTATCCCTGTCCAGGTATAATGGGCCACCAACCGAAGTTGGTAGAAGGCACTCTGTGCCTCTGAGGCCACCTGAGCCTCAAGTGACAGAGATGGTTCTAGGAGAACCCCCAAGCTACAAACTTGCTCCTTCAAGGGGTGTGCAACCTCATCCACAACAGGTTGAAGACCCTCCATCCGGTCAGCAGAACCACCCACTAACAGTGTCTCAGTCTTGTCTGGACTGAGTTTCAGTTTATTAGCTCTCATCCAGTCCATTGTCACAGCCAAGCACCGGTTCAACACATCCACAGCCTCACCTTATGAAGATGAAAAGGAGAAATAGAGCTGCATGTCATCAGCGTACTGATGACAATGCACTCCAAAACTCCAGATGACCACACCCAACTGTTTCATGTAGATGTTGAAGAACATGGGGGACAAGACAGACCCCTGCGGACCCCCATACTGGAGAATCCACAGGGCCGAGCAATGTCCCCCAAGCACCACCTTCTTATGGGCAAGTATTCGTTATTTTATAGTGCTTTAAAGATTGTTGTAAACTGCCCTAACATGTTTGACAGGCAAGGTATAAACCTTAATAGGAAACAAACAAAGTAAACATGTACCAGAGAATCACGTGCATATACAAGTAGTTACACTGGTATTGAACTATGTGTACTGCTGCTTTCTCTTTGTCAATCATTCAGAACCCAGACAGACCTGGTTCCATGCAAGGGAAAAGATTTGCTGTCTCAGGAGGGAGAGCTAGCGGAGGTGTGGCTTCCACTCTGTCACAGGATGGTTTTGCAGGCAAGAAAATAATTCCCATGCTTGAAGAGAGATGAGTAAGCTCATTGTGTGAACTGATAATGCACAAATCTGATGCAGTGAGGGCCAATTCAAATATGCATGTTTATTGCATGAAATCAGAAGCATGTATGAACAATTTGGAACATCGTCATCAAGCCATCTTAGAGCAAACAATATGGACAAGAGTTTGCATATCACCTCACATAACCTCATACACGGTGTATTTCAACGGAGTTAGTTCACACATTCAGCATCTTCAACAGTTTAGTAAGGGGCAAACTACATATTACATGCAAACATATGTACCAACACCCCAATGGACTTTACTATTCTTTTTAAAGGATCTTTTTAGGATGTTTTAGGATTTTTTATGCAGTTTTAATAATATGTGTCATATTTTAATCAGTTTTATGTATTTTATCATGTTGTTGTTCCCCGCCTCGATCGAGACGGAGAGGCGGGTAAGAAATAAATTATTATTATTATTATTATTATTATTATTATTATTAAAAGAAAAGCAGTTTCAGGAATTTAATTATTTTTTTTTAATGGAATAGCTGGAGCTCACAGTTGGTGGTTGGGAATGTGGTATTTCCTCCCTAGTCCCTTTCTACTCCAATCCCCCCCTCCAATCAACATCTGGAACCTTGCAAGGTGAAAAGCAGAAACGTGCATGCTGGGAATTTGGAGTGGGGAAAAATAGTTGTGGAAAGGCCGAAGGATTCCTCCCTTCACTTTTCAATTTAAAATTGCTTCCTCCCAAAATGTTTTAAACATGTAATTACGCGCACACGTGAATAATTTAGCATCTATTTTGGAGTTCTATATTTTGATATTTTGTTCAACAAGGTAGACTAATGTCTGACAATGTAGACTTCTAAAGAAATACAGAATATCCAGTTATGACCCCTCAAGAAGCTAGGACAGCTTCTTAACCAATTGAGAGAAACAGGTCAATCCCATTATTTATCTCTGGCAAGTAGCCAGAAAAATGAGGGGTAAGTTAATTTTCCTTCATGGTGGCTGGATTTTCACTTCAGTTGGTATTTGAGTTTTCTTTCTTTTAATGTTTTTGTGCATGGCACACTGAGCAAAGGAGGCAACCAAATAAGAAGGAATAACCATGTGGCTCCTGTGCACAGTCAAAATGGCTGACTGGACCTCAGAACAGCCACTTGCGGATGCCATTTCAATCCCATCAGAAGAGGCTAGAAAGCTGGCTTGCCTCTACAGGACATGTCATAGTACTACTGAGGAAGGAGGGCAACAACATGGGGAGATTCTTGGTGGAAAGCAGTAATAGTGATTTTCCATGCAAGCCTTCCTGCCTCTCTGTGTGAGATAGAACATGTTTCTTCTGGACCTTATGTGTGTTTTGTTCCATTTCTGTATCTGCTCACCCTTTGTGTTCTCTCTGAATAACCATATGCCAAATGATAACATATCACCTATCTACATATAACCACTTGATAAACTTGTCATCTGTTTTGTACTGCATTATCTTACCACATTTCTGCACCCGATCAGAAATTCAGGGAGGCACCAATAGAGTGATAAGATTCTCCTCAATACTTGGCAGGACAAAACAGGCTACCCAATAATTGTTTGCACTCTTAGCTTTGCTTCCTGTGTATCTGTCTCTCATAACCTCCATGCCCCTTCTACATGCCTCTCATATTTTCTCTATCCCTCCTCCTCTGTACATGGCCTTTTGTCATGGAAGCACACTGTCTGTCTTGGTTAAATCAGCATTTTCCATATGTAAATAGCATGTTTACTAGAACTTCTCCTAAATGTTTAATTCCTTAACAATATATTGCACATACATGCATTATGCATGTGACTGGTCTATAGCTGACCTCACCTGCTTGAGTGACCTCATTTGCATATACTTTCATGTGACATAACTATAAACCTGAATTATGTTAGTTTGAACTGTGATGGCTTGTATCGTGTAGCTGGATTGTTGGTTGACAAGGGACTTGTAACCACATGCAAAAGCTGTACACCTTAGGGTTTAGGATTTAGGGATTTGCCCAGGTACCAGGTTCCCTCCACCCCCAAGAGTTGGCAATTCTATGCTAGGGCTAAATAAAATAAATCCCTTTCCTTAACATCTGAGAACTGGGGTACCTCTAGACGGGTGCTTTTGCCCGCTGTGGCTTCGGAGTGGCGGCAGTTCATTTACATGACGCTGCCGCCACTCTGAAGCCATCTAGGGGCAAAGCCCCAAAGCTCCGCTCTAAAAAAGTCGGGCATTTACTCTGACTTTTTTAGCTTGGAGCAATGCAACGACGGCATTTGCCGTCTGTCGCTCTTGCTCCAGAACTTCTGGTAGGCGTGCCACAGTCTATGGTGACCACTGATTGGTCGCCATGGGCTGGGCAGGGAAACTCACTGCACCACATCTACACCTCCACAGACCTCCCCCCTTCTTCCCCACCCCATTTTTAAAAGTTTTGTTTTAAAAAAACACCTTACCTTGGAAGACTGCCGCTTGTGCTTTGCTTGGCAGGCGCGATGGTGGCAGCAGGAAAGTCCGCCGTGGTGCTCCTTCTGCTGTAGATAGGCGGAAGGAGCGCAAATGCAGGGCATGATGCCTGCCACCGCCAGCGCGACGCCCTCCTGACACCGTGAAGATGAGGGCCTGAATTGCACCCAGTATTTAAAATGTAAGGCTCCTAACTGGTCTATTCAATAGGCCTGTTCAGACAATACTTCAGGCTCTGTGGTTAGCGAAAATGTCGTTCTCTGGGGTTACCACTAACCGCAAGCTGTGTTGTCGCACACAATACTTCAACCCATGCGTAGAGCCGCTAATCCTGCAGCAGATGGTCCAACTGTGGTTAGTGAGGAGCAGGGTTTAGCAAAACGCATCGCACAAGGCACCTTAATTGCTGCTGCTTAACCAAAAACCTTAACCAGCAGGTTTTAAGGTGTCTTCTGAACAGGCCCATCATCAGGCTCATCTTGCTTTCACCAGTGTTCAGCATATATCTTGGACTATTATTCGTTCAACAGTAACTCTGCTGAAATCAACAGTAGTGATATTTATTTCATTTCTATACTGCCCGATAGCTGAAGTTCTCTGGGTAGTTCACAAATGTCATGAAAAGCTGCAGATTCAACTTCAAGTGTTTTTTTTTTTCCCCAAGGGAGACTTGACTGTGTGTGTTCATGTGTGGGGAGGACTTTGAAAGATCTAAGTTTCTTCCATTTGGTCTTATAGTATTAAAGTATTAATTGCTCTGCTTTGTTTTTAAAGGACTGGGCACCCCCTTGTGGCTAAGCGAATTAAAACTGAAATAAACTAGCTGCTAAGTAATGCTGAACAGGCAAAAATTAGGGCTGCGAATAGAACCAGATTCGGGTCTGCGGATCGAGATCCAGAGACCCTCCTTTTCCCCATAGACTTGCAAGTCTATGGGGAAAAGGACTCACCACCCTCCCCCCACTGTCCCTGCTTACCTGCTGCCTCGCTGCCACCCACCATTCAGCGGACGGCAGCGGCAGAGGCAACGACAAGGCAGCAGGTAAGCAGGAAGGGTGGGGGGAGGATGGCAAGTCCAATGGACTCACCGCCAGCCTGGTGTCCCTGGGTGCCGGCTGTGCAGCCGACACCCAGGGACTTGGAAAGCCAATGGGCCCCAGATCTCCAGATCAATCCGATCCGGACCTCACCTGATCTGGTTTGGATCCTGGAGGTCCGGATCACCCCGATCCGGTCCAGATTTGGGATCCGGATCTGTTACCAGCCCTGGCAAAAATGCTCATTTCCTTCTTATTCAGCTTAAATTTTGGGTGCTTGGGAGGTTTATTTCCTCACCAATATTTATTGTTGCTAAAAATGTACTTCTTAATATATTAAACAGTCTAATTAAGATGCATTGAGAGGTTAGTTGACCAGCATAACGCAATGAAAGCTTTATATTTATTGTAACCTAAGGATGGAACCCTATATCTTCTTCCCTTTGAGAAAGCCCCACTGCGCTCAATAGGAGTTACTTCTTATTAGACAGGCATGGGATTGTACTGTAAATTAAGATTAAGATGCTGGGTTCATTAGATAAAATAGAATGGAGACAACTTTCAGAATTTCATACACATGGGTACCATGGGTACCAATTCACAGCATTATCAGCAATCTTCTGTTTAGGCGCATTTCTATTTTACCTCTTATTTATTCTATTGAAATCCCAAAAGCACGGGACACTTACTGCTAAGTGGACATGGGCTGTAAATCTATGTGTGCACAGAATTGCCACCCTAAAAGACAATGACTAGAGACATATCTAGAAAACCATAGATGCCTTATTTCTGTGTAGCATGTATAGGCTTAGTATTTGGGATGCTGATTTTAAGTTCTGCTTAGTGATCCAGTCTTGCAGAGGTCCGTCTGACTTATTTGTGAGTAGACCTGCTGCTCATGCGTATTTCAATAGACAGACTTCATACTATAAACAATGGAATTGGATTTTTCAGCCCTGGCCACTTTTGCCTGTGGAATGTGGTTCTAGAGATTCTCTGAAATCGACTAATGCTTGTAAATTATTAGTGGGAATGGTTGTCTTTATACCTACAAATAAGACCTCCTCCCTGTACTAAGGCTGCCCATGAGGAAAACAGGTCTTTCCCCCCACTTTTTTTTCAAGTAGAGGGAATGCTATACTTTGTATAACATTGAGCCACTTTTAGATACTGCATTTTACTGATTTTTATCTTGCTTCTGATGTTTTCCTCTGTTATTTTATGGATCTTTTGCTGTTTCAATAGGGGGACAATGCCAATTGTTGGGTCTGGAGATTGTAGTGGTATTCAAGAGGAGCTTGGGCCTTGAGAAAGGTTCTTCCCCTGAAAGTAAAATACTCCACTGATTTCTGGTGGGCAAATGATCTTATAGTCTAAATGAATGTATTTGAAGAAAAGACAGAATGTGAACCACAATTAAGATGAGAAAGAATAGGAGTATCCATTATGGGGCAGAGGTGGAATAAGGGAAGGAGGCAGAGGCTAAGGACAATACAGCAGCAATAGCAATTTTCTCCCCTACCGTGTCCACATAATGTTGTCAAGAGGAACTGTTCCAGATGAACCGTTCATTGAAATGAAACCATAGCATAGTCCAACTAGCACTTAACTTGCTGCAATATATTTTCCAACCACTGCAAGGGTAAAATCCCTTGCATCCAGAACGATAGACACATTTCGAGTCCAAATCTGATGGGTCACTCCCCCTTTATTTTAATCATTTGCAGCCTGCCATAACTCTTGGTGGATACCTAAATAACGAACTGTTTTAAGAGTCATTACACCTCCCTGATACAACCTAATAACTGTAGTTCTGAGGAAATAGCATTTCCATTTGAGTCTCACAAAGCTTCCATAAAGATTTTACTAATGCTGTTCCAAGGACTATGTAGCTATGTACGTGACTTCTTCAAAAATGTTTACTGCCAGGATCCTTTAGGGAAAACCATGACAGTAAAATAGCCTAAAACCCAATACATTAGAAGCATAGATATTCCCCCCCAGTGTTGCTGGCTCTGTCAATGTGTCTAACAGCTGTGTAAGTTTGCTTGAAGGCTTCACTGTATCAAACTTAGGGCTATTCCAAACCATAGCACAGGTCAGTGTGCTAGTAAATAATAAAATATCAAAACCACAACCTGTTCTTTCAATAAAACACCTGTAATAAGCAAATTCAGAAGTTAGTTAAGAACAAATGAGCTGCCTTTAATTTTAGCAGCTTGGAAGGCACATTTCAAATATGGTTTCAACTTCTATGCAGGTTACATATGTTTTCTCTTCTTTGAAGCTAACCTTATGAGCATGAAGCCGTATAGGCAATTTGAATATTCCTTTCATGTTCTCTGAAAGAGAAAGAAAGAGGGAATGTTAGATATATTAGGGTGCTTACAGACTGGGTAATGCTAAGAACTGCCAATCATTGTTGTTCTACTGCAAGCTACATGTAGAATTAAAGTTGGTGGAGATGGGATCAACAGAACTTTGTGTAAACATGTTGCTATATTCCATTCATACTACTTGTGATGACATAGAAACGTGGGCAGGAAAGGTACAATTCTGAGCAGGTCACTTCAAACAAAAATCAGTGTTTTACTCAGTGTTTAATTTGTGCTTGAAGCACCTTATTTAGGTACCATTGCACAATAACTTTTTTAAGCTATACTAAATTAAGCAACTGGCACACAGATAAAACATTAATCCGGTACTAAAATGACATTGGGTTAGATCTAACGCTAGTCATGCGCTATTGCAGAATGGAAAGAACTCCTAAAATAGAATAACCCTTCATCCTGCAGTCCCCTATGCATCCCCCAAATGTGCTCCAAAAGGTTGGGAGAAAATCTGGAACATGCATGATGGGCTGAAGCAAGGAAGAGGATGGGCAGGTCCTGTTGCGCAAGCGGACTTCCATTTGCGTGACTGTCTGGAAAGGCAGTGCATTTAAAAAAACTTTTGTAAAAAATTGCACTGAAACAATTTAAAATAGTACTGCATAAATATTTCAGTTTTAAAAGTAAGAGGTGAAAAAGGAATGCGGCGTAAATTAAAAGATTTAAAAATCAAATGCAGCGATAAAAAGACATCACCAGGAAAGGTAATGGTGAAGAAATGCCAAATTAGATGTGTGGATATTGGCTCACCCTTGATTCATCACTGCATACATCAAGATTATGCCTCTTAAATAGGGCTACACCAGACTAATGCTAAGGAAATCTACACTTGTAGAGATTGCACTACTTTCCCAAAAGTCAGATATTCTGAAGTCTGGCTGGGGAGGGGGGGGGGGGGACACACAAGAAATCGTGAAAGAACACAGAAGAATGACTAGATTAGATCATATGGCTGGCTCATAGAAAGTGAGTGAACAAAATCATGGGTATTAACACCTAGTATGCAGGAGCAGTCAGAGTCCATCTCAGAGAGGAACTGATGTTTGCAAGCCTACCAATCTAGTCACTCTTCCTCTCCATGTAGGTTCATGATCACAACTATTGTTTTTCTTTGCTGAAGGAAAGCTACCATCAATATGGGACTATAGTTTTTTTTAGATCTGATACGTTGACCCTGTTCAGACAACCAAGGTGGTTAAGCATTTTGAGCAAAACATTATGGCTTACTGTGTCATGTGAACCATTCCTAACCATGGTGGCTACATAACTAGGGTTTAAACACACATTGCAAAAGGGTTAGTGGCCTAACCATGGCTTAGCATGTCATCTGAACAGGCTACAAATTTTTATGACAAACCAAACTCTCCTCGTAGACAGGTACTTCTACTGCAGCTAGTTGCCAAAGGTTGGGTGGCATGGAGATAAGACAATAAACTTGTTTGAATCAAGTTTCCTTTGGGAAAATAAATAAATAAATGGACTTTGCTCACAATCAAGACTGGCTGCAGCTGCCATATTTGGAAAAGAAAATTAAGAGGTTGGGGGCCTCTGAGGACTCATGGAGAGGGGCCAGTCTCTCTTCTCTGAAGTGATTAGTGTGGGGAGGTTAGTAGTGCTGACAGCAGTCACCAATCTAAGCTGCTCTTAGATGGTGTATGTGTGAGTATGGGGGAGGCATTGGTTGCCCATGCAGAAAGCTGTTCAGTCCAACTAGTACAGTGTTAAAAGAATTTAGGGCTGGATGTGTAGCAAGCTGTGCAAACAGTCCTGAACACAAGCACTACAGGGTTGCAGATCAGTGAAAAGCGTCTAGGGCAAATTTCTACTCCCGGCCGCACCCCATCACTGTTTAACGTTTTCTCATTCCTAAGGGACAGCCTTTGCGCTCTTCTCAGGGAGGGGGGGGGTTTGGGGGGAGTTCTTCAAATATGCAGAAACCCCTCCCTTGACTGTGGGTAGACCCACTGCCCTACTGGCTGGCATGGGGCCACCAAGTTTACAATTAGATGGAATTATTTTTATGAACCCAAAATACTGTGGTTTTCCTTCCACCTAAAGCGTGCGGTTTGGCTTGCTTGTGCGAGTCACGTTGACGTTTGAAATTCTTCTGTAGTCCACTTGTTCCATTGGGGTTATACTGAATTATATGAATGAATTCCACAGTCTTGAAGCTGGGGACTGCGCTAAATGGTAATTGTCAATTCTGTGATTCTGTGATTTTCTGAAGTTTCTCATACACTTCTCTGAAACATCCGAGACTAACTAATGCTGGACTGAGGATATTGGAATTAAGCGATTACTGAGTTAATTAAGTATGAAAGTTTTGAGAACTTTGTTTTACTGATTGCTTCAAAAGCATAAATTAGCTGAAACCCCTAACTGACTATTTGTAAATCTAACACTACCTCAGATAGAGAATAAGATCAATTAATTTCAATTTACCTGTTTGACATACACAGCATACACTCATTTGAGTATGTTTCTCCATCAGTCCCACAAACTGGATTAAAGTTCCTTGGGCATCCAGGTAAGGAATACAAGTCACAACTGGGCTGGGAATGAACAGATTTACTGACATTTACTCAAAATTGTATTATGTGAAATATTCTGTGAAATATTAATTTACATTAACATTTCTTCTACATCCACATTAAAAACCTACCAATTTTCATTAATAAATGCCAATTTATGCAACTGTGATATGCTGAAAACATAAGTTGAGTGGAGAGCTTCGGCTATTGGGCAGTATAGAAATGCAGTAAATAAATAAATAAATTTCTGCAGAGTTAGGCACATAACAAAGCCAGAACTCAACCCACATATCTCCTCTCAACTCAGCTTTGTAGGATGCAAACACTGTAAGCTGAACACTACACCAATGGCATGGTTGCATCAACATTCTCAGCATGACAATTTGGTCTTGCGAATTAGCCATAGTCATTCTGGATAGTCGATGTGGGGCAATAATTATAGTGTTGGATTTAAACTCAGGAAGACACAATTGAAAGCTGCAAAACAATTGAAAGCTGCAAAACATAAAATAGGAAGGGGGAAGATACTGTGTTTACAAGTCTGAGCTCCTAGGGAAGGAGATACAAAAGCTGTACATACATACAAACATTTATTCTCAAAGTTTGTGGGAGGGCTACTGGACATTGAACATCTCAAGAATTTGGGAGTGTGTTCATGCACACCATACATACGTATGAACAAAAATATTTTTTCAAAATAACATAATTTTGCAAATAAAGCTGCAATCCTACATCCACTTACTTGGGAATAAGCCCCACTAAATTCAGTGGGAGTTATTTCTGAGCATAAAGAGCATTTCATACAACCGGTAATGCGCTTCACCGCCTCCCATGTATAGGGATTAGGTGTAAAAGCGATTGGGAGAAGATGCGTATAATCAACCAACTGGGCGTCAAACCGAAATCTTGTAGAGGGGACCTGTGGGGGGGGGGGGGAGGGAGAGAAAGCACCTCTCCCTCCAAATTGTATCCTTCCTCCGCTGACTTTTAGATAGTCAGCAGAAACCTTGTAGAGGGGACCTCTGTGTGTGTTTAACTCATTTGTGGCAGGAAAGAAAACTAAGAGAAAAATGGAGCTCAACAGATGCTATAAAAGTTTTTTAAAAAGAGCCCAACATGTTTAGGTATAAAGCCACTGTAAAAATATCTACATGGATTTAGAATAAAGCTTAAAAATAGATCCCATGGCAATAAATATTCCACTGTTATAACCTTTGTATGTAATTTAAAATAAAAATAAAAATCCTAGACATTTATGTATTTTAAGCAGTTATTTTCTATCCGGTTATTGCATGGTATTGATGTTTAGCTGCTCTACTAGTATGTACCCTATTGCTTAGTGTTTTATTGATTTTATTAATTTAATATTGCAAGTTGCCTCAAGTGCTTTGTAGAGCAAAGTGACATGATCAAAATTTCAGAATAAAATTGGGTTAGAATTTTTTATGAGCTTGACAGACACTGCACCTCTTGGGTTTCATCATATGCTTTACTTTACATATTTGTACAACTTTAAAGTCAAAACACATCTCTCAAAAAGTTAGGAAAAATAAGTCCCAACAATATGTATATCCAATCTGCCCATTTCACTGCTTTTTACCATTTCATGTATCTGTATGAAAACAAAGTCTTACTCTCAAAACTAATTTGCCCTTTACAATTTTGAAGTTTTTCAGTTTTTAAAATGCACCTATTTATCTGAAGAACATGGGCTCCAAGGTAGATGAAATTAGAGAATGCAAAAATAAAGATATGGCAAATATCTCATTAAGCACAAATAGATGATAGATACTAAACATAGTATGAAAAGTTATTGTGAGAAGTATTCAATATAAAGGTTCCATGTAAAATTCCTAGTAAAACAGATATCATCATATCAGATAATAATGGTTTTGGTTTCAGGTAGACTATTAACAAGAGCAGATGAACTTCTTTTAATAAAATGCAAAGGCTTAAGTCCCTAATGCACTCCCCCCCCCCACCCCGATCTATAGTTCTTATAGTGGTTTTCTGATGGACAAGCCCTTTAGTAATCTAGAAACATTAACACTTCACTTAAGCACCCTTTATATAATTCCTTCTCCTATGAGTCCGATGATTAAAAAGCTAAATCAGCCTTTCTTGCACATCACATGAATTAAACTTGAATAACTCCTAAAGCTGAAATACCTATCTTGGATTTCTTTACTCATACTTAAACTTCAAATAACATTTTAATGGTGGATTTGAGATTTTTTCCCAACGTAGAGAAGAAAAAAAGGTCCAGGAGTCCAGAACTTCAATTGGCAATGCTACAGGGTTACGTTTTAACAAGATAAAGGGGGAGGGGCAACATTAATTTAATTTCAGTTTACCCTCACACCTATTTTCATAGCTATCATTTCACAGACACTTTTTATCTGGTATTTTCTCTATGATAGCAGGTAAGCTGGAAACTATGGAGCACCGAAAGGTCTGACTGCATCTCTGAACATGTGCACGTTACCATTCCTTCTCATTACCATCTACAATTAGGGGACTCGCAACTAAGAGAGAGAGGAGCTTCCAGGCTGATTTGAGCCTGCTCACAGCTTTTGTGAATGTATTTAGGGACATTATATCCATAAGTAGAAAAATTGTTCAAGAGCCAGACTTTCTCCCTCTGTTTACTATCATGGGATGCCCTCATAAGAAATGAAATATTTGCATGACTTCCAGATCACATATTAAATTGATCAAAGTGCTGGATAGTCGGGCTAATTCATTACATCTTTTGTCAACAGGATACAACCACGGTCTTCAATCTTGTACCCTCTTGATACAACGAATAACAAAATAGGAAGATTTCCTTCCGTTTTTAGCCATTGATCCTTGCGATTACACCATAGTCTCATAAACTCTTGATCCTCTTTGTTGCCATGCGACTGGCTAGACAGTGCCCCATACCAGGGGGTGGGCAATCCTACCTGAACTGCACCACCTCTCATTTTTACAAAATTAGCAATAGAAGGCGAGGATGGGGGGGGAGAAGAGTTTATTTAGAGATTGAGCTCTTCTTCCCCCCCCCCCCCAGCACCCCTATAAACTCACCTCGGTGGAACTTCCCCCGGGAGGACGCATCAACAGGAGTCCTAAGGGCAGCAGGGGGGGAAAGTCACAGGTTACTAGGGGCAACACACCTATTCTCTCTAACACTGGTTCCCTTTCCTTTCCTCCCCTCTCCTCCTGCCAGTCGTTGTTGTGGGGTTATCAAGCAACCAGAAATAATAATAATAATAATAATAATAATAAACCATCCTGGACTGCCCTTATACCCTCAAGAGCAGCCCGGTGTGAAGGAATCAGCAGTTGGAGCTTGTCACGGGCAAGACTTGCTCATGACCGCAGGTCGAGGAGTGTTTGTTTTTTATAAAAAAGGCAGAGCAGCAAGAGCAGATTGAAAACGTTGGCAACCCTCTCCTGGTTGCCGTGGCAACGCCTGCATCCCTCTCCTCCCAAGTCCGAGTAGGCGGTTGCGGGGGGGAGGGCAGGTGGGAGGACAGAGGGGGGGGGCAGTACCTGCCATCGTCCAGAGCAGCGGGATCGACAGTCTCATCGTGGCGCGAGGAGGGGGAGAGAAAAAGGACAACACCCTCCGCCTCCCTCCCGAGCTGTTCTGCGGCTCCGGTTATAGGTGCGCGCGAGGGAAGACCCCGCCCCTCCCCCCGCCGCCTCTCTGGCCCCGCGCCCTTTCCCCACCCCCCGGCCCCGCTCGCAACGCCTGGCCCGCCCACGTGATCGCCCGAGCGCCCCCTCCTGGACATGGAGCGGCGGGGAGAAAGGAGGCATCGGCGATGGATGGAGCGAGCAGGCAAGGGAGGAGGGAGGAGGGGTTGCGCGTGCGCGGTGTTTGGCACGTGGCCTTATTGGCGGGAAAGAGGCGAGCTTTCGCCCCTGCTCCGGTCGAGGGTATTGTGAGGGGAGGGGTGTGTTTCTCTCAGGGGAAGAGTTAAAAATCATGAAACGCGCACCCCCACACACACACACCACTCTCCCCCCATTTCAAACTGTATCATCACCATTATTATTATCATTAATAACTATCATCATCATTACCTCACCCTCCACTCCAGAGATTATATGCCATGGAGAAGATGGAGGAAAGAAACGCAGGAAGGACAACCCTCGCAATTTAGGCACATAGATCCCTGCCCCGCATGTGGCGTATGGTCCTCTGGAGCTTGTAGTCTGAACCTGGTATTCACCACGGATGGCTTCTGTGCTGTTTTTCCGCAAGGAGGGCTCCTCACTTCTCGATGGGCCGCTTATGCTACAGAAGCAGTAGCATAAGCTGTGGGGGGGGACCTCTTCTCGGAGTGCCCCCTCAAAATCGTGGGCCCCGGGCCAACTTGCCCCACTGACGCCCCCCTGCACGGCCTTGGCGGTCAAATCTCCCAAGCTCCGGCCATTTCACGCCCCAGAGATGGTTTCAAAAATGAAAGCCTGTAAAAATCAAAACGTTTTGTTTACAAGCCTAGAAATTATACTGTTTTATTTCTTAACTTTGTAAGCCACGCTGATAGCACCCCTATTTTTAGCTGAAGGGTGGCATAAAAATGCCATAAGTATTTTTTTAAAAAAGAAGCCACAAGCAACACCCCCTTCCCAGCTCATCCCCAGTGTCATTACTACAAAATAGCCAGTTTTTATACCTATTGCTAGTGTGTGTGCTTGTGCATTCCATATAAAGGGGAACTTCATAGCCCTGTGGTACCCTAAACCCTAAAGACTGTCATACCCCACAGAATTAGCCTACAGGACTTTTCACTAGCTTGCCTGCCTGCCTTGACCATCCCATAAGGTACTTATGTCACTGCCTCACAGCCTGAAAACAAACTTGCCCATCTGTGAAAACAAGCCAAATGGCTTCCAGGGAGTTGCAATATTTATAGGGGGGAACAGTATGAGACCTGAAACTCACACAATAGAATCCTTGGAAATGACACAATGCATGTTGGGGTGCAATTTTCAACTTGTGCACAGCTATGCATTATGTGAGAATTATACTCTCTCTTGGGGCTGTTTTAAAGACAGTTATGGAAACTTCAACTAGTAAAGAATGCAGTTGCTAGGATGCTTGTGAAGGACAGGCATGCAGAGTAAAACAGATACCTTACCAGCTGCATTGGCTGCCTATTCATTTCTGGGCTTGATATAAAGTGTTGTGTTTAAAGCCCTAAACTGTTTGGAATGGGGTAATTTGAAGGATTATCTACATCCATATGAATCTACCCCTTGGGTTTAAGATTGATCTTTGAAGCTTTGCTCCTAGGCCCATTGTCAAGATTCATTATTCTAGCTGGACTATAGATGAGGACCATTCAGTAATGGTCAGGAAAAAGGAGAAGCAAGTTCTCAAGATGCAAACGTTTTTATTAACAAAGCCCAACAGGTTTCAGCCTTTGTTCTCTCAAAGGCCTTCCTCAGGGGGCTGCAACATTAAAGTACAATAAGATACAATTATAATTATAGGGAAACGCATATGAAAAGTTAATTGGTCACATTGCCTCAGGGGCCTATTCCAATAAGTAAGTTCTTAAAAATATATATTATTACATGAAGATCCTGTACACATATATAATAATAAAATCATATAAAAATCATTTTCACAAAAGTATGACATACAAATTCTTACTTGTTAGAAGATGACTGCAGAATTCTCTCTATCAAGATAATTGCCTCAATGGCGACTGGAAAGAACATTTTAAGGCCCTCCTTATATTCTTGTTCCTTTTTTTCTTTATTATTTTTTGTACTCTGCCAGTTTTTCCCATGTAGCTCTGATAAGTACAAGGTCTAATCATGAGAGACACTATTACTAGGGGGTGGATTTAGAAGTAATTGCTGCAGTCATGGAATAATAGGTTGATTAATTATGGCACACATTTACTGATACACGAACTTCCTGTAGAAAAAGAACTGTTATGGGATTTCCAGAGAATGGAGAATCTTTTAGCAAGGGTCCATGAAAGTCTCGTTCCTTATATAAACACATTGGCTCAATTCGGACGACACAATAAACAACTGGTGTGGGGGAAACAATCGTCAGTTGTTTTGACTATTGTGTCATCCGAATGCTGCCATAGTCAACTCAGCGCTGATCCTCATCCACACCACAGTTGATTATTTATTACCATGTTGTGTGGGGAGTACCCCCTAGTTGAACAACTGTAAAGTTGATTATTACCCCACCATTGACTATCGTGTCGTCCGAATTGAGCCATTGTCTGAGGAAAAGAGACAGAAATGCCATTCCTGATAAGTCTGATATGCACTGTAGTTTTACAGCACTATCTTGAAGGTTAACTTGTACTGAGTTCCAACTCTTATCTATGTGCTAAAATGGTCAGGGATATTAATTGTCCACCTTTGAATAAGCTATTCATTCCTTAGTCCAACAAAGCCTCTTTGTGAAAAAGCCACCAGGGAATGCCTTGTAGACATTTTAGTTATCGGGACTTTAATCTCAGCAAACTGAATTTCCACTTCTACATAAAGACAGTTTTGTTTCTGTTTAAAGGTAGAAATATAAATCATTTATAGCAAAAATGGAATGCTGTGTAGTTGAACATGACTTACGAGAGGTTTGATCCACACCCGCCACAACTTTGATCCAATTATTTCACATGATGTCATGCCCCTCGCGCTGCTCTAGTGCCCCTTGCGCTCCTTTTTTCCTTCCTCTTTCGAAATATCCCTGAACGGGGATTGTCCGTTTTCTCCCCTTCTCTGCAGGCTGAGCTGAGGTATCAGAGCAAAACTGACCACGTGTGATCAAAAGGCTACACTCGCATAGGAACGGAGGGGGGAACCCACATAAGCAAAATGGGTAGGTGTGATAATTGACTTCAAGAATATACAAAAGTCACGGATAGTTTTGTTGGTTCATTAAAAGAAACAAATTCAAAGAGCCACAGTCATGCAGTACCTTTTATCAAAATAGTGAGCAAGCTTTCAAAGTCTTCAGAAGTCTTATTCAGGGTGACCTTAAGGATGGGGAGAAAAACACTGGGATGTATTGAAGCCCCAAGTCTGCATTTGTAAGGATACTTATAGACAAGGCTTTTATCCCACTGCCTCATTCATGGAATTTTACTGGGGAGCCTTCCCATGTTTTCCCATCACTACTTCTGTCTTCTTTTTTCTTACTACGGAAAATCTGTTAAGTATGAAAAGATGGAATAGCTTTACAATGCCTTCTATTTTAACGGTGTGCAGTAGGAACCCTAAGCGTCCCACAATGGAATGTCAGTGGTAGGGTGTCCAGATGGCCCCGGGGTTTCCCGGTCCTAACCTGGAAACCTAGGCCGAACCGGGGCAACCGGGGGGCAGCAGGGGGAAACCGGGGTGGCGGGGGGTCACGCGGCAGTGGCGGGAGGCGGGCAGCGCGAGGCACTTACTTGCTGGAGCGTCCGCTTCCCTCCGGTGCTCGGAATCTACTGAGAAACAGGCTTCGCGGCCTATCCCTCAGTAGCGCGCCGGGTGATGACATCACCCGGCGCGTACTGAGAGACAGGCCAGGAAGCCTGTTTCTCAGTCAATTCTGAGCACCGGAGGGAAGCGGACGCCCAGGTAAGGAGCGCGGGGCGGCACGGCGCGGGGGGAGCGGCGCGGGCGCGCGGGAGGTTTGTTTTGGGTGGGGGGGTGGCGGGGGGGGGTCCGGGATTTTGATTGTCATAATGTGGTCACCCTAGTCAGTGGTGTCAGGCAAACGTTATAAGATCAGATCCTGCTAGGTGCAAAGATCTGAGTAACTGCTCCTCTCTGTCTACTGCTTGGCCTGATTTTGGCAGGAAGTGGTTTTCAGCAGAAAGCTTGCATGGTTTTGGAGCAGATTCGGTCTCCAGATCAGGTCTCCATGGCCTTTTATTTTTCTTCAAAATAGTTAAATTTAAGCACACTTTTTACAAAGCATGTGTATTTTAATGTGTGATTTGGTCTTAAGATAAGCAAGGTGGCCATTCACAACATCACTAGTTACTGAAAACACAATCATCTTAGCATTGCTATGATAATTAACATTTCCAGTGGGACAGAAAACCACTGTCTCTATTTAAGGCTAAACCAACAGATAAGTTCTATTTCAATTTCATACTGCGTCTTTCTTTGAAATTCCTTTGTTGAAGACTGGCAACTTTCAGAGCAGCAGCAGAGTGTCCTGGGAGAATGAAATATTCTAAATATTCTAGGCAAAATAAAAAGTAATGGTGTGGGTGGAAGGGAGTTAGAAGAGAATAGGGCTGGAGGAGAGAATGGGAGGAGGAGAAAGCGATCACAAGAGGGGCAGCCGTAGGAACGCAGAGCCCATTTTAAACAGCAGCCTGGTTTGGACAACATGATAATCAATGGGGGGGGGGGGAATCAATCGTCAGTTGTGTTGCTTATAGTGTCATGTGGAGGGCAATATACAATGCACACACAACTGACGGTACGCTATTTCGGGCAATTAAACAACAGAGAAAAACAACGGGCTGCTCCGTTGCTTATCCGGAGACCCATTGTTTAAAGTGTCGTGTGGCGGGGTGCATGCGTTAAGTTCATGCGTCAAGTGCGTTATTACACAACTCCATAGAGGCCGCCGGCAAGAGTGGCCAAACGGAGCCCAGCCTCTCCTCCACACCCCCAACACCTCATTGGTGCCATCGCCATAACAACCGAGGACACCCACCTCCTCCTCGTGCAGCTGTCACAGTGCTCAGCAAAGGGCCAGCTTCGGATAGCACTCACTCCGTGCAGCTGCGACAGCATTAGCACCTCTCGGCGCTCTGTACCGGAAGCTGTTCAGCATCCAAGCACAACCGCAAAGTCCCCATCCACTCCACGGGGGCAACACACAGGGCTGAAAGTAGGGAACCAGGGGAAACAGGTGCGCAACTCTCATCCCAAGTCCTGCCCCTCAGATAAATCCAGCTGCCCAGGAACACAGGGGTGCCGCCTCACCCCTCAGCACATCTCATCCCAATTCCCCGATTGTTCCACTGAAGCTCCCCAGCCTCTGCGCCTCTTGCTCCTTCTGTGCACCTGCAGGCAGCCGGCCAGGCGAAGCGCCGCCCGCTCAGCCCCCCTCTTTCCATCCAACCTTCCCCAGTCTGCGCAGAATGGGCAGTCTAACGGTGCATGCGGGCATCCCACCTCTGGAACCCACTGCTCATGCCAGCTGTGGATGTTGTGTGAAACATCCAAAAGAATGCATAACACTTTCATGGCCATGCATCTCCTTGCCTCTATCAACCCTCCTGTCCCCACTCTTCAGGGCAACTTCCCATAACTATTTCCAGCTCCCTAGCCTCGACTCCTCCACTGCCACACAGCACGGCTACATCTAGGTGAGCCCTATAGGTAATCGCCAGCACCATCAAGCAGCGCCGCCGGCACTATGAATCCAGAGGCCAAGGACATCTGTGACAGCCAGCCCGAGAGCACTGGGCCACAACCCCATGGCTCGGGCAGCAGCCAGGAGCTCCCTGGAAGATGCAGAACTCTGCACTGGTCTGAGGCAGAGATAGGGGTCTCAGGGAGGCAGTGTGGGCAGCTTTCCTTATGGATATGTGGGAGGAGCTGGAGGTACGCCCAGAAGGTATACCTGGTCGCCCTGCCAAGGACATTACTGTCCCTGCCACTGAGCTCACATCCCAAGTAGACATGGAGGGCAGGCACACCATTCTGGAGGGATTCGACTGGCGCGTTACTGAGGCCATTACTGAAACCAAAGCCTGTGACACTGGAGGTGCAAGAGGAAATGGAGCAGCTCGTGGCCATCCAGGTGGCCGATGTCCTGGAATTGTCTCCTTCCCAGGAAGAGCTCCAGGAAGGACATCTTTATGCAGCCCAGCAAGGAGTCCTTTGTGGAAGTTGCCAAGATGGAGGAGGAGACGGTTCAGGAGCCCAAAAAGAAGGAGAGAGAAGCGATTCTCGGAATGCTGAGATACTTTATTAATATACGCCCAACGCGTTTCGGCCTGTATGATTTTATTTGGAAGGCCTTCTTCAGGGGGTAGATAAAAGAAATCTGCAGAAAACTCTTAACAGAATGAAAGTTCCTTGTGATAATCACTGGCGACTGCTCCCTTTTGCCTTTGGCCCAACCAACCACTGGAATAGGATCTTCAGGTTGAAAGAGGTTTAACACCCCTAGTGTAGAAGGATTGGGAATTCAGATTAATAATCCTGATCAAAAATGGAACCATATACACAAGCTTTAGCAGGTAGGATATTATCTTAAATTGACTTAAAATGTCTTTGGACTCAATCCACCAGAAAGTTTTCTTGCACAAGTCCTGTTGGAATTAATGGGAGCTGCACAAAAGCATGATCTTTCACATCATCCCTCTATTTGTCAAACACTCAGAGCCAAGGGTGGGCAGGTACCCAGGGCAGGCCAGCAGGGCAGTGGTGGGAGGAGAGTGCACGGAGAGAGGTGGGGAGACAAAGAGAGTCTGACAGACTAGTTCAAGATCAAGCTGCCAAAGTCACAAATGCAGCAGATCTGGGGGTTTCATATCAGGCAGTGGCATGGCTGTTTTGCAGGACCAAGAGGATTTTGGGCTGTTGTGCCGATGCCTGCATCTTTCTCCTCCAATCGGTTGCCCTGGTGGGCTCTGTTTAAGTACAGCAGCACCTGACATTGTTTTATGCAATGAATAGTCCCTTTTGTGTTTTGCACCTAGGTACCAAAGACAGTAGCTAGACAGCTTTGCAAAGTCCTTCAAAATGTAGATAGATTTCTCTGTCTGTCCTTTCTCCTGTATCCCTCACTTTGGCAGGATCTACACGTCGTTGTGATATCGCCTCATTTCGCTGGATGTGCGTTCCGAACCCTGTCGATTCACATGACGTTTGTGTTAAAGCGTTATGTTGTGTATTTTATTGGCTCCTTTTTTTTCTCCCAAAAGAATCCTTTAATCCATTTTAAATCGCTCTGAATGTCTTAGTGTGCCTCGTTCTAGCGTTATTTCCTGCTACTCCTTCTTCCCTTCTTTGTGATAACTTCCGTTTCTGGTCTCCCTTCTTTTCCCTCTTAGCCAATCATTTTGAAAGTTCATTTTAGGCGCGCAGAGCAACCCTCTCCGTGCTTCCTGAGCCTCCCTGCAAGCGCTGCTCCCTGCTCAGTGTGGACAACGCTCTGCTTGCACCCTCGCTTCAGCCGCAGCCCTTTAATCCTGGCCGTCCTGGGGAGGGAGGAGGGAGGGGTATAAACAAAAGCCAGCAATTTGGAGAGGGATTTCCCAATCGCTGGGTTTTGTTTACAGCTCTCCCCCCTCCCCCTCCCCCTGGGACCAGCCAGGATTAAAGGGTAGCGGCGAGGGCGAGGGCGCGAGCAGAGCCTCCGAGGTTTGGTATGCATCACGTATGCATCACTGATACGCAAAGTACCGCACAAAACACTTAGAAGAAACGGACGGGAAACAACAGTGTGGCGCGTGACGTAATACTGCGGGGGGAAAAAATTCGAGAGAACACGCATCCACAACGACGTGTAGTTAGGCCCTATGAGTCATGTCATTCAGATGGCTGGTGGGAATAGATGAAGAGAGCAGGATCGCATTCACTCTACATGCACTTATTTTCCTGCCACTGGCACTTAATTCATCTCATTATGAGCCTCGTGGGCATGGAAAGCGCAGTGCCTCTGTTTTTTGAGTGACTCATTCCTAGCTGACCTCTCTCAGTGCTGACTTTAGCCTTTTATGAAACGTTAAAATAGAAATGGGTAAAGAGAATTAGCAGCATGCATGAAAATGAAGATCCAACTTTAGCACAGAGAAGGTGAGCTTCCCAGAGAGAGCTACAATGAAACCAAACTGTTCCACATAGAGTGTATTATTATCTTTATTCTAAATAACTTGCAAAATGCCTATCTTTATGACTGGTAGGAGGCAGGACCGTCACTATTACAGGTGTCAGACTCTACTGTATTTCAGACTGGGAGTTGCTGGGGCTGAGTTCTGTGTTCTGGTGCACTGGCAGTGAAGAGCTGTGGAGTGGAGGAAGAAAGAAGAATCAGACAGCACGGCCTTCCTAGATTCTAGCGTGGCTCTTTCCTCACTGGCCACTTTCTTACAGACCTAGGTCCCCTCCACAAGGATTCGCTTTTGCGCCTGGTTAAGTGATTATGCACTTCATCGCTGAAGCGCATTTACTCCTAATACCTCTGCACGAGAGGCAGGCAGGGAGAGGGGAGGGGGGAGGAGGGAGGGAGGGCCGGCGGGCGCCTGTCTCTTTAAGGCAGGTCCCTGCGAGTTGTTATGCTGGAGAGCGAAGGAACTGACGGGGCGATTGAATGCTCCGGCAGCCGCGGTCGTGTGTCTGTGGTCCCCCCTCCCCCACCGGCGCCCTAGCAGGAAGGATCGGGCAGGTGCTTGGTGACATTTTCAGGGCTGTAACCCGGGGACGTCGTCTGCCGGAGCGAGGCAAGGAAGGCGGCTCTCTCTCCCTTTGCGCAGACGGTGGCGGCCCCTGGGGGACAAGGCGGCGGTGGCGCTGCTGCTGCGGCTTCAAAGCGAGCGACGGAACAGTCCCTGCGCCGCCCGCCTGCGGGATTTACCTGAAAGCCGATCTCTAGTCCAGCTCCTGGGGCAACAGGGTCGAAAGCCAAGCAGCTCCCTTTGGAGAGAAGCGGGTCCTTCTGTCCGAGTGGACAGGCTGGGCGACGCATTTTAAAGGCTCCCCTCCTCCCGCTTTCCTCCCTTCCGCGCAATCCTGTTCTTTCCGCGCTCAGGGAGGGTGACATAATTTCCTCCTCCTCCTCCTCCTCCTCCTCCTCCTCCTCCTCCTCCTCCTCCTCCTCTCATTCAGCCTCCTGACCGCCCGGCTGTCAGCTGTCAAAATGCGCTTTAACGGCCGGAGCAAAATAAAACTCGCTATTTAACGCGCATTCGATAATGCGAATAATTGGATGTTTAAAGCGCCTCAGCTCCCAATTTGTGCTCCTCTCTTGTAGAGGTAAAATTTTTAAAGCGCCTTGAAAGAGCTTTAAACCTCTCTTGTAGAGGCACCCTAGCCTGCATATAAACATTTTCAGGTTAGGTGTGGGTCCTTGCTTGACCAGCACTTCACTTGGCCTTATGCTCACTCTGTTGCTGTATTGTGTTTCTAACCTGTGACCCCTTTGCTTTCCCTTTTTGGTTGAATTACTGGGCTCTTGAGCTTTATGTCTGGGTCTGATTGTCCTTAGGTCTTGTGTGCTTTCTCAGTTTCAGACCCTGGCTGTCTTCTGCCTCTGCCTTAGCCTTTTTGTGGGTCTGCCTAATGTCCCACTAAGCTCCATTCTTTCTTCTGTTGGGACTGTGACTTTGACTTCCTATGAACCAGTACTGACCTATGATCCCTGAAGCACTGCAGTTTGTCTTTGAGAGCTTCTCTACATGAGCATGCACGCTCATGATTGGCCACGCACAGAGGGTTGTGGGTCCTTTACATGACATCATCAACTTCCAGGACATCTTCCACGCCTTCCCCAAGTAATCTCACTTTTAAAAAGATCAGAGATAATGCATTATTTAAAATTATTGCAAATATCGCAGGCCATTTGATGGTGCTGTTTTATTTAACTTTATGGAGCATTGCCAAGAGGAGAAGCTTTCAATTACAAATCATGTGGTCACCATTGGACACCATCTAAAGGAGCTGTAGTCTATGCAGACCCCCCACCCCCCAACAAGAACAAGTGGCAAGGGTGTGGGTTTTCTCCTTAATGTTGAGAAACTCTGTGTGTTCTGTGACCAATGGCACCATGTATGCGATTCCTGCCAATGGAGAGTGGGCTGAAGGGCCGGATTAAGGCCAGCTAATGCCCTAAGCACATCCCAATAATGGTGCCCCCTTGGCCCTTCCATTGCTTAGCCGGCAAGACACTAAGACTCAATAAGTGCTGAAGGTGAAATAAGACATTAAAAACTCAGTTTTCTTCAAGGCCATCCCCCATGCCAGAACACACAACTATATAAAATATAAACTGTTTTTATAATGTTTATTTAACACTAAATAGCAGCAAGCAATATAAGCCAATTACTTACTTATAAGGGCAACAGGAAAAAAATACAAAATTTCATTAGAGAAACATCATTATTTGTACGAAGCAAACCATCTTTTATACCACTGCTTTCTAACATTGAAGATATATAGCATTTCATCATACATGGATCAAAGGATGCAAAGTAGTGCTTATTGTTGCCTATGTATAACTTTATTATTTAAAAAGTTTCCTCCTACTTTTTTATTGCAAAGTCTTTGATCAAGTCCTCAAAATCAATCTGGTGTGACAAATCTGCTTCTACATTTAGCAGAGACAAGGCATCCAGCCTGTCTTGGTGCATAGTTGTTCTGTTGGGATTTTGAATATGCTTGAGCTGAGAAAATGAACGCTCAGCTGTGCAATTTGTGACCATTAATGTTACAGTTATACGCAAGGCAATGTCTACATTTGGAAACGCACACTCAAGTTTGTCTTCTGAAATTATGTTATAAAGTTTAATATGACTGAATCTGGTTTTAACAGACCCATAGAGTCTAAAGCTGGTTGATTAGGAGCTGATCTACACTGTAGCTTGGAACGTTTTAAATAGTATTTTAAAACGTTGTAAATAGGTGCATTTTAAAACGTCTTCGGTCACATTACTGAGTACTCACGTTACAGGAGAAATTTTCTACAGTCTTCAAAGCAGTGTGTGCAGTCCCACACTCTTCTGTCCGTCTCTTTCTGTTTCATTTTTTCAATGAGTTTAGGGCTAAGCATTGTGGGCGCTGTAGTTCACTCGTCCACTTCCTCCTTAGTTCCCCTTTCATTCCCTAGCTTTCAATGAGTTTAGGGCTAAGCATTGTGGGTGCTGTAGTTCACTTGCCCACTTCCTCCTTAGCCCCTCTTTCTTCCCCACCAATCAACAGCTAAGCATTTGTGCGCCAGAAAATGAAGCACCACCCCCACAAATCACAAATGGTAAGGACGGACACATTATTTTACTTAAAACAATTTATTAAAAGTAAAAACCGTTATATATAGCCGAAGTGAGTTAAAAAAAAACCCACAGGTATACTCATTCAAGGGAGTGTGTCATGTGGCCTAAAGAGTTTTCGTAACCCTTATGAAATGTTACAAAGCTAGAGTGTAGATCGGCTCTTAGTGTAATAGAATAAAGCACAAATAATAAAAAAAATTGTCGCTGTTAGAATATGCTGCTAGGTAGGGTGACCAGATCGCCCGGGGTTTCCCAATCCTAACCAGGAAAACTGGGGCGATCCGGGCCGACCGGGGGGCAGTGGGGGCAAACAGGGGAAACAATGCCTGCTCGGAAGAGGCGGGAGAGGGCCAATTATGGGCTCATGCCGCTGCCTCCACCGCCACCAGGCTTGTGCCGCCGCCGCCGCCACCGGGCTCGTGCAGCCGCTTCCACCACCGCCGGGTTCGTGCTGCCGGCGCCGGCGCTGCAGGGCTCATGCCAGAGGCTGTGTGGAAGAGGCAGGAGAGGGCCGAATCCAGAAATTATGAAATCGGCCCTCTCCCACCTCTTCTGTGTTGCCTCTGGCCTCCTCGGGGTTTGTCGCGATGGCAACGAGCCCTGAGGAGACCAGATGCCCGCGTGGAAGAGGCCAGGGAGGCCAATTACATCACTTCTGGAATCGGCCCTCTTCCTCGCAGCCTCTGGCACGAGCCCGGCAGCGGTGGCAGCGGCACGAGCCTGGCGGCGGCGGAAGCAGCAGCACAAGCCCGGCGGCAGCGGAAGCGGCGGCACAAGCCCGGCGGCGGCGGAAGCGGCGGCACAAGCCCAGCGGTGGCAGCGGCACAAGCCCGGCGGCGGCAGAAGCAGCGGCTTGAACCTGGCGGCGGCAGAGGACCCAGTAGGTCCGGGCTGGGTTTTTTGGGGGGTGGATGGCTTGGTGGTGGGGGGTTGTTTTGGGGGGGGTGGCGGGGGGGACGACCAGGATTTTGGTTTCCAAAATCTGGTCACCCTACTGCTAGGCCCTTTCTATGAATCTGGAATTCCTTAAAATTAGATGGCTACAGCAATGGTACTGATGCTCTGTGGTGCCCCCCTTCGCTTGGTGCCCAAAGCACGTGCTTATATTGCTTAAAGGTTAATCCAGGGCTGGTGGGCTACACAGTGTCTAAGGCAGGTTTTGCTCTAATAGCACCCTATTTACTTTGACTTGAATTCAATGTGGAGTGAGTAGATTTCTGCTCATGGAATGGGACTTCCCCTTGCTCTCATCACACAACATTTCCAGAGCAGATCTGTGGAATGCATGGGGGGCTACAAAGGTGAGGGGAATACCCTTCTGCCAGACAGTCAGGGTTGGATATAACTCTGTGACCTGGTTTCCACACAGCAGCTAACTATGGGTTAAACCCATAATTAGTTGGGGCTGTGCTGCAGCTATTAAGTGTGTTGCCTCTTGTGCTCTGTCCACTTTACATTGGCTTTCCTAAACAACCCAGGAGTGCCCCATTCTTGGGTTGTTTAATGTGATGTCTGAACCCAGAACTCTGGTTTGTCGAGGGACAAACAACCCAAAACTTTAACTCATAATAATAATAATAATAATAATAATAATAATAATAATAATAATAATTATTATTTATAACCCGCCTCTCCCTACAGATCGAGGCGGGGAACACAATATACATACAAGCATAACAAGGTTAAAAAATTAAAACAAGAGAAACACATCATTAAAACATTTTAAAATTCATCCGGATAGGCCTGCCGGAAAAGAACAGTCTTCACGACTCTCTTGAATTCGTGAAGACTGTCAGTTTGTCTAACCTCCTCCGGCAGACCATTCCATAGTCTGGGAGCCATAGAAGAGAAGGTCCTCTGGGTAACACTCACCAGCCTAGTTCTGGCTGGCTTGAGTACGTTCTTCCCAGAGGACCTAAGAGTGCGGGGCAGATTGTACGGGAGAAGGCGATCCCGTAGGTAGCCTGGGCCCAAACCATGTAGGGCTTTAAAGGTAATAACCAACACTTTATACGTCGCCCGGAAACTAATGGGCAGCCAGTGGAGTGATTTTAAGATTGGTGTTATGTGGTCACCCCTAGGTGTACCGGTGACCAACCTGGCTGCCATATTTTGAACTAATTGAAGTTTCCGGACTAGGCACAAAGGTAGCCCTATGTACAGCGCATTGCAGAAGTCGAGCCTCGAAGTTACCAGTGAGTTCACTACCATCTTTAGGTCTTCCAACTCCAGGAAGGGGCGCAGCTGGCGTATCAGCCGAAGCTGATAGTAGGCACTCCTGGCCGTCGCATCTATCTGGGCTGTCATTTGGAGCGACGGATCCAGGAGTACCCCCAAGCTGCGAACACAGTCTTTCAGGGGGGGTGTAACCCCATCCAGAACTGGTTGACACACCTCCAAACCCAGGTTGGGGCCTTTGACAGCAAGCACCTCCGTCTTGTCTGGATTCAGCTTCAGTTTGTTTTTCCTCATCCAGCCCATTACCGCCTCCAAGCATTCGTTCAGAGAAGACACACTATCCTTAGCTGACAATGTTGTTGAAGGCATAGAGAAATATATTTGGGTGTCATCAGCATATTGATAGCACCCCGCCCCATGCCTACGGATGATCTCTCTCATGGTTTGTTTCTGGGGTGTTTGTGAAACTGGAAGCAAAGCAGAAGTGGGAAGCGAACAGGAGGCAGTGCATTCACTCACTCTGGTGTGGCCCCACCAATTCATGGGTTAGACAACCCATGAATTGGTGTTACATGCAAACAGATCAGTGTCTCATATAACATAGTCAGACCAAGCTTTCCCACATCTGTATTGTCCAAACATGGATTCCTTTCATTGTCTAATTACTATCTTGCATCAGCCAATGTGGAGCTAATAGTACTTGCCTACCTTACAACAGTTATAAAGGTTGTAAGAGAATGGAAGGGAAGTGGCTTGAACTAGAACTGTGCAAAGATAAAATTTCAGCACAAAATAGAGGCTTTGGGGACCCTGAAATGTTACCCTCCTATGAATTTGTCATGGTATTCAATGTAATGTATGTAGGATTCCCAGGGAGTCTTCTATCAAGTGAACACAATAGAAGATTAGGACGTATCTGCAAAGAAAGTGGGGAACCAGCAGTGCAGAGTTACGCACTTCCTCGTATCAATGCTCAACCATTTCAAGATTGTTTTCTTGTTTCTTAGAAAACATTCATCACCACATAGGGTTTGGTCCCTCTCTCCAGCACCACAGCTATAATATCCTGGGTTGAAAATCTTCTTTTTTAAAAAAAGGAACAAGCAGCAAGTCTGTTTTTCCCCTGAAGCAAGGCACTCCCCACCCTCACTCTCCATTATGTCTGTCTGGCTGCCGAGCTACTGATTGCACAATCGGAGTTAGAGCTGCCATTGTGGGAAACCGCCTTGAAAATGTTATGCCTGTATGCAGCCAAGTTGTGCCCAAAGGAGAGAGTGGGTGCACTAGTGAGCGATGTTTGTATTGTAAGCAAATGGAGCGGGTTAAATCAAGCTGCACTGCAGGAGAAGGCAACAGCTCATGTGCTTCAAATGCTTGTATCTCTTTGAAAACAATGAGCACCTTGTTGAATATGTTTTATTATTCCAGAAAAGTTGCATGGACAAGCCAAAAGATCCTGGTGGTCATGTACAAGCTGCTCACGCTGGATGTCTTCAGCGTTCATGACCTGAACAGTGTATCCTCCACTGTTACTAAATTACTAGGAGTATGCAAACAACAGGAACTCTGGATAAATGTAAATGCTTTTTGGACTGCCAAATTGGCATCCTGATCAAGCAACCCTCAAGGATAGCCTAAATTGGCCAATCTAAAGCCTTGGTGGGAAATATGCTCCAAAACTGAAGTGTCCTCATCTCCAGATAGACCAGTAGGTTAAAGCACCACCAGCTTATCCCTTGGGACCCCCTTTCTTCTGGGAGCCTCCACCTGTTTGTCCCTCAGTGGCATGGCTTGGTAATGCTTGATCAGCCATCTCAAATTCAAACAAGAAGCCTAAAGGAAGGTATTTACTCCAGGAACCAAGCTTTTGAAGTTTTTGTTTCATCCCACCCTGGGTATACTCAAAGCCATTGGTCCCTCTGTGTGCTCCTTGCCTGTATCCAAAACTGCCCTTGAGTCCAAACCCTCACTGAGAGTTCTTCATGGGACACAACATAAGCAGGTGCCCTGTTGCGTTGACCTAAGAGTCCCCCAGGGTTTGCCTGGCACACTGTTCACTCCTCGTGATCTACTCCTAGCTCAATTCCTTGCATTGGCACGAAATCTACATTTCCAGGCCCAAGATTTCTCCTCTTCTTGTACTAACTTGCTGCAGATATTTGTTTGTTTGTTTATTTAGTATTTCATTTGTATTCCACCCTTTTTTCCCTCTTTCAAGGAACCTAAGGTGGCTTACCTGGTTCTCCTCCTCTCTGTTTTATCCTCAAAACCTCTGAGATAGGTCAGCCTGAGAGTCAGTGACTGGCCCAAAGTGAGCTTCCATGGCTGAATGGGGACTAGAACCTGGGTCTCCCCACTCTAACCACTGTGTCACGTTGGCTGTCCAGTTTGATAAAACTTTACCCCCGGGAAAATACCCATTGCTGAATTTAAGCTAAAGCTTTATCAGTGTTCTTGAGCTCATTTCCCCACGTCTAAGTTTAGGTTACAGTCTACCATGTACGTGCGACATCTCCGCCTGAGATTCTGGTGTTTTCATGTCCATTGAGTACAGATACCTGTGTACATGCCTGTGGATCTGAAGACATATGGTTGCAAATTGGAGCTCACTACTGCATGCACACAATGGAAAAATCAGGTCTCTTTGTAATGTATAAACTGGCTCTTAAGATAAACCATTTATTCATCTTATTCTGTGTCTCTTTAATTATCTCACATTGTGGCATTAGCAGCATTTTAGCATCGGAAAATGGCTTGTCTTAAAATTTTCAGTGAGAAATAGAAAGCATTAAAACCTATTCCCTGTTTTGCATTGTGTTTAAATATTTTCCACGTATCTTGTAATTAACACAAGCCAAGATGATTATCACAATGAAGATGACAATGTCAACAGCAACTAGCCACCCTGATACAGTTATGGGATTAGATCCAGGATCTTCACCCAGTTTTGGGGTCGTCGTCCCCATTTTACAACTCATCCCATTCAGCAGGGTCTGTTGATTTTCTGTGTAGTATTTTTAGGGCTGAAGGGAGGGCTGCTATGAGAAAGAGAGGACAGGGAAGTCCAGATTTGCCAACTCAATTGATCCTGGGTAAATCTGGATCCAACCTATGGAGATCTGCACACTGAAGTAGCCCCCTATATGAATATCACTTGCTGGATCAGGAGCTGCAGGCAGGAATCCAATGTGCATTTGAATGCATATACAAATGTGGATGTTACCCATAATTTTCACTTCGTTATTTTCAATGGAATGTGTATTCAGATGTGCATGCCCATCTATATTCCAGTGCCCAACTTGTGGTGAATTGGAATTATTATTATTTATATAGTGCACTTTCTTTTTTAATGTTACAAAATTCCTCACATACTTTATCACAGGCTCTAACTAGATACGACACTAGTAAACCTAGGTCTTAGAACACAGGTTATGTGAAACTATTGTAAAATGTGATGGCTTGGGGTTGACTTAAAGTGTAGGAGAGGCAGGTGAGAGAGTGGTGTTGAACCCTTCTCCAGCTTCTGCTTCTGCTTCTGCCTCCACCCCCATCCCAAACCATTTCAACCACCTTTCCTGTAGCTTAATTCTGACCTTGGAGCCTGGGAGAAAGAAACATAGCTCTTGGGAGGGTTAGTGGGGAGCCATAGCAGAGTGTGAGGGGATGGGACTACTCTCCTGTCCACTGCTCCTCGGTTTCAATTGCCTTCATCCCATAAAGTGTTGTCACATGATCGGCATTCTAGTGGAGGATGGTGGCTCCAGTGTCGGTGGGACAGTGAATCTGCTCCATGTTTCAGTCAGAACCTCTAAATAAGCTATCCAAGCCTCCACTGGTTGTACCACTCTCAAGTTTAGTAAGCCTTATAACAACCATGACAGGTAGATCAATATGTTATTCCTATATTCCAGGCAGGGGGTGGGGCTGTTGTTAATGCCTTCCCTAAGACTACCAAGTAAGTTTGTGACAGAGATGCGATCTGAACTGGGGACTTCATGGTTGATAGTTTCGTTTCTTTCCTCTACACTACACTACTTATCTAGAGCTGATGAGGACCTCCCACTGGCAACCAAAGATGTATGTGAACAACAACATGACATTTCAGCTCTGCTGTAAAAACAATTAAAAATCAGCATATGAATTTGATCTCTTGCTGTTTTGGAACATTACTGGAGACAAACACTTTCTTTCCCAAAATGCTCTATATGCATGGAAACAATTCTTTAAAATCCCATGTAAAAGAAGAAATATGTAACCCAGTTACAGAATCTTTTATGAAAACAATTTTCTGAGTGACTCAGAGGGGAGAACAGGATCTTGCCTGAGGGAAGAAGAGATCCCCCCTCCTTGCTCTGCTGAGGTGGATTATTCACCATCCTGAAGCACGTCAGCAGCCTTCAGAAATTTATTTTGACAAATTCATCTTGACTTTTCTGTTTTCAAAAGAACTTCCATAGCTTGACGCACTGACTTTTCTATGGACCATTCAGGAAGGGTTTACTTCTGTGCCTTTTAACAGTGTCTTGAAGGCCAATCTATAAATGAGATGCAAACTCGCCTAACTGTAGCCTAATAGCCCTGGGGGTAGAGAAGTGACAAGCAAGGAAGGGGTGCTTAACCCTTTCTCTGCCCTCCACTTTTCCACTACAAGTCTATCACCATTATTGTAGTAGTAATTAGTAAGCCAGACACCACCATGTCCCAAAGAAACTGCACCTGGTTAGCAAGCAGGGGATTCTGTGCCCACCAGAGTGTAATACCTCTCAACAGAACCATCATGTCCAGCAACTGGGATGTGTTCCGCCACTGCTGTGGTCACTCTGAGACCCTTCTCCATGGCCACATGGAAGATGAGACCAGGCCTGTCCCTCTACCTGTCTTTGAACACTCACTCTCCTGATCTGGGTCCTTAGAACTGTCAGTCCTTCACCCTGGAAAGGATTTGCATGCCATATTATAAGCAAATTGCTATTGTTGCCTTCCGAGCTGTCCAATGCATGCACTCGCATTCCCTGGGAATAATATACACTGCTTCACTATCTATCTTTCAGTTTGTGAGTACAAATGTTATCACAAAAGGATTATGTTCAGAGTACAATTAGGAACAAAGGATGCTCCCTTATATTGAGTCAGACCCTGTGGAGGCTGCTGGCTCCAATGTCAGTGGGGCTGTGAATCCGCTCCGGGTTTCAGTCAAAACCAGTCAGAACTCTAAAGGAGCACCTTGGATAGTTCCCCCCTTGGATATCTCCTTTATAGTTCTGACTGGTTTTGATTGAACCTGGAGCAGATTCACTTTCCTACTGACATCCGAGCCACCAACCTCCACTGTTAGACTGTTGATCCATCTAGCATCTCATTGTATACTGACAGCTTTTCATCATCACAGGCAGGTCTTTTCCAGCCCTGAGGATAGCAGGCATTGAACTTGGGACCTTTTGCATACACGGGGTTATGGCCTTCCTTTGTCAGGATGCCATGGAAAGCTGGAAGAAGAAGCATGCACTGAATGCTTGAACTTACTGGTTCCGGTGCTGGTAATAGACTTTGTCCAGCAGGTATCATTGTTGACCACTGTTCCTGTACTTAATAATGAAACAAAAACATGCATGGAAAATCATTTGGCACAGTCGTCTCCCTGATGAGCTAGATTTCTACATTCCTGGGACATTATTGTCCCCTACTTACATTCTGAAGCATAAATAGCCCCCCTGCTATGTAATTCCCTGTCTCTGGAGGTCAGGCAGGCACCAATTTTGTATTCCTTTCGGTGCCTCTTGAAAACGTTGTTCCAGGAAGCCTTTCCTTAATGACCAGCCACAGTTCATTTTGCTTCTTTTTAAAAAACTTTTTAATATGTTGTATTCTGTTTTTATTTTATTTTATCTTGTACACTGCTCCAAAATTTTGAATGGGGAGTGGTATATAAATATTGTAAATAAACAAATAATACAGGATTAACCACTTCATTTCTACCACCTTATTCTGAATAATGTATAAAATGACTGAGGTGGTAGAATTTGCACTGTACTACTTCAGTTTGCCTATGGGCTGTCACCGTTTTGCATGTGCTTCAATTCCAAAATGCCTCCCTGTGTATAGTAAACTAGCAGCAGGGAGAAGGCTGATCCTTTGTTTCTGTTATGCTAGCTTATTATATAGGGAACATTTAAAACTTCAGACATTCTGCATGCAGTCCAAAGTAGTACAAACTAGACTTTTATCGACTCAGTCTAAGCAGTATGTTGAATGATGCACAGAGCTCCCAGATTTGCTTCCTAGGAGGGTATTCACACTGGTTCCGTCTTCCTGAGCATAATCACCGGGCAAGAGTGTCTTTTGTCCAAAGCAGTATTTCCCATTCTCCCTTCAATGCAAGAGAAGATAGAATTGTCACTACTTTCCATCCCAGCTTGGGGACAAGGCACAGAGGAACAGCCGCAGTTCACTCCCTACTGAAGTGGCAAGGCAGACAGCACAGAGGCAAATTATTTCATCGTTAAAAGTTAATGTGGGTGCAAATTACTGTTGTTTGAAAAGATAGGTGTAATTACAGCCAGAGGGAGGTATTCTTATCTCCTGCCGGTGCTCAGAAGATCAAGGAAACACTGAGCACAAGAAATATTGTTTTGCTGAAAGGTTCCCCACTTCCCTGAGTGATACCTAATTTCAGAGGCAGCCACTGCAGAGTCTATTTGCTGTGAGGAGAGAGAGACAGGTGCTGGAAACTTATGATGTTTTCCTGGTATGGCAGTTTACAAAAACCTAGATGGTCAGCATGGAACAATAGGCAAGCAGAGTTAGGGTACCTCCACAAGAGAGGTTTAATGCTCTTTGAAGGCTCATTATAAATTTTACCTCCACACCAGCGGAGCGCAAAACGGGCGTAGAGGCGCGTTATCTCCCGGATTATGCGCATTATCGAATGCGCGTTAAATAGCGAGTTTTATTTTGCTCCGGCCGTTAAAGCGCATTTTCGCCTTGTGAACAAGCGATTATGCGCATTAACTTCTTGTAAAGCGCTTTTTGGACATCAATTAATGCGCTTCGCCGCCTCTCGCCGCCTCCCGTGCAGAGGGATTAGGAGTAAATGCACCTCTGCGATAATGCGCATAATCGCCGAACCAGACGCAAAAGCGCATCCTTGTGGAGGGGGCCTTAGTTTGTAAAGCAGTACTATTGCCTTTCCCAAACAAACAGCATCCATCCACTTGGGGGACTTCACCCCCATCCATGTACTCTAGATATGAAGAACCCAACAGTGTAGTTCAGACACACGGTTGTTACGAGCAGTGGAGTCTGATGTCAGTGGGGCGGTGAATCAGAAGCAGCCAGAACTCTAAAGGAGCTGTCCAAGGTGCAAATTCACTACCCCACTGTCATTGGAGCGACCAACCAACCAAGGGAGACAGAAAAATCTAGAGAAGGCTTCCCCAACATGGTGCCCTCCAGATGTGTTGGACTAAAACTCCCAGAATCCCCTGGGAGACGCTCTAGATGAAAGCAATGCATTGCTGTATTAGTATGAAAGATGATTATGATGACAGTGAAAATACCAGGGCTAAGAAGGACAACTCACTAAAGGGCAGTGAATCTGTTCTATTAGTCACAGGGGTCATGTTATTCCTATGATAACCTTTCATTATGAACCTTGGGCTTTTCATTCTCCATCAATGATGTATCTATCTTCCATTCAAAAACAACTGTGAGTCACACCTGACTCATACAGTCAACCAGGCAATCAGTATATTGCCTAAGAGAGGGATCTGTAAACCCATTTTGAGAGAAATATAGCCCAATTCTTATGCCTCTTTATTCAGAAGAAGAGATCAATCCCCATACATACTTACTTGGGAGTAAGCCACAATGGATGTGGTGGGATGTACTTCTGAGTAAACATGCCTAGGTTGGTGTTCCAGACTGCTGGTATTTACATACAAAGGCACCTGCAATTGGCTAATGCTAGATCAATTATGTCACTGTAGTGAATAAGAAATACATCTTAGGACAAACCAGAACCCTCTTCCGGTATCACTCCATATGGTCCCTCAGGACAACAGAAAGTACTTCTTCAAATAACATATGTGGAGACCCAGTGACCAAAGTGGGTTTTTCCCCATCCTCCTAACCATGCACTTATGAATAGTTCTCAGATAATAATAATAATAATAATAATAATAATAATAATAATAACAACAACAACAACAACAACCCTACTGGACACCGTGGGACTTACTTCTAAGGATTGTGCTTTTAGTTACCCAGTTATTCAAATCCTTGTTCAAGCCACTCTAAAGTTTGTTTGCTCGCTTAATTAATTAATATCCTGCCAAAAAATGGCACTCAATGTGACTAGCAATACAATACAGTTTAAAAACAAAACCTTAATTAAAATGAAACATAAAAACAGATACATTAAAAACACAATTAAAAACACAACAATAAAAGAAATAAACAGAACCCAACCAATTAAAACCTCCTTCAGCAACAGACCAGCTTATATGCCAAAAGCCATAAAATTATCTGTGCCTGTCAGCTGAAGAACAACAGAGAAAAATCTAACCTAGCCTCCCTCAGCAGGAAGTTCTAGAGCCCGGGAGTAGCCACCAAGAAGGCCTTCTCTCAGATCCCCCCACCCAAATGTGCCTCCAAGGATGCTGGGACCAAGAGAAGGGCCAGCCCCCAAAATCTCAACATCTGCAAAAACAAGACAAACTGGAAGAAATAAAGCTTCCAGTGCCCAGCCCTTAAAAAAAACCAAACCTGTCTCATCATGACTGAGCTAAAAGTATCCATCTATATACACATATATTTTAAGCTGACAAAAGGCAAGGTGGAGGCATGAGAAAAAAGAGATAATGTTTATTTGTTGGTTTATTTGTTATATTTTTAATCCACCCAATAAGAGGTGTTCTCTGGGTGGGATTCAAGAGCTAAAGGAACAAAATACACTATAAAACCACAAAAGATATTCTAACAAGAGGCAAAGGAATCCATATGAGAAATAGTACAGACTAGCATTTTTGCTGGCACCACAAAGAAGACTTTTGCCCTTTTAAGGATGGGAGCTCATCAGATCATGTTGGGCAAAATTTATTTATTTATTACATTTCTATACTGCCCAATAGCCGAAGGGCATTTTTACTTTAAGGGGAAATTGTGTTGCTTACCCAAGGTGTTTGTCCTTCCTCCTTTTTAGTGTGATTGTTATGGGCTACATTACATGGGTGGAGAGGGATGATTTGAATTGAATAGTTCCCCTCCATTCAGTTCCACTGAGACAGTTCCATCTAGTGGTGGAAGATTCCACTTTTTTCAGGATGCTACCATTTTAGAAGAGCCTCTTCTCATGGTAGAATTTCCAGTAGATACCGCAGGAGACACCCTGGTTGTTGATGACATTGTATAAAAGACCTGCAAACTTTAGTGAGTGGCCAATCACGAGCATGCAATACATTGCTCATTGAATAAGGGACTAGGCAAATTCATAGAGGATGAGGCTATCCGCCATTATTAACCATAAGAGCTAAATAGACCTTCCATATTCAGAGAGTTATATACCTCTGTGAGGATAAATAAGAAGAGATGCCTGTCTTTGTAGTGCCCGTCAGAGCTTCCTAGAAGCATCCAGGTGGAAACAGTGCAATGAACTAGATGGATATTTTGTCTGATGTTCATTCATCTATATCAGCCTTCCCCAACCTGACTCCCTCCAGGGGTGTTTGATTGAAACATTTATCCTCAGTCATCATGGCCATTGGCTGCGCTGGCTGGAGATGATGTGGGTTGTAGTCCAACATAACTAAAAGGCATCATTTCGGGGAAGGCCAATGTATACTATTTGAATATGATGATCAGTCTTGCAGAGAAGAGGTTTATGGTGCCATGGCAATGGTCACATAGCAACTGATAATGAATTAGCTGCCAATGAAGTGCAAATACTAAATATGGTTTCAGTGACAAGCAGAGTGTATTAATTAGGGGGGGGGCACCAAGTCCGTGCAGTAGACCAGAGATATTTACATTACTCTGACACACATGAGAGAAAAAAAAGCTCACAGTTCCAAAGCAAAGCAAGTTTCTGCACAAAATAATTATTTTGTGCAGAAGGAAGAGGATATAATAATCACTTGAATTTGACATAAATGCCAAAGAAGCAATACCCTTTCAGAGATCAATTGCTGGAATTGTATCTTTTATAGGATAAATATTCCAGAGTAATGTGTGGTGTTAACGATTCTAAGAAGGATAGCCATCATTATTGCTGGAATTTATACAAAGCAACCAGATAGTCACCATTTAAAAAAAGGATACATGCACACATACCCAACCTCCTTTGCTTATTGTGCTCCTCCTTGCTTTGCATCTGCCTCACTTCGTATCATTGCACTCAGCCTTGCCTTACCACACCCCAAGAATGTTGCCCTTTGGCTTGGCAGGAACTGGGGTCTGTCACATTTGTAGACCCAGAACATGAATTATTCTCTTCCAGTGAAATAATACGGCAGGAAAGAATGTAAGTCCTTTCCACAAGAGCAGCCTTCTCCAACTTGGTGTCCTCCAGATGTGTTGGGTTACAGCGCCCATAATTACACAGTGTCGAGTTATTAGAGTTTACATATCTGGAGGGCTCCAGGTTGGGAAAGTCTGCACTAGAGTTTCTTCTGCCCTCCATCATTTCCCAAGTAAGCCATGTTTTCCTGCCATTCTCCCTCTTGGCTTCCCTGGAGCTAGCCTTGGTGCTGATCAATTGCTAGAATTGATGTCTTACTCCCTGGTAAATATGTATAGGATTGCAACCTTACTTTTAGTGAAGCTAATTTTAAGAATGACCTATCATTCAGTGGAGCTCATTTCTGCATGAATCACTGTTTCAGGTATGCTTCAAGGTACAGCAGTGACTCATGCAGGGATGCAACAGGCAGCTTCCTAGGAGGGCAGGTGATTCGGCTGCATCTCGGCAGGAGGAATGATTGAATAATCCACACATGCTATGTAAAAATGGAACAGTTATCCATCCCCAGTGCGGCATGATTGGAATGAGGCAAAGCTAGAGAAGAGATGAAGCAAGCATCCTCTTTGTTTAGTGAACATAATTTAAGAAGCTCTGCTGGATCAAACCAAAGGACTATCTAACTCAGCATCCTTTTGCTCACAGTTGTCAACAAGGTGTCTATAGGAAGCCCAAAAGCAGAACATGACAGCATGTCCTGATGGATCCTTAAGGTTTACAGGAATTTGAATTATTTTATTACTTGTGGCACACAGTTTGGGTATTACTGTTTCAAGGAGTGAAATTTAAAAGGATAGTTAATTAGGATTTAAAGGTATGGAGTGTCTGACTTCCAGGAAGCTTTCTTTCTTTGGCACTTTTCTTCCTGAATACAGGCACTGTGCCTTTAATTGCTGTGTGACAGGTAGACATTCAGCAGGTACAACCCTTTCCATCTCCACATCTCCATGATTTGCCTGATGGATTTCTACCTGGTTGTGTTAAAGACACAAGAGCCTCTTTCAGAAAACCTGATGGCAACCCTAACTTTACCTGTCTTTAACCAGATCCATGTTACTATAGGGATGTTTTTCTGAACCAAGGTTTTCCTTCATGGCTTACTTTTTTTCCCAGCCACAAGGGGGCGTAGCTGGCTTTTCAAAATTATCTTTTCCATTGACACTTCTCATAAAAATGAAGACCTTCAGGAAAGTGCCTGCAAATGGATACCAGTTATGGGTGATGGTGGGAAGTGATATTCATAACAGAAAAATAAATGTTATCCTTATTTATATCATTTCTCATGTTTGATTGGGGGGATGTAGGCAAACCTACCAAATGTGTAGACTGTGATCTTGGCGGAATATGAATGCATTTTGGGATATCTATCCATGAATGACTGGGGCACAAGGGGGGCTTGAAACCAAGACCTCTGGCAATCTGACCCAGGACTCTTGCTCTCTGGACCACTATCTACTTGCCAGAAATAGCAACTAGTGGCCTTACTCTTTGCTGCTCCGCTGTGCCACTATCCTGGCTAGCCAGAGAATGATATTGCAGCATCTGCTTCAAAGATTGTCAGGGGCCATATTTTGTATATTATAATTTATTTATTACATTTCTATATCAACCAATAGCCACAACTCTCTGGGCATTCACAACAATCAAAACCACAAACTAGAACATGATCATATACAATGGAAATGTTGAACAGTTTAAAACTATAATATAAATTTTAAAAAACCAAAATAAAACCTAGCAGCACTGCAAAGATTTAAAATAGAGTAACAGGTTTAAAACAACAGAAACTGAAAGTCTAAAATGCCTGGGAAAATAAAGCTTTTTGGTTCCCAAAAGAGGTCAACATAGGCACCAGTTGAGCCTCTCTGGGAAGTTCCTTCCGCAACCAGAGTGCCACAACATAGAAGGCCCTCTGCTTAGTAGCTACCCATAACGGAGCCAATAAAATTCCTCTTGGTCCTATATAGCTTCAGATGTTTGCCTTGCCTACCCCTGTTTGAGTAGCTTTGGTGAAGATTAGGTTGAACTTGCGAGTGTTCAAGATATTTTGCTGCCTGGTAACAGAGCACCAAATGGTATCCTCCCATTTTAGGGCCAACACCCTAAAACACTGTACCATTCAGACTTCAGTTCATCAGTCCCCCTAACTCCTGCCGCCTGAAGCAGACTGTTTCACCTTGTTGCATGGAAGGGCCAACACTGCCCCTTGCTTCCCAGCTCAGTCATTATTTTGCCTCCAGGTGACCAGTCCCACCAATAATCAGAGAGAAATATGACCACTGGCAAACTGCTGGCCTGTTTTCGAGCACAAAACAATGTCTGAACAGCTATCCCAAATAAATGGGTGAAGGTGGAATGGTACTTGCTGCCATGCATGAGTACATCTTACATCTGGATAAATATGATTCACTCTATGTGAACTGCTGAATCGTGATACCTGCCACTTTTGGGCAGACTCTGCACGTACTCTGTTCTAAAATAAGCACAGGAATTATTCCCAGAAAACTGGTGACTTCTGTAGTTGACGCACAGTTTGGGAGGTGTGTGTGGGAAAGTTATTTATGATGTACGTTGTCTCGGTGTACCAAATTAGAAATCAATTATAGCATTGATCATGCCAGTTATCTGCACCATCCCTCATGGTTCCTGTATACAGGTGGTGTGGATGCAGCATGGGATCTAACCACACACAAGCAGTGTCCTTTTAGCCCCTGACGGCTGGGGTTGGAAATCCACCCTTGCGGTTGGGAGATAACCACATTATCCTCTGCATCCCAAGTGGTTCCTAGATCCTGATATTACCAGTACAGATACAGATAATGTGACACCTGACAATGAGCAGGACTGAGCCAAACGTGGGGGAAGGTTTAATTGTCAGCGAAAAGCATCCCCTTTTCAATAACATTTTAGAGAAACCCTATAGACAGTGGTAGAAGTGTTCTCCCATTGAGAATAAGGGTAGGAAGTATTGCCCTCACTCTGAATTAGCTTCATGATATTGTCATATGGCAAAAGCTGGTTGGTTATGTGGCAACATGTATCATCGCCATACTAAGTAATCCTCAGTTAGCTGAGAGCATGTGGGCAGTGTTTGCTTGTTTCATGGTGCCAAAGAAGCTGCTGATAGTACAGTGAAAGTGCTGAGCAAAAGGGTGCTTTCAGAAAACATTTTGGGGGTGCCCAAATCACTGTGTCTATGGGCAGACCATTGACGCGATCTTACGTGATTGTAGATCCTAAGCTACAACAGTAATGTAGTAATTGGCTCAAGCAGACACTGGCTGGATTGGGGAGGAGACAGTAGCAAGAAAGACAGATGCAGTTTGGATAAGAAAAGAAAGGAAAGATGCCAAATACCAACTGAAGCTTAGAGTCTCAAAGAAATATTATCCCTTCTCACCTCTCAGAATTTTGCCCATTTCCCTGTCATTTTCATGGGGAGGAGGTCCCCAAACCTGAACCTTATAGCAGAAGCAAAGTGAACTCTGCTGGCCCTCACTTTTGCTTATCATTACTCTTTATGTGGAGCAGGAATCTATCCAGCATATGTTATACTATCTTTTCCTTTACAGAGCTGTACATTTCTTCCAATATTTAGCTAGCCCTTCCCACCTTTCTGTTGAACTCATCTCCCATCCATCCATCTCTCTCTCTCTCTCTCTCTCTCTCTCTCTCTCTCTCTCTCTCTCTCTCTCTCTGTTTTAATGGAGAGCCATTAAAATCCACTTTCTTCCAGTGGCATTTCCCAAGGCTGCTCTCTGCACTGCATGGCGAGGCAAATGTGTGGCCCCCAGAAGAATGACAGGTTGTGATTCACTTGAGCGAGTCCAATGACATCATCAACCCCACGGACATTGTGTCAGCGAGTTGCTGCTGTTGCAAGAGGTACCAGCAGGCGCAGAGAGGGAACGGAATGTGCTGTTTGTTTCAGGGATGTGGGCAGCGTGCTCCTTATTGTGTGTTGTGTTTTTGACATCCCTTTAACTGAGGGCAAAACACTTTTAACGTTTGAAAGGCCGGTGTGAGTAAAAAAAGGACATTCTTGACAGGAAATGATGGCCTTGTTGCTCCATCCCTCCTTCTTCTGCTGTGGCCCTAAGGCCCTCCCTCCACCTATCACTACACTCAGTCTTTAAAGAAACATTGGAATATTGGAAGCTGCCTTATACTGACTTAGACCGTCGGTGCATCTAGCACAGTGCCGTCCTAGGATATAAGAAAAGTACCTCTGAGCATGCGCAGCAGCGGTGGGGGACGGCTTTCAGCCCAAGGGATGGATTCAATTTCGGAGGAGCTCTCGGGGGCTGCATTCTGGTGGTAGGCGGGGCTAAAGGCAAGGGGGCGGGGTCAAAAGTACAGAAAAAATGCAGCTTGTGTTAGCTTAAAGCTCTTACTGCTTAGGAGAGGCATTACAACCTTTTAGAATGGGGGGTGGGGGATGCTGCACAAAAGCCAGGAAACTGCCAAATGATTGGTGTTTGAGGGAAAGGGGGTGGGGTCAGGGGAAGGGGGTGTGGCCATCAGGTGACCCCCAGAGGGACAGTCTGAGGCCTAAGCAGGGACAGATTTTGTCCCCAGGACTGAAGTTCCCCACCCCTGATGTACAGACTGCCTTTTCACCAGGAAAAGTTGAGGAGTTTTTGTATCTCTAATGATAACGTTGAACATTTATGCACATTATATGTATGTGAAAGCACTTCACATACATTATCATTGCAGACTGGTTACAGAGGCACTGCAGATTCCCATATCCTGTTTCACCAGGCTGGCAAAGACATGCCCACGAATGATGTTGGGAAAGTTAATGGTGATCACCATGATTAGGCTGACCATCTGAAAAGGAGGACAGGGCTCCTGTAACTTTAACAGCTGTAGAGAAAAGGGAATTTCAGCCAGTGTCATTTGTATGCAATTAGTTCCTGGTGAAATTCCCTCTTCATCACAACAGTTAAAGGTGCAGGCACTATACTAGAGTGACCATATACAAAAGAAGGCAGGGCCCCTGCAACTTTAACTGTTGTGATGAAGAGGGAATTTCACCAGGAACTAATTGCATACAAATGACACTGGCTGAAATTCCCTTTTCTCTACAACAGTTAAAGTTACAGGAGCCCTGTCCTCCTTTTCAGATGGTCAGCCTAACCATGATCTAATTCCTCGCACTGCATTCAATGGCAGTCAAGGTTACATAAGAGCATAAGAAGAGCCGTGCTAGATCAGACCAAAGGTCCATCTAGTCCAGCATTCTGTTCACACAGTGGCCAACTAGCTGTCAGCCAAGGGCCTACAAACAAGACACGGTGCAGCAGCGCCCTCCCACCCATGTTCCCCAGCAACTGGTGCATATAGGCTCACTTCCTCTGATACTGGAAGTAGCACATAGCCATCAAGACTAGTAGCCACTTATAGCCTTCTCCTCCAGGAATTTAAAGCCATCCAAATCGGTGGCCATCCCTACACCTTGGGTAGTGGATTCCATAGTTTAACTACACGTTGTGAAGAACTATTTCCTTTTATCTGTCCTGAATCTCCCACCACCAATCAGCTTCCTGGGATGACCCCGTGGGGTTCTAGTTTTATGGGAGAGGGAGAAAAAGTCTCCCTATCCACATTCTCCACACCATGCAGAATTTTGTACACCTCTATCAGGTCTCCCCTTAGCCTTCTTTTTCCCAAGCTAAACAATCCCAGCTGTTGCAACCTTCCTTCATAGTGGAGTTGCTGCTCCAGCCCCTTGATGATTTTATTTATATTAGTCGCTGTCTCACATAGCCTGAACGATGAGGAAGACCAATGTGGAAGGTAAATGGGGCTTTCTAAACCACAGTGTCTCAGACTATACTACAACAAACCTATATTGTTTTTGTTTCAGTTTAGCTCAGTGGGGGCTGGTGGCTCTGATGTCAGTGGAGCAGCGAAGTTTGCTCTGGGTTTCAGTCAGAACCAGTCAGCATCTTGGATAGGTCCTTTAGCATTCTGACTGAAACCCGGAGAAGATTCATTGATCCACTGACATTGGGGCCACCAGCCTACACTTGTTTCACAGCCATGGCTCTCCCCCTCCCCCTAACTCCTGAGCATCAGAACACAGGAAGTTGCCTCTGATAGGGTAACCATATGACAGGAAAACCCCGGATTAATCAGGATTTTTGGTAACAAATCTGGGAAGGGAGGGGGGAATTATTAAATTTGAAGAAAAATCCCATTTTTCCCATCCTCTCCTCACCCAAAGGGCAGCTCTACTTTATAGGCAATGGGAATTAACAAAAATATTTACAGTTCTGTCATTTTTAAAGATAAAGAGATGAAACCTGGCACTGTGATAGCACCCAGGGAGGGCTTTAGTCATGCCAAATTTGAAGCAGATCCATTCATCCATTGATTTTTGGGGGTTTTTTTAAAGAATTTGAGGGGTTAAAATTAATTGTTTTAAAAAACAAATGTCATTTTTAAAGATAAAGAGATGAAACTTGGCACTTTGATAGCTCCTATATAGGGCTTTAGCTGTGCCAAATTTGAAGCAGTTCTGTTCATCCATAGATTTTTAGGATTTTTTAAAAAAAAATTGAGGTTTTAAAATTATTATTTTTAAAAAACATAATTTTTAAAGATAAGGAGATGAAGCTTGGCATCATGCTAGATATTAAGTAGGGCTTTAGCCATGCCAAGTTTCAAGCAGGTCTGTTCATCTGTTGATTTTTAGCAAGTTTCAAAACAAAATTAAACTTTAAAACTAAAAAAAATTAAAAAGCCAGACGGCCAACCAGTCTACAACAAGCCCTGTTAAGCAGTAGCTTGAAGCAGAGTGAGGATATAATCAGAAAAAATATTTGAGGGAAGGAGACACAGAGTATAGCAACAAAATACAGCAAAAGCTACAAAAATAGGAGTGAGTGAATTTCAGATACATTGGATGTTTCACTTGTTATTTCAGTGATTTTAACATTAAGATGTTATGTAGAACAGAATTGTCTTAATTGTGTGCTATGAAATCAGACATGTGACCAAGGCTATGTTCAGGTGGGCATACCCCCTTGGTGCTGGACATGCCCCCTGGGGGAGGACATGTTGGTGTTTCGCCCCCTTGGGGGTCAGCCATGTTGTCCTCCTTTTTGGTTTCCAAAATATGGTCACCCTACTCATACAGAGTCAGAGCATTGGTCCATCTAGCTTGGTATTGTCTATCCCTGCCTTCCCCAGCCTTGTGCCTGCTCACCATCAGCCCCAGGCAGGATGGCCAATGGTCAGGAGTGCTGGGAGTTGTAGTCCACATCCTCTGGAGGACACCAAGGCTGGTCTACTCTGACTGCAGTAGCCCTCTAGGGCTTCAGAGATTGACCTTTCCCAGCACTACCTGAGACCTTCTGGAGCCGAAGCAACTGAACACCACCCCTTTTCCTATAGGTGCTAATGTGGGGCAGGTGCTGTGAGAGCTCTGAAGGCCCTTCTCCCTCTCAGGACAACATAAAACAAGGAGAAGCACCCTGCTGGATCAGACCAAAACTTGTGGCCCTCCAGGGTTTGGGACTACAACTCCCATTAGCCCTAGCCAGCTTAGCCAATGGTGTAGGATCATGGGAGTTGTAGGCCAAACATCTGGAGGGGCACAAGTTTCCCATCCCTGATCTAATTTCACATCCTCTTTCTCCCCAAACCTCCCTGTGGCATGCCAAATGCCAACATTATGGGGGTGAAACAACAGACTTCCTGCTCCACTTTCTGGAATGTCTGGAGCCACTCAAGAATAGCCCCTCCAGACCCATCGTAGAAACTGCACGCAGAAGGAAAGCATGGTCCATGACGCTGGATGCTGTTGAGGGGTTCAGAAGAATTACCAGGACTGGTTTTCCCCCTGCTGATCTCCCAGCATAAGACATCCACCAAGGCACCCAAGGCAGTTTCAGTCCCAAAGTCAGTCCAGAAGCTAGACAAAAATTGCTTCAAGTAATCAGTGTATTTTAGGAATGCCTGGGCTGATTCTTTTGGGACACCCTCATGCAGTCTTTCAGGGGATGAAATGCACAGCTGTGGAGGACTTGTCCCCACCAAATGACCTTTCTTTGTTGCAGATAGCTGAGAGGGCAGCCGCAGCCTCCTGATGGATGCATTTAGGCGCACTTGTGATGGGCGTAATTTATAGCGAGTGACATAAAGCCGGGATAAGTGCTGCTTGCTGCCCTTGTGTTAACCTTCTACCCACTGGGGCCTTGAGCTCAATTAGTTGTGCTGTTAAGAGTTTCGGCTTTTTAATGGAGAAATTGATTAAATGAATGTGCAAGTTAAATGACTGCCTACTCTAGTTATGGCCCTGGAATCGTTTACCGTGTTTCCTCATTAGGCTATCTTCTGACCTCCTTTTCTGCTGGACAGGGTAACTATGAAAGACCATTAGCCCTTTATCTGTGTCAAGAGAACACTCTTTTTTCAGGTAGACCTGGGAAAGCGTGAAGGGGTCAGTCTGGAAGGAAAATGCCCCTGCCTGGTCATATTGTGGAAAGCGGCTGGCCTCTTTTAGGCCAAGTGAGGCCTATGGGCCTGCAGAGAGACCACAGCTAAAATGAGCAGCTCCTTAGGGTGCAATCCTATGCCTTTTTAGATGGGAAAAGGTCCTACAACTCCCTTTTCTTTCTATCTAAACATGCATAGGATTGAGCCCTTAACAGATATAAATCTAAACTCATAGAAGCATCTCCCATCAAATTGGGAGAATGGTGTTGGGAACGAGTGTGCTAATTTATCTGCATGGGGCTGATAGAAGGGAGCATTTCGGGAATTGTAGTCCAACACATTCAGAGGGTAATAGGTTGGGGGGCACATAACAAGAGTCCTGCTGGGTCAGACTTATCAATGATTCTACTTCCAACAGAGCCTGGCCAGATGCTCCTGGGGTCAGCAGGAAATAAAGATTTGTTCCCAGTATCTGATTTTCAGCAGTGCACTGCCTCTGAACATGGCAGAATTTGAGCTATTTTAGCTAGGATATAAGAATTGCCTACCTAGGTCAGATCAGACCAAGTTACAACAGCCGCCAGCTGGACACCTCTCAGAAGCTGAAAAACAAGGGAGGAAGGCTATATAACAGGCTTCCTCTCGTTTGTCCCCAGCAGCTAGTATTCAGAGATATACTGTCACTGAACTGGAATGTTTGCTAATAGCAAATTAGCCTATTCGCTCATGGATAATAGCATATTATCCTCCATTAAAATAAACATGCTCTGCAAGTAGAAATCTGGCATACAGGAGAGGACGAGACCCGCACATTTCTCCCTAACGTGTTAGTCTTTGTGATGCAGGGAGGTTTAAAAACAAACTCACACATGGGGAGTATTCGAAATGGTATCCCAGACCTAAAGGAAGTACAGTCCACTCAACTATTTCAGGACTCTGCCACCTCAGTCTGCTCTGCTGCAGGCATAGAACAGGCCTACGTTACTGGCTAGGCTGACCATCTGAAAAGGAGGACAGGGCTCCTGTAACTTTAACAGTTGTAGAGAAAAGGGAATTTCAGCCGGTGTCATTTGTATGCAATTAGTTCCTGGTGAAATTCCCTCTTCATCACAACAGTTAAAGTTGCAGGCACTATACTAGAGTGACCATATACAAATGAAGGCAGGGCCCCTGCAGCTTTAACTGTTGTGATGAAGAGGGAATTTCACCAGGAACTAATTGCATACAAATGACACTGGCTGAAATCCCCTTTTCTTTACAATTGTTAAAGTTACAAGAGCCCTGTCCTCCTTTTCATATGGTCAGCCTATTACTGGCCCTCATGACTTCTCGTGGGCATGCATTCCATATGTTGGTTACGTGCTGTGTGAAGAAGTCCTTCCTTTTCTTTGTCTTTTGACCTTACTGCCAGTCTGGGCCGGCCCTTCCACAAAGCAGCCTGATGTGGGTGCAGCAAGTGGCAAAATTCTGGAAGAGTGGCGCTGCTGACTGTGCCTGTGGGCGCATTCACTGCTCCTTGGTCCCGCTAGCTACCTGCAAGGGCCAGCAAGACCAAGAAGTGGCCCCTCCTGCAGGCCTCCCAGCAAGCTCCCGCTCACGTGGCTGGCTGTGGCTGGTGGCTGTGTTCACCACTTCTTGGTCCCACGGTCTGTGTGCATGCGGCAGGCGGGACCAAGAAATGGTGAGCGCAGCCGGCAACACAATTAGCCGCCTGCCCAAGCAAGCAGTCTGGGTGGGCAGTAGGTGTGCAAGTAAGCAGCCGCTTCTTGGTCCTGCTGGCTACCTACATGTGGCCAGGGGGACCATGAAGCAGCAGCTGCTCACTCGCACATCTCCCATCCACCTGGGCTGCTGGCTTGAGCAGCCAGCCACATTCACCTTGGTCCTGCTGCCTTGGGCCAGACCTGCTGCCAGTCAATTTCTTGGGATGAACCCAAGCTGTAGTATTATGAGAGAAAGAAGGGGGGGCGAACCACTCTACATGCCATTCATCTTTTATCATGTGCCTCCAACGAATCATCTTTTTTTCTGAATTAAAAAGCCTCCAGCGCTTTGCCGTTTCCTCACGGCGATGGTGCGCCTCCCTTTGTGCCCAGTAGTCACAAGCATCGGTTAATCAGTTGTACCCTGCTAGGAATACCAAATTTCCCTTTCATTATCGTGCCTGCCCATGTACAAATCAAGGCCTTCTGGCCATTCTCTTGTCTTTTGAATTCTTTCTTTTGATTGTCTACTCAGTAATTTCCACTCAGTGAATTAACACTCATATTTGTGTAGGGGACAAAATCCATTCCATTGATGTTCACCCAGGAAGTCATTAACCGGATCCATTATCACTGCCTGACAGCCTCCTCTTTGCTGCAAATCAACCTAGTGCTGCTGTAGGATTAAGGTGACCTTGAAACACTGTGAAAGGGTGGGCAGTTCATGGCTTTAGCTGTCCTTTCTAGGGGATGCTTTGGTTTGGCCTTTGTGTTTTTCTTATCCAATATTGTGAGGCAGAATCTCCTCTTGCAAGCCCTTTTGTCCCCTTCTTTAATCGTCTGCACACAATTTTTCCCCATTGCAGCAAAGTATTATTTCTTGAAGATCCAAGTAGGAAAATTGGAGGAAGCTAGCTAAAAATACAGATCTTTTGTATATTTGAACAGTCATTTGCGAGCCTGACAGAGTAATAATCCTAGCTTTGAGTTAAGCTCACAGAGTGGGACAGGCTCACTGCTAGATCCCCTTGAGCTAGTAGAGCAAAATGCCAGACTGGCACAGTGAATCTATGCCAACATAATGATACTGTTGCAGAGTGAGGACTGTGAGGTTTTCTGAGGCCATTGACCCTTCTGCAAACAGGCACAGTGCATCTAGGGATGATGTCATGGCTGTGCACCATTCATTCCAGACCAGACACGGACTGGATCCCCAGGAGGAAGATTCTCCAAATCCAGCAAAATCTCTGGGTTAGGATGATGGAGTTTACTGACAACTCTAATGATAGCACTGTTGTTTATGCAATAATCTTTTTCATAAATTCAATAATCAAAATGGGAACACACCTCTTCAGCCCATCAAAGATACTCCCATAATTCTTTCCTTGTAAGATCTGGTCATTACTATGCTAGGCATGTCCATGAGATTCAGGCTTGTTAACCATGATAGCACATTTTGGGGATGATGATATCACTGCCAGAGCATGCACCTAATTATCCATCTCATCCTGACACACAGTCCCCGACATTTTGCCACTGAGGTAATGCAGCCTTCAGACCAAGTGATGCAGCCCTCACTAGCCCTGCCACAAAGGACACGAAACTATAAAACATTGGTCTTCAACTGGTGGGTTGTGTCCCAGAAGTATGTCACACCATAATCTAAGGTTGACAGCATGCCACTATTATTCTACCACCATTAATCAGATGGAGCAGGATAAGAAAAAGAACATGTAAAAGACAGAGAGAGATTTGAGAAAAACAGAAAAAAATATATTAAAAAGTGGGCATTTTTTTAAAATGTACAAATGATTTCATGTTGCAGGTTGGGGTTATAGATGGATCTTTGGTTTGAAAAAACTTAAGATCACTACCAAAGAATCTTGTTATAATAGAAATCAAATAATCACAGGAAAAGACAGGAAAACCTCTGAGTTACCCTAAGCAGCTGATTAATTGAGACAGGTGATACTTGTGGGAAAACAATTCCAGCGACTAGATGCAATGTTCTCCTCACAGCCACAGAGGAAGTAGAATAACAGGTGGCAAATGCACACAGATTCCCCCAGGGTGGGCTGAACATACTGGAGAAAGTCACCCAGCAATGGCCAAGCAACTATTGAAGGAATAAGTCCATTTTGAAGTGGACATCTTTCCCTTTTTTTGCTCAGAGAGGCACACTCCCAAATTGGACAAATGAACCAACTTAAGAAAAGAGTAATTGCTTTTGTTGTTGGATGGGCATCTAAACTAAACGTGAGCTTCTGTGGTGGTTGTGCAATTGGCTTAGAGTGTTCTTGGCAATTTCAGTGGCCTATGCTGTTCAAGGAGCAATGGTGGGGTTAACGACCCATCTACCTTCAACCTTGAATTATTATAAGCACTATCTTGCTGGATGAAACTGAGGCCTATCCAGACCCTCACCCCAACAAACACATTGAGATATTTTCCTAGCCCTATCAGAACTTAACTTCACTCAAAATTGCTCTGAATTTCAATGGTATTTCTAATAGGGTCCCAATGGAATGTTGATGTGCCATCTCCATTGAAGTTAATGGAGACACCCTAGTGAACCAGCTAGCTCTGTCTGTACCAAGAACAAATTGTTGGACGGGGATCTAAAGCTTACATTTTCCTTCATCCCTTTGAATTAAATGGAGTCAAGTGATTCTGAATGAACTGGACTGTGTATTGGATTTAAATCCCTATATGTCATGCGCTGGTCTAAAGCAGGAGCTCAGGCAGGGCAGCTCAGATGTCGCAACACCTAGGAGAACTCCTGGTGATTCACTTGCTCCAGCAAGGTCTGGGATCAGACTGAAGCCTTTTATGCCTCAGTGCAGAAGCCCCTTCTCAGACTCTGCTCCTTGTAACAAGTGGGAAGCCTTAAGGCAGGGATGGGCAATTTGTGGGGGCTGGGGGACTGCAATGGCCCCCTCAGAGTCCTCTGGGGGCTGCACTCATCCTCCACTGCTACCGTAAGTGGCTACCAAAATTGCAGCAATCCTGCTGGGAAACAAGGCATGTGAGGATCCTGTTTTGGGGGCTGCTGGGACCCTTATTTTGCATGAAGGACCATCCCTGCATGCCCTGTTCCTTTGCAGAATTAGCAATTCTGCTGGGAAACAACGTGTGTGGGGAGTGCTTGCCCCATTTCCATACACAATTGAGTTCTGGACAGCTGTTTGGTAAGACTGTCAGGAGCCTGATTTTTTTGGGAAACAGGGCATGCCCTTTCAATACATCTTGTTTCCCTGCAGAATGGCTTCAATTTCAGCTGCAATGGTGGTGGTGGGGATGGGGATGGTGGCAGGGACTGAGCCCCACCCCCTGCACAATCAGCCATGATGAGCCGTGCCTTGCCCACCTCTGCCTTAATGGGGCAGGGCTCTGTCATGAGCCAAGCACTCCTCCATCTGCCCCAGTCCCGTGGATTGTGGAGCACTTGGAGTTGAGTGTGCCAGCCTAGTTCTGGAGGTGGACTCAGGGGTTACATTTGTTGGTTCAGAATTGAGGTTCCTGGCTTGTGGTTCCCCAGCATCTCTGGTTCAGGGGGCTTTAGTTCAGCAGAGGTGCAGAGGTCTGGTGCTTCCTTTGTTGGCACCAATGGTTTCTCAGCCTTTGCATCCAGGTCACTGCTGGGCTCCAGGGTCATGACACTATGGGTTGGCCACCTCAAGTAGCTGATTTAGGATGTCCTGAAAAGACAGCATGTTGTTAGATTCAATTTATTACTGCTGGACATCTGCTGATACAGAGGAGGAGAGACATTCATGGCATTTTCTGGCTCAGGTGCCAAAATAATTTGAGGGGCCTTGGGTATTATGCACTTTGACATGGGGAGAGGGGCACCCACATGTCTTTCGACCGTAGCTCAGTGGTAGGTCACCTGCTTTGCATGCAGAAGCGCCCACATTCAATTCTTGCCTAAAACCCTGGAGAGCCGCTGCCAATTGAGGCAAACAAAACTGGACAAGATGAACCAATGGTCCGATGCAGTATAAGGCAGCTTCCGATGTTTCTATGTTCCAAATATACTGGGAAATAACTGTGTGGCACCTGTTCACAAGCATGGCTCCAACCCAATTGGGGACATGCGGTAGATGGCTGGTTCCTTGCTTGTATCACCTTGCCGTGGCAGGTGTGATCAAAGCATTGTTCAGGCCAGTGGAGGCTGGTGGCACCAATGTCAGTGGAGTGATGACTCCCCTCCGGGGGGGGGGGGGGTTCAGTCATAACCAATCAGAACTCTAAAAGAGCTATCCAAGGACATTGGAGCCATTGGCTTCCACTGGTTCAAACTTCAAAGCTTATAACTCACCAAGCTAAACAGAGGCAGCCCACCAGCAAGGTACTGTGGCCTGCTAAGCTGGCTCTCCAGTCTCAAGAAGCCAACACAAGAGGTTTACTGAGTAACTAATTAGTGTGGGCTAGTGGGCTGCATTTGACTTGGTAGGCCATAAGTTGATCTGGCTTGCATTGGGGTACTTCTAGATGAGACTTCTAGCATGCAGTCACCCTGCCTCATTCACAGAATTTTAAAGGGGAGGAGTCCAGGTGATATTTCCTACTTGTAGCCCTCCCATGTTTTCCCACAAATATTTTCCTGACCCACACTGCAGAGAAGCAGCTTGGTGTGAGTAACTTTGATTGGGAAAAGGTATGAGGAGAAAAGGTTCAGCACAAACACACACACCCCTGCTGCTTTGATCAAATCATCATCTCCCGTCTCTGTGCTGCACTTCAATTTTTTAAAAAAACAACAACAACAATGTAGAGACTGCTGATGGGTCTTCCATGTCACATCTGGTTTGGACCACAGCTGCTCATCTACGTGTCAAGTCCGATTTGTCATTCAGGAATTGTAAATACTTTCCTAGGCTTTGCAAATTTGATTTTTCAGTCAATAATTTGGCATCTTAAGAACAGCCTTTCTTATTACATACAACCTCTGGTCACATCCAATCTGAACGCTTCTTCTTGGGCTGCCCTCTGGCACAGACTGTTCTCTGCTTAGTCATATTGCGGGCAAAGCAGAATCGTGGAGAAGATGGCAAGCTCAAAAAGGGTCTAGAACCTGGCACAGCTGCAGATACATTACCAGATGTGCAATCTGTGAAATACATAGAATCTGGTGTGTGTGTGTGTGTGTGTGTGTGTCCTCCCTCATGACCCAGGATTTTCTCAGTTCCATTTTAAAAAATCCCTACAGTTTTCTAACCTTCATGGAGGAAGGAAAAATACTGAGCCCTCAAGACAAAAAAAAGGCCATACATTTGGCTGGTTGTTTCAAATCAGGATACGAAATTCTGTTCTCTTTCTTCACCACACTACATCCTTGGGTTTCCTGACCCACAGACCCTGCCCCCATCATAGACAGTGCTACTTGTGACTTATACGTAGAGGTTTTGTGGCCACAGCCAGCCTGTACCACACCTGCCACTTCTGCAACCTTTAATCCACCTTCTCCGCTGGCCCCCTGAATTCTGGGAGAGCAACATAGAGAGCGGATTACCAGCCAATCATACATTTCTGAATTGTGACCCTCTTCCCTGAGCCCTCTACAGGTGACTCCTCAGACCTCAAGTAAAGGTTATCTTTGCAGGAGGTCTCACAGCCCCTTCCTTCCTTCCTTCCTTCCTTCCTTGCTTGCTTGGTTCAGAGCAGGGGTGTTGAACTTCTTTCATCGCTAGGGCCAAATTCAATTTCAGAGAAGCTGTCGGGGTTCCAGTGGTGGGTGGGGCAAAAGGTAAAAGGGGTGAGGACCTAATCCTAGCAGATAATCACTGCCCATATCTAAACCTTAGCGGAGGTATTTCAACCTTTTCGAATGGAGAGGGGAGAAGCTGCACAAAAGCTGGGAAATGAGCAAACAATCAGCAGATAGGGGAAAGGGGGTGGGGCCATGGGAAGGGGGCAGGGCCATCTGGGGAACTCCAGAGGGCTGGATTGGGACTCCAGGAAGGCTGGATGTGGCCCATGTGAGTGAGGTTTACCACCCCCGGTTTAGAGCAATGGTGGGGTTCCCTGTCAGCCTTTATTCAACCTTTAACCATCATAGGAATAACAATATTGAATGGACGGCCTCCTCCTGTACCAACCTGTGCGCTGCTTCAGATCAAGTGGAGAAGCCCATCTCTGTGCCCTGCTGCCTATGGTGGAAGCGAGGTTGGCTATGCCAAGGCGTAGGACCATCTCTATGGTAGCAGCCAAATTATGGAACGTTCTTGTTGCTTCCTGCTGGCTGAGAAAGACTTCCTTAGGGGAAATCCACACAGTCCTTTGGAACGTTTTAAATTGTATTTTAAAACGTTCCAAATAGATGCGTTCTAAAACGTCTTAGGCCACATTACTGAGTACTCACGTTACAGGAGAAACAGTCTTCTGTCTTTAAAGCGGTGTGTGCGATCACACACTGTTCTGCCCTGTCTTTTCTTCTTTCGTTTTTCAGTGAATTTAGGGCAAGGCATTGTGGGGGTTGTAGTTCAGTTACACACTTCCTTCTTAGTTCCTCTGTCATTCCCTAGCGAGTATAGGGCTAAGAATTGTGGTTGTTGTAGTTCACTGGTCCACTTCCTGTTTCTTCCCCACCAATCAACTGCTCAGCATTTGGGCACCAGTAAAGGAAGCACTGCCCCCATGAATCAGAAACGGTAAGGAAGGACACATTATTTTACTTAAAACGATTTATTAAAAGTGAAACCGTTGTATATAACTGAAGTGAGTTTTAAAAAACCTCAGATATACAACGTTATAGGGAGTGCGTCATGTGGCCCAAAGAGTTTTCATAACCCTTATAAAACGTCAAAAAACTCGTGTGTAGATCCGCCCTTACTCTAGCAGATTCTTGCCTTACTGGGCAGGTAGAAGAGCACTTTTATCTGAAGAACTGATTTTCAAAATGTGTTACCCCTGCATCCATTGTATTGTATTTTACTGTACTTACAAACAAAGGAACCAGAAGGGCCATCTAGTTGCTCGACACACAAACCCTCTCTGAGGAGAACAAGCTACCAGGTGATGACTATGGAAGGAGCCGCTCAGACCTTTCAGAGCATGGATTAGGCTGCCCGCCACCCAAGAGTATGGAGAAAATCTCTCTGGTTGAGATTATGGAGGGGGCTTTTTGATTTATTGCTGCTTTGGTATTTCGATACATTTCCTCATCCCTCCATCAGGTATAGAGAAAGCTCACATCTCTGAAAGTAGCTCCTAAAATAGCGGTCATCAGCAATCTTCCTGGTGTTAGTGGTAGTAGTAATTTATAAAGCACCTAACATTTTCTAGGTGCTGTACAAAGATTAAGAATAGGACAGTCCCTGCCTGCAGGCTTGCAATCCAATAGACATGACCCAAAAAGGAAAAACGGGGGGGGGGGATGAAAGAGAAAAACAATCGAAGGCACCAGTTCGTATAGTTGCATAACTTATTTTGTTATGACAGCTGGAAAGGAGATAGTTCAGGGACGGGGTGAGTCCAAAAGTCCTTCCCATTTTATCTTCATAACAATATTATTATTATTATTATTATTATTATTATTATTATTATTATATTTATTCCATTTATATACCACCCCATAGCTAAAGCTCTCTGGGCGGTTTACAAAAATTAAAAACATTGAACATTTAAAAAAAACACTGATATACAAAATTTAAAAGCATAAAAAGCATAAAAAGAAGTTATAATTACAATATCCTTTAAAAACAACAATTCTGGGTCAAAGCACAACAACAACAACAACACAAAACCCTCAACAACCCTACGAGGTAGGCTGAGACATAGCAAGTGGTCCAAGGTCACCCAGTGAGCTTCATGGCTGAGTGGGGATTTGTACCCAGGTCTCCCCAGTCCTGATCCAACACTCTGACCACTACTCCATACTGCCTTTCTCAGCTGAGCTGATGGAGTGCTCCTCACTGTGCCATCCCTCCCTCTGCTACGGCTGGGTGGAATAACAGGCTAGAGCACAGTGGTGCTGAACCTTGTGCCTGGAGGCCACACCTGGCTCTCTGTGATTCCTCAAATGGTCCCTCCCTTCCCCTGGTCCCTCCCCCTTTCCACCAACCACCAACCATTGGGTGAATTCCCAGGTTTTGTGCAGCTTTTCCCCATTCTAAAAGGTTAAAATGCCTCTCTTAAGGGCTGGGATGTGCTGTCACTTTTGGCCCTACCCCGTTGCCTTTAACTCCTCCCCTTTTGTGTTCAGCCCCGCCCATCATAGGAATGCAGCCCCTCTCTCTGAGAGCTTTTCTGAAAAGGACTTCAGCCCTTGGGCTGGAAGGAATTCTGTACCCATTATAATATAAATCTCCCATCCCCGTCTGTCCTAAGATTACACTCTAGTGTTCAGTTAAGCATCAGACATCCCTCTCACCCCATTGTCTTTTTGTCAATGTCCCCGCTTCGCACGTCCCCCACTGTGATATTAAGAAGCACCTGGTGCCTTGACCAAAAAAACCCCCCTCTAATGATCCAGTTAAGTGGCCACTTTCACCTCTTCTGCCCCATATTGGGTAGGGTGACCAACTGTCAGGATTTCCCCGGATTTTCCCTGGTTTTTGTTCTATTCTGGATGTCAGGGGGGATTTTCTATTATTTTCTATATTGTCCTGGAAAGACACACTTTCCCCTTTAAGGACGCCATTAGCATTTTGGGAGGGAATGATGTGCTTTCTGGAGGCGCATCATTTCCCTTCCACTGCTCCAATCAGGACCTTAAATGGGAAAGTGTGTCATTCCCGGAGATTATAGAAAAGGCCCTGACTGGAGTAGTGGGGGGGCAGAAATGACACACTTTCCCCTCCTCCACTCCAATTGGGGCCTTTAAGGTGGCGGGGTGGGGGATGACGCTTTTTCCAGAGGCCCTGAAAAGTCACTTTCCTGCCCTGCCCACAGGTTGTCCTCTTTTTTGGTTTCCCAAATATGGTCACCCTAATATTGGGTGGGGAGGGGCTGTTCAAGGAGATATAAATCAAATGTAACTACATCAAGATTCTGCAGAGGCTGGAGAATCTTGCTCTTGCTCTTGAACTCCAGGGATGGTAGTCAGTACTTTGCCTCATCCATCACCTTGTCGCTGGTCCCTCACTCTGAGACAAATGGGAGAAACGATGGATCGTTGTGTGCTAGAGAGCTTTGCCAGAGTCCACAATGTTGACAATGGATGCACAACTTCTGTAAATTCAGGGTAATTCTTAATTAGGAAACATATCAGGCTAAACATTTTTGGGGGGCTTTATTTTTCTCTGTGGACTTTACACGCTTTTTCCTCTGTGCGCTCATTAAGGACCCTCGGGTGTTTTGCTTGTGTTAATAGATCATCCCACTGTTTAAAATGGCTGCCTGGGGCTTGTTTATGGCTATTTGGTTTCAGGGGGCACCGCACAACTCAATAGCCACCCCCCCAAATGTATGTATCCCTCATTAAAATATCTGTAGCCCACCATCTCATGCTGGGACACCTTGAAGCAGTGGCAAATCATCTACCAGGAGTACCTACACCGGTTGGATCCTTTGTCCCCTGTTAGACAAATGTGGAAATAAAACTGGCAGATGGTGGCAGAAGGTGGTGGTTTTTTATGTTTTTGTTTTGTTTTTATGGGGAATGCCTTGCAGTTCTTCTTCGTGGTCTCTGTGCATCACACATATGGGCTCGCGCCGGCGCCGAGCCCCATTCGGGAAACTTCCATAGCTAGCCTAGCGTTTTTGGCGGGAACCCCTCCCCCCACCATCTCACCGCGCATGCTCCGGGTTCCCGCCTACCTCAGTTCTTCTTCGACCGCTGGTGATATAGCCTCGCGGGAGACTTCCTCCGACGTTTGTCGTTCGTATACCTTTAAAACAAAAAATATAGATAGTTAGTTAGTTAGCTTAGCGTTAGTTGTTGTTGTTAGTAAAAAAAAACAACAACAAATTTTTAGGTTAGTTAAAATAGTTAGTCGTCTATTAGCTCGTCCTGGGCTCGCCTGCTGCTAATATGGCACAGGCCGCCCTTTTCAAACACTGCTTAAAATGCAAGGCAAAGCTGACCTTGACTGATGGGCATGCCCTTTGCCTACTATGCCTGGGAGAAGGCCACGTTGTTCAGACCTGCTCCCACTGTATGTCTTTCTCCCGCCAAACCCGCCGAAATCGGGCGGATAGGCTGCGAAGCCTGCTATGGAGCAACGCTCTATCGGCGGTAGACAAGCAAAAGGACTTGCCCCGGTCACCTCGGGACACATCGTCGGACACAGTTTCTGGGGAGCGCAGGCATCCGCCAGTCAGTCGCTCAGACCCAGCATCGCCGGGCCCCACCTTGCTATCGGTGGTTGCTCAAGAGCTTGGGGGTTTGGACCCACTAACGGTAACCCATCCCCCGAAGAAAGGCCTCCCTCCGAAGGCAAACAAACACAAGGAAAAATCGAGGGTATCAAAGTCTTCGGTACCGATGTCGTCGGCGTCGGTACCGTCGACGTCGAAGAGACCGGCTTCGGACTCACTGTCGACGTCGAAGACGAAGAAGAGGAAACACTCGACACCGATGTCGGAGTAGCAACCGTTACCTTCGATACCGAAGCCCACTCGGCCATCATCGACCCTGTCGCCACACCAACTGGCGCCTTCGACGCCGAGAACAACTCGCCCGGTTTCAACATCGGTACCACCTGCGTCGGTACCAAGAGACGCGCGCCGAGCCTCTACCCCAAAGGATAGAGCCTCTTCGTTGCCTCCACGGCCACTTCGCACGCCGCCAAGCCCGAACGATTTCTCCTCAGAGCTCGATATCTCTGAGATCGTCACGGTGGACCAGCTCGACTCAGAGGACCAGCCTGGCCTTGGTACCGAGCGCCACGATACCGCCCAACCTACTTCGTTGGAGTCTGATCATGATCCCGATCTGCCGCCCTCGCCTCGATCACGTACGTCGAGAGCCACTATTGATAGGTCCCGCTCGCTTTCGCGCTCCAGATCGCACGATTGGGAGGCATATTCCGACCATGCTCGCATTGCCCCCAGTCGTAGTACTCGCAAGCATTATCGTTTTGACCCATATACGGGAAAACGGCTTGCACCTGTTGCCACGAAGGAACGCACGTCCTCTCAGGCGTTACAGCTATCGGTACCGACACGACGGGAGCCTTCTCCGACATCGATGGAGGACTATGCATCGGATACCTCCTCGATGCCGTCCCCTCCATCTTCGGCGCCATCTCCCGCTGACGGAGTCGTAATCTCGGATAGAGTATCCCCCTCATTGGAACTAGGGGCATTCTCCGATCAAATGCAACGTATGGCTCAATCTCTGGGTCTTGATTTACAACAACCTAAGGAGCCATTAAAGGATAAGATCTATGATGTCATGTACCTGGACCCGACTCCTCAGCCCACACTACCGGTAGTGCCTACCCTCCTACAGACTTTACAAGACTCCTGGCCTAATCCAGCCACAGCTGGCCCTACATCAAAGAGACTGGACGCGCTATATAAGATCCAGGAAGCGGACGCCCCGTTCCTATTTACACACCCCAAGCCTAATTCGATTGTGGTGGAATCATCAGTAGGTAGGACGGGAAAGTCGAAGGATGAGCGTGCCTTCGCACCAGCAGCATCAACAGCCTCCACGACAACGTCGCTGGTATCGTCCACTCCCGTACCAGCCACGCCAACAGCAGGAACGTTCGCAGCGCTACCAGCCACAGCAAGCGCAGTCATCATACCAGTCGCGCAAGCCGTCCTCTCGTTTCACCAAACCACGTAAGCAGGACTATGGAGCAAAACGGCGCCTTTGAATCGGCTGTATCGACTCGAAAATTCAACGACCCCTGCAACAGGCTCCTACCTTTCCTGCCGGCGTGGGAAAACATTACTACAGATCGATGGATACTGTCAACCATAGCCGAGGGATATCGCATCGAGTTTGCAGCTCGTCCCCCTCTGGGCGAGGTGCGACACACTCAACCATCTGTAGTTCTCGTCCAAGAAATCTCAACTCTCTTGGAAAAGGGAGCGATCACTGTTGTTCCTCAAAAACTGATAAAAGCGGGTTTTTACTCGCGCTATTTCACGGTTCCAAAGAAAGACGGAGGCCTCCGTCCAATTATGGACCTCAGACGTCTAAACAAATTTATACAACCAAAAAAGTTTCGCATGATCACCTTGGCACAAATACTACCCTTGATAAAACGAAACAGGTGGTTCACATCCGTCGACCTCAAGGATGCCTACTTCCACATACCAGTTCATCGAGCACATCGAAAATTCCTACGTTTCAGTGTTGGAGGTCAAGCCTTCCAATTCGCAGTTCTCCCATTCGGCCTTCAAACAGCGCCGCGAGTTTTTACAAAATGTATGGCGGCAGTATGCGCCCATCTCAGATCCCAAAATATCGAGATATACCCTTACCTGGACGATTGGCTAATCGTCTCGACTTCTCGCCATCAGGCTCTCGACGACGTTCGAGTAGTCACGTCCTGCCTCGCCGAACTCGGGCTGCAAATAAATATAGAAAAGTCAGTTTTTCAACCAACAAGACAGATTCAGTTTATTGGAGTGTCTCTCGACTCCGAGTTGGGTCGCGCTTTCCTCCCTATAGAACGCAGACACAAAATTCAGGCTCTTGCAACCCGTCTCCGCTACAAGCGCAGAACGACAGCGTTCGCGGTACTAAGGTTGCTGGGACTCATGGCTTCCTCAGTATTTGTCGTCCGGTGGGCCCGATTACACATGCGCCCCCTCCAACAAGTGCTCCTCAGATGTTACTACCCAGAGCAGAACCCTCGCAAGACAATACTTACCCTTCCGGCGGCCGTCACTCCGTCCCTCGAATGGTGGTCCGTCGTGACTCATCTCTCGCAGGGTCTCCCCTTCCATCAGCGGGAACCCTCTCGAGTTCTCACGACAGACGCCTCTCTAGATGGCTGGGGAGCTCATGTAGACGACCTAAGAATGCAAGGAAAGTGGTCACGTTCACAGAGGACTCTGCACATCAATGTTCTCGAGCTCTTAGCAGTAGAGCGAGCTCTCCATGCTTTTCTCCCCCGATTGCGGGGGCACCACGTTCAAGTCCTATCCGACAATACCACTGTCGTTTGGTATATAAACAAGGAGGGAGGGACACGCTCTTCCCGTCTCCTTAACCTAACACTGCGCATCTTTCACTGGGCGATACGCAACCGCATCTGTCTCTCCGCACTGCACATTGCCGGGACCGACAATGGGATGGCAGATGCTCTAAGTCGGGAGTTCTCCGACACACACGAATGGGAGTTAGCAAGAAACGTTCTCGAAATCCTCTTCCAAAAGTGGGGCATTCCCTCCATAGACCTCTTTGCGACCTATGCCAACGCAGCCTGCCGAAATTACTGTTCTCGGGCGGGGATTGGACCTGCATCTCTCGGAGATGCCTTCCAGTGGGATTGGTCCAAAGACTTCCTATATATGTTTCCGCCATTCCCACTGATAGCTCGGACAGTAGCCAGAGCCAGCAGGTTCCTGGTGGACGCCATTCTAGTGACGCCCTGGTGGCCACGACAACCGTGGTTCACCCCTCTTTGCCGCATAGCGCGACACCAGTTCTGGCACCTCCCGAAGGTCCACAACTTGCTGTCCAAGAACAACGGCATGATCCTACACCCCGACTTACAGTCCCTGAAGCTCACGGCGTGGAGGATCCAACCAACTGGAAATCACTCACGCTACCACCAGGATTAAAGGCCATCTTTGAGGCTTCGATAAAACCTTCCACTAGAGCATCATATGCTAGGAAATGGAAGCGATATCAGGACTTTGCAAATCAGAACGGCTTTAGCCCTTGCACAGGCCCCATTTCCGGTGTCATTGACTTTATATATTCCTTACACTCCACGGGATTGAAGTCATCATCACTCAGGGTGTACTTGGCGGCTATCTCCAGATTTCATGAAAAGATTGATGGATTTTCACTTTTTACACACCCCATCACCAGAACATTCCTAAAAGGGCTTAAGAATTTGTTCCCTCCGCTAAGACCCATTACACCTCAATGGAGCCTGTCGTTAGTGCTAACTGCTCTCACAGGCAAACCCTTTGAGCCTATGGCCACAGTTAATCTGCGTTTGTTGACTCTCAAAACTGTATTCCTCGTTGCCATCACGTCGGCTAGACGTGCATCGGAACTAGCGGCACTGATGGCGCATCCACCATACACACAATTCTTCCCAGATAAGGTGGTTTTGCGTCCAGGACCCTCGTTTGTTCCCAAAGTTTGCTCCCCATTTCACATTAACCAAGATATTGTTCTTCCTACTTTCTTTAAGGCGCCTGCAGACCCTCTTTGTTCCACATTGCACACCCTAGATGTTAGAAGGGCGTTAGCTTTTTACAAGGACAGATCACAATCGTTCCGTAGGACGGATAACTTATTTGTTTGTTACGGAGGCAAAACAAAAGGACTAGTTGTTTCGGCGCAACGTCTCTCCCATTGGATTGTGGACGCTATAGTCCTCGCCTACCAGGTGCTACGGAAAGTTCCGCCAACCGCATTCTCAGCGCATTCCACAAGGGGACAAGCCACCTCTGCTGCTCTCTCTCACGGGTCCTCGATTCTGGACATCTGTAGAGCTGCGACGTGGTCGAATGCTTCAACGTTTGTGAAACACTACAGACTGGATACGAGGGCAGTCAAGGACGCCTCCTTCGGGAGGGCTGTCCTCTCATCCATCTGCCATTGACTTCCAGCGTGCACACCCTCCTCCGGTAAGTACTGCTGATTAATCGCCCATATGTGTGATGCACAGAGACCACGAAGAAGAAATGCAGGTTGCTTACCTGTAACTGTAGTTCTTCGAGTGGTCATCTGTGCAGTCACACAACCCACCCACCATCCCCTCTCTGCAACGCTGTTGTGTGCAGAAGGTTCTTCTATGCCGCTATGCTCCAATATATTTATATTACCTTGGTTGCGAGGCCATTGCGGTCTCAGGGAACTGAGGTAGGAGGGAACCCGGAGCATGCGCAGTGAGATGGTGGGGAGAGGGGTTCCCGCCAAAAACGCTAGGCTAGCTATGGAAGTTTCCCGAATGGGGCTCGGCGCCGGCGCGAGCCCATATGTGTGACTGCACAGATGACCACTCGAAGAACTACAGTTACAGGTAAGCAACCTGCATATAGATAGAAAGGAGAATAAGGGTGCAATCCTATATGATTAGATGGGGGAAAGTCCTATAACTCCCATGCTGAAAGCTGTAGGACTTTTTTCTGTCTAAACATACGTAGGATCATGGCCTAAGTGCCCTTCTATACTGCCATCTCCTCCATCATAGAGTGAAGAAGGCAGAGTACATTTCTGATGTGGGCACTCCCCCTGCCCCACGATCTCACCAACCCCATATGTGTCTCAGCCCCCCCCCATAGCTTACCAGAACAGAGTGGGAGCAACTGGGCTGCTCCAGGTAACGTATGAATCGGCCCCATATTTGCCAGCAGGCCAATGGGGCCTGGAGCTCTTCCAGCTGTTAAATGGGAGACTTGTACTCACAAAAATTCTGCATTCAGGACAAAGCTTCTACCGGAGACATGTCAAAATACATGTGAGGTGTTCAAGGGACTTCTCTGTCTTTCCCACCTCCTGTTTACTTATGTCACTGTTTCTATGGCAGCTGCATATGAGTCATCCTACCTCAACTGGGCACAGCAGAGAAAGTTATGCCATAACACTTTGAATGTTATGAGTACATCTCTGCTATTTAAAGGAATGTTTCTGGCTTCCAAAGCCAAAATACAGTTAAGGGCAACCCTTAGCCTTCCCCAGACTGGTGCAGGGCAGGGCAGAGAGGGGGCAGTGGGGCCAGTTGGCCCAGGGCCCACGATTTTGAGGGAGCATTTCTAGTTCATATATGTATTTAGTAGGGGTGTGCACAGGATCGGGTCCGATCCATGATCTGGACCCAATCTGGGGGAAATCGGATACAATTATCCGATTTCCGGTCCCCGCATCTGGATCATCTGATCTGATCCGAACCGGTCCGGAAGGACCCAATCCGGTTCGGATAAGATCGTGTCGGATGTCAGGTGCTTCATGGACAATTCACTAGGCTGGCCTAGTGAATTGTGAGTTGAAAGCTTGGCAATTGTTGTGAGAAAATCTGTCGCTGTTCTGTGCTTATCTGTGGCTGCTAGCTGAAGCCTTGAGTTTTCTTGAGAACGAATGTATGTTTTGAAAAGGTGGGGGCTATCTTGCAAGCTGTCTCTCACATAGAGTCGTCATAAAGAGGAGGTTGAACTGTGCCGCCCTGTTAGCACATGAGTTTGGGTTACAGGTCTGAAGTCCTGTCTGTCAAAGTGGCTTGGAATTAGCCAGCCTCTGCCCTATATAGTGGAACAAGCAAAGGGGAGGCGCTTTGCTAGGAATCATCTGTTCTACTGTTACCATCTGTTCTACGGTTACCATCTGCTCTACGCTTGGGATTCTATCTGGTTTGGAGATGTTGGATGCACTCTGTACATGTTCTGTTGCTATTTGGACTTGGAATTTCTAAGAGCTGTGCCATAAAAGGTGCTCTGAGGCTTTTCATAGATTTGGACTTGCAGATTACTGTTCTGGATTCGTGTTCTATGGCCTGAGTGAGAGCCTTCCCTGCATGGAGCCAAAGTACGGGCACAGGGAAGCTCCTAGGCTGATCGTTGCTGTTCTGGAATTGTGTGTGTGTGTGACCTGCAAGAGAGCCTCCTCTCAGAGCCTTTGCTACAGGCAGAGGGGTTCCTGGGTTGAAGTTCATTTACCTGGCATCTTGCTTACTTGGATCAACTCAGTGCTTACTGGCAGACTGGGTGTGGTTTGTACAAGATGTATACTGTGTCTTCAGGCCCCCCTGTACTGGGGTTGTGGGCCTGTTCCTAATGGGTCAGTGTGTTTCATGTCTGGTAATTGCTCATATGGGACTTGGTCTATCCCAACACTTCTCCCCCTGAGAGATTGCTGTTCTGGTTCGCATCAAGCCGTTTGAGCCTAAAGCTGTCTGGCCGTCATCAGCTTTACGTGTATGTGTGCGGAAATGAAACCATTTCTACATCAAAGTAATAAGGTTTTAAAGCTGCCAGCGTTAAACTTGTGAAAAGTACCTGGCAATGGATACAGAGGACCATGGCTGGATGTGCTCTGCCTCCCCTCCAGAGGCTGGTTACGTTGTGTTGCAGTAGACACATGACTCAAACAGGGGGGTTGTGGTTTGAGTCACACCCAAAGCCTCTAGTGTTGATTAGCAATGAGGAACTGTATTTGGGATGCAACTACTGCTACGGGGGTTAGGGTTACTGCAATTTCACACCCAGGGTGGATTGGTATATTTTACACATTCTTTCCGTGGTGTCCCTGTTACAAGCCTCTTGTTAACCTTATTTGGAGTGGTGGTGGTGGTGGTGGAGACTAGCACCTAGCCCTGCAACACACTCTGACCTGGGCAGGTTTGGGTCAGCTGCTCTGTTATGTCATTGCCTGCCCGAAGCATATTCTTGAAGGAGACTTTTGGTGCTTCAGGAGGGGGAGATAGTTTTAATATAAAAACATGCACCTCAGTTAGTGGGTGTTCATTTGTACATCTAGTAAATTTTCAATGGCTGCAGTCCTTCAGCAAAGATGGCCTATCTATACATACATCTAGCTGAAATGTTAGCAGCATGTCTCTAGTTATTGGAGACTAGGACCTGAGGCACACAGTCTTTAAATAAGGATAGATAACAACAAAAATATGTAACATCTCTAAGATCAGCCTCTGTAGCAGAGGACTGGTCAACGTAAGTCAATTAAAAAAAAGGGATCCAGGGGTGATCTGGGAAATTATAGGCTGATTAGCTTATTGTTTGTTCCAGGTGAATTGGATGAAAGCATTATTAAAGATAAAATTAGTAAGCATATAGAGGGACAAGCCTTGTTGAAAAAGAATCAACATGGCTTCCGTGAAGTCCTGTCTGACTAACCTTTTAGAGTTGAGAGTGTCAACAAACACGTAGACAGGGGTGATCTGGTAGACATTGTTTACTTGGACTTCCAAAAGGCTTTTCACAAAGTTGCTCAGCAAAGTCTCCTGAGCAAACTTAGCAGTCAGAGAATGAGAGGAGAGTTCCTCTTATGGATCAGTAACTGGATAAAGAACAAAAAGCAGAGTGTAGGAATAAATGGTAAATTCTCTCAGGGGAGGGAAATAGTGGGGTCCTACAGGGATCTGTATTGAGACCAGTTCTTTTAAATTTGTTTATAAATGATCTAGAATGAAGAGTGAGCAGTGAAGTGGCCAGATTATTTAAGGTCATTAAAACAAAATGGAATTGCAAGGAGCTCCAAAAGGATCTCTCCAAACTGGGAGAATGGACATCAAAATGGCAAGTGCAGTTCAATGTAATCAAGTGTAAAGTGATTCATGTTGGGACAAAAAAATCCCAGCTTTCAAATATAAGGTGATGGGATCTGAGCTAGCACTGACAGACCAAAAAAGAGATCTTGGGGTTGTGGTGGACAGCTCGATGAAAATGTCAGTCCAGTATGTAACTGCAGTGGAAAGGGCAAATTTTATGTTAATAATAATTAGGAAAAGAATTGAAAATAAAACTGCAAAGATCATACTCCCCTTATACAAATCTACAGTGTGACCACACTTAGAATACTATTTACAGCTCTTGTCACCATACCTAAAGAAGGATATTGTGGCATGTGCAGAAAAGGGCATCTAAAATGTTCAAAGGGCTGGAGCAACTCCCCTAGGAGGGAAGGTTACAATAGCTGGGAGTGTTTAGCTGGGAGAGACTGGATTGAAGTGTTTAGCTTGGGGAGACTTGATTGAGGTGCACAAGATTATACACAGTGTGGAGAATGTGGATAGGGAGAGAAATTTTTCCTTCTCTCATAATACATACAAGAACCCATGAAGTTGATTGGTGGGAGATTCAGGACAGATAAAAGGAAGTACTTCTTCACACTAGTAAACTATGGAATTCTCTTCCACGAGTTGTAGGGATGGCCACAAATTTGGACGACTTTAAAAGGGGATTATATCAAGTTCATGAAGGATAAAGCTATCAATGGTGACATGTCCTGATGGCTATATGCTACTCCAGTAAACCTATGTACATCAGTTGCTGGGAAACATGGACGAGAAGGTGCTTTTGCACTCATGTGTTGCTTGTGGGTTTCCCATGGGCAGCTGACTGGACTAGATGGACCTTTGGTCTGTTCCAGCATAGTATCATAGAACAGTAGAGTTGGAAGCCATCGAGTCCAACCCCCTGCTCAATGCAGGAATCCACCTTAAAGCATCCCTGACAGATGGTTGTCCAGCTGCCTCTTGAAGGCCTCTAATGTGGAAGAGCCCACCACCTCCCTAGGTCATGGGTTCCATGGCTCTTCTTTTATTCTTATGAGACGCATGAATATTAGGGGTAATGGGATGATGTTGCTTTGGGGCAAGTGCTGTTGGACACATTTGACTCAACTTGTACATTTGTAAATTAACTGATATACTATTTTTTTTAAAAAAAATCCAAAGAAATGTGCCCTGCCATGTTGCTCAACCATTTCCAGAAGTGGGAAGCTTGAAACAATATTCTGGAGAATAATTAAGCAGTCCAGCTATAGCTAATATTTTTTTTTATCTGACATTGATAGGAACAGTAACCATGCAACTGTCATTAGTTTTCTTGAATCAATTTCTCTTATTCTTGATATAGCTTAGGCTTAGAGCTGCATACATACATTATAGGAGTAAATCTCTCAAACCATCGGAAAGAGAAGGAGGAATATTTCAAACTGGGAACAAATTTACATTTTCCCCTGGGAGCACTGCAGAAGATAGTAGCATCTCTTAGGTCCCCTCTACAAGGATTCGCTTTTGCGCCTGGTTAGGCGATTATGCGCATAATCGCTGAAGCGCATTTACGCCTAATACCTTTGCACGATAGGCGGCGAAGCACATTATCTGTCTTCTGGGATGCGCGTTATCCTTGTTCACATGCGGAGCTTCGGAGGAGCAAACAAGCGGAGCCGCAGATTTTTACTTTGCTTTTTTCCTGAAGCCCAACCCCTTTAGCAGCCCCCCTCTTCCTTCACTCCGCCTACAGGAATGTACCTGGAATTCTACCTTTGTGGTTCCCGCCTTTTGTGCACTCCACCCCTCCTGGAAATTTCGGGTTGCCTGGCAATGAGATGGGAGGGGACAGGGAAGTGGCTTGCGATGCAGCTGGAGATGAGCGGGGAGAGGGAAAATGTATGTGATGACAACCGAGATGAGTGGGAACAGGGAAGTGGTTCACGATGCAGCTCGAGATGAGCGGGGAGAGGGAAGGGGTTTGCGAAGAAGCCCTCCAGTTATGCACAGCTCTATAGAAGCGCGGGCTCCTTCTCCCCGCTCATGTCGTGCTTCTTTGCAAACCCCTTCCCTCTCCCCGCCCATCTCGGACGTCATCGCAAAACCCAGCCCTCTACCCACTCACCTCTCCGAAAATGCGCTTTACCGAAAAACTGTTCACATGGGCATAACGTGCTTCACATCCCGCCGCAAAAAAAACCTCGCTGTTTAACGCGCATTCGATAATGCACATAATCGGAGGGATAGCGCGCCTCTACGCCCGATTTGCGCTCCGTTCTTGTAGAGGTAATTTTTTTAATGCACCTTGAAAGAGCTTTAAACCTCTCTTGTAGAGGCAGCCTTAGCAAACTTTAACATGTCACTCTGCTCGTGGCTTGATAGGAGTTTGGGTCACAGAGTTTAAAAGGGCCACACGGTTCAAAAGATCTAGGGCTGCCTAGCCAGCTTCAATTCGGTTAAGCAGCAAGTAAAATCTTTTACAACATAACACTGGTCTCTTTTAACGGGAACCTCTTTTCAGTGTAATTGTGTGCTCGTGTGTCCAGATGGAAGGTGGATGTTTTGTGGGGTTGGGAATTAAGTCTCTGATCCCTATCTGGAAGCCAGAAAGCATCAGTGAACAAGTACCTCAGATTCTGCAGGCATTGGGTGGGCTGTCAGATCACAATTGCCAAAGCTGCTATTGCTTACACTTTTATCACGCACCCGCCACGACTTTGATCCAATTCTTTCACATGACGTCGTCCCCCTCGCGCTGCTCTCGCACCCCAAGTGCTCCGTTTCCCGTTTCACTTTTGAAGTATCCCTGAACGGGGATTGTCTGTTTTCTCCCCTCCTCTGCAGGCTTTGCTGAAGTATCGAAGCAAAACCGCCCACGTGTGATCAAAAGGCTCCACTTGCATAGGAAACGGGGGGGGGGGACCCACAGAAGCAAAATAGGTAAGTGTGATAAAGGCCCTAGTAACAAACAAAAATGGGAGTGAGGTGGACCGAGCTTCAAAGTGGAGTTCAGAAAAGCTCTGAGAGTCCTGATCTCCCTGGCTCTCACATCCCCACCCCTTAGTCCCACCTGGATTTTCTGAAGTTAATGCTGTCCCTGAGCAATGTCCCATAGAACAGCCATGAAACCACAAGGGGTTCATTGTCCACTGCTCAATCCCAGATCCCAATCCCAGATGATGTTAAGGCAATGGGTGCCTCCATCTATGCAAGTCAGCAGGAATCTAGGCCGTGGAGGTGGTGGCTCAGATATCAGTTTGGGCAGTGAATCTGCTCTGTGTTTCAGTCAGAACCAATGAGAACTCTAAAGGAGCTATCCAAGGTGCTGGACCTTATCCCCCAAATAGGTCAGTAGCTTAAATAGCTCCTTTGGCATTCTGACCAGTTCTGACTGAAACCCAGAGCGGATTCACTGACCACTGACATTGGAGCCCCTAGCCCCCACTGAATTCACCTCAGAGATTCCTCATATCCCAAGCCAGACAAAATGTGGGGCGGGGGAGCAGCACGGGGCTTGACGAAGGCATGGGCAACTCGGGAAGGCGGATGCAAGGCTTGGGGAACCATGGGGGCTAAGGAAGGAAGGGTGAGGCTTAGGGAAAGGCACCGGGGAAAGGGAGAACTGTGCTGGGGTTGGAAAGGTGCGGGACGCCTAGGAAGAGCATGGGATGAGCGAAGAGAAAAACAGCCAGAGAGAGAGGAAAAACAGCCAGAGCGTGCATGTAGGCAAAGCAGCCAGAGAAAGAGAAAACACACAGTGTTCTCTCTCTCTCTCTCTCTCTCTCTCTCCCTCCCTCCCCCCTCTCTCAAACACACACACACACACACACACGTACACCTACAAACAGAGAGAAAGGGGATATTCTCAATGTTTTGTGATTGGCCATGTCCCCATGGAAATTTGTGAAGGTGCCTAGGATACTTTTTCAAGACTTCAAATGTGCATGTGAGTAAAAGAAGGCTGGAGACTCTTCCCTACTGCAGGCTTGCAAGGTAGATCCTTATTTTATTATCCCCCCTACTGCAGGTGACAGTGATAGTAAGCCTGGGTACACCAGTTGCTGGGTAACATGTCCGTGTTGTGGGTTTCCCACAGACAGCTGGTTGGCCACTGTGTGAACAGAATACTGGACTAGATGGACCCTCGGTCTGATCCAGCATGGCTCTACTTATATTCTTATGAGAAAGCACTGAAGGAGGAGTGAAAGTCCTCAAAGCAGAACTCAGAATAAAGGGGGCTGATTTTCTTCACTCAGCTCCTAAATCTGCTTCAGTGTGTGTGTGTGTGTGTGTGTGTGTGTGTGTGTTGGGGTCAAGGTTGGGGGGGGGAGGTTACATCATTCCTGGCCCTTTAAACTGCAGTCCCTTCCAGAGTCAAGGAAGAAAAAGGTCTAATGCCTGTGGCCTTGCCTCTCATCCTCCATCTGTCAGCTGCAGTGGTTGTCCAGGGGCTGGATTTGTTGAACTGCCTTCTGAGCTTCCCCAGCAATATTCTCTACTTGCTCCTGTCCTCTCCCATCCTGGAGGATGCTTTAGCTGTCCTTCAGTGGAAGCTCCATGCCCTTTGCCCCCAGTTCCATCCCACTGTATTCTGATGGCCATTGCTTGATGTCACAAGAGGGCTTCCTTTAAAAAGGAAAAGCAACAGTTTCCCTCCATTTTATTTTGAATTTAACAAAACAAAAGAGAAAAGAAACCGTGCAAAGAAAAATGAAAAAGAACAGAAAATTTAATCCATAAAAATAACAATATTCCATCAAGTCCAACATTCTTTTTTTGAAAGGGGGGTGGGGGAGATTATTCAAAGGTTTCAAGAAAAGCAGACCAAATATCCATATATTTATCCACCAGCAAGTGCCATCTATATTCCACCCGTTCAAATGTTGCTAATGTTGTTAAATCCTCAGTCCATTGCATTATGGGAGGTGAACATTTTTATTTCCAATGTAATAATATCAGTCTTTTGGCTGTCGTATAAGGGCAAGACCCATTCACTGCCTTCAAGACCAAAGGGGAGAGGCTAGGGAGTGAGGCTGTCATTGGCTGGATCAGTGACAGTCACTAGGGCTGTGAACGGACCCCCCTGATCTGATCCCAATCCCGATCTATCAGGTCCAGATCAGATCCAATCCAACTTGGATCGGATCGGGCCCGATCTTATCCTATTCAGATCTGGGATCCAAAGGTCCGAATCAGCCTGATCCGCTCCGGATTCGGGATCCAGATCCGGATCCGGTCATAGCCCTAATGCATACCAAAGCAGAACTTGCCTTTAGCACATGACAGCTTTTTTTTTTTTAACATAAATTTCATCCTACCATCCCTCCAGGGAACTCAAGGTTTCCTATTCTCCAATGTTATCCTCGCAACGTAGGATAAGTTGAGAGAGTGTAACTGGCCCAGAGCCACCCAGTTCATTTCATACTTCAGCATGGATTTGGAGCCGGGGCTCCCCTGTCTTATTATCTAAGGCACAAACTGCCTTAGAGCATCCCTATAGCATTCTTTTTACATTTGATTTCCGTTTCTTGTATCAGATCTGGAATAGGCTCAAACACTTCTTTCTAGGCAGCAGGAGAGAAAGAAATCAAGCCTTTTCTGCTGGGCTAATTCTTCAGCATATCATAGAAACATAGAATCATAGAATCATAGAATAGTAGAGTTGGAAGGGGCCTATAAGACCATCGAGTCCAACCCCTTGCTCAATGCATTCCTGACAGATGGTTGTCCAGCTGCCTCTTGAATGCCTCTAATGTGGGAGAGCCCATCACCTCCCTAGGTAATTGGTTCCATTGTCATATTGCTCTAACGGTCAGGAAGTTTTTCCTGATGTCCAGCCAGAATCTGGCTTCCTGTAACTTGAGCCCATTATTCCGTGTCCAGCATTCAGGGTTGATTGAGAAGAGATCCTGGCCCTCCTCTGTGTGACAACCTTTCAAGTAGTTGAAGAGTGCTATCATGTCTCCCCTCAATCTTCTCTTCTCCAGGCTAAACATGCCCAGTTCTTTCAATCTCTCCTCATAGAGCTTTGTTTCCAGACCCCTAATCATCCTTGTTGCCCACCTCTGAACACGCTCCAGATTGTCTGCATCCTTCTTGAAGTCTGCATCCTTCAAGGCAGTTACACGGAGGTAACTGCTTTGAAGCTTATTTATCTTACAGTCTCTGAGTCAAATAAGTGAAAACAGTCATCAAAGCAGGCTGTCACTTTTTCTCAGGAATAAACAGCAATCTGCCATTGTGAATTTGCTGGTCATCAAAGGCTTCCCTACTCCCTCATGAAATGGCAGCTCTCTTTCAGCTTAGCCTTGCTTTGCTCCGCTCCGCTCTGCTCTCCACCGCACAGCATTCATCGGCTAGCTTAAAGCGCACCTGCCGCAGACTGCAAAGGCAAATGCCAAGGGACCAAGGTCTTTGGGCCTGGTAATGTGATACTACATTACCCCGTGAAGACTGAAAATGTCCAGTCCCACTTATTTTTTGAATATAGAATTCTTGAAATATATATGAAAGCATATTCGGGGCTGGCATTTGGAACTTTGGAAGAGAGGGGAAGTTTCACAGAAGTGTCCATAGGCCTATATTTACAATTAAATTACATTATATAAAGACATATTTGTTATAGTTACCTGTTTGTACCTCAAACAAACAGGTGCTTCTGAGGAATAATCACACATTGTCTCAAACATGTAAAGCATCTCTACGCTTCTAATGTAAACCAGTTGAGCAATCATTCCTGCTCCCCAGGGAAACTGGTGCACAATCCGGTCAATCGGAGTGCCATAGCCAGCAAATACGTAGTATTGTTGTCATTGGAGGCTGGATAGCTCCTTCAGAGTTCTGATTAGGGGTGCCTCTACAAGATCGATTTAAAGCTCTTTCAAGGCGCATTACCAAATTTACCTCTACAAGAGCGGAGCGCAAATCAGGGGTCCAGGCACGTTTTATCTCCGATTATTCGCATTTTCGAATGCACGTTAAATAGCGAGTTTTAATTTGCCGCAGGAGTTAAAGCGCCTTATGGCCATGTAAACATGCGATCCTCTGCATGTAAACAACTTTAAAGCGTGTTTCATACAGCCCATAATGCGCTTGACCGCCTCTCGTGAATAAGTATTAGGAGTAAATGTGCTTATCCGTATATGCACATAATCGAGCAACTGGGGTCAAAGCGAAATCTTGTAGAGGGACCTAGTTCTAACTGAAACCTGGAGCAGATTCACTGCTCCACTGACATCAGAGCCACCAGCCTCCACTGATTGTGATCACTATAGGAAATCATCAAATGAGATATGACTTAGAAGCCAAGACTCCTGAGGACATCAACCAGTGGTTACCTTAGAAGAGCCTTCTCTAACACGGTGCCTTCCAGGTGCTTTGGACTACAACTCCCAAGATTCCTGACCATTGGCCAATCTGGCTGGGGCTGAAGGGAGTTGAAGTCCAAAACATCTGGAGGGCACCAGGTTGGGAAGGCTGGCTTAAAATCTAGAGAAAGGAACAGTTCTTGCCTGTGGGCTAAATGCAGGGGTGCGGAAGTCCCAGCTTGTGGGCCTAATTCAGCCTGCCAGGCTCCCCTATCTGGTTCTCAGAGCCCCTGGGCTTCCTCAAGGAGGTGGGGCTTGCTTGAGGTCAGAGATAACGCTGGGAACGTGGGTGGCAGGAGGCTCTGCCAGTCCTGGGAAGAGTGGCTGCTTTTCTCCATGCCGGCAGAGCCACTTCGTGCCACACGTGGCACCTCCATGGGGGTGTGGCTGGGCACCATGCAAAGCCCAGGAGCAGTGCTGGCCCTAGGTGTTTGAGGGACTTTGGGTAAGACATCCTCTCGCCCCAGTAAAACTACCTTCTCACCCCATTGCCACCAGTTGCCATGGTGAAGAGGAGGAGAAACTTCAGGGGACTCTTGCTAGCATACCCCTGCCAGGGTGTGAACCCTTGCCAGGTGTCCAACTATGCCTACCCTGAATGCCAACGTGCTCAGGACTCTGCCGCCATTGGGAACAGCGGTTGCTGTTCCCCATGCCAGAAGAGTTGCCTCTCTTAGCAAAGAGAAATGTTAAAATGTTCAGGGGGTGGGGGTGGGGGCATGGCCATGCCCACAGGTCATCTGGCCCACCTCCGGCCCAGTGGGGGGGACAATCGACCCTACAATGAGAAAAAGTTTCATGCGCCCTGCTTGAGTAGTTGCGTGCCAGAGGGAATATCAGCCAATGCAGCTGTTCTTACTCCGGCATTGCAAGCTGTACCTGTGAAAATGCTGTCATCCACATAAGTCTTAAAGGAGCCCTTTAAGCTGGTATCTGGTCATCCTGAAGACAAGTAAGATATCATTATGAAATTCCCCTGAGGTGACACCACCCACCCAATGCCAGCTGCTTTTACACACACACACTGCCACCTGTATTGTGAGGCCCACGTCTGCCTCACAATACAGGTCTCGGACCCCATGAGCATGAGGAAGTTTCAGGGGAAGGGTGGCTGGCATGAACAGCTAAGTACCCAACCCCCTTCTCTACTGCAGAGCCTCCTTCATAAGGGCACTTTTGCAACAGAGAAGGGGCTGTCAGGGCAGCTGCAGTATAATATGCCGTTTGCGCCTTAAAGCCCTAGGGCAGAACACGCCTGTTTTCACAGGAGGAGACGTATTCTTGTTCTCCCGCTACTCAGCATCCTTGGCTTCCCAACTCTTTCCCCCATGAAATACTCTCCTGTGTGGCTTTTCCAAGGGGGTGGCACAAGGCCAGATGCGGAGCCACTGCAGGCCAGATTAGGTCTGCAGGCTGAAGCTTCTGTACCCTCGCTCTATATATTTGCACCAGTTTGAATGCTGTTTCCCCACTGGAGGCAAGAAAAGGCAAGAGTGGTGGTAGTGGGGGGTGGGTGTAAGAGGAAGCTGGGGGGAGTTCCAGATTTGCTCAAAACAGCTCCAATTTCTGGTGGGAGGAAGCCGCAATCCACCCTTACAGCCAGTCAGTCTACTTTTCTCATGCTCAGGCGTCCAGGTGCAAAGGGGCACAAAATGTGATGTCCAGAAACCTTGGAAATATTATTATTTAACGTTTTTCTCTGCTGCAGCAAAGCTCAGCAACATATTAAAAAAATGTGCACCTATGCAAATGTGCAAAAGCTTCTTGTTCTTATTCAGGCAATGCTTTTAGTTACCTGAGGTGAACTAATGGACTGTATTTTTGCTTAGTATCTGCATTCAATTCTATTTCTATTGGTGTGTGTGTGTGTGTGTGTGTGTGTGTGTGTCCGGTATGAGCCATCCAAAATTTCTATCCACTTTGCATCCACTTTGTTTAGGTTCAAATGATGACTCAGGTAACAATGCATTTAAAAAAAACCAGATCCCTAGGCATGCCTTCCTACTTTATATGCAGTGCTATCTCCTTTTCGTTAAGAAAGTGACTGGAGGCATAATTAAGAATAATGATCCCTTTGTTCACCAGTAATTGATTCAAACACGCATTTAGTAAGATATTAGCAAGATTCTATGGTGTGCGGGAAGAACATTTTGTTTTTGTACCACATAAGCATTATCTGGGAAGCTATCAGTTCATCTCCTGGCCTTCAGAGTATAAGAGCCGTCTTGGGACAGATCTACACCAAGCAGGATATGGCACTTTGAAAACGGTTTGAAAACTGTCTATGGAGTGTGTCCTGGGCCCTAACAGTTGTCACTACTGTTATAAACCATTTTAAAGCAGTAGTGTAGATCTTGCCTTACTAGGCCAACACCTTGGACAAGTAGCCTGTGATCTTTGCAGTACAAATATACCCAGCAACATGGGAGCCACTTCTGTTCAGAAGCCAATGATTTAGCGGAGCTGGGGCTCTCAGCTGCCGGAACCCAGCAGCTGACGCAGCCATGGACACACAGCCACTGCTGGGAAGATCGACGGAAATGCACAGTAGAAAAGTAGGGGACTTACCCCAACTTTTTTCTTCAGCGCAAGGTCACCACAGCCCTTTTGTCAAGCCAGGGTCAGTCCAGGGCGGGAGGGTGGACTCCAGTACCCGGATGACCACTGGAAAGCCCCATAGCTCCTGCAGTCTGGATTACACGCCGCCACCCCGCAACAGCAAAACTGTGGGGGTTTAGTTGCAAAGCGGTGGCAGTGCAGTGCTGTGAAGGCAGAGCCAGGGACTCAGGAGGATCCAGTGCCTTCACTGCTGAGAGCAGCATTGGCCAACCCTTTGCACAAGCTCAGTAGCAGGCAGGCAGCACCAGGAAGAGAGAGAGAGAGGGGCTGCAGAGGCAGCTGTAGTCAACCTCCTAAACAGCCAGCCTCTGCCTCCCCCTTGGCCAGATGTCTGTAATTGGGGTGGAGACAGGCCGGAGGAGGAGGGACTGCCGGTAGAGCCTGAGCAGAGTGTGTGTGTGTGTGTGTGTGTGTGTGTGTGTGTGTGTAGGGATGGGTGAGGTCTGTCTCCCAGTGCTGGCTCTGGGTTTTAGAGGGCCCTTGGGCAAGACACCTTCAATGGGCCCCTCCCTCAGTGAGTCTACCTTCTCACCCCCATTGTCACAAGCGGCTCATGGTCCTCCTCCTCTTTCTCAGCATTACCACCACTTGCCTGCTCGATGGCAGAGAGACGTTGAGAACGGAGGCAGGGGCATCTGCGGCTGCTCCTTGTCATCACTCCCTTGTGTGGACCAGAGAAGCAGGTGGACAGGCAAGTTGCCATGGTGAAGAGGAGGAGCAATGACAGAGGGCTTTTGTTAATGGGTCCCTGATGGGGCATGGACCATGGGCAGGTGCCTGACCGTGCCAACCCATGACCCCGGCCCTGCTCTCTCTCCCCTCCCTCTCTTGCACTGTCAGTTTTCTTCCTCCCCAATGGGGATTAAGATGGGGATCTCTCTTATTCCCTTTCTCGTGTCCTGTTCAGTCCTTGTCAATGTTGATCAACAGCATTTTACCCAGAGAACGGGACTGTTGTGAAGCGCTTCCTCCCATTTGGTGCTGGATGTGAATCTTAGTATGTAGATAATTACAAAACCCTTGCTACTAACATATCCGGAGAACCAGAAAACAGGCAGAAAGCAACATTCCTTAGAGATACATGTTCAATTTGAACGGCTTTTAATTATGCCCTGGTATCATCAAACATACAAAGAACAGGTCAAAATCAGGGGAAAATACTGAATGAGCCATCTAAATAGTTCTTTATCTCTTGGGTAAACTCAACACACCTATACACACTGTGCCTAAGATTTGATGCACATACACACGCACACACACAGGGTCAAAACAAATACTACTTTAAATCTGTGTGTAGTAGCTAGGTCTCTCCCCTCCCCATCCCAATTTTACTGTAGAATGGGCACAGATTTAAGCTAATGCCTGTTTTGGCCCATACACACCAGACTAAAAAAAACACAACTGTCTCTGTTCATGGACATCACCTTCTCTCAGACAAGGTGGAAGAAGATCTTGTGCAGATCTATCCATTGTGAAATGTAGGGGCCCTTAATAAAATGGAAGAGATTGAGAGAAAAACCTCATCTAAATTATGAGCATCTAGAAGTGTCTGGACTTGTATTAACTTCAAACAATAATCTACCATGTACTTTGGAATTCTTCTGGATGTGCGATTCTAGCAGCCTCCCCCAAACTGGTGCCTCTGGATGTGTTAGACTACAATTCCCACCATCCCCAGCTAGCTCTAGAGCAAAGGTTAGGCAACTTGTGGCCCTTGAGATGCTTTGGCCTACAACTCTCATCATCCCTTGCCACCACAGCCAGCGGTGAGAGATGATGGGACTTGTTGGCCAAAATATCCGGAGGACCACAGGTTGCTCACCCAGCCCTTGAGCAGCAAATGGTTCAGCATCAATGCTGGTGTTTTACATGCAAAGGACGAGCTTCCACTTCTTGCTTCAGGTTGCAGTGTTTCATGAACAAGGGAATGCTGAAACCTTTCCCAAAGATCTATTGAGAAGAAACTGGTTGTTTTGCATGGCATGCGGCAGTCTTTCCTCACAGGGGAGTGGGCTGCAGTTCTGCCTTATTTCATGGGGGCTTGCCCAAGAGAATGCTCCATGAGTAGAGTGGGCCCAAAATGTACAAACTAAACAATTTCAGGAAATGGATGCTTGAATTCCATTAATGAATCTGCAAAAGCACTGTTGGTTCAGACTTCAGCTCATTTCCTGAAGCGCCATGCTGAAGGTCTGCAGGGTATCTCTGAAAGACTTCAGCAAGGAGGATCCCAGTTCGTTGCCTGTTTCTTGTATCGCTGCATCATAGCCTCCAAAGAGGGGTGTAGAGGCCTTGATGTCCTCCCGCTTTGCCTGCAACAGAATCATGTGAAGTTCTTCTGCTGTCCTCTCATATTTCTGGTGATTAAATTTGGAAAGATCAGCTTCACCAATCGGGTAGCTGATATCACTTGCGTAACAGTCTCTCGGAACTGGGAATTCAATGTACTTCAGCCTTGGAAAATCAATGAAAACGTTAAAAAGGCATTTCAGTGCTCGAGAAGATAGAGGATTTCCAAGGAACTTGAACTCCTCTAGTTTCCGGCAAGGGACCAACCCCAAAATCAACATGTTCATGTGAATGTCCTGAATGTTGCATTCCTCAAGGGTGAGACTCTTCAGCGTGTAGGATGAATGGTTCAGAAGTTTGAAGAAGGTGGATGGGTAGAGGTCAGCCACATCATGTCCACTGATATCAAGGGCTTCCAGGTGGTTGGAATGGAGGCTATTGGCTAAGTAAGCCATATCAACATGGGTTAAAGAGCAATTAGACACATCCAGAACTTTCAGTGGGGATTTCAATGGGCTGGAGAGTTAAAGAGAAAAGAAAAACAAATAATTACACAATTACATTTCCATTGGGTAGTAACCAAATAGTGTTTCCTTTTACAAACAATGGATGTAAATATATTCTCATGAGTGGGTGGGTGAAATCTCACTGACTTCAATGGCATTTTTGCGTAAAAAATTAATGGAAGGGTTATAGCCACAGTGAACATGGCCACAAAATCATAGGCTTACTAGATTGGAAGACACCTCAAAGTTTTTGGCACTGAGCTAATGTCTGCTGCACCTAAACTATCCTTAATTGTTGTTGTTGGTTAATAGGATAAAACAATACGACAAAATCAAAATATTTTGTCAACTGTAAAAAGCAAGAGCAAACAAGAGGAAGGCAATAAACCTCAATCTCTACGGCCATGATGATGGAACTTGGGAGAAGACTTCCTTCCTGTTTTTTAATATTATGAAACACTCAGACCTTGGGCTTTTCTACATGATGCATTTATTGTGTGCTCAACATTCCCTACTCCTAGTTGTATATGGGTTCTTTAGTTGATGTCGTCACCCTCCAGTTTTGCTTCTGTATTTAAAGAGTACTTTCAGCAAGTTTTTTTAGGACAGGGGAAATGCAGCATTTAATTGTGAAGGCAAACTGCTGTTTTCACTCGTGTATTTGCACTATTCCGCTATATCCCTGTGCCAACTAGTGATTATGTGGTGGGAAAGCAGGAAAGGAAATACTCTTCTTGTAATGTACATATCTCAATTCTATAACAAAACTGAAAGCAGATACGGCCAATTAACAGAGCTTTTCTACATGAGGCTGTTAATTGCTTATCTACTTTTGGTTTCCTCGCAGAATTGAGATCTGAGCTCTAAACAAAAAGCTTTTCCTTTCCCGCCTTTCTCTTACATAACGTGTAGGTGGTGCTGTGCTATAGAAGAATAGCACAAATACACACGTAGGAAAATACCTCTTATTTCGCTTTCAGAAGTAATTTCCCCACTCTAAACCCCCCCCAGCAAAGTGCTGTTAAAAAACAGATGTAAAACTAGAGGATTACAATGTCATCTAAAGAACCCATAAACAACCATGAATAAAGACTCACAAGTGCATTTTTCTCCCCCTCCCTAGTATGAGAGAGGGACAAAAATGTCTCTCTATCCACATTCTCCACACCATGCATAATTTTGTACACCTCTATCATGTCTCTCCTTACTTGCCTTTTTCCCAAGCTAAACAATCCCAGCTGTTGGAACTTTCCCTCATAAGGGAGGTGCTCCAGCCCCTTGACCATTTTGGTTGCCCTTCATATGCCTTCCCTTTCTGATCTTAGATATGGTTGTCTGTACATATTGCTCTGCTACAACCCCATGGCATTCCCCCACAACTCCATGTCTATGCCCTCATACTTCCCTAGTATGTCTCCCCAGCAGGAATGATCTGAAACACATTACCTGAGCAGTTTCCGGATCCTTCCCGTGAGTGTGGAAAATGCTAGGCTCAGCTCAGTCAGTTGAGTCATCTGGCTCAGCTTTTCTCCAATTTTCGCCAGAGTGGCTTCATCCTCCCTTGTGAACCTTCTTACATCAAACGTCCTAGCCGGGAGCGTGAGTGAAGTCAGCTGAGGAAATGGGACATTATTCAACAGCACTTGAAAATGTTCCATTTCCAACCGAACGTTGTGGACCATTTCAAATTTGCCAAGCAAAGAGGGCTCTGTGAGCTTTATGATGTAGAAGAGCTTCCTCAGGGCCAGGTTGTCCACTCTGAAGGCCGCGCAGCGAATCTTTAGCGGGCAGTGGCACCTCATCAGCAAGGCCTGGACAACCAGCTCATAGTTTCGTTCAGTGACAAAGATGTCAGTGAGGACATCAATAGAAATCTCAAACACCTCTGGCCTGAACGGCAGTGTTTGCATGTCGACAAGCAAATCATAGCAGAGCTTTGAAAGCAGCTCAGTCCTGGCCCACCGCCCCATGGTCTTCCTGCACTTGCAGAGCTGAACTTCAATGTCCTTTATGCCGGTCAAGTCCACCATTTTGAGCCTTTTTGCATACGGAGATGAACAATTCAGCACATAGTCTTTCAGGCCACCTAAGCAGCTGGCCAGGCACACGGAACAGGCTCTGCTACTGATGTCTTCCTGGTGATCCTCTGTCTTCCCCAACAGCGTCCCGACACTGAGTTCCGGCAGTGGCCAGTTTTCCACCAGACCATGGAGCACTTCCCCCTGCTCCTGTAAGTAACTCGCCTTAAAAAGAAGAGGGAAAAGGTTGTGCGCAAGGCTGCCCAGGTTCTCTCTGACAAGCTGTGTGTTGGACACCAAAGCTTCAGCACTGAGGAACCGTAGGGAGTGCATTGCTGCCTTCCAGTTCTTTCTGTTATTCGGGATCGGTGCTTAACAGCCCCTCTCCCTTTCTCTCTTGCTTATCATTCTCTATTTTTAGCTGCAGCTGCTTCTGTGGGGAATAGGGGAAGTGTGTGTTGGGAAGGTAAAATGAGCAGTCACAGGCTGAACTTAAGTTGCTATTCTGGTATCAGACAGTTAGGACACAATCCTATGCATGCTTAGACAGAAAAACATCCTACAACTCCCAGCATGCCCCAGCCAGCCATGCTGGCTGGGGAACGCTGGCAATTGTAGGACTTTTTCTGCCTAAACAGGCATCAGATCGTGTCTTTATTTGACACCTCTAATGTATCCCATTAATACATGTATCAACTTATTTGCATAATCTTTTGTGAATTAAAGTTTTTAACCTCAAGAGTCAAACCAATACCATTTCTTTAAAGTAGCTGTAGGGTGCCTTTTAGGGCAAAACACTTTCCAGGTGGCTTCCAACACATCATTTTACAATATATAACTAACAGAACATTTTAAAACATTAAACACCAAATTAATAAGATTAAGAACTAACATTAACACCAAAATAGGAAACATATAGCTCCAGAAAAAAAAAAAAACAATACAATCCGTTGTAAGTTCCCTTGGGTCTCTTTTTGTTTTTGTTTTTTGTAAGTCACCTTGGATCTTTATTAAGATAAAGATGACTAAGAAACTCAATGAATAAAATCATTATCATCACAATCACCACCACCATCATCATCAAATAAATAATTGCAGCTCAAACCTCAAGAAAAGGCTATAGTAACCAAATGGATCTTTAGGGCCCATTTTTTAAAGCCTGTCATGATGCTATCATCAGACTCTAAAATACCTCATGTCATATGGATAAGAAAAAAAAATACAGTCCTGCTGGATCAGGCCAAGGTCCATCTAGTCCAGCAGTCTATTTCCAGTAATGACCTCACCAGACAGATGCTTCTGGGAAACTCACAAGGAAAGTAGGAAGGCTACAGACCCTCCTCTACTCCAGTACTTGGTATACTGCATGTGGGGAGGTTCAATTGAAGTATCAGACTTCATAGCCATTGATATGCCCTCCCTGAATGTGCAGAGCTTTTAAAAAGTCATCTAAATAAGATAAACGTTTCTTGAAATGATGGCACAAACGGTTTACATTAAAAAAAGAAAGAAAAAGAAATACATACTAAAATAGTAAAAAATGATGCAAATATTTCCTTGATCTTTTGGCATTGGTAAAAGAGGTCATACACTGCAATGCTTGATTAACAAATCCTATTTTTTTTATGTAGCTCTACATAACTGCTCAGTTCTGAAAGTGTGTGATCGGTCTCCCTAGGAACGCTGGGACTGGTAGGACTTTGGATACATTAGGGATGACAAAAAAATACACAATCTTGTGCCCATAATTTGTTTCCACCCTCTTTTCTGTGCCACCATTTTCTCCATATCATATCACCCTCTCAATGATTGACTTCTGGTCTTTGGCTCCCTCAAACTGTAGAAGCTTATTTTACATTAAATGTGCCAAGTGTCCTATAAAACTGTGCAGAAGGTTGAATTCAAAGATCGTTGAGTACAAAGATAACCCTGATAGCAAAGATTGACAGGAACGCTATACCAAGTCAACAAGTGAGAATGTGGCAAGTGACGATCCCCTGAGTAAAGTGTTTGGTATGAAGGTGCAGCGAAACGTGGGCCTAGGTTTGGAGAACTTCCATGCCTCTGGGTACATGATTCAATATGTGCTCATCAGTAGATCCATCCACAGATCAAAGCCATGAAATGCAGAGATCAATGGTTAGTGAAGTTAGTAGAAAAGAATCCTAAGATGTTCGGAGGCGAGAGTTTACAAGGTGAAAGTTTGCAACATACAAGATCTTAATTCTCCTGTACGTTTTGGTTCATAACTACCCCCAAAAGAGAAAGAAAAAATATTTTTAGAAAATCCCCATAATTCTCCTACAGTAAGGGAGTCAATTGCCCTGCCATGTTTCAGCTCCCTCTCCCCACCAGTGTGGTTGGGTATATTAAAAAAAAAAGGTGAGGATTTCACTGGAAGGTCTTTGAGATCAATTTGAAGTGGTGAAACATACCACATCCAAGGAATTTGGGTCTGCAGGACTCCAACATGGTGTCCGTTTACATTTTCATTTAGAAATGAAATCACTACTTTATGTTGATGCATCTTTTAAGATAAAGCTGCATTAACAATTCAGTATTTGTTACTGGAAAGAGGAAGAACTGGAAAATAGCTTTTCCCGCCATGATGAAAACTTTTAAAAATGGGCTGAATGTTTTTAAAGAGAAGAATTTTCCAGGATTTCATGTTTTAGCACCATACTTTGGTGGTATAAACACTCAAGTGACTCTGGCCCTTTCTACACCATATGGGTATAGAGGTATAGAGAGAGGGAGGGAGGGAGGGAGGGAGGGAGGGAGGGAGGGAGGGCGATCCCAGAAGTACCTAATACACACCATCGGCGCACAGGGAACAGCCAGGTGCCAACCCAGGCAAGAAGCCTGGTGTGGAAAGGGTCTCTCTTTCAAAACCTCCCCCTCCCCCCCCCCCCCCGGCAACCAAAGTATGTTAATGTTGGTTCTCATTAAAAGGGCCAATCTAGCAAAAGTTACTCATTACAAATTCCTATTGATAACAATTGAATAGGACTCCGTAATGACTAAGCCAGTGGAGGCTGGTGGCTCTGCTTTTGGTGGACCTGTGAATCCATTCTTGGTTTCAGTCAGAATCAGCCAGAACTCTAAAGGAACTATCTAAAGTGCTGAAATCTATCCCAAAAATAGGCTCAGCTTGGATAGCTCCTTTAGAATTCTAGGTGGTTCTGCCTGAAACCAACAATGGATTCAGAGCCTCACCTAAAGCAGAGCCACCAGCTTCCACTGGACTAAGTGGAAGCCCCACTGATTTCAATGGGAGTTATTCACCCCTATGAACTCTGGCTGGATTGTGCCCAGAGACTACAGTTCCAGATCAGGCAACAAAAGGATAAGAGCAAAACATTTTCACAGCCATGGGAGAAGCTTGTCAACACGGCCCCTGGGACCACAGACATGTCAGATCCAATCCACCCAGAAGTGTTGGACCTGGGTGGAAACTGAATAAGACTACCAAGTAAAATCCATGCAGCCCAGGAAGCACTAAAATTAAAGCAACTCTCCAGAGATTTATTTCAATGAGGCTATGCAATGTATGCTGGAAGCCCTCTGACACAGCATAATTAGGGCTAAAGATTCACTGTCATGCCTATTGAAAGACCATAGTGATAGCTTTTCTGACATAGACTCTTTTTGAAATCATGGCTAGAGTTTCCTAGGAATTTGCAATAACTAATCTTTTGGGTAGGTTGTTGTTATTGTTGTTTTGGTAACCAACAATACACTTAAAGTGGGGGGGGGGTGTTTGATTTTGTGTGTGTGCAAAGCATAGATTTGTCTGAGGGCCTAATTGCTGTGCATGCCCAGCTACAAAGACATTCAAGAAAGAGAAAGATAATTGATTATCTAACAGTGGCCCAATCTGCTGGTCCAGCATTGCTGGGACATGACAGTTTATGCCTTGGCTTTGATGCTGGAACCTAGTCCTGTTCTTGAGCATCACAGGAACAAGGGGTTGCAAGGGGGGGTTCAAAGTAGTGGGGGCTGGTGCAGTATCTGATTCACAGGAAGCTGAAATGGCAGCATAGAACCGGGCTACACAGTGATTTGCATCGTATATAGACCAGGGTCCTTTCTACACCATAGGGGTGTAGAGGGAGGGAGGGAGGGCGATCCCGGAAGTACCTAATACACACCATCGGTGCACAGGGACCAGCCAGGGGCCAGGCAAACAGCCTGGTGTGGAAATGGTCCAGCTTCCCCAACCTGTTGCCCTCTGTATGTGTTGAACTGCAACTCCCAGCATGCAACGCATTTGGAAGGCACCAGGTTGAGAAGGGCTTGTTGAGACAATCCACCCTCCAAGTTCCTTTGAGATCAGAACATGTTTGCTTTCAAACAGATCCAGTAGGGCTGCTGCACAGTTCAGGAAATCTGGATGATTCATCCTAAGAGTTTAATCAATTGATTAAATCTGCATATAGATGCATATCATCATTCTAAAAAAAGAAAAAATACCCCACCCCAACAACAACTCTGGTTGCTGTAGGCATGCCTGTGTGTGTGTGTGTGTGTGTGTGTGTGTGTGAGAGAGAGAGAGAGAGAGAGAGAGAGAGAGAGAGAGAGAGAATAGAGAACAGAGAACAGAGAACAGAGAATATCTCTTCTAAGATCCTACATGCGTGCCACCTGCAGCTTTTAAAAATATTTACAATGAAAATATTGCCATTTCTTAAAAGCCTTGTGACTGATTATAAATGTTCCCCCGATTAATCAGGCAGCATTTTTTTTTAAAATCAATTACTCTAATTGATTAAGGGCACAATTCTGTTCACAATCCTGTTCTACAATTCCCAGCAGGCCCCCCATCAGCATGGATGGCAGAAGGGTTGCTGGAAGTTATAGGGCTTTTTTTCTGTCTACACATAGGATTGGGCCTTAACTGAAATGTTACAACTCTAAAATCTAGTTTTAATTCAAAGGCTTGTGATAGGGAACATATGGAGCTGCTTCATACCACATACCACATTGGTCCATCAGGTAGCAGCCTTCCAAAGACTCAATCTCCAAAGTCTCAGGCAGAAAACATTCCTTCCCATGAGCCTCTACCTGGTCTTTTAAATGGACATACCAGGGACTGAATTGTAGGTCATTTGCATCCAAAGCAGGTGCTGTGGTCGCCAAAAGGATGTATTTCAGCAGAAAGGTCTACTAAGTCATTTTCCAACAGATTCCCAGTGGAATTATTACATTTTCATCATTGAACCAGCTAGATCTTGTGATACTTCCTCCTGCTAGATTTTAAAACACCTTTCATTTCCAAAATATGACCTAACATCCCAAAACGACACAACCAGAAGGGCGCTGAATCATTTGGATCAGTTTGTGTCATAAAAAGGAAAACTCTGGATACTCAAGTACCCTACAGTAAATTAGTAAATAACCATAGGAGCATTTTATATTACACTTTTGGAATCACTTTGCATACATTACTTTAGTAATTAACACACCCTAGGCTGCCATCAATGGCCATACTGGAATCCAGCCCCTACATTTTCTAAAGTTTTAGCTTCCTAAAGTTTCACCAGAAAGAACTCAGCTCTACCTACTTGTTGCCCTGGAACTGCAGAAGAAGCAAGGGGAAAGAACACTGTAGACCCTTCTGTTGAGCAGAGGAACAAGAGCTAACAACTGCCACTCCATACAAGAATGCTAGCAACGAAAGGACATCAGCCGGGCCTGAACTGGATATAAATTTGTGCTATTTTGTTCTGGCGTAGAAGGACTGATCTCCCTCCACTTCACTTCTGTGTCTTGTGTTTTTAGTTTGTATGCCTGATGACAGGTCCTGACTCTGACTCTGTCTCTCTCTCTTTTCATTGATGTGAGCCACTTTAGGACACAATCGTTGTCTGAAAAGCAGGATATAAATACAGAAACAAATAAGTAAGGGTGCAATCCTATGCATTCTTAGACGGAAAGAAGTCCTACATCTCCCAGCATTCCCCAGCCAGCATGCTGGGAGTTGGAGGACTTTTTTACTGTCTAAACATGCATAGAATTGCACCCTAAATAAAGTACGGGCAATACCCAACACTGCTGGTCCGTTTACACTATGGACATACTGCTTACATAACTCTAACAGTATGCAATTAATGTAAGCTGGCACAGCATGTTTTCTGAGGGAATTTGTCATGCCAGTTTTGCTATTGGTGCTCTGCTAGAGGTTGCTTATGCTAGTGGTATACCAATAGCATAAGCGAACCAACAGTATTGGATATGGATGCTACCCTATGTATCCTGCAGCCAAAGAAAAGTCCCTGAAGTCAGTGGTGGGAGCCTGAAGTGGACAGGTTCTGTCTGTTGGCCAATCTAAGGGTGAAGGCCAAGCTTCCAGTATTTATACCAGGCCAGGCCAATCAAAAGACTTCATGCTGCCTGCCAATCACAGGGTTCCATGTTGCCATTCAGTGCCTAAGGTCAAATCACGCTAGGTTCCAGTCTCGGCCCACAAATTTCTGATTCAGGTCCATGGGGAAGGAACTGATAGAAGCCCACCCTGGCATCTTTCTTCCTTCATGTTCTCCTTTGGACTGATAGAGTTGCAGCTCTACCAACCTAGAGACTAGTATTTCCAGGGATCAGTGTAAGTATTGCTATAAAATAATTCCTGATTCCCCCAAAGGGAGGCAAATGAGAATGCCAACATTTGTATTGAGCTGAGCTAGAATGGGGAACTGAAATTGGCAGCCCCCCCCCCAAAAAAAAGGTGATTGGGAGAAGGACTTGAGTAGCATGTTTCAATTGCTGAGGCAGCTAGGCCAACACTCTTTAGTCCCCTCTACAAGAATTCGGTTTGACGCCTGGTTGTCTGATTATGCACACCTTCTTGCAATCGCTTTTATGGCAAATCACTATATGCGGGAGGCAGTTAAGCACATAACAGGTTGCCTTACCGGTTGTATGAAACGCGCTTTAGAGGTGTTTAATGCGGAGAATCGCTTGTTTACATGGTCATAAGGCGCTTTAATGGCCGCAGTAAATTAAAACTCGCTATTTAACGCGCATTCGATAATGCGCATAATCGGACAGAAAAAGCGCCTCAACCCCCGATTTGCGCTCCGCTCTTGTAGAGGTCAAATTTTTAATGCACCTTGAAAGAGCTTTAAATCGCTCTTGTAGAGGCACCCTTTGTCTTGGTGCCCTCTGCTTCAGCAAGTTCATGCCTTCCCTCATGTCCTCACGTTCCTAAGATGAATGCAATGATGTTTCTTACTTTTCATGCTGTGTTGTGAGGGTGAGCAATGAAATTGTCACTCTCCAGCATGGTAAGAGGGGAGCATTGGTCCAACTGTCCCAGTGACAGGAGTGCGTTCCCTCCCTCTCCCAGCCTTTCAGAGCAATGGAGGCTGGTGACTCCAAAGTCAGTGGGGTGGTGCATCCACTCCGGGTTTCAGTCAGAAGCAGGTTCCGACTGAAAGCCGGAGCGGATTCACCGCCCCACTGATTTCTGAGCCACCAGCCTCCACTGTTTCAGAGCGAGGACAAAACAACTGGCTTCATTTGCCCCGTCTGAAATTCTGGGTAATTTCATTGGCTCTGTTGCTCCATGATATCGTTGTGTTCCCTAGGGAGGAGAAACTGAGAGTGACTTTACTTACACTTTACTTGCACTGAAATCAAGGTCCCCATCCCCCCATACGGGATCAAGTTATCAGAGCACTAAGCACCATCAAATTCTAGAATTATATTCTGCCTGGGTAGAAATTTTACACTTCTTAACAGCCAGTTTAAAGAAGCTAATTTGGTGTCTTGTCTATGCTTGGTTGAATCATTATCACTTTAGATATGCCCCTGTGAGTGCCATTAGCCATTCCTATGGCTTGCTGGGTAATTAATAAAGCTAAATGGATTACTCCAAAAGCCCAATTAGTCATTCTTCATTGAGAGTTGATAATAAATGGTTCATGGAAACTCTACAGGGGATTCAGTAAGGCTGACTTGAAAACATCAGGTAGGGATGGCTTCCTTTTACTCAGAGGAGAGGAAATAATGTGATACTAAGGAGAGTTAGAACTATAGCTGGTGGAGGATTCCTTGCCAGCCAAGCCAATATTTAAAACTCTCCATGGATATGCTCCCCCTTTTTGTCCTCTTTATTTTTTTTTAGTTTGTCCCTTTTTGTGATCTTAGCTCCTGCAACTCTGCCATCTTTACTTGCCTAAAGGTCTCCTGCCTTCCTAAAAGAATCTGTCCACCTTTCTTTACGGCTCCTTGTGCCTGGTACTCTATCTCCAAACATGTAGTGCCCACTCCGCCCTCTTTCAGATTTCTCCCCAACACTCACCTATTCTCAGCCTTTGGGTTTGTCCTTTTTTCTGTGTGCCCTCCTGCGAGCAATCCTGAAGATGGATCTGTATTTGCATTTAGAGAGTCAGTCTGGGAGAGAAACGTGACCTCAAGCCCCTCCTGCGTGGTGATCCGCTTTTACGCCAGCCGAGAGAAGGCCCGGATGGGCCATGGGAGGGGACTGAAGTGCAGAAACATGGCCTCTATCAACCAAGAAAAGGCCCAGATCGCCATGCAGGACAGCATGACTTTTCCGGACATTTAATAAAATATTGGAATTTTCCCTCAGACCCCGGTTTCCACCCCCCACTCCGTTTTCCGAACCTGTCCGGGCAAAACAAGACATTTGGTCACCCTTTCTGCCTCCTTCTTTCAGCCACCCTGGCCATTGTCCTTCAGCCTCCACACACCACTTCCCAGAAAAAAGTGGAATAAGAGGGTGGCAGAAAGAAAGAGAGGGAGGGAAGGAAGGAAGGACGGAAAGAAGGGACGGGGAGAGGGGGGGGAGAGGGAGAGAGAGAGAGAGAGAGAGAGAGAGAGAGAGAGAGAGAGAGAGAGAAGGGTGGCCCTGCCCCCTTTCATCTCTGGATCCACCCACACTTGGCTCTGGACCAGCCCACTGCCTGTGTGCAGCCCCCAATCAATTTTTGCCATCTGTTGCAAATCTTTCAGAGAACATAAGAAGAGCTCTAGTGGATCAGACCAAAGGTCTATCTCATCCAGCATTCCGTTCAAACAGTGGCCAACCAGCTGCCTCTGGGAAACCCATAAATAGGACATGAGTGCAAGAATACCATCCCATTCATGTTCCCCAGCAACTGGTGTACGTTGGGATAGTGTCTCTGATTCCAGATGTAGCATATAGCCATAAGGACTAATAGCTTTATCCTCCAGGAATGTACCCAACCCCCTTTTAAAGACATCCAAATTGGTGGCCATCATGCCATCCCGTGGTAGTGAATTCTACAGTTTAACTATGTGCTGTGTGAAACAGTATTTCCTTTTTATCTGTCCTGAATCTCCCACCGTTCATGGGATGTTCTCAGGTTCTAGTATTATGAGAGAGGGAGAAAAATGTCTCCCTATCCACTTTCTTCACTCCATGCATAAGTTTGAACACCCACCCTTGACCAAATTGTGACCCACCAAGCCCAATGCAGACCTCCAGCCATATTATAGAACTTATCAGGGGCTTGATAAACGTTCCATTTCTCCCACCTTATGGGGATGACAGTGTGAAGGTTTGTTTGTGTGTAATCAAAGTACTGGACCGATCTACACCAAGCAGGATATAACACTTTAAAACGGTTTATAACAGTTTATAACTGTTATAAACCATTTATAACGGTTTAAAATGGTTATAAACCATCATAAAGCAGTAGTGTAGATCCCTCCCTGGTAAGGTCCAATAGATGCTGGTGGATTACATCCACCTTGGTGGGTCAAAGTCATGAGTATGCCCTACTGTGTTCAATGGGATTTTGTTAACAGGGAAGTGTGTACAGGATTGCAGCCTTAAACACACTGAGTTTGCAATCCTATCTACACTCAGGTAGGAGCGAGTCACATTGGACTCAGTGGGAATTACTTCTGAGTAAGCACAGATAGGACTGTGCTTTAAGAAAATTCTTCAAAGGCCTCCCCAACATTGCCCTCAAAGCAAAACAGGGATAAAATAATGCCAGTGACTGACTAGGGATAGGGATCAGAAAATACGGACAATTCCTGGTAAATACTAAATAGGAAGTATTGGAGCATATTTGTGAGGTAAATATTAGGAGTAGGTTCTAAGGCTCAAAGGTCTGAGCCATGAAAGCCTGAAAGCCAGTGTTCTAGATTGCATCTGCTCAGTCATACCAACCATTCACAGAATTAAAAGTCCAGTTTTATCCCCCAGGTTCTATCTTGCAAGTGTGGCCTTTGCTCTGGTAACAGAGTCTGTATCCATCCATAGGCTTTGCTAATGGATGTGATTTAGTAATGCTTAGAGTCTTATTAACTAGGGCACAGTTCCTTGCTTAAGGGTGAAACTGTAATCCTCAAATTGTTCTGCTACTGAAAGTGCCTTTGGCTTTATTTGACTTACACCAAGGGCATGTCTTAAAATTAAACAGAGAAAGAGGAGGAGGAGTTCTGTGCATAGAACCAGCAAAACAAATAAATATTTAGGTTTTAGGATGGCTCACAGCCTATCTACACAGTCACTTGGAACATTTTAAATAGTATTTTAAAACGTTCCAAATAGGTGTATTCTAAAACATCTTAGGCCACATTAAGGAGTACTCACGTTACAGGAGAAAAATTCTTGTCTTCAAAGCGGTGTGTGTAATCACACACTCTTCTGCCCCATCTCTTTCTGTTTCATTTTTACAATGAGTTTAGGGCAAAACATTGTGGCCGTCGTAGTTCAGTTGCCCACTTCCTCCTTAGTTCCTCTTTCAATCCATAGCTTTCAATGAGTATAGGGCTAAGGATTGTGGGTGTTGTAGTTCACTCGCCCACTTCCTCCTTAGCCCCTCTTTCTTCCCCACCAATCAACGGCTAAGCATTTGGGCACTGGTAAACGAAGCACTGCCCCCATGAATCACAAATGGTAAGGAAGGACACATTATTGTACTTAAAACGATTTATTAAAAGTAAAACCGTTGTATATAGCTGAAGTGAGTTTTTAAAAACCTCGGGTATACATCGTTCAAGGGAATGCGTCATGTGGCCCAAAGAGTTTTCGTAACCCTTATAAAATGTTAAAAACCTAGCGTGTAGATCGGCTCTCAGACATTATCATTATGAACATATTTTGTGGGGAGGGTTGAGATGAATCATGGCTATTGACCCTGACTTCCATCTACTTTGGCCAAAAGTGCCTGCCCATGTATAAATGGGGTTATTTTCCAGATCGAAACCACTCTCCCTAACCTCCAGTCTATGGGGCTATCTGTCGTTTTTTGCTTGGTTCTTTTCTGGGAAACCAGCCAATAAACACCTTATCTTAGGAATGTCCGGGAATAAGGCCAGCAGACACACTGGAGGTTTGTTTTTGTTTATTCACAAGAGATTAACCCCAGTAAAGCATGGAGTGCCAAACCTTCCAACCTACGGAGCAAAATTGCAAAGTCCAGAATCCCCAGTTCATGGTTCAATGAAGTCAGGGGCCAGCCAGAGAGATAACAAGTCCAGAGTCCAGGTTCAAGCCAGGTAATCCAAAAGTCCAATTTCCAAAGTCAAGGGTCAATCCAGGTAGTCAGAAAGTCAAGGGTCCAAAGTCAAGGGTCAAGCCAGGTAGTCAGAAAGTCCAGAGTCAAGCCAGGTAGCCAATCCACGATCTATAAGCTGGAAGCAGGCAGGTATGCTAGAATAGGCTGACCAGATAAAATCCAGGTCAGGGCTTATGTAACTTTAACAGTTGTACAGAAAAGGGAATTTCAGCCAGTGTCATTTGTATGCAATTAGTTCCTGGAGATATTCCCTCTTCATCACAACAGTTAAAGGTGCAGGTACTATACTAGAGTGACCAGATACAAAAGAAGGCAGGGCCTCTGCACCTTTAACTGTTGTGATGAGGGAATTTCACCAGGAACTAATTGCATACAAATTACACTGGCTCAAATTCCTTTTTTTCTACAACTGTTAAAGTTACATGAGCCCTAACCTGGATTTTATCTGGTCACCCTATGCTAGAAGCTGTCTATGTCGGTTGTTCCCAGCAAAAGCACTGCCTCCCCCTTTGAGCCTTTTATACCTTGCCTGAGCCTGTACTCGCCCTTCCTCAGCTGTTCCATATTACTGAAGCAATCTCAAACTCCATCTTGTAGGTCGAATCTGCTCCGCACGCTTCAGATGCCGCCTCTGCTGAGGAGTCAAAGGATGAACTTCTTCGGGCCCAGAATCTTCCTCGTTGGAGACAGGGGGTGGAAGAGGGTGGCTTTCCTGGGGCTTTTCTGAGGAACCGCCCTGTCCCTCCTTCTCCTCTGGTAAGTCCTGGGGAATGGGTGAAGCTGCAGCCTCTGGAACGTCTTCTTTCTTCTCAGAGGAAGATTCCTCAGATGGGGCCATGACACTATCAGGTCAGGATTTGGGGGCAGAGGTAAAGGGCCCCACATGGCAAAATGAGCAAGGGTTGTCATCCTCCTCAAACTTCAGCAGGGCTAGTTTATTGCATTTTGAAGTAAGTGAATTAATATGCATGCCCATCTAAATAAGAGGGGGGGATGTTGCCAAGTCCAGAGTCTAAAGTTACCTAACTTTATTACTCGCTCCAGTTTGTGCCGAGAAGTAGATTCTGGGGGTCACCACACAGTGTGATTCCAAAGGGTAATAAGGAATAGTGGATGCTCCCCATAACATTTCCCACAGCCCCATTTGCTCTCCAGCTTTCACTTGCAAACATAATTTATTATCTCAATATAGAATCACTTTGCATCCCCAAAATACCTTTAAATGCAATTTCTCCTGCCCCAAACCAGCAGTAAGAAAGAAGCTCAGGAGGGTAATTTTTGAACTGGAAAAAGACCAGAGGAGGTAGAGGGAGTTAAGAAGCCTCTCCCTTCCTACTCTTCTTTGACTGAAATGCAGCTTGTCCAGGAAGCTTTGTAGTTGGGGGGGAAAAGTGAGGGAAAGAATCCTGAAAATCCACTTAGGCCCTTTCCACCCCAGGCCTTTTGCCTGGGGTGGCCCCCGGCTGATCCCTATGCGCCGATGGTATGTGTACTTTCAGGATCGCCCTCCCTCCCTCCTTGTGCACCGATGGTGTATATTAGGTACTTCCAGGATCGCCCTCCCTCCCTCCCTCTACACCCCCATGGTGTAGAAAGGGCCTCTGTTTGATTTTGGACGTCAGTTTCCCATCTCATGTTCAGCCTGTGAGTAGTTTTGTAGCTTCCTTTTGTTCAACCAGAGCTTCAGTTACATTTCATATTTAGCTCCCTTATAAAAGGGATGCACATGTTTCACTTGGAATAGACCTGCAGTTGAACGCATCTGAAAAGGACATCTGGTCTCCCCTTCTCTATATACTTTTTCTGTCATGTCCTTTCCACCCACCACCACACCCTTTGCCCATCCTCTCTTTCTGCAACAAATGGTTGACTTATAGGAGGGAAGGCAGGTAGGGAGACCCTTCATGGAATCCACAACTCTCGAATTTTAACCAAATCATTCCATCCTGCAGCCTTCTAAAAGCTGGCCCCAAGAGAATAGCTAGAGGGAACAGGGTGAGGAGGAGGATTGATTTCCCCTGTTTGTTTGTGTCTATCTCTCTGCCCCATCCAGAAATTGATCCTACCTCTGACCAGAAAGTGCTGTCTGAGATGGGCACTTTGAATTTACAGCTAGATTCAGAAGAAACAAAGCAGCTGGAGGGAACAGGGTGAAGGCTGACTCCAGGGTCCCTCCTATGTTTGTGTCATCATCTTTATTTTAATTTCATTTGTATTGTCAACATCTTTTCATTGTGTTCTCCTTTGGGAATCTAACAGGACAGAAAAGCAGGCTAAAAGTAACACAATAATAATAATAATGACACACAACTGGAAAGCACCCGGCCTAGACCAAATTAAAAATTTCTGGTACAAACCGCTCACATCAACACATGAATACCTCGCTCAACAGATCAACACAGTCATAGAGCACCTACACCTATTCCCTCTATTCCTCACCGAAGGCAAACCTACATTAAACCAAAAAAACAAACAAACAAACGAAAAACACCAGACATCCAAAACCCATCTAACTACAGACCCATAACATGCCTTCCAACACTATACAAAATTATAACCACCACTATCACACCGAAAATTGAAGCACATCTCACCCAACATAATATACTCACAGAAGAAAAGGATGTAGAAAGAACAGCAGAGGATGCAAAGAACAGTTAATAATAGACAGTGTCATCATGAATCAAACAGAAAAACAGAAAAGTAACCTCCACATCTGCTACATAGACTATAAAAAGGCTTTTGACTCTGTCCCACACAGTTGGCTGAAAAAAGTACTCGAAATATACAAAATACACCCCTCAATCCAAAGCTTTCTGACAAGAAACATGGAGACATGGAGAACGACAATACACCTAACAACAGACAAGGCTCATATACAGACAGAAAAAATAAATATGAAACCTGGCATATTTCAAGGTGATGCATTCAATGCCCTATGGTTTTGCTTGTGTCTCAATCCACTATCTAATACCCTTAACAACACCACATACGGCATCGACATAAAACATCCAAAACAAGCAAAGCACAGAAGCAATCATCTCCTGTACATGGATGACATCAAAATCTATGCTTCAACCTTGACACAGATCAAAGGCCTCCTGTGAATCACTGAGGAACTGACAACAGACATGAAAATGGAATTCAGGACAGGCAAATGCAAGATGCTACAAATAGAAAGAGGAAAATGGAAAGAAGAAGAAACAGCAGAAACATTAAATAATGAAATATTAGATAACATGGAAGAAAATGAAACATACAAATACTTAGGATTCCAACAAAACACAAAAAACAATCACTCCACAGTAAAAACTCAACTAAGAAGGCAATATAAAACTCACCTATCACAAATCATAAAATCTAAACTCAATTCTAAAAACATTTTCAAAGCCATCAACACATACGCAATACCCATCCTCACATATTCATTTGGAATCATACACTGGTCACACACTGAAGTCGAAGAAATAAACAGGCTCAATTGCACCGAGCTCACAAAGCACTATATGCTCCATCCCAACTCATGTATTGATAGAATAACAATCAGCAGGAAAGAAGGGAGAAGAAGTCTCCTGGACATTAACATAATTAATGTTATACAGATAAAATCACTCAGAGAATTCGTCCACACTAAAAACACCCCCATTCATAAAGCCATAGTAAAAGCAGATAAAAATTACACCCCACTCAACCTAGCACTACAAAACAAAGACCAAACATGACCAGCAGAGAAAAAAGAAAAATGGGCACAAAAGCACTCCATGCAATGCACTACAACGTAATACAGAACCTACAAATAAACAAAGAACAATCATACGAATGGCTCAGGAAGGGTGAGCTATTTCCAGAAACAGAAGTATTCCTAATAGCCATACAGGATCAAGTTATAGCAACCAAGAACTACCAAAAATACATAATAAAAGATAGCAGTGTAACAACAGACCTATGGAGGAAATGTCATAAATTCTAAGAAACAATAGACCATATCACAGGAGGATGTAAAATTCTGGCAGGAATGGACTATACGGACAGACACAATATAGCTGCAAAAATAATTCACCAACAACTGGCCATCAAATTCAACCTTATCAAACAACCTACACCATACTATACATACTCACCCAAAACAACCTTGGAAAATGCAGATCATAAAATATACTGGGACAGAACAATTCATACCAACAAGATAATACCTTGCAACTGACCGGTCATAGACAAAAAAAAAGAAAAGCACACATACTTCATCAACATAGCAATACCAAATGACAAACATGTTGTTGAAAAGGAAGAAGAAAAGAGAGAGAAATATACACCACTGGCCATGGAAGTCAAAGAACTATGGCAACAGGAAAAGGTCACAGTTATTCCGTTAGTCACATCAGTCACCGGCATCACATCAAAAAACTACACAGAAACCCTTTAGAAACTGGGCCTACCAAAATACATCCACAACAACATCCAGAAAGCAAACATAATTAAAACATGCCCAATTGTCAGGAAATTCCTGAATCTGTAAAAGACATAATGACTTGGCAAAGTCCATCATGTCCGTCTAGAAAAACTGCCATGAGCTAGAAAGAGGAATAATAATAATAATAATAATAATAATAATAATAATAATAATGGCATCAACAAAGGGAGCCATCACAAAAGGTCTCCTCTGCCCCCCCCCCCCCATTAATTTGAACACTGCTCCAAAATAAAGTATTGGCCAATATTTCTACAATTCCTTGATCAAATTTCTGTACCTAATTTTTTCCCATTCTTGGAATAGAATTTTCTTCCAGAGTTCCGTTAAGGTTGCAATTGTTATACAGTAAAAAATCAAAATAAGTATGCATACAAAAACCAGGAAAACATAACTGGACAGCAGCCCTCATTCGGAATGCATTTTGGAATACTTGCTGCTCTAAACTCTATAAAATGATGCCACCGGAAAGTGGAGCATTACTTAACACTATGGAACTCTTACAACAAATGATCTCAAAATGGCTGCCAGTGTTCCTCAGAGCTGCTTTGTTCAATAGGGTGACCAGATAAAATCCAGGTCAGGGCTCATGTAACTTTAACAGTTGTAGAGAAAAGGGAATTTCAGCCAGTATCACTTGTATGCAATTAGTTCCTGGTGAAATTCCATCTTCATCACAACGGTTAAAGGTGCAGGCACTATACTAGAGTGACCATATACAAAAGAAGGCAGGGCCCCTGCAACTTTAACAGTTGTGATGAAGAGGGAATTTCACCAGGAACTAATTGTATACAAATGACCCTGGCTGAAATTCCCTTTTCTCTACAACTGTTAAAGTGACATGAGCCCTGACCTGGATTTTATCTGGTCAGCCTATGTTCAAGATACCTACTCCTAAAACGAATTGGTTCCTACTATCATCCCACCTATGATTCTAAAGAAAACAGAAAATACAGCTATCTTGAAATTGGCAAAATTAGGCTGCTGCCTTCCCACTTTCCCCCCTTAAGAAACGCCTTCTCCCTTTTCTCTGCTTAAAGGTCAACAAAAATGCAATTTGGACTGCAACAATAAACCAGTTAATGCAGTATGAGCTTACGACTGCATACCATTCAGAAGCTCTATGATGGCTGAGGCTGCGTGTATCAGAGAAGTGATCTTTGCTAGATTACAGGGCTGAGGGAGGGCAAAATCAATGCTTGGAGAAGTGCCACCGGTTCATCTGAATCGACTTAAGCATGTCAGACTGATATCCATGAGAGGGTAGGTGTAGAACCGGTCTCAGCATTCATATCCTAGAAACTCTGCTGGGGTCAAGGAATTGTGGAATCCTGGCTCTAGTTTTACACCCTGCTCTGCACTGGTCTCTCTCAGATTGTTTCTATTATTTATCCCCTAGCTGGGCATTAATACTTTTAGAATTTTTTTAAAAAAATTACTGCTCTGAATGCGTTCTGTGTGTTTCACTTAGTTTTAAAACACCTCACATGATCTCTATGATACTCTTATTCCCATATTGCCTGAGGGCAGGAGGAGTTTCTGAGGCTTAGAAATAGTAGCTCCTCTAAAACCAGCTAGTGAATGTGTGGCTGACATAAAATTTGAAACAATGATATCCCAGCTCATGTCTTTAGCAAGTACACCTGTGTTTTCAAAACTACTAGTACCTGAGGCACACCTTTTTTTCTTAATTAAATCTGGAAGCACACTTCACTCTTAGACCCCCTCTATAAGAATTCGGTTTGATGCCTGGTTCTCCGATTATGCGCATCTTTTCGGAAGCACTTTATAGTAAATGACTGTACGCAAGAGGTAATTGAGCGCACAACTGGTGGCCTTACCGGTTGTTTGAAATGCGCTTTAGAAGTAGTTAATGCGGAGAATCGCTTGTTCACATAGTCAAAATGCGCTTTAACAGCCGCAGCAAAATAAAACTCGCTATTTAACGCGCATTTGATAATGCGCATAATCGAATAGATAACGCTCCTCGATTTGCGCTCCGCTCATGTAGAGGTAACAATTTTAATGAGACTTGAAAGAGCTTTAAACCTCTTGTGTAGAGGCAGCCTCACATCCAAACAGGTTTAGGGTGTGTTAAGAATAAGTAACACCATTCCTGTTAGGTCACAACAAATTCCTATAGCATTAGGTTGGTCTAGAACCCTTTTCAAAGGGAGCTAGTCATCAGTACCCATTCGCGAAGGAATCAGACTATACTTGGCATGACCATGTAGCATTCCCATTACAATATATTTCATCATTCTATTTTTATATTTAAAAAGATGCTTTGAGTAACTCAAGCAATCCAGTCACAGTAATTCACCTGTGTTGTATTTGGGGGTTTTGCCTCCAAATATAGACCCATCTAATTAAATCTAAGACCACTGGTGGGCCTTTGTTAGGGATGGATACTCACCTCTTTATTCTTCCAAGTCGTTTACTTAATTGGCCTTTGGTGTTTTGTAGTTTCCAATACACCTTAAGGAAATGAGAGCAATAAAGGAACACAATAAACCTTCCAACAAGCTGCTAAGAATCAGGTTCTGATGTGTTTCCTTCCCCCCCACCCCCACCCCACCCCAAGACAGCCTTTTGGTAGGGAGAGCACAGCTGCTACACAGGAAGCCCAAGAACGAACATCCTCCGCCCCCGCTCCAACCACCACCAAACTTTTGCCTACACAGGTTGGCTTCTGCTGGGCTGTGGGATGAGCAGATGCATGTAGAAGAAAATAAATCTCATGCCCATTTGTGTGTCAGTGGATGCTCTCATTTGCCCACCCCACGATAAGAGATCACAAAGTAATGTCACCTGTAGCATTGCCAGCTTTTTAATGGCAATTGCAACTGCAGCCCTCTTAGTTGATGATATGATCACTCTTCATGTGACAATCACACAAACACATGTAAACGACCTGTTATACTCAGCAGTAGAACTGTGACATGTGGCTTTGTCCCATAACCTGGCCACACTCCTACACTTTTCAGTATTCAAAAAACTTTACGTACGTTATCTCAGTAATCCTTATAGCAACCTTGTAAGATAGGCCAGTCTGGCTTTTTCCATCTGTCAAACGGGGATGGGTGGCTGACGGACTTGGCTTAGGCTTGCCTGAAGCCACCAAACCAGGCAACAGGTGAGGTGAGATTTGAACCAGTGACTTCCCAGCTCATGCTCTTAATCGCGACACACTGCCAGCTATTACACACGATAGTGTATGCATCAACAACAACAACAACAACCATGGAGGGCATCTTAGCGAAGGAAAAGAGTCATGTGAGAAGCAACTCTGAATTTTATAGAAATAAGGTTAGTTGCCAATGGTAGAGGTATGAATTTAATCATAATCATATACTAGTCCCAAAAATCTCCTAGGCCAGCGGTTTTATCACTGTATTTGAGAGAACTGTGAGGTTCCTCAGAAACTTATTGTGCTACTTCATGTAGGGCTCCATCACATCTACTTCCACCACCACCCTGTTTGCCTTCACATTTTTTACCTCCATTTCAGAAGCACTTGCTCCTCCCTTTCATGATCGTAGCCATATCAGTGAATTCTCTTTTTGCTCTCCAGCTGCTATTGCGCCTGCCCCACCCTGCCCCTCCTCCTTCCCCCTTCCCCCTTCAGTTCATTGGTTCTTGTCGTTGATGGACATTGTCATGGACGTGGCAGCCTTCCCCCCTCGCTCATTGGAGCACCTATTAGAATGTACAAAAATACTTACATCTGTGTAATTTTTAAAGATAAAGAGGTGAAACTTTCATAAGTAAACAGAAGTAAGACGTCAGAAGTAAGCATAGGGTTGCAGAGCACTTCTTTCCAGTTTGCTGTTTTAGCCTTTAAAAAAAAGCTTATGAGTGACCACTCTATTAGAAGTCAATTCTATACCTATTTACTCAGAAGTAAGTCTGTCTCTGTTCAGTGGGGATGCACAGCTTTGCAGGATCAAAGTAAAGGAAAAGTGATCCTTCACAAATGCAAAGAGGTGGAAGATCACACTGGTGAACTATCAGCAAAAGGTTTTAAAGAGGGGAAATTTAAAAAATTCTTTAAAAAACAAGAGATGAACTGATCTGATTCAAACTTGGCGTGCCAAAAGCTCTCCTGGCAACCTATCATCATGCCAAGTTGCATCCCTTTACCTATAAAAATTAGGCAGATGTAAGCATTTTGGTTAGTTTGCACGTTTGGCTTTAGCACTCCCCACCTAAACTACTTTTTCCACTATCAGGGATCAGAGGTTTGAAGCAGAAACCTCATAGATCTGACACAGGGGCCTAAATGTAATGAGCCACCCGGGATACAAGAGCCTTCTACAGGCATAGGTGTGCCCAAGGGGTGTGCCAGGTGTGCCCAGGCACACCCTAATGCCTCAGACAATAAGCACCAAATTGAGGGGGCCATTGAATAGGGATCCATAGGGGGATCTGGGAACAGTCCTCTGGCTGCTCTCCGGCTGCTCTCCTGCCGCCCCCTGACAGTGTGCCATTGCTCCAGGCAGCAGGAGCAAAAAGGAATCGCTCTGCCGGAAGCCTCTTTGCTTAGAGCTACACTTCAAAGAGGCGGGGGGGGGGGGCAAAGTCTAATATCGCTTTGTAAGCCCCTCCTGTGGCCAGTATCACTACAAAACCCTATTAATGCTGGGGCTTGAGGAGCATCTCCTCATTCCCCCTCCCGCAGTCAGGCAAGCTGAACACAGAATAGGGCATCAGAGTGTACAGTGTTTAATAAATAAATGAATAAAAATAATGTCCTTTATTTATCAAGTATTCAGTTGTTGGTCTTTTAAAAACATGACCTGGGTGCACACCCTATTGAAATGTGCTGTGCACACCTATGTCTACAGGTAAAGAAGGAAATAGTGAGCCATCAGCAGGCAGTATTGGATTGGCCAGACCTGGTTTATATAGAAGCAGCATGGCCTTCTGCCCTTGCCTGGTCAATAAAGTAGTACCACCTGCTTCACTGGTGGCTCAGAGTGATAGTTCACTTATTTGTATACTGCATTTTCCACAATATATTGTGCTCAAAGTGGTTCACAATAACAAACAAAATCAAGATTCGCTTTTTCACTAGCACACCATGTGGTTTGTTTTGTTTTGTGTCAATCAATTTTACTCCGCCTTTCCACAAGGCGTGCAAGGCAGCTAACAACCTTTTCAAACCAATAGAACAACTATAAATAGCAATATAAAAATTGACCTACAAGATGAGCCAGCAGATAAAATTTAGAATCGGCAGCAAAATAACATAGAGAGTAAAAATTAGGGCTGTGCACAGACCACCTGATTCGCTTTGGATCCCAATTCGGAGGGTCTGAATTGGGCCTGATTCGCTTTGGCCTGATTCGGACCTGTTTTGATTTGATTTGTATCTGAATCGAGATTCAGATTTCTCATTTTCCAATAGCCTTGCATTGGAAAAAAGAAATGCCTATAACTTTTTCATTTTTCAGGATACAAACATGTAATTTGGAGACCTTATAGATGCTGTGGGGATGATCATGTCTGCCAGATTTCAGGCAGATTGGTGTAGTGGTATTAATGCAAACAACTGGTAAATTTTGCTTTTTTAAGGAAAACTACTCAAAGGAACATGCAATAACTTTTTCATTTTTCATGATACAAACATAAAATGTGGATATCTTAAGACATTGTGGAGGTGCTCGTATCTTTCGATTTTCAGACAGATCGGTGCATTGGCATTGGTGCAATCAACTGGTAAATCTTTCTTTTTTTAAGGAAATTCCTCAAAGCAAAGTGCTATAACCTTTTCATTTTTCATGATAGAAACATAAAATTTGGAAACCTTACAGACACTGTGGAGGTGCTCATGTCTTCCAAATTCCAGACAGATTGGTGTAGTGGTATTTGTGTAATCAACTGGTAGAATTTGCTTTTTTCAGGGAAAAATGGAGGAAAGAGAAGGAAGGGGGGAAGGACTGGAACAAACACACTAAGGGCGAACAACTATATATATATAAAGATTATATATAATCTTTTTTTAAAAAAAAAAGACAAGTAGAACGAGAAAGAGAGGCAAGAGACAACAGTGAGAGAAGGGGGAAGGCTCAAGAAAGATCCAAGTACCAATGCCCCCAAACACACAGGCCAGGCCAGGCCATTTTGCTACCTACAAGATGTGCAGTTGGGCTGGAAACAAAGCCCTATGAGGAGCGATTGAGAAAACTAGGCATGTTTAGCCTGGAGAAGAGAAGACTGAGGGGAGACATGATAGCACTCTTCAAAGACTTGAAAGGTTGTCACACAAAGGAGGGCCAGGATCTCTTCTCGATCATCCCAGAGTGCAGGACACGGAATAATGGGCTCAAGTTACAGGAAGCCAGATTCCGGCTGGATATCAGGGAAAACTTCCTGACTGTTAGAACAATCCGACAATAGAACCAATGACCTAGGGAGGTGGTGGGCTCTCCCACATTAGAGGCATTCAAGAGTTGGACAACCATCTGTCAGGGATGCTTTAAGGTAGATTCCTGCATTGAGCAGGGGGTTGGACTCGATGGCCTTAGAGGCCCCTTCCAACTCTACTATTTTATGATTCTGTGATCTTGCACTGAATGTAAAGGCAGGAAGCTAGCTTGGGGGGCATAGGGATGGCCATATGCCACACAGAGGACTGTTCTCCAACACCTCACCTGTCCCCCAGCAACTCACTCAGCCTAAGCCATGTACCACATTTCAGCAGCCTTGTTCAAAGTGTTTGTCATCGTATGCAACCTATTTCAACAAAAGCATGTTAGCGGTGCAATCCTATGCATGTTTACGCAGAAGTAATTCCCACTGAGTTCAATGGAGCTTATATTCCCAGGCAAGTATGTATAGCTGGGGTCCCCAGTGCGGTGCCCATGGGGACCTCCAATGGTGTCATGAAGCTCTCCACACCCTACCCCCATCAAAAAATTATTTTTAAGAAAAAACTTAGGGGGGGGGGGAGAATTAGGACACCAGATTCTCCTTCTTGCTCCTGAATCTGCAGCTAATCTGCTGTTCAATAGGCAGGAAGGAAAAAGTTGCTTCCTGGCCCCACCCAATCTTCTTCCGTTCTGCAGATACTTCCCCATTGCTCGCTCGCTCTCCCTGCTTCCTAACCCTAGCCTTTCTATTTGCTTTTCCACTCAACCCTTTGTCTTGCCGGTTCTCTCCACCCCCAGGCTCTAGCCTTGCCAGTTCGCTTTCCTGTGACCTCTACCTCACTGTTTCTCCCACGCCTAGCTGCGCTCTTCCTCTCCCATCTATCCCTTTGCCTTGCCATTTCTCCCTCCGAGCCTCTAGCCTCGCCATTTCTTAGGGCTGTGCACAGCCCCCCTCAACTTGCCTCCGAGGCCAAGTCAAAGCCTCTAAAACAGCCATGATTCAATTCGTGCCGCTTCAGGGCTTGCCTGCCTCATTTCAGTACTGAACCCAAAGTGAGATTCCCCCCCCCCTCCAACGAAGCAGGTTGGCCTTTGCAGGGTTCCTAGATGCCAGTGCCACTGCATGGCAGGCAACCCAGGAAAGCCGGGCGCAAGGCTAACCGGGAGTCCATTGGACTCAAGACTTCCTCCCTCCCTGCCCCCCCCAAACCTGGAGCCGCTGTGCCCTTTAGGATGCCGTAGTTTGTGGCCATAGAGCTATTAAAAAAAGAGAGTCTCCACGATCTTACCTTTATACTGTGGCTCAGCTCTCAGGGAAGAGGATGCACGGGAAGGTAAGTCCTGGCAGTAGTAGCGGCGGTAGCAGGGAAGGGCAGAGAGGGAGAGGGAAGTGAGTCTGGTGAGTCCAATGGACTCACCTGGACTCATGGCCGGCCTTGCACCAGCTTTCATGGGTGGGAGGGAGTGGCCCAGCACCACCCTGAATTTGCCCGAAGCGACCCCAAGGCTCAAATTCAAAGTGGTACTGGGTCAGACCAAGGTGCCCTGAGGCTTTGGTACCAATCTGCTTCAGCCTCAGGGTGCCTTGGTCCGAGCCAGTACCAACTTGGATTCGGGCTGAGGCAGGACGAATCAGCCCACCTCGACTCAGATTCAGGGATTTGGCCCGAGGCAGTGCACACACACACACACACACACACGCTTTTGACTAGCCAAGACCGCCATTACTGCTCCAATATCCACAGCAGTTTCTCAAGTTCCTAAATGTGTTCACAGGTCCAAAAAGGTTGACAACCCCTGATATATGGGATTGCAGTTTGCCCAGTTACCAGGACTGGTTACCAGGACTCTTGATCTTTCTGGATTCCTGCTTATATCCATCTTTCTTTCTTTCCTGCTGTCACTGATGTTTTAGCTGATTCACAGAGTTATTGTATTTTATGGATAATTCTTTTAGCTGTTTTAAATAATGAATGTTTTAATTTTGGAGTTACCTTGAGTCTTTTTTTTAAAAAAAAAGTCACCTAAGAAATTTAATTAATAATAGTAATAACCATAATAATTTCTTGCTTTGCTCCTTGGATTTTTTCCAACCTGTCTTTTTGTACCCTTTTTTTCAAGAGTTTTCTTTCCCAGGTTGTATTGCTGTTTGCTCATTTGCTTGTTCAATAACTTAACAAAAAGGAAGATATACAATAAACTAGTACTAAAATAGTAAAAGAGGGAAAGAGAGGTTTCATGATACATCAGAATTTGTCCACAGCCTTTGACGGGGACAATAAAAAATACTATAATTACTATAAGATTTTCAAACGTCAGGCATGATCAAGCCAAAGGTAAGTGCTTTTGAAGCTCATTGTGCTTAATTTTTCCATCATGACCAGTGTGACATAAACTGCTGACGTTTGGCTGGTTTGTGTCCTTGCATTTTTCAAATAATTATTGACCGGCCCAGGAAGTTTCCAAGAATGGAGCCATTTAGTCACAAGGGAGAATTATTGGCTTTTTAAAATGCAGGGTAAAGGGAGGTTAACAGTAAACGTTACAGCAAATGTTCACTTACAGCCCTTGCCATAAAACTAATTCACAACATCATCTAATAATAAATCAGGTTTTAAAATCATGAGTTCCAGGGTGATGTTTCCAAAGCATCCCTGTGATCCATCATGAGCTCCAGGCAGAGTACAATTGACCTTTCAACATGCAACGAGACAATCAGCGATGACTATGACAGGAATGAAGGAAACGAACTCTGAAGCAGAAAATTGCTTTCACCGTATTACTAGCGCATCTAATTCGAGCACATCCTGACACAATTGGATTCACACAGAGAGACATGCAGGAAGAGAAAAGAAAACTGAAGACGAGGTGCTCCACTAACGTTATTGAGGGAAGATTCCTAACCCTGTGCTGTGGATAGGCCTTGGGATGAGCCCGGCCTGCTGTTATAGGCACTGCTATTTTATAGTGCCCCAGGCTCCATGTTGGCAGCCAGCAAAGCAGCCAGTCCTATTACTATGTGTATTTCCCTGTCTGTCACCGGGGCAACAAGGCCTGGTTCTAGTCTTCTCCCACTTAATGCTGCCTAGTTAATGGCTTTTCAGTCAAACTGAAGTACCCATAAATACTTTAGAGGGAACTGGTCAGATTACAACAGGAATCAGTGGGGGCAGGTGGCTCCAATGTTAATGGGGCAGTAAATTCACTCTGTGTGCTCAGTCAGAACCACACAGAACTCTAAAGTGCTATCCAAGGTGCTGAACCCTGTCCCAAATATGAGTTTCTGGCTCAAACCCAGAAAAGATTCACTTCCCATACGAGCCACCAGCCTCTACTGCCAGGAATGTAGATATAATTTAGAAAGTATGTCCTTTCTGGCCCAACTAGCAATTTTAATATTTATTGTGCTTAATCCTAATCAAACTGTCATTAGCACAAAGAATGGAAGCCTCATAAAGGATAAGCAAAAAGTTTTCTAGCAAAAAGTTTATGTGTAAAGAATAATGCACTTATTTGGATTAACTGTCTGCATTAATGTGTCAATGGATTTAAACTTTTGTTGTTGACTATGTCCTTAGATATCCTGCTATGCTATACGCTACCACTACACCAATATTTTGCTTTATGTAAGAAGCTCCAAAAGGCTTCTCTCAAAACTGGGTGAATGGGAATTAAAATGGCTAATGCAGTTCAATGTGAGTGAAACACATTGGGGCAAAAAAAAATCCTAATTAGACATTAGACTAGTGGGGTCTGAGCTGTCAATTACTGATCAGTAAAGGGACCTTGGGGTTATGTGGATAGCTTAATAAAAATGTCAACTCAGTGTGTGGCAACTGTGAAAAATGTGAATTCCATGTTCGGGAATTAGGAAAGGGGTTGAAAATAAAACTGCTGCTATCATAATTCCTCTATACAAATCTATGGTGTGACCACACTTGAAATACTATGTACAATCCTGGTCACCACTCTGCAAAAAGGATATTGTATAGCAGGAAAAGATGCAAAAATGGGCAAGCAGATGATGCGGGGAAGGTTATAATGTTTGGGGCTTTTTAGCTTAGAGCCAAAAAAGAGTTTGTGGTGACATGATAAAGATTTATAAACTCATATTCTAGATTTGTAGGTGCACACTTAAAACATAACGTGAAGAGTTCCTTCTTAAATTATAATATTTCCCTATGGCCTTTCTTTGAACCGTTTCAGATATTTACATTCTTGGCATTCCCCCCCCCCCCCCGCTGCCCTTTACCTTCCTCGTATTGCACAGGATGTCACAGAGTTGCCATCTGGCTAATTTGAAAGTGATTGCTTTTATGGCCTTGCCAGTTGTTGGTTTGCAGGCTGTTGTAGATGCTCAGGTTTGTTATTTTTCAGAGTTGTTTTTCTTCTCCCTTTAGTGTCAAGGGAAAACCTAAAGCGGGCACTTAAAAGTGCATGAATGTTAAGGTCAGGATAACCAGTTCCTAATCAGGGACCACACACCATCCTTCCTCTTAATGGGTTCAACCCCCTTTTTTTCCTTTAGAAAACCCAACAATACAAAGAAAACTATGAATCAAACATTCTCTTAGGTAAATTCCTGCAGCTCAGTCTCACTAGCACCAAATACACAATCATTTATTTCTGTTATTTCTCTTTTATTTCCTTTTAAATTATCTGTCATGTGTCATAGCTCTAGCAGGTGGCTTACAAATTTCAAACAATCCTAAACAAGCAAGCATAGCAACCAATCATAAAGTTATCCTACATAGTCAAAATAGAATTTTATGGGTATTCCATGGCTGCAGTAGCAATGGTGACAGGCATTTCCTTTAGTAACTCAATTATTTATTTATTAGATCATACCTGCTATCATATAATTAGCAGCCACAGTCTTGGGCTTGCGCTGCAGATGGCCCACAAATTGTTGCCTGAGCTCATGCAAAATTCAATTATTTGCACTTCCAGATCTATGTTTAGGAAAGCTCCAAGTCATCCATTACAGATGAGGGTGGGAGCACCTTTTGTTCTGGTCTGCATCCCTTCTGATGTAGCAAACAAAGCAGAAGAGAGATGTTACAATCCAAGCATGCTGCTCCAGGGTCCACCATTTTCATACGTTAAGTTAATGTATATAGGAGCAGCAGCAGCAGCAGGGCTTTTCGGTCAAGACCCTGGGATTTTGGAATGCCCTTGAAGGCCCTTTCCCAGGAGGTCTGGCTCTCTTCTCCCTCTCTTGCTTTTTTTTGTAGTCAGGCAAAGGCTTTTTTTAAAAAAAATTGTCAGGCCTTTGGAGGTTTGGCTTTTGGACTGGCTCTCAGCATCTCTATTTTTCTTTCTAAGGTTTACGGATTGATCTGTGGCCCTTTTATTGTTTTGATATATTGATTTGAATTCCTGATTGCAAATTGCTTGGAGAACTTTTAATGTTGCAAATGTGCCCATTAGATGTCGTGTGAGGTGAAATCAATAAAGAATAGGAATGAAGCAGAAGTCCCCGGTTCAAATCTCACAGGAACCAAAAACTTACTAGGTAGCCTCAGGCTGGCTACAACCTAAGTCTTACCCACCTGCAATCTGGAGACCATACACGCCGAGCAGCCTGTCTCACATACACATGAATGCCAGTTCCCAATGTTCTGACACACTCCAGTCGAGTGTGACCAAGAAAGAGAAGTGAAGATAGAGCTGTGTGGACAAAAGCAGGTTTGTTTCTCAATTCAGGGCCGGCCCAAGACATTTTGCTGCCTGAGGCAATTCCATGTACAGCAGCTGACTGCCTGGCAGTTGAATCAAACTCCAGCACTGGCAATGGGATTGAGTCCTCCACTACACTAGAGGGCAGCAAGCTTGCTTAGGAAGGGCAAAATAGGTGATGTGGCACATACAATGTTGTCCTGCCAACACCTCGCTGCCACCCACCCCGGCATCTGCTGCCTAAGGCAGCTGCCTCATGATGTACTATGGTAGGGTTAGCCAGAGGCGTTGTGAGGCACTTAAAAGATGTGGCACCCAGGCCCTTCGGATGCCAATCTGCATAAAATTCACATATAATTCACATTCTTCTGCTGCTCCCAGACTGTGGAATGGCCTGCCGGAGGAGATTCGACAAATTTGCAGTCTTCATGAATTTAAGTGAGCCATGACGACTGCTCTCTTCCGGCAGGCCTACCCAGTTGAATTTTAAGATGTTTTTAACGATGTATTAGTTTTTATTTGTTTTAATATATAATCTATTTTGTGGTACTTGTGTTTTATATTTGTTGTTGTTCCCTGCCTCGATCCGGAGGGAGAGGTGGGTTATAAATAAATAAATTTATTATTATTATTATTATTATTATTATTATTGATAGCTATATATGCAAATTTAGAAATAATTATTAGGACTTATTTAAATTTCACAGAAGGCAAAGCCCGCCAATAAACTTCCCATCCAAATTGCACCAAATAAAATAAATCCTTTAATTAATTTGCACCCCACTCCTCCCAGACCATACTAAATCCATCGTTCCTCTTCAGTTACAAGTCATTTGAATGGCTGTGTACAGGTGTGGAAGGAAGTGAGTCTGGTCAGTTTTTTCAAGAACCTTTTCAAACAAACTCCTGTGCAATAAAGCCAATGGAAGGGTCCCGTCCCCCCCAGCTAAGTTCAATAGTCATGGGAGGTGGTAGTGGTCTGTGCAGAATGTGGGAGGGGGAGAGTTAACCCTTCCCTCCCACATTCCTGGTTCCCTTTGAAAATTGCCCCTTGCATGGTAATTAAGCTGGGGTGGGGGGAAATCACCTTCCATTGGCACCAATAGTCACTCAGGGCTCTGGGCAAAAAATCCAGGGCTCTAGTAAATAGTTTCAGGGCTGGGGCTCCGTGGGGCCAGATCTAGCAATGCCCCTGGGGTTGGCCTTGTCTATACGGGCAGGATTAGGAAGCAGGTTTGGGAAAAACAAACGTGAGGGCAGCAGTCATGAGAAGAAAAAAGGAAAAGAACTTCAGGTACACAGTGGCTTAGTTCGGACGACACGATAATCAACAGAAAGGGGGGGAAACAATCATCAATTGTGTTGCTTATTGTGTCGTGTGGAGGGCAACACACAATGCACACACAACTGACAGTATGCTAGGTGGGGCACTTAAACAACAGAGAAAAACAAGGGGCTTGCATGTTGTTTATCCCAAACTCCATTGTTTAAAGTGTAATCTGGAGGGAACCTCCCCCCTCTCTCCGTGTACTATTCTGTTTGGTCATAGAGTTCGCCGGCTGGAGCAGCCGAACCCACCCCCCACCCCCCCGGCTGCTCCGATACAGCTGGCAGAACTTGCGGTGCATGCTGGGATATGGGCAGAGGACTGAGGGAGGTGGGAGGGAAGGAGACACAGCAGTCCAGAAGGATACCAGGACTTTCAGCTGCGTGATGGGGGGAGGGGCAACATTAAGCTGACCATATGAAAAGGAGGACAGGGCTCATGTAACTTTAACAGTTGTAGAGAAAAGGGAATTTCAGCCAGTGCCATTTGCATGCAATTAGTTCCTGGTGAAATTCCCTCTTCATGACAACAGTTAAAGTTGCAGGGCCCTGCCTTCTTTTGTATCTGGTCACTCTAGTATAGTGCCTGCAACTTTAACTGTTATGATGAAGAGGAAATTTCACCAGGAACTAATTGCATACAAATGACACTGGCTGAAATTCCCTTTTCTTTACAACTGTTAAAGTTACATGAGCCCTGTCCTCCTTTTCATATGGTCAGCCTAGGTAACATGTCGTGTGTCGGGTGCTGCCGTGGTGCCGCCAAAATAACGCACGGTCAGTATGCTGTTTCCCCCTCTGTTGCCTAAAGTGTCATCCGAATTCACCCAGAGAAAGGTTGATTAAGCCCAACATTTTGGAATAAATCCTTCTTCGGGGGCATGGTAGACATAAATATACAACTTGGTAAAACTTTACACACTCTCATAGAATAGATGGCAACCAGGAACAGAACAACTGAATTGTTTATAATTTTGAAAAGTTTCCATTGAAATACTAAAATATCATCTAGTATTAAAAGGAAGGAAGGGAATGACATGTGATCAATCTAGGGTGACCAGATAAAATCCAGGTCAGGGCTCATGTAACTTTAACAGTTGTAGAGAAAAGGGAATTTCAGCCAGTGTCATTTGTATGCAATTAGTTCCTGGTGAAATTCCCTCTTCATCACAGCTGTTAAAAGTTGCAGGGGTCCTGCCTTCTTTTGTATATGGTCACTCTAGTATGGTGCCTGCACCTTTAACTGTTGTGATGAAGAGGGAATTTCACCAGTTGCTGCATGCATACAAATGACACTGGCTGAAATTCCCTTTTCTCTACAACTGTTAAAGTTACTTGAGCCCTGACCTGGATTTTATCTGGTCACCCTAGATCAATCTCAATTACAAAAAAGCAAATAAACCAGCATAAAACGGGGGGGGGGGGGCAGAAAGTTCATTATTAAAGGTTCGTTGCATAGCATAAAAGAACTTATATTCAAAATTATATCACAGTAGTGATCATTTAGACACAAGCTCCAAGGCTTTTCTTTCATATAACTGAAAGTAGAGCCCTACACTTCGGAACACTGTTGTAGTGGGAGCAAAACCTACACAAGCACACACACACGTAAACACACACACCATGGGGAGGGAGTATAGCTCAGTGGTAGAGCACATGCTTTGCGTGATGCAGAAGGTTCTGTGTGCAATCTGGCAAGAGAGCAGATGAGTCATTGAGCAGCCCGATAAAATTCTCGTCTGAGAAAGACTTGCTGGACCTAAAACCCTTGGCGTGCCACAACCAGCCAAATGCAGGGCTAGAGGGAGAAATAGTCTGGCCTGTGAAATTGAGTGGGTCTCCTGTGTGCGCGCGCATGGGTGTATGCCTGCGTAATGTGTCTCTGTGTACAGAATGCATAGGCACACAATGCCCCCCACGGGTCCCTGCAATATATAAGCACACACACCCCACCCATCATCATGGCAGACAAACATTACAAGACAGAAATTCTATTAAAGCAATGTACATTTTTCATACAAATAATCTGCAAGGGAAATGCAAAAAAAAATTTTTTTAAGAGCCCTGCCCTCTTTTGTATCTGGTCACTCTAGTAAAGCTCCTGCAGCTTTAACTGTTGTGATGAAGAGGGAATTTCATCAGGTGCTGCATGCATACAAATGACACCTGCTGAAATTCCCTTTTCTCTACAACTGTTAAAGATACAGGAGCCCTGTCCTCCTTTCCATATGGTCACCCTAGCAAAAGAGACATCGCAGATCAAACAGCATAAAAGAAGTGGCATAGCGAAACACAACATGTTTCAACAGAGGCACGTTCGCCATTGTGTTTTGCCTCCTAGCCAGAAGCTCAGCCTGGACCATCATCTGCAAGGAATTGGCTTCCCCCTCCCGCCCAGAGATAACTTTTTGGCAGTGATTGATCAGTTGACCTGGGGAGAAGAAGGACACTCTGGCCCAGTCACTAACCAAAAGACCAAGGAATGCTGGGAGGTTACATCCCCGGTCTTGCAGGGGAAAATGTGCAAGGGAAAGGCTCACCGGGCTTCCCAGCTGGATTTCAATGCCTGTGAACAACCTGCCTCTTCACTCTGGCATTTGCAAAGTGCTTCCTCCTCTACCTCCTCCCCCATTCCCCTTCACTTATGTGCCTTTGAGCTTTTCCACAAGAGGCTGTTCAACAGTTATTAATTTGCTGCATCTTCTTTCACTTTTGTTGCAGAATTGAGATCCAAGCACTACACAAAGAGCTTTTCCTTTCTTGCTTTACAGCTACATAACCTCTAGGTGGCAGTGTGGTATAGTGGAATAGCATGAATACACACGTGAAAAAAGCATTTTCTTTCTCTTTTACAAATAAATACCACATTTTTCCTGCTCTACTTTTTTTTTTTTTTTTTTGCAGAAAGTGCTCTTTAGACACAGAAGTGAAACTGGGGAGGGGGGGGTCATCACATCATCTAAAGTATCCGTAAAACAATGGAGTAGGAAATGATGAGTGCACGATAAATCCCTTGGGTATAAAAGTCCTAGGTTTATTTGCCTGCACCCTATTTTGTTTTATATTCAGCACAATTTATTACAACTGTTCTCAAAATACATAAATAATATAATATAATATGCCTGAATTAGAAGTCCCCACATTTTGTCCTATACTAAAAGTAGCCAATCACATTGAGTGACAATTCTCACAAAAGATTTCCTTCTGCATACAAGCAACCTTGCACATTGCTGGGGAGCCATTCGTGTGTCTACTATAATGTGTGAACTGAGCAAATCCTCTGAATGCTGCTCACCCGATTCACACGTGACCTTTGTCTGTATGAGCGAGGTCGAAGAATCTCAAGATCGTTGACATGTAGTACAACACTGGAAGTAAACATTGGCTCTGAGCTTGTAATGTGTTCTGCACATTATATGGCGAAAAACTCTGGCTTGCCACCAAATAGGTCTTCAAGCAGGAGCCATCACCAATTTCAGCTCCGGAACAAATATCCCGTGTGATATTTGCAAACTTGCATGTGTCACATCCACACTTCACATTTTTAGGCACAATGTAATGTATGAAGAGGCTCCGTTATAGCATATTTCAAGTCCCTTCACATATATTGTTATCCTTACAACCGTCCCATTCGGTGAGCCAGGATTATGATCACACCACAGTGGGGTGGAGAGGAGATTGTGAGATGTGAGATGATCAAGGCTCGTCTCAGGCTACCAAGCGAGTTCAAGATTTGAATTGGGGATTTCCACCTTACACGTTCATGCCATTCCAGCTCCTCTGTGCCTGCTAATATTAAGTCAGATCACATTCTACAATGTATGCTGAGGGCAAAGGAAGCATGTCTCTCAATCCCAGAGTGGTTCTAACATTTACAACAAGACTCTAATTTTATTTTGGCTGAAGCACTGGGATTGAAGCTGAATTTCCAATACAGGGACATAAATTCTCCTGAAATCAAGTGAGGCTTGTATCCAAGTAAATGCATTCTGGCTGAGGTGCCCATCAACCAGCCCAAATCCTTGACTGTGAGTCAGGTTGTCAGTTACAAACTGCATCAATTTTTTTTGCCTTAATTCAAGGGATCTATTGACATTTCATCATACAACTCTTTGCCAGCCTTGACAATTCATTTCCCCCAGACGTCTTCCTTGATTGCCTCCCTGGCAGCAGCAATATAACAGACAGCGCTTTGGATTTGTTGCAAAGGAAATGAGTTGTGCTTTAGGGTTGCTTTTTTGGCACTTACAGGGGTGCCCTTTTGGGCAAATAAATGTCATCTCTTCGTGTTTTTAGAGTTGGGAAAAGTCAGAAAAGCTATTTAGGGACAGATGTACAAGGTAGTTAAACACCTATTGATGCTGCTGCACCCAGATCACTCGATGAATTTCTTTTCTGGCACTTCAGAATTTTTGCAGACAAAATTAAAAAGACATTTCCTTTGCAGTAATTGCCACCCAAAGTCCGGAGAAGTGAACTTTCCGCTTCCTTCACCGCTTGGGTTTACAGTCTTGTGAGCAGGATGACCTTTAGAAAGCCTTTTCTCAACTGGAGGACAAAGAGGTTGCAGGGATTCCTCATAAAATCCCGTTGGTGCAGCTGAGGGGTGGCGAGAGCAGAGTGCTCCTCAGATCAATTAGGAGCCATCTTGCACATCATGGAGAACGAGGTGGCAGAATTATGGCCTCCGCCTTCAGACTGTGCACATATCACAGTTCTGAGTGCTCCCCTCCAGATAAAGAACTCTTCTTGCATGTAGCAGATACTGGTTTGCCAAGATGTTCTCACTGATATGATACTTTATTAGTAGCAGGGAGCATTTTTCATGCCAGTGTTCGCAAAAGGTGCCGATTGGCTTTGAGGAATGATGAACAAATGAGCAATAAATATTATTTCAGGTTTATTTCTTGTCTTGGACCTTGGTTGAGACAGAGGGAACAGATAAAAATGGCCTGGGGGCGCAGGCTCTGGAAACATGAGGGGTGATCAACATAACTGCCTGCCAATTCTTTCCTATAAATGCCCGCAAATCCTACTATATGGTAAAGACACAGTGGGGGGTCTATCTTGAGTGGTTTCTGATAGATGCCTTCTATCAAATGTCCTACCAAGTTCTCTAGGACAAGGGTTACATGAGTCCTGCTTCATGCCCAGTGGAGGCTGGTGACTTTGATTTTAGTGGGGCGGTGAATCCTCTTTGGGCTTTAGTCAGAACTCTAAAGGAGATTCCACCCCTTGGAAAGTTCTTTTAGAGTTCTGGCTATTCTGACTGAACCTGGAGCAGTTTCACTGCCCCGCTGACATCAGAGCCATCAGCCTCCACTGTTCATATCCTTTTGGGGAAAATTGCTCCGAGTTCTGCTGGAGTCATGGGAAGGTGTCTTGGAAAGTTTAGATCTGCCTAAGAATCCAGCAGCTCCAGCATTATGCATGCATACATTACCTGCGGACACTACAAATCACATGATGTGGCATGTCCTAATTTGCAAAATGTGTATGCAGTTGTGTGTATCAGGTCAGGCTGCACCATGTGATTTGCAGTGTTCATAATATGAAACCATGGATCATTGTGCAACATAACAAGAGGTTGTTGTCTAGCTTTAAACCAGATGAAACAGCTTCTTGGAGGACAGGCCCATCAATGATGATTCGCCATGATAACTAAATGGAACTTCCAAGCTCAGAGGCAGTGTATCGGTGAGTCCTGGATTCTGAAGACACATTCAGGCAATAATGTGGGAGGGGCTGTGGCTCAGGAGTAGAGCACATGCTTGATGCCGAAGATCCCAGCTTCAGTTCTAATAAACAAAGAATCTATCAAGGATTTGGTAAGACTTCAGTCTGATTGGTCATTAGGGTTTGTGTGGGGAAAAAACAAACCCTACTGCAGAACTTTTATTGGAACATTTCTATTCCAGTAAATAGAATAGATAGGTGCATATGATTTTTGTAATAATTTTTGCACAACATTTTTTTATTATTATATTCTTATCCTACATTGCAGACATAGGCTCAACAAAAAAGTAAGATACAAACCCCTTACATTACAAGCTGAGAAAAAATCACAAGAGATACAAGTGAACAAAAACAGAAGGAGGTCAGTTTGATTATGCTTCCCCCAAATAGTAGTATTTGCATCCAGGTGGGACCCAGCCAAACTTCCATGGCTGGGTGTTCTTGCTTGGATACAAGCTGCACAACTCCATGGGCCCCTTAATTCTCTAGCTGGTGGCAGAGGCCAGAGAGCCAGGGACAAGTGGTAGGTAGTTTGAGCTGAGCGTTCTTCCTGACAAGGAAAGGGAAGCAAACTCCAGCGACTAAGGCAACGAAGAATGCTTCTCCAGTAAACCCGTTGATTAATTCAGAATCTAAATCCTAGATTAAGGCTATTATCTTATAGACCATGGGTAGGTAACTTCTTTCAGCTTGAGGGCTGCTGAATTCAATTTTGCAGAAGTTCTTGGGGCCCACATTCCAGTGGTGGTGAGGCTGAAGAAAAGGGGGGTGGCCAAAATTACAAAAAAAAGTCTAGCATATTGTACCTTAAAACTCTTACTGCAGGCTCAGGAAAAACTTCTTGTCTGTTAGAGCAATACAACAATGGAACCCATGACCTAGGGAGGTGGTGGGCTCTCCCACACTAGAGGCCTTCAAGAGGCAGCTGGACAATCATCTGTCAGGGATGCTTTAAGGTGGATTCCTGCATTGAGCAGGGGGTTGGACTCGATGGCCTTATAGGCCCCTTCCAACCCTACTATTCTATGATTCTATGATTCTAGCTAAGCCTTAGGAGATGCATTTCAACCTTGTAAAATGCAGAAAAACAGCACAAAGGCTAGGAAGCCAGCAACCAATCAGTGCCTGGGGGAAAGGGCCCCAGAAAAGCAGGCGTGGCTGTCTGGGGAATGTTAGAGGGCTGGTTTGAGAGCTCAGAAGGGCCAAATTTGGGCCCCGGGCCTGAAGTTGCCCACTCCTGCTATAGACACTGACTTTGGAGTTAGTGTCTCTAGCCATTCTGATTAGACAAATGTAGGGTTGTGCTGTAGATGTTCTGATTGGTTCATTTTCTCATTGCCTGCTTCCCTCAATCATCTCCTTCATACAAGAGTATTCAGTTCTCTCTCCTCCACACTGTCTGAGTTCCAGGTTACACAATATACACACCAATAACACCGCCAATCATGTTAGGAAATACCTGAAACTTTAATTGGCAATGACGAGTGAAACAGTGGGAGAAAATGGTATTGTTCAATCTCAGCTGGATCAGAAATTGTAGAAAATAGTGATCGTTGTGAAAAACAGAACTCAGACCAATTTTTTCATTCTTTGTTACATTTATAACCTGCTTTTTTTTCTCTTACAAGGAGACCAAGGCAGCTTACATGATCCTCCTCCTCACCATTTTATCCTCACAACAACCCTGTGAGGTAGGTTAGGTTGAGAAGAAGTGAGTGGCCCAAAGTCATCCAGTGAGCTCCATGTTCAGGTCGGGACTAGAACCCAGAACTCCCGAGTCCAAGTCAACACTCTAACCACTACGCTACACTGGCTCTTTAAAGGTTTTGGCTTGTGTAGATGATCATTTTTAAAACAATGGCAGAGATAATATTCTCTTTTTGGCATGAAATGCTTTATAAGAGTAATGCTTTAAGACGTTATTGCACACTCATGTAGTGTGTAGATACCACACATCATGAGTGTGAAAAATGGGGAACTTGAAGCCCTCCAGTTGTTGTTTGACTCCAGCTTCCACCAGCCCCAGCCAGCATGGCCAATCACAAGGGGTGATGGGAACTGGAGTCCAACAACATCTGGAGGGCTGTGAATGCCCCACCCCTGAATGGTGGCATTGGAGAATGAGGGTTCCTATGTATAATGTAGAGTTAAATGTATTCACTGTTGTTATAGCTAGGTTGATACCTGAATGGAAGATAAGGCTATCAATGGCTACAAGTCATGACGGCTCTATATTGCCTCCAGACAGTATCACTATCTGGTTCTTCATTATTCCGTTCACACAGTGGTCAACCAGTTGGCTCTGGGAAACCCACAAGGTTGATTTGGGTGCAATAGCACCCAAGTTGGCCCAATAGCACCCAAACTGTGTGAACGGAATGATGGACCAGATAGGCCCTTGGTTTGATCCAGCACAGCTCTTTTTATGTGCTTAAGTGTAGTGGCACAATGGGAGGGAGGGCCTGAATGGTGCACAGGAAACCCATTTGCCTGTGTAAAAAGGAAAGGAGCCAAAGTCAAACAAAATTGGAAAACATCCAAAATCACACAGTGAAAAGGAGAGACATCCACAGTGTAAACAATAAATGGCATATACATGTTACAGTTGTGCCTGTGTATACCTACTTAAATAAATTAAATGTAGCCTGCAGAGATCTCTGAAAATCTTTTATTTTCAAGATGAAACCCTGTAACTGGTGACATGACTAGCAAACAGCAGTTTATATACATTCTCTTAACTCTTCTCAGATGTAGCCATAATTATGCTGAGTAAACTCAAGATCTTTCATTTCTAGAAGTGCACCAACATCTAGAAAACTCTGTACTGCAGGAGAAGGGAAGAAAATCCAGCTCTTTGTTATGGGCTGCGGGAGTCAATGTTGACCTTTTTAATGTATAGTCAACTCCAAGCAGGATCTCCTAGCCCAATCTCACAGGCATCAACTTTAATCTCTACGTTTGGTATGAGAAAATGCAAATGTTTGCATGAAAGCAATATTGGTCAGGGCAGGGTGCTTTCAGGTGTCATGAAACCGGAATAAACCAGCACAAGGACAATTTCACAACATATGTATCCACTAAAGATGATCAGGTGTGCACTTTGTGCGAAAAAGAGGAGTGAGCTTTGCTCCCAGCTGTTTCATTGCTATTGCAATATCTGTTTCAGGCAGCATTCCCCAATCTCGCTGTCTGGGGCATGCTGGGAATTGTAGTCCAACACATCTAGAGGGCACCAGGTTGAGGAAGGTTGGTTTAGGGCACAATCCTATGCATGTTTGGCTGAGGAATACTGGGAATTGTCGGACATTTTTCTGTCTAAGCATACATAGGATTGCACCCTTAGGGAATTTTTTTATTATTTATTTATTTACTTACTTATTTACAGTATTTATATACCAGATTCCAGAGTGGTACACATAGGAATAAAACAGTAAAAAAGAAAGATTAAAAACAGCAAATTAAAATTGTTCAATTTAAAACAAAGGAGCAATAAAAATGGTGGCTGATCAGTTGAGGAATGCATCCTGGAAAAGAGTTGTTTTCAGGAGGTGTTGGAAGCAGCCTAGTGTTGTTGCCTCCAGGGGCAGGGAGTTCCAAAGAGAAGGGGCCACACCACACTAAAGGTTCTTCTCCTAGTGGACTCCAATCTGGCCAAAGGTCCTTGTGGAACCACCAGGAGTATGCCCTCCAATGACCTCAGTGACCAGGCTGGCTGGTAAGGGAGAAGGCACTCTCTTAGGTATTCCAGTCCCAAGTTGTTTAGGGATTTGTATACTGCTACCAAAACCTTAAACCTGGCCTGGTAGCCAATAGGCAGCCAGTGCACTTCCCTCAGCAAAGGAGTTATATGCTGAAAAAAGGCAGCTCCCGACAACAGCCGAGCTGCACTAGCTCCAGCTTCCAGAGCAGCCTTATTAAGGGTAGCCCCACATAGCACGCGTTGCAGTAATTCAGTCTTGAGGTTACTAATGCCTGTACCACTGTAGCCAAACTATCCCTTCTACAATATACATCAAAAATCCTGCTGGAATGAAACAGAAACTACTCATATGTGGAAGTTAAGTTATGAGTGGATACAAATATGCGTAAAATTCAGAGGTCACCTTTCCCCCTCCTACCGCCCTCTTACAGCTTGAGCCTGTCTTTTCCCCCATGTTCAAAGAGAATTTGACAGACAAACTGGCCAGCAAATCAAATGGTGCTTCAGCACTCTTTCTTTACACAGCTCATGCTTTATATGAAGACTCTGTATGTCCGCTTTTTAAAAATATATATATTTTAGAGAGAATTTTGTGTGTTTAAGCAATCCCAAAGCTGTTCATTGCCTTGTTTCTGAAAACAACAACTCCAGGATCTTTTTCTTTTTTTTTTAGTATACATACTGGTCCAGAGAGGGAGAGGGTTGTGATGTAAGAGCAGCCAGCCAGCCAGCCAGCAGTGTGCAGAACCAGCTCCTGTTGCAGACAAGTGGAACCGGTTTTCCCAGAGCTCAAGGACTAGGTGTTTCTGCAGGCAAGATGCTGCTTAGATGATCAACATCTGATTTTTTTTAAAAAAAAAAGTAGACCCCAGAACAGGGCCCAAAGGGTGGACCTGGGGATGTAGGAGGATGTCACTTCATTTTTAAGACATCAGAACTTGCACTGTTCACACCCCTAAATACGAATGCATTTTTCAGGCAAATCTCGCATATTCTTGAGCTTTACAGTCACATTCGGAAAACATGTTCGTTGAGGGAAATATGCACTTTCAAAATGTGCATTTTGAAAGGAAAAACAAGAAGCATTTCCCATGCTTTAATCAATGGGGGTGGGGGAAAGTTGGATGCAAGTTTTAAAAATGTGTACTACTTTCCCCCATCTGAACGATTGCATCCAAAGCTTGCCTTTGGGGATGGGGGCCAAAGTGGGCCGCACTTCCAGGTGGACCTTGGATAACCTCAGCAAGCCGAAGCCTCGCTGGTTCTTCCATCCTTAGATACAGCAAAGGGCAGAGTCAGGACAGAACCAGGGCAAATTAGCTAGCTCAAAAACGGAACCAGGCAGAATCTGAGCGGATCGTGGTTGGATCATGAACCTCATGGTGTGTCATCAGCATCATGGTTCCAGAAGTAGAGTCAACAGCAAAGCATCTTTTCAGGGTTGACTCTCCGGTCTTTTCAGTGCAACTGGTACCCACTGAAGTATCCCCCCCCCCCGTCAGAATAGAAAATGCATGGTCAGTGGTTCCCCCCCCCCTCCCCGACCTCCAGACAGGGACAGAGATGGGCAGGGTCTCCTCCCAGACGCAAGCAAACACCTCCTTGAATGGCTTTATATGGCCCACATGGAGAACAGCATTGTTGGGCACCTATGCAAATTCGGGGGGGGGGGCATTGTTGATCCCTGCAGCCTCCTGGTTCCCCTCCTCCTGATTTTTCTCCTCCTCTTTCCTGGGGCTGCTTCTTCAGCCGCCCTCTGAGCATACAAGCAGAGTGGCAATTGTGAAGAGATGGAATGGAAGTTGTCCCTCACCTTGCACTCTAACTCTGGACATTTGTGCAGATGGGGCCAGAGGAAGAGAGCAAATGAATGGGCAGAAATGATTGTGGTGAGGAGGGGGAGACCCTGGAGTTGGCACTAGTCCACTTTGTCCCCTAGTTGTGTTGGAGGCAGGCACTTATTGGTACTGGCTGCAGAGAAAAGGAAGGGGTTTCTAGGATTTTTCTGGGAAAGGGGGCAGAGGTGATTCCCTGGCGTAGAGTTGTTCCTTGGAGGCCGCAAAACTAGTCACTCTGTATGTGACTGGGCTTAAGCCAGTCCAAAGAGCTGGGGTCCCAGGTGTCAGATAATGGGCACAATCCAGCCAAAGATACGCACTTTTAAGTCCCATTGATTTCAGTAGGGGAGAAATTACGCATGTATTCCAAATCCTTGCAGTGAAATCCCATTCCACTGAGTAGGATTTACTCCTGAGCCAACATGCATAGAATTGAGCTTGCATTACTTAAAATCAATGGAAGTTTCGTATGAGACACATGACTTTGGCTGGAACAAGCCCAATGCGTTTAGTTGTGTTGTTAAATTGCTCTGAAAAGTACATTGTCAGAACTCATGTTGTATGGACCATAGAAGACCCTTTTCTGAAACTGGTTGCTGAAAGTAACCGACTCATAAATTGAAAGGCAAGATTTTTTTAAAAAAAAAACCTAAGAAGAATTCTGGGCTCATTGCCAAACCAACCTGAACAATTTTTTATATCTCTTTGTTTTCAATGGGAGAATTAAACACACACTTAACTTTCCCCACCCCTCTGCAATCAATAGGACTTAAAAGCACTTACTCTTGGGTTGCTTGTGCCCACAGTGTTTAACATAGATGCATATATGTCATAGCAGGTGCTGTGCATTTTGTGATACTTCAACTAACCCGATTCATTTTCAAAAAAACCTTTGAATGTATCCCCTTCAAACTGGGAACTTCAGCAGGTTCATCTTCATTATGAATTTGGGCAGTGAAGTGTCCTACATTCCCACACACACCTTTCTTTACTTTCTCTGAGAGACTGATGAGCACTCGGCACACATTGTAATTACTAGGTGCGAAAAGGAAACTCCTCACTTTGTGAAATACAAATCCCCAAGTTAATTACTATTTATGGTATACAGGGGAGTGACATATTACTTTTGCAATCCACGTGACTTTCTAATATGTAACTGTTATGAATCAACATGAACTTTCTCATTGCCTCTGACTCAAAGTTGCACCCCTGGGGGGGGGGGGACATTAGCTTATGACAGAAGTTGTAGAACAGGAGCCGAAAACATCCCCATGTGCTCTGAGGTCATACAAGGGCTCAGTCTGACAGCAGTCATTCTTCGAAGTGTTAGCTGACATTTGTGGAAGGTTTGGGTGCCTACACGTTTCTTCAACACTCCAAATGAAGTCATTTATACTGTGGGCTTTTGTTAGGAATGGTGAGGTAGAATGGGGCAATTGGAAAATGGCCAGATAGGCAGCAATTTCCGCTTCAGTTAATTTTAACCTGACAATGAAATCTCTTGAGTTTGTAGCTACTGAAGAAACAATGGGGCTGTTTGCCGCAATATGGGGCAAAATCTAGCCAATCCCTTTGGTATTTTTAAAGACCTACTGATTTTCATGAGAGAAATGCAAGTACTGGGATCATGCCCATGTTCATTTTTTTTTAATCCTATTCTACAAAAAGAATTGCCAAGCTAGAAGCCTGCTGGGGAAGCCACACTCTTTCAAGATGTCAAAGAAGAAGAAGTCATCTTAGGCCACAATCCTTTGTAGGCTTAGACAGAAAAAAAGTCCTACAACTCCCAGCATGCTCCCAGCCAGCCTGTCTAAACATGTATATAGTGCCCTTATAGCAGGTCAACTGTCTACATAGAACCAAATGTAGTCATGTGATTTCACCTTCTCATTCATGAAAAAGGCCCAGCCAAGGTTTCAGCATGCATCAAAACCGAAATCAAAGTATCAAAAGAATGTTCCAGGAAACATGAAGCAGCTTAGTTAAATTATGGATAATGTGTTAGATCATCTTAATCCAGAGAGCGCTTTTTTGGCCATAGCCAGAAGGGCAGATTATTCGATCATAGGTCCAAATCATGCCTGATCTCTGTTTTTACATGCAGCTCCACCATGGCCACCACTGTGCCACGCAGCTCCTCCTGCTGCTCCGGGAAGGGACTCAACCGTGGCGCATCACACCCTCGTTTCCGCGCAACACCGGCCCTTCCACTCCAGGCATTCATAATGGCACAGCTGCTGCCGCTGCTGCCGGCGAGGTTGGCTGCGCGCTCTCCCGAGTGCGTGGGAGGATCCCTTTCACTGCTCCGCCCCGCCCTCCACACCATGTTCCCTTTTCCCTTCTCGACTTTCTCCTCTTGCCCTCGCCCCGCCCCCGCCGCCGGGCCCCCATTCTTGCCTCCTCTCTCGCAATGAATGAGATACGCCGAACGCCGCCGACGTTACCATGGAACAAATGGAAAGGGCGCCCCAGCTCTTCTGTTCGCGTTCATTCATAAAACAGGAAGCAGAGACAAACGGCGCCTGTACGCATCCTTTGTTGTAGCAGCCGCTGCACGGGCTTCGTGGAGGGGGCGGGGAGAGGGCCAGCACCGAGGCTACCGGCCCTGGCTTGCTGAGGACAGTACCTGCATAAGGCACGTTTTTCTAAACGCGTTTGCCTCATTCACAAATGAGAGGCGTAGGTGTGCAAGCCAACTCTGCCCACAACCGAAAATGTGATGTGTGAAGAGGCCCCTATATCGAGGCCCAAACTGCATATCGCTTGGCTCGATGGCCCCTTTGAAGCAAAGAAAGCCAATTCCAGGGGAGGAAGGGATTCCCATTCCATGCATGTAAACCTCTACATGAGAGAAAGCTGCTGGCAGTAATAATAATAATAATAATAATAATAATAATTATTATTATTATTATTATTTCTTACCCGCCTCTCCCTCCGGATCGAGGTGGGGAACAACATCAATGCAAAAAATATAAAATACATAAGCTAATTAAAAGCATATAAAATTAATACATCATTAAAATCAACAAAGTCTTAAAAACCGTAATACGGAATGGGTCAGGCAGCTACCGGAAGTAGCTTTCCCTGTTCTAAAGGGGCTGCCAATCTAACATCACATGTATTATTTGCACGTTTTAATTTTATATATGATTAAGTTTTGTAAAGCCACCTTGAGTCCCAGTATTGGGGGAAAGGAATAATAATAATAATAATAATAATAATAATAATAAGCATGTACGGTGCATTTTGGGCCTCTGGAGTTGAAAGAGCACAAATGAAAGCTTGGGTCCCGTCACAGGGGCATTGGCGTTTGCATCAAAAAGCATTGCAATATATTGACATTTAATAAAATGTCAAATTATGTAGTAATTCCCAGCAGCCTAGCTCTGTTAACCTGTTGCAGCAAAACCAACCCAGAGTCTTGTGGCACCTTAAAGACCAACACATTTCAAGGTGCAATCCTACGCATGTCTAGGCAGAAAAAAAAGTCCCACAACTCCTGGCTGTGGAATGCTGTGAGTTGTAGGACTTTTTTCTATCTAAACATCCATAGGATTGCGCCCTTACTCTGGCACAAGTTTTTACGGGCCTCAAATTGCCAGATTTATAACTCTGTCAATGACCTCAAGATGACCATTCCTGAACAAAGGAATTTCAAAGGCAGAGAGGGCAACACAAAATTGTGGGCTGTGGCTCTGACCATTGAGGCTGCCTATAGCTGTGTGTGCATTTTTAAATTATTATTTATGCCTTTGGGGAGTATGTGTGTGTGTGTATATATTTATTTTGGCCTTGAGTGGGTGGATTCACCAGCAGCAGCACCACTGGTTGTCGCTAGAACAAAAAAAGTGTAGCTCCAAAGGAGTGCTTTTGTGTGGATGACGATTAGTCTTATTGTATCACATGCAAAGGGGTAGATGCTGTCAGAACTCCTGGCTGGGTTCCACATACTGCTTCTCTGTGTGGCTCTGAGATTATGACAATTTTGTGGCCTCCGCAAGCCAGGGCCAGTCGCTGTGCACTATCGACCACTCAAGGCCGTGCAGAGCTGCTCATAGGCCCAGGCCAGATGGGAAGTGTGTGCCCTCCCCCCATTTCAAAAAAGGAGGACAACATGGCCGCCCCAAAGGGGCCATGTGCCCAACATGTCCGTTCTAGGTAACACCTTCATATGAAACATGTTCTACAACACCCTCAAGGCACATAGATCCCCGTTGCCCTGCATGCGGCGTATGGCCCCAGTCTGGAGCTTGTAGTCTGATCATGGTATTCATGACGGACGGCTTCTGCACTGTTCTGCAAGGCGGGCTCCTCACTTCTCGATGGGCCGCTTACACTACGGAAGCAGTAGCGTAAGCTAGGGGGGACCTCCTTGTCGGAGTGCCCCCCTCAAAATCGTGGGCCCCGGCCAACTGCCCCCCCCCCCTGCACAGCCCTGTGGGCCACAAATCCGCCAGGTCCTCTAGGCCCACTCAGTGACCCTTGACCGGACAGCCTACCTCACCAAGAACACGGAAAAACGTGTCCTTCTAACAAGTCCCCGGAATGGGAAGCTGAGAGGTGTTATTTGGAGGCAGCAGATTGGGTAGATCCCTCCGAGCAAGGCAGGAAGCGGCCCCGTTCCCTCCCTGCCTCCCTGGCCCGGCCGTCCGCCCTCTCTCCGCCCCCTTCGCGAGGCCTGGAGGCCGCCGACACACGAGCAGCGGCTGCTACGCGCCCAGGCGCCGTTTGTCCCTGCTTCCTGTTTTATGAATGAACGTGCGCAGGAGAGCCGGGGCGCCCTCTCCATTCCTTCCACGGTGACGTCGGCGCATCTCCTTCATTGCGAGAGAGGAGGGCGAGGATGGGGGCCCGGCGGCGGCGGCGGCGGCGGGGCGTCGAGGGGAAAGCCGAGGAGGGAGCCGGATGCGGAGGGCGGGGCGAGGTAGTAAAAGGGATCCTCCCACGCACTCGGGAGAGCGCGCAGCCAGCAGCAACACCAGCGCCGCCGCCACCATTATGAACGCCTGGAGCGGAGCGGCCGGCGCGGCGCGGAGACGGGGGCGCGGCGCGCTAAGGCCGTGGCCCTTCCCGGGCCATCCCGAGGAGGAGGAGGAGGGAGGCTGCGTGGCACCGGCGGCCATGGTGGAATTGCGGGAGATAGACTGCAGCGCGCTCCAGCACCTCTTGCCCCGGGGCGAGAGCGGCGGCGGCGGCCTGGCCTCGGCCGCTACTCCTCCTCCGGCGGCGGCGGCGGGGAAGTGCCTCCTCTTGGACTGCCGGCCGTTCCTGGCTCACAGCTCGGGCTACATCCGCGGCGCGCTCAACGTGCGCTGCAACACGATCGTTCGGCGCCGGGCCAAGGGCGCCGTGAGCTTGGAGCAGATCCTGCCGGCCGAAGACGAGGTGCGCGCCCGCCTCCGCTCGGGGCTCTACTCGGCCGTGGTGGTGTACGACGAGCGGAGCCCGCGGGCCGAGGCGCTGCGGGAGGACAGCACCGTGTGGCTGGTGGCGCGCGCGCTGCGCAGGAACGCCGAGCACGCCGACATTTGCCTGCTGAAAGGTGAGGCGGGCCGGGGACTTCGGGGGGGAGGAGGGAGCGGCGTGTGGGGGGGGGGGACGCGGTCCCGAGGCGAAGCCCCGCCGCTGGCTGACTTGACCGGGTCACGCTGGGGGGGGGGGGCGATCGGCTCAACGCAGGGGTAAACCGCCCCACCGAGTTCATAGCTCCGAAGCTCTGTGAAACCGAGGGACTTCAAAGGGGGGGGGGGCTGGACGCTGTGCCCGGCTGGTCTTGCTAGCGGGTCTTAGCCCTGGGCCGCCGCCATCCCGCCTAACGCCGAAACGGTTCCGCCACGGAGCCCTACGACGAGCGTGCCTCTGAGCATGCCTGTCTCTCACCTCGCAGCCGGCCCTCTTCCAAACGGGAGGACGTGACTCCCAGAGGGCTTGGGCCTCGGCGACTCTCTGGCGTGTTTCGGACGACACGATCATCAACACAACTGACTATTGGTTCCCCCCCCCCCCCCATCCGTTGATGGTTATCGTGTGGTCCAAATGCTGCCTCTCTCCCCAGGTGGGTAACTCGGACTGATGGCGAAGTGAGGGAGGGGGCCCGCGCGCGCCTTGTCTCTAAGCTGACCGGCGATTCCTTCCCTACTCGGGAGATGACCGAGACGGTTCTTGGGTCAGGGTCCATTTCAGTTCGAAGCGCTCCGGGGCGCTGCCTCCGCCGTTAGCAGCCGTTGTGTGAACGGTTCCCTGCGCTTTCTTCTGCCTCCCCTGGGCCTCGGCGAGGCGTAAAGTCGCTCTTTACGTTTGTCACGATGTCAACAGCCTTGCGGGAGAAGAGGCGCGCGCGGGGTGAGTGGGGGGCACAAATAGGCAGCATTCGGACGACACGATAACCAACGGAGGGGGGGGGGGAATCGTTAGTTGTGTTGATTATCGTGTGGTATATGAAACAGGCCCGAGAGGTGACGCCTCGCTGACATTGGCAGGGGAAGAGCGCACGAGCCGCGAAGGCGATGATGGGCTCCTGCCCCGACTCTCGAGGGTCTTCCCGAGCCCTTACTCGACCCGTGTTTGGGGAGAAGGGGCCGCAGATACTTGCCTGCCCACCCCCGCGTGTTCTGCCTTCACGCCTCCGTTTCCGGCCTAGCCGCAGAATGGGGGGGGGGGAAGCTTTTGAATGGGCCCTCCCAGCGTGGCCTTTGAGGAAGGGGTGGGGGTGGGGCGAGGAGGTTGTATACAATCCAGACGGGTTGTTTCCTGCCCCTCTGCCCTGCGGGTGTGTAGGCTGCTGGTGACCTTTTGAACTACACAAGCCCTAGGTGGGTGGAAGGAAGGGAAGAGGGCGGCAGATCCTGCTTTATTGTCCCCTGGGTGGCCTCCCCTGCCTCAAAATAGCTCTAAGGATGCATCCTAAATGCCTAATGGATTGGAAGGGTGGGGGAGCAGCCCTAAAGGTCAATGATAGCCCTAATGCCAAGCCCCAGTGAGGATGTGTGGGTATGCCTGCACCTGCTCTTTAGCAAATAATAATAATAATACATTTATTTCTTACCCGCCTCTCCGTTTGGATCGAGGCGGGGAACAGCAGCAAATACTAAATATGATAAAATACATAAAACTGATTAAAAACATGGTACACATTGTTAAAAATAATCCTTAAAAAATCCTAAAATTCCACTGGATATGCCTGCCGGAAGAGATTAGTCTTTATTGCTTTCTTAAATTCTAAAAGACTGTTAAGTTGACGAGTCTCCTCCAGCAGGCCATTCCACAGTCTGGGAGCGGCCTTTTATTTGTATGGAAAACTTATCCTTCTTTGTGACACCAATTCCAGGCCAAATGAAGATTTCTTTTTCTGGGGGGTTTCTTCACCCATTTGGCCTTGCTGTTGGCTGACGAGTGTTCCTCCTCGGATTGAGGGTTCTGGCTTTGTTCGTTTTAATTACTCTTTAGGTTGTACTGACAGAGGAAGCTGGCTTTATAACCCTGGGCAGTGCCTCACCATGAATTCACCATCTGAATTGGGCACATGCTGGATGGGTCAGTAATGTTTGCGCAGGAGACAGGCCAAGAAGCCTGCCCTCTCACCTTCGTCTTCCCGCCCCCCCTCCCCCAGTATGTCAGAGGCCCCATCAGAGGCCCCTGCTGGGTACATTTCAACTGCTCTTTGTGTCCTGATTCGCACAAGTGATGCAAGTGAGCAACTGAGGTACACAAGGGAAAGATGCTTCGTGCTCAACTCGGGCGGGATGGGAGTAAGAGCTTTGTTGGAAGTCAGGAGAGAAGTTTTTGAGAGCTGAATTTGGCCCCCAATTGCCTATCGCTGCTTTATAGTGAGTGAGACTCTGGTCCCAGTCATCTCTTGACTGGCAGTGGCTCTCCAGGATGTTTTCCCAGTTTGGCTATCCAAGATCCACTTTAACTGAAAATGCTTAGGACTGAACCTGGGTTCTTCCAACGCAAGCTGTGGCCCCTCTCCATATTTTGCATATTGAGAGTTTGTGTCGCTGCTTCTTTCCTTCAGTTCGGGCCAGAAAGTTCGGAATAAACCAAGGTTTAGTTGTGATCAACAAACAACTTAAGCTAAAGGATTCCCCAGAAATGTACGGAAGATCAGCAAACTACCAGCTGTCTCACCAGCCAAGGATGCGTTCTGAATTATCCCCTGTGGCTGCAAAGCAGGCCGATAAAGCTATAAATGATACTTGCAAATTCTTTAGAGCAAGCTGCTCTTCAGTTCTATATTTTACCATTTAAAACTAAACAGTGGGCTTACTTCTTCAGGAAGTGGTAGAAGTGGCAAAGGAAACAAGCCCTCCAGATGTCCAGCATTTTCCTTTGTAATTTTCCACCTGACTATATATAACTGGAGTCTACTGGTGTTCCTAGGGGTTGAGCATTTGAACAGCCAAAATCACTTGGTCAAACATTGTTCAAGTATTTTTAAAACATTGCCTTTATTAGAACAACGAAAGATACTTCAGGCTTTTCATAGGTTTGTTATTGATGCTAATTTTACAAAAGCAAAACTGGCTAACCTATTGTGAAATAATGAAATCTAACTTTCAAATATGTATTGTTATAACTTCTAACAATATTATACATGAGAATGATCCACTGAACAGTTCTGCTCGTTGGCTTTTATCCTGGAATATCATGGTTAGCCTAGAGTTAACAAAAAATGTAAAAAGGAGAAATTAAGGGAGTAATCCTATGCATGTTTAGATGGAGAAAAAACTCCCAGCATTTCCCAGCCAGCATGGGAGATATATGACTTTTTTCCAGCTACACATGCATAGGATTGCACTTTGTCAGAAAAAGTCAGTTTTTAAGGGCATTTATGCTAAGTAGTAAGTTCTTCAAGCATCATGGCTTCTTGGAATATTTGCGCTGAAAGAATACTAGCTGACTATTTTTGATCAGTCAGTTGAACAGCATGCTAACCCTAGATCATTCAGGCCACTGTTCGAGGATCAGTGGCTTAGGGTGATTAATTTGTTACTTAACCCTGTGAACCGAATAAATTCCTCTCCTACTGTGTGGAATTCCTCTCTCGCTTTTCATTGACTCAGTCTGAAACAGTCATACTGAGTGCACCATGTGGCTGTGATTGCTGGAAAATTATGAAATGGCAATGAATGGATGGAAAATGCAGGGAAAGCATGGCGGTGTTTCATACAGTGCTAGATCTTGGATAGTTCAAGTGGGGAGTGATTTGAAAAGTCCCAAATCTCCCGGAATGAATACCATTAGCAGCAGCACATAGAGGCTGGCCACACATGTATATACATACCCCTTGTGGTGTGTGCACACAGGTACTTCTCAGGGAGTGTGAACCCAGCATGCCCTCAACCAAACAGGGAATTAAATGGGTTTTAAGAATTTAAGTAAAGGCCACTAGGAACATATTTTAGTTTGTTCAAACTGTTGCCATTATCTGTAGCTTGGAAATGACACTGTGGTGATGGGTCCCAGTCTTAGATGCTTCTGGATACTTTGAAGCAAAAAAGTCAAAATTGCAATCTTTCTCCCGCTCTGATTTTTGGAATCTGGTGCCTGCTAGGCCTTGCTTTGTAATAAGATTGCCTTTGGTGGTAAGTGAGGTTATTCTGCTGGTAGACAGACACAGTTAGATACAAACTCTTTAAGTGTGTCATAACACACACATTCCTGTTTATATCTACTTAAATGTGTGGTCTCCTTTTCATTGGCAAGTAGACAGCTTTTCTTCTCATAAACAGTTGGCTACAATTTATTTTTAGTCTTTTGTTACTCACTCCAGTGCATTTTTGCAATTAGTCTATTAAAAGGTTTGTCAACTACAGTGTTCACAATTAATGCTGTCCCCAGAAATCCTGGAGGAGGAGATTGTTAGACAATTTATTTTACTCTGGAAAATAGGAACCAATATGCTTTAAATGGATTTACAAATGATTCAAGGTTGAGGGGAGAACATGGTGATGATGGCATCTAGAAATCTGAAATACTTCTTCTGCTCAAGGCTGGTAACTGAACTGGAGTTTGTTGCAGGCACCAAAGAATTAAAATTATTATTTTTCTCTAGCTGAGATGCTTTTGTTGAATCATTGGCTCAATTCAGACGACACGATAGTCAATGGTGGGTTGACTAACCCTAACCGGCACTCCCCACACAACATGGTAATAAATAATCAACTGTGGTGTGGATGAGGATCAGCGCTGAGTTGACTATGGCAGCATTTGGATGACACAATAGTCAAAACAACTGACGATTGTTTTCCCCACACCAATTGTTTATTGTGTCGTCCGAATTGAGCCATTGAGTGCCCCAATCGAGCTAAATGTAGTTGACTTAGGCTAGTCGTGACTAGTCCAGTCGGTTTCAGTGAGACTAAGGGCACAATCCCATGGGTTGCACCGTGGGTAGTCGTGAGCCCCCAGACTCAGTGACTTATGACAGTCCAATGCAGGGTGGCTGCAGCAGGAGGGGATCAACTTCTCCATGTTCTGTCCGCCCTGCTTTTTCTGCTAAGTGGCTGATTTTGGCTATCTAGCTGGGGGCTTTGGAGTGGGTTGGGGGGAGGCCTCAACCAGCTTCCATGGTCTCCTCCCCACCGCTGAGACCACCCCCTTTCAGGGGAAGGGACAGGGAGTGTGGTTTCTGAGCTCCATGCTTGGAGCACTGTCTGTGAGCCAGAAAACCAAAAAATCCTATGTCTCCCCCCCCCCCCCCCAATGCTGTCTGGGGACATAGGATTGCTCCCTCAGGCAGCAATCCTATGCACAGTTCCGTGGGAGTAAGCTTCATTGAACATAGTGTAGCATGTATAAGATTGCACTGTTAGTCCTGGAACCTAATTTTAACCTTTAGACATGTGACGAAAGCTTTACCGGGGCATATGCAAAATACCACATCCCACTGAATAACTGTAACCAAATTCTATACATCTGATGTTTGGGTAGGGCAGAGAGTATAATTTCTTCGAGGGAGGATTGAGCCCCAGCATCTTTCATTAGACACTGAGTACTGGGAATTTTCTACTCAGTAACTGGGCATTCCTGTTCTGGTTTCCACCTCTGACCTTGATCTAGCAGTCCTTAGGCTGAGCATCCTTGAATTAGAGCTTGAATGTATGCAAAATAAGCATAGTGACACTTCACAAAAGCAGGGATAGGTATTAACACAAGCAACTTAGATTTTGTTATCACAACCAACTTAGCAATGCTAAATTCATGAACATTTGTAGTGAGACAGGAAACCATTGTTTCTATTCAAGCTCAAGTGAATAGAATAGAACTAGGCTAAATAAAGCTGCTATCCAGTACCAACATAACAGAGTCATAAACACAGGGATCAGTCCTGGAACAGATGCAAACTCTGTTCCCGTTACCTCTCCCCATAGGGGACCATTTCAACCTACCGGGTCATGCTATTGATCTTTGGGTGGACATAGTTGAACAAAGAGATTTGAAAGGGGAGCTCCAATATGAAACTGCTGAATTACAACTAGTGATGTGGGTTTTTAAAAAAAAGGGAATTGGAAAAGGTTAGGTTAATTTGCTAGGGTAGTTTGCATCTGAAATGTTTCAGTTGGCTTTGGGAAAGTGATCCAATTTAGCATGTTTATTTTACTTGTATTTAGTAAACAACAAAGGTTAAATGATAATGAAAAGTCTTCGATAGTAATTTTTAATAAACCACAGGACGGGCACGCATACCTCACACATTGGAAAAAAATACTTTGAAATATTTGAGGGGGGAAATTAAAGCCCATGTAATATGATTTAAATGTTATATTATGTAGATTTTTTTTTTACTGGAATACTTGTAAAGAAAAAAAATAAAGATAACAGCCTATCCTTTTCCTCCATTGTTTAAATTTAAGAAAACAAAACTGAAAACTGATAATGATAAATTTTGGCAACCCAAATAACTGTGCATGAGATGCCGATGAGATAGAAGGAAGATGTCTAAGGAAGAGACACAGAGATTGGATGTGGAGGCTGGACACTTGAGCATGGTCCAGTGTGTGCCACAGAGTGCCTTGTCATTGGCCAATGCAATTTGAGGAGTAATTGTTGCAGTATCTTTGATTTTCAGGTGGCTATGAGAGGTTTCATTCAGAATATCCGGAATTCTGTGCGAAGACGACATCTCCTACCGCTGCATCGACGCTGGTCAGTGTGGAGCACCTTGAGCACAGCTGCAGCTCCTGTGGGACGCCGCAACACGATCAGGTTGGCTTTCCAATGCTTATCCCCCATTTAAACTCTGGCTGTTGTAAAAAAAACCAAGGCTTTGATATTGTGACAGTGTGAATTCAGTCTAGTGGGTGAACATCCTTATCTGTGGGAATCGAAGCAGCCTGATTGCTCTGCCACCAAAACAATGGAGTTTTTTCCACAACGGGGGTTTCCGAGCACAGCATCCTGGATAGTTTTTTCCCATCGGACTATTTTGGAAGTGGGCAAATAGCCTGGCCCAATTTGGAAGCGAAAAGCAGCAATCTGTAACGGCGGTCATTGTGCCTTTCGCCCCCTCCTTTCTGAAATGATACTGCTGTAAAGTGGTCCAGATGTGCCTTGTGTTTGTGTCAGATCTGGGCAAGTGGCTCTCCATCTAGCAAGAAAAATGTGCAGAATCTGCATCTACTTGTTGGATCAAGATCGTGCCTGTTCTTGGCCAAAGAATGGAAATGGAGACTACTTTGGGAAGATGACTTCTGTTCTGGCAGACCACAAAGGAGTAGGAATGGTGTACGGATGCTCTGCCGGGTCAACAGTGACACAACTGCTATTTGAGAAGATTTTTGGGGGGGGCATTTTGTTGTTGTTGGAACCTGGTGATGTTCTTTTGCCTAACAGTAGTATCGCCCATCTTTTTCTAATTCCAGTTTCATGGAAGCGGGCAAACAGAGGAACAAAGAGCCTGCAAGTGTAGCTGCGAAGTTCAAAAGAAGGAGGTTTTATTGGGAGAGTTAAGATTTGTCACGGCAAGGAGAGTGATGTAAAACAGTCAGAAAAGGGACATTTTTGTATCTTGGCATAAAATTTTAATTCTAATCCACACAACTTTGCTCTAGGCATGCACATTTCTCTCTGTCAAGGAAAAGATACTAAACACATGTGGAACTTTTCCCTTGCTGTCAGCAAGTGATATGGAATCTTTTCTAGGACAGCAGTCTGTTTTGGAGAGGCATATGTCAAAAACCTGATTAGAGCTTGTGTGTTCACCATGACTCAGCAAACTAACTGACACTTATTTGCATCCCTAAATGCAATTCCGAGTGGCATTTACTCTCACCTAGGTTTGCTCTGTCATCTTCAGTGTACAAAATATGGCCATATGGTTCAAAAGTATATCCACACTTGAGGGGATAACTGGAGTCACATAATAGGATCGGAAAGCTTAAAATGTGATGGTGTTGCAATTGTCCAAAATGTGGGGACTACAGAGAATCGCTGGGAATAGTGGATGTGGACAATCCACAAATGTATCTCTTTTGAGGTATTGATAATCCAAGCAGTCTCTACACTTTGAATACACCTGCAGCACTGGACTGTCAATGTTACAACTAGTGCCAACACCCATGGGCACGTCCAGTGGCACCTGTGAAGGGATCTCCAACGTGAAGCTTAAGAGCACCCAAAAATATTTTAATCTTTTTAAATATATATTTTTACCATTTTTTAAAATATATGTATATGGATTTGTACGAAATTCACACAACCTTCTATTATAATAGGCGTCAACAAAAGCAGACCAAATATCCATTTAAGTATCCATTTGAAGGTGGCATCTAGATGCCACCTGTTCAAATATTGAAAGCATTGGAAGGGCCTCAGTCCATTGCATTATAGGAGGTGAGTGTTGATCCTTCCAGTATTGCAATACCGCCAGTTTTTTAGCTGTCAAAAGGGTGACGAGAACCCATTTGTGTTGACCATTTGTTAATTTTCTTGTAGCAGATAAATAATTTAAAAGAATATGGCCTTTCAGGGCAGAAGCCCTCCCAGGGAGGCATACAGCAATAAAAGACTTAAAACAGTTTAAATATTAAAAGTGATGAAACATAAACACAGTAAAATAGCAATAAAAACAACAGTAAAACCAGCAGCATCAACAGCAAGTCATATCAAGAGAAGGCCAATGTAAAATAATATGTTTTCAAGGCCTCCTTAAAAGCCTGCAATGACAGAGCAACTTTTTTCCAGAGATGTGGGCCACTGCAGAGAAGGTTCTCGCATAAGTGGTCACCCACCTAAGTGCTCTGATAGGTGGGCAAATGAAGAGGGCCTCTCTTCCTGATTTTAAAATACAGGCAGGCTGATGTGGGTGAAGGTGATCCTTCAAGTAACCTCCCCCCAAAAACAAGCAACAACTGGACATTACCAAAACATATGTTTAAAAGAAGCATTAGCTGTATTACACTGCCAGAATTAGCTGAACACGAGACTTTATTTATTTATTGCTGAAGAAGATGAGGCCTTATATCCATAGACATGACAGGTAGACAACAAAACGACGATCCACTGATTAGGCATTTTGTGGTGGTGCTCACAGCTGTTTCTCAAATTCCCAAGTATGCCCGTGGGTCTAAAAAGGTTGTTGCAAGATGTGGCAATATTATACAAATATGAAAAGGCTCAACTTGATTGCAGGTACAGAATTCAACATCTTGAACATTTTGCTTTAATTTTTTTCTTTTAAAAAGAAATCTGTTTCTAGTCCTTATGATTGTGGGGGACAGAAGCTAGAAAGCATGTGAGCTAGTGAAATTTTAAAAGCCAGAGTAGACTTCGCAGTATTTCCTAAGCTAACAGGGCTCAAGCACCCAAAATAGCTCCTTACCTTTCCCTGAGACTAACAGAATGACCAGCAAAAAATGTAGGCAAATTGGCTTAATCTGCATAATTTATGCAGATTGCAGAATCCAGCTTTTCTTCACACTGTATGTGAGTGCCCTGTTGTGGAATTTTAGTTTTCTTTTTCTGGAGAGCATACACAGCCCTGCCTGTAGAAGCAGCCTTTGAACATGCCGTCTAAAGACTCACTATTTCTTCCCCATCACAACATGTATTTTGGCATTTACAACATACTGCTTTTCTATGTAAAAGCCCTCAAAGCAGAAAATACATATTTTTAAAAAACGTGCAAAATCAAAGCTAAAAACTACGAAGACAGCTGAGCAGCAGCATCTAGCAATTGGAAGAGCCAAGTTCCCAAATGCTCAGGGAAATTAGAAAGCTTTTCTATTTTTTAAACTGTTTCTGTATGGAGAAAAAGCGTGGTTAGAAAAGTGGACTTCCCAGTGAAAGACTTTTGACACACATCCAGCCTGGATGCTTCAGATGATCAGGTTGATGCTATAGGAGGAAATATGGAAGATGTTCGTAGCAGTTCTTTGATTGGTTTTAGCATGTTTTTCTTCATTCAGCTTCTCCTGTATTCCTGCCTGTCATAGTGATTCCTCTTTTTTGCTGCTGCTTCTCCCCTGGAATAGGGCGGCCCAGTGGAAATCCTTCCTTTCCTCTACCTCGGCAGCGCGCATCACGCCGCTAGGAGAGACATGCTGGACACCTTGCGGATCACAGCCTTGCTAAACGTTTCATCAGACTGCCCAAACCATTTCGAAGGACACTTTCAATACAAATGCATTCCAGTGGAAGATAATCATAAAACCGACATCAGCTCCTGGTTCATGGAAGCAATTGAATACATAGGTATGTTCTAGCGGTGCGCACCAGCCACAAGGTTCAGTTCAGGCTCCCGATTCAGTGATTTCAGAAACAGTCCTGCTCGGCTCAGACCAATTTGAAGACCATCCACTTCTTCTCAGGTCTTAACATGAATGATTATTCCACTGCATTATTTTGAGGATGGTTAGGACCATAAGAAGAGCCCTGTTGGATCAGACCGAGGGTCCATCTAGACCAGCACTCCGTTCACTCAGTGGCCAACCAGCTGTCAACCAGAAACCCACAAGCAGGACATGAATGCAACTGCACCCTCCCACCCATGTTTCCCAACAACTGGTGTACATAGGCATATTGCCTCTGATAATGGCGGTAGCATATGGCCATCAGTGCTAGTAGCCATTGTTAGCTTTCTATTCTAGGAATTCATCAAACCCCCTTTTAAAGCCATCCACATTGGTGGCCATCACTACATCTCGTGGTCGTGAATTCCATAGTTTAACTACGTGTTATGTAAAGACGTCCTTCCTTTTATCTGCCCTGAATCTCCCACCAATCAGCTTCATGGGATGGCCCCGGATTCTAGTATTATGGGGGGGGGGGGGGGAGGAAATGTCTCCCTATCCACATTCTCCACACCATGCATACTTGTGTACACCTCTATCAGGTCTCCCCTCAGCCTCCTTTTTTCCAAGATAAACAACCCTAGCTGTTGTAACCTTCTGTCATAGGGGAGATGCTTGACCATTTGAGTTGCCCTTTTCCCAGTTCATTCAACTTCCTTTCTTCAGTTTCCATAACAGCTGTTTTGCCCTGTGGTAGCTGCGCCCCTATCTTTCTTTGGGCCTAGAATTGTCTGTAGTCTGGACCTTCCAGACTACAGACAGTCTGTGCTTTTGCTGCCTCAGTGGGCCAGATAGAGAGGAGGGGAGAGAGCAACCCTACTTACCAGAAGTGCGGGGCAGGGGTGGCTCAGCAGTGCCCATTGCATCCAAAGCTCTGCTGATTCATACCAGCCCAGGGGAGAATTTGGCCGTTTTTGAGCTGGCGTTTCTTTTTCTTTCTTTCTTTTTTAATGTTTTCATTCCCCAACCAATGGGAGGGAATTAACTATGCCAACTCCACAGCTGGGATAGTTATGGGGCTTCTTTGGGAGCATATGGGGGGATCCTCAGCCTTCCCTGGCACTCTCCGTTCTGGCCTCCACTGCTCACAGAACATGGCAAGAGGGTCTCGGACGCCTTTTTGTTATTGCGCCGCGGAGACATCCGATGGCAGTCCTCCTTTTTCTCCTGCAGGGAGAGAGGTCTGCGATATCTTATGGCCCTAGGACATGCCCTCCCAGGATGGCACCTTCAAGGGCTTCTTGAAGCCACAGGGCAATCTTCGGTGGGTATCTAATTGCATAGGTTGAATTCTTTACACTATTTAATATAGCATTAGAAAACGGGTTATATTTTTAGAAAGCATATTGCTATCGATCTTGGCTGCCTGCAGGCCGTCCTTCTTTCCCTCCAACACTATTTTGTTTTAAGTAAAGGGCAGGGCTGACAGAAGTTGATTTGCACATACAATGCTACCTCCACCTGCACCCCCACCCCCAATAAAAATGAATAAAATAAATACCCCCATAGACATCTCGGGGGGGCATGACAGGTCTGCATGTGGCTCAGAATTGGGCTTTGAATAAATGGAGCTATTCTCCTACTCTTGGGGAAAATAGATCCGCTTTTCCAAGCCCAGTGTGGGAAGCCCTCCTCGCTGATGCATACTGTGGATGTAACTCCTGCAAAAAGTGGGCTTACAGAAACCCTTGTATCTGTGAATGAGCCATCACAGATCAGTCACCGCAGATGGACATTTTGTTGAACTTACATGCTGTTTAAGAGCCCCTGCTCAGTGATTGTGTTCAGCTGAGAGGCATAAAATGTAATTAAATTCAATTACAGGATGAGAAAGAGAGTGCATCATGCGCACATGTGAGTAAATCCAGCTCTCGTCAGAGCTGTGTAATCCACATTTTTTTTAAAAAAAAAATTAAAATCTCTGCAGTTTGACAAATTTAAAAAGCTAAATGCTGTAACCTCTATAATTCACACTCTATGGGCGTGATTTTGTTATATGCAAATTTATATTTGCATGATTGCATACTGCATGCAGTTACTTCTGTTTCTGCTTGAGGAGCTGAAACCCAATGCATTTCCAACCACTGGTCATCTCTTTGGCATCTCCATTGGTTCAGAGATGCCAACAGGCCTATTATTGCTCAGACATTTTCAAGTATACCTTCACAACCTGATTAAAATTTGCTCTAAAGATTCCCCACAACAACCCTGTAAAATGGATGGTTCTCAAGGAGATGAATGCTGTGGCCATTCGAGATGTCAGGGGGAAAAAAAATCCGCAATGGATTCAAATAAGTTTGGATTTCTATGAATCCAACCTGTGGTTTCTGCTGCACATGGCCCTTTTTCTGAGCTGTGCGGACTTGCGGGGATTTGTGCAAGTGCGCATTTGCAAACAGGAGTGAAACTGTTGCATGTTCCTAAACTAAATCTGTTTCCATCAGTGGTGGATAATGGAATGAAAGATGCCTGATAGTCAATGAAACACAGCCGGAGTGGATTTCACGAAATCCATACATCCATAGTGGTCAATACCACTCTCTGCAGCTATAGTAAGATTTCCCATGGGTTCAGCTTTACATGGTGTGTAGAATGTGGATCAGGAGACATTTTTCTCCCTCTCTCATAATACTGGAACCCAGTGGGGTCCATCCCACGAAGCTGATTGGTGGGAGATTCTGGACAGATCAAAGGAAGGACTTCTTCACCCAGCCCATGGTTAAATGACGGAATTTAGTTCCAGAAGAGATTGTGACCGCCACAAGTTTGGATGGCTCTAAAAGCAGATTAGGCCAATTCATGGAGGATGAGGCTATAAATGGCGACCAGTCCTGATGGCTATATACTACTCCAGTATCTGAGGCAGTCTTCCTCTGTATGCCGGCTTCACTTCATGTCTTTTATTACATTTCTTTACCACCCAATAGCCGAAGCGCACTGGGCAGTTTACAAAGATTAAAGCCATTACAAATGCACTGTAAAAAACATTTACATATGAACATATAAACGGACAGCACACGCAGCGACACAAATATATCTAAACCAATCTATTTACCGTCAAGAGTAAGAAAATGCTGAGGAATATGGGTAGGAGGGGGCTGTGTCCCTCATGTCCTGTTTGTGGGCTCCCTATGAGTATCTGGTTAGTTATTTATTTTATTTATATCCCACCTTTTTTTCCTCTTGCAAGGAACCCAAGGCGGCTTTCATGGTCCTCCTCGTCCTCCTCTCCATTTTCTCCTCATAACAACCTGCTGAGGTAGGTTAGGCTGAGAGTCAATGACTGGCCCAGTGTGTTCCAGTGAGCTTCCATGGCTGAGTGGAGACTAGAACCCAAAACTCCCGAGTCCCAGCCCAACACTCTAACCCTTACACCACACTGGCTCACACAGCGGATGGCCGCAGTGGGAAGAGAACCCCTCGGCCTGATCCAGCAAGGCTCTCCCTCCACGCTGGTCGCGTGCTAACACCTGTGCTCTGCCCTCCCCAGACTCCGTGAAGGCCTGTCACGGCCGGGTGCTGGTGCACTGCCAAGCCGGCATCTCCCGATCGGCCACCATCTGCTTGGCCTACCTGATCATGAAGAAGCGGGTGAAGCTGGAGGAGGCTTTTGAGTTCGTCAAGCAGCGCCGCAGCATCATCTCCCCCAACTTCAGCTTCATGGGGCAGCTGCTGCAGTTTGAGTCCCAGGTGCTGGCCCCGTCGTGCGCCGCCGAGGCCGCCAGCCCGTCCGGAACGCTGCGGGAGCGGAGCAAGGGCGCCTCCACCCCCACCTCCCAGTTCGTCTTCAGCTTCCCTGTCTCGGTGGCGGTGCATTCCACGCCCGGCAGCCTCCCGTACCTGCACAGCCCCATCACCACCTCGCCCACGTGCTAGAGTTGGGCCTCTGCGGGTTGCGCTCCGGGAGGACTGAGGACAGAACCCCGCAGCCCCACGGGCCGCCGCTGAGGGCAATAAAGTACTCTGCCTCCTCCACCGCCCCCCTCCACCCCCCCACCAGGCCGGCAGCCAAAGACGGAGCAATAACGGCTGATGTTGCAGCCGGAATGGAACCTGGGGTGGGCAGGGAGGGGGGGGTTCCAGCACATCTTTTCTTGGCAGGATGCCTTACCTATATATATATATATATATATATATATATATATATATATATATTATAAAAAGCTTGAAGTTGTGAAATCTTAGTAATGTTTTGGTGTGCGTGGGGGTGGGTACAGCGGAAGGAAGAGGGATGCCTCCGTGTAGCAGGGGAGACCTTCGTATGTTGCAGAGGTGGCTGCGTGTCCTGAGTAAATTCATGATGCTCATTTGGACCGTACCAAAATGATGAGTGTGCATGTGATTGTGTGTGTGTGTGGAAATGGAGAAGCGTGCCTGCCAGTGGAGACTGGTGACTCAGATGTCAGTGGGGCAGCAAATCCGCTCCGGGTTTCAGTCAGAACTCTAAAGGAGCTAGCCACCTTGGATAGCTCCTTTAGAGTTCTGACTGAAACCCGGAGCAGATTCACTGCCCCACTGACATCCGAGCCGCCAGCCTCCACTGGTGCTGCATCTGGCATGATTGGCTGTCACACGTTATTCGTTGCTCACAACTACAGCTGGATTGGGGCCACCATTTCCCAAAGTGCCTGGCTTTTGATTTCTTGGTGGGTTATGTTACAAATTGCAAACCGCTTTATTTTTCAAACAAAACTGGGTTGGCTTAAGGGAAGGAAAGGACATCTTCTCGTAAAATGATTCTCAAACCTTGCAAATGCAGCCGCTTAACAAGCTCTGTTGAAACATAATCCAGCAAAATATGGGTTCTATTTCTACTGCGCATAACAAGCACACTGTAAGTGTAAGTGTGGATCTGTGGTCCTAAAGAGGAGTAAAGCTGCATTTGTGTGTGCGCTTCCCTCCCTCTTTTCTCTCTGGGCAGAAAGCTGCATGATCTGTTACAATACTGGATTTACAAGCCTGTGATCTGCACTCTTCCCTTTCTATTATTTCTTAAGCAATTTAAAAGCTCCTTTTCAAGTAAGAGGATAAATTGATCTCTCTACTGCCCCCCATCTGCCCCTTAGAAATGGAACATCCTGATCAGGTATATTGTAATCTTGGAGTATTGCATAAAAGACAAACAAAACCCAACCAGAGCCAAAACCTAATCACGTTATGTTTAGTGGACCAATCATACAGCAGTATTGAAGGGGAAATGCTTACCTAGTGAGGCTGTGGAGGGCTCTGGCCATAACAAAAGGCAGCTTCATGCTGTTAGTTCAGTTCTCAATAGTTCCTTGATCTGCCCCCAAAGGGTTTGCATAACCCGCTGACCCACACTCAGTAGTTGAGGGCGGGTGGTTATTGAACTCTGGGCTAGCTCTTGAACCATGGGTAAGCATGTTGTCCAAACTCAGGATGTTGTCCGCAGGGTGGCTTATTAACCATACAGTTTAGATTATTTTTCTTTAACAGTTCACCTTGAGAACCCATGGTTTGTTTTGAGTTGTTCAGGGTGGTTAACAAGCCACCCTGAGGAAGATGCCCTGGATTTGGACAACCTGCAGCGCAAACAAATAACCCAAGGAAGCCTATTTTGAACTTTCTTCCCTGCCCCATTTTTTAAAATCCTATTAACGTTTCAATTATCAGAACAATCCCTTGTCCAATCCAGAGGAACTGATGTGCTTGTGTTCCACTGATTTTAATGGGACTGAAGTGTAGCAATCCAGCGCGATGTGAGGAACATGGGGCCACCTGAAGAACAGCTCCTGCAAAATTCTGTAACCCTTTGGAGAATCCTCTGTTGTAGTGAGAGGAAGAATTGGGCCCAAGGTCTTGCCACATGGCCAGGGACCTTTTGCTTCCCAAGCTAGGTGGAGCCGGCCAGAGCTTTTCTGGTGCATCATGCGTGAAGCCTCTTTCAGTCAGTCATGGCTCCAGGTTCAGTCAGTCATGGCTCCTCCACCATTCCCCCGCCCCACCTGCCCTTTAAAAATAAATAAAAAGATTTGATGTGCAACTGCTGTCTTCTCCCATTGTACTGAGAACTGTACTGAGAACCGGGAACGTTATTTTCCAAACTGCATGTCTGTGCCTGACACACATGTGCAGACCCTTTCCCTGCAGGGGAAAGGTTTTTCAAGGCTACCTGGTAGGGGTGTACTCTCCTAAACAAGGACATTTTTTAAAAAATGGCTGAGCTTAGGTTTTTTGCTTGGGCTAGCCAACAAGAGGGAGGGGGGGGGTCTACTGTGCACAGGAGTTGTTGCCCAGGACTGCATTGCTGGTTGGCTCACTGGATGAGCCAATCCAATTAAACGTTTGGATTTGAGGCAGAAAAGGAGACAGAGATATGAAAGAGAGAGGGGGGGGGACTTTGCTTGCTTGCTAGTTCTCCATTTTCTTTGAGGAGCCAGACAACACCAGCACAATCCCAGTACGTAAAGTTGTTTTAATAGAGGAGGGGTATAGGATTCATTTGTGAGTCTACAACAAAAATATAAATTGGCTTGTTATTCATTTGTGAGTCTGGAAAAATCATGGTCTGTTTTTTTCCCCCTTTCCCCATAATACTAGACCCTTTGGATGGCTTTAAAAGGGAGTTGGATAAATTCCTGGAGAAGGCTATCAATGGCTACTAGCCCTGATGGCTATGTGTTACTTCCAGTATCAGAGCCAGTCAGCCTATATACACCGGTTGCTGGGGAACATGGGTTGGAGGGTGCTGTTGCACCATGTCCTGCTTGTGGGTTTCCAGTTAACAGCTGGTTGGCCACTGTGGGAACAGAGTGCTGGAGTAGATGGACCCTTTGTTTGATCCAGCCTCAGGGCTCTTCTTATGTTCTTAAACTTCCATTTGTGATTCTGGAAAAAACATGGGCTGGTTTACAATGCATCTGTGAGTCTAGAAAAATAACAAAATGGCTTATAATACATTTGTAAGCCTGGAAAAATCATGAGAGCTGGCTTATAATTGGTGAGTCTGGGGGGAAAAATCATAAACTGGCTTACAATGCATTTGTACAGTATTTTGGCTTTTTAAAAAAATTCTGTGCCGGATGGCTGGCCAGCTAATCTTTGTATCTTTAAAAGTTCTTCTGCATGATGTTGGCTTCACACCCCCCCCCCCCCGGTACCTCATGGCTCTGCTTATGCTGATCTGCTTTTCCAGGAACTCTACAAGGCGTGAAAGGGTTACTCTCACTCACTCTGTGACCTACAGCAGACTGAAGACGACAGGACGGGATGAGCCTGAACCCAGTCCTCCTAGGACAGGGTTGGGCAAGTTGGGGACCTCCTGCTGTTTTGGCTTACAACTCCCCATCAGCCCTTGCCAGCATAGCAAATGGTGAGGGATGATGGGAACTGTAGGTCAAAACATCTAGAAGGCCACAAGTTACCTGCCCATCTTAGGAAAAGGGGAAATGGTGCAGCCTCCTCCATTCACAAGCAACTTGTGAACCAAGTCCAGCCAGAGAACGTGCTAGCAGTTGGGTGGGGGGGGGGGAACTCCTCTTATGGAGGGAGTAGCTGCCAGGATGTTCATTCCTGGGCACCATGAGAGGGAGTTCAGTTCACCCCTCCACCACTCTCAGTCTGCTGCTTAGGAGTGGGGACTTCACCCACCCTTTTGTCAGGGCTAGGCCTGTTCTTAAGTCACAGGTCTATGGACTTCTGCTGAAGTTGTATTCGTATGACCCGTTCAAATGTTGGCTTATCTTCAGTCCAGAACTTTAAAGAAGACTTATCCCAACCTTCCCAATGTTGTTTGCAGAGGCCCTCTCCGATCTGTCCTTCCTCCTTATGGCCAAAAGATGGGAAGCAGGAGTCTTCCACGGAGGGGCCTCGGCCTTCTCAAAACCCACTCACCCACCATGTGGTATCTCCAATTTCCACCTCTGTGTATTTTTATACAGGATGTCTGAAATGCTTGTGTTGGGAGGGGGGGGTCGCGGGGGTGTTAGTTGATCAATGTGTTTAATTTATTGCCTGACAATGTTCATTTGAAATAAATTTTCAGCAGTGGTCTCCTTTCATACTAAGCTGAAGAGGCTCTTTAATGCTGTTTTGTGGAAGGATTACAGGGGAGAGCAGAAAGGGAAGGAAGTTCTCCTCATCCAACCTCCCCCGCTCATCCAACTTCCCCCAACTTAGTGTCTTCTACAAGTGTTTCACTACAACCCCCAAGTATTGCTAGCCAGCATAGCCATGATGGGAGTTGTAGGCCGACATTTCTGGAGTGCACAGGTTGGGAGAGGCTTCCTAGTCAATGAGTGGGTTCACACAACACACTGATATGGAGTGGTTGAGTATGGGTTGGTGTTGAACCATGGGCTAGTTAGCATGTCTGAACGCAGGACATTTTCCTTAGGGTGGCTTGTTAATCATGCAATATGGCTTATTTTTCTCAAAGCAATCCACCTTGAAAACCCAAGGTTTGTTGTTGGGTTCTTCAGGGTGGTTAACAAGACACCTTGCGGAAAATGTCCTGGGTTCAGGAAACACGTGAACTTCACGGTTCAACGTGTCGTGTGAACAGCCCCCAGTGTGTGCATTTCAGCTAGATAATTTTTAAAACAAAACCTTCCTCAGCGAATGCTTTCCATATCAATGTCTCTTGTCAAGAAAAAACCCTTGCGTCCAATGTGACACCTCTTATCTGCTGCAAAGCATTTCAGGGAACATCCTGAGATGTATTCAGTGTATCATCATTTCAAAGATATAGCAGGCCTCTTAAGGTCTCTCAAAACTGTGCCAAAGAAACCTTTTAAGGGGAAGATTGGTAGTGAACAAGCTGGTTTTGAACAAGCTGGTTTATTTTAAGGGGGACTACTGCTCCTGGTCATGTTGTCACCAAGGAATCCTGGGATACATAGGAATACAGTTGAGGAAAAAGTGGAGCCACATTGGAGAGTTCTATAAATTGGCTCTGCAAAACAAAAGGCACTGTCTTAACTTTTGAGTGTATAGAAAGATGAGTTCCCAAGCTAGGAAAGGGACCATGCTGTGTTGAAGAATAGTATTTGAGGGAACAGGAAGACTCAGGTTGCACATTCCCTTTTCACTACTATCCATTTTAGCGCTCCTGTACCTTTCATACTAGTGTATATGAAGGAATTATTGCACGTGTGACTTGTGAAAAAGATGCATGGGTTGGATCTCATTCACAGTCATGACTGTTACAGATGCAGGATTTTTGAAATTGAAAGGTTGGCGCATCCTTGCTTTAGTAAAGGGGTGGACAACTTGTGTCCCTCCTGATGTTTTGGGCTATGCTTGGCAGGGAAGTTACAAGCCAAAGTATCTGGAAGGTCACAAGTTGCTCCCCCTCCCTCCCTCGAGCCGCTCACATAGCCTTGAGACAGTGTCGCCTTTCTGCTATGACATCAGAAGAGAGTTGCTCTATTCTGTACTAAATGGAGCTGTCTACATTAAACAGAACTTGTGGTCCGGTTCTTGCACTTCCAGTTTATTCTGCCTATCACAGAAATAAGAAAAGATTCAAATCCCATCATGTTTGTCTTAAAACTGCAGTAATTGAGCAGATACCAGTCCTCCTACTCAAAACAATAATCGTGTGAGCAGATGTATGGTAGTGGTCAGATGGAGCTAAGAAGTAGGCAGTTCCCAGTTCAAATCTCACACATTCCGCCATCTCCAATATAATTATTGATCTGCCTTACAGGGACACGAGACAGCTTTGGGATGCTGGCTGTTGGACTTCGCTGTCGCTGTGTGAACAGACAGGCTAGCCTGAAATGCACACTATATTCTGGTAGCTGTACATTACAAGGAAGACTGATTGATATGGGGCCTTTCTGGGGAGTCAGATCATTAGTGACCATCTTGATTTCCTAAGAACCCACAATCCTAAACAGCAAAGGTGCACATCAGCAATTGTATATTATACATTCAGGAAATAATACATAGCATTTTATCTGTGTGCTCCATATTCACTCTCTTAGTAATCCGTATAACAGTAAAGGTAGACCAGCCTTACTCCTAACAGATGGGGAGGTTGGGCGCAGTGGCTTACCTAAAAATCACCCAATGAGTTCATGGCTGAAGTGAGATATGAAACCGGCTCTCGCTAGTATAAGTATGGCACTTTGATACATTTGTGGAACTTGGAATACAAACTGGTCTAAATACAATTTGCAACAACCAGGGCTGCATGGTCTCCAGATTAAAACATTTAAATTTGTGCCCATGCAATAAAAATACAATTTGTATTGATTGTGCAATTTGAGCACATTTAATAATTTATCCTGTGATTTGCTGTTTTATGTAATTCTGCATTTAGTAATCATGGGGAGAGGAGAGGAGCCAGATAAGACATTGAATTCTTGCCCTAACCTTATTTATTTCCCTCGTTTCTGAAATTTCAGCAGATATTGCTCACACAATATATCTCCTTAGCCATAAGGACTAGAAACTTTTAAGGAGTGCAGTTCTGTGTCCAAAGCACATTTTTTTTCTGTGTTTGTGGACGGAGCAGCAGTGAACATCAAGCCCTAGCAATAACAACTTTGGATAAAACAAAATGAAGAAAACGTTGCAGAAAGTTTGTGGTACTGCTTTTGACATCTCACACATGAAAGGGCAGAATTCAAGTGTTAAAAAAGAGTGTTTATTGAATCTTAATCTGTCACAAGTACTATAGGTCAGACATTAAGTCGAAGCACAGTAAGATCTAACTCAGTTGTTACACTGGCTTTATGCAAAATTCCATCACATTGGTTAAATTAAGAGAATCTAGTATCCTCTTTTAGCAAGAAGAGGGAAATAAACACCATCCCAGCTCACAAACAATGAAAGGCCATATTGGGATTTCATACATTTTTCTATGGCCAACGCAAGGCTAGCTATGCAAGCAAGTTATACAAGAATTCTGTTTAATGCAAAGCTAGTACTTTAGTGCCTATGGAAATAACTAGGCATCAAAACTGTTAGGAGACTGTATACATATAGGCTGATGGCTACTGCAAACAAATTGCCATCTAAAAACCTGCTGGAAGTTTTGAAGATATTGGAAATAAATTTTTTTTAAAAGCTATTTGTTGAGATTTCATTGTAAACAAGCCGCCTTTGAAATCCTTTACCAGTAATTTGAATGGAACCTGTACACAAAAATCTACCGTGATCAGTAAGCTATTGAACCCAGTATACATTTGGCGTAAGGACATTTCAGTTTAGATGCATGATTTGTCTTCTTTCTCTACTTTCTGAACCACAGACCACAAGGAACATGAAAGAAAGAAAAAAATACTATAATTCTTCTGCTATGGCATAAGCTTTTGTGGACCTGAGTCCACTTCTGGTCCACAAAAGGTTAAGCTATAATAAAGATACTAATCTTTAAGGTACCTCAAAATCCTGTTGTTCCTTATACAACAGACTTAGCATGGCTACACCTCCAGAAATTGTAATCAGTTATATAATTTGATCACAGGTCATGTTTTTCCCCATCCATAATATATGAAGGAGGCTATGTGCTCCACAAAACCCTTAAGCAGGTACAACTGAAACCTAGGTATGCCGCTTTAAAAATAATAATTCAAATTCTGCACCTTATATAAATTATGCAAACTAAGCAAATATGCATGAGCTTATTTCCCATAATCTATTGGCACTATGTTACCTAATTCTACAATTTTGCATAATTCTAGTTTTGCCAGTCACAGGGAGGGGCAAAGAGCTATGAAGAGTAACAAAGCCCCTTTCCCAACCCAGGGAAAGTTTAATCAAAAAGCTCTCTGGCTTCTAAATTTTCCGCAGGCTCCCTGTTCACACATTTCAAAGTATAAGGACTAGGAAATTGTTGACAATTTTGTGATGGTGAGATTACCAGCAAGCTGAAGGTTGCACCCAATACCATTTTGCACTTTTCCAGTGCTATTGAAGAACCACAGAATTCACAGACCCTCACTCCTCCTGGCTGTGATCCTGGAGGACCATTTTTAGACATAAAGAAACCAAATTTAAGGTAATTCCTTTGCAGACAGCTGAAGGCTTGTGCCATTGACTGTGGGGTTTCAGCAATAACAAATCAAGCTCCTCTTGCATGCATGGTTTATACCCTTGTTTAGATCGAGTCAGCCAACAGGTATTGACAATAAATACATTACAATCAGATGGTGTGTGTGGAAACACCAGAACCCATAGTCATACTGACATTTTAATATTCAACACCAAGCTCAAGGTGGCAGCTACAAGCTAAAGTAGCATAAAATGTGGTAGTCAACAATGACCAATTTAATTTACATTTACAACAGCCCCCCCCCCCCAACCACTGTAGGAGGCAGCACGGAGTGTTGCCAGCAGGTTTGTGCTGCAATATATCACAGAAACTGCAGCAGTCACAAATCGGGGGCTAGTACATGATGGAGTTCAGCAGCAGCCTCTGGATGCACTGACAAGGCTATTGTAAATGTCAATTGACACAGAGTTCAAATGGTACCCAATCTGCTTAATGTTATATTTATACTGCATTTGTAATCAATGTCAACCACTAGGTAGTATCCTGTTCATATCCATTGTAGTTATCCGGCAGCCACACAAGTATATGATATTATGGAGGTTTTGTTCCCATAATTTTCAGTAATACTTGAATACAATATTAAAACGAAGGCAATGTATACGATGCAGCGCTGGAAAGGGTGT